>CM060708.1:275233927-276488927 GCA_030686995.1 Artemisia argyi
AATTTTTTCATCAATCCCAAATCTTAATCTAAACCCATCTACAAACCAAACGGACCCTAAAGTTGTAGATTAGGATTTGGATTTTGATATGATGTAGGAGAGAGAAAATAATATTTAAAAATATTTAATATATTAAAATATAAATTAAAATTAAAATATGTTATATAAAAAAAAGAAAAAATATAATGAGAGGATGAAATTTTAAAAGGGCCCATAAATATATGTTTTTGTCAGAAAAGTCATGCAGGAGAGAGACGAAAGTCATGTATATGACGGGATTTGTAGATGCCCATGTATCCAGGATTTAACTGTTACGATCCCACATCGCCCAAGTATGGGATTGGGTGGTGGTTTATAAGTCTAGGTGTCCCCTCCTCTTACAAACTAGCTTTTTGAGTGAGTTCTACACTTGGACTTATGAACATCGATATGAGCCTAGTTATGGGATAGGTTCGTATCAATTGGGATAAGTCAAAATTCATAATATTGCACCAAACAACATATTTTTACTTTGATCCCCAATTTCACAATCTAAGGACCCATACCAAACGGGCCCTAAACAAGAGTATGGATTTGGTGTTTTTATTATTTATTAAAAGAAAAGACAATAATTTAAGGAATCAAACTACTCCGTATTATTATTAGAGCATTTTTGAAGGACCATAAATGTAAAATGTTTGACAAATATATCTGGTAGTGTGCTAGACGTAATGGGCACTTTGCTCACTCGTCCAATCAATTTTTATAAAAATGGAGAAGAAGGATGAGATAGTAAATGGAGATTCATCAGAATCAGAAATAAAAGACGGTTCGATTTGTGGATATGAATCTCTTCATCGTCTCCTTGAATCTTCTTTATCTCCACAACAATACAAGGTTTCTTTCACTCTTTGTTTCAATCATTTCAAATGATTGTTGTTTGTTATGTATTGATTTTTGTGAATTTATTAGCTGTATTTGTAGTAATACATGTGCAATTGTTTTTAATAACTCTTTTAAATGAATGCAAAGCGTTGGCTTTTTGAAGTCAAATTAAAAAGTTGATATGGATTGTAAAAAATATAATAATAGTTTTGGAACTTGCATCACTAATATGTATGAGGTTACAAGTTTAATTCCAGCTAGGTGCAAACAACGTGAAGTGGTCACGCCAACCTTTTGAAAAGAGAGGGCTTTACGGCTTTACCCGGTTAGAGTCTGTATGTTGGTGGGTTTAAAACCACGTGAAACCACGTGAATTAGTCGGCCAAAAGGTTGGAAACCATGGTTTACCCCAAATATATATATATATATATATATATATATATATATATATATATATATATATATATATATATATATATATAGTTTGGAACTAATTGAATAGTATAATTTAGTAACTTTTATGCACAAGTTTGCAAAATTTAACTAAAATTTGTTAGAGAATATTAAGCTTTACAAACGAGTGGGTACTGAGGTATGGCTGTTGTCTGTCCGGCTTATGGGTTTGTTGAATTTTTATTAAGCCTTTCATAGGGGTGTTTGTCTTAGTTTATTAATCCTTACCAAACTTTTGAAATCTAATAAGCTTCTTTTTTTGGTCTTAGTAGGTTTACAAATTGAGCTTATGGTTTATGTAAGTTCACAAGTTCAAGTTGATAAGCTCATAAGCCCAAAAATTGAGCTTATTTGCTGTTTAAAAGTTTAATAAGTTCATAAGCCGGACAAATAAGCTTAAAATTACTTATTAACACGAGATACGAATCAGATGATTATACTGACCATGAAAGTAAAATACCTGTTAGCGAGACCATGATTCTTTGAGAACGAATGCATTCGTGTTTAATTATTACTTCTGAAACTAACAATGACAGCAGCACACATGGATGGTTTTGAAAAGGTGCAATTCGTACGGGCTTATTCACCCTTGGTATTAAACCTAAGAGTTCTTTAAAATGCTACTAATCAAACATGGCTTTGAAAAGTACTCCCGTAGTTTTTTAGCGTAAGCCTGCTGAAAATTTTAATCGATGTTGTTAGGGAGAATTAGTTTTTTTGTTAACACAGTGTGGTCCGAATTCTGATTTAATAATTTTGGGCCATTTATTACATATAAGACAATTAAGTCATATTGATATCGTGATTTTACTTAATAAGATTCTCATATTTATACGTATAATATACAACTTGTGATGATAAACTAAAAGCAGCCGTGTCTCTGTTACGTAATTTAAGACAAGAAGGGACAAGGAGCATGTGTTAGGTGCAATCTCTTGTTGATTAGTAGATCACGTGTTCATGTTGTTATGTTGATTATGTGAATTAAATCTCTTTTTGCAGGAAGTCAACCGCTTACTTACGGGACTGAACTGTGGGAAACCACTTGAGTGCTTGCCGGTGGTAGAATCTGTCAAAGGGTTGTCTGCACAACATGATTTCGATATCCAGGTAGATAGTTATCTACTGTGGCATTGTTTTATCTGGGCTTCAACATATTATTTTATCATGTAAACCACATGCAGAGCTATAAAAAATTTGGAGTGTGTATATTATTTATATTTCCTCTTGCGAAAACTTAGTTGCATTATATGTTTTAAGTGTTCGTATGTCATATAAGAAAAAACGATTATCGAAACATTGGTCTGGCTACTTGCATAAGATTTTCATTACAACAGGTAAACTGATGAGGTTTTCCCTGTTCAGGTTACCTGGGGAGGGCGAGCCTTTTTTGACTCAGATTTGCATAAGAATTTTGTTATATTTGTAGTGATACATGTATGATTCAAATATTGTTTGTAAACATGTTACAGGCATTCAGGTTTAATGCTGACAAGGAATTACTGAGAGAACCTCGTATAGTGCGAGTTGGACTCATTCAAAACTCCATTGCTCTACCAACAACTGCACCCTTTCTCGACCAGAAGCTAGCCATCTTTGAGAAAGTAAAGCCCATTATCAATGCAGCAGGTGCTTCCGGAGTCAATGTATTATGTCTCCAAGTAAGGCGCAATATAAGACAAATTCTTGTTGATAACTCCGATTTTCCCTAGATTAGAGGTGGAAATTTCGGCCCATTTACTTATGAAGGGTTAGTTTGGGTTGTGTTCTTATCTCAAACAGGTCAATATTATTAAAACACATTTGAGGTGATATGGGGAATTACACTTGCTGGAGGTCTTCATGGAAGCAGTCTCCCTACTCTCGGGTTTACTCTAGGGTAGGGGTATGATTTGTCTACATTCCACCTCCCTCATACCTCGCAGACTGATTGGGTATTGCTGCTGTTGTTGTGACTTGTGAGGTGATATGGGGAATGGGTAAATGGGTTGAAAGTTGTCCAAAGTTAATTTTAAATGCATCACACCATCTAAATTAATAAAATGAACACATACATGTTTGTTAGTCAAACCAATCCAAGCTGGCCCTTTTGTTGCCCGACCTGCACATCTGTCTACATCTACCCTTGATCTTTGGATTAAAACACTGATATGTAACTGAACTTTCAGGAAGCGTGGATGATGCCTTTTGCATTTTGTACTCGTGAGAAAAGATGGTGTGAATTTGCCGAGCCTGCAGATGGAGAATCAACGCAATTTCTACAAGGTTTTGCAAGGAAGTACAACATGGTCATAGTAAACCCAATACTCGAGAGAGATTTGAAACATGGGGAGACTATCTGGAATACTGTAGTTATAATTGGGAATAATGGTAACATAATTGGTAAACACAGAAAGGTAACATGCTTGTAAATTCTTTAACTTATTGAGCTATTAACTTTGAAATTGGTTCTCTCTTACAAACTAACCATTGTTTTTGTAAAACACAGAAAGGTAACATGTTCCTAAATTATGATTGAACTGTTTTTGTCCAAATTTGGTTGCGTTTGAAATAAGAAGCCAAATTCCAGTTTGAGAATTATGTTATTTGCTCATTGTTCCAGTTGTGCTAAAAAGCTCTTGCAACTCATATGACAGAATCATATACCCCGAGTGGGGGATTTCAATGAGAGTACATATTACATGGAGGGAAATACCGGGCACCCTGTATTTGAGACTGCCTATGGAAAGATTGGTGTCAACATCTGCTATGGAAGGCACCATCCTTTAAATTGGTTAGCCTTCGGGCTAAATGGTGCAGAAATCGTCTTCAATCCATCTGCCACAGTGGGAGAACTCAGTGAGCCAATGTGGCCAATCGAGGTACTCCCATATATTTCTCTTTATTTCTTGTATTCAGGAGTAAATTCCCGTGGCTTCCAAACAAATCTTTGTTCTTGCGAAAGTAACACGCTTATTGCCAAAAAGTACAACTGATTTTGGGCAAAAACTGGCAATCGTTTTCACGATTATTTCCACAATTGGTCCAAAATGTTTAATCTTGAGGGCTCTATATTGAGTCAACAGCAGGTCAGCAGGTGTGTATTTATTGGCAACTTAACTGCCTTTTGTAACCTAGATACAAGTCCAGTTTAAAACCCATGAAAACATTCAATCTTGCTATTATATCTTATTTTTTGCATGTTTGCTAGAGGTGGCATTTTATCCCATTTACTTATGAATAAAATTTGTTGTGTTTTATCTCAAAGGGGTCAAACCAAAATTAGCTAAAAGACAGAAGGGTCAACTGGGTTGGAAGTCAGCCAAAGTAATTATTGATGAGACAACCTCCAAAATCGTTTATTCGAAGATTTAGGTTATTCTAATTACTATATATATAATTTTAAGACAGATGACGCAAGATTACGTCATATGGGCTGCCGACTTTTTTTGGCCCAACTCACATGGGCTGCCGTCTTTTTTTTTTTTGGCACAACAACAAAGCCAATTATTTGGTTATTGGCCCGTTTAGCATTTCTAGCCCAACTCAGTTTATTGTGTAGAAATTTGATGCCAATGATAGGTGAATGAAATTTTGTCTACTTATTTAAAGTTTATAACTTTTCCGACTTTTTTTTGGCCCAACAATGAGCTCATTTTAGCCCAGGTAAAAGCTCAAAATAGTATTTACAAAACATACCATTTACTATATAATGAGTTAAAAAACAGCGCAAAACACTATTTGCGAAACATACCCCCTACTATATAATGGCTTACGAAAACTACTTTAAACTTTTATCTAACATATATTTAGTGAGCCCCGCCGCATAACGCCATCAAGAACCACACCGTTTCAATTTTTTTTCCGGACTTTTTAACCCCACACCGAACACCTGACCCACTTTCTACTTAACAAAAAAAATTAATGTGCAATAATCAGCGATATGAAACAACGCTCCGCCGCAACGCGGCGGACCGTTGCCCATCTCGTATATATAATACTGCGTCGGACCTATGAGAATGTGCCATTATAATATTTTTTTTTTCCTTTTTTTGGGCCGAGTTTGGACCACTAAGAACAGATAAGAAGAAGTAGGCCCACATGCAGTCATGTATCCTTTAAAGCCCAAAGACAAACCCATGCTATTGCTGTCTCATTGCACACCTTCTATTTTCCTAATCTTAACCTTGGGGCCTCTTAACTTATTTACAAAAACCCAGCTACATTAAGTGACATAGTAAAATTAAAAAAAAAAAAAAAAAAAAAAAAAAAAAATCCCCGGAAGCCTATCGGCGATACTGGCGCCCATCTCGTTCTTATAATTATGTATCTTTTAATCATAAGTAACTCATTAATTATAAATTAAAAATGCTTATAATAGACAAAATAGTTTTTGTGGGTCAATCCAATACTCACCCAAGTGGGTCCATTTTGACCCGTTTATAAGAACATGGCCTGTTTCAAGTAGACCCCACAGCCTGCTTTGTCAACTCTAAATTTGTCTAATCGAAAATGAAGCAAGACAAGTTCAAAACTCATGTGATCGCTTGATCCATTCTTTAATCTAAAAAGCTTTTCACTTGCATTTTCCTTTTTAGGCACGGAATGCTGCAATAGCAAATAGTTACTATGTGGGGTCCATCAATCGAGTTGGTACCGAGGTGTTCCCAAACCCGTTCACATCAGGTGATGGAAAGCCACAACATGCAGATTTTGGTCATTTCTATGGTTCAAGCCATTTTTCTGCACCAGATGCTTCATGTACACCGTCACTTTCAAGGAACAAAGATGGGTTGTTGATATCAGACTTGGATCTGAACCTATGTAGACAGTTGAAGGACAAATGGGGATTCCGTATGACTGCTAGGTACGAGTTATATGCTGACATGCTTTCTCGATATGTAAAGCCCGACTTTGAGCCCCAGGTAATATCTGATCCGTTGTTGCATAAGAATCATCTGTAAAAAAGATTGAAAATACTTTTTACTCATGGTTTATGTTCGTCTATGTTAAATTAAGTGGTTCATTGTTCCTGAAAAGACTTGGTATTTCATATGTGTATGTTTCAAAAGCTTTGTTTCTTGTGGATAGTTTCTAGGTTCTTGTAAAAAGACTCTTGGTGTTTTATTGATGGTAAATTACCATGTGTTAAAACAGAATTGTGTTCTAATGTTGATGTAATAATTTGTAATGAAAATAATGATTGGTTCGTAAGTAGGTTCACAAGACATTATATTTCGGGTAAATTGCAAAGAATGTTCATGTGGTATCTCATTTCTGCACCCTATACAACTCCCAAAGTTTAATTACAAAAATGTCATTACTGTTCACACTTTTGAACAAATTATGTTCCTTTCACTAACGACTGTTAAAAAATCTCGTTAGTTATGGTCAAAAGCATGCAAAATGACTAACATACCCTCCTCTTCTTCCCCACTTGATTTTCTTTTGAATTTGTAACTTATCAAACACCCACAACAAAATGTACAAACATCTGCATTCTTTATTTCTTTTTATACCAACATTATCACACCTAGCATGTATTAATCTCTATCTCAAGATGAATCTGAGTGTTGGTGTGAACCCGATGGCTTCTTGTTGAACCACTAATTGCTTGTTTCTCTTCAACTCATTTACACCCTAAGAGCACTAGGTATTGTTTGGTAGTGCCATGGGAAAAAATGGTGCCATCTCAGCACTTTTTTCTCATTGCACCACTTTTGGCTATAGCTCCAAACCCTCCTCCCTAGCATAACACTAGTTTTTGTGGTGTCATGGATCCACGTATACCTCACTATAACACACACACACACACAATGGAAATATGCTTTGCGTGAGCTGGTGGTCACGACGCGAGAGCCTACCGGCCCACACACAGTATGGTGCCTCGTGCCAAAGGTTGGTGCCGAAGCCCATGGCTCAAGCCATGGCACACTGTACCCGGACCTCTAACACAATATGATGCAAGGTTGACCCCTCAAAGAGCTTACCGGTACCAAGACGGGTTCGCATGTCCAAATACCTCAATATCTTTGTTATAAGAGGATAGCTTGACTACAATTTTTGTAGCCAGTTGGCTAGAATTCTTCACAAAAAATAACAATGTAATATAGTTAATGATGTATTCATGTATATCGCACATTAGTGAAGAATCTTGTTGTTGACAGTTCATTTTCTCTCAAGCCGGCACCAAGCCTTGACAACATTAACTTAATGTAAAAGCACGTATATGTGAATATGATAAATGCCTTGAACGTTTGATTACAAAGATATTTTTAGGAAAAATATATACGGAGTACAACTTTTCCAAATGATATATTTTCGCAGCATAGTGTATGAGCAAAAACCGAATGGAATATACTGTATGCGGGCTTGAGTTGGTAAAGCGAGTCACAAGTCATTTAAATGTATCATGTCCTACGCTAATTACAAAGAAATAATAAACGATGAGATATTTTTCTCTTCAGGTTACCCGGTGAGGGCAATCTTTGACTCAGATATATTCGGGGTGATCGGGTTATTCACGTAATTGTTTCCGACCCTTTTCCTAGCTACCTATAAATATGCCTAGTATGAGGAGGCCTGCTTGCGATCTTTTACGAAGACATCAAAACACACAACCACTAGCCCAACTTGGTTGTTGTTACTAATTGCAAAGAACTAGGGGTGTTCATCGGTTATTGGGTGATTCGGTTTATTCGGTTCGGTTAAAAAAGAATTTGTCAAACCGAAAATCGAATCGAACCAAATTTAAATTTGATTCAACCGAACCGAAAATTGAACCGAATAACCGAAAATCGAACCGAATAACCAGAATTACATGATTTTAATTATTTTTCATTTAATTATATATATTTTTAGCATAATTTTTTTTAATCTTAAATAATGTTATATTTATGTTAAGAAAGAGTTTTAGTGATTTTTTTTTCATATAAATACATAGAAAAAATATATATTTATATGAATTCAGTTTTCTGTTTTCATTTCGAAAACCATATCCAAACCGAAACCGAATATTTAGTTTGGTTCGGTTTTGACTAATTCGGTCCGGTTACAAATTCGGTTCAGTTTTTTTGGGTTCGGTTCAGTTTTAGTTTTCGGTTAATGTGGATATTACCAGATCCGTGAACTCCTACGAAGAACCATATATAAAAAAGTTTTAAATGTCAACTTAACCGAATCATACAAGTCTTTATTGTGCTAAAAATCTAGGTGTTATTGGAAGATCCTATATTGAATGAGAAGGCGTGCTTTAAGAATGTGAACTTTGTAAATTAGGAAAGGAGCGTGTGACCTATATGGTAAGTTTTTAAAGTCCTTTAATTATGTTAATAGCAATCATCATATGTCGGTTTTAAATGATAAAGTCTTGGCCGAATATAGCTTTGAAAAAGGTCCATAAAAATTGTCTAGGTAGGGCTTCTAGGTCGAAACATGTGACCGAATTTTTGGGACAGATTCAGTGGTAATTTCGCCTAAATTATTTCAAATTTCCTCAACACTACAAGCATATACAAGAGCTAATACGAGGGCATGCATATATACGTAAATATAAAGTATGAAAAAGAGTTTTTGAGATGCTTACTATGATGATGATGAATGAACACAAGAACTTAGGAGTGCAAAGAACCAAAGTGTAAACCCTTATGATCTAGCTTTCAAAACACTAGTCTAAGCTAAACCAATGACCCAACCAAGACTCTTGCTCCTTTTCTTTTCCCAACTTCAGCCGTGTATATGTATGTGTGAGTGAGTGTTTGTGTTGTTTGAATAGTGACAAGAAACTAGTTAGGTGCACATGATAAAGTTTAACTTCAATTTATGGTAAAGTTTAGCTTGAATTTAGGGTCAATAGTTCCACATTAGCTAAAGTTGTGATAACTTTTTTAGAGCCTTGTGGCTCGCCGTGCGTTTGAGACCCCAAGGAGAAAAGCAAGATCTATTCTAATCCTTCAATGGATTAAATAGGCCTTTACATAAATATAGTCATGAGCCAAAAATCAAGAATGTCACCCTTTGCTTCTTTTAGCTATAGGAGGCGGAAAAACGTGCAAGGAAAAGACAAAACATTAGAATTTTTGTACTTTTAAGTTTCGTTTGTTTTTTCACAGTAAACACTTTTTTCATTTTTTCACTTCTTTTGTCTGCACGAAGGTAAAAGTTTTTGTTTTTTTAGGCATAAGTGCTTCTTTTCACTTCCTTCCTTTTCTAAATTTCAGACATTATCTTTTACTCCTTACCTCTTCTCTCACAAACCTACATCTCTTTCTCAATATCATTTTTTTTATATGTTTTCGTCTTATGCTATATGTTTTTGTTTGTTTTTATACGTTTTCGTCTGTCTTTTTATGTTTTCGCCATTTTTTTACGCTTTCGACTGCTTTTTTACGTTTTCGACCGTTTTTTACGTCTTCGACCTTTTTTTATGTTTTCGTCCGCTTTCTTACGTTTTCGACCGTTTTTTTTACGTTTCGTTGGTTTTTACGTCTTCGACCATTTCTTATGTTCGCCTTTTTTTTACATTCTTATCTGATTTTTTACGTTTCGCCGGTTTTTTACGTTTTTGCATTTTTTTTACGTTTTTGTCCGTTTTTTTATGTTTTCGTCCATTTTTTTACGTTTTTGACCGTTTTTAACGTTTTCGCCCGTTTTTTTACACTTTCGACCACTTTTTTACGGTTTTGTCCCTTTTTTATGTTTTCGCTTGTTTTTTACGTTTTTTTATCGTTTTTAACGTTCTCGTCCATTTTTTGCGTTGTCGTCTATTTTAACGTTTTCGTCTGTTTTTTTACGTTTTCATCCATTTTTTTATGTTTTCGTTTGTTTTTTACGTTTTCGTCTGTTTTTTAATGTTTTCATCCGTTTTTTACGTTTTCGACAATTATTTACTTTTTCGTTTTTTTTACTTTTTCATTTGATTTTTACGTTTTTAAACTTTTTTATGTTTTTGACTTTTTTTGTGTTTTCGTTTTTTTTTTATGTTTTCGTCTATTTTCTTAGGTTTCTGTCATTTTTCTTACGTTTTCTTACATAAGATAATGTAATAAACTTACGAAATCATATGAAAACGGATGAAAACATTAAAAAGAAAAAACAACGTAAAAGATAGACGAAAATGTAAAAAAAATGACGAAAACGTAAAAAAACGGATGAAAAGATAAAAAACAGACGAAAACGTAAAAAATGATCAAAAAGGTAAATAACATACGAAAATGTTAAAAACAGGCAAAAACCTAAAAAAGCGTACATAAACATAAAAAAATGGTCGAAAACGTAAAAAATGTAAAAGACGGACGAATACGTAAAAAACAGACAAAAACGTAAAAAATCTGTCAAAAACGTAAAAACAGACGAAAATGTAAAATAACGGACGAAAACCTAAAAACAAACAAAAACATAAAAAAGGTCAAAAACGTAAAAAAAAAAAAACATATCAAAACGTAAAAAAATAGATGAAAATGTAAAAAACGGACGAAAACGTAAAAAAAATAAACGAAAACGTAAAAAACAGACGAAAACGTAAAAAAACAGACAAAAACATTAAAAAAAAAAAAAAACTGGTAAAAAAAAGCAAATGAAAAAAAATGTACTTAAATAGAACAAAAAATACTAGTGAAAAAAAAAAAAAAAAAAAAAAAAAAAAAGTACTTAAATAGCACAAAAAACAAATGGTCATTTTCTTACAGATGAAGAGCTTTGATGTACCTCTTCTTCTGCAGACATGGTTTGCAGATGAAGAGATAAAAGCTTTGAAAAAACAAACTGACACCTAAATGTGTATGTGTATGTTTATATATAATAGGGTGTTGAAGTTACATACATGAATGGATGATGTAAACGCGTAGCGAGAATATTTTATGTAAAATTTGTAAAATAAAATACGTAGATTAATAAATATACTTATAAAAAGTCATATATTATATATTTATCGTAGACTAAACTTAGTCAGATGCTAGTTTACGTTAAACGTTGTCTTTCGGTTTATGCGATTTGACTTAACGGTTATACGATTAAGTAAATATTCAAATGTTTACAGTAAATAGTTTTGAGTTTTAAGACAAGAAATGACCTAAAAAAAGTGAGCTGCTACAGCAGTAAACACAACAATAGGAATATCATGAAATTTTATCCAAATGGGAACCGAATTCAGATCCTCCTTAAGTAAATTAGCATTAAACATCCACAATACATGTTGACCAATTTTTTTGAAGTTTGACGACTCAATTTTGCAATTGAGTTTTCATGTCATCAATTGAAAGGTCCAATTGACCTTTCGTGAGGTTGTGGGCATAGTTGATCGATCATAGGGATCGTCGACCGATTTCATGATTGGTCATGGCCACTATGGCAAAAAGGTCACCATCGGTCGTCGGTCGAGGAAAACACAAGGTTGGTCGAAATTTCGACCTATTTTAAAACACACAAAAATCCAAAGAATTGTCACCGTTTTATATATATATATATATATATATATATATATATATATATATATATATATATATATATATATATATATATATTGTTTTTTTATTTATTATTATTATTATTATTATTATTATTATTATTTTAAACTTTACCATTTTACAACCTTATAAATACAAAACTCAAACAAACTTCTAAACACACAATTCAAACAACTTCTCATACATATTCACCATGTTAAAAAAAAAAAAAAAAAAAAAAAAAACGATTCCGACTACCCAAAAATGCCCCGGATTTGAATTTCTCGCCAGATCCATCGTTTCAATTAACCGGGATAACATCACCACCAAATCAAAGTATTCGGTTTCGTGCACCAGCTTTTGAATATCCAACACGACTACCACATCCGAGTGAACAACAAAACCCGTTTTACGTTAATCGTCCATATGTCCCACCATATCATCCAAATATGGATTTTAATCAATCACCAAGTGGGTCATCGTATCGTCCTAACATGGATTTCTTATATTCTTCCCAACCATATCAAACGTATTCCCCGCTTCGGGGTGTTAATCTTGATATGGATTTGGAGGATTTTATGGCAGAATATCCGACTCAACAATACTCGACTCAAAACTATTTGAGTCAAGATGTTTCGATGGGGGCAAGGTTCGGGTCATGGTTCGCACCACGGTTCCATGCCTGTTGAAGACGATGACGATGTCGAAGAGATGTCACCTGTCAAACCAAATAAGTCTTCGAGGCGTGCTAGAAAGGCGAAGGTATAACAACCCACTAACTTCCCCACTAACTCCCTTTAGGTTAGCAATGCCTCACTAACTTGACTTTGGCCCTCACTAAGCACAATATAGGTTAGAAATGCCTACAGCTAATTCCTGAGAGAAATTTTTTCTTCGCTATACTACTATTGCCTAACTAACCTCTAGACAAGCTCACGTATCCACTTATGCCAACCACCACTATGTTTACTTGATGTAAACATCCAGGTATGTCTAGTCAAGGTTACAAACATATTTTCACTAAGTAAACTATCACTCTAATACACAATACTCACCAGAAAACCCTAAATGCACCAATTTGTTTCCGGTTGGCTTTAAAACCCTAATTGCTTATCTAAACTAACTTGAAAGTGTTCAAGGCTTAGGTATGAGCTATATTAGTAACTTTAGGATATATTAGACTCCCTAAATCATAGTAAAACCCTCTAGAACCTAGGTACAAGTCCCTTATGGACAAAACCTTAATTAGGTCATAACTTCCCGAAACTAGGTCTAAACTATCCCAAATCTTTACCATAAGTTACCACCACTTAGTATAAGCCTTCTAAGACTTAATATTACTCACTAAACACCCATAGGACCCTGAATTAGGCACTAAACCCTAGACTAGGATCAAATCATAAACTATACAAAACTAGGTCAAACCTAAACCTAAAGCTTAAACCTAGTCACTTTAGCACCTCAAATCAACCAAGAAACCAACCTAGCACCTACATAATACTAACCTAGCACCCTAGGACCTCTAAGCACCCAAGAAAGTAGGTGGATCACCTACTTGTCACCAACTTCACCCTCTCGGCTCACTATGGCCACAACCGGCCTATGGCGCCCCTAGCTACCATGTAGCTCACCTTAGTCATCCTTTAGGTCCTCCACCACACCCCCTAGCTGCCATGACTCGGCCTCTCCCCTCTCGACACCTAGCTCACCATTTCTTGCTCGCTACTCCTTCGTACACTATAAATACCCCACGAAACCACACCATACCTCTTCACACCTTCCCTTTCTTCTTTACCTATACATTTCTATATTATAACGCCCTTAGAACCCTTAGAAGTCGATTAGCAAAGCTCTTGAGCCTTGTCGAGTTGAGTTTTGGCCGAGAAAACCCTAACTAGTCATGTTACCCTTCCCACGACCTAGGTAAGACTCACCTTTGAATCTAATAGCTTTAGAACAGACCTAGGACACTTAGAGCATGCATTAGAAACCATAGGATAGCCTTGACCATTTTATTTTAGAAGTTTTCTATTCGAAACCCTAGAAATAGATAATTAGGTGTCTACATGCTAAATTGCTATATTATGTGCTATAAACTAGTTTATATGACTTAGTTAGACATATATTAACTAATCATAAGCTAAGAAACTTAAATATCTCATTAGAATATAGTTTACCTAAAGTTAGGACTAGTTTTGCAAAACTTTACATGCATAGGGGTATATATTGTAAATTTCTGAAACTATAAAGTATAGGGACTGTTTTTGACATTACTTGAAAGTTTTAAGTACAAGGACCCCTTTTGCAAAGTTTTAAAACCTTAAGATAATAAGAAAAATGAAATATAAACTTAAAAGGACTAAATTTGCAAATATTATTAAGTTAAGGGTAAAAAGGGTAATTATTAAAATTTAGTGTAGTTTAAGGACTATTTTTGCCATTTCCTTTAAATATATAAGTTTAGGGACTAGTTATGTAAAATATAGGATGTTATATGCCTAAATGTTATAAATTTATAAGTTTAAGGTAGAAAGTGTAAATATATAAACTTGAAAGGTTTAAATGGAATATTTTCCTACAAAATATAAAAACCTATTTTGAGTTAGAAACATAACACAATACTAGGGAGCTTCATGTGAGGAGTACCAAGTGGATATTTCGTTTTGACGAGTTTGCTGGGTTTACGAATTAAAGTGCCCTAGCTCCTCAAAAGTTTATTGCATGTACTTCTGAATTATGATGGCCCGAACGGTGTTATGCTATAACTAAAACTTAATAACAACATAGCTCAATAGTTGGGAGCTTCATGTGAGGAGTATTAACTTCTGAATTATGATGGCCCGAACGGTATTATGTTGATAACATAATACAATAGTAGGGAGCTTCATGTGAGGAGTCATATACTTCTTAATTGTGATGGCCCGAACAGTATTATGTTATATTTATAAACCTTAAGAGTGATTACCTAAAAAACTAAACTAAGACTTGACACACACACAACCACCTACACTACCCCAGGATACGTGAGTAAGCTGTATAAACCCTACCCTACTTACCTTAGACCCAGGTGAGTTTTCATGCCTCACTTTTAAATGCTTTACAACCCTGTGAGGGGGATACGTGCTTTAAATCAAATACAAGTCTTTTTCTTTGGTTGTTGCACGAGTAAACTATCTAACACCTATACACAACAAAATTCATGAATCTAATCGCTTGTGATATTTTACACAAGTGAACATGAATATAATAGATAGATCTATTGGAGTTTGACAACTCCCGTAGGTACTACCTCTCACTGGAGGGTACCAATAAGTATTATATTTGAACCCTCACTGAAGGATTAACTTTGTCAAGTTATCCTTCCCATCCCCTCATGGTTGGGTCTGCAGCCCCCATGACCGGGATTGTTAACGTGTGGTTCATGAGCTTAGTGCAATACACCTGCTATCACTAAACTTTTCCACACATAGGGTTTAAGCTGAACCCTGTGGAGCTTGTATTCACACACCCTAACTACTTAAACCTATGACTCTCACTCAACATTCGTGTTGACTTTTAAGCATGTTATCCTAGGTAAATGAGCTCTTTAGGAACCCTGGCACGGAGAAGTACTGGACATGAGGACGTCCAGAATAGTTATCATTCATCAATTTTGCTTTCAAACGTATCTTTTGGGAACTCTCTTTTGGTAAAAGTATATCTTTTACTATAAAGATTCTGATGAATAAATGAATGATAACACCTTTTTCTAAAACGCCTCTTTTCGAGTCGTTTTCTATTATTTTGTCTTTGTTTCCATGAGTAATACCCCAAACATTTAATCCACTGCGATCAGTGAAAAATGGGGGTGTTACAGATTAGTATCAGAGCCTCGGTTATAGAGAACAAAAGGATTTTTCCTAAACTATAACCACTTTTTCAAAAAGTCCTCTGTGCCACTAGAATCCCTCAACTTGCCTTTAGACTCCCGACTTGCCTTTAGGTTAAGATTCCTAACTTGCCTCTATGTTAGATTCCCCGAATTGCCTTTAGGTTAGATTTCTCCCTATTGCCTCTAAGTAGATACACCACTATTACTATTGCCCCTAGGATATAGCATAGGCTAGAGATACGCTAAGATACTTTTCCCGGGTATAACAGTTATTTATGTCCTCCTTTAACAATCCTATCATCGCGTTGGATACCGATGATAGGGATACCTCATCGGATAGTTATGAATATACCCCGGCTACCCCTACTCACTCATCTTCTGGTTCTAATTCTTCGGAAGAATTAGCCCAGAATACCTTAGTTAGCTTAGGTTTAGAGCTTTCCCCGAATGATCCCTATATGCAAGCATATAACGGTTATATGCAAGCATATGGTGGTGATATTCCTACCGTATTCACTATAACCCCTACCCATCTATACCTCACTATACTAGTAAAGATCGTTATCTTCCCGAAATATCCTCCCCTCCCCGTAAGAGAATACGTATTATACCGCCTTCGCCTCCCCTAGGTTTGAAATAGGTAGTAGTTCTTATAAAACACCTTTAGAAAGGCATGAGGAACAAATAGAGGATACACTTAATCATTTAGATAAGTTATCCTTAGGACGTATTGAGGAAGTAGAAAATAAAATAAGTGCCCTAGGAAAAGGTAGAATTATATTTCAAAAAGACTATAATAGGTTAGAAAATGAATTAGAGAAAACACGTAGTCAAATCTTTAGGTTACAAACAAAATATGAAGGACACTCCGATGAAGTAGTTACAACACATGTTAGGCTTTCCACTATAGAAATGATCATCGAGGATATTAGGAATAGTCATAAGTCTAATATAGGAAATCTATTAGCAGCAATCAAGGAACTCAAAAACAACAAAGCGTCAAACTAGTAAGGTTATAGATTTAGCTTTATAGGTAGTTTAGCTATAGATAACTTAGTATGTAGGGTACTTGCTAGGAATAAAAAGTTATAGTTTGCCTACACTTAGTTTTCTTATATCAAGTATCCCGTATTAAGATCCCCTAATGCCTTAGGAAAACACTATAGGCCTACCATAAGTCTAAATAACTCGAGGTCATTAGAAATTTTAAAACAAGTAGACTTACCTATGAACACTAAAACTTAGAATTAGGATCCCTAAGATTAGTACCACTATGCCTTTAGATGGGGGGGGGGGGGGGGGGGAAGTGAATTTCTGGGAATATAATCAATCTTATTAGAAAATCCGCCCTCTTAGTTTTAGGATTCCCTACCTATCCTTTTCCCCAGTATCAAACAATGTTCTACGAGTTAGAACTTGTACCATCCGTCTATACACAAGTTTCTATTAGTTAGAACTTGCAAGAATGTCTAAATTGGAAATGACATTATTCTTATCCCATCTTATTCCTATGAACGTCTATAGAATGGCACGTACAAGAGCCAATACTCCCGCTACTCCTACTACTCCCACCACATCTCAGGAAGACATTCGGAAACTAGTTGCTGACAGTGTAACTGCGGCACTAGATGCTAAGAATGCAAACATGGCTAGATACCCCGAAATTCCTGTAGTGAATAAGAGTAACTACAAGGAATTTATAAGCTGTCAGCCCTTCAATTTCAAGGGGATAGAAGGGGCCATAGGATTGATTCACTGGTTTGAGAGATGTGAATCGATATTTTCCCGTAGTAACTGTACTGAGGATTGTAGGGTTAAGTTTGCAACTGGTACACTTACTGAGGAAGCGTTATCTTGGTGGAACTCGTATGCCCAACTCATAGGAATAGAAGAGGCATACATGTTATCCTGGGTTAAATTTAAAAAACTCATGATTAAGAAATACTGCCCTCGAACGGAATTCAAGAAAATGGAGGATGAATTTTATAACTTGACTGTGAAGGGGAACGATGTTAAAACTTATATTAGGAGATTTCAAGAGGTGGCAACTTTGTGTCCCACAATGGCGCCAGCTGTTGAAAAGACTATAACAACCCACTAACTCCCTTTAGGTTAGAAATGCCTCACTAAGTTAGCTTAGGCCCTCACTAAGCACAATCTAGGTGAGAAATTCCTATAGCTAATTCCCGAGAGAAATTTTTGCTTTGCTATACTACTATTGCCTAACTAACCTCTAGACAAGCTCACGTATCCACCTATGCCAACCACCACTATTTTTACTTGATGTAAACATCTAGGTATTTCAAGTCAAGGTTAAAAACACATTTTCACTAAGTAAACTATCACTCTAATACACAATACTCACCAGAAAACCCTAAATGCACCTATGTGTTCCCGGTTAGCTTTAAAACCCTAATTGCTTATATGAACTAACTTGAAAGTGTTCAAGGCTTAGGTATGAGTTATATTAGTAACTTTAGGATATATTAGACTCTCTAAATCATATTACAACCCTCTAGAACCTAGGTACAAGTCCCTTATGCACAAAACCCTAATTAAGTCATAACTTCTCGAAACTAGGTCTAAACTATCCCAAATCTTTACCATAAGTTACCACCACTTATTATAAGCCTTCTAAGACTTAATATTAGTCACTAAACACCCATAGGACCCTTAATTAGGCACTAAACCCTAGGCTAGGATCAAATCATAAACCATACAACACTAGGTCAAACCTAAACCTAAAGCTTAAACCTAGTCACTTTAGCACCTCAAATCAACCAAGCAACCACCCTAGCACCTCCATAATACTAAACTAGCAACCTAGCACCTCTAAGCACCCAAGAAAGTAGACCTTCACCCTCTCGGCTCACCATGGCCACAACCGGCCTATGGCGCCCCTAGCTACCATGTAGCTCACCTTAGTCATCCTTTAGGTCCTCCACCACACCCCCTAGCTGCCATGACTCGGCCTCTCCCCTCCTCGACACCTAGCTAACCATTTCTTGCTCGCTACTCCTTCGTACACTATAAATACCCCACAAAACCACACCATACCTCTTCACACCTTCCCTATCTTCTTTACCTATACATTTCTATAGTATAAGGCCCTTAGAACCATTAGAAGTCGAGTAGCGAAGCTCTTGAGCCTTGTCGAGTTGAGTTTTGGCAGAGAAAACCCTAACTAGTCACGTTACCCTTCCCACGACCTAGGTAAGCCTCACCTTTGAATCTAATAGCTTTTGAACAGACCTAGGACACTTAGAGCATACAATAGAAACCATAGGATAGCCTTGAACATTTTATTTTATAAGTTTTCTATTCGAAACCCTAGAAATAGATAATTAGGTGTTTACATGCTAAATTGCTATATTATGTTTTATAAACTGGTTTATGTGACTTATTTAGACACATATTAACTAATCATAAGCTAAGAAACTTAAATATCTCATTAGAATATAGTTTACCCAAAGTTAGGACTAGTTTTGCAAAACTTTACATGCATAGGGGTATATATTGTAAATTTCTGAAACTATAAAGTACTAGGACTGTTTTTGACATTACCTGAAAGTTATAAGTACAAGGACCCCTTTTGCAAAGTTTTAAAACCTTAAGATAATAAGAAAAATGAAATATAAACTTAAAAGGACTAAATTTGCAAATATTATTAAGTTGAGGGTAAAAAGGGTAATTATTAAAAGTTAGTTTAGTTTAAGGACTATTTTTTCCATTTATTTTAAATATATAAGTATAGGGCTACTTATGTAAAATATAGGAAGTTATTTGCCTAAATGTTATAAGTTTATAAGTTTAGGGTAGAAAATGTAAATATATAAACTTGAAAGGTTTAAATGGAATATTTTCATATAAAATATAAAAATCTATTTTGAGTTAGGAACATAACACAATACTAGGGAGCTTCATGTGAGGAGTACCATGTGGATATTTTGTTTTGACAAGTTTGCTAGGTTTACGAATTAAAGTGCCTTGGCTCCTCACACGATTATTGCATGTACTTCTGAATTATGATGGCCCGAACGGTGTTATGCTATAACTAAAACTTAATAACAACATAGCTCAATAGTAAGGAGCTTCATGTGAGGAGTATTAACTTCTGAATTATGATGGCCCGAACGGTATTATGTTGATAACATAATACAATAGTAGGGAGCTTCATGTGAGGAGTCATATACTTCTGAATTGTGATGGCCCGAACAGTGTTATGTTATATCTATAAACCTTAAGAGTGATTACCTATAAACCTAGACTAATACTTGAAATATACACACCCGCCTACACTACCTTAGGATACATGAGTAAGTTGTCTATACCCTACCTTACTTACCTTAGACCCAGGTGAGTTTTCATAGCCTCACTTTTAAATGCTTTACAACCCTGTGAGGGGGATACATGCTTTAAATCGAATACAAGTCTTTTTCTTTGGTTGTTGCACGAGTAAACTATCTGCCACCCCTACACAACAAAATTCATGAATCTAATCGCTTGTGATATTTTACACAAGTGAACGCGAATATACTAGATAGATCTATTGGAGTTTGACAACTCCCGTTGGTACTACCTCTCACTGGAGGGTACCAATAAGTATTATATTTGAACCCTCACTGAAGGATTAACTTTGGCAAGTTATCCTTCTCATCCCCTCATGGTTGGGTCTGCGGCCCCCATGACCCGGATTGTTAACGTGTGGTTCATGAGCTTAGTGCAATACACCTGCTATCACTAAACTTTTCCACACTTAGGGTTTAAGCTGAACCCTGTGGAGCTTGTATTCACACACCCTAACTACTTAAACCTATGACTCTCACTCAACATTCGTGTTGACTTTTAAGCATGTTATCCTAGGTAAATGAGCTCTTTAGGAACCCTGGCACGGAGAAGTACTGGACATGAGGACGTCCAGAATAGTTATCATTCATCAGTTTTTCCTTAAAACGTATCTTTTGGGAACTCTCTTTTGGTAAAAGTATATCTTTTACTTTAAAACTCTGATGAATAAATGAATGATAACACCTTTTTCTAAAACATGTCTTTTTGAGTCATTTTCTATTATCTTGTCTTTGTTTCCATGAGTAATACCCCAAACACTTAATCCGCTGCGATCAGTGAAAAGTGGGGGTGTTACAGAAGGATAAAGGCAAAAAGGCTAAACCTTCCAAAATGAACGAACCATGGACAAAGGCGGAAGAGATCGTGCTTTGTATAGCTTGGGTTCATGTGTCGGAAAATTCTCATAGAGGAAACGCTATCAACAAGAATTTTTTGGGAGGAGGTGATTGGGTACTGGGAAAACGAAACTGCTATACAAAGAACGTATGACTCGATTCTTTTCAAATGGAAGAATAGGATTCGTAGTAGGGTTGGTGGATTTTATGCAATTATGGATAATATCAAGGATAATCACAGAAGTGGTGAGAGTGATGCAGACGACCTCTCAAAATCTCTTAGAGAATTCCATATGATTTACAGTCATGATTTTACATTGGAGGAGTGCTGGATAATTTTGAGGAATTATGATGCTTGGAAGAATATGGAGATGCTTGCTTTCAGAACGAAGAGTCGGAAGAAATCCAAGGCTTTGGAAACCACCTCGGGATCAGCAAAAGGTCATTTGAATTTCCAAAACGTGGATGATTCTGATGAGGAGGAAGAGACTAGAGAATCACGACCACAAGGTCGTGATGCAGAAGAAATCATCCTCCTCCTCTCGTGATCCACCAAAATCATTTGTTAGTTCGTTAGCACAGAGCCTTTTTAAGTTCAAATCATCAAAACCGGGGAAAAAGAAGGACATAGAAGAGTCATACATAAGGTTAAAGGAAAAAAGAGATGGAGATGCAAGAGGAAAGGACAAGAGGGGCCGAGGAGTTGAAAAGAGAGAAAATTGAGCTCCAACAACAGGAAATGAAATTAATGGCCGCATCAAAACGGGAGCAAGACTTGATTTTTTACAATACTGAAATCAACCGAAATTTGCCCACATGACAACGACAAGAACTTTTGGATATTAAGGCAACAATCAAGGCACGCTACAAGTTAGATTACTAGTTTAAGTATTTAATTAGTATTGTAAGAGAAGGGATCCAATATGAAGAATAATTAAAATGAGAAGGGTAAGAAGTAATTCTAGCCACACATTTTAATTTGGGAGGAAAATTTGAATAAAGATGCATCCACTTTTGTAGGTGCATCTAGAATGTGTGGTTGTGATTACTTCTTATCCTTCTTATTTTTATTATTCTTCTCATTTGATCCTAAGTCGGTATTGTAATGTTTAAGTTTTATTAGCTTAAGTTTTTAATTAGGATTGTAATGTTTTAATTTTAATGAAGTTTAAATTTGTTATTTAAAATATTTCAATTAAAAAAGAAATTAACTTGGTCACCACTGTGGCAACTTAGTCGTCATCATGTCGTCAGAGAGAGAAAGTTGATGTGGCAAGGTCTTGTCTAGTCACCACTGTGCCCAGCCTAAGGACTCAATTACTATTTGTAGACAAAAATACACTATTGGTCCCTAAACTTTCCACGAAACATCGCCATGCACCATAACTTTTGAAAAATGTCTTCGTGCGTCCCTCCTCAAGGTTTTTGAGGCCGATTGCGTCCTTTGACCCGTTTTCCATCGGTCAACGCTGTTTTCTGCTGTTACATTTTGTTTTTAGCACAAGGGTAATATTGTCATTATGTAATTACGGTATAGCAACTCTGTATTACTTCCACATGTCATATCCCTCTTCCCCCCCCCCCCCCCCATAAACACATAGACAGCCTCTTTTATTCGTCCCAAAACTTTGGTTACAATAATTATCACAATTCACAAACCCTCATTGCATGTTATTGTGAAATTTTTTGTAATTTCAAAACATGGATTTTACTCTATGGAAAGTAAGAAGAGATCCAGGTTATCGAGTTGCTGATACCGTTCTGTGCAGCTCGGCTAAGAAAAAATACGGTACGTTTTGTTGCTATAATCGTTGGAATTTCTAATTGGGTTATATTTCAATTTGTTATTAAGGTTTGATAATGTCCTTTGGTCTGTTGATATGTTTCAGGTGGTAGATCTAATATGTTTAGCATGAGGGTTCATCACAATGGTGTTTTAAAATATTGGCCTGTTTCTGTTGACCATAGCCAAAAAGATAGTCCGGTTAGTGTTGACCATAGCCAAAAAGATAATTCGGTTACAGTTGACCATAGCCAAAAAGGTAGTCCTGTAGAGGTATGTGAAACTGAACAAGAGTTTGGTCATCTAGATGAGGAAATACATACACCTGTCGGTCGTATGCAAAAAGGTAAATCTATAAACTTATGTGAGACTGATGAAGAGTTAGGTGATGAAAATGTGAGTGAAACAAATAATTGTGAGACTGATGTCGATGATATTGAGAACAATCAAGATGGAAACATTAATGTTGATGAAGAGAATATTTTTGATGAGCCTGATGTTGAGTTTGAAATGTTCAAATTGATTGACGAGGTACCTATACCTAGTATAGGTAGTTCTAGCCAGATACCAGATGATTTTTTTAAGAAAAATGAGATACAAGAACTTTTGAATGATGCTTACTTTGTAAGTGGTTCCGACAATGAGGTTGAGTATGTAGTAAGAAAGAAAAATCTGAGGGCATACAAGAGACAAAAGTTAATTGAGGCACAACAAGAAGACGAAGAAGTATTTTTTTTTTCTGTTGTCAAACCTTTGTAACTGCAAAAGAAGTGAAAGATAAGATCAACCTGCATTCAATTCAAACTCGGAGGAAATTGCAACTCATTAAGAATGACAAACAAAGAATTAGGGAAAGGTGTATCGGAACAATACCAGCGTGTGGTACAAGTGGAGGTATTGGACTTGGAATAGTATCAAAGAGGAAAACTGGTGCGTTAACTAGAGGCCGCGGAAGGGATGTATATTTGCGATCAGAAAAGGAGGAACCAACACATTTGCCATGGTTGTTGTATGTAGTAAAAGATACATATAAAGATGTATGGAGTGTTAGAACTTTCAAGGATGTACACAAATGTTTGCAATCAAGAGAGAATCAAAGCTTGTGACTACAAGTTTCTCTCAAAGAAAATACTTGACCAAGTTCAAGTGAATCCAGATATTCCAATCAGGGCTGTTCAAGATCAACTCAGTAAACAGTTCGCAGTCCAAGTGTCTATGAAAAAGGCATTAAGGGCAAAAAACAAGGCAGAAATTGAGATCAGGGGTGATCATAAGCAGCAATATACCATTTTGCAAGACTATGTTGAATAGTTGCATAAAACAAATCCTAGTACAACAGTTAGGATAAGTGTGCAAATTGCGTTAGATCCATCAAGTCCAACGCGAGTTTTCAAGAGGATGTACGTTTGCTTAGGTGCTTTGAAGGAAGGATACAAAGCTTGTCAAAGAGAGTTGTTGAGTTTAGATGGTGCTTTTATGAGGGGTCCATTTCTTGGTCAGCTTCTTACAGCTGTTGGTATTGATAGTAATAATGGAATGTACCCTTTAGCCTATGCTATTGTTGAGGCTGAAAACAAAGATTCATGGAATTGGTTTCTTGATTGTCTAGCAGATGATCTTGACTTACAACCAAATTCACACTACACTTTTATCAGTGACAGATAAAAGGTGATGTTAATTTATAATTGATTATATTCACTTATATAATTAAAAAATGATTGGTTTATTAGTAATGGATTGATGTTCCTTTCTGCAGGGTATAATTCCAGCTTTAGCAACAGTATTTCCTAGTGCGGAACACAGATACTGTTTGAGGCACATCCATGAGAATATGAAATTGCAGTGGAATTCTGCAGAATACAAGTCACATTTGTGGAGATGTGCTGCAGCAACAACCGTCGAACAATTGAGGCAGCAATGCTTGCATTCAAGAGTTTTAGCGAACCTGCACATGCTTGGTTAAGTAAGATACCACTAGCCCATTGGTCAAGGTCGCATTTTTCAGGTAGTAAACAATTATGTGTTTATCACAATGTTTAACATTTTTTTTTATGTATTACTAAAACATGTACTATACATATGTAGGGAGAGCTTATTCTGACGTGTTACTTAATAACATGTGTGAAGTGTTTAATGGGAAAATTATGGGAGGTGGGCACCAACCCATCATTACTGCTTTAGAATACGTTAGAGCATATTGTAAGCAGAGAATAGTGAATGTTATGCATACAATTGACAAGTCTCCGGGACCGTTTACACCAAAGGCAACACACATGTTAGACTTCAATAAGAAAGAGGCTTATAAATACATCGTTTTAGGGATTGAAGGACATAACTATCAGGTTAGTGGATGGGGAGAAAAGCGGTTGGTAAATGTTAAAGCCAGGTCTTGTAGTTGTAGAAGATGGGAGCTTATTGTGAAAACGTAGAGGGGGGGGGGGTTGAATACGTTACCATTTTAAAATCTTTTAAAACTTGTTTTTATCAAATATAGTATAAACCATTGTGTTTGCAATAAATCAAGTTATGCCATTATTAGTCCGGTTTATTTTTCTTTTCTAAAAACATCCGTAATACAAATTACCACTCAAGCTTGTGGTAATATGAAAAATACCAATTATAGTCTTATGACTAATATAAAGCATATGGCATAATAAGTTGTCACAGAAGCATAAACATCAAATCACAACACAAACAATAATATAGTGCAAGTGTAAAAGTAAAGAAAGTGCAAACCGAACACGAGGATTTATAGTGGTTCGGTCATGGATCTCCTCTCCGCCCTACTCCATTCCTCAAGTACCCAACTCGAGAGTTACTTCACTAGATCAAAAAGCTCCCTTCTCGGCGGAGAAAACCTTACAATCGTCGCTTACACTTTTTCTGGTACAAAGCAAAATACCGGGTTCTTTTACAAAGGTACAACCACTCCTAACATCGCATACACAATATTTTCGACACTAAGCTAGATGTCGAGTTCTTTTACAAGGGTACAACCACTTCCGCTAGTTCTTTTACAAGGGTACAACAACTCCCGCTATGTTTTGTGGCCCAACATAGAAACCTTGTGTTTTATGGCACAAACACATAAACCATCTAATATAGTACAATTATGATCCATGACATAAATGTCTAATGGATATGAATGACTAATCTAAAAGAACTTCCATTGATAGAAAGCCTTCAATGGATGAAGATCACAAGTTCTCTAAGCTTGTTGTGATGAATCTTCATGTATGTATACTTGTGGTGGATGATGATGACAAGATCTCCAAGCTTCTTTTGTAGATCAAGATGTATGATATGCTTAAAACAAAGATGAATGTTAGAAGCATTATGATCATGATAACGAGAGTGATTAATTATGTTTTCTACATGGTTTTCTATTGCTCTAAGATGTATACTAAGTGTAGAGAGAATGTGTGTTTTTCATCAAGTTGTGAGAAAACCATGGACTACTATATGTAGGTAAACTACTAAAGACATAAACCATGTGCAAAAACCATGAGCTACTTTACAAAATTAACAAAGATCTTACACAATCTTTCCAAAGTCAACTACAACATATCTTACAAGAATATTTGGAAAGATATACATTCTAGAATATGATGACCCATGTGATGATGTAATTATATACTTTCTATTTTGATAAAATGTATATGAAAGTAAACTTGTAAAATTATTAGAAAATGTATTAACTTGCTATATGATATTTAGTAAGTTACTAAAAATGTTTGATGTACTTATGTTGTTATAAGACATATTTTTATAGATTTTAAACTTACTAAAATGTATTAACTAGCTATATGATATTTAGTAAGTCACTAAAAATGTTTGATGTACTTATGTTGTTATAAGACATATTTTTATAAATTGTAAACTTACTAATATTACCTATACACCTAATGTGGCACCTAAAATACTTAAAGGCTCTAAATGGTTGGTCAAGGGGTTTGATCATAATGCCACATAACAAACATGTACAAACCTGTGTTGTAGCATACGAGGACTCGAGACGTTGAGAGGTGTTGAATGTATATTGAGACAAAATAAGACTACAAGTAACTTGTACATTTTACGTTATGTATCAAGTTATATGTTTGTCATCAATCAAAACAAACGAGACTGTATAGATTAAATATCGTAATATTTGCACTAACAATCTCCCCCTTTTTGATGATGACAAAATATGTAAACGTGATAGATAGTAAAATGTAAAAATTTACTTGTGTCCGTATTACTTGCTTGTATCCGTAACACCTTCTACATTTCCTTCTCCCTTTACACTCTTCTCCCCCTTTTGTCAAAACAAAAAGGGTGTGTCCTTGGAGTTAACTTCATTTCTCCCCGAAATGGCGAGCTTGCATCATCCTTAGTGAAGTTTAGTCTTCAACTCCAATTTCCTAAGGTTGTTGCGTGTAACAACCCGTAATTTTCCACGTCAACATTTAATTCCAAACCTAAATTTATTACTTTAAAATTTTACAAGAACACTTTTTACGCAAAACTTTTTAGTTAAATCGCGTAACCAAGAAACACCTTATGGTACACTACGGCTTCGGACTAAATTTTGGTCTACATATTTTAGTATATTGGTATTACTACGACGCTCATTTAACTACTAGAGCACATTTGATTTTATTATAAGGAAAAGTTAATAATTATTATTACACTTAATTATTGAGCATGCTTTAGCTCACTTGACTAAATCTTGGGAAGTTATCCCACACACTAAAACTAATTATTATTATCAGAAAATGTGAGATATTAATTTTCTGACCATTTATGAGTTTTCAAACTCAACAACGAGAGGGTATCTCGCTTTACCTGAAACACGAGCTCGCGCACGAACCGACCCATAGATAGAATGGTTTAGTCTAAATAAACACATTTTGGAACCAATATTAATACATTATAAATTATAAATATCCAAGATATTTACCAACATTTACTTGCAAATCTTACACAAAATCAAACCACATCATACCTCCTTGATTTAGGCCGAACCCCTCCCTTACCTTACTTGGACTTTTTTTTTCATCACATGCAAATTACCAACTTATTATATTAGATATACCACACTGTGACTAAGACTTATTAAACCACAAAACGGAACTTGTACTCAATGTGTACTATGAAAAAGGAGAAAACAAAATTTGATGTGACTTCTCGCCCATGTTTTCAGCCGAGCAAATCCCTGCACCATCAACTTTGCCCATTTCCATTTTGTAGTCCATTTGAATAATAATAAGCACCATGCCTCACTTTAAATATTAACAAGACTTTGGTCAAAGTCACTTTTCCCTTGCTCCTTATATGATAGAGCGAAACACAAACCATCACACCCATCAGTTTTCTATCAAAAGCAATTGCAAAACAAAAAGTTTAGTTCAAGGTCTTTTTGCTTTGGAAGCAACTTGGGTAATTAATAAACTTTAGGAAGCTTAAGGGTTATACATTTTGTAATTGGGTTACACATTTTTCTTGCCTCTTTCTCCTTGCTCGATCCACAACTCACCCACTGTAAGGATTCAACCTTTTTACTACTTGTGTTCTCTTTGTTTCTTTTTGTTAAACTTTGCATGTGGTGCATGTACGTAATATAAATATAACATGTTTTTGGTTTCTTGCCTATTTTGACATACATCACTCTCACACTCACTATCAAAGCCTTAACTGGTTTAACCCATTGTTCTTGAACCTTAGACATACTCTTATATGTGGTGCGTCATTTTAAGTAATACAAACAAACTAAAAGATGTTGCTTAATATTTGAATATTGTCGACATATATTCATACATCATCTTGTAAAAATGAAAACTATATCGAAACACTTTTTTTCTCGACTATTATGTACTAGTCACTCTTTTAAAGTGTTTGTATGATTATGTGGTAACTTTCGATCGTAAAAATAAGCAAATGAGCACTTGGTGCTCATTCGGTTTTCAAATGGATTTTTAAAACTTTTATTCATATTGGAACATATATAAACTAAAGAAAAATGAATATATGAAAGACCTTATTAAGTTATTGGCTCACGCTTGGAAAAAATGCTCATTCGATAGCTTATACCAAACTTTTTTTTCCAGCTTATTTCGAAACATTTAGTCAATTACTTCAGTCGGAAATTAAACCAAGTGAAAACATGTGTGTTGCTCGAATCACCCATTTGGAAAATCTCATGTAATTGGTTTAAAGATGTTTGGTCTACAATTTGTTTTGAGTTCGAGAAGCCAAAATAAGCTGAAATGCTTTACTCCTCGTGGTCCAGTGCTTATTCTAAACACTAGCTTATATACATACACAAACATAAAATAGTTGAGAAAGAAACACACACATATATAAACCGCATGCATGCAACGTACACTGAGTGAGTTTGATCTCAGTATATCACAAAGTCGGATTTTACAACTAAATGAAATACAATCATAAAGTCATTTAAATACAGTAACTGGTAAACTATAAAACAAAAGAGCCTTTGGCTCAGTTGTTGGATCGTTCATATGCTACCCATCAGACCCGAGTTCTAGCTTGGCCCTTGTCAAATTTTTGATATTTTTGTTATTTATGCGATATTTACACTTTCAGCCGCACCACTTCTAATCGCTTGTCACTTTACATAAGTTCGAAACTTATATTGTTTTCGACAACATCAGCCCCTCAACTTTGAACAAACTATCACTTTTTCCTAAAATCTTATAATTTCGAAACTTATAATATCTTTACCATTTCAGTCCCTCGACTTGGACCAAGTCTACATTTTTCTCAATAAATTTTAGGGGTTTAAATAACTTATATATTTTTACCACCTGTCATCTAAGCAAATATGTTTAACACATATTTTTAATTAACGACGACCTCTGCGTAAACTATGAATAATATAATTGTCCAAATATTTTATTTGCTCGTGATATCGTAAACATATATATTTACACATATCGATGCCAAACGAAATTAATAAATACTTTACGTCATATATTTATTTATCCTTCGAGCCAACACTTATACGATATATTCGTACACATTATTTTCACATTTATTCCAAGAGCCAATACTTATGAATGTTTTTACAACAACATTTCTTATATACATACACAAAAATGTATAAGTACATTTTTCAATGAACAAGACTTGTTGAACTTATAAAATCCACATAAGCTGTGATAACACAAATACATGATTAACAATTAAAACTTTGTTCCAAACTTTACAGCATGTATTTGAATTCATGACTTAGACTAAAACCATACCATACTAATCTAGGTTGCGTGTCGGATCCGTGCACATTTACCACTTGACTTATTCACATCAGGCGACTGAATTGCTGAGGTGAGTCATAGCCCCACTTTTACTCGTTTAATTACTTTATAAACTCTTTGGGGGAGATGCATGCTCAACTACTTATTTTTACTTTTACATGTACTCTAAACATTTACATGATACTATAAGTTTATAGCCCTACTCTTTACTTTACTTTGCTTTACAAACTTTGAGAAACATGCAAACACTTTATGAATTGTTGCTTGTATGCGACACACTTTATGAACTCTTGCTTTTATGCAATACACTCTATGAATTATTGCTTTTATGCAAACACTTTTATGGACCACACTGAAACTTATGCTTTATTTAAAACTATTACGCGGATTAGCCTAAGCCCTTGAATCCCACTATGCCCAAACTCATGAACCGTCAATTCCTGCTGGGAAGCGCGAATGTTATAAATAGATCTATTGGGGGTGACTCTCCCGTTCAGTTTGACCGGATAGGTAAACGTGAACGTATAACATGTCGAATTACAAGTGTATCGGGATAAACACTTGCCGGGCCTTTATATCTAACATGCTTCTAGAGCATGCACACTGTCGTAGCTTCGGTTGCATGAACTTAGTGCTAGCGTAATAGACTTTTACTTCTATGTGACATTATATTCGTTGTAATGATCACATACTTTGCCTATGGTCCAACTCTATGCTTAATACTTATGGTCTACTTTACTGATATTTTTCATGACGCTGCGAGTAAAGCAGTAGTCACTAAAACTGAACTCGATTTGTATGTGTAAGATTATTCACACTCGAAAACCTTGTGGTCCATGTTACTACATTTACTTGAAAGTAAACTATATTTTCATGACATTGTGAGCGACACAATGGTCACAAAACTCTTATCGAACTCACATTTCTTTTATATTAAATTGCCATTTGTACAAACCTATGAACTCACCAACCTCGTGTTGACATTTTTTAGCATGTATTTTCAGGTTTGAGACAATAGCTAACTGTTGAAGGCTTTTGGCATGGCATGACATGGTCATAGATTACTCTGATGTATCTGGGACTGCATAAATTCTTTTATGGGCTTATATTTCCGCATTGTTTTTGGAAAACTATAAACATAATGCTTTTGATTATGAAATTTCTTTTAAACGGTTGAGGTAAAACCGTTCCTTGTACTTTGTGTTGTGATACCAATTGAGTAGCACCCCAGTGACATGTATGCTTCCGCTGGACCCGAATTTTGGGGGTGTTACATTGCGTCCCTTAGGTTGTTAGCGGATCCATAGATCAAATTAAGTTCCTTAACCTACATCAAGGTTAGTGTTGTGCAATATAAAAATTATACGAAAAATGCATGATGAATGAAATGCATGTTGGACTATGTTGACCTATCTCCTTCTTTTTGTCGAAACACAAAAGTGTGTCGAAGAATGAAAATAAAGATGAATGTGTGCATGCTTCCCCTTGATTGTAGCTCCCCCTTGATCAACTCCCCGTTGCTATGGTCCTAACGTATATGACACAAGAAATAAGAAAGCTACAAAAACAAATGTTAATGCATGCTTAGCTCCCCCTTGATAAATACTCCCCGTTGCTAGGGTACCGACGTATATGATACAAGGATGAAAAATCCTACAAAATAAATGTTAGTGTAAGACAATAATTGTCCTAGATTCAGTATGTGATATATAAAAATGTGTGCATATGATGCATTATATAAATGCTTGGCGGAAGCTCCCCTTGCTTTAGGGCGTCAATATGAACCTACAAAATAAATATTAGTATACTAGAAGCTTTGTTAGTAGAAACGTATGTCATATATAACCAAGTGTATAGACGATGCAATATGAGTGCTTGATGGATATTCCTCCTACGTCAAGAAGCACCTATAAAGATAGAAGGAAAATATTCGATGCAAATATCATCCTTAGATGAGTATGCTATATACGAATAAGTATATATGATGAACCTACAATGAAAAGATTAGTACAATATTTTTCATCTTAAAGAAAAATAAGATGTATTCTTCTAATAAGAATTACAATTAAAATAAAAACGCGAATATAATATGATAAAATCCCTCAAAGGAACAAATGAAGTGAAATTGAAATATTAAAAGTTAAGGTGATTGGTGCACATGTTGGTATTTGAGAGAATGCGAAATTGAGAAAAATATAGAAAATTCTGCAGGTTACTGGCGGCACCAAACGACTACACGGGCGGAACCCAAAATTTGGTTCCGCCTGGTCCACTAGGCCAAAGCTGGGAATACCCAGAAATTACACTTTTGGGTTCCGCTATTTCTGCTAGACTCAAATTCTTATCAGACCAGCTTTTTGAAGGTCGAAACGATTTTCTAATTCCATAATTTTTCCTAAAACATAAGAACTTAATTAAATCTGATTGGGAAATGACAAAAATGCAAGTAAAAACACACGTATCGATAGAGTTTGAACGAGGGCTAACGATTTTCATTATACTTTAGTAAAAGTATTGAAAATTTGACAACATCACAAGATTGATAGAAGTAGGTTTTACACTAATCCATGGTGGTGATGATTAGTGAAAGAGTTGATGAAATGTGGTGGTTATAATGCATGAATTTAGAAACTCGTATGTATAGCAAATGCTATAACGAATATAAAGATTGAACATATGGACTTATGAAATCTAAAATTCACAACTTAAAGGGATAAAGGAATATGACTTATGTAATGTTAAGAGAAAAGGAAAATGTGAATGGACATTGATATTCAATGACGGCTACGGGTTATGATTTGATCGATTAGGATTGACGCTAATGAAAACGAAATAGGTTTAGAAATAATGACCTATATCGAAAGAAAATGGATGAAAGAGTACTAACATTGTTTAGTCCTACATGACTATTAATGACATTATCATCTACCAAAGATGATGTATCATGCCATAATGTATGCTTGAATGGATTCAAACAAAAGTGAAGATAATAAGCACCTAGGAATAATTTCATAAGAAATGAATAAAGAATACTAATACCCTATATGAGGATGATACTGACATTATGTGATGGGAGAGTGTTGGTTAAACTGATGTGTTGAGAAAGTGTTGGGAATGACAGTTTTGATTAATATCTCGATTGCACTGACAATGACGTGCATGAAATGTGTTGAGTAGGAAAGGATGAGATCCTATGATGGTGTTCTAGACAATGAAGTTGTGAAGTCCTAGTTTTGAGAAGAATCCTAGACTCCATTTGAATTAGTTGTTGATTGTGGAGATGAAGAACTTTGTCAAACACATGATGAGATATTGGTACAAACTAGTGATGTTGGGTTAAAAAGGCTTGAAACACTCGTGGTTTTGTGAACCGATTTTAACTATATGGTGTGAACCTACATGTTGGTGTAAGAGACATGAGTGGATGTTCTTTAAATACGTTTTGACAAGATACAAACATGTGAATGAATTTCTCTCCGCCTTAATCAGTGGATATCCAACATACTGTGTAATGCATCGTATAAAGAATGATGATAAAGTATTTAGGAGGTTGAAGGTTAATGAAAGCGATGAGCTTAGTAATGTTTTTGCGGATGTTGGTTAGCATACAAAGAACTTCATCTATGAAGTCACGTAGCTCTTCTCTATCAAAGCGAGATGATCGCATGATGAGGCATGTGGTTTTCTCAGAGGAGGTGGAAAGGATTAGAGTATTGTTGTAGCTAAATGGTGATGGAAGTGATTTTTGGAAAGTGGAAGCAATAATGCGATTTGGAAAGAGGTCAATTGAAAGATACCCAAACACAAATTTCAAATCTCTAAGACTCAATCCTATTAGCATTAAAATTACATGCAAGTGAAGGGATTCCAGTTATGCGAGATGAGCATATAAAAGCTAGAACAAAGTGAGATGGCAAATGATTAGTTCTCAATCCACTAAAACAAATTCGTTAGTGAGAAAAGATGTCAACAAGATAAAAATCTAAAGATATTATCTTATTCAGACAACACATTCGACTAATAGACATAAAGTTAACACATGACTAGATAGCATCAACAAAAACAATCATATTGAGCAAGAGCATGACATAATACGAAATACTTTCCTTGTAAAATTGTTTTGTTGTTAAGCTTAGACACTTGAGCATATAACAATCTATGTGATTAATTTGTATGATAAAACGACTTCTAGATGTTTATCATACCAAAAGTACTTTGACAAATTATAAGTGCACATGTAGTGAACAAATAGTGTGACAAAGAAACAAGATGAAAATTTTATGCAACCAATGTTTAAATGATAACATTTTTGGAGCATGTATTATATAGACTATCCTAAGCATGGATCTAATGAATGACCAAAAAAGACACAACCATTCAAATATATAAATATCATATAAAGACATCATGTATCAAAATGACATACCATGAGTTAACAAGTAACACGTTAATCATGCAAAACAATATATACATAAAGAATGAAAATATCATATAAATCATGTTAATATATAGTAACACAAAACATATAAGCATGTAGGCATCATAAAGAAATAACCAAGGTTTACACATGAATCAACCAAATAGTTAACATGGTTATGTTAAGATGTCCAATCATTATCAAACAAATAACTTGTAATAGACACATGCATGTGTAATGCAAGAGATTTTAATCTTTGTGTTTGGAATCTATGATTGAATGATCTAAAAGGTGGCATCTTTAAGCATGTGTTATGCAAGTGACTTGGTCATCCAAGACCAAGAGATGAGTGTTGTGTGTGATAATGGAATATGATAAGAACGTTCTCAAGAAAGCTCCTTGGAACAGGAATCTAAGTGAAGTTACCAACTTCAATAGATCTTGTGTATGCTCTAGAGATAGGGTTTGAACTAGGTTATGAGCAAGGTTTGGTTATGATGAACGCTTGAATGGAAATGGACACATATAGTGTCTTTCAATAAGTAGAATTATTACGTGGAATAAAGTCATCACGCTTATGAAGACAAAAATGACAAGATGATGAGAAAGCTCTAGTTCATAGAACTTGCAGATGTTTATTTAAGATCATTTACCCGATGAGGTAAAATGAAATCTATTGTAACATAACCGTTCATATCGCAAGGAGAGAGTGATGCATAGGATATACATTATCCTTTTAACAAGATGAAAAACTCATGATTACTTGTGAATAATGTTTATCCAAAACATCATGTTTTTTCTAGATGAAGGTATGAAGCCAAAGTGTTTGAATCAGATAGTGCTATCCTAAATATACTTGGTCTCAAGATTATACTAGATGATGACAAGAGGAATTAACTCGAGTTTCTTATGTATACTCCTCAAGAGTCATTATTGCTCGGGGTATATGAGGTTGGCTTTGAGATTGCATTTTAACATATGTTGTTAAGATGTTGATTCAAGTTTTAATGAAACTTATGCAAAAGTTAAAAGTATTACCAATACTTTGATAACTTGTGAAAGTGTTACTACTTAAACCTAATGTAACTAAATGTGAGCTTCATGCTCATTTGATGGTAGAGGTTCTAATCCTATAGGTGGTAAGGTATGGTTGAGTGTTTGGACAAAGGGCTTTTTGAGCAATGCACTCAATGAATTCAAACGGTGGTAAGAATGGTGGATTGGTTGATCTAGGTGGTAGGTCTTCTAGTGTGTCTTAATAAAGATGTGGTGATATAGAGGTTTGTTGTGCTATGGAAGTACTTAAGTTTCATAAATGTTGAAAGTAAAACGGATGGATACTAAGCCTTGTGGTCCATAACTAGTGAGTGAAGTTCTTGAGGTTTTGGTTATGTTTGTGAAGCTTAGGGGCTGAGATATATGATGAGTGCTCAAACACTCATCATTTTTGGTCAAATCTAAGCTGCAAAACATTTAAAAACACTCAAAAAGGCATCAAAATACTGAAAATATTCCAAGAATTGTGTTTTATATGTTTCAGATGCAAAATGATTGAAAACAGTTGAAAAATAAATAAAGTTTGCATAATTGGCAGTTTCAGTCCCCCAAGTTTCAAAACTTGAAAAAATTAGTCCCTGAGCATTTATTTTGAAAGATAAGTCAACCCAAGTCCTTTAAAAGTTAAAATTTATCAAAAATGATCCTTGGGTAAAAAGTTTTGAGAATTTACAAGTTTAGTCCCTAGAGTTTCAGATATTGGCAGATTTGGTCCCTGGTGGTAAATTTTGGAAGAAAAAGTCAACATTGGTCCCTGGAAAGGCACAAGTTGTCAATTTTGATCCTTTGGTGAAAAGTTTGAAGAAATTACATTTTGGTCCCTCAAGTTTCAACATGCTATTGTAGCCAATCGGTATGTGAGGTTCAATGGAATCGAAGTAGGATCTGCAGAATCATGGGTTCATCTATGTTACTTGCTTAAGACATTGGCGGAAAACATACAAACACCACATCCAGCCCATCAGGGGATATCAACATTGGAAAAAGTCAAATGTGCCTACAACCATTCTTCCACCTAAGCATCATAAACCATTGGGTAGGCCACGAAAGAAGAGAACCAGGGCTTTTACAGAAAATGATGATATTGATAAAGAAAGTAAGTTGTCACAGTCTAGTAGGAGTGTAGTTTGTGGAATTTGTGGCAATGCTGAACACAACAAGAAAACATGTCTTGGGCAAGGAGGTGTTACTGCAAGTCAAGCCAGTGCACAACAGTCTCAAAAAACAGGTTCATCCCAGCCAAAAGTTTCATCACAAAAGAAGAGAAAGGGTAAAGATAACAACTTCGAAGCAACTGAAAAAACAAGTGTCCACCAGTCTGTTACTAGAAGTCAAGTGAATGCTGCTTGAGTATGTAATTCCTAAGACAATGGTTTTCATATAATATGTAATTCCTAGACAATATTTTCTATGTTTTAACAATGTGTGTTTCTGAACTATGTTTTAAGAATGTGTGTTTCTGAACTATGTAGACTACTAAATTTTATGCATTTGGAAATATATCCATTTTGCATTTTGTAAGAAATCACATCATGCTTGAGTTCTTACTTGGCTGATGTTTTTTGTATTTTGACAGAGAGCAAATAAGTCAAAGCTTTGTATTAGTCATAGCCAATTACCAGAATTTGATGAAGTTAAAGCTTTCTACTAGTCAACCTACAATGACGTTTCCATATAATACTAAACAACCTACACCTACAATAACGCTTCCATAAAAAAAAACAAACCAAACTACTGTACATGCATTTTACATTCTAGGAAGCTTTGCAAAACACAAAAAACATGTCTTTCTAAAGACACTACATATACCATATGCAAACTAAAACGATGAGTATCCACGAGACAACACACAAGTTCCTCAAGCGGCAAACTTTCTCCTTCTCCAGATGGAGCTCAACTACAGCTGCTTGGTGAGCAGCCTCTAGCTCAATTGCACTGTCTCGGGCATTGACAGCCTCCAATGTCTCAGCCATGAGGCGTGCTTGACATTCTTGTAATGCCGACTCATTTCGGTGAATGTGCCTCCTCGAGCAAAGGATCACCTCCTTTGCTCTTGGTGGCATTGGTGGATCGTACCACCCATTGAAGGGAGATGTGGATCCCTAAAAATTAATAATCTAAAATCAAGACTTTGACGCTTAAACTCGTAACTTGAACATAAACATGTAATCAAAAACAACCATTAGACTAAAACATTGGTTAAACTAAATGTGACATTTTAACTTAAAGCAACGCAACCATGAACGCACCTCCACCGGACAATCATAATAACGCCTTTTGGTGTTGAGATTGTTCCAATAGGTCCTTAGGACCGCCCACCTGCCACATCCGCATCGCGCCATTCTTAAGATTTGATCGGAAATATTTTAGGATAAGATTTGATGAGAGAGAGAGGAGAGTTTAGGGATGAGTGGTGAATAAGTTTCGCTTTTATTAACATATAATTACTGTAGCAGCTGCAGATACCGTGTGTGCCTTAGCACACGGTTTTACATAATGACGATATTACCCTTGTGCTAAAAACAAAATGGAACGGCAGAAAACGGCGTTGACCGACAGAAAACGGGTCAAAGGACGCAATCGGCCTCAAAAAACTCGAGGAGGGACGCACGGAGACGTTTTTCAAAAGGTAAGGTACATGGCGATGTTTCGTGAAAAGTTTAAGGACCAACAATGTATTTTTGTCTTATTTGTATTTAGATTTTAAACCCTGTGCGTGTAGTATAACATTTACACAACATTAAGCACTGTCAAATTTTCATATATCCGCATATTAAATTAAAATTTTAAAATAAATTTAATTGATTTGTAAATCTCGTGCATGCACGAGACATATAACTCGTAACTCATAAACTCATCACATAGCCAAACACCCCATAGAAATTTATCCGATCAGAAAGTAACTTTCTCTGGATAAAATCAAGGCAATAACCATTACACTTATTGACCTATCTAATGACTAAAAAGTCGTTGACCTATTTTCATTCAAAGATCACATAGATATCTAAATATTGTCACAATTTTTATGCACAAAATCTTATCTAAAAATAAATAGTCAATCGTTCTTTCTTTACCATAAATAACATAAAGAGGAAACACATATCAAAACCAGACACAATCTCCCACAATCCCACTTTTCCTGTATCCCTCAAACAAAAACCTTCTTAAAAAAACACACACTAAACACACCATAAAAAACACACACAAACACCATGAACGAGCCACCAAAACGCCACCACAAACAACCACAGCCACCATTAGTAATCCCCCCAAACCACGTATGCTTCCGTCTTTTATGCCACTCATCTCGCATTGGTGGCATCATTGGTAAATCTGGACACGTCATTAAAACCCTCCAGACACAAACCTCGACCAAGATTCGTGTCGAGGATCCTGTCCCTTTGTCTGATGATCGTATTATCACTGTTATAGGCAACACACAGCTTACCAAAACATTGTCTTTTAATGCTACTACTGGGTTAGTTAACATTGGTAGTGCTAGTGGTAGTTATAGTAGTGATGAGGATGATGTTTGTGAGGTTTCTGATGTTCAAGAGGCTTTGGTTAGGGTTTTTGAGAGGGTTTTGGAAGTGGCTGCTGAAGGGGAGGGGGAGGGTGCGTATATGGTGGGAGGGGGTGTGGTTTCGTGTCGGATTTTGACGGATAAGAGTGTAGTTGGTTCGGTTATTGGGAAAGGTGGGAAGGTGATTGAGGGGATAAGGAAGGAGTGTGGGTGTAAGCTTAGGGTTTTGGTTAAGGATAAGTTGCCGTCTTGTGCTAGTTTTAATGATGAGATGGTTGAGGTAGTTAACTTGTTTTATTGCGTTTTATTTTTGATGTTATGAGGGTGTTTGAGTTTGCTTAATTTGATGGTTAAGATGTAGTTGCGAGCTGCAAGATCATTAAGGTGTCTGTTAACAAGCTTTAACCATAAAGTTACATCGGTTAGCGTTTCATAGGAGAGCTTAAAATTAGATAAAAGAGCTGCAAGCATATTGACTAACAAGCATAAAGGTTAAAAGCTAATAGTAAAAACTAAAAAGCTACAAAATGCTCCCAAAAGCTATTTTGTTTGGTTTGGTTTTTGATTCTATTTAAACTGTTTAATTTAAGGTCTTTAATCTTTATGCTGATGCATTTATAGAATTGTTGTGATAGATGTGAAAGGAAAGATATAGTTTGAAGAGGAATTTTAGGTAGCACTTTTTGTTCAAAGTTGCTTGTTTGGGAAAGGTTGTTTGTTCCTTTTGTTCACTTTTTTGGCAAAAAGAAAAGAAAAGAAAAAGAATCTAAAATTTAATTCTTGATAGATGTAGATGTTTTGTTAAATCAGCCTGTATGAAAAAATGTAATTGCAGAAGACTATTGCTGTAAAAAGTGAATGATTTTGGACAAAAAGGTGAAAATTACTACTATCTTTATGCTATTTGCATGTCTATTGTTGTGCAATATTGCTAATTGTTGCACACAACAGGATCGCAAATGGCATGGTTTGTTTGCAACAAAAAGTCGATTAGGTGTTTCAAATTAGATAGAAAACTGTCATGTTCTTTATTGACCATATACTAGTTGTTCGACAGTTATCTAATTTTGGAAGATCATATGGTATCTTTGCTCTAATTGTTTGTTTTCTTGGTCAATTATGTAACCTCAGTTTCAATAGCACAACCTGAAATACCGAGTGCTTGAATATCTTTATGCTAGTTTTTGTTCGGAGTCTTGTGCTTCTTAGCGGGCCTGGTCCTCTTTGATTATTTATCATAGGATATTTTGTTCTAATAAAATTAAGTGTCTATGTGATATTGATTTATGTATGTAATTTGTATGCTTGTTGCAGATTGAGGGTGATGTTTTGGCCACTAAAAAGGCACTTGTTGCTGTTTCCCGTTGCCTTCAAGATTGTCCCTATGGTCAAAAAACAAAGATGGTTACAGGTAGACCCGATCATGCAGCTCCTTGGGAGAACATACCTAACGGGCACATGGATTACCCTTCTGTATCTTCAGAAGGTGACACCTATAATCCCATGGATTCCCGAGCTTCTCAGCAGGAAATAGTTTTCAAGATGCTATGTTCTAGTGATTGGGTGGGTAGATTAATAGGCAAATCAGGATCGATCATTCAAGCTTTTCAAAATGAGTCAGGTGCTACTATAACCATTGGAGGTCCTGTTTCTGATTGTGATGAACGGTTAATAACCATTACTGCTATGGAGGTTTGCTAGTTTTTAACTTGTTCTTATTTCTTAAAAGTATATGTTATAGTTAATCCTTTTAATTCATGCCTCCTTTTTATTGTAGACCCCGGAGTCAGGGGACTCGCCTGCACAAAATGCAGTGATGCTTGTTTTTAATAGGTGCGTTGAGATTGGGTATCCATCATCAATGGGCGCACAGATTACTGCTAGACTTTTGATATCACCAAACCAAATGGGTTGTTTGTTGGGTAAAGGTGGCTCCATAATTGCAGATATGAGAAGGGTGACGGGTGCTTATATGAAGATAGTTGGCGATGATCAAGTCCCAAAGTGTGCTTTGGAGACTGATCAAGTAGTACTGGTTAGGCTCCTCATGCCTTCATTTCTCCTAGAAAGTTGTCATATTGATGGCAAAATGGTTGGGTCGAGTGGGTTGGGCAGCGGGTCTACTATAGTGTGGATTAAAACGCGTTGGCTGGGCTGGCTGGCATACACTCATTGTTAATTCTTTTGAGTATATTTTTAACTAGTTATTTTACTAATATTATAACAACAATAATCGAACTAGTGTAATAAAGTAAGTTATTACTGTTAACCCGCTGGACAGTGTTAAAGGTAAACTGTAAGTCAAATAAATCAAAAATGGGTTGAAATTACCACCTCATTGATATATCCGTTCCAATAATTTATATCATTCTATGCACATTTGTTTCCATATATGTTATTTTCTGTACATCTGTTTGCTTTTCTAAAAATTGAACCATCTTCGTTTAAAGATGACAGGAGAATTTGTAAGCGTACGGGATGCTCTATTCAGTGTTACTGGCAGGCTGCGAAACAACTTATTTTACGGTAAAATGTCTAATGACCATGGAAATAGGGGCACACATCCTCGAGGGAATGGTCGTCATTATAATGAGCATTCAAATTTAAATCAGAGCATGGATAGTCTCAAGTTATCAAGTAATACAGATCATCTTCCGACACCTGCACAAAGGCAATCTCAGGTAACATTTTGTTCTCTTTTATTATTCCCATATTTGAGAACATTTTCAGATCCTTAATTGTGGATTGATTGCAGATAGTAGCGGGTAATCAGATGGTGGGACAGAATGTTGGCAAGGGATCAACTTCTGTTAAAGGTGGCATTGAGCTTGGCAGGTTTGCATCAAATACCGCCTCGTTGTTTATTTAATTTGTTAGATAAAGGAATGTAGTTTTATTGCTTTTAGAGACAAAACCCTTGATATATATAGTTGAGAAAACTATATATTAAAGTGTATATTACATGGTAAAAAGTAAAGTCATGTATTAACTGTGAATTTCACAGTATGTATTTAGGGAAGCCCCTCCATAGATAATGGTAAGTGAGAGTTGCATGTCTTGTTACTAGTATTACATCTAGATATTTTCGTAAAGGAATAGTGGTGCTTTCTATGACTGTTGGTTAGTTTTCTGAAATATCCATATTCATTTTGTGGGCTACTTTGACCTGCCTAAGTTATCTGCGAAAATAGTTATACTGAAGGGAGCTTATTTGTTTAATCACTTAAATGTCGTTGTGGGTCATTAATACCATGTAACATGTATGTCAGGCAGTCTGCGACACTACAAGATTGAATTGAACCGGTTCGAACTTTGTGCTGTGGTTTTATACCAGTTTAATTTGCATCAACTTATACTAACATAAATCAAGATCAACTATATGCATATAATTTAACTTTCATTTATAAGCAATTTTTTTTTTATCTTTATTTACCCAAGTTTTCTTGATGATGTTTTGCAGGGGAGCTAGATCAGCTATAGTGAAAAATATGAGTGTCGAAATTGTAGTACCTCAAAATGTCATTGGTTCGGTTTATGGGGAAAATGGAACCAATCTAGCTCGTCTGAGACAGGTAATATAATAGCATTTCCAACCATTGCACCGTGATATGGACATGTTAGCTAAGCGGCATTTTTTACAGAAATGCAAAATGCATAAAACTTCGTGTCACTCTTGTTTAATTCTTATGATGCGGCAATTTACCCTTTTTAAAATGATTAATAGCAACATATTGCTCGTCTCTCCCATCTTACAGAACCTACTTTTGATTTTCTTAACATGAAATAGTAACCTACTTCAAGCTCAATTTCTGCAAAAGGGCCTGTAATAGTAACAGACCAGTGATTGACTTCGGTTAGTATGAATTGTCGTTAATTGACCAAGGCGTCCTAGTAGTTTTAGGGTTAGAAACTTTCTCTGATTTGAATTTTAAAATGTTGAACGTTTTAAAAGCGTCTTTGAAAATGAGACTGTCAGACTTTAATGAAAGTGGGCTGCTATTTCAAACGATAGCCCTTAAAAAATTAAAATAAAAGTTATTAGTAAAAGTGTCAGGAAATTTGACAGAAGTTAATAATTATGATGATATTTCAAGTGTAGTGGTTATTTTCCAGCATTTTTGCCAACACGAGGTTTCTTTTTACACTTTTGAAAGTTTATTGGTTAACACATCACTACTTCGCCAGTTAAAAATGTCATTCATGCTTGGAATCTTTGTCTGTGTTATGTGGAATATCATGATTACTCACGGATCTAGATGCTGGTTACTTTAACATATATTGTATGAGGTTTGATTTCTTCTTGTCTGGATGGATCTTGTTTGGAAACCACTGATCACGTTGGGTGCATCAACCACATTCTAATACAACTGCAGTCTCATGAAAGTAAATGACACCCAGGATTACGAGGTTAGGTCAAAAGGGAATGACGGCACTAGGGTCATAATTATTAATCTTGAATTAGGATTTACAATTACAGTAGGGATATATTAAATATAGGAGAAACCCGGCAGAAATAACCATATGGTCAGATACTGATGCACCTTCTGACCTCCCGCTTCAAAGTGGCAGCTTGACCATTAAGGCAACAAATCAGAGACCATACTTAACACGTGTTAGCAAGTTTGAAAATCCCAGTGGGGTATTGGAATTGGAATTACTACCTAAAACAAAGAAGTATAAATAAATTGAAGTTTGTGTTTGTTCACACCTGCACACTGTTTCCACAGACATGTTCCTTAGTAACAAATAAATATCTTATTATCTACATGTTTTCCGCTTCTCTGTTGCTTGAAAATTGTGACATTTGAGTAGACGTTTTGTTTAATAGACATACTTGTCCACCAGGACACATCAAGAATGGGTCAGATTTCCGTTAATCTACCGAAGTACTTATGATGATTAGATTTTTAAAGATGCAAGGGATAAATAATGTATTCATTGGCTCGCTTGTTTTATGTGCGCTATTCGAATTCTTTAGTAGCACTAGCAATTACCTGCTCATATGGTGCTAAATTTTCAGCATGTTATCGTTATTTTACCTTTTTTTTTTTTTTTCCTGATTACCTTTTTAGCATCTGCCTAGTTAATGTCTAATCTGATAAATCTTACCCATTGATGTTTTAATTTTGTGTCGTGTGAAACCAGATTTCGGGTGCAAAGGTTGTAGTGCACGAAGCACATTCAGAAACAGCTGACCACATTCTTGTTATCTCCGGTACTCCTGATCAGACTCAATCAGCTCAGAGCCTACTTCAAGCATTCATTCTTGCTGACCAATCATGACAATCCTGATCAGACTCAATCAGCTCAGAGCCTATTTCAAGCATTCATTCTTGCTGACCAATCATGACAAAGATCTCTCCTAAACCCGCAAGTCAAAGTGACCCAAGATACTTTCGGTAATTAGACGAGGATAGGATAGAATAAAGATATTTCATTAATTTTACTCGCTTTATTAGGTACCTTTTTGAAACTAAACCCTGGTGACTTCAGCATCTTTTTTGAACTTCGGAAAACAGGCAATGTACAAACGACCAATCTTTTGTAACAAATTGTATCATAACTTCATAAGCATGACAGCCAAATGGTTTTTGTAGGTTGGGTTTTAAGCTATACAAGAAAGTAACATGGTTTAACAATGATTGAAATTATGACTTCTGAAGCAGGTTATTATAAATCGTGTTGCTTATGTGGTTTATTTGAGTACAATCTCAACATTGTCATGCACACCTTGAAGTAGCAATTCACCATCATAGGTCAAGACTTTGCGTCTCTTGGCGGCCCTCAATGTCCCAACTAGTGCCTCAAAAATGTTTGCACACCTGTCATCGTTGAACAGCACCCCGAATGTCACCTTCATGATCCAATATACAAGTTCTAAATTAGCAATGTGAAAGAAAGATTCAGTACTGGTCAAAAAACAGATGCGAAACTTCTGTTTCAATGGTCATGATATACTGCTAAAAAAAGGGTCATGGTAAAGGTGTGACCAGGTTTAATAGTCCTGAAAATGACTACAGGAGAATGGCCTCTTCATCTGTTATAGAAAACAAAACATTGTTACTTCATAGTTTTCATACTAACGAGTAAACGGATGTGGTTTCCCTATTCAGGTTATCTTGAGAAGGCGAGTTTTTTGACTCAGATGTACGCGGCCTCTCCCGGTTAATCCCGGACCATTTCCGGCCCTTCCCTGGCCACCCCTAAATGTACACACCTAGTGAGGTTTGAACCATCGACCTCTTGTTTGAAAGCCAAAACCTTATCACTGGGCCATTTGGTGGTGGTTTCATATTTTCATACTATGATCTTTAGAAATCAAAAAGATTGACAAAAGTGCAAATGGGTTAACCGAACCCAACTTGATACCTCAGAATGTATCCTTCTTAATTAGCACCTTTTTGACCCGTTCTCAACCCGACCATGTCATTCTTGGGTCAAATAGTCAAATAGAAAAACATACACAACATCATTGTTTTTGGCCAGATGAAAAAATTTCTGGTTAATGCCATCAATGATTGATATGGATCACTCAGAAGCTTCAAATCTATTTACTTGTAGATTGCTAAATCCTACATTCTATTGACAACACTATTAAGAACAAATTACTAATATCTTTTGGGTACGATGATAATCATATCAACCAATATGTTCATGCATCATTGCGCAAAATCTATTAAAACATTGACGATCCACCATTAGCTACCATAAAGACAATATCATATGCTCTTAACATTTACGAAAATCCAAACATAACACGGTAAAAGCTTTGTAAATTTTTTGGGGGGCAACATACCTTGTAGGATCCATCGTTTTGTTTGCGGCCTAGTCGTTTGATTTCTTGTTGTAGTTGCTCAATCTCTTGGTCTACGTCCATGGTTTTCTTGGGAGGTTTGTTGTGTTTTCAGGGGATATGTTGTGTCTCGATGCATCATGCATGTAACCATCGATTTATATGCTCCTATTTTTTGTCTTTCGGAAACAGAAATATAAGTTGTGATATGTAAATCCTATCCTATTTTATTTTGTTTACTTGTGTTTAAACAAAATATAACGTACTTTAAGTTTTTTCATTTAAACATAGTATGAAGTCTGTATAAACTTAGGGAAATTAGCATTTATGTGATTCATGATGTCATTTATTTTTAACTTGACTCACATTTGTGTCATATTGCTTAATTAAGAACTTTTTTTTTTTTTCTAATTGCCAAGACTGCCTTTATCTCACATAATGTCGTATTGTATTCCTAGATTTCGTAAAACACAAAACAAGGTATTGACTTTACTTGTTGCAAACTTTGCAGAGATCTGACTTTATACAATTCACAGAGCATAACATACAATTATTTATTTTGTCCTGCTAAAACTCAGTTTGTTCTACGAGGATCTTCAAATTTTAGATTACGAAAATAAATCATGTAAAGAAAATCAATAGGTGGGGAGAAAAAGTTGGTAAAGAAAAATAAATTTTTGCAAATGTATAAAAAGAGGAAGGAGGTAAAGTTGCACGTTGATAGAGAGGATGGAAGATGATGATGTGTTAAACCTCGAAACTTGTTTTTTTACGTATTTTATTATTAAAGTTGAAGAATCGTAGAGAGGGGTGAATACGGTATTTTCGACTTAATTAAAGTTTAGAAACTTTAAGTCTCCAAGTATGTATATGTGTATCTAACCAAAACAACCACACCCCCCCCCACAGAGAGAGAGAGAGAGAGAGAGAGAGAGAGAGAGAGAGAGAGAGAGAGAGAGAGAGAGAGAGAGATATTATAGGAACAAGCACCCAAAATGAAGCCAGTCGATTTGATAAGAAGCATCCCAACCATAAGAGAAAGAGAAGAAATGAAGAAGCCATCCGTTGAAAAATTCCAAAGACTTTGGGATAGTATCATACACTACGATGAAGTACAAGCTACTAAGTCTTTCTATCCAAGAGATCGAACGATAGGACCAAAAGCAGTATTCCTACCAAGAGCATCACCAATGGACGTTCATGAATATTTTGTTCATGGATTATTAGACACAGTATACACTGACGGATAAAGCATAAGAGAATTCCAAGAATTCCCAGTACGAGTATAGAACATCATCAGAACATACAATAATTTATTCGCAAGGAATCGACCATTGTATTTTAGCATTCATTCAAGTTATTCAATCTTTGACAAAGATCACAAGCTCCTAGTACCATCAATCACTCTATCAGAATTAGGAGTTAGTAACGGCAAATAACCATCAAAAGATGAGATACCACCAGCAACTCCATCTTCCCAAAACTTTGTAAAAGCACTTGCTGGAATCTTTTTTGCATCATTAAAGCTCGGAACAGGACGAAGACAAAAAGCAGACATTAAAATTAATTACTTTGGAAACAATATGTTAATTTATTCAAATTGTTCAGGAAGAATCAGCGAAGAGCAACAAAAAGTTCTAGCAGAATTCGAAGAACCATCTGAGAATTTTTCTGGACCACTCTCAGCACTTCCAAAAGATTTCAAGATTGCACTATGTCAACGACTATTCAACGTATCAAGACACGTATGCGAATATTGTTCAGAAACGCAAATGCAAGAATGAAAAAATCAAGACAAGAGAAATCGACAAGAATGAAGACAAAAGACCAAGAATCTTTAAAGCCGCGTGGTAATAGTAATATGCCACTTGTCCAAGCATTATTTTTATTTTTTTTAACTTTTTCTTTAGTGTGATGTGATGTAGGTTTGTCTTTTAATAATAATGTAAGAAAAAATAAGGTAATGCCTGTAGGCCTTCCAGTAGTGTGATAGGTGTAAATTATTAGTGTACAATGATGTAAGGTCTGAACTATTCCATCTACTTTATCTCTGTATAAATAGAGGCCTAGCCTCAATAATGAAGTATGCGAAGTTTGAAGTTTAAACATCTGTGTTTAATTGTGAGATTCGTATCTCTCTCTATCTGTTGAAGCTTTTGCTTCTGAATAGCAGATTACTATCTATCCTATCATCAATCGCCAATTAATCAACCCACTAACAAATCAATCATCCACTATCACCATTCAATTCAATTCAATTACAATTGAATTCGTCGACATACAAAACAATACAATCAAAAGCAATGGCAAGCATGCAGGACCTACGTTCCATTAACATTTAAATGAATTAATTTCATGCAGGTACTATTTTCCGCTTTACAATCCCTGCTGATGTAGGTTTGTTTTTTTAATAATAATGTAAGAAAGAAAAATGTAAGGCATGTTGGCCATCAAGTAGTGTGATAGGTGTAAATTATTAGTGTACAATAATGTAAGGTGTGAGCTATTCTACCTACTTTATCTCTATATAAATAGAGGTCTAGCCTTAGTTTTGAAATATGCGAAGTTTGAAGTTAAAACCTCTGTGTTTAATTGTGAGATTCGTATCTCTCTATCTGTTGAAGCTTTTGCTTCTGAATAGCAGATTGCTATCTATCCTATCATCAATCACCAATTAATTAATCCACTAACAAATCAATATTCCACTATCACCATTCAATTCAATTCAATTACAATTGAATTCTTCGACATACAAAAAATACAATCAAAAGCAATGGCAAGCATGCAGAACCTACGTTCCATTAACATTCAAATGAATTAATTTCGTGCAGATACTATTTTCCGCTCTACAATCCCTGGATTATTAGACACAGTATACACTGACGGAGAAAGCACAAGAGAATTCCAAGAATTCCCAGTACGAATACAGAACATCATCAGAACATACAATGATTTATTCGCACGGAATCTACCATTGTATTTTAGCATTCATTCAAGTTATCCAATCTTTGACCAAGATCACAAGCTCCTAGTACCATCAATCACTCTAGCAGAATTAGGAGTCAGTAATGGCAAATACCCATTTGATGGATACCACCAGCAACTCCATCTTCCCAAAACTTTGTAGAAGCACTTGCTGGAATCTTTTTTGCATCATTAAAGCTTGGAACAGGACGAAGACAAAAAGCAGACATTAAAATTAATTACTTTGGAAACAATATGTTAATTTATTCAAATTATTCAGGAAGAATCAGCGAAGAGCAACAAAAAGTTCTAGCAGAATTCGAAGAACCATCTGAGAATTTTTCTGGACCATTCTCAGCACTTCTAGAAGATTTCAAGATTGCACTATGTCAACGACTATTCAACGCATCAAGACACGTATGCGAATATTGTTCAGAAACGCAAATGCAAGAATGAAAAAATCAAGACAAGAGAAGTCGGCAAGAATGAAGACAAAAGACCAAGAATCTTTAAAGCCGCGTGGTAATAGTAATATGCCACTTGTCTAAGCATTATTTTCAACTTTTTCAACTTTTTCTTTAGTGTGGTGTGATGTAGGTTTGTCTTTTAATAATAATGTAAGAAAAAATAATGTAAGGCCTGTCGGCCATCCAGTAGTGTGACAGGTGTAAATTATTAGTGTACAATAATGTAAGACGTGAACTATTCCACCTACTTTATCTCTGTATAAATAGAGGCCTAGCCTCAGTAATGACGTATGCGAAGTTTGAAGTTTAAACCTCTGTGTCTAATTGTGAGATTTTTCTCTCTCTATCTATCAAAGCTTTTGCTTCTGAATAGCAGATTGCTATTTATCCTATCATCAATCGCCAATTAATCAATCCACTAACAAATCAATTGTCCACTATCACCATTCCATTTAATTCAATTACAATTGAATTCGTTGACATACAAAACAATACAATCAAAAGCAATGGCAAGCATGCAGGACCTACGTTCCATTAACATTCAAATGAATTAATTTCATGTAGGTATTTATAAGAGTTTGTGTTGAGAAAACCTAATCTAACCTAGAGAATCGATTCTAGTAGAAAGGGTATAGACAAGAAGACTCTCGACTCAAAATACAAGAGTGGATTAGGTTCTTGTGTGTCTCTCTTGAGGAATAAGTGTTCTTTCAATAGATTAGATAAGAAGATGTTAGAACACAAGAAGATTAGTAGACTTAGAGGGATTAGAGAGAAGAAAGAATGAATGTTAATAGGTGAGAATGTCACAAGACAAGATGGGGTTTCTATAGTATGCCTGATTGGTGTCGGAGTCTCAGCCCTAGGAGTAGTCTCAAACCTAGGAGTAGGGGTGTTATCGGGTCGGGTTATCGGGTTTATCGGGTCGGGTTGAGTCGGGTTTTGAGTTTTTAAAAAATGACCCGCAACCCGACCCGATAAGAAATCGGGTTATCGGGTTCGGGTGCTTATCGGGTCGGGTTAAGTCGGGTCGGGTGATTCGGGTTGTCGGGTTAGAAACACCAATTTGTAACAGTGACTAACATTCACGCGAGTTATGTTTTCTCATTGTTTTATAATATGTTGTTATGTTGAGCATTTATCATATTCATTATCCTAGCTTTTTGGGTAAAGAGTTCATTATCCTAGCTTAAATGTATTAGTTGATTAGATTCTCCCCTAGAGCCTAGAGGTGAACCACGAACTTAAGATAGATTTGAAAATATTTTTTACATATAACTTGTAACTAAAATATGTTTATACGATAATATTTGTTTTAGTCTGAATATGTATACACTAAAATTAATCTATCTCTCGATTATTTGCAGCTAGGATTTGACACTAAACTTTCCATCGTTGTCAAACAAATATGTAAGTATGTTACAGCGTATACAACCAAACAAAATAAAAGACGCCACTATCTTTTGTTAAATAAAAAACGGTCTGACAATCTGACTAATACTAAAAGATGTTATTTAACGTAAACAAAATGCAGTAGCCAAGCTAGAAACTGATACTCGTTGAAATATATATAAGGATACCAGAAAAGTTGTTGCAAGTTTAGCTAGTCATATACATAATGAAGTTTCAAACTCAGTAACACTATTAGGAGAAAAAAAGAATAATGATTTTCGGGTCTTATCGGATTGACCCGATAACCCGATAGCATAAATTTTCTAACCCTAACCCGACCTGATAACACTATCGGGTTATCGGGTTCGAGTCAAAACAACCCGACAAGATTTTTCAACCCGACTTAACCCGACCCGATACGGCTTATCGGGTTCGGGTTCGCGTCGGGTTGACCCGACCCTACTGACACCCCTACCTAGGAGTAGTCTCTAGGAGGCAATTGGTGTGGCAAAACACATACCTGAAAACTATCGCAAGGTAGTTTACGCCCTAGCGAGGTGCCTTGCGAGAGTATAATATGGATCCTAGTGTAATATGCAAAGTTATAGGGTTTATTAGCTATTAAAATAAAATGATTAAATTCACTAATTCTCTTTATTAAATTGTGGTTGTCCAATTTGAGTTGACCGGTCCTTTGACCAGACGGTCGTGAGTTTTGGGCGTTATCTCTGGTCACATAAGCATCACGTGAGGGCAAATATGTTCTTTTACGCTTCTAAAACCACAGGGACGATCCTCGTTACAACTTCATACTTGTTTTTTGGTGTGTGCTTACTCACACACCTTTTTCTATCCATATTAAGACCAAAATAGACACAAACTAACCATAAATGCCAAAGATATTGTGTTTTTGTGTTTGTGATCATGTAGGAACGGATATTTCAGAAATTGGCACAAATCAGGCCAAAAAGGACAAAAACGAGCACGAGTTTGGAAATCATGTCAAAAGCCAAAGCCGGGGAAGCAAATTATCACTTTGGAGCTCAGATTTTCAAAACACACCTTGGAGTATCACCAAATGCCAAAAATAGTCCTTGGAGCAAAAGTTTGCGAAATTGGCAGAAATGGTCCCTCAAGTTTGGAAATTGACAGAAATGGCCCCGGAGCATTGGATTTTGGAAGAAATAGTCAACACTGGTCCTTGGATTTCAAAATTTTCCAAGTTTAGTCCCTGGGTGAAAGATTTGAAGAAATTACACATTTAGTCCCTAAAGTTTGCAAAATTGGCAAGATTAGTCCCTGGGATATTTAAATTTGGAAAAACATCAAAATGATCCTTGTACTATTCATCCTTGGCATAATTAACCCTTTTTACAACTTTGGGATATTTACAACTCCAGCCCCTAAAAATCCAGAATTTACAAGTTTGGTCCTTGTTTTTATCCTTAACCAAACCGGACCATTTGATATTATAAGAACCAAATCCAACAACCCAAACACAACACCAATCCAACACCCTTACCAGGCCTGATCCACCCAATCCATAAGCCCAAAACCCCTTGGCTCGTTTCCCTTTTAATAATAAAACCCAGGGTCAAATGACCCTTTTGACCTCTCTTTCCCTCTCACCTCCATCTCCACTTGTACCTGCAAAACATCACCTCCACCACCCCCACTAGCACCATCACATCTCACCACCCCATCCACTATCCCACACCCTTCACCTCAGCATTAAAGCTGCCAGCCCCAAATTGCACCAAAAACAGATAACTTGGTCAAACCACTTTTCCCGCCAAACCACGTGGAAGGTCTAGATGGTGTCTCAGTGATCCAATAGTCATTATTATTGCTGGGAAAGAGACAGAGGGTGCCTAAAAACCCTTATTTGGGCTTATAAAAGGAAAGGGAAGGCTGAAGACAGAAATGGTAGTTAATTAGCATAGCTTTAAATCGTTTTTCATCAATTTCCAATTTTAGTTGTAATTTCTGGTTTAGAAAGCTTGTAATCTGTTGGAATAGTGTAATTCGATCTTTGTTTAATCAAAACTCCAAGTATTTCAGTTTCAATTCAGTTTTTACATTTTCACTTGAAATTTCTTAATTTACTTTAATAATATTCTAAACCTAGTTCTACTGTTTCATAAGCTCACTTAAGCTCTTAATATCTATAAATAAACATAAAAAAGGAAACAGAAACACAAAATTACAACAGGTTACCTACGCAATTTACTGGAAGCTTTTGGAAGTGCCAAGTAATGGAATTGGCAGATTGTTGATACAAAAGTTGGGCGTTCCTTGTTTGGGTTCCTGCTCTCGTACCAATTAGATCTTAATGCTTAAAACCTGCGCACTAAGAAAGTAAACAAACACCGTTAGACTTATCGTGGGATTGTCTCCCACGATTATCCTCCGGCGTGAGAGTAAGTAATCGGTTTAGGGTTATTTTGAAGAGTTAGGGTTTGTAAATTGTACCTTTAATGATAATCATATCATTCTTTATATAGGTACGAAATCCTTGTAGATTTCGTGCTCCTCACTCTTCGCACGCGTAGTGCTTATCCGACCTATGGATCTTTATCCATAAATAAAGGATCCTTATCTAGACCATAAATAGTTTGGTTGGGTTTGGGCTTTCGTGAGTCCAAACAGTTAGTGGTAGTATGGCCCAAGTCATTGTCATGATAGCCCACTTATAGTGGACTTGGGACTTAGTAGTGTTTATTATTTGGGCTCGTGGCCCAAATATAGACTATACGTCATCATGTCCCCCCCCCCAGTCTAGTGTGCGCGGGTCGTAGCCGCGGATGCTAGACTAGTGAGAGCAGTGGTAAGCGTGGCGGGAAGAATTTTAAATAATTACCGCCCAAAATTTGGAACCATGTATCTAGTCCCAAAATATCTCAAATATACCTTAGGAAATGGGGAGTGTGTCCACGTATTTATCGGGAAGTGGGAAAAAGTGCATGTACCAGTTTGTATTCCACCACACGATTGAGATAGTGGGATCCATGTGTCACACATCCGATACAAGAGGAAACCCTATATAAGGGGCTCCTCATTTCACCATTTTATCCACTGTGAAAAAACGCTCTTTTCTCCTTGAAAAATATTTTCTTCCTGAAACTAATATATTCGAGAGATAATTACGTGTGCGTTTTTCGTAGTGAAAATGGTCAAACAGTTAGAAGAGTTTCGCTCAGAGATGGACGAGGATGAACTACGTCAGTTCATCTCGGACTACTTTATCCCGCTTGATGTGCATCCGGAATTACCGGATGCTGATGCGTGCATCGCGGACTTCCCTGAGGGAAAGATAGGGGTATACACGCGCTTCTTTGAATTTGCAAACCAGCGCGTGCCTATATTCCTATTTTTGAGTGACGTGCTCAATTTTTACCGCCTGCATATTTCGCAGCTGCACTGTATAGGTGCAGCGAAAATAATAAATTTTGAGGTAAACTGTCGTCTACTGGAAGTGAGGCCTACTATTAACCTTTTCCGCGCGTTTTACCACACGTCGTGGTCGAACGGGTGGGTTACGTTTTCCAAGCGCCCAGGGCGCTATCAGTGTTACACTGATAAGGTAGACGCCCTAAGGGGTTGGAGGGAAAGGTTCTTTTGGATAGATGATAAGGTTTTTACCACGCTTTCTGGGTTTTATACCCAAGGAGGGCTTCGAAAGGATGAGCGCCCAGATCCCGGTACGTACAGCGAGGAGGATACGGAGATTATTAATGAGAACCGCATCCCAATCAACACCTATCCCGAGGAGTTCTTGGCGCATATGGGACTAAGCCGCAACTACTTCAGGGGCAGTGACGAGATACCAACATGTTTGGCTGAAGACGGCCGGGGTGGGTGCTTGTCCTTTCCTTACCTCGCGTTTATAATGTAAGCTCCCTTTTGTATATTGATTTAATCCACTAATTTGTTTTTTTCTTTGTTCGTTCGTGTTTTTGCGCAGAAATGGATCAGTTTGCCGTGGTAAAGTTAGCGAAGCCTACACAGGTTACCGTGGGTGTGCGCCCTCGGAAGGAGGGTGAAGTGCCCATCCTGGAGGCTACTGCTGGACGCATGCTGGAGTTTGCCCAAGAAGAGGCTTCTGACGCATCACAGCCCTTTGTGAATGCGACACCAGTGCAGACTGTGCCTGTGCAGGAGGTGGTGGCGCCTGAGCTTACGCGCGCTGAGTCGTCCACTGGTACAGGGATTCTCAGAGTGGAAACTGACTCTGAAGAGGAGCTTCAGAGTATGAAGCGTAAGGATGTTGATGATGGTGAAGGGACCTCCAAGAGTAGACGTCATACCATCATCGTGGATGACTCCGCAGATGAGGAGACGTCATCTTCTGTTGCTGCGCAGGAGAATGCTGGGACTTCTCCTCCTACGTAAGTGACATTCCTTTGAGTATTTGTATTAATTCGTGGTATGCGCAGTGGCATTTCTTGACTTCTTTATATTTGCGTGTAGTGACAGTGCTGCAGGGGGTGATGCAGAGTTTGCTGAGGGGTTTGTGTCACCTCAAGCGGCTCATACGCATGTGGAGGAGCTGGTGAGAGTTGATGAAGAGTTGTCTGCACAACGGCTGATGGAGGAGCTGGGAGCTGTTGCTGAGCATCAAGCTGAGTTGGTCACTCAGCTAAAGGCGCGGTATGTTGGAGAGGATAGCAGTCTCGCTCAAAAGGATGAGGAGATTGCTCTGCTTAGGGTGCAACTGGCTGATGCGCGGGCAGGGGTGGAGTCCACAACTGCGTATGGTAGGCGAGTTGCTGATGAGAAGCTGGCTTTGATGGTGGAGCTGAGGCGGGAACGTGCTGTTGCTGATGAGCATAGGTCTAACTGCGCTTGGGCTTTGAAGTACTTGCAGCAGAATCAGAGCACTTTACTCAACTTGATGAGTTCTGTGAGCGTGTAAAGGCAAAAGTTCAAGCGCAGGAAGACAAACAGCGTAAGCTGAGTATAGAATATGATGAGGAGTTATACCCTCATCTGATGTCTACAATTGCTGAACGCAGGTACATATTCCCCTTTTATTTTTTCGGCTCCATGTGCTTTAATGCTTTTAATATCCTGGCTTTTGCATTGTTGTATGTACAGGTGGCTGATTAGCCATGACATGCGTTTGGCTGCCATGGGTACGCTGAAGTCCCCAGAGGTGTTGGGGGCCTTTGGGAAGGTTGTAGAATGCGGTGTGGAGCGTGGCAAGCCGCAGGCTGTGGAGGAACTTCATGAGGGGAAAATGTGGACAGTGTCACTTGCTGAAGTGCCTGGTTATAAGGCGGATGCCTATGATGAGCTCATGAAGGCCATGGAGAAGATGAAGTTCTTTGAGCTTCCACATATCGCGCGGCTAGAGCGCGACCAGGATTACCCCATAAAGCTGATCATGGAGGGGTTAACCCTGGGGAGGCATATCTTGGAGGATGCGGAGGCTCAACCTGACTTTTTCTTGAAGCCTGACGAGTCACAGCTGCAAGTTCTGGTCTTTGCGCAGCCGCGTGACATTCTTAACCCCTTCGCCCTTGAGAAGGAGGTCCCTCTGAAGGAGGTCTTAGAGGCTCATATGGAGAGGGCGGCAAAGAAGAAGGGTGTGAAGGGGAAAGCCATCCTTTGTGGTGTAGGTGCTGCGCATATCCCTAGATCATATGGAGTCTCTATTAGCGTGGCGATCGTATCGCCTAGGGATGCTTTGCTTTTGAGGAGGCTCCAAGAGGCTGGGAGCTCTGCTGACCAAGAGCGTAGCCCTGTGCGTTGTCATAGCGTGTAGATATGCATGGACTTTTTGTAACTTGTATAAACTTACGGTTCTTATGAATAATAATTTATATCTTTTGTTCGTATGCCATGTTGCTTGTACTTAGATTGTTATCTTTTGTATAAAAGATCAACCAAGAGTCAAATTGAAACCGTGACATACTTAAAGTGACTCATATTAAGTGCATAACTTAAAAAACAAATCATAAGTGTGAAGATAGACTTGCATTATTTTGCAATGACTTTTATCAAATGACCAAGAGTCTTGGCTCGTAAATTGCTAAGCATGTACAGTGTACGTAATATTGCGCATCCTTTGTGGAATGCGCATGTAAACTTACTTCAACGTCTTGAAGGTAAGGCGCTTAGCAAGGATGCGTGATCCAGTGTTGATGGGTTTGCAACCTTCTTACTCAACGAGTTAGTTAGTAGGTTTACTCATCCTTTCTGCCATCGTAGGTCTTAATAAGTGCATGCACGCCATGTAGGCAAAATATAAAAAATAACAATATTGAAACATAATAAAAATGTGCGCAATAAAGTTAAGTGTGTTATGGAGTTAGCTAGAAACCATAACGTTTTATTAATACTTGCAAGTTTTTGGAAGATAAAAGACAATTCCTAAAAAAAAAGAAAATTCAAAGACAGACATTTATTGGGCACGTACTAAAGTGCAAGGTTGTCTGTTTGTAGGCCGTAGCCTTTCCTAAAGATAGCATCTCTTGAGATTGCAGATATTCCAAGTGCGTGCCAGCTCGTGGCCTTCCATATCGCGCAGCTTGTATGCACCATTACCTAGTGCATCCGTGACCTCATAGGGTCCTTCCCATTTAGGTCCAAGCTTGCCCGTGTCTTCTGCGTGGCTTGCATCATTAGCGCGGTATACAAAGTCTCCTGGCCTGAAAGAAGTATGTTTGACCTTTGCATCATAATACTTCTTCATTTTTGCTTTGGCTTTTGCTTCGCGTATAGCTGCGCGTTCACGCCTTTATTCCAGCAAGTCCAAGTCTATGCGCCGCTCCTCGTCATTTGTTGTGACGTTTATTTCCGCTGTACGTATAGTTAGCATTCCAATTTGGCTGGTATGACGGCTTCTGTCCCATAGATAAGAGAGAATGGTGTATCCCCGGTACTGGTATTGATTGTCGTGCGGTGCGCCCATAAAACATGTGACAATTCGTCCACCCATTTCCCTTTATGTCTGTCAAGGAGCGCTTTTATTCCTTTGCCTAGACTGCGATTCGCGCGTTCAACCAAGCCATTGGTTTGTGGGTGTTTTACCGAAGCAAAGTGTTGTGTGATGTTTAATTGCACGCACCAATCTTTAAATGGGTTATCACATAATTGTTTTCCGTTGTCTGAAATAATTTCCCCAGGTAGTCCAAAGCGACACACAATGTTGTCCCACACGAAGCGTTTTACCTGGTTGCCAGTGATGCTCACCACTGCTTTTGCCTCAATCTACTTGGTAAAATAGTCTATGGCTACGATGAGGAATTTTAGCCCTCCCGCTGCAACTGGGAAAGGGCCTGCGATGTCAATGCCCCATTTATAGAATGGCCATGGTGAGGTGATGGGGGTTAACTCTTGTTGTGGTCGGCTCAGAATTTGCCTGTGGACTTGGCAGTCGCTGTATTTCTTTATCATGTCCCGCGCGTCGTGGTGCATAGTAGGCCAATAGTATCCTGACCGCAGGGCGCGCGCCACTACAGACCGTGGTCCTAAGTGCATGCTACATGAACCAGCGTGAATTTTTCCGAGTACATAATATGCTTGAAGAGGTCCGACACATCGGAGCCAAGGTTGTAGGAATGAACGTCGATATAGGACGTCATCTCGGAGTTCAAATCGCTGCGCAGTGCACCGCACCCTTCGAGCGTCCTTCTGATCTTGTGGTAAGGTTCCTTTGCTTGTAAATTCAATAATAGGTGTCATCCACGTAGGATCATGTTCATCTATCACTGTGGATATTTCCATCTCCAAAATTGATTTTCTTTTTAGAGTTTCCACCAATACCTGTTTTGATAGGTGCGCAAAGCTTGTAGATGCGATCTTGCTAAGCGCGTCAGCTTTCCTATTTTCTCCTCTAGGTACTTGTTTGATTGTAAACCTATCAAAGTTCTAAATTAAAGACTTGGTTTTTTCAAGGTATTGGACCATGTGTTCATCCTTTGCTTCATATTCGCCTAGCACATGGTTAGCTACTAGCCTAAATCCACATTTGCCTCTAGGTTGCGTACACCCATTTGAATTGCAATGCGCAGTCCAACGAGTAGGGCTTCGTATTCTGCCTCATTGTTTGTGGCTGTGAATTCGAAGCGCAGTGCGTAGGTGAATTCTACTCCTTCTGGATTAGTGAGGATGAGGCCTGCGCCTGACCCATCCACGCATGAGGATCCATCTGTGAATAGAACCCATGGTTCTTGTAACTCTATCTTGCCTGTTGAAGGTGGAGTATCGCTATCTGGCTTCTCAACAATAAAATCGGCTAATATCTGCCCCTTGATTGCAGTGCGTGGTCTATACGAGATGTTATACTCACTCAACAACACGCTCCACTTTTGTAGCCGTCCTGATACGTCAGGTTTAGAGATAACTTGTTTGATGGGCTGGTTCGTGATTACAGCTATTGGGTGTGCCTGAAAGTATCTGCGCAGTCTTTTAGCTGCGAATACTAGAGCTAGGACCAGCTTTTCCATAGCACTATAGTTAGTCTCTGTCTTTTTCAGTGCCTTGCTTACAAAGTATATGGGCATCTGAACGGAGTTCCTATCTATCAATAGTACTGCGTTAACTACTCCATGGGTTGCAGATAAGTACATGATCAACTCTTCCCCTGGTCGCGGTGCAACGAGTTTGGGAAGTGATGCAAGGTGCTGTTTTAGTTGTTAGAAGGCTTCCTCTGCCTCCTCAGTGCAACGAAAGTCTCCCTTTTTTGTGCACTTCGTGAGTGTTTTAAAGAGAGGGAGTGATTTGTCTGCTGACTTGGATAAAAAACGGTTTAGCCCAGCTAGCTTTCTGTTTAATGACTGGACTTCTTTCAGTGTGCGCGGTGAGGGGAGATCGATGACAGCTTTTGTCTTTTCTGGGCAAGGCTTGATGCCGTCAGGTTCTATTAGATACCCAAGGAACATGCCTTCTGTCGCGCCAAAGGTGCACTTCTTGGGATTTAACTTCATGTTTATTTTTCCCAATGTTTTGAACGTCTCCTCAATGTCGCGCACCAATTCTTCCTCCGTGTGGCTCTTTATAACGAGGTCATCAACATAAACTTCCAGGTTGCGACCTACTTGCTTCTCAAATGCTGTGTCCACCAATCGCTGGTATGTTGCTCCCACGTTCTATAGACCAAAGGGCATTTTTGTGTAGCAAAAGACCCCTTAACTTATGTGGAAGGCTGTTTTCTCTTCATCTTCTTCAGCCATCTGAATTTGATGGTATCCTTTGTATGTGTCTAGGAAGCACTTAAAGGGGTATCCACACAGAGATTCTACCTTCCAGTCTATCTCTGGCAGTGGGTAGCAGTCCTATGGACATGCTTTATTGAGGTCAGTGAAGTCCACGCACATCCTCCAACTATCATCACTTTTCTTTACCATTACTGGATTAGAGAGCCAGTCGTGATAGTAGACTTCGCGCATAATACCTGCATCTACAAGTTTGTGTACTTCTTCCAGGATGGCTTTTGCGCGATCTGGAGCCTGGCCGCGCTTTTTTTGTCGTATTGGAGGATATCCTTGTCGGATTTGTAGCTTGTGCTCCGTAATAGAGCGTGGCACTCCAGTCATATGCTTTGGTTCCCATGCAAAGATGTTTAGTTTATTTTGCAGGAGTGCACACACAGTTGCTCTGCCTTTGTCAGACAGTGACCCTCCAATTGATATTTGCTTATCTGGGTAATCTGGGTGAATGGCGACCTTTAAGTTTGGTATTTTGGCTGCGTGTTGTTCTGGGAGATTCTCCACTTCACTAGCTACTGTGTTACATTCTTTTGGTGACACTGTGGTATTGTAGAGGGTGACAATGCCTCCTTCTACTGGGAATTTGAGCATCCCATGGGCTGTGGATGGTACGGCGCGCATGGATGATATTCCAGGTCTCCCGATGATGTCGTTGTATTGTGAGGGGGATTTGATTACCATAAAGTTCATCCAAGCTGCCGTAGAGTGCTGCTCGTTACCTATGACCATGAGTAGGCGTAATTGCCCCATGGGCCATATCTTCTCTCCTGTGAATCCTGTCAGCGATGTCGTGGCTGGGAGCAGCTGACTTTGTATCTCTGGTCGCAGCCTTTTAAAGCAATGTTCGTACATGATATCCGCGGATGCCCCCCCCCCCCCCCATCTACATACATATGGTGGATATCATGACCCCCTTGTATGTATTTCAATGGTGAGTGGCTCCATTACTGCGTTGTCTGCGGCGAGAGTTGGGAAGGAAATTTCATTCTTAGAGGAGAAGTTTTGGCTGACTTTTTGCCTAGTTTTCCGCTGCCATGATTGTATCATGTATATTGTGTCAGCCTTGTCTTTGGCTGTCTCCTTCTTGCCTCAATTCTTTGGTTTTTCTTTTCCTTCCTTTATGTTTTTAACGAGGTGATCCATTCTACTTTCATTCACCAGTTTGTCGATCAATTGTCGTAGTTGGACGCACTCGTTGGTAGTGTGGCCCTTTTGTCCATGGTATTCGCAGTATCCATTCCCCACACGCCGGTCCTCTGGGGTGCGCATTGGTGGAGGCTTCGGGAAGTTTGCGCCCTCTGTTGCGAATATCTCCCTTGGTGTTTTCGTGAGGGGGTATATTTGTCGTTTTCTCGTCCACTTCCCTGGCCGCGATCACCCTTGTTACGGTTGCTACCCTGGTCATTGGATTGTCTCCTAGGCTGTTCTTATTGCCTATAATTTGAGTAGCCTTTTTTACTATATGCGGCTGCTGCTTCTCCTTGGATGAAGGACCTTGTGCGCTTCATTAACTCATCAAAGGTTTGGGGGACCTTATCATTTAGTTTCTTGATGAGTTCTGGGTTATTTATCCCCTTCATGAACCCCGAGATTTTTAGCACTTCAGGACACGCCTTGACGTGTATGCATTCGTCTTTAAAGCGTTCCATGTAAGCGGTTGTTGATTCCCCTTGGCGCTGTTTTACTCTGGCCAATTCAACAGGGTTCTTTGCGCACTTCTTTCTCTGGGTAAAATTTAAGTGGAATGCTTTCCGCAATTCTTCGAACCCGTTTATGCTTCTTCGTAGAAGCTTACTAAACCAGGTCCGCGCATTCCCTACTAAGGTAGAGTTAAACATATGACACCACACTGGTTGTGGCCAATTTTCGATGGTGGCAGCAGATTCGAAAATTTTTAGGTGATCATCAGGGTCACCTGTTCCATCATATGTTTTCACATTGGCGGACATGCGCCCCTTCTTATCGTCCGAGTAGTCACTAATGCACCGTGTGAACGCATCAATCTTTTGGCGGCGCCAAGGAAGAGATATGTCTTCATCTTCCTCCTCACGACGTCTTCCTCTAGACTTCCAATGTCCTGTTTCTTTGTCCTCGTTGTCCGAGGAATCACTCGAGGAATAGTTGTCTCTTTTACGACGTTTGCGCCGTTTTTCTTCAGAATCTGAGCATGGAGGACTTTCACTTGGAGGTATCCGTCTTCCCAATCTATCCTGGGTCCTTCTACTATCAGACCTTGAAGAGCTGTCGCTCAGTGAGCGTTGTCGCCCAAGCCTGTCTTGCATTCTGCGATTACCAAGTCTAGAGTGGACATTGGTGCGCATTCCATCATCTTCATATTCGTCTGAGTACTGCGAATCAGATGTTGTACCCAGTCTATCATGGACATTGGTACGTCTTTCATTATTTTCGCGTCCCCCCCTCTGGTAACGTGGTGGGGATGTTTCGCGTTCAGGACCAAAGTTGAGCCGGGCTTGCAGGCTCATACTTGACCTTCTCCTTGCTTCTTCTTGCATGAGGGCGGTTAGGGTTTCGTAATTTTGGGATACAAAATTACTTAACGTTAAATCAGGTACGTCCTCTTCCGCTGCAAGAATTTCTGCCTCAACATTAGGTGCCCTATCTCGGTTGGGTGCGCCAGGTGGCACAGTGTTGTCCACTATAGGTGCCGTTTGGTGGGGAGTATTGAAGAGGGTGCACTGAAGTTCTTCAACGCTTGGAACCACCGTGGTGGTTTGAGTAGTCCTGGTAGGCAGTTCTACCGCTGGGAGAGGTATGGTTGGTCCCGTTTCTTGGTGACCAGGCGTACTGGTTGTTCCAGGGGCCTGCCTAGAGGTCGAATCTTGTGGGTTCTTCCTCTGGGGGTCACCACATATTTTTTCCAACTGCGGAGTCCGCTGGCTTAAGTTTTTAGTGTAGGGTCCCACGGATGGCACCACTTGTTGATACAAAAGTTGGGCGTTCCTTGTTTGGGTTCCTGCTCTCGTACCAATTAGATCTTAATGCTTGAAACCTGCGCACTAAGAAAGTAAACAAACACCGTTAGGCTTATCGTGGGATTGTCTCCCACAATTATCCTCCAGCGTGAGAGTAAATAATAGCTTTAGGGTTATTTCGAAGAGTTAGGGTTTGTAAATTGTACCTTTAATGAGAATCATATCATTCTTTATATAGGCACGAAATCCTTGTAGATTTCGTGCTCCTCACTCTTCGCACGCGTAGTGCATATCCGGCCTATGGATCTTTATCCACAAATAAAGGATCCTTATCTAGACCATAAATAGTTTGGTTGGGTTTGGGCTTTCGTGAGTCCAAACCGTTAGTGGTAGTATGGCCCAAGTCATTGTCATGATAGCCCACTTATAGTGGACTTGGGACTTAGTAGTGTTTATCATTTGGGCTCGTGGCCCAAATATAGACTATACGTCATCACAGATGGACTATACCTAGCTTATCTCTGATAAGCTAGGAGCTTGTAGAGTAGCTCCTCGAGCCATTTTTAACCTTGTTTTGAGCAAAGGTTCCTTGTAAGCTTAATTTTCTATTTTTAGTTAATTTATTTGAATTTTCTTGAATTTACTGTTCCTCTGCTTTTTATCTGCTTATTAGTGCTTATTGGTGTTTATTATATATAATTAAGTCAGTTTATAGCTTAAAATCAGGTCCTAGTTCATTAAAACTCATTTTGCTCAAAAACTCATTTCAACTGTCATTTTTAGTATAAACTAGTATAATAAGCATTTGTGGTCTCAGACCTTGTCCCTGTGCTTATTTTAGCTTAATAAGTCATAACTCATCAATTTAAAGCAGTTCTAAAGGCCCTTGTGTTCATTTGCTCAAAAACTTAAAAATCAAAATAAACTCATGTTGTTTGGGATTGCTTGATTCTCTATGTTCAGGGTGGTATTTGTTGTTGCTTTTGGTTCTCATAAGTCACATTAGGTTCTAATAGCTTAGAACAACCGTAAAAACCAGCCCCCATTCAGTAAAAAGTCAAAATACTATTTAATCTCATCATATTAGTTAACTGTTAGGATTTCTAGATCAAAACCTCATCAAATTTGTTCATAAGTAGTTAGTATAGCCTAATTTAGTTTAATTTTAACCTATAACATCATTTTCATTCACTAGGATTAGATTAAAGTTCATTTAGGACAACTTTGTAGTTTAACTTAAAAAGTCAAAATTGCATAGTTAAGCAGAAATCCAAATTTTCAAGGAATTTTCCTGAATTTTGTGATTATAACTAAGCCTCAAGCTTTTCACAAGTTAAAATCTACCAGCTTAAGTTTTGAAATCCACCATTGGCTTAATTTTAAGATTTTTTCTGTGGATTATTCAAGTGCTTGTTTAGACCTGCAGGCTTAACACCTCCCCTGCACCAGGGAATTTGGCCATTTTTCATAAGCTCATTCTAGCTTATCCAGTGAGCCCCAGCCCTCACCCTTGGCTTTTTAAGTAGCTTATCAGTAGAGCTTTTTAGATCATGGCTTATTTTGGGCTTTACCTTATTGGATCATAGCTTATTTAGCCCTTTAAGTTTGCCGGATTTCATAGTAAGTACAGAATAGGTAGTGTAAACCACCAAAGTTCATTTGTCCATAACTTGTTCCTTAGTGGGCCCCACCTTGTGCATTTAGCTTTTTGGAAACCCCAATAAGCCAACTTGTAATATCAGGGCTTAATTTGGACTTGTGACCCCATTTGGACCCTTGAATCTAGGCCTGCAGTTTGGTCCTTTTCACGAAGTGACCTTACCCCTATGTGTGTTTTGGCTTATTTTAAGAGCTTATTAGCTAACCAAATAGTTTGCTTATTTGCTTTTTAGAAAGACCCCCAGTCCACCTTGAAGGTTCAAGCCTTTATTTGGACTCCTGACCCCCCCAGTAGATCCCATCAAGGACTGAAAGTCCTTGATTTTGACCCTTTGGTCTGTGTATTTTGTGGAGTGCTTATTTGATACCCCTGGCTTATTCATTGTGCTTATTTTACTCTTTTTAGCTTATTAGTGTGCCAATCAGTAGTTTGTAGCTTATTTATGTCACAACCCACAATTTCAGGTCATTTTTCCAAACTTCGACATTCTACTATTCACAAATTACTATTCATCGATCACTATTTATCATTTTACTATTCATCGTTTTTGAGGTCAATTTGACATTCCGAGACACGTTCAGAAATTTTACTATTCACTTGACACTATTCATTTCCGAGAGGAAACCACTATTCACGTGCATTACTCATGTCATCGTAAATTTAGTTTACGAGTGTTCAAATTCGCGCAACCGTATTGGTTCAGGAGCGAATTCATGCATTTTTATCAGGGACATTTCATACGGACTAGAAATAGTCTGCACATCATCATTAGGGCACTTGCATGCTATTCCACTCGTAGGATAATTAAATTTATATTTTTGATACAATTAACGATTTACGTACGTTTATTTTAAATAAACGCTAATACGCGAACTATAAATGTGTCAAACATGTCCGACACTCCCGACTATTGTCCCAATACATTTTTATACTCATTTTTATAATATAAAAATTGTAATATTAATTTACCCGGTATTTTGGAAATTTATTTATTACGTATCGTACGTTTAACTTAATAACGACGGTTTTCACCAAAATTAAACGATAATCACCCAAACTCTCCGTACTTGTACCCGACATATTTGTACAATTTTTACGACTCTATTACGTCCCGAAAAACTTCAATAAAATTTATTTCTAACAAACCCGGTACCCGATTAAACCTAAAACCAAAAACTACATAATACTAATACTAATTTTGTAATTAAACCCAAGGACAAACCCCCCTTTTTCCCTCCTTTAGGACCGGCCAACCCCCCCCCCCCCCATGGTCTTCAAACATTAAAACTTCACCAACCTTATTAATGGCTCACCAAACATTTGTCTCTAAGTATAAAATAAACCTTTTTCATCCATTTTAATCACAACTCATTTTTACAAGTCCAAGCAAACTATTTTCTCTCATTTCTCTTAAGTTAGGATCGACCTAGGTGAGTCAAGGAGCAAGGAGAACAAATTTTACAAGATCTAGGTATAAACTAGTTCATATAGTCATCCTTGTTGAAGTTTTGAAATAAAAACTCAAGGATTAGTAGGTTTTTATCATCCAAACTCCCTAAACCTTCAATTAAGTTAACAAACTCATTTTTATGATTTTTACAAGTTATTACCATGTTTATATATATTTCTTACAAGAACTCATGCATATAATGGCTTATACCACTTTATTTTGTACATATGTAACTTTGAAGCCCTAGAAATGGACACATAAGAAACCCTTGTTAGACCTAGTGGATTGATGATGTTTAAGGACCCATGACACCCTAAGAAGGTGTATGGTAGGATTAGATTAGCTTTGTGGTGTTTGAAAGTGGTTTGATTGAGGTTAGAACTAGTTTGGAGACTTGAAAATGGTTTTTGAAACATTTGATATACCTACTGTCCCTATTTTAATTTCGTGGGAAAATCAGTAGATGGTGGCCAAGTTTTGACCAAAGATTTAGAAAATACATTCAAAAACGAAACTTTGGGCGAAAGAACGGATTAAAACGAGCTTATAACGAAGGAGATATGATTTTTGCAAATTTAACGACGAAAACTACTTTTACAAAAACTGCTTGTTGTTTGGCAGATTTCAACGGGTAAAAAGAGGCATTAAACGTAACCTAGAGGAGCCGAGTTATCAAAAATATACTAGTATATACAAAGACGAATCCGTGGACATAAAGAACAAGGAAAACGAGCTTAAAACGACCAAGTTATACCCATTTTAACGTCGTCAAAACTATATATATATATATATGGACACAAATAAAAATAATAACGTACGCTCTAAATGGTATATTTTCTCGAGATGTTACTAAGGGCTATATTTTTAACAAATAAATACGTATGACCCAAGAGAATACTTATACGACTTAACGACGTTATTTCAAGGTTTTCGATACAAAGAATGTAACACTAACGTTTTCATAACGAGATAGTACGACAAGTTATATACTCCTATATAAGGACTTATTTTCCTAAGTATGGAAACTATTTTACTACGACGATAACTAGTATTTATAAATTACGAGTGGTATAGGTATCATGTGCATGTGCATTCACTACATTACGGCTTGATCTTAATTAGATCGCGATTATTCATTTAGGTTGCGGCTAGTGTTCGCGCCTCATTGTCCCGACTACTTTTACCTCATTGCACCATCTTTGTACCATCACTTCGAGGTGAGTTCTCATAGCCCCGTTTTTAGTACTTATTTGATTTTAAATCCCACGGGGGAGAATACATTGCACTATTATTTTTGTACATGCCCAAGTATTAAATTCCGTACATTGCTTAAGTTGCTAGTACTACCACTGCAAGTCCCCTTTATTATCATGGACCGTTAATTATATTGCTAAGCGAGAGTGAGTGGATAGATCTATCGAGGGTGACGCCTCCATTCGCGTTGGGTTGCTCCAACGGGACGAATGCATTTCATGTCTAATATAGTACGTGTGTCTGGTAAACACTCCTTTGGGGCATATTTTAGTACGTCTAGCTTCGGGGTCATGAGCTTAAGAGACAATGTAACTTTTTGACAATTTGTCACTTTACTATATACTTGTGGTTTACGTACTTACGAATTACTTATAAACCTATGATTATTCACCAACTTTATGTTGACCGTTTTTCGCAATGTATTTCTCAGGTAACTAAGGCACATTCTCATGGCATGCATGGAGTCATTTTGTGTAACAAGGATGATATGGCTCATTCGGACTTTCTTGCACTTATGTTCAAATGTCGTTTGATTGTACTAAACTTGTTTCCGTAAACTTTTCCAACTTTTGGGACCTATGTCTTTATAACTCTGATTATATTTTGAATGAATCAAACGACGTATTTTAAAACGACACTTTAGGTCGTTCAATATTTCCTTGCTTGTGTGCTATGATCCGTTACACCCTCAGGTATTCAATTCCGCTGCCATTCAGGTATTTTGGGGGTGTGACAGATTGTTACCAGAGCTAAGGTTATAGCGAACTAGGATGCATCATGGACCCTAGACTATAACCACACCATCATAGCATATCATCATTTCATCATAAGTGCATATTTACTTATTTCAGGTGATTCCATTGTTACGAGTTATTTATTTTTATTTCACCTTGATTATCACAGAGACATGTCTTCGAATCCAAACACTGTTGTACTTTACACTATATCCGACTCTGGTGATGAGGGCTCTATGTCCTCTACTGCTGTTTCACCACTTGTTTCTCCTACACCTGAGTTGCCACTTTTGGCGTCAGATGATGACACCGAGCCTTTCGAGGAGGAGGAGACGGCTCCTACTCCCCATGTCCATCCTACTGTACCTACTGACATACCATCATCTCCTACTACTACTATCCATTCAGAGCCGAGACTTATGTTTCCTAGGGATAAGACTATCCAGATTGCTAGGAAGAGGGTTCGTTATGCTACATCTACTTATAGGAGTCTCCCTAGTCCTACTGTGCCTACACCACCACCACCAGCCATACCCACTACCACTCCTATAGCTACCTCACTCTTGCCGCTCAGGAAGCGTGCAAGGCTTACCACTCCAGATTCACCTATTACCGAGACTGCTGACCTTTCACCACCACCAGTGTACCACATAGGTGAGAGTTCTAGAGCGGCTGCAGCTAGGGATCCTACAGCCGTTACACTAGAGGATCAGTTGGATGCTCAGCAGGAGCAAGTCGATAGCTTGGGGTATAGAGTTGATGAGATTATTACTACTCGACTTGAGACTGTCGAGGAGCAGGTTGAGGATTTGATTCAGGGTAGAGTTAGTATTGATGTGTCTTACCATGGACTCGAGGCACGACAGTTGAGGCACCAGGAGGAGATTGAGCTACTTAGGGATGAGTTACCTGAGATTCGAGATAGAGCTCAGGCGACACAGGAGACTCAGTGGGAGCAGGTAGATCAGTTGACATTGCTTCGAGAGAGGTTAGTTGTGTTGGAGCGCAGAGATGCTTCTTTTCAGTTACGAGTTGAGCATCTTGAGGAGATCGTGGTGGCGATGGATCGTGAGATTCGCCGCTTGAGGGGAGAGCCTGGACCATCTAGAGCACCGGGAGGAGCCTAGACGTAGACTGGTATTATATTAGCTTTTATTATTTTCCTAGTCCCGGGGTGTGGGACATAGTTCAAGAACTTGTAGTCTTTTGGTTATTGTACAAACAAATATATCAAGTGCGACTCTACTATGTTGGAAATGTTGTGCTATATATATTATATCGGTCCATGTAGGCCGAAATTTTCATGTATTATATTCATGTGTTGTGATTATATTTATGATGTTTCGTGGTTGCTCTTTATTATTATCATATTTATACAGGTTGTGGTTGTATATATACATGTCGTGGTTGTATTTATACAGGTTGTGGTTGTATATATACATGTCGTGGTTGTATCTAGACAGATTGTGGTTGTATTCGTACACGTCGTGGTTGTATTTATATTTGTTGTGGTTGTATACATTGATACATGTTGTGGGTGTATATCTTTGGTTCGATGACTATTTCTGTTATGATTTTTCTCATGGTTATTTCCATTATGATTTATCAGAAATATGGCACCAAGGAAGAGTAAGACTGCGCCAGAAACCCCCACTATGACTCAAGCCGCTATCCGCAAGTTGGTCAGGGATAGTATTGCAGAAGCTCTGGAGGTTGAGAGAGCTGAGGTTGCTGCTAGGGCTGCTGAGACTGCTTCTAATACAGGAACAATTGAACCAACCGCTAATAAGCGGGAATGTACATGGAAAGATTTCAAGATTAGTGATCCTATCAAGTTTAAGGGCACTGAAGGAGCGGTTGCTTTGATCCGCTGGTTTGAAAAGACTGAGAATGTATTTCTCATGTGCGGATGCCCGGACGTCAGCAAGGTAAAATTTGCTACAGGTATGCTTCTTGATGAAGCTATGTCTTGGTGGAATTCGTATGCTCAACCGATTGGTATGGAAAATGCTTACAAGCTCACTTGGGAGGAATTCAAGAAACTGATGTCTAAAAAGTTTTGCCCTCGTACTGAGATACAGAAATTGGAAACGGAATTTTATGAGCTTGTGACTAAAGGTGATGACATCGAGACCTACTTTAGGAGGTTTCAGGAGTTGGCTGCACTATGTCCAACTATGGTTCCCGATGATGAGAAAAAGATGGAAAACTTTGTTGGTGGATTGCCTGAAAGTGTTCGAGGAGATGTGATTTCTTTTGACCCGCAATCAATGGAAGAGGCTATTCGTATAACTCAGAAACTCATGGTCCAAGTGGTCAAAGGGAAAGCTGCTGTCAACAACAATAACCGATCAAACAACACCAACTACAACAACACTCGAAACAACAACAACTATAACAACAATCGGAACCGCAACTATCCCAATAACCGAAACAACAATCCAAACAACAATAACAACAACAAGAGAAGGTTCGATTACAACCAAGGTGGAAACGCTATTCAGCCGCCACCTAAGAGGCAAGAAGTGGCAAAGGCCTATGCTGCAGGACCGAATGAAAGGAAAGGATATGAGGGTAATTTACCCAAGTGCGAAAGGTGTCAGAAGCATCATAACCCAGGACGTTGCCCAAATACATGTGGTAACTGCAAGAAGGTTGGTCATCACATCAAAGATTGCAAATTTCCAACCTTGGGTGACAATCAGAAGCCACCGGTAACATGTTTTGGCTGTGGAGAAATTGGACACTATAAGGGAGAGTGCCCACAGAGGAAGAATCAAGGAACTGGAAACCAAAATGGAATGGCTCGAGGAAGAGCTTATGTTATGGGAGGAGACGATGTCAAAGAAGACCCGAATGTTGTTGCGGGTACGTTCCTCGTTAATAATCGTTATGCATCCATTTTATTTGATTCAGGAGCGGATAGAAGTTTTGTTTCTATTGCATTTGCACCTTTGCTTAACATAGAACCAACCCCATTAGACATTTCCTATATCGTTGAATTAGCCGATGGGTCTTTAGTTAACACCAACACCATTGTCCGTGGTTGCACCATAAATTTCCTAAACCATCCATTCAATATAGACCTTATGCCCGTAGAACTTGGAAGTTTCGACGTTGTTATCGGCATGGATTGGTTATCTCGGCATCGAGCGAGAATTATTTGTGATGAGAAAGTTGTTCACCTTCCTTATAACGGTGAAACTTTGGTTGTTCGTGGAGAGCGAAGTGGAACTAGACTCAGTATCATATCATGCATTAAAACCGAGAAGTACATAAAGAAGGGTTGTATTGCATTCTTGGCTCACATCATGGAGAGGAAGTCGGATGAGAAACGACTTGAAGATGTGCCAATTGTTAAGGAATTTCAAGAAGTTTTTCCGGAAGAATTGCCAGGACTTCCGCCTACACGCCAAGTTGAGTTTCAAATCGAATTGGTGCCAGGAGCTGCACCAATTGCAAGGGCACCGTATAGACTTGCACCTTCGGAGATGCAAGAATTGTCGAATCAATTACAAGAACTTTTGGACAAAGGATTCATTAGACCGAGTTCCTCGCCTTGGGGAGCGCCGGTTTTGTTTGTGAAGAAGAAGGACGGAACTTTCAGAATGTGCATCGACTATCGTGAGCTGAACAAGTTAACGGTTAAGAACCGTTATCCACTCCCCAGAATTGACGACTTGTTCGACCAGTTACAAGGTTCTAGTTTTTATTCCAAGATTGATTTAAGATCCGGTTACCATCAACTTAAAGTTCGGGAAGAGGATATCCCGAAGACGGCATTTAGAACACGCTATGGTCATTATGAGTTTCAAGTGATGCCTTTTGGATTAACCAACGCACCTGCGGTATTTATGGATCTCATGAATAGGGTGTGCAAACCGTATCTTGATAAGTTCGTGATCGTATTCATTGACGATATCTTGATTTATTCCAAGAGTAAGGAAGATCACGAAGAACACCTCAGAACAATCCTGGAACTACTCAAGAAGGAGCAATTGTATGCCAAATTTTCTAAGTGTGATTTTTGGATACGAAGAGTTCAATTTCTTGGCCATGTCATTGATAGCCAAGGATTACAAGTCGACCCGGCAAAGATCGAGGCAGTTAAGGATTGGGCTACGCCCAAGTCTCCTACGGAAATTCGTCAATTCCTAGGACTTGCCGGATATTACAGAAGATTTATCGAAGGGTTTTCTAAGATAGCGAAGTCGTTGACAAAGCTGACACAAAAGAATGAAAAGTACGAGTGGGGAGAAAAACAAGAGTCCGCATTTCAATTACTGAAACAAAAGCTTTGTAGCGCGCCGATTTTGTCACTACCTGAAGGAATTGAGAACTTTGTGGTATATTGCGATGCTTCGCATCAAGGACTTGGAGCTGTGCTAATGCAAAACGAGAAGGTGATAGCTTATGCATCTAGGCAGCTTAAGATACACGAGAAGAATTACACTACGCACGACTTGGAGTTGGGTGCGGTAGTTTTTGCACTCAAGATTTGGAGACACTACCTTTATGGTACTAAGTGTGTAATTTTTACCGACCACAAGAGCTTACAGCATATACTTGATCAGAAGGAACTTAATATGAGACAACGTCATTGGCTAGAATTGTTGAGTGATTACGATTGTGAAATCCGATATCACCCAGGAAAAGCGAATGTTGTAGCAGATGCACTTAGCCGAAAAGAACGACTCAAACCTTTGAGAGTTAGGTCATTGGGAATGACTATCATTTCGCCACTACCATCAAAAATTTTAGAAGCTCAGATTGAGGCTCTCAAGGAAGAAAACCGACCACATGAGAAGCTTTATGGTATGCCAGAAAGCGATAATGGCTTTGTAAAGAGATCAGATGGAGTGTTATGCTTCAAGGACCGAAGTTGGATACCACTCTATGGTGGAGTGCGAGAGTTGATTATACATGAATCACACAAGTCGAAATACTCTATTCATCCAGGTTCTGATAAGATGTATCAGGATCTCAAAAAGCTTTATTGGTGGCCGAACATGAAAGCAGAAATAGCTACGTACGTCAGCAAATGTCTTACTTGTGCTAAAGTGAAAGCCGAGTACCAGAAACCGTCAGGGTTACTTCAACAGCCAGAAATTCCACAATGGAAGTGGGAACGTATTGCTATGGACTTTGTCACTAAACTTCTTAAGACGTCAGGAGGTTTCGATGCTATTTGGGTAATCATTGATCGACTTACCAAATCAGCACATTTCATACCCATTAGAGAGACTTATTCCATGGAACAACTTGCTAGACTTTATGTCAAGGAAATAGTCTCAAGACACGGTGCACCAGTTTCCATCATTTCCGACAGAGATAGTCATTTTACTTCAAACTTTTGGCGGTCATTGCAAGATTCTTTTGGATCTAAGTTAGACATGAGCACTGCTTACCATCCTCAGACCGATGGTCAGAGCGAGAGAACTATTCAGACACTTGAGGACATGCTTAGAGCATGTGTGATTGACTTTGGTAATGGTTGGGCTAACCATTTGCCGTTGATCGAGTTTTCCTACAACAACAGTTACCATTCGAGGCACTTTATGGTCGTAAGTGTCGATCTCCAGTTTGTTGGGCCGAAGTCGGTGAAGCACAATGTACTGGCCCGGAGATGGTGCAAGAAACAACAGAAAAGATAATTCAGATTCGAGAGAGACTCGAAACTGCTAGAAGTCGACAGAAAAGCTACGCAGATGTTCAACGCAAACCATTGGAATTTCAAGTCGGAGACAAAGTCATGTTGAAAGTCTCGCCTTGGAAGGGCGTGATACGATTTGGAAAACGCGGGAAATTGAACCCGAGATACATTGGGCCATTCAAGATCCTGGAGAGGATTGGTCCGGTTGCTTACAAGCTTGAACTTCCATCAGAACTTAGCAACGTACATAACACGTTTCATGTTTCGAACCTCAAGAAATGTCTTTCGGACGAATCTGCTATTATACCATTAGAAGAAATACAACTCGATGACAAGCTTAACTTTGTGGAAGAACCAGTTGAAATAATGGATCGCGAGATCAAACAGTTGAAACAAAGTCGAATTCCGATCGTGAAGGTTCGTTGGAATTCTCGAAGAGGACCCGAGTTTACTTGGGAACGAGAAGACCAAATGCGACGCAAGTATCCACAACTTTTCACCGAGCCTAGTACCGAGACCAACACTAACTGAATTCAGGGACTGAATTCCTTTTTGGATGGGCGACTGTCACAACCCACAATTTCAGGTCATTTTTCCAAACTTCGACATTCTACTATTCACAAATTACTATTCATTGATCACTATTCATCATTTTACTATTCATCGTTTTTGAGGTCAATTTGACATTCCGAGACACGTTCAGAAATTTTACTATTCACTTGACACTATTCATTTCCGAGAGGAAACCACTATTCACGTGCATTACTCATGTCATCGTAAATTTAGTTTACGAGTGTTCAAATTCGCGCAACCGTATTGGTTCAGGAGCGAATTCATGCATTTTTATCAGGGACATTTCATACGGACTAGAAATAGTCTGCACATCATCATTAGGGCACTTGCATGCTATTCCACTCGTAGGATAATTAAATTTATATTTTTGATACAATTAACGATTTACGTACGTTTATTTTAAATAAACGCTAATACGCGAACTATAAATGTGTCAAACATGTCCGACACTCCCGACTATTGTCCCAATACATTTTTATACTCATTTTTATAATATAAAAATTGTAATATTAATTTACCCGGTATTTTGGAAATTTATTTATTACGTATCGTACGTTTAACTTAATAACGACGTTTTTCACCAAAATTAAACGATAATCACCCAAACTCTCCGTACTTGTACCCGACATATTTTTACAATTTTTACGACTCTATTACGTCCCGAATAACTTCAATAAAATTTATTTCTAACAAACCCGGTACCCGATTAAACCTAAAACCAAAAACTACATAATACTAATACTAATTTTGTAATTAAACCCAAGGACAAACCCCCCTTTTTCCCTCCTTTAGGACCGGCCAACCCCCCCCCCCCCCCCCCCCCCCCCCCATGGTCTTCAAACATTAAAACTTCACCAACCTTATTAATGGCTCACCAAACATTTGTCTCTAAGTATAAAATAAACCTTTTTCATCCATTTTAATCACAACTCATTTTTACAAGTCCAAGCAAACTATTTTCTCTCATTTCTCTTAAGTTAGGATCGACCTAGGTGAGTCAAGGAGCAAGGAGAACAAATTTTACAAGATCTAGGTATAAACTAGTTCATATAGTCATCCTTGTTGGAGTTTTGAAATAAAAACTCAAGGATTAGTAGGTTTTTATCATCCAAACTCCCTAAACCTTCAATTAAGTTAACAAACTCATTTTTATGATTTTTACAAGTTATTACCATGTTTATATATATTTCTTACAAGAACTCATGCATATAATGGCTTATACCACTTTATTTTGTACATATGTAACTTTGAAGCCCTAGAAATGGACACATAAGAAACCCTTGTTAGACCTAGTGGATTGATGATGTTTAAGGACCCATGACACCCTAAGAAGGTGTATGGTAGGATTAGATTAGCTTTGTGGTGTTTGAAAGTGGTTTGATTGAGGTTAGAACTAGTTTGGAGACTTGAAAATGGTTTTTGAAACATTTGATATACCTACTGTCCCTATTTTAATTTCGTGGGAAAATCAGTAGATGGTGGCCAAGTTTTGACCAAAGATTTAGAAAATACATTCAAAAACGAAACTTTGGGCGAAAGAACGGATTAAAACGAGCTTATAACGAAGGAGATATGATTTTTGCAAATTTAACGACGAAAACTACTTTTACAAAAACTGCTTGCGGTTTGGCAGATTTCAACGGGTAAAAAGAGGCATTAAACGTAACCTAGAGGAGCCGAGTTATCAAAAATATACTAGTATATAAAAAGACGAATCCGTGGACATAAAGAACAAGGAAAATGAGCTTAAAACGACCAAGTTATACCCATTTTAACGTCGTCAAAACTATATATATATATATGGACACAAATAAAAATAATAATGTACGCTCTAAATGGTATATTTTCTCGAGATGTTACTAAGGGCTATATTTTTAACAAATAAATACGTATGACCCAAGAGAATACTTATACGACTTAACGACGTTATTTCAAGGTTTTCGATACAAAGAATGTAACACTAACGTTTTCATAACGAGATAGTACGACAAGTTATATACTCCTATATAAGGACTTATTTTCCTAAGTATGGAAACTATTTTACTACGACGATAACTAGTATTTATAAATTACGAGTGGTATAGGTATCATGTGCATGTGCATTCACTACATTACGGCTTGATCTTAATTAGATCGCGATTATTCATTTAGGTTGCGGCTAGTGTTCGCGCCTCATTGTCCCGACTACTTTTACCTCATTGCACCATCTTTGTACCATCACTTCGAGGTGAGTTCTCATAGCCCCGTTTTTAGTACTTATTTGATTTTAAATCCCACGGGGGAGAATACATTGCACTATTATTTTTGTACATGCCCAAGTATTAAATTCCGTACATTGCTTAAGTTGCTAGTACTACCACTGCAAGTCCCCTTTATTATCATGGACCGTTAATTATATTGCTAAGCGAGAGTGAGTGGATAGATCTATCGAGGGTGACGCCTCCATTCGCGTTGGGTTGCTCCAATGGGATGAATGCATTTCATGTCTAATATAGTACGTGTGTCTGGTAAACACTCCTTTGGGGCATATTTTAGTACGTCTAGCTTCGGGGTCATGAGCTTAAGAGACAATGTAACTTTTTGACAATTTGTCACTTTACTATATACTTGTGGTTTACGTACTTACGAATTACTTATAAACCTATGATTATTCACCAACTTTATGTTGACCGTTTTTCGCAATGTATTTCTCAGGTAACTAAGGCACATTCTCATGGCATGCATGAAGTCATTTTGTGTAACAAGGATGATATGGCTCATTCGGACTTTCTTGCACTTATGTTCAAATGTCGTTTGATTGTACTAAACTTGTTTCCGTAAACTTTTCCAACTTTTGGGACCTATGTCTTTATAACTCTGATTATATTTTGAATGAATCAAACGACGTATTTTAAAACGACACTTTAGGTCGTTCAATATTTCCTTGCTTGTGTGCTATGATCCGTTACACCCTCAGGTATTCAATTCCGCTGCCATTCAGGTATTTTGGGGGTGTGACAATTTACCTCATTGGAGCTTATTAACAGCTTATTTACATAAAAATCCATTTTTCAAAGCTTATTAGGACTTTCTGTCTATCTTTTGGTTTTCATAGTGTTTATTAATAAGCTCTAATCTAAGTGTCTTTACAAAAGTTGCTTATTTTTAGTAGTTAAATAGATTTGTAAAAGACAAACCAGAAAAAGCCAAACAGAAAAAAAGTGTTAGCTTCTATTTAAGCCATTTGGCTTATTTCTAAGCTTAGTTAAAAAGCAATTTTCATTTTTATAATTTTCCTAAGTTTCTAATATATTAAAATAGTTTAAGAAAAATTTTCATAATTTTCTGAGTTAATTTAGTATTTATTATAATTAAATTAAGTTTAATTAGTTTTAATTGAAAAAGTCAAAAATTAATTTTCCTTCTGCTTATTTATAAGCAATAGTAGCTTTTTATATTTTCCCTAGGTCTTATAATTAGTAAAGTATATTTAGAAAAGTTTTCAGAATTTTAACTGTTCATTTAGTATTTTTCATAATTAAATTAGTTGAAATAGATTTTAATTAATAAATAAGTAAATAATTAGTAAACTAGTTGAAAAATAATTTTTATAAAATTTTTATAATTTTTTAGGATTCCTGTAATAGTTAGTTAGTTTTGTAAAAATTTTAATAATTTTCTAAGTCACTTTAGTATTTTTCTTTAATTTAAATTAGATATAAATTAGTTTTTATTAATTATTAAATAGTTTAAATTTGTTTTTAATTAAAAATAAATAATAAAATAATAAAAAAAATTCTTTATAATTAAATTTTCTTTTAATATTAAGTTTTTAAAATTTCTATTTTCACCCCCTGTAGTTTTAATTTGTTCAAAACTTACCTTTTTATCTGTTTGTAACCGTTTCTGATTTTTAATTTGGTTTACATTTGTTTATATATTTAGTCTTGTGATTGTTAATACTGTTTCATTACCTTAATCTCAATCAATCAGTAGTGTAATTAAATCCAAAATCATTATCTGTTACTATTCCAAATCACTGTATCCCTCAAACGTTTCACAAAAACACAATTTCAATTTCGTTGGGACTTAACGACCCGGGGATTTCCCTGTACTTCCACGGATTTAATATCTTGCACTTTCTCCCCTGCTGCTTGAGCTAATCTCAACCAAGAAACACAAAAATACAAGAAAGTCACTATCTGGCCAGTTTGTCTTTTTCCCGCTTTTGAGTTAATCTCAACCAAGAAACAAGCTAATCTCAACCAAGAAACTTGCACTAAATCACATCAAACATCAATCTAACAACTAATTCAACCTACCCAAGTGAAAAATTAAGTATTACTAACACCTCAAAACACAACAATACCACCAAATCATCAACAACACCACAAACAAAAATCAATTCGAGGTGATTTCTTGAAAAACATTTCGAACCAAAACAATGAACCACTAAGCCAAGCCACAAATTTGAGCACCAACAATCCTAGGATGAAACCTTGGCTCTTGATACCAATTGTAAGATATCTATAATCATAACATATATGGTTTTGTGGTTGGATTGATTCAAGAAAGAAGAATAAGAAGATTTTAGGGAGAGAAAGAGTTGGGTGTTTCTAGAGAGAGAGAGAGATGAGAGAAAATGTAATATTAGATTGAGAATGAGAGAAGCACCAACCCTCTCCACATGTGGAGAGGGGTATATATAGTTTCCTACAAAAAAGATAAAAATGCCCACACCCGGGCTGTGGATCAGGCATACAGTGGGTAAAGACCCGTCCTTCTTCCACGATGTTACTTAAACTAATACTAACTAACTAATAAATAAACTAACTACGAGCTATCTTAATGCTATTACAATATTTAGGTGACCAAGTCTTTTATAGGAATATTTGTATTCCTAACAAAAACCCCCACCACCACCACCGAAACTCATTCATAATTAAAACCCCACCACCATCAAGTCCCTTTACCACCACTAAACTAACAAGAAATTCATATTGTTGCAACTACAATATAAATAAGAAAAGGAATTCATCCCCAAATCATCAATAGGAACAATCCCTTGATATACACGACTCCAATCTCCGACCAACCGCGGTCCTCCGTCCCTGCAACAACCACCAAATACACGCTGAGACAACCACCACCACCCAAACCTTATTTTAATCTCAAAACCCTAATGTTTATCATTCTGGTAAAAAACCTGTTAGGATAATACCAGGTTTGCGGTATTGTTCAAGCGGCAAAGCTTCGTAAAATAGCGGATAATCAGGAAGGTGGGGAAGAGTGTGTAATGTTGACACATGAGTATATTAAGAAAATTGTTGAGGATGTGGGTGAGGATGAGGATTTTACGCGTAGGTCGTGGGTTAGCCCGGGCTGTGGATCAGGCATACAGTGGGTAAAGACCCGTCCTTCTTCCACGATGTTACTTAAACTAATACTAACTAACTAATAAATAAACTAACTACGAGCTATCTTAATGCTATTACAATATTTAGGTGACCGAGTCTTTTATAGGAATATTTGTATTCCTAACAATCTCCCCCTAAGCGAGGTCACCTTGGAAATTAAGCTCTTTGATATTCAAGCATTCTTTACTTTATAGCTCGTAGGTTCTGATTCTTCACTTTACAGCACACTTTGTACATCCAGCAATGAACTTGTGATTTGAGTTCCTTTGTGATGTGTGATCTTTGAGCTTCCTTTGAGATCATCAGCCACAGTAAATCTCCAAACTCATCCTTAGTAGTATCGCCTTCATGTGATGTAGTGACTTAAGGACCATCATGCTCACACCCTTCTGGATCAGGAGACTTTACATCAGAGTTGTGGATCAAGAGACTTTTCATCAGAGTTGCGGAAACATTGTTGGTAGTCTCTCAACATTTGTTGTAGTAAGTCTCTCATCATCATTGATAGTGAGGAGGATGTGTGAGCATGAGGTATGGATTGACCCGATTCAGCTGGAAATAGGAGCCATCAACGCCATCGTTATATGTGTCCCTGAAATAAAACAGTTAGCAATAAAGATAGAGAACGAATATGGCTTTGTCATTCGTTCTGCGAGGACAGACTACTCTCCGGTTTTGTGAAAACCGACCTGTGATCAGGTAGAGTCTCTTTTAAAGAAGACTCTCCTTGACAGGAATTTCCAGCTTGTAGTAATGAATTTTCCAAAGAATCCACTTCGGTATCTTCATACTTAGCATGTTCTCATACTGGAACGTCTCAAAGCAGACAGCACGATAGAGTGAATCGGTGAATAAATATTCACGGATTGATGAGAAATTGATTTATAGAAATCACTCGCGTGTCATATGATAAACGTTTTGAGACACGACGAGAGTTTTAAGCTTTGAATCACATTTCCATCAAAAATACTTTTGTTTGAAATATTGTACACAATCAATGTGCTCGAAAGTTAGTTTGTGAGCACACTGAAAGGTTTTTACAAAAGTATCCGTAAATCCATATCCTGGAACAAGTTTGATTCAATGTTGAATCGCACCATTGTTGCTTTCCAGTTGTCATCTGATCATTGATCCAAGATGGATCTCATATGTCACCTACCAAGAGCTTGAGTGATGTTCGCTCTAGAAGGATTTCCATCTTCATTGTGAGTATTTTCATATCACTCGGATGTTCTGGCAATACCACAAGGATAATGCGTAGGACTCTAAATATTTTATCTTACTTTCCACATTGTGTGAAACAATAAGCATATTTGGAATGTGTCCTATCGAGATTTATGGATGATCTCTTTGGCTCTAGACACAATAGTGCTTTTTGATCCGCTCCTGGAGACTGGGGAGGCGTCTCCTGTTTTAGGTATCAACATAGCTCACAATGAGCGGTCGATACATTGCACAGGGTTCCCCGTGAGAATGAAACAAGCTCTTTTAAGAGAACTTGAGTGGTTGGGAAGTTTAGTGCAGTGCGTCACTGGGTCCATGACGTCTTGTCTTCAATACCGGTGTTTTCTTAGTAACCTCCAGTAGATTATGCATTGAACCCCGTTTCTGCCCTAAGGTTGAATATATGGAGGGCTATTTCTTTTCACCCTTTCTCATTTCATTTCTTTTTAATTCTTCAACCCCTTCAGTGCTTACCGAGACTTCACCACTAGAACCTTGTTGGGTTTGTTCCAGTCCTAGCTCTATCTTAGTCCGCACTCTTCCCTTTCTCACTTTACTTCCTTTTTTCATTCATTCCTAAGTACTTATAATCTATCTCCGGATTGTCCCTGGGAAGATCCTTCCAGTTCTGGTGGATCATGGGAACTCATACCTAACCTTAACCATCCTTATAACTCCATGTATAAAGATAAAGGGTCGGTCTTTGGTATTACTTCCACAAACGCCTTTGCTCCCCCTCAATATGTGCATCGATATACGAAAGAGTTTAGCACATATGTGGGAGCCTATTATTGAGTCCAAAAGATCACTTTTGATTATGAGATTTCATATTTAAATCACATTCTCTCCCGCGATCAAAAATTTCAAATCTTTCGAGATTTTTTATCTCAATTGATTAAAATAATTTAGAAAAACGTTTAGGAGAGAAATGCGGTCAGTTTTAATATTTTCTGATAAAAGGAACCTTTTTCTTGCTCCCCCTCAATTTGTGAGGGAGGTTGTTATGTGTCAAATTTGATGAGTTAACAAAAGATTTGAAGTTTTAACGAAAACTCTTTGAAAATTTCACATTTTGACACATGACCATCACAGAAAGTATTATTGCTTATTTTGTACAAAGTGTGGAGAGTTTTGATGATACATAAAATTTTGAGAAATCACTCTCCCCCTCAATCAATGACGGATGTTAAAACATAAATAAGTGATGTCATTGATTGAGTGAAAAATTTTATCAAAATTTTGAGTTCAAATTGATTTTCAAACAAAATCTCATGGTACCACCAAGTTTTGCACAAATACTTTCCGAAAAAATCATAGAAGGGAAAGTATTTGGCGATAAAAAGAAGATTTCTCTTTTTTATCAAGAAATAATGCACTGAAGCGTACATTAGATCGAGGAAACATGGATATAAAGTAATCCATGCCCAGCTGAACTTCACCCGGTACAAGGAACAACCGTCTTTTTGGCGACGTGTTTTCCCCATTTTGAAAAACGGGTTGCTATCTAAAGTAATAGCAGGCCATATTTTTGAAGTCCGGGTTGCAGCCTGAAATGACTACAAGCCATATTTTTGAAGAATATTTTGAGAGACGACATGTTTTAGAAAAAAACTTTATTTGAAACCGAAAAACTCTTGCTCAAGCATATGTATGATTCCGTGTCATTATTGAATGACATTTCTAGAAACGTATATAATATTGAATACACAAGAGACATGTCGTAAGAAGAATATTTTTGGATTTTAATGATTTTTCAGATTTTTATGGTTTTTATAGGTTTTATAATATTCTATTTACAATTTAGTATACTATATGTACAAAGGATACTAATCGGTTTAAGAAGATGTTGACTTGAGTACCAAAATGATAGTATCTTTCAGCTCGTTGTAGAAATCAGTAGTCAACATCTCTTAAACTTTCACCACCAAAGCTTTCGAGGCTCCTGAATCATCGTCTAAAGCGGTAGATGCTATGATATAATCTTAAACGGGATTTTACAACTGTTGTGACTTAAACCGCGAGATCGATTCTCTCCCAGGGTTTTACTAAAGTCAACAAAAGAAACCGAAAGATGTAATATGCGAGTTAAACTTAGAGAGAGATCTTGGATAAGTGAACTTCATTTGCATTAAGTGTCAAGTCACGACAAGTCAAGTTCCAATAGATCCGATCGTAATAAGTCAAGTCGTAAAGATTAACTCACAACGTCAAATTACAATCAGACTAATCGAAACGACTTAAGTCACAACAATTCACCAAACACAAGTAGTTAACAAATCACTAGAATCTCACAACTGAGTTAATCGCTAGACACCACCATATCGCTGAGTTTTAGCCTCCTCAATGTGAAGCTTTGGTAGCTTCCCCCAAACCAACAATCACCTACATGAGACCACTTCCCCTAAAACGTTGAAGTGACGCAAAAAGTCTCATTGGATGAAGCACAGAAACCCGAAGAAAATGATAACACCGAAGAAACAGGGTGAACCACGGATCATCTCTGCGGTTATCAATCCCGGAATGTATGATGAAGCCCGATCACATGACCCTGTTGTGCGTCCCCAATGTACACATTACTTTGAGGTTTGGAGCAGTTGTCTATTAGGGGGAATAAGATATCAACATCTTTATTTCAGTAAATGCTTTTTAGTTATCTTACACGTACCAACTCAATCCATATTGTACGCATGTATCCAACACAAGAAGAAACGGTGACACCAAAGTAACAGGTTGAAGCACTGATCATCTCTGCGGATATCACCTCCGGAATATATGATTAAGCCCGATCACGTGAACCTATTACAACCATACTACAGAGAACAGAATGAGACTGAATACACTGTGGAAGACAGAAAACAAATTGAAGCTGATGATCAGGCATTTCATTATGTCGTTTTTGGTTTACCTGAAACCATTTATGCTACTGTTGACAGTGAAGTAAGTGCTCATGCAGTCTGGGAAAGAGTCAAGAGGTTAATGTATGGGACAGACATCGGGAAACAGGAAATGGAAACACAACTGCTTAAGGAACTTCGCAAGTTTACTTCAATTCCTGGTGAATCCATAGAGACGTACTACCACAGATTCTGTAAGATCATGAATGATTTATCAAGACACAACCTCAGTCAGACAAATATTGCTAACAACACCATTTTTCTGAATGAGTTACAACCAGAATGGGGAAGATATGTCACTATTGTTTATCAGACAAAAATTTGCATGAAGTTACTTATGATCAAGTGTATGACTTCTTGAAGCAAAATCAAGATGAAGCTAATGAAGTAAGAGCTGAATTACTAGCTAAAAAGCATGATCCTCTAGCATTAATGGCTGATACACCAACACCTATACCAGTGAACACACAACAACAACCATCATCATCTTCCACTCACAACTACTTGCAACCATCCTACATTCAACAACCAACACCGATCTACCAACAACAATTCTACCCACAGCAACAACATGTTATTCCACAACAGCAATACCCACATTTCCAAGAACCAGAATTCACTGACAATGATGAAGCTACTGCAGCCTTGACACAAGCGTTTGCTTTTCTGACAAAAGCATTCCAAGGACGTTATTCTACACCAACAAACAACAACCAAAGGATTTCATCGAATACTCGCAACAGGCAGATCGCTCAGCCGAGTTTCAATATGGGCAATGGAGGCCACATGGTTGGAGTTTATGGGAATCAGCAAGGATATGCTACTGGAATTAACATGGGTAATCAGAATATGCAACATGCAGGTCAGTATGCAGGGAATCAGTATGGTCAGTATGCAGGGAATCAGATGGGTCAGCATGTTGGAAATCAGAGGGGTCAGAATGTTGGTAATCAGGCAATGGGTAATCAGAATAGGAATGTGGCAGCTCCAGTTGTTGGGAATTATGGAAATGTGAATCAGGGTAATCCGGTAAAGTGTTTCAACTGCCAAGGAGTAGGTCATATGGCAAGGAACTGTCCTACTAAGCCGAACAAGAAAGATCTAGAGTATTTGCAGAAAGCAGTTCTGTTGGCACAAAAAGAGAAGGCAGGGTTTCAGTTGAATGCAGAGGAACATGATTTTATGGCTCTTATGGATGAAATGGAAGACAGAGAGGATATCGATGCGAACTGCATATTCATGGCGAATCTTCAGGAAGCTAAGTATGACACGGATTCTGACACACTTCCTGTTTATGACACCAGTGCACCATCTGAGGTATCAAATTTCAACACATGTCATAATAATGATATATTTGATATGTCTCCTCATGAGGAACAGCATTCTGAGAAGCAAGCACCCACTTATGATACATACCTGGACACGCCAAGTAGTAGCAATACTTCTTCAGCAACTCCAGATGTGAATCATAATGGAGGCTTCATTTCACAGCATGCTGAGAATGATGAGGAAACACGTGCTTTATTTGAATCATTATTAAATAATTGTGGTATTGAAATCGAGAAAGTGAAAAAGGTCAATCGCGATGTTAAGGCCGCGAATGAGAAATTGACCAATGAGCTTGAGAGATACAAGGAAAATGCAAAAAGTTTTCAAATTCACAAAGAACGCGAGTCAGAATTTGAAATTGGTTATAAGAAGTTACTTGTTAAAGATAGGGAATGGAAAACCAAGTTTACTAATCTTGAAATAAGTTCAACAAAAACCATTAACTCTTTAAAACAAGAAATTTCTGAATTAACAAACCAACTTTCAAAACAAGAAACAGCTTACACCAATCTTGAAAAAGAAAGGGATGAGTTGAAAAAGGAGTTTGCAAAGAAAGAAGATAAACTTTTGGAAGAAATCGTAGAGTCAGAACACAAGATTGCACATCTAGAAGAATTAGTGGTTAAGTCGGGTCAGTCAAGTCAAACAATGAAAATGATTTCAAATCAAACTAATCCGATTTACCATACGAAACATAAAATGGCTCTTGGTAACAACAATCCTTGTAATGTCAAGAAAGCTCAGGAAGAACAGAACGTCTTGTATAATGGTAGTGTTTTTTACACCAAACATGAACCTCCCGTCGTTCGGGATTCTGTGCAAACGATAGAACATGTCGAAGAGAGCATTTCTAAAATGAAACAAAAGGATTTGAAACCCATTGATTACAACAAATTGAACAAACTTTCGGGAATTACTTTTGTTCCAGAAAAAGAACCATCTGTGTTTTCCATAAAACGACCATTCTCAAAAATGTTTTCTAAGAAAGTAGTTGCTTCCAAATCGATTTCTAACATGGAACAGATTTCCTCAAACAACACTTTTAACACAAGTGCTGCACGGGGATATCTTGATGATCTTAAAACCAGAATTGGGCAACTTAAAACGACTTTAGAATCTAAAACGAGACTTAATGAGATCAACTGGAATTCCACGGTTCATTTACAGCTTAAAAAGATTCTCGAAAATGAATTTGCTCCTCAAATTAATAACATCCATGCTCGAGTAATTCATTTTGAACAAGCATTTTTGAAAGAAACAGCTGACTTCGTCACGGATCACAAGTCCCTGATAAAGAAGGCAAATGAATCTTTTGAGCAAATCAATGTTTTGAAAAACCTAAATGATTCTCTCTTCGAAGCAGTTCTGTCTACTGATATTATGTCCATCATTTTACAAACATATTCTGTTCATGACGATGAAAGACTGAGAGCTGAGACCTCCGAAATTGTTTCAAAATATGAAAATGCTCTTATTAAGCTTGAAAAAGAAAATGTGACATATTTTAAACAACTTGATCGAAAAAGCGAAGAATGCAAATATGACAAACTGTCGTATGAGCGTGAATTAAAGAAAATGAAAGAGCAAAATGATATTTTGAGGGCTCAGCTTGAAAGTCAAAAAGGGAAGGGTGAGGAAACTAAGTTTGCAAAACCGTCGACTTCGGAGAAACCAAATGTTTCAAACACGGTTCAAAAACCAAAAATGTCAATTTCAAGGTTTGCTCCAAAAGTCGATGAGAAGAAGGATTTGACAAAACCAGTCACTCCAACACCCTCGCCCAAGAAAAGTGAAAATGAAAAGATTATTGATAAAGGAAAAGCGGTTGTCGAAACACCAAAAGTGATAGCACCTGGCCTTTTTAGGATTAGTCCCACTAATGCGTTTGCCTCCACATCTAAGACTTATGAGGGCAAAAAGGATAATTCTAAAGAGTCTAGTGATGCTAAAAAGGACAACAATATAAATCCTAATGTGTGTGCCTCAACTTCTACAGGATTAGAAAGCACCTCTAGGAGCAGCAGACTACAGCCTAGGAGCAATACAAGGAACAATAGAGTCTCGCCTGCCTCTACGAGTAGTAGCAAGAATAAAGTAGAAGAACACCCTAGGAATTTATCGCTTTTTAATAAGAGACATGTTTCATCTGAATGTAATGTCGAGAGTACTGGTTCTAATGCATGTAATGACTCTGTTTGTTTGATATGCAAGAAATGTTTAATTAATTATGTTCATGATGAATGTGTTTCTAAGAATGTGAATGTTACGCCTGAACAGAAGAAAGTTCCGAAAGGAACTAGGGCTAGATCTAGATCTATTGAAAGATTAGTTGCACGCTTTAGGTCTACCACTAGTAGCCAAATGCCTAGGAACTATCTTAAGTATTGTGTATGGAAACCAACGGGTAGAAAATTCATTCTCCAGGATGGAACATTGAAAGTTGTTCAAATTGAACATGTTGAAACATTCTATGAGTGTGATATGGATTTTACTCCTAACCCAATGGAACCAAATTCAAAACGGTTTCCAAATACAAAATCTTCTGTTCTTCGCAGGTTGTCGAAATATGTCTTTGGATCGTCGACTCGGGTTGCTCCAAGCACATGACCAGGAATTTAAAGCTGCTGATCAATTTCATTTGGAAATTCATGGGAACTGTACGCTTTGGAAATGATCATGTAGCAGCTATCCTGGGTTTTGGAGATCTTCAGTTTGGGAATTTTTTGATCACTCGAGTTTACTACGTCGAAGGATTGGGACATAATTTGTTTTCAGTTGGGCAGTTTTGTGATGCAGATTTAGAAGTTGCATTCAGGAGAAACACGATTTTTATTAGAAATTTGGTTGGTGATGATCTCTTAACTGGTAATCGTGGTACAAACTTGTATGCTATCGACATCAACCAAATGGCTTCTACATCACCAATTTGTCTTATGACAAGGGCAACCGAAACTAAGTCCTGGCTGTGGCATAGAAGATTATCCCATCTCAATTTCGACACCATCAACAAGTTAGCCAAAGACAACATCGTCACTGGACTTCCTAAGTTCAAATACACCAAGGAACACCCATGTCCATCATGCGAACAAGGAAAAAGTAAAAGAGCATCATATAAACCCAAAACCGTACCTAGTTCGGAAGCAAGGTTACATATGTTGCACATGGACTTATGTGGCCCAATGAGAGTTGAAAGCATTAATGGGAAGAAGTATATTCTTGTTATTGTTGATGATTATTCAAGATATACTTGGGTAAAGTTTTTGAGATCAAAAGACGAAGCACCAGGCATCATCATCGCCTTTCTGAAGCGTATTCAAGTTCTACTTCAAGCTCCAGTAAGGATTATAAGAACAGACAATGGCACAGAATTTACAAACCAGGAGTTAAGAACTTACCTCGAAGATGTTGGAATCACACATCAAACATCAGTTGTTAGAACTCCACAGCAGAATGGGGTAGTTGAAAGAAGAAACAGAACTCTTGTGGAAGTTGCTCGCATAATGCTGATATATTCTAGTGCACCACTTTTCTTATGGGCTGATGCTGTTGCCACTGCTTGTTTTACTCAAAACCGATCCCTAATCCATCCAAGATTCAATAAAACCCCATATGAGCTTGTGAATAACCGGAAACCTGACATCTCATACCTTCACGTGTTTGGCGCTTTGTGCTATCCGACGAACGACAGAGAAGATCTAGGAAAGTTGAAAGCTAAGGGTGATATTGGAATCTTCATTGGGTATTCAGAAAACTCGAGGGCATTCAGGGTGTATAATCGAAGAACAAAAAGGATAATGGAGACGATGAATGTGAAGTTTGACGAGATTTCACAAATGGCTTCTGAGAGACTCGCTCTAGAACCCGCGCTTAATCCGATGGCTTCTAATCAAACCAGATTAGGACCCGCACCAAACATGCAGACTTCTGGACACATCAGTTCAGGACTCGTACCTCAAGGAGCTCAGTCAACAAACACGGATAAACCTTCAGAACAAGAACTGGAAAATTTCTTCGAGTTAATGTTTGATGAATATTATGGTGGAACTTCGACAAATGCATCTCAACAACATTCCGCTGCACCCGCTCAAAACCATCAACCACCACCACCATCACAAGATGCATCTACAACAATCGAAGCTGAAGCACCAACTACATCAACATCATCTACATCTACTCAAGCAACTCCAGTACTTGACACTGAAATACCAAGAGTTGATGAGCAAAACCAAAACACAAATTTTCAAGAAGAACCAACAAATAATTCAAACGATGTTACGTTAGAAGAAGAAGAAGAAGTATTTGAAAACCCGTTTGCAACAGACTCTGCTGAATCTTCTTCAAGGTTACAAGAACCATCTAACACACATTCGTTACACCCAAGGTACCCTTCTACGTTTCAATGGACAAAAGACCATCCAATAGAACATATTATTGGTGAACCTTGAAAGCCAGTACAGACGAGGAGACAACTTGCCACCGATCTCGAATTGTGCATTTACGTTTGCTCAATCAGCCTCAAAGAACCAAAGAACATTCGGGAAGCATTGGCAGAAAACCCTTGGATTGAAGCGATGCAGGAGGAATTTCTTCAATACTTGTTACATGATAGTTGGGAACTTGTTGAACGACCACTTGATAAACGTGTTCTTGATCTCAAGTGGTTGTGGAAGAACAAACTGGATGCGGAAATGACTGTAATTCGCAACAAAGCTCGTCTCGTGGCTAAAGGTTATCCACAAGAAGAAGGGATAGATTTCGAAGAATCATTCACGCCTGTAGCTAGACTTGAAGCAGTCCGGATTTTCTTAGCCTATGCCGCTCACAAAAACATCACAGTCTATCAGATGGACATTAAGACAGCTTTCTTGAATGGAACTCTGAAAGAAGAAGTGTATGTGAGTCAGCCAGAGGGATTCATCGACAAAGATCATCCAGACTACGTCTACAAGCTTAAGAAAGCAATTTATGGTCTAAAACAAGCTCCAAGAGCATGGTATGACGAACTATCATCTTTCTTGCTCAAAAATAATTTCACAAAAGGAACGGTTGATGACACCTTGTTTATCAAAAAGTTCAAAGATGACATTTTGATCGTTCAAATTTACGTGGACGACATTATTTTTGGATCAACCAATCCTAACCATTCAAAACATTTTGAAAATCTCATGAAAAGCAAATTTGAAATGTCCATGATGGGGGAACTAAAATTCTTTCTTGGTTTACAAATACATCAATCCCCTCGTGGTATTTTTATCAATCAAGCTAAATATACGATAGAGATTTTGAAAAAACATGGAATGGAAAATTGTGATTCTGTTGGTACACCAATGGTCACTTCACCAAAAATAGGTGCTGATTTGTATGGGAAACCTATCGATCCGAAGAAATATCGGAGCATGATCGGTTCTCTCATGTACCTAACTGCTAGCCGCCCCGATATTCAATTTGCTATATGTTTATTAGCAAGGTTTCAGGCAAAGCCTACCGAACTTCACCTCAAAGAGGTTAAACGGATCTTTCGGTACCTACGAAGCACCATTAACATGGGACTTTGGTATCCGAAGGATTCGGGGTTTAATCTAACAGCCTTTTCAGATGCCGACCATGCAGGAGATCAAGTTACAGCAAAGAGTACATCAGGTGGAGCACAATTTTTGGGTGAAAAGCTAGTAAGCTAGTCTTCAAAGAAACAGGATTGTACAGCGCTATCAACCGCCGAAGCCGAGAATGTGTCTCTATCTGCGTGTTGTGCCCAAGTTCTATGGATGAGGACACAGCTCACAGATTATGGCTTTACTTTTGACAGAATACCTATGTATTGTGACTCAAAGAGTGCCATAGTCATCTCGTGCAATCCCGTACATCACTCTAAGACGAAGCATATCAAAGTCCGCTACCATTTCATCAAAGAACACGTGGAAGAGGGTACTGTTGAATTATTTTTCGTTAAGACTGATTATCAACTCGCCGATCTATTTACTAAAGCCCTTCCAAAAGAAAGGTTTGACTATTTAGTTCGACGAATTGGCATGCGAAGCCTAACTCCTGAGGAGCTAGAACGTCTTCTCGAATCTTCTTAATAAACGATTTCAAAATCGCTTCGCTGTAAATAATCTTGAAAAAACAAAATACAAAATTTGAAAAACCAACAAAAACAAAATATAAAAATATAAAATTTCAAAAAATACAAAAACAATATAAAATAAAAAAAAAATCCAAAAATATTCTTCTCACGACATGTCTCTCGTATAAATCAATATTCTGTACGTTTTTAGAAATGTCATTCAACAATGATACGGACATGTACAGATGCTTGAGCGGGAGTTCTTTTTTTTAATGTTTTTCTAAAACATGTCGTTTCTCAAAATTTTCTTCACTATGGCTTTCGTATACTTCAGTACGAAACCCGGGCTTCAATGATGACTTCTTAGTATTTCAGCTAAGGACTCGTTCTTCAAAGAAAGGAAAGTGCTTAAATCAATTCAAAGGTTTTAATATTTTTTGAGCACTTATCCTAAAAACATTATGGCTTATGCACACATAACAGTGTATAACCCGCGATTTTCAAAGAAAGGACCCTGTTGTACATTTCTGTGCGACAATCCTAAAAGATAAGAAGACTTCTCACCAAATAGCTTATCAAAGTCTTCTTAATTTTTTGAGCAAAACTTTGGAAAATGTTTCAAAAGGTTTTCAAAACTTTTCATGATGTTGCTCAAGATATTACTCCCTCAAATCCTTAAACCGTTTAATTTAATCAAAATGTTCTATTTTTGAGGGGGAGTAATATAAAGTTGTTCCAAAAAGATCATGCTTAAAGGAAACAAATACGGAATTAACAAACATCCGTTTCTCCCATAAGCTATCCAAAAAGAAAAGGTTTTAATCAATTGGTATCAAAAATACCATGGATATGCTATTTTTGAGGGGGAGAAGACGTGATTAAAATGTGATCGTCTTGAATCTCAAAAGAGCTCGACTCAGAAATGACCCAAGAATTGACGAAACAACATAAGTTTGTAATCGAAAAGACTTATCCTCGACGGGTAATAACATCAAGTTAGTTACTAGAGCTAGTTGTCACCTAAAAGCTGACAATGGAACTTTTTAACTAGCCACGTAAGCATGTCTCAAAAAGGATTTGTCTTAGTAGAAATGTACCATTTCGATAAACTTTCTGTGGACTTGACCAGGCCGGGTAATAACTTCAAGCTAGTCTAACTAGTGATGTAAGCGTGTCTCGAATCGGTTGTGTTCATTGAAAGTGGATCTATTCAAAAGTACAAACTCCTCACGCATGTGCAAATTTCTTAATATTCCATGAGCACATGTGAAGGGGGAGTCCTTCAAATGAAATGTAAAACTCTCGAAGTGTTAACAAAGTATGTTTTATTATCATAAACACTTTGAGAGATTTTCATAAATGGTTTCATGGCATTTATAGGATAGTCACGGAGTTATAAGGTGACTAAGGTTAGGAAAAACCGTCCTATGATCCGCCAGAGCCAGAGGGATCTACCCAAGGACAATTCCAATAGAATAGAATTAGAAGTCCTTAGGTATGATTGAAAAAAGGAGAAAATGAGAAAGGAGAAAGAAGGGGTTGAAGAATTAAAAAGAAAAGCATATGAAAAAGGGTGAAAAGAAATAGCCCTCCAAATGTTCAACCTTAGGGCAGAAACCGGGTTCAATTCGTATGCTACTGGTTGTTGCTAAGGTGACACCGGTATTGAAGATAAAGACGTCATGGACCCAGTGACGCATTGCACTAAACCTTCTTAACCACTCAAGTTCTCTTAAAAGAGCTTGTTTCATTCTCACGGGGAACCGGTGTAAACTATCAACGTATCTCTTAGAGATGGTTGATATTGAAGCAGGAGACCCATCCCTAGTCTCCGCATAGGAAAACCAAATGTGCACTTATCGAGTCTAGAGCCATGAGATACATTAAAAGATCTCTTAGGATACACTTTCCTATGAATACACTTGTGTTCGCCAAAAAGGACACAAGTTGTAAGAGTCTTTATGAGATCTACGGATCTTGCCTTATCTATCATGATGGTTACTGTGTCCCAAAACGGTCTACAGTTGTGGGGTGATCTCCAGCAACTCACCTGAATCATTGATGTACTTCGGTGGATCTAGTAAGCCCTCTCGGGGGTATCTGGTTCAGGAACGGCGTTGGCAAGGGTTAGAGAGAGTTTTCACACGATGCTGTTAACGATCTCTAATTCCGAACCTGTAAGTACCGGATGCTTTATTGCTAACTATTTTATGCAGGTACTGATGAATGTTCCTTGGAGAAAGACCGTTACCATCACTCAAAGATCCACATGCTCATACCCTGCAAAGCTCTCTTCAAAGATTAAAGCAAAGCAAAGTTCAGAACGTTTCTAAGTCAAAATCAAAGAATCTACATACTAAAGAAACAAAGATTAAAGTCAAAGAAAAGAGAACTTCGCAAAGATTCAATGTCAAACAAAGTATGAGCATGTTGGAAAAGACGTTAAGACAACATAGTAAAGATGTTGATCAAAGGGAAGAACAACCAATCGACATTATTCAAAGATCACAGAGCATGATTGGAACAAAGAATCTAGCAAAGCTATTACACAAAGACTCAAAGTTCAAAGAGAACAAGCTTCAAAGATCAAAGATCAAGGTCACTAAAGAGAGATCTCAATGATCACCCTTAGGGGGAGATTGTTAGCATTAGAAGTGTTGATCATTTATGTAATCAAAGGGAGATCTCAATGATCGTCCCTTAGGGGGAGATTGTTAGCATTAAAAGTGACGATCATTATTGAGTCAACAAGTATTGTAATAGTTAAGAATATTGGGCTATGGACTTGGTACTTATTAAGTATATCATGTAAGCCTTTATTAGAAAATGTAAACCAAGCCCATTAGATAAAGCCCATGGAAAGCCTTTTAGGGCAATATGTAAGTTACTATATAAGCACCTCAAATGAGTCATTTGAGGTGTGTGCTTGTGTGTGTATTTGTGTATGTTTTAGTAATCAAAGCTCTCATCTTTTCCATCTCTCTTTAATATATATACGATTCACATATATATATACATCAAGTCACCATCTTTTCTTCTCTACTTCTTCTAAGCTTCTATTGGTGTGATAAAGTTGTGAAATCTAAGGTACTACAGTGTCCTTGATGTACATAAATCTCTCCCCTAATGGTTGCGATCTCATCGGAATCATCATACCATTGTGTACATGAAGCATTAACCAGAAGCATTTTACCATAAATCATATCAACTTATATGAAGATGTCAATAAGCAATATCATCTCACTCTCCAGTTGTTCTTCTCATATTTCTTCCCACTGAAAGCTGAAGTAATACATACCACAAGTATCAAGAGACCACTTCCCCCACATAGTTGGAATGATACACCAAATGCCACGAGTTAAGACACTGATTATCTCTACGGTTGTGACATATGTCTTCCCGGCATAACTTCAATTAAGACGATTAACATTAAGTTCATCACGTGTACTCATTATGCATTCAGATGCATGTCTCCTTCCCCCTTGCTGGTTTTGATACCTCAGAATCAGCAACACATTTAATGCACACGTACTAGAATTCTTGTGAGAAGAACAAAAATTTGCATAAATGGATCTGGTGAGAATCAACTGCTACAAAAAAGACTCTCTCTGACTATCTTTACCACCTCTTATGTAGGCTATTTGAAGTGACCACTGATGAAGTAAACCCAACATACCAAATTAGAAACTGAAGTAGAATTCCCCATTTTTGTGACTTAAGCTTGCACTAGTGTGTGACTAAGAGCGGTGTAGAGAGTTTGTTCAACATCAAATCCCTAAGTACTCTATACTCTTCAACCAACCAACCATCAAGTATAAGACGTACATCACCTCTTAACTACCGACAACTTCATGTAAGTTGTGACACTCCTTAAAGTGATAGTTATTTTGTGGTAATAAAAAGAAGAATCACCAAAATAACTAGATATCCAAGTCTTCGTCATTGTAAAAGTAAAAGCTCAAGCAAGGATCTCGAAGAATCTTCATCCAACCAACCCCGATTTCAAGATAAATTAAGATCACGCCTTTGTGAAAGTCAACTTCAATCTCAAATAAGGTATACCAAATAAACTCCGTGATTACTTGACATTCCATGTCCAAACTCTTAGCTGTTTTAACGTTATAATCGACATTATCCATTATGTTCTTGTGGTTGATTTACAAAGTGCACATTTGGAGGAACAACAATCCGTGATGAAATAGAATAAAGGGATGGATCATTATTCATGTGTGGAACTTCACAATCGTGATAGTCATCATCAACACCTTGAGGAATAACTGGAGATTGGGTTACTGGAGTAATCTGAGTAATACTTCTAATTGATGCATCTTGATCAATGGAGATTGAGGAAGGTGAACCAGTTGAGTCAGCAGGAACCGGAGCAAGAGCTTTAGGAACTAGATAATCAACATTCGTTGAAGCTTGGAAGTATTCATCAACCATAAATCCCAGTTATCCTTAGTAAGTAGAACATTAGGTGTTGGAGAAGAGTCGTATGACCATTCTTCAAGCATCAATCCCATGTGGTATATTCACACTTCTCCCCCTCAAAAATTGCAATCGATGTTTGCACTTTTTGATTGAGCAAGTGAATAAGAACACAATCAATCATGTATTTTATTCACATTTCTCCCCTTCAAAAATTGCATACGAGGTTGCCATTTTTGATTGAGCATGTGCATAAGAATACACTCCATCATGTAGTTTATTCACTCTTATCCCCCTCAAAAATTGCATACGAAGTTTGCCATTTCTGAATGAGCAAGTGAATATGAATTTGAGCAAAGATGAGTAGATCCACTTGATGACTGAACGAACATGGAGAAAGTATGAAGCATGTTGTTGAGAATGGTCAAAACAAGAAGATTTCTCTTCTTCCGAAGATAAGGCGCACTGAATCGTACACCTTTCTTTTCTTTGATGAACGAGGCCTGAAGAGTTGTCAGCAGACGCCATAGTGATGAAGTTGAGGACCGAGGCTTGAACTGAGGTGTTCAAACGTCATAGTCGTTGAAGAACGAGGCCTGAACTGATGTGAACAGACGTCATTATGATGAAGAACGAGGCCTGAACTGATGTGAACATACGTCATAATGAGCATACATCATCATTGACCTTCTATACCTCCTGAAGTAGGAGATATGCTTGCTTTAGGCCTCCAGACTTTGAGTCTTCTCGTGTGGTGAATGAATGATGTACCTGCAACCGAGTAAGGACTACCTGTACTAACAATACAAACTTGATTGCATATACATGGGTTAGTGACATTAGTATCCAAACCCTTGGGGGTTTCATAATCAACCATGGCATTGCCATCAGTAAGCACCTTTCCGGTAGGTATCCACTTAAGTCCATCGTACTTAAAAATTCTACCAGTTGGAATCCACTTATGGCAAGGTCTAGGATTGCTAATCTTTTTACGCATAGTAGAAGGCTTATCAATATACCTAGTCTCCAAAGATTTAGCAGTTTGTATCCACCTAGGAGAAATATTAGGTTTCTTAAGCTTCTTATGCATTATGGATGACTTACTATAAATCCTAGACTTAACAAGTTGAACCTTTGCATTGTTCCTCAATAACCTAGGAGGCATCATACAAGGTTGTGAGCCTAAGATTCCATCCTTTTGAAGTAACGCCCTTTTCCTAGCCTTTTCTAGATCATAGTTCTTGTACAAGTCCTTGATATCATAGGATTTTTGAATCTTAATGCTTGGTTTTGACTCTGTTCTTAAACTAATCCTAGAGACACTCGAAGCGGGAGTAGCTACTTGTTGAGGTTGAACAAAACTAGAAGCAGTTACCTTGGGCAAATAATGTGGAGTGACTGGTTTTGACAAAACTTGTTCCGCATCAACTTGGGAGGCAAACCGTGTTTTTGAAAATTTTGGTCTTTCAGATCTAAATGCAGTCAATTGTCTAACAACTGATTGGTTTCTATTCGATTGAAAAACTGGTTTCCCCAAGATTGATGGTTTTGCAAACTTAGTGTTCACACTATTCCCTGTTGCTTTTCTTAGCTCGTTCTTTAATGTTGTTATTGTGAAACCCTTTTCCTGAACTTGAGCTTTGAGTTCATCAATTTTTGCAATCAAAGACGTTGTTTGCTCAACAGTTTTAGTATTCGTTTCTTTGATTGAATCACACAGTTCTTTGCAATGAACTTTCAAAGACTCATTTTTCGTAAGCAATTTAGCCATATTACATTCCAATTCAATGATTTTTGTTTCCATAACATTAATGTCATGTTTAACTTTGGCTTCATTACTTTTCTCATGCATGTTGATTCGAGTTTTCAAATTATTGATCGTTAAGTTTTTGTTTTGTAGCTGAGCTTTCAAATCATTTATTTCAAAAAATTCACGAAATTCAGGTAATTCCGTATTCTTACATGGTTTGTAAATTTGAAGACTTTCTTCCTTTTGTTGAATTGATATTTCAAGTGAAAATGTTTCTCAAGTTGTAAAAATCTATTTGAAAGTTCATCAAAAACATGTTTATCAACCATATCATTTGACTTAAAGGACTCAGCCGTAAACAAAGAACTTGAAGCATCATCACGTTCAACATCCTGATCAGTTTGTTTAAGTATGTTAGCAGATGTATATTGTTGAACAGTTAAGGGTACCTCAGCACATGACACCTGTTCATTATCTGGTATGATGTCTGCATCCGTATCTTGTGTGCCACGGGTTGCTGAACTGTTGTATGGGTTAAGCTTCTCTGTCTTTGTTCCTCTGCACTTAGTGTCAACTGATCCAACATTTGATGAGTTACCCGAATCAATATTGATATCTCTTAATTGCACCCGACTGTCATTCATCATGATGTCACACTTTCGTTTGTGTAGTGCTCTTTCATCAATGTACTTCACAACATTACTCATGCATTTGTTTAGTGTTTCTCTGAACGCATTAACTTCAATTCCAGTGTAATTAGTAAAATACTTATTAATCATTTGATTCTCAGTGTATTGTGAATCAATGAACACTTGGAGTTGGTTGTTAATCACACACAAGGCAGCCATGGATCTTCATTCAGAAAAATTTCCTTTGTCAAGTTGTTGTTCAAGTTGGTCTAAATACTGAGTAATTTTGACAGTGAAGGTCTAAACATCTTGACCAAAGAGTGATGTGAAGGCACGTTCGTATGCGAATGCACGTTCGTATCCAGTTAAGTATCCAGGTCGTTCAAATAGAACCTTAAGATGTGAGTGAAGTAGTTAAAAACATTCAATGCAACTGTCCTTTGCATTATCGAGCAATTTAAGTGGCTGATGGAGTTCATTCTGTTGAGACTTCGAGCACGGAGATTCCATTTTAGCATTATCAGACTCAAACACGTTAATTTGTTGTGAAGGGTTGGAAGTCTTATGTACATCGATCATGTCGTACAATTTAAGTATCTCAGGTATGACCGAGTCTGAAGAATTTGACATGATGTGGACGTGCACGGGATTTTACACTTCTATGATTTAAACCGAGAAATAGATTCTTTCGCGGGATTTTATAAAATCAAGAAGAGGTAATCGGAATCTGAAGGTAAACTCAAACTGGAGGTAATCTCAATCTGAAGGTAAACTCAAACTGGAGGTAATCTCAATCTGAAGGTAAACTCAAACTGGAGGTCATCTCAATCTGAAGGTAAACTCAAATTGGAGGTAATCTCAATCTGAAGGTAAACTCAAACTGGAGGTAATCTCAATCTGAAGGTAAACTCAAACTGGAGCAAACCACAAACTTGAGCTAACCGCAAACTTGAACTAACCACAAAATTGAGCTAACCACAAACTTGAGCTAACCGCAAACTTGAACTAACCGCAAACTTGAGCTAACCACAAACTTGAGCTAACCGCAAACTTGAACTAACCTCAAACTTGAGCTAACCTCAAACTTGAGCTAACCACAAACTTGAGCTAACCACAAACTTGAGCTAACCACAAACTTTGAACTAACCTCTAAACACAAAAATACAAGAAAGTCACTATCTTGCCAGTTTGTCTTTTTCCCGCTTTTGAGTTAATCTCAACCAAGAAACAAGCTAATCTCAACCAAGAAACACAAAAATACAAGAAAGTCACTATCTTGCCAGTTTGTCTTTTTCCCGCTTTTGAGTTAATCTCAACCAAGAAACAAGCTAATCTCAACCAAGAAACTTGCACTAAATCACATCAAACATCAATCTAACAACTAATTCAACCTACCCAAGTGAAAAATTAATTATTACTAACACCTCAAAACACAACAATACCACCAAATCATCAACAACACCACAAACAAAAATCAATTCGAGGTGATTTCTTGAAAAACATTTCGAACCAAAACAATGAACCACTAAGCCAAGCCACAAATTTGAGCACCAACAATCCTAGGATGAAACCTTGGCTCTTGATACCAATTGTAAGATATCTATAATCATAACATATATGGTTTTGTGGTTCGATTGATTCAAGAAAGAAGAATAAGACGATTTTAAGGAGAGAAAGAGTTGGGTGTTTCTAGAGAGAGAGAGAGATGAGAGAAAATGTAATATTAGATTGAGAATGAGAGAAGCACCAACCCTCTCCACATGTGGAGAGGGGTATGTATAGTTTCCTACAAAAAAGATAAAAACGCCCACACCCGGGCTGTGGATCAGGCATACAGTGGGTAAAGACCCGTCCTTCTTCCACGATGTTACTTAAACTAATACTAACTAACTAATAAATAAACTAACTACGAGCTATCTTAATGCTATTACAATATTTAGGTGACCGAGTCTTTTATAGGAATATTTGTATTCCTAACAAAAACCCCCACCACCACCACCGAAACTCATTCATAATTAAAACCCCACCACCATCAAGTCCCTTTACCACCACTAAACTAACAAGAAATTCATATTGTTGCAACTACAATATAAATAAGAAAAGGAATTCATCCCCAAATCATCAATAGGAACAATCCCTTGATATAGACGACTCCAATCTCCGACCAACCGCGGTCCTCCGTCCCTGCAACAACCACCAAATACACGCTGAGACAACCACCACCACCCAAACCTTATTTTAATCTCAAAACCCTAATGTTTATCATTCTGGTAAAAAACCTGTTAGGATAATACCAGGTTTGCGGTATTGTTCAAGCGGCAAAGCTTCGTAAAATAGCGGATAATCAGGAAGGTGGGGAAGAGTGTGTAATGTTGACACATGAGTATATTAGGAAAATTGTTGAGGATGTGGGTGAGGATGAGGATTTTACGCGTAGGTCATGGGTTAGCCCGGTTGAGTTTGTGAATGATGCGTGGTTTTGCAACCTTGCAAAAGGTTTTACTTCTCAAGGGATCTTGAGAAGCTTGCAATCCCTACCAGGCAGTGTACCTGACCGATGTAGTATAGTGAATGGCAAGTACCGGGGGATTGATTGTTCTCTAGGGGAATAGTGTCGTTAGGATTGAAAACTACTTAAACTAGGTCTAAAGTTGAGGGATGATTCTTTTTGTATTTTTTATATTTTATGATAGCAAAGTAAAGATCTCGGGTATTGGAAGAGTGGGCGAAATTAGTTGCTAGTCAACTAACCCAAAATTACTACTGATGCAAATAAAATTAAATAACAAGAAAAGTAAAAGTGGTGAACTTCTTATGATGGGAAAAGCGTGTTTACTTAGATTTTACTACTCCCTAGTTATCTTTTACTGATTAATTGATTTGTTACAATTGTTTGGATAAAGGGTTGTATTCCTTAATACCAATCGTGGGGTTGTGTACGTCCTTCCCCAACTCTATAAGCTTCTATCTCTTCCTATGACGACACGTTTAGTATCCTATCATGGCCTCATAAATAGTTACTTATGCATTAAATACAACCAATAAAATCATAGTACACATCTGATTACGTTTCTTAAGACGTTCAAGCTTGTTACCATATAGGAGATTAGCCAGTTTTCTTAAGACTAACGCGAAATCAATCACCCAAGTCAACTAATAACAAATCAACAACCAATAATTAACAAATAGGTTTCAGTAGATCTAATCAAACACAAAGGAATTTAAGCTAGCATGTTAATGTAAAGACAAGATAAACAATCAATCAAACAACACATAGACATATTGAATGATTAAAAGGAAAACTTATCTTTAATTGAACATGAAAGAAAAGAGGGCTTGGAAACCCTGAGTTTGCTGGAAAATTCGTCTAGGGTTTTCTCCCAAAAAGTTACACCCCAATGAATGAAAAATCCAAAACTAAAAGAAAAGAGGGCTTGGAAACCCTGAGTTTGCTGGAAAATTCGTCTAGGGTTTTCTCCCAAAAAGTTACACCCCAATGAATGAAAAATCCAAAACTATATATAGATTTACAAGGGTGACGGCGTCAGGTTTTAGATCCTGACGCCGTCAAGTCGCCGTCACTAGGGTTTCGTGATGCGCAATTGATCTTCTTGACGCCGTCACTTGTTGTTGCCTCTGGGCCATCTCTCTTTGTAATGATACGTGACGGCCTACATGGAATATAACGTGACGCCGTCACGTGTTAATCCTTCAAAAGTCTTCTAGCGCGTCAAGTGCAAACAATCATCATCCTCTTGATTCATCTTATGACGGTGTCACTTAGAGACTCTTGACGCCGTCAGGTACTATTTTTAGCATGGTTTCTTGACTCTGTCGTTTTCTTCACTTTTGACTCCAAAAACGTCCAAAATACTTCATTTTCCAGAATTCTCGTCCAAAGTACCTAAAATGACAAAAGGAACAATTTGAGGTAATATTTGACCATAATATCATGATTTAGGGCTTAAATGACCCCCTAAAAGCGTAACAAATATTTCCTTATCAGTGAATGCTGATGCGGGGATCGTGACTGGGTGTTTTGCCGATACCAAGAAATTTTGCAAGAAAGGGAAACTTGACAAGGTTGTTACAATAATTAAGTCCTGTACTCCGAATGCGCTAAGTGATCTCACAAGACACTGAAAGACCTTTCAGGTTCAATTTTAGGTCCTATTCATTACAAATTGCTTATAGAGGAGAGGTTTGAAAGGCGATAACCATTGGAGGTGCTTTGATACTTTATAATGTTTATGTGTTTTCTCCTAAACAATCATGCCACTATCTTAACATTAACAACGCGAAATGTGGTTAAGGTTTTCCACAAGGATACACTTATTGGAAATGACAGTGGTATAGGTGGTAGTGGAAGTGATGGATATCTTACTGAAGAACAAGAAGTATTAACACAACCATTAGAAGATGGGTATCTTACTGAAGAGCAGGAACCTCAACTTAGATTAGACAAAGAAGCATTAACATAAATTTTAGAAGAAGAAGAAAGAGTTCAACAAGAGTGGGAGGACAAAATTAGGAAAAAATGAGAGGAAGATGACATATTTTTGTTGGAATTTGGCTTGAAATATGATTAATTTGTAACTTAACTTTTAGGATTATATTAGGATTATATACTGCTTCGTTCATGGTTGTTGTTAGTTTTTGGTTATATGAGGTAAAAACAAATGATAACCTTGTTAAGATTGTGTGACTTATGAAAGTCAAACTGGTATGTTTTTTGGACACTAACTGGTTAGTCATGAAACCATCTTCCATACACCCCTTATCAATCAAGTTTGAAGTGATATTTGTTTAGGTAGTTTGCTTGTTTGGTTAGGCAGTCTGACTCCTCCCAAACCAACCTCACAAATTAACCGGGAATGGTCAACAAGTCAAGCAGTATGGGAGAAAGTGCAAGATATTAAATCCGTGGAAGTATAGGGAAATCCCCAGGTCGTTATGTCCCAGCGAGATTGAAATTATGTTTTTGAAACGTTTACGGAAATCAGTGATTAGGAATAGTAACAAATAATGATTTGGATTTAATTACACTACTTATTGATTGATATTCAGATAAATAAATAGTATAAACAATTACAGGATTACATATATAAATAAACAAAAACAAAATTAAAAACAAATACGACTACGAACAGATAAAAAGGTGAGATTTGAACAAATTTAAACTAGAAAGGGTGAAAATGAAATTTTTACAAACTTAATATTAAAAGAAAATTAAATTAAAAAGAAAATTATTTTTTTGACTATTTTATTATTTTATATTAATTAAAAACTATTTTAAACTATTTAATAATTAATTAAAACTAATTTAAATTTAACAAAATTACTTAAGTGATTTAGAAAAATATGAAATTTTTTACAAAACTAATTAACCATTACAGGAATCCTTAAAAAATATAAAAAGTTTATAAAAATTATTTTTAAACTAATTTACTAATTATTTACTTATTTATTAATTAAATCCTATTTAAACTAATTTAATTATGAAAAACACTAAATGAACAGTAAAAATTCTGAAAATTTTTCTAAAATTACTTTACTAATTATAAGACCTAGGAAAAATATAAAAAGCTACTATTGCTTATTTAAGCATAAAGAAAATTAATTTTTTGGTTTTTTAATTAAAACTAATTAAACTTAATTTAATTATTATAAATACTAGATTAACTCAGAAAATTAAGAAAATTTTTCTTAAACTATTTTAATATATTGGAAACTTAGGAAAATTATAAAAATGAAAGTTGCTTTTTGAAAAAGCTGAGCAATAAGCCAAATGGCTTAAATAGAAGCTATCACTATTTTTAAAGTTTGTTTTTTCTGGATTTTCTTCTACAAAACTATTTGACTATTGAAAATATGAAACTTTTACAAAGGCAACTTATTTGGAGCTTATAAATAAGCACTATGCAAACCAAAGAGTGAAACAAAAAGTCATAATAAGCTTTTGAAATTGGATTTTTATGTAATAAGCTACTATTAAGCTACAAATGGGTAAATAAGCTACAAACTACTGAGATGAACACAAATCAAGCACAAAAGGCTGAATAAGCACTTTAGAATAAGCCAGAAGATCAAATAAGCACTTGGCTTATGCAAACAGGCCAAATAGGCCAAAAGGGGTCAAACTTGCAGCCCTTGTGGGGTCCACAGGGGTGATCAGGGATCAAAGTGAAGCTTAATCTAAGAAGCTAGCCAGAAGGGCTTTTCAAAAAGCCAAGGCTCAAGCCATGGGTCCCACAAATAAGCCAGGTACAAGCTTGGGAAGTTAGGCTTATCACACTGAGTCTCTCAGTATGTGGGTGTGGTCAAGGTCCTTTCAAAGGTTATTTAAGCTAAGGTCAAGGGACCTGAAGCCCAAAATAAGCTCAAAACTAATAAGCCAGACCAATAAGCTCTCAAAAAAGCTAAAGGTTGGGTCCTGGGGTCCACTAACAAGCTCAGGGTGAGCTTGTGAAATCAAGCTTATGGGACTAGTACCCTGGTGCAGGGGATCTACTTGCCTTGCAGCCTCAAATAAGTAACTAAATAAGCCAGAAAGAAAAATCTTAAAAATAAGCTGATAATGGATTTCAAAAGTTTAGCTGGCAAACATTAACATTGTTAGGACCGTAGAACAACCTTATCACTTGTGAATCTAGGCTAGATCTATAAAGAGAAAGTAAGTAGAGAGAGAGAGTGGAAGGGAACTCCTAGTGTGTGAAATAATAACCTTGATTTTACTAAGAGAACCAACCTCAAAATGAGGCCTTACATGTGTATTTATACTTGTAGTCTAGGGCTTCACATATCTTTGACCATATTACATAACTAGCCCTTAGACTTTATACAAGCATGAATAATACACATAAACTTAATAAACTAGCATTTACTAACTATTACATTGATATATTTAACTAACTATTTGACTCAATAATGATCGTCACTTTTAATCCTAACAATCTCCCCCTAAGGGACGATCATTGAGATCTCTCTTTGATTACATAAATGATCAACACTTCTAATGCTAACAATCTCCCCCTAAGGGTGATCATTGAGATCTCTCTTTTGTGACTTTGATCTTTGATCTTTGAAGCTTGTTCTCTTGAACTTTGAGTCCTTGTGTAATAGTTTTGCTAGTTCCTTTGTTCCAATCATGCTTTGTGATCTTTCTTGCCATTGATCAACATCTTTACTATGTTGTCTTTACGTCTTTTCCAACATGCTCATACTTTGTTTGACTTTGAATCTTTGTGAAGTTCTCTTCTCTTTGACTTTAATCTTTGTTTCTTTAGCTTGAAGGTTCTTTGACTTTGACTTAGAAACATTCTGAACTTTGCTTTGCTTTGATCTTTGAAGAGAGCTTTGCAGGGTATGAGCATGTGGATTTTTGAGTGATGGTAACGGTCTTTCTCCAAGGAACATTTATGAGTACCTGCATAAAACAATTAGCAATAAATCAACCGGTACTTACAGGTTCGGAATTAGAGATCGTCAACAGCATAGTGTGAAGACTCCTTCTAACCCTTACCAAGGCCGTTCCTGAATCAGATACCCCTGAAAGGGCTTACTAGATCCACCGAAGTACATCAATGATTCAGGTGAGTTGCTGGAGATCACCCCACAACTGTAGACCGTTTGAGACATAGTAACCATCATGATAGATAAGGCAAGATCCGTAGATCTCATAAAGACTCTTACAACTTGTGTCCTTTTTGGCGAACACATGTGTATTCATAGGAAGTGTATCCTAAGAGATCTTTTTAATGAATCTCATGGCTCTAGACTCGATAAGTGCATAATTTGGTTTTCCTATGCGGAGACTAGGGAGGGGTCTCCTGCTTCAATATCAACCATCTCTAAGAGATAAGTCGATAGATTACACCGGTTCCCCGTGAGAATGAAACAAGCTCTTTTAAGAGAACTTGAGTGGCTAGAAGGTTAAGTGCAGTGCGTCACTGGGTCCATGACGTCTTTATCTTCAATACCAGTGTCACCTTAGTAACAACCAGTACCATATGAGTTGAACCCGGTGTCTACCCTAAGGTTGAACATATGGAGGGCTATTTCTTTTCACCCTTTCATTTGCTTTTCTTTTTAATTCTTCAACCCCTTCTTTCTCCTTTCATTCTTTTCTCCTTTTTTCAAATCATACCTAAGGACTTCTAATTCTAATCTATTGGAATTGTCCTTGGGTAGATCCCTCCGGCTCTGGCGGATCATAGGACGGTTTTTCCTAACCTTAATCACCTTATAACTCCATGACTATCCTATAATTGCCATGAAACCATTTACGAAAATCTCTCAAAGTGTTTATGATAAAAAAAAACATACTTTGTTAACACTTCGAGAGTTTTGCATTTCATTTGAAGGACTCCCCCTTCACATGTGCTCATGTATATTTTAGGAAATTTGCTCATGCGGTAGGAGTTTGCACTTTTGAATTGATTCACTTTCAATGAACACAACCGATTCGAGACACGCTTACATCACTAATTAGACTAGCTTGAAGTTATTACCCGGCCTGGTCATATCCATAGAAAATTTCTCGAAATGGTACATTTCTACTAAGACAAATCCTTTTCGAGACACGCTTACGTGGCTAGTTAAAGAGTTCCATTGTCAGCTTTTAGGTGACAACTAGCTCTAGTAACTAACTTGATGTTATTACCCGTCGAGGATAAGTCTTTTCGATTACTAACTTTTGTTGTTTCGTCAATTCTTGGGTCATTTCTGAGTCGAGCTCTTTTGAGATTCAAGACGATCACATTTTAATCACGTCTTCTCCCCCTCAAAAATAGCATATCCATGGTATTTATGATACCAATTGATTAAAACCTTTTCTTTTTGGATAGCTTATGGGAGAAACGGATGTTAGTTAATTCCGTATTTGTTTCCTTTAAGCATGATCTTTTTGGAACAACTTTATATTACTCCCCCTCAAAAATAGAACATTTTGATTAAATAAAACTTTTAAGGATTTGAGGGAGTAATATCTTGAGCTAAAAAGTTTTGAAAACCTTTTGAAACATTTTTCAACATTTTGCTCAAAAAAATTAAGAAGACTTTGATAAGCTTTTTGGAGAGAAGTCTTCTTATCTTTCAGGATTGTCGCACATAAATGTACAACAGGGTCCTTTCTTTTGAAAATCGCGGGTTATACACTGTTATGTGTGCATAAGCCATCATGTTTTTAGGATAAGTGCACAAAAATATTTAAACCTTTGATTGATTAAGCACTTTCCTTTATTTGAAGAACGAGTCCTTAGCAGAAGTACTAAGAAGTCATCATGTAAGTCCGGGTTTTGTACTGAAGTATACGAAAGCCATTATGATTTTGAATTAGACAACAACTTTTGGAACCCATTTAAGCACGGCGCCAACTGGGTTTCCATATTTTGAAATCCATTTGTAAGTTGTGTCAATCCGAGACAAAAAAGTTGAATTCCAACGAGGACTGAAAACTGATGTTTCATTTTGAAATAAAGCTCGTGGAATCAACGGTGATTTAAAACTCTTTTGCTTTTGAAAGTTGTTTGAGAAACTCGGTGTCTCTCTTGGAGTTTTAAAACTTGAAGAAGAAGTTCTCCATCCATTGTTGAAACTCGGCGTTTCATTTCGAAAATTCGTTTTTGAGATGAACGGAAACCTTCCACAATTAGGATTTTTCCAAGCATAGCCATTCCTTTGTTGTAGCGGAAGCATTTCAGGGTATGAATATTTTAAATGTTTTGAACGGCTTTGCTTTGGTTTCCACACTGGCTTTACCGGAGTAAAACGAGAGTATGGAGTTTGAAAACCTTGATTCTTTTCTTTATGAGCACTTGCATTTGAAGCCTTTTGAGGAGTAAATGTTTCAGAAAAATTAGGTCTCTTTGAAAATTTCCTTCCTTTTTGCAAAGAATAGGTTGTAAACTGAGAAACCTTTTTCGAAAACGGTTTGGAAGATTCACCCGTGTAAACCTTCTCCGAAACACTTACTTGTGGTTTAGACTCGTTTGAAACTTGAGATTTTCCTTTTGACCAGTTAAGAACATCAAACTTTGCTTTTAAGGCATTGTATGACGTTCTCAAATCATTGTATTCTTTTTGAAGAGAAAGATGATCTGATGATGCCAGTTTTTCTAGCAAAGAAGCATTTTGATTTTCAAGATATGAAAAATATTTTTCATATTTGTCGGTTTCTATTGAAAAATCATTTTTGGCATCACCAAAATCCTTGGTTTGTTGTGCAATCGTTTTTTCCAATTCAACAATTTTCTTTTGAAGCACAGACTTTTCTTTTTCAAAAAGATGATTTGGTGTGATCTGAGAGTCAGATTTGTTTGAAATTTGATTCTGAACTCTTGACCGCTTGATTGAATCAAACAAGTTTTTTTAAGTCTGTTTCAAATGCTCATTTTCTTTTTGTAATGATGCCACAGCATGTTCCAATTCAAGATTTTTTGTATCAAGGTCGTCTAAATCAAACTTGATATTGGTATCATCACAATTTTCTTCAAAAATCTTTTCTTTTTCTTTAAGCACTGATGTCAAAGAGTTTTCAGAAGACATTTTCTCATTCTTCTCTTGCAGTTTAAGTTGGAAAGAGATACTTTGTGCTTTGAGTTTTGCAAGATGTTTCTCAAAATGAGCTGTTCTTTTTGACAATTCTTCTTTGACATCAGCTGCTTCTTTTGAAAGCTCGGTGATTTTCTTTTTGAGACAGAGATTTTCAGATTTCAAGGAAGATGTTTGTTCAAAATTCTCATTCTCATACTCATGGCGGACAGATGCTGAGTTGAACGACTCTATTTGATTTGTGAAAAATTCTTTTTGGATGTCCAGAATTAAGCATTTTTCATCAAATTCATCTTCAAGAGAGTGAACGTACTTTAGATCTTCTCTCATTTCAGTTACAAGATGTGTTTCAAAGTACTCAAAGCATAAGTTGATATCTTTCACACGAGGTTCAATTTCTTCTTTCAAAATCTTTTTGACTTCTAGCTTAAGGCGTACATCTGATGAAAGAGGATTAGAGAAAACGCTGTTTGTGATGTTTTCTTGCTTAAACCAAATGACCTTTAACGTTTGCTCAATGTGATGTTTAAGATTACAAAATTGTTTCCTTGCTCTATTTTGCCATAAATTAGCATCATAGGTAGCAAGTTGAGCTTCTTTGAAAAATCTTTTCACATTAGTGTCTTTTCTTTTGAAAGGTTCTTTTGGTATATCTGTCAATTATAGACAACCATACACAAAGCCTTGATACGAGAGTGGGTTTTTTGTTTGTTTTACTTTCAAACATTTTTCCTCTTCAGATTTTAAAATATCTTGAGACTCAAACAAAAGATCATCTGACAATTCTTTTCCCATATCATTAGCGTTATACAAAATAGGTGTCAACTTTTGCACTTTGTTTAAAAAACAAGGTTTTTCATTTTCCACATTAGCATTATTCACAAAACCAATCCCAGATGTTTGTTTCTCAACCTCCTCATCTTTAGTAGGCAGCATGTTGATAGTCTGAGAAGTCTGTCCCAATTTTCGAAGTTTGTTTTCAAGATCGTTTGTTCGTTTCAAAAACTCTTTGTTTTCATTCTCAAGTTTTATGTTTACAATCTCAAAATTTGATGTGGTTTTCTGAAGCTTTGAATTTTCACTTTTTAAATCATTGTTCTCTTTTAAAAGCGCTTGAACCTTTCTGGTGTTAACAACCATTTGAGTATCCAGATTTTGAATGGAACGTTTTTCACGAAGAACAGCTTCTCTATAACCAACTTCAAGTTCTTCATTTCTTTTTAAAAGTGGTTTGACAGACTCTCCATACATTTCAAACTTTTGAGCTTGAGATTTAAGGTTTGAGTTTTCAAATTCAAGTTCAGCTTTTCTTTTTGTTACATTTTGAAAACCTTTTTCCATTTCTTTAAATCTCTCAAGCTCTTTTGTCAATAAGACATTCGTTTGCTTAGCTTTACGATTGTCCTCTTTGCACTTTTCAAGTTCATGTTTGAAATTATTGATTAATGAAGCAAAAAAGGCACGATCTTGTTCATAAGAAGATCCATCCTGGGCAGGCTCACCTCTATTAGGAACCATATCTGGAGTATCAAAAGTGATATTACTATCATTTTGTTCCACCACATAAGTGTCACTAATAGACTCAGGATGCTCAGGATGTGTCTGATCATGAATAAACATATTCTCAAATATATCAACATTATCATGAGCATGTGAATGTTGTACCGTAGCCAATATCTCTGTGTCTGATGAAGGTCTGATATGCTCATCTTCGGTGTCCCAAACAGCTTCATTCCTTTGTGTACCATCGGTATCTGAATCATAGCTAGGACTGCTGCTTTCAACCTGCTGTTCTGAAGATGAATCACTTCCCGTGAAAACCAAACTATCATCTGATGCATCACCCTCGTTGACAGTTTCCTCTTCTATTTGAAAATCTTTCTCTGTCTCTTTTTCAATCACCTCTGTTTCCTTTAACTGCATCTCTCTTTCAATTAGCTCTCTTTCTTTAAACTGCATTTTTTTTTCAATCTGCTCTCTTTCCCATTTCAGCTTCTCAATTTCATTTAACTCAGCTTCCTCAGCATCAAGTCTCTTTTCGAGTTCATCCATTTGATTTATGCATTGAGTTCTGAAGGTCGAATAGCTTACCCAAAATTTTTTATAAAACGCATCGATAAACACTGTCTGGTTCATTATCCAAGGGTTAAATATTCTCTGAAACTGAGTTTGGATGACTTTAAGAGATTCTTTGCAGTTATGTGTATGAAGTTCTTCTTCGTTAAGAAGCTTTTCAAGTTGATTCAGGTTTTGGGTGAGTTCTTCTTTGAAATAATGAAATCGGTCTCTGACGTAGTATTCAAATGCCTCATCGAAACTTATTTCTAAGCCATAAATATTGATGACCTTCTCTACATATGACTTGAACACTGTAAACACTTTCTTTGAATCTCTCTCTTTGATTTGCATTTTCATTTCCATTGTAAAGTGATGTGTGATAAAGTGATATTAGGATCTTTTAAGATAACAAAGGTTGTTGTTAGAAGATTAGGTGTTTTTGGCAAAGTTTGAAAATCGTATATGGTAGATTTTAGTGATTTCGAATTTTCCCACCAAAAAATATTTTTGAAAATTTTCTCTCCCAAAATTTGAAAATCACAATGAAAGGCACTTCTAAGGATACCAGAAAATTTTGAGTTTTGAAAATTTTTACGTCAAAATTTACCGAAAAAATTTGAATTTTGGCCTAAAAATTTGAATTTTCGGCCGAAATTTTCAATGTTATACCAAACTTTGAATCTCGTGTAAAAATTGAACGTATAGTCTCGTGTAAAAAATAAATTTTACTCAAATTTTCCCGCCAAAAAATACTTTTTTTTTTTTTTTTTTTTGGTCTAACTCGATAATGCTTGTTTAATTCTAACTCGGTATGATATCTTTAAGGAATTGTAACTCGGTAAGTCCTGATGGTTGTCAAACTCGGTAAGCCCTTGACACTTTCAAACTCGATAAGCTCAGATTTTCAAACTTGGTAAGTCCCTAACTCGGTAAGTCCTTAAAAAATTTGGGCGGAGTTTCGTCTAAGTTTAGAGTACACAAATCCTTACTCAATATACGATAAGGTATAAAGGCTAACTCGCCAACTTAAAAAACTTTTTCTAACTCGAAAGAAGAAAAAAGAAAAAAAAAATTCTTAACACGAAAAAGAATATTCCTAACTCGAAACAATTTTACTAACTCGGAAAAAATTGTCCTAACTCGGAAAATTTTCTAACTCGAAAAAGAAAAAATTTCTAACTCGGTAATATATATATATATTTTTTTTTAACTCGGTAATATTTTTACTTAACTCGGTAAAAAATTCAAACTTGAAATTTTTTTTTCTCAAACTCGAAAAAATTTTCAAACTCTACAAAAATATCAAATCCAAACTCGAAAACACTCCAATGAACAGTACCAGATCCGATTTTTTTCACCAAAAAACACGATTTCTTCACCCAAAAACAATCTAAGACAACCTAAAATTATCCCTAGGCTCTTGATACCACTTGTTAGGACCGTAGAACAACCTTATCACTTGTGAATCTAGGCTAGATCTAGAGAGAGAAAGTAAGTAGAGAGAGAGAGTGGAAGGGAACTCCTAGTGTGTGAAATAATAACCTTGATTTTACTAAGAGAACCAACCTCAAAATGAGGCCTTACATGTGTATTTATACTTGTAGTCTAGGGCTTCACATATCTTTGACCATATTACATAACTAGCCCTTAGACTTTATACAAGCATGAATAATACACATAAACTTAATAAACTAGCATTTACTAACTATTACATTGATATATTTAACTAACTATTTGACTCAATAATGATCGTCACTTTTAATCCTAACAAACATCCAAAAAGATCAAAGCCTAATCTTAAACACAAAAATCAAGGAAATTCTTGGAAAAATTGGATTTCTGCCTAGTTATCAAATTTGACTTTTAGAGATTATGAACTAAGTTGACCTAGATGAACTTTTAATGATTCTTACTTACTGATTATGATGTAATAAGTTACAATAAGCCTAAATCTATCAAACTTAACAATGTTTACAGCTAAAATGATGATTTGATGCTTAAAAATCCTAACAGTGCACAAATGTGAGGAGATTAAAGTAGATTTTGACTATTTAATGAACAAGACTTGGTTTTTATGACTATTATGTTTTAAATGAACCTAAGTTGACAGGGCAAAACCAAATTTCACCACAAAAACACACAATAAAGAAGTGAAATACACTGATCCAAACACCCCTTTGTTCAATTGATTTTGAGTCTTTTTAAGTAAACAGAAACTAGAGGTTATGGAAATGCTTCTACACAACTTATTATGATCCAATAAGCTTATATGAACACAGAAACACAGGTTTAGACCACAAATACCCAAGATCTTATGAAATGCTAAAATTACAGTTAAACCAAGATACCTAAGCACAATGAGATTTAAAGACCTAGGACTTAAGGTTAAGCACTAAATTGACTTAATTCTACTTAATAAGCATAAAGAAACACATATAAGAACTAAATAAGCAATGCTACAGTAGATGCTATAGATTAAGGGAAATTAGAAAAGATTAACTCACTTGAGACCCTAGCTGAACAAGGGCACCCAAATGGGCAGCTACAAGCACTAGCTTGTTATAAACAAGCTAGTAAAAGTCCATCTGGCCAATCCATTTAGACCACTTCCTGAGCTTTCCACACCCAAATGCAAATGTACCCTGTGATTCTTTTGTTCCTTGTTTCATGTTTCTTTTTAATTTCATTTTGTATTAGATAGCTTAAGTGAGCTTATATGAGCTTGTGAAACAGTAAAACATGGTTGTAATAGGTTAACACTAAAAAGAGAAATTTCAATAAAATCTGTAATACTAGATTAGGATTAATGAAACTTGAAATTTTGATTACAGAAAGGTGGAATTACACTATAAAACTTGATTACAAGCTTTTGAAAGTAATTTCATTAACTAAAAATGCACTTGCCCTAGGATCATCTAAGTTTAATCCTGGCCATCCACGTGTTTTGGCAGGAAAATTGCACTTGCAATTTGGTCTGTTTTATTATGCAAGGAGTGGCAGAATTTAATGCGAGGTGATGGTAAGGGATAGTGGTGTGGGCGGTGGGATGTGATGGAGATGGTGGGAGGGTTGGATGGGATGGTTTACAGAGGCAAGTGGTGTGGGCGGGAGGAGACGGTCAAACAAGGTTTGACCCTGGTTTGATATTAACACAGGATTGGGCCTTGAGGTGTGGGCTTGATTGTTTGGACTAGATCAGGTGTGGATTGGGTGGGTTGTGTTTTGTGTTTGGATTGGATTATGGTTTATGAAATAATACAAGGGTCCATTTGGTGTAGAAATTATTTCAAAAACCAATTTGTAATTTCAAAAAATTAAGGGACTGATTTTGTAAACTCCCCAAAGTACTTTCAAGGGTAAAACTTGCCAAGGTTGAATAATGCAAGGACCTCATTTGATATTTTCCATTTTAAATTCCAAGGACCATTTTTGCCAAATCTAAAACTTCAAGGACCACTTTTGTAATTTCCAGAAAATACAAGGGCTTGATCTACCATTCTTCCAAAGATTTCACAAGGGTGTAATTTGTCAAACTTGAATAGTATAAGGACCATAGGTGATGATTTCAATCCTAAGGACCAAATCTGCCAAACTTGAAACTTTAGGGACTAAACTTGTAATTTCTTCAAAATTTTCACTCTGGGGCCAAACTTGATAACTTGTGAACTTCAAGGACCAGTGTTGAGTTTTTCTTCCAAAATCCAGTGCTTAGGGGTCATTTTTGTCAAATTCCAAACTTAAGGGACCATTTCTGCCAATTTTGCAAACTTTTGCTGCAAGGACTATTTTTGGCATTTGGTGATTCTCCAAGGTGTGTTTTGACAATCTGAGCTCAAAAGTTGGTAATTTGCTTCCCCGGCTTTGGCTTTTGATATGATTTCCAAACTCGTGCTCGTTTTTGTCCTTTTTGGCCTGATTTGTGCCAATTTCTGAAATATCCGTTCCTGCACGATTACAAACACAAAAAATACAATATCTTTGGCAATTATGGTTAGTTTGTGTCTGTTTTTTGTCTTAATATCAACAGGAAAAGGTGTGTGAATAAGCACACACCAAATCCCCCCAGACTAAGGTATTGGCGTGTCCTCACGCAATGGGATCAATTCACGCCCCACAAGATAAATAACTTTCATAACTCTTTTTACTGACATTAAAGAAGTAGCAAAATGTTCAAAATAGAGTACAAAATCATTTATTCTTGAGAACACTCCGTTTTTCAACTTTATTTCCTACACTAATATTTACATACTTTTTACACTTTTTGGGTGACGGGATGCTTTGACTTTCATCATTTTTTTAATAACGTTTAGGGTCACAAAGTAGGAAACACAGTTCAGAGAAAAGTGTCCATACGGATAGAATTCATCGTTCCTGATTTTTCACGAGTTCCTATGCTAAACGTAAAAACGAAGTCATAGCTTGAATTACAAGGTAGATGCTAACACTACTCATGGAAGTTACTTGTGTAATAACTTCTGGCTCCCATTTTCCTATTTTTCTCTATTTATTTTATTTTTGGTGAGAGATGAATTTCTTCATATTTTCTCGTTTTGATAATTTTTATTCCGATAAAGATACCATATTAAGACGCTAAGTAGTTTTCTATCTTTTCTCGAGAATCACTGCTTTAAAAATGAGGTCCACATCAATGAATTGGGATTCATACAGACTCATAGACATTAGTTGAGGAGAAATACACGTGCACCTCATGTATCTGGTCTAGGACCCTGCACATGCACCTCAAGCGCCATCAACTTTTGTCTAACACTTAAGCACATAACTCACTCTTATTTTTTATTATTATTTTTTTTGATAACATAACTTTTCCTACATAACATGGGGTATTTCCACTCTAGACGTTCCTGAAATGAGGACCCAAAGGTTTTAGGTCAAGACCTCACATATTTCCGAAAAGAGGTTCAAAGTCCCGTTTTTAGAATTGCAGCTCATAGAATGACTTTGATGTGTACCCAACTTTTAAAACAAAGATTCTCTTAAGAAGATAAAGAACTAAGTTTCGTCAGAACATAATTTCTTTAATTATTATTTTTACAGATATAGGATGAGACAGTTTTGTGGGAGCAAAAAGCCACAAGTACCTACGATGAGCTCTAAATAGAACCAACTACTCCACGTTTAGCATCTAACTTCTAAACAAACTCTATATTAGTAGCTCGCTGGCATTAATATTTCGACGCTTCAACTAACGGATGGTCACTAGTGCATTTCTTGGCTCATTGGCACGTTATTTGCATAACGGATGGTCACCAAGTCACACACTAGCTCGCTGGCGCGATTAGTCAATTAATATAATAATCGGATGGTCACTACCTCAAGAAATGAGATTCGCGGACGCTTAGCCTTAAAAAGTTAAGGGAACAGCTAGGGCTCAATGCGCCTGGTCAGGTCAAAATTTATATTCCTACTCTACCCAGCGGAAAGTCAAAACAAAGTGTCAAAACTTATTATATTTTTGCAAAAAAATTTCAAAATTTTTCAATTTTTTGGTACTTTTCTGATGAAAATTTTTCAATTTTTTGGATTTTTCGAAAACGGAGTTGCATGAGTAAACGACATATGAAGGGTGCAAGTCAAATCGAAGATACCCTCCCCCCCCCCCCCCCGACTAAATTTAAACATTGTCCTCAATGTTTCAAAGGCGAGGGTCATCCTACGTTGTATCTAAAGCCGTTTATTAATTATGCCAAAAGATAACGTTAGTAAAGGATATCCGATTTCTTGAACGATGAAGCTTTTTATGAAGTAAGGACAAAAATACGAGCACAAGAGCCTTCATGCATCGGGAACAATTACCTGTATAAACACAACAACCACAATACAAAAGATGCAGAAGAGGTTGCTCTCTTCCGGTTATTTTATTAGAAAGAAGAGAGAAGTCAGAAACATGGGTGAAAATTCATGTGCATGCTAATGTTTTTGTTCACCGAGTCACTAGCTTGACTCGATCCCCGAATTCATTGGTTCGTAGGGAAAGTTTGGAGATCCGGGACAACCATAGGTGGTATGTCCCCTCCAAAGTAATGCTTCAACCTATGACCGTTCACTTTGAAGTTGGGACCGTCGGGTTGAGATAACTCAACCGTTCCATATGGGAATACTTTTGTGATAGTGAAAGGCCCAGACCAACGGATTTTTAGTTTGCCCGAGAAAATCTTTAATCTTGAGTTGAAAAGAAGGACTCGATCACCAACGTTGAAAACGCGGTTCTTAATCTTTGAGTCGTGGATCTTCTTTGTCTTTTCTTTGTAGATCAAAGAATTCTCGTAAGCCTGATCACAAAGTTCGTTTAATTAATTTAGCTAAACCTTGCGGTGATCACCCGCTGTCTTGAGGTCGAAGTTGGCATGTTTCAAGGCCCACTAGGCTTTGTGCTCTAGCTCAATCGGTAGATGACACTCCTTTCCGTATACCAGCTTGTATGGAGTGCACCCGATGGGTGTTTTATAAGTTGTACGGAAAGCCCAAAGTGCATCATCTAGCTTATCCGACCAAGAGGCACGGTTTTCTCCTATTGTCCTCTCTAGAATTCTTTTAATGCCACGATTGGAAACCTCCACATGCCCACTTGTTTGGGGGTGATACGTAGTGGAAAGACGGTGAGTGACACCGTACTTCTGCATGACTCTTGCAAATTGATCATTGCAAAAGTGTGTACCACGATCGCTGATTATGGATCGTGGTGTTCCAAATCTGGCAAAAAGAGCTTTCAAAAATTTTACAACAACTCAGGCGTCATTGGTAGGTAAAGCCTTTGCTTCAACCCATTTGGAAAGATAATCGACGGCCATGAGTATATACTTATTCCCTCGTGAAGACGGTAATGGACCCATAAAATCAATGCCCTAGATGTCAAAGATTTCACAGACTTGGATGGCGTTTTGAGGCATCTCATCCTTTTTAGAAATATTCCCGTGGCGCTGACAAGCGTCACAGGTTTTGACAAACTCATGGGCGTCTTTGTAGATCATGGGCCAGTAGAATCCGGAATCAAACACCTTTTTGGCAGTGTAATTTGGACTATGATGTCCCCCCGTGGGTCCATCATGACAAGCTTTGAGGATATCCATGGCTTCTTGGCCATGGACACACCGCCAGATGACTTAATCCACACAGATTTGAACAGATAGGGATCGTCCATCATGACAAGCTTTGAGGATATCCATGGCTTCTTGGCCATGGATACACCGCCAGATGACTTGATCCGCACAGATTTTGAACAGATAGGGATCGTCCCAGAAGTAGTGATTAACATCTTTGAAGAACTGTTTCTTCTGTTGGGATGACATCCCTTTGACAATGAAGTTACCCGCATGGTAATTTGCAAAGTCCGCAAACCATGGGGTAGTGGAATCACCACGAGTAGAGATCACATTGAGTGTCTCAAGGGGAAAGGTTTCATTTATTTCCTTTTTCTCGAGGACATCTTTGTGAGGGTTCTCTAGTCGGGATAGATGATCAGCCGCTAGGTTCTCAGCTCCTTTTTTTATCACGTGTAATGATATCAAATTCTTGCAGGAGGAGAACCCATCAGAGCAATCTCGGCTTTGCATCTTGTTTGGCAAAGAGATATTTCAAAGCCGAATGCACTTTGTCAAGATAAGGTATAGCCAAAACTTCTCGAAAGCATACACCACGGCTAAGAGTTCTTTTTCTGTAGTGGTATAGTGAGTCTGAGCTTCAGTCATAGTTTTACTGGCATAATGTATAGGTTGAAAGTGTTTGGTTTTACGTTGCCCCAGCACTGCACCTATTGCAAAGTCATTAGCATCGCACATAAGTTCAAAGGGCAGGTCCCAATCGGGGGCAACAAGAATGGGTGCCTCGGTAAGCTTTTTCTTTAAGGTTTGAAAAGCTTTGATGCACTCGGGTGAGAAGATGAAAGGAGCATCTTTTTCAAGAAGATGAGTCATAGGCCGGGCGATTTTTGAAAAATCTTGTATGAATCTACGATAAAATTCGGCATGACCGAGAAAGCTTCTAACAAGAATGGGTGCCTCGGGGGCAACAAGAATGGGTGCTACGGTAAGCTTTTTCTTTAAGGTTTGAAAAGCTTTGATGCACTCGGGTGAGAAGATGAAAGGAGCATCTTTTTCAAGAAGATGAGTCATAGGACGGGCGATTTTTGAAAAATCTTGTATGAATCTACGATAAAATTTGGCATGATCGAGAAAGCTTCTAACACCTTTGACCGTAGTGGGAGGAGGCAGTTTAACTATTACATCAACTTTAGCTCTATCAACCTCGATCCCACTTTTGGAAATCTTATGGCCAAGGACAATGCCCTATTTGACCATAAAATGGCTCTTCTCCCAATTTAGACATAAGTGTGTTTCTTTACATCGTTTCAGCATGTTCTCTAAATGGGAGAGACAAAATTGGAAAGAGTCCCCAATGACCGAGAAGTCGTCCATAAAGACCTCCATAGTTTTCCCGATCATGTCGTGGAATATGGCCATCATGCACCTTTGGAACGTGCCTAGAGCATTACATAAGTCGAAAGGCATACGTCTATAGGCAAAAATTCCGTAGGGGCACGTAAAGGTCTTTTCTTGATCCTGCGGATCAATGGGAATCTGAAAGTATCCTGAGAAACTGTCGAGGAAACAATAGTACTCATTCCCCGCTAATCTCTCGAGCATTTGGTCCATGAAGGGTAGAGGAAAGTGGTCTTTTCGGGTGGCATCATTTAACTTTCTGTAGTCAATGCATACGCGCCATCCCGTAACCAGTCGAGTTGGAATCAACTCGTTTTCTTCATTTGTGACAACAGTTATGCCACCCTTTTTTGGAACGTAATGGATGGGACTAACCCAAGGACTATCAGAGATAGGGTAAATCAATCCGGCATCAAGAAGTTTAAGAACCTCTTGTTTGATAACCTCATGAATTTTAGGATTAACTCGTTTCTTTTGTTGAACTGCCGGTTTGGAATCATCTTCCATTAAAATTTTATAAGTACAGAATTCAGGGTTAATACCCTTGATATTGAAGAGTTTCCAAGCAATTGCTTGCTTGTGAGATTTCAAGACCTTTATGAGAGCAGTTTTCTCCTCATCTTTTAAATCTTTAGCAATTATGACGGGTAATTTATCATCACCCTCGAGGAATGCATATTCAAGATGAGGAGGCAAGTCCTTAAGCTCGACCTCATGGAAATCATCAGTTTTCTCAACATTTTTAATTGCCTCTTTATGAAGTTTCTGTGAAAGAACGGGAGGAGGAGAGGGATCTTGATTGAGCAACTTCTCAAGGAGAAGTATATCCCTTTCCAGGTCAATCTCTTGGTTATCAATCCCCTCGGGAATTGAGTCACTTTGGAGAAAGGCCTCTACTTCCTCCAAGAAGAAGTCACTTCCCTCAAACGGAGTGAGAGAAGGAGAAGAATTGGCAATGATAGGTTGAGAGGATGGAGTGGGATTGCCACTCGGAGAATCATCAGCGAAACCAAGAATTTCTTGAGAGTACTCCTCGGTTGCAACATCGATGCGGTTAACAGAATTGGAATCATAGTTCGAGGACTATCTCGAGGTTTGATCAATGTTGAAAGTTATGGCTTCAGAACCAACACGTAATGTGATTTCCTCATCGAATACATCGATCATAGCACGACCCGTCCAAAGGAATCCTCGTCCAAGAATGAGAGGAACCCTTCGATCCGCATCAAAATCAACAATCACAAAGTCAGCTGGAAAATGGAACTTTCCCACTTTGACAAATACATCCTCGGCAATACCGAGGGGACGAGATATTGAACGATCTGCAAGCTCAAGAGTCATGCAGGTGGGAGTGAGTTCTGGAAGAGAGAGTTTCTTCCATACTAAATAAGGCATTAAGTTGATGTTGGAACCAAGATCGGCCAAGGCATAACATTCAACTATTCCTGAGAAAATGCATGGAATGAGAAATTTTCCGGGATCTCCCAGCTTCTCGGGAAGCTGTTTTAACAGAACAGCAGAGCAGTTTTCATTGAGGGGAGTTTTTGCCATCTCGAACAGTTTTTCCTTATTACTCAATAGGTTTTTGATTGTGGATGCAAATTTGGGCATCAAGAGGATAGCATCCGCGAAGCTGATATCAAAATGAAGATCTTGAAAAATTTGGAAATTTTTTTCCATTTGATGATTTGCTTTTTCAAGGAGTTTTTGATCTTGTAAACGTGAAGGATATGGAATTGAAGGTTTCGAGTTGGGTTTTGGATTTTCAACCGGAATCTTTAGAGGTTCAAATACGACCCTAGTTTTGGGGATCGGGACCGGGATAACTGGAGGAGGGGCGTCATTGGTACCTCCGTTGTTAGTAGGAAGTACGGTGTCCGTTGTAGCCCCAGTTTCACGTTCCTCTACCTGAATAGGAGAAGAAGTAGACGGAGCCGTGGGTCCTTTATAAGAAACTCCACTTCGGGTTGTGATCGCCTTTACATCGCCCCTCGGGTTAGCGATTGGGTTGCTCGATAGTGTACCTGAGCCCGAGGGTCGATCATTTAAAGACTTCTTGAGTTCGGAAATCTGGTTGACCAACAATTTGTTCATTTCTTCTTAGGATTTCATAAACTGTTTCAACAACTCATCGGATGATGGTCCAGTTGGAACAACGGATTGATTTTGGTTAGGAACATTTTGAGCTTGGTTGTTTTGAAAATTTCCTTGATTTTGATTGTTATGACCATGAAAATTGTTTCCTTGTTGAAAATTACCTTGTTAGAAATTATTACCCTGATTAAAATGACCTTGATTACGGTGAAAATTTCCTTGGTTTTGATTTTGAAAAGCCTGGTTCTGACCGGAATTGAAATTCCCTTGGTTTTGAAAACCTTGGTTCATTCGGTTTTGATTTTGATTCTGGTTTTGGGCATTCTGATTCTGAGCTTGATTAAACCCGGGTGGTCCAAGGTAGTTATTGGAACGATAGCTCAAAAGGTTTCGGTCCCCTTGTGGTTGGTAAGAGTTACCTCCCGCATTATAGGAACATTGAGCTGCATACACGTTTTCATGAGCGAAGCCACCGGAGGCTGGGCACTCAATGTACGGGTGTGGACCACCACAAGTTTCACAACTTGGGTTGACAACTTTGACTGCAATGGACAAATCATCAAGCTTCTTAGCAAGGACAGCTATATCATTGTTTGCTGAAGTGACTGATTTACATGAGTCATTCTTCTCACCTGAGGAATCCCAGAAATTGTGATGGGCAGTCATGTTTTCAATCAAATCATAGCACTCTTTAGGGGTCCTTTTCATAAAGGTGCCCCCAGCAGCAGCATTGATGGTGTCACAGTGACGAAGTGTCAAACCATAGTAGAAGGTATCTATAATGGTGACAAGAAGCATGTTATGATTGGGACATCGATCAATAGCAAGCTTATAGCGTTCCCATGCCTCAAATAAGGACTCGTCAGGAAGCTGTCTGAAGTTGCTGATATCATTTCTCAGCTTAGTTACCATGGATGGTGGAAAGTATTTAGCCAAGAATTTGGTAACCATTTCATCAAAAGTGTGGATCGAATTATTTGGAAGACGATCGAACCAGACAGTCGCATGATGAGTGAGAGAATAGGGGAAGAGATACAGACGAAGGCCGTCTTCGGTGACGCCATTTTGTTTCATGCTCTAGGTGATGGTCAAAATTTTGTCGAGATGCTTGTTAGCATCGTCACCCGGCAATCCGTGAAATTGACACGAGTTTTGGACTTGCTGAATCATGTGATGCTTGAGTCCAAAGTCTGTGGCCTCAATAGTAAGTGGTGCAATAGGTCCACCTCTCCCGTGCATGGTAGGTTGACACAACTCTTCCATCGTTCGGAGATCGGGAGCTTTCTGTGGGGTGGTGGGATGTGATGGAGATGGTGGGAGGGTTGGATGGGATGGTTTGCAGAGGCAAGTGGTGTGGGGGAAGGAGACGGTCAAACCAGGTTTGACCCTGGTTTGATATTAAAAAAGGATTGGGCCTTGGGGGTGTGGGCTTGGTTGTTTGGACTGGATCAGGTGTGGATTGGGTGGGTTGTGTTTTGTGTTAGGATTGGATTATGGTTTATGAAATAATACAAGGGTCCGTTTGGTGTAGAAATTATTTCAAGGACCAATTTGTAATTTCAAAAAATTAAGGGACTGATTTTATAAATTCCCCAAAGTACTTTCAAGGGTAAAACTTGCCAAGGTTGAATAATGCAAGGATCTCATTTGATATTTTCCATTTTAAATTCCAAGGACCATTTTTGCCAAATCTGAAACTTCAGGGACCACTTTTGTTATTTCCTGAAAATACAAGGGCTTGATCTGCCATTGTTCCAAAGTTGTCACAAGGGTGTAATTTGTCAAACTTGAATAGTATAAGGACCATAGGTGATGATTTCAATCCCAGGGACCAAATCTGCCAACTTGAAACTTTAGGGACTAAACTTGTAATTTCTTTAAATTTTTCACCCAGGGGCCAAACTTGACAACTTGTGAACTTCAAGGACCAGTGTTGACTTTTTCTTCCAAAATCCAGTACTCAGGGGCCATTTCTGTCAAATTCCAAACTTGAGGGACCATTTCTGCTAATTTTGCAAACTTTTGCTCCAAGGACTATTTTTGGCATTTGGTGATTCTCCAAGGCGTGTTTTGACAATCTGAGCTCAAAAGTTGGTAATTTGCTTCCCTGGCTCTGGCTTTTGATATGATTTCCAAACTCGTGCTCGTTTTTGTCCTTTTTGGCCTGATTTGTGCCAATTTCTGAAATATCCGTTCCTGCACTTTTCCTGTCCATTAATAAGTTCCCAAACTAAAAATTAAAACTTGCCTTTGTATCCTTGTGATTGGTGTACCTTTTCAAAAAAGTCATTCATACTGTTATTATTGGTTTAAGTTCCCTGTTGTTTTGCCTCGGTCTTGTTTTAATTGACATTGTTTTTAGTGCATGCGCACTTGTTCACAAACAAAACGTAATCGTCAAAGATACGTACCTGAGTTACGTACAGTTATTGAAGAACCCAAAGTAAAAATGGACGAGCCCCCACCACACTCTCAAACACCCCTTAAACTGCAAAAGGAGTGTTTGGGCAGTTTACACTATGTTTAATTGACGAAAGTCAAACACACCATAAACTGGTTACACAAACTGGTTAGGCAGTTCCAAACACCCCCTAAACTGCAAATGGATATGAAAATGAAGTAACCTTATGCACACTCTGTTTAGACAATTTATAGTAGGTTAAGACATGTTTGGTCAGTATAGGTTGTGTTTATGCAGTGTGCCATAAGGTTATTTTGACTTTTAGGAGTCAAATTACATAATGTATAAGTGATTTTTGTTTAGGCAGTTCTGAACACCCCCTAAACTACAAATGGATATGAACATGTAGTAACCTTGTTTAGACTGTGTTTAGGCAATTTATAGTAGGTTAGGACATGTTTGGCCAGTATAGGCTGAGTTTATGCATTGTGCCATAAGGTTATTTTGACTTTTAGGAGTTAAATTACACAATATCCAGTAACCTTAGACATTTTGGTCAATATAGGCTATGATTATGCAGTATAGGTTGTGTTTATGTAGTGTGTCATAAGGTTATTTTGCATATGCAGTAACCTTATGCAGTAACATAGTTTGTGCACAAACCTAAACTACAAATAGAAATGCATATGCAGTAACCTTGTGAACAAACTTTATGCAGTAATAAAGCATCAAGTAATCAAGATACATGGCTATTTGTTATACAAAAACCAAAATACATATTTATTAACTTAATAGACTTAATTGCATATAGGCTAGGACAGGACCAACAAACATAAACACAAATCCAATACAATGTTTTCACCTTACCACCAAAATACATAATAGTTAAAAACTTAAAATACATAACAGTTAAATACATAACAGTCAATACATTGTTTTCACATCACCTACACAAGTTAAGACTTCATCTTTTTGGGGGTTGGAACATTCCATTTCTTTCTTTTACTGCTGAGCAATCCACATTTGCTCTAGGATCTCCAAGACCAAGTACACATTTTGTAATTTTAACCTCACTTATTGGTCTCTTAATCTCACCTTTAGGAACTCTAAGAACAAGTGTGCCACATGTTTTTGAAGTGGAAGCCTTTCCCTTTACTTTGCTCACCCTTGAAGTGTAACAGTAGGCTTAGAAGGCACCCACACAACATCATCATCATTGTTGTTGTCTGAAGTCATACGAACATCTGTCGATGTAGAGTCATCATTGTCTGACTAATTACTAAAATAGATCACATCCTCATATGTGTATGTAGAATCATCACTGTCTAAACTAATGTTATCATCATCAATATCATCATTTGAAATAATGATGACATCAACTTCCTTTCCCTTGGATTTGGTATTTGGAAATATAGCTAAACGAAGACATAAGAATCAAACTGTTTGTGTCTATATTAGCTGTCAATATACTACAACTCTTAATGAAAAGCAATCATCTTTGGAACATGCCCTGCCTTACACGATCATCGGTTATTTGAATGCTCATATGTTCATAAAAGAGACAAATGGGTGTTTGGTTGAAGTGAACAAGGCATTGGATTCATTGCAAAACTAAGTCAAATGGCAATAATAAAACTGTATAAAGTGTTCACAAGATGTCATGACAAACCAAGGCTACCAAGAAAGACTATTTGAGTTATTCAGACATTACTACTATCCTAATGTATCATAAGCATACAATTGAGACATACAACTATCAAAATCAATTCATCAAGCAATAACCAATTCACCCAGGACTACATTTCCTTCCCACTTTGCATCATCAACCTGCTGATAAAGCTACAGCCTCTTATGAAACAGATGAAATGATACAACAATGAAATGCCTCATCCTCTTCATATTGAAAGCAAATAACAAATCCTATTAGGCATCATCCATACTACTAAAATGTCCAATGGGCATACTACAAACATCCACTAGAAACCTTCATTTTGAGGTATTGACTACTGAACCATATGGAGCATAGCAAATTCCTAATTTAGTTACCCCTTCATGTAAAAACACTTAACAATAAATATAGAAACCTAAACCATTACAACTTACTTGGAAAATCCTCAGGCATTTCGTTTTATGTCTTTATCCTCACCCATTCAAGTATTTCCTCTGTCAGTTCATCGCCCACTATATTTGGTTTTAATTTGCTCACCATATTTGGCTTTAACTTCCTCAATGATTTCAACTCTCAATACAACTTTTAACCAATCATTTTCCGACGAATGATCAGCCTCAGTAAATAAGGCCTTGCCTTTATCATTTTCTCCCATAGTCAGTGATTGGGTTGGTGTGTAGCGAATCGAAATTAGGGTTGGGTTTGTTTTGTTTAATTGTGTGTTTTGGGAAATTAGGGGTTAGGTTTGGATTTTAATTCGTGATTTAATTCCAGGTTTAATTTGGTTGGGTTTTAATTCGGGTGTACCCCGACTGAATACGCGCCCACAAAAAAACAAATATGAAGTTGTAACAAGGATCATCCCTATGGTTTTAGTAGCATAAAAGGATATATTTGCCCTCACATGACGCTCACGTGACCAGAGATAACACCCAAAACTAACGACAGTCCGGTCAACTAAAAATGAACAACCAAAAGGACGAATGGTGTACTTTTTGAGAGTTAAAGACAAAACTTGCAACTTTGGGTAACCCACAAGGACAATCTTTGTAATTAACTCCAATAAAATGAGAGAAATTGAGAAAGAAAAAAGTAGTGTTACAAGTAGAGCTACACAAAGTACAAACCCAAAAGTTGTAAAAATCCTCATCCGTACTCTCGTAATCCTCAGAATAATTAGGGCTCCTAACCCAAACACAAACCCTAGCTTTTCCCCCTTTCACAAATCCAATCAATGTAATAATTCATCCCATCAATTCAACATTTTTATAACCAATTTCACATTTCAATAACCAATTTTATAAAAAAAAAATTTAAAAATGTCAGAACCAGATATGAATCACACCCATCAAATTTACCAAAGCGTTAATTTACAACCAATCAATCTCCATCACCATCCCCACCACCATCCCCAACAACCTCAACAACAAATGACCAACCCCAACAACATGGTTGACGATGTTGTTGTTCAAGAAGATGACGATGATGATGACGATGATGACATGGCAGCTGGTGAAGAAGAATCTATTGATAATCCCCAGATTAGATATAATAATCATCATCATCATTTGAATAATAATAATAATCAGCAGATGCAGGCTCATGGTCATGGTCATGGTGGGGGTGGGATGGAGGAAATGGGTGTTAATCAGCACGCGTTGTATGTACCCGAGAATGAGATTCAGCCCGTTAATAGCGGTGCTGGGGCGAATGGGGGTGCCGATCAGTTGACCTTGTCGTTTCAAGGGGAGGTTTATGTTTTTGACGCAGTTTCGCCCGAAAAGGTTGTTATTGATTTGTTTTGATATGATTCATGGGGTGTCTGGGTTAGCTTGTTTTGATGGGCTTGTTAGCTTATTGGAATATGGGAAAGCTGATAATCGTACCTTTTTGGTTTATGAGATTGTTGATTTGAGCTTATGGCAAGCCATAAGCGTAAAGTGATAAGCTTGTTTGCAGAAAGGGTGCGATTATGAGCTTTCCATATCTCAATAAGCTGATAAGCCCATCAAATTAAGCTAATCCAGACACCCCCTTAATCAAGTCAGGACTAGTGTGCATTTTGGTGTTAACTGAATCAGGAGTCATGACTTATTGATTAAGTTATTATTTTTATTTTTTTTATGAATTAATCACTTATTGATTCACCAACTTAGAAAGATATTACCGGTTCATGTTTGCATGTTGACAAGGATTAGTTGTGCTTTGGATTGAATTGAATTAAGGATTTGTTGTTTAGGGAAGGGTTAATTAACCGGTAAAGTTTTCTGCTTTCGCTTTTTTAATCATAATATGGGTACTTTAGTATGTTATATGCAATTCGTCAGTAAACTTAGGGTGTTCCGCTAAATAGGTAATGTTAGTGAGGGATAGTGACGGAGATTCCTGTCATTAAACGTGTACCAATTGACTTGTTTAGCTAGTCACTCAAGTCTAGTGACCCATATTGCATGTTAGCTAGAATAGTACCCAAAGTGAGATAATAAGTGAAAGTAGAGAGCTTTATAAGTGAATTAACCCTTTATTTATGACTATTAATTATTGATCTATTTATTAATCTGCTGCTAATCTATGGAGTTATTTTATTGTTGATGGTGATTTTATAGGTGCAAGCTGTGTTATTGCTCTTGGGTGGGTATGAAGTACCAACTGGTGCCCCTACTATGGGAATCCCTCCACAGAATCAAAGGGTATACGTATTTAATAAGTGTTCTAATAAGTATTCTTGCAAGTTCCGATTTTTGGGGTTTTTGTTGATTTAAGTTCTTTTGGGTCGTCTTTGTAGGCTTTGAATGAATTTCCTGCAAGGTCAAGCCAACCACAAAGGGCTGCTTCTCTGATACGGTTCAGGGAGAAGAGAAAAGAAAGATGCTTTGATAAGAAAATCCGTTATAGCGTACGGAAGGAAGTTGCACTTAGGTAGGGTTTGCTGAAATTAATTACAGGCTAATGGACGTTCTTGATTTTCTTTGCTTTCTCTGCTCTTAATAGTTAATATGTGTCAGAGAGTCAATATCCTCATAAGTAATGTGCATGGTTAGAATGTTTTGTATGTGATTAGATGCTCTTTGATAAATGTTGGAAATGCTCATAAAGCATAGCTTTTGAAATCCAATAATTTAAAGCTTGTGCCATAGATATTTGTATCTTGAGTGTCCATTTCTGTAGTTAAATCAACTGATAGCTCAAAGTTGTAAAATTGGCTTTTTTTGAAATTTTTGCAGCAAAAAATAGTGATAATTGGTTACATAAAGCATTTATGTGGCATGGTTAGTCATTCATGGTATTTGTACTTGCAAGTTGCAATTGTATCGACTATCGAGTTAAATGTTCAATTTGATGCAGTAATTTGAAACCATTAATCTGTCCACAACAGGTTTATTGCAAACTTCAGTTTGAAAATGTTTATTAATCACTTAAATTCAGCCATATGTCTAGTGCACAGGTCTTTACTTTTGATTAAAGATGCTGTTTTTTACAGAAGATACAAAAGGTCCAAGGTATAGGTTAATAGCTGCCTAAAAGTCAACCTATTTAGAGTAGTTAGCCTGTTATTGCTCTAAAATCACATGACACACTTGAAAATGCAAATTGCTGTTATGTTATATATGAATCAAATTTTTGGAAGGGCCGAATTGTGAATAAGTAAATAAGTACAACCTCAATGGTTCTAACTTTCTTTGAACATATTTATAATTCCAGAATGCAGCGCAAAAAAGGTCAATTTACATCATCCAAGGCAATCAATGATGAAGCGGGTGCAGGTTCTTCAGATTGGAATGGTGGTAATGGTCAGGATGAAGAAACATTGTGAGTAGTCTTTTCATGATTGTTTTTGAAGTTGTTTGTGTACATTTTATTTCCCTGTTTTTATCTTTTGATTCTGCTATGCTGCTTTGAATCATATTATCAATTGCCACGTTTTTTGTCACTCTGCTCTCAACTGGCATGTTTATTTTAGTACCTTACTTCCTTCTGTTACATTTTTCAGATGTAGACACTGTGGGATCAGCTCGAAGTCCACTCCTATGATGCGCCGTGGGCCATCTGGCCCAAGAACTTTGTGTAACGCTTGTGGACTTAAATGGGCCAATAAGGTCTGCATCTAGATCGCTCGTTATGTTTCTGTTTTTGTTATATTTTCATGCATTAGTTATTTATTTTTTTGGAAAGTTGCCATTTGATTTTGGAAAGGTGGTGTTATGAACTTTCATGTTTTACTCTATTAAACTTTATCTGTTACTCCCGTAGTCTCTTTGTACCTGTGGGGGTTCGGGGATCCAGCATATTGAAACTAGTTTGAACATTGGTGTATGAAAGTATATGGATATGTATCTAAAGTGCTTCTGGTGTTTGTAGTTGTAATTTTTAGATATGATGTTAAATAATTGGTTTATTGCAGCTAGTATGCAGTTGAAGTAACCCTATAGAATCAGATAATTGGAAACATAGTTTGTTTATCTCAACACTAATTGTTTTTGTTCTTGCAACTTTAAGGCTCAATAGTTTAACAATCCAAACAGCCCTCTTATATTATAGTAGTATCATTTACATGCATTATGCATAGCATTCAAGTTATGGACTTTTCGTCCTCGTACTAGTTTTGCATCTCAAGTTTTCTTGTTTCCTGGATCGATCGTGTTTAAGATCTTTTTCTCCTTGCAACAATATTAGTATTTAGAACAAACACAAAATGTATATGCTAATGAGATCATTTATAGGTTTCTTACGTCCTATATATTTAACTTTGCTGAAACATTACTTAAGGATTTACTGGAATCTGAATCTTTAAGAATGGGATCATAACAAAATTCTGTAGGCTAGTGGGCCAAGCTAGTCATTTAAGCTGTCCATGTTTTGGTTTCTTATTATATATATGATCTGGTAATCATTTTTTTTAATATCGACTTCGGCAGGGAGTTCTACGAGACCTTAACAAAGTTTCTGTATCAGGGGCTCTAGACCCTACTGGAAAGACTATTGAGCAGGTAATAATCTTTTTTAGAGAGATGATATGTCGTTGGTTCCATTGATCTTGATACCACCTGGGTTTCTTTGCAGAGTGACGGGGAACCAAATGACAATAATGCTGTAAATGTCAATGCCATAATTGTCTCCAATGGAGGAGACACTTCAGCTGTGGGCGTTGAAAGGTGAGGACTTTTTTCTCTTTCCTGTTGCAGCCAATCCAGATATTGAAGAAAAAGGCATACAATAAGAGAACACATTTGATAAACTCGGTTGTCCTTACAAAGATTGTAGATATTGGTTGACGTCTTGAGGTACATGAGGTTTGCATTTTCATAGCATTTTTAGCGACTTATTTATAGGTTTTGGACATGTAATTTTCAAATTGGTATTTGTGTCGTTGGCAGTTCAACTCATTAAACATGAAATACATTTGAATTGCTTATCTACTATTAGTAGGTACCATCTTAAGTGCTTGTTTGCTTTAAAAACAACAATATGAAGATAAGCACTCAAATAAGCAAATCCCAAACGCCCTGTTAGAAGCCTGTGTGAAGTTGGTCAGGTAATCTTCCTCGTGTGTTTTGGGAGAGGCATTGTATGTGTTGACATTACATTTTTTTCGTGATTCTGTGGATTTAGCCCGAGTGATTGCTTGTAACAAGTTTGTTGAATACTATGATTGCAACCATGTATGCAAAATGGTTCTCGAGAGGCAGTACCATATGAACAGACCATGTTTAAACAGCCAGGCTTCCATACAGCCATGTTTAAACAGCCAGGCTTCCATTTTTCCCATATTCGGTCTCGGTCCGGTCCGGTTCGGTTCAACAAGAAAAGCAAAGCAAAATTGGTAAATTCTATTTAACTTTGGGGTGTAGAGGAACATATCTTGTTTCTGTACGGTGTACACAACAAAATGTAAATACGTAAAACAATAATTTAAAAACATTATAAACTAGAAACCACACCATACGTAGAACTAAACTGTTAGGATCCCGACTCGTTTTAGCTCTTTGGTAAAGGTCAATTCACATAATATGGTTGGGCTCTTTGGTATCAATTCACATAATATGGTTGGGAAGTGATTAACCACACTTTAGGACTTAATCTATTTGTTTGTTTATATTTTTATTTTTATTTGTATCCTAAATGTTATCCATACCCAACCGTATTATTATATTTGTTGTTAGCCTTCGAGCATCCGGATATAGTGATAGCTAAGTAAAATTGTTAAATGTATGAATAAGGTAGTGACCATCCGAGTATTAGATTAATTGATTAACGCGCCAGCAATCTGGTGTGTGAATTGGTGACCACCCGTTATGCAAATAACACAGCAGAGATCCAAGAAGCACATTAGTGACCATCCGTTAGTTGAAGAGCCGAAGACTCGCGCCAGTGATCTACTAAGTTTATGCAGGAAATATTTGAATGAAGCTAGGTTAAACCCATAAGCCTCAAAACCCTTTTTACCGCTTTAGACTTGTTATTCCGTAGCTTTATTAGTGGAGATGTGTATCCTTGCCAAGCTTATGATAGAATATTCGTCACGACCGAGCAATTGAGCGAATTAGATTAGTTGAGAAATTGAGAGAGATATTTTATTTCTAGTTCGTTAAGTGTTTGATTGTGTGATTATGATTAAACGAATAAATGCTTAAATATAAGAATACATCATAATATCTTTTAGGATACATTTTCATAATTATAATCAATGTTGCAAAAATCGTGAGTCGGTCGTGAGGCGGTTGAAGGCCTTATAGCGATTAATAACTGATTATAAGGCCGATTATCTTGTAATCGCCAATTACAAGGCCGATTACCTTGTAAAAATCAACAAGGTGAAAGGTCGTGCACCTTGTAATCACCGATTACAAGGCCGAGTTGACCGATTTTTGCAACATTGATTATAATCTAAGGTTTACTTGGGGACAAGCAAAGTTCAAGTGGGGGGATATTTGATGACATCAATAAGTACATTATATTGTCATCGTTTGTCCTGTTTAATTGACTTGTTTTATTATATTTTGTATGAGAATTGTTACTTAATCGTTTACTTTAGTAATTCTCAGGTAAAGACAAGCAATTGGTGAAACTTGGCGATTTTAGACGAAATATGGAGATAAATGATCAAGATTGGAAAGTCTGCTGAATAGAAAAGATTAAAGACCATTGCCTGACTTTGAAGCATGCGCCGCATCCGATTTTATCATGTGCCGCATATGAAACTTTGGTCAACGAAGAAGAACCAACTTGTATAACTCCAGATACGCCGCATCTCATTATCAACATGTGTCGTATCACTATCAAGACTTCACCAAATATGATGCGTGGAATTACGCCCTCGCAAAAGGTTTTACCTCTCAAGGGATCTTGAGAAGCTTGCAATCCCCACCAGGCAGTGTACCTGACCATTGTAGTATAGTATAGTGACAAGTACCGGGGAATTGATCGTTCAACTCAAAGAATAGTGTTCGCTAGGGTTAAAACTCAATTAAACTAGGTCTAGAGGGTGAGGGATGATTCTTTTTGTATTTTTATATTTTATGGAAAGCAAGTAAAAATCTCAGGTTTTGAAGGAGTGGGCGGAATTAGTTGCTAGTCAACTAACCCAAATAACTACAAATGCAAACAAAATAAAATAAAATGAACTTAAAGTAAATGTGGCGAAAACAATAATAATAGAAAATGTGTTTACTTAGATTTCACTACTCCCTAGCTATCTTTTACCGGTTGATTAGTTTGTTACAATTTCATGGATGACGGGTTATATTCCTTAATACCATTCGTAGGGCCGTGTACGATCTTCCCTAACTCTATAAGCTTCTACCTCTTCCTATGTCGAGCTGACTACTAGCTCCTAACATGGCCTCATTAGTAGTTACCTACGCATTAAATATAACCAATTTATCGTAGTACACCTCCGATCATGTTTCTTAAGACGTTCAAGCAAGTTACCAATTGGAAGTCTGCCAGTTTTCTTATGCCTAACATCGAAATCATTCATCCACAACAATTATAAATAAACAACCAACTAGTAATCAATATCTAAGTTTCATTACATCTAAGCAAACACAAAGAAAACCTAGCCTAGCATGTTAAAGAGAAGACAAGCATAAGATATAATCAGACAACACATAGACATATTGAATGATTGTTGGAAAACTTATCTTCAATTAAGCATGGATGAAACAAGGGTTTGAAACCCTCAAAAATACAGTAAAATTCGTCTAGGGTTTTCTCCTCTCAAAGTTGCACACAATGAATGAAAAATCAAAAACTATATATAGAATAAGGAGTCTGACGGCGTCAAGAGTAGGGTCTGACGCCGTCAACTCGCCGCCAAAATTATCATCGTATCGCCTAGATCCACTTCTGACGTCGTCATGTGTAAACTTGGTCTTGGTCGTCATGTACAAATTACTCTTGATGGCCTTGGTGATGCCGTCATGTACAATTCTTCAAAAATCTCTCTAGCGCGTCACGTGTAACTTGATTCATCCACCTCTTTGTCAAAGGGTGACGGCGTCACTAGTAATTCCTGACGCCGTCAGGTACAATTTCCAGCATGAATTTGAGACTTTGTCGTTTTCTTCACTTTTTCGCTTCAAAAACGTCCAAAATGCTCCCTTTTCTAAATTTCCTCTCAAAAGTACCTAAAATGACAAAAGGAACAATTTAGGGCAATATTTGATCAAATAATCTCGACTTTGGGTTTAAATGACCCCCCAAAACCGGTACACTTTTCGTCTCATCAAAATACAATCCATGACGCTGAAGGATATGCGCCGCATAAAGATTCAAGATACGCCGCATCTAAAGGCGGTGTACGAATATTCCAGAATATATTAATCTTGGACCCCACGCTAAGTTAAGTAGATGCGCCGCATCTACTTAGTTAATGCGCCGCATCTAGCCCTCAGACAGACATTATAAATACCCCACGATTCTGCCAAATTCGTAGTGGACAAAAGTGCAACAAAACCTTAAAGAGACGAATTCAGACGACAAGACAACACAAGACACACCTCCAACGAAGATTTTAGAGCAGTAAGTTTTATTGTATTAGTAAACTATAATCCATCAAAATTGATAGGCTTGTGGCCGCCATACTGCTCCCCTTAAAATTGCTTTTCCATCGATTATAAGTTTATATGATGTTTTTTTGGTGACTTGTATATGTGCATTGATAACCTCTGTGTCTAGCTGTGTTTTGCTTGGGCTGCCATACCCCCTCCACGCTTACTTATCTAGTGTCTAGAAAGTGAGATAGGCATAAGTGATCATTAAGAGTTTACTCGCCTATATTTAGAATCCAACGAGATAGAAGAGTTTACGATACTCATCATATAAAACTAGCAATAAAACAGTGACAAACTACTTAACAAAAGGACAGTACTTCTATTTGTATCTATTGTCTTTCTGTGTACGTGTTAGTCTATCGTTATTTTGTTCTCATTAGTTTTATTAGTTTAATTAAATAACCAAATATGTGTTAGTCTCTCAGGCTAAAACCCCCCTTTGCGTTAGATTAGATTGTAAAGCTAACTTAGTATATTTAAAATACTGATTAGATTAACTAGATAATTCATTCCACTCTTAGTGATCGACAATCTGCTTAACACTATATACATATTGATCGGGTACACTGTTCATTATGTGTGTGTTATAGGATAAGTCGGCTAAATATAAATTTAAAACTTGAATAGGCAAAATCACTCTATACTACATGTGACACAACATGCATCACCTTCCGAATTGCTCTTTAAAGATTTTACTGGGATCTTCAAAGGCATATATTTGGCCGTTTGTTTTCTTTACTAGAGTTTACCACCGATGGAGAAATTATCAAGTCGTTTGGATAAACTTGATATTGAACCTTCAAGACTGGGTGGTTCTTGCTCAAGGATAGTGTGAACTTCTTGTTTGATTTTGTCAAACTTTTCTTCAAGCTCAATTAATTTCTGAATTTGTTTTGTAGCCAGGTATAGCAAATTGTTGTTTTGTTTTATAACAACGTTTACTTGGGTAGCTATTCCTGCTTTGTAGTCGGATGTTTTTGCAAAACCGACTGCTAGTGATTCAAGGTCTTCAGTAGCTTGTATAGCTTATTGATATTCAGTAGTTGCCATTTGATTGGCAAGACTCATCCGGTGATGAGTTTCTTGACTTCTTGAAGAAGTTGCTCAACCTCCTGGGTCTTGTGATTGAGATCTTCTGTTAGCCTAAGGGCCTCCTTTTCGACTAGCTTTGGTTGCTCAGCTATTTCTTGGACAAGGTTCAAGAATTCTCTTTTAGTGAGTGGTTTAGAATGATGGATCTCAGTTGAGATTTGTTGGAAGCTTTTTTTGGTTTCACTCTGGTTTTTTCTTAATAGTTCCTCACAAGATTCAAGCTTTTCTTGACAACTTTGAATGTTAATTTCAAGATCTTTTGGTTTTTCAGAAATATTTTTGAAATTTTTAAGTGCTACTTTAGAAAAGAGATTTATATGATTATAAACACACGCTAAATTATTAACTAAATCACTGGTTTTAGGTTTAGGAATATTTTCATTGAAGACAATATATTCAGGATCTACAGTTCGTGAATTATCGTACCAATACTGTATTTCTTGCTCAAAGTGATCGAACATAACATTAAAAACTTCAAGGGTTATATTTACAAACTTGTTTAAAGATTCACCAAACGGTTAACTTCAAACTCTTCCCGACTGTTTTACTTTTTATAAAGAAGCAATTGCGTTGTCTTTTATCTAAAAACAAGTGGTTTTTAAGAAGTTTTTAATAGAAATATTACCGTAGAAATACAATTAATTGATTAAGTAATACCTTTACTGCTTTTCTAGAATATATCTTAGTAGTTTAGCCTTCCATAGAGCTAAGAATGTTTTGATTCAAAGTTCTGATACCAAGATAAAAATTACGTTGCCAGTAATTTTTATCTTTTACTAAAGATCAAAAACTAAAACTTTAAAGTACAAGTTACTTAAACACACATTTTTCTATTAAAAACACTGCGTAAGCTTGGTTGTGGTGAGAGGTTTTTAGGTGGGTTGTCGATGATTCATCCTACTAAATTACAATGCCTTTTATAGGCTAAACGAAAGAGAATAAACTGAGAATATGCTTTGGCATCTAGCATATTCCAAAGAATAAACTATGACATATGCCAATGAATATTCCAGGCCATTATAACTTTGAAACATTGGCTGACACATACATAATTTGACAACGACCCTAACTTTAATAATTGTACAAACGACAATGGACACGTGAAAATAATTTCACATGCGGGTCATTCGAGCTTTGGGATAGAGGTTCTTATCCATGGGACGATTCAATTTTAACGTGTTCAGATAATAATAATCCCACCAAAAGAACATAAGCGCTAACCGAGTTTTGGTTATATTTGCGGTCACGAATAAATATGCGTCAAAATTGTTGGTAGGATTTTGTATACCATACTTTGATCTCAAGAAAACTCTGATTTTTCTATCCACTTGTAAAAGGTGTTGGTAGCTGCATTTATAACTGAACTCCCAAACCAGTTTAATTCACACATACATAAACAAGTATAGATACAAATCAACTTCGCATTTTGTGATTAAGTTTCTCGACTTGTTTCTTTAACATTCTTTCCACTATATATGAGACCAGTCCAATCTAAATTCCACCATTGTAGCATCTCAAAAGTCAACACAAACATTATACACGCCTCAGATGTGACCTAACCCACCACAGCAGTGGCCACTAGAAGTCAATAACCCCACAAAATCCACACAATAATCTTCCGTATCACAAGTCAGGTTAAAACCAACTTAACATTACATTGTCAATTACAACGTAAAACCCTAAACACTGGGTATCACAGACAAGAAATAATTGTTTCTTTATGCCACGATTTCTTTGGAAGGGCGATGATCAAAATTATGGAACTTAGTGTAAAGTGTTAGGTACCTTAACAGCACCTTTAGAGCACTAGGTACCTAAAACCCATTTACAAATCCAAAACCCATTTACAAATCAAACGGCACCTTAAGGCTTGAGACCTAGGGGAAAATCAATTAGGTGACTCCCATTCTCACCTTGTAAGCCATGTCTACATAACTAACTCACGCGTGACTTTAGCTTCTCGAGTTGCAATTCGGCGAACCATTCACCTTAAATGCATTGGTGTGACAAACGGTAATTTTTCAACCTATATCTTAATAATAAATGTTAATTTATTATTGCATAACTGTTTTATCAAGCATTCATAAGCATGCATAACTGTTTCGGGAGAACAAACCTGCACACTGTAACTTACAGTAACTCACCTCACTGACTATTTTATCAGAAGTACACGATTTATTACGTTTCCTCACTATTATTGAGTATTAACGAGAAACATCTCGCACACAACACCACACGCGTACCGACACAACCCTAGTAATGGCATGAATCCTATATTGGTTGTCCGGAGTCAAATTGTGTTTTATACTACTTTTACAAAAATGTTCTCGTAAATAATAAATTCCATGCTCACGTCAACCTGGAAAACTCAATTACACCGGAACTCAACGGAACATGGAGTACCCCCAAACCCACAAATCAAATATTCACTTTTATTTAAATTAACCTTACTTTTATTTACACTCACCCTTATTATTTACCTTCCACTTTAATTAAATCTAAACAAAACAAAAATCAAAAATGAAAATAAAAGATAAATACAAAACGTTAAAACAATTCTATCCCTCTTATCCTCACACCCTCACCACGAGTTTCACTCTCCCCCTCTCTCTCTCATATCAGCATCTTCAACCTCTTGTGCACAGATCTGGGTTCAACAGCGATGACAACTAAAAACCAAAGGGTCCCTATTGCCCTCGAATCCAAGTCAGGGCTGAATCCTCTTTGTCAAAACCCTCGAAGTCAACTAATCCCAAAAATAAGATGATGAGAGCTAAGGACGATGGTATTCCTCTATAGCCATGGCGCGTCTAAAATCAAAAAAAGGAGAACCAACCCTACTTGTTTTAATTCCTTTAATGTAACCAATCGGTCCACAAGCTAAGCCACACTCCCAAACACTTCACTCAAAAATTTCTCTCAAATCAAAGAGGTCCCTTGTGGTGGTTAGCTTGTTTGGATCGAAGTCGGATTTATTGTTGTTCGAATAAGTTGTTAAACCCCTGTCCATTGATTCATTCATCTCGTGTTGTAAGGATCTTGAAACCCTTGTTTTTATGTTTTTATTCGGATACCTATATGTTCTGGTGATTTATTTGGATCTTGGTTTATTATAATTTTGTTGGTTGATGTAAAACGTTTGATGTGTTTTTTTTTATATATATAATCGATTATAAGAACTTGGTGTGAATCCGTTTGTGTTATTGTTACTGTGTGGTATATTAAACACTGAGAAACTAAAACTAGAACTGGAACCAGTTTAGGCTCGAAATTGGAAGTGCTATCATGCTTGGTTTGCTTTTGATATCTTTTTTTCTTCTACTCCTGGGTAGAAAACCCGTAAGGGTTCCAAGTTATGTTTACTAGTTTCACTAGAACTAGTTGACCTCGTCCTGACCTTAGGCGGAAGTTGAATCTGCTCATGTAATCTGTTGGGATAGATAGGTCCTTTGGTATCGTTTTAGTCTCGAACCGTTTTCCTTCGTGACTCATTTAATCTTTATGCATTGCGATGGGTTTTGTTGTTGGATTTGGTGTTGCGATCGAATATTGGGTACACAATGATTGATAGTTTTGTTAGAAAGATAATGGTTCTTTCTTTTGTTCTATATCTGCTGTAACACCCCCAAAATACCGCAGCGGAAGACTGTGTCACAGGGGTGCTACTTCATAATACAAAGTACAAGTTATAGAAAACAACCTCTAAATGAGACGTTTTGAAAAGTTACCATTCGATTAATGAATTCAAAGTTACAAACATGAGATTCCAAAGTATGATACATAAATGTATACAAATGTTTTGAATGGTAAATGATAAAAAGCGTAAGTCTTCAGAATATGCAGCTTGACTCTAAGTTCCACGCACTAGCTATCGCCTTACTAACCTGAGATAAACATGCTAAAGTGTCAACACAATGGTTGGTGAGTTCATAGAGTTTGTCTTAAAATAGTTGAAAAGTCTTAAAAGAATGTTCACACAGCAAAGGCATTATGAATCAACTCAGTTGCAAATCCCGCCCATAACAACACTTGCAACTTGTGTGTCCACAACCCACTGCTAAAAGATAGTTTATACAATGCACCGGATTATATTCACCCAAGGTCAAGAATAGACACAAGGGCGGGGGCATCTTCCCAAATAGTACTACGTCATCCAAGGTCAAGTATAGACACAAGGGTAGGGGGCATCTTCCCATGAGTACTACCAATACCTCTCCGACAGAATAGAGTATTATGTATGCACGTAAATACGAATCTTGTATTTAAATTAAGCAAGTATAGTGTAACAAGTATGTATAACGCAATCAAGTATAATGCCAATCAAGTATAACACAATCAAGTATAAATGTTTAAGAGTATTTGTACAAGTAAGCAAGTAGTTGAGCATGTATCTCCCCCAAAGAGTTAAAACAAGTATAAAAAGAGTAGGGGCTATGACTCACTTAAGCTTATGTAATGAGAAATGAAAGTGGTAGTCGAGTCGCGAAAGTCTCTAAGAGCAGCCTATAATAGAACGTTGCGACTTAGGTTTGGAGTAACGTCTAAGAATACGAAGAATTGTCAATATATGTCTTGCATAATGTTCATGATGTAGTACTTAGTATATAATGTAAGTCTTTGAATATAAGTCATTTATGAAACATGTATAGTTTGTACATCTCTTACTACCGTTCGGGCCGACATAATTCAGAAGTCATGGAGTAAACGTTCGAGGAGCCAGGACACTTTAATTCATAAATCCACAACTCATCTCGACGGCTTACTTAATGAACTCCTCACATGAGGCTCCCTACTGTTGTAGTATTTGATAACATATATTTAAGTTTTGATCTTTAAAAGTTATATGGTCTTTAGCCATGGCTTTGCCGTGACCTTGGTCATTGTTACCATGGTCTTGAGACTCAACCTTGGCTTTAGCCATGGTTGTGGTCTTGGCTTTAGGTCATTAGATCTCTTGGTCTCATGTAATTATAACCATTATATAGTTACTTTGGTCTAAAAATGGGCTGTTAAGAATTTGAAGAAAATTATCACTCAGAAAGCGTTTTCAGGGCTCGAGCTTCTTTGTTCCTGAACGAAAACGTCGTTCCGGACAACTTTCGTGTTTTAACTTTTTGATGAATCGTACCAGAAGAGTGACTTTCAAATTGGCAGAATGCAAAACAGTAGGGTATAGGCAGTTTCGGCGTTTTGGTGTCGCTAACTTCTTATGGCCGTATCTTTTGACTCGTGTACTCGTTTTGGGTGATTCAAATTGCTATGTTTTTCTTTTGAAGTCCTCTTTAACAGTAAGTAAATGTCAAATATCATAGTTATACTATTTTGGTCGTGGTTCTCCATAAAAATCACTAGTTTGCTTGTTTACTTGTCATAAGTTAACATATGTATACCAATACTTGTTTTATCCATTTTTAAACATTATGAACAAAATAACAAGAACATATATAGCATGAAAGGAACACAAAGAGCATGAAAATGATAATTAAGCAAGGAGTATGTTAGGGTTTGCTTACAACTTTTGGCTTTTCTAAAGAAAGGAAGTCAAGTATGAACTAGGACACTAAACCTATGCTTGTAAACCCTTCACCACAACTCTTGAAACCCTTGCTAGCCTTGATATAACCCTTGTGAAAACCATTTAACTTCAGCCCTAGTAACCTTGTGTAGCTCCTAATTCAACCATGGAATCACCAAACAAACTTAAGAACTAGGTAGAGAATACTAAGACATTGAACTTTGTAGTGTAACTTGTATATTGAAGATCAAAGGATCATGGTGCTAGGATTAAAGGGTGTGGCGTTTAAAGGAGGGGATGAGAGGGTTTTTATAGTGAGTTTGAGGAGGTTAGGAAGGTGTTAGGAAGTTGCCTAAACTTGGAGGCCAAGATGTACACTTGTAATGATCTAATGAACCCTTGGTGACCAAGTTTGCTTAATATACAAGTATCCTAAAGTCCAAGGCTTATCACCAAGCCACCAAGGCTTGGTGAATCATCATATGCACGTTCATATGATGGGAGGAGTGACTAGGTACTTAAACTTGGTATTATCTAGCTTACGGAGTGAGTTTTGGTCCCGGTAATCGCTAACGGTAAGTCATTAAGTCATGAAACTTAAAATCGGGTATCCTAAAAATATGAAACTTATAAATATGTTAGAACTTATCAATATAACCTATCTTAGCATATTTAATGAGTGACAAGTTCTATCGGGTTGCTTAAACGCTGCTAAAACTGGAAACGCAGGTCTAAAACGCGTAATTCGCGTAAAACGCTGAACTGGAAAACGTAAAATTCCGAAACTTTTGGAATTGTCCTAAAATGAGAGAAAATCATATTTCTATTGTTTATAATGTTTTATGGACATATCGGGATGCTGGAATGACGTTTAAACCTAAAAGTAAATCTCGGACACGGCTTCGTGATTTTTGCAGAAATGATCCGACGAGTGTGAAATTCTCGGATTATCATTAAAATAGTTTAACTTACGAGAATATGAAATAAAATTTTTTGATGTGAATAGTAAAAGTGAATAGTAAAATTTTCGGGAAAAAAAGTTAACCTGAAAATGCGAATTGTTACATCTGCTGTCGGGAACCCCCACCACAGTAGGGATTTGTTTTGGTTTTGCTTATTTTGCGGCCAAACCTTCATACTTCACCACTAGTACATTACAAGGTTTTCAATGTTTTAGGCTAAATGGTCTTGTTTATCCTTTGGTTGAAACCATAGTAAGCGTATGGTTTTGTTTTTACACCACAAACTACAATTTCATCTATAAAGAATGGAACGGAATTGATTTAAAATGGATTTAAATGGAGTTTTAAAAAATGGTTTATGTGTTGGCTTTGTAGAGGGTCGAAACCCACGGTGGATGTACTTTGCTATGTATTTTGTTCCTTCATTCCTTAACAAATAATGTAACCCGAGTATTCCTTTAAAACTGAAGTTGAGCCGAGCCCAATAAAAAAAGAGGCATGGGTTCATAGCCCTCAAACCAAAATAATTTGTGTCAAAACTATTTCATACTTGGGCCTCAAGCCCAATACATTCAGAGTATGTTCTGTTACTGCTTTTACGCGACTCGTCTTTACAATTCGTCTATTCGACTTCTGACGTATTAATTCACGACTCATCCGGACTCATTCGAATTATCCACTGATGTAATCTCACGACATACGTAAAGCTTCTTAGCACATGTTTTTTAAAAACACAGTACCATGGTTCATTAATTAAATATGAAGATTTTAACTTTTACTTATCTCGATAACACTAAACGTATATATGGGTCACGCCCAACTTTCGTAAAAATCCTACATACATTTAACAACTCTAATAAACGGACAATAAACATTTTAAACAAACCTACATTTTTAAAACAAAAGTATATAGTTACTAGTTTATTTTAAATATAGATATTTTAAATAAAACCACCATTAAATTATATATTTTTATAAATACCACTTAGTTAAATAAGTATATGTACTTCTAACGTCGATGTTACCATTTATCCGCCAACGTCTAATATTATTGTTGATTATTTCCCACCTTTTGTCTTTGGTTATTTCCAAACCAAAGACTATCCACTCTCGAGGTCATATTCATTATACACTTTCGAGAGCCAATATACACAAACATTTAGAAAACCGTTTTCAAAATGCTGCCACACAAGTAACAATATCACAACACTTTAAAACTTTGAGTTTGTTTTAACTTCGTTGAGTCTTAAACTTAAGCTATGAACTAAATCATGCCTTACTAATTTAGGTCGCGTGTTGGTGCCGAACACTATTTGATTTATTGCACTATCTGACTGCTATATTGCTGAGGTGAGTTTATAGCCCAACTTTTCTTATACTTGTTTTACAACTATGGGGTGAGAAACATGCGAAACGTTTTCTGGACCACAATACTATTTTATTTTCTCAAAACTACTGCGTAGTTAGCCTAAGCCCCTGAACCTACTGTTATGCCCACCTTCATGAATCGTTAATTCCCGCTGGGAAGCGCGATTGATATAAATAGATCTATTGGGGGTGACTCCCCCCGTTCGGTTGGCCAGACGGGTCAATGAGGGCGTATACCAAGTCAGATTACGAGTGTATTGGGTTAAACACTCGCTATGGGCCCTTATGTTTATTATATATGTGCTACATTGTAGCGCACTGAACTGTCGAGCTTCGGTTGCATGAACTTAGTGCTAGCGCGATATACTATTTTGTATGACATTATATGCGACTATGCGTTGTAATGTTCGTGCACAAAACTATTGGTCCAACTTATTACTCTACTGCTAAACCTATAGACTCACCAGCTTTTTGCTGACTTTTAGCATGTTTTTCTCAGGTGTTTAATCTGCTTGAATGGTACAAGGTATGGCATGGCAAAGGTCATAAACTATCTTATGAAGTGTCTTTACACATAACTATGACTTGTTGTATGGGACAACTAAACTTATGGGCCTTATTTTCTGAACTTGAAACTTTATTGTAAACTCTATTTAACTTGGATGAATGTATTTAAACGGAAAATGTATTCCGTTCTTTATTATCGTGTGTTGTGATTTCCAATTTAGTAGCACCCCATGACCCGTATGCTTCCGCGACTATCAAATTTGGGGGTGTTACAATTGGTGTGAAGTGGACCCCATTGTTTTATATTTGGTCTGTGAGAGTGTGGGGGTATTTTAGTGGGGTGTATTTGTATAAAGTGAGTATTTTAATGAAATGTGAGGATAAGATGACCATGTCCACAAATAAGTGAGTGGGAGTGAGGGGGTAGTGAGAGGAGAGAGAAAGCTAAGGTGGTGCTGAGGTGTAAGATGAGAATGCATTTGCCTTGATTTTTAGTCTAACAGCAATAGGTACCTACTTGTGCCGTCGTGGTTAAAATGCTTCCATATAAGCACATTTTCCCAGAACACCCAAATCATCACAACACAAAAAACACCCCTCCCTGTTATCACACCAGGTGCCATGATGCACCCCTGGACCTGTATTTTTTATTTTACTTTTTCATTTATTAAAATAAAATAACACATTAAACTAAAATTAAAATCTCATTAATAAAAAAAATACATTAAAAAAGTACATAAAATTTTAAAGATTTAAAAATTAAAAACAAGACATAGAAATAAAAGTACGTAAACTAAACTAGTTTCATCCAAAATATTGAGCCCGGATTCGGTCTTTAAGCTCCTGGATTCTAGCCGCGTTTGCCAGATTCATCTTGCTGGTGTCCGTATCAAGCATCATTAAGTCCTCGTTCCTTTTTTGAGCTTTGAAAACTTCAACTCTAGGCATAGTCTCTTGTTTAATTCTTTTCATCTTCGCCTCACTGTCTAAAGTTAATTATTGTTGCATCAATTCTGAAACTTGTCTTGTGAACTAGAAGTGGCGGATGAGTTTGTAGATCATTGACTTTTAGACTTTCATTCTTTGCCGGGTGGACGCGACAAAGCATCATCTCCAAAAAGCTCGGGTGCGTCTTCGATTAGCCATCCTTGGTTTATTCTTGCTTGTGTCAAATCACAATTTTTTTTCATTTGTATTTGTCTCTCAAAAAACCCCAAGCACTTTTGTGTGGAAAAATTTTCTTCTCAATGTCTTTATACAAAATTTGAACCCGGGACAACAAATCTTCATCATTCTAACCACTAAGAGAGTTGGTTTGGTCGACAAGCGAGTGAGACTTCTCCATTTCTCAGTTCATCGGAGTCCACTTTCCCTTCAACATGTTCTTGTTACGCAATTTCAAACCATTAAGCTTGCCTTGCGCATGATATTTGTCGATAACTTTGTACCAAAACGTGTCATTGTTTTGGTCGCTCCCGACTTGCGCATTCTCGGAAACTTGTATTTAACATTCCACTAAAATTCTCCTCCGTTTGGGTCCAAAGTGAAGGATCGATTTTCTTATCACCAGATTTCTTGGCTTTGGACTTGCAACATTTTTTGGTGACGATGGCCCCGCGTCAGCTTCTTGAGGTTGTCGGGTAAATTGGGGTGGTGGGGATTGTTGGGAAAATTAGGATTGGTATAGTGTTTGTTGTTTGAAAATTTGGGTTTGGGATTGTTGTCATAGGGTGAATTGGTCGGGTGTAAAGTTGGTGAATGGTTTATTAAAAGTGGGGAATTGGTTTGGGATTTAATTGAAGTTGGCGAATGATGGAAGTTGGTTGGTGTTTGAGGTAATGGAATTCGTAGATGATCGTGTGTTTGGATTAGAGGAAGATGAGGAATCTTTATTTGGTTTTGCTGGTCGTTGAACATGATGTTGACCCATTGATTGAGATTCATTTTTGTTTGTTAATAAGAGAATCATATATACTAAAAACTTAAGTTGTCTTATAAATGCAAAGTGCTAATAATAAATGTTTCATGTGGAGGCTTCATGTGTTAGTAGATTGATTTAATAGTCATGCATAAGGGTAAATACATAAGATTAGTGATTCGAGTAATTGAAAAAATTTGTACAGTACAAGGTAGTTTAAGCAACATCAAACTTAAGTTGTCTTATAAATGCAAAGTTGGCACAATAAATGTTTCAGGAATTAAAAGTAAAATGTGGAGGCTTCACATGTTAGTACATTGATTTAATAGTCATGCATAAGGGTAAGTACATAAGATTAGTGATTCGAGTAATTGAAAAAAATTGTACGGTACAAGGTAGTTTAAGCAACATCAAAAGTATATCAATTACACAATATTGGGTGACTTAATTTAATGTGCAAGAGGATTTGTGCACAAATTGTAGTACGGTACAAAGGTAGTTTAAGCAACATGAAAAGTATATCTTCTATACTATCTAAAGATTGGAGTGCTTAATTTAATGCGCAAGAGGCATTGTGCACAAAATTTTGTACGGTACAATATGTTTTGCATGAGGAATCGTGCACAATAGTTTGTACAGTACAACATGTTTCAAGCCATCTCTAAACCTCAAAGAATACAAACCAAAAATGTCATGAATGCATAAATTAAACACACCAATTAGTGGTTAGTCTTTTTATCTTCCCGTCCATGAGTTACAAATATTTTATCAACTATATAATGTATCAAAAAATCACACACAACAAACCACAACTTCCTCCACACCACGTGCACATTGCGCTACAACTTATTATGGTGGTAAAATAAGCATCATATCGTGTTACTTATTTAGCATATTGATTTATATTATTTTATGTAAATTTCATGTGTGTTTTGTATGTGTAACAATGTAGGACATAAAGATGGTGCTTAGGAGGTTTGGTAGTAACATCATCTTCTCTAATGGTTTAAGAGATCCTACACATCGTTGTCTTATCAATTAAGTGGAACATGCACGAACATTTTTACTTTGATCGAAAATGCAATATATTGATTAACTGTATTTAAGTTACTAATGATCAACTATATCTAATTATTTTTTGTAGCGTGTCAAGAAGCATTAAAGAAAGAGATCGAGAAGTCACAAAAATTGTATCAAAAATAAAACATGCAAAAGGCCAATGAACAACAACGACAAAGACAACAACAACAAGAACAATGCCACGGCCACCGGTGGGATGAATACTTAGCATTCATATTAATAGTACGTTACAAATTAAACATGCAATATTTTACTTCATGTAATACCGCTAAACGGACTAATACTATTGATTCGTTAGCAAGTAAGTTTATTGAAATAATGTGACGAGCATTCAATTTTTAGTCAATAATTATTATTACACTTTGTTGGTGCATTTTAATATTTTTGCTCTTAATGTAGTTTTTTGTCTTGCGGTGTGTTAATGTCACTTTCTTAATTAAACGTCTTAGAATATTGCGTGACTTTGATATTTGATATGACTGTGTAAATTATGTCGATGTTACATATTGAAAATGGTAGTATATAATAAAAATATCTTCACACTATCATCTTAACAATAAGAATCTTCTAAATCGAAGAAGTATATAAAGGAGAAGAAAATTGTATTTCAAATGTTATCCTACGCCTATCATGAGGTAAGTATTATTCATTTGAGTTTGAGATCATGTGATTCATGTCGTCATACTGTAAATACTTAGAATGAGTTACTAATGAATGCTCCAAATTCGATATTATAGTTTATGAAAAAATGTTGTAATAATGCATTAATTAAAAAATAATTTATGTAACTTACTCATATTAAAAGATTACATATGAAAAGCCTAATTTAAATATAACATTTTGCAAAAAAAACCTCTTAACATTAAAGAAAGAGATCGAGAAGTCACGAAAATTGTATCAAGAACAAAACATACAAAATGCCAATGAACAACAACGAAAAAGACAACAACAACAAGAACAAGGCAACGGCCACCGGTGTCAATATAGATGAATACTTAGCATTCATATTAATAGTACGTTACAAATTAAACATGCAATATTTTACTATACGAATTATAATTTATTCTCTTAAATATACTAATTACTTTAATGTTTTATGTTTTTATAGTTTTGTTAAAAAAGAAATTTGTTTTATAGTTCGCTTTTAATAATGTAATTTATTTGAACAACAAAGTCCGTCTTTCATAAAAAATGAGAGTTTCAAACATGAACCGAAAATTAGTCTCGAACATTACGAAAAAAATAGTTAGATCCAAAGTGTGTGCATCGCATGGGTCCTGAGGCAGTCAAAACCTGTGTGCATCGCATGAGATGAATATAAAAGGTCTTCAACATTAATATCATCGCTTCATATTTAAAATAGTTTATGTAACTTATACATATTAAAATATTACATGTGAAGAGACTCTTTTCAATGTAACATCTTGAAAAAAAAAAATATCTTCACATATACTCTTTTAATGTCAATAAATGCTTGGAAATGTGATACCATCACAACTTAGATATATAATGACGAAAATAAGTGCCGAAGATTACGCTATAAAAACTTATATACAGCCCATGTGCAACTCAATAAAGTATTTTAAATACATATTAAGCTTAGCAAATGTGTCACACCATACAACTTAAATATAAAATGACGAAAATAAATGCCGAATATTATGCTATGAAAACTTCTATACAGCCCATGTGCATCACACGTATTTTAAATCTATGAAAACTTCTATACAGCACATGTGTATCGCAATGGGCATTGTTGACTATCATAAGAAATAGTTATAACTTAGCTGGATATATTAATATTAGTTAGTTTCAATAAAAAATGATAAAGTCAATACCAAAATAAACAGACCAAAAATATTACGTAAAAAATGCATCTTAAAAGATTACATGTCAATAAACTATTTTTAATACATATCATGCTTACAAAATGTATGCTACCATGACAACTTATATATATAATGACAAAAATACGTCTCGAATATAAAATGACGAAAATAAAATATGGATATTAAACTTTGAAAACTTCTATACAGCCTATGTGCATCTCACGATAAAAATTAGTTTTTTTGACAATACTAAGAGTTAGAATTTCTAATGGTAAACAAAAGCAATGCATCACATGGGTAAGTGAGTTTTAGTACATCCAATTTGAACAGATAAATTAGAAAAGTTTTCTAAAATAACAAAATACGGCAAATTAAAAATATCACATTGAATAATGAATAGAAATGAAAAATTACATAATTTTGGCTCACAGTCATTTATAAATTATAATAACAAATAAAAAAGCTGTGTGCATCGCACGGGTCATGAGGCAACCCAAGTTATATATTGTATTTTGAATGTTTGACTCGACCTCTCGACATCAACATTTTTCATGTCATGCTAACAAACACAACTTAGAAACTTATTGACCAACAAAATTCATCCATGACCAAAATGACGAAAATTAGTGCTGAACAATACGCTATGAATATTTAGATCGAGCCCATGTGCATCGCACGGGTCTGAATGACTAGTTATCGAGAAGTTTAGAGATATAAGTGAATTTGGAAGTGTGTGAAAAAAATAAGAGTTATGAAGTATTTGTGGGGTTTTTAAAAGATAAAATTTGAGAAAAAGTTAGTATGATGGACAATAAAATGCTAGTAAAAGAGGTGTTTATTATTTTGTCTGTTGCATAATGTTTAGACAAGAAAAAATAAAATAAAATATATGGACCGTTAAGGCTAGCAATGAACACGCCAAACTCAAAAACGTCGCATTTAGTGTGGGTCTCACGTTTTTCACCGTGAGCCGAAGACGTAACGTATCAGCTGGTTTAAAGATGACGATATCTTCTTTACGCTGTGTTCTCGAGTTAGAGTTAAGTAAGAAAATGAAAGAAAAGAGAAGATGTTGTGTTCTCGAGTAGCATTTAAGAAAGAAAAAAAAAGAAAAAGAAATGAAAGTAAGTGTTATTTTGTTGATTTTTTAAGTTATTATTTTTTCAAATTTAAAAAAAAAAATATTTACTTTACATTTCGTTAATAATAGAACAATAAAACTCAAAAACACATCCTTAAAAAAAAAAAAAAAAAAAAAAAAAAAAAAAAAAAAAAAAAACCCGAAATGTCGTTTATATTTCCTGCTCGGTTGATCTCGAAACTTTTAAAACGAATATAAAAACAGATATTTTTGGTCCAAGTTACCACAACATTTATAAAACCCCCACACTTTTTTCCTTTCCTTTAAACTCCAGAATCTCCCCCAATTTTCATTCAAACAAACCACTTTCTCTCCACCTCCTCACACACACACACACACACACACACACACACACACACACACACACACACACACACACACACACTAGGGTTTCATTTCATCTTCAAATCACAATGACAGACGAACAACCACCACCGTCATCCACCGCCGCCACGTCACCACTCGGCCACAACGTCATCCCAATAGTCAACAAGCTACAAGACATTTTCGCTCAATTAGGCAGCACATCAACAATCGAGCTACCACAAGTAGCTGTTGTAGGTAGTCAAAGCAGTGGTAAGTCTAGTGTACTCGAAGCTCTTGTAGGACGTGATTTTTTACCTAGAGGATCGGATATCTGTACGCGTAGGCCGCTTGTGCTTCAGCTGCTGCAAACGAAGCGCAAACCGGACGGTGCGGCGGATGAGGAGTATGGAGAGTTTTTACATGTGCCTGGGAAGAGGTTTTATAATTTTAACGATATTCGGAAAGAGATTCAGGTATTGCGCCTTTTACGATTATATTATGATTATAATTGTGTATCGTTAATTGTTTTGACCTCGATATATAGAGCATTTATAGTTACTGATAATATTTTGTGATAATTTGAGTTTGTTTGCCGGAGTTATAACGAGATTAGATTGAAGTATATGACCAGTGGCACTTAGTGTAGCTCTGTATTGTTAATTTGTTAGCTGGTTTGATCTCGAACTGGTGTGTTTAACATTTACGATATTTGTTAGTGGATTGACAGATGTGGTGTTTGTTGTATTAAATGACGAATTAACGTTCCTTGATAATTCAAGGTCTTTTGCCGGCCTTAGAACGATATGGAATTAGATTTGTTAAGTTTAGAGAACTCGAACTATATGACTAGTTGCACCTTGTGATTGTTTGGATATTTGTCAGTGGATTGAGAGATATAGTATTTGCTGTTTTAAAATATGAATTAGTGTTTATGACTCGAGGTGTTTTAGCGGAGTTATAACAAGATTAAAATGATATTGGATTAGAAATTTTAAGTTCAGATAACTTGAATTATATGACTAATGGCACCTGGTTATAGCTGTGTATTGTTGATGGTCGAGATAGATGACAGGGCCTTTTTCCCCTCTTACTGACCGGGAGGGCAATCTTTTGAATGTTGAAGTGGTGTTTTGACATTTAGGATATTTGTTTATAGATTGATAGATGCGTTATTTGTCATTCTAATAGATACATGATTTGAAGTTTATGTAGGAAGTTTAAAATGATATTCGATTAGATTTGTTATGATTAGTGAACTCGAATGATATGACTAGGTGGCACCTGATTAAGTTATGTTTTGTTAACTATTTTGACCACAAACTGGTATAGACAATGCATAGGATATTTGTTAATGGATTGAGGGATGCAGTATTTGTTGCTGTAAAATATGAATAAATGTTTCGTGATAATTTGAGGTCTTTTGCTGGCTGTAAAACAAGATTAAAATGATATTGCATCAGATTAATTAACTATAGAGAACTCGAACTGTATGTGTAGTAGCACCTGGTATAATTCTTGCACCTGTTGTTGATCTAAGCCATTTGCCTATTGATATGGAGGAAGGTTTATGTGCCATCCAGAGTCAAGTCTTATAGTTTAGAAGGAAGTTGTAATTGGCAATTATTTGTTAATTCTAAAATAACTGCTCACACTTGAGAGATGCACCATTTGTTGTTCTAAATCATGAATTGATGTTTCATGATAATTCAGTGTCTTTTGTCTGATTTAAAATTATAGGACTTAGTACTAGACCAAATGCAGTTTACATAACGAAATTAGATCATTAGAATGATATTTTGATAATATTGATCAACTTTAGTGAACTCGAAATATATGACTAGTGCCACCTGGTGTTAATTTCGTACTGGATATCGAAGTGGTATTTCTATCCACATAAAGGAGGATCAACAAGAAACGTATATCTTAGAAGGAAGTTTCAAATGTTAATTACTTATGAATCCTAGCAGGACGAGTCCTTCAAGCCAATAAGGATAGATAAAAGCGTATACTTGAAGTAGTTCTTTTTGCTAAAGGAGTTAAGCGCGATAGTGTCTTGATTCTTTATTTTTCGTTTCACCATATAGTTTGTAGTGGCAATGATTATATAGAGTATCTGCATTTACGTCACCAAAGTGGAGGTAGATAGTTGCGTATACTCATCTGACTTACAGCAATTTGTGTAGTAATTGATGCCTTGAGCTATAAACATACGGCTACTTAAACAAGTCAATGGCACTCAACATGAAGGTATTTTAGAACTATTACCTGGCTGTCTTGAGTTGGCAGCTCAGAAATAGGTTACAGTTAGCAAACATATGTTCATGTAAACCACCCAGGGGTGTCCTTGTGGTAAAAGGCTTGTGATTATCATTACTAAAATGTGAGAGGTCTCAAGTTCAATTCGAGCTTGTGCAAACAACCCTGATGTGGCCACACCAACCTTCCCAAAAAGGGGAGAGCTTTACTCAGTTTGTGTCTGTGTGGTGGTGGGCTCAAACCTTGTGGATTAGTCGGCCAAAAGGTCGGGAACCATGGTTACCCAAAGGAAACATATGTTCAAGTGTATCTTAGGAGGGCGATCAGTCCAAATTAGCATAGGATCCGTCTTCACCTACTCATTGTTGCAAATTTGAAATTTAGGCAGATGCATAACTTTTCGTAGTCATTGGTAAATTTCACATGGCATGAATAAGCAGGGCCCCATGTGACTAAGGTGCTGTTTGTTTGTTTTTTAAATGTCAATCTGAATCTAACAAAAAAGAACAAATACAAGAGGTTGGGAGGGAATGGGAGAGTGAAACATTTTTTTTTTTTTTTTTTTTTTTTTTAATTTTGTGTCAACAAGAGGGCATTAAGAGCCATTAAGATACCCCTCTCAAGTCTGGACCATTAAGATGTTTTTAGGTCTGACCGCTTCTGAACGAAAAGAAAAAAACAAACTGTCTGACCGCCCAAAACATCTGACCGATTAAGAGGTTTGGCTCATTAAGAGTCTGTTAAGCCATTTTAAGAAAAAACAAACACCACCTAAATGAGACTTTGTCGCAAGTACAACGGTTAATGTAATTGTCGCATATAAAGGTTTAATCAGTAGCATTATTATTGGGTCATATTAAGATGGGGGAATCAGTTTTTACCATAGTGATATTGTTACTTGTTGCTCTATTGCTCATTGGTTATGCCTTTCGAATGGTTGCACAAAAGATATTATGATATAAAGACATAAAGTGAATTAATCTTTCCCCAACCATGAATATGACACGAAACCAGAACTCTTTACTGTTATCTATCATTCCTCATGTTTAGGTATCTGACTAATGATTACCCACACTAGGTTAAACCAATGTCTGATACTGATGATGCTGACAACCCACTGCCTAGTCGCTACCATTTTATATATTAAGTTCTGCCTGCCCTTTAAGAACCATTTCGTGTGTTAGCTATTATGAAAATAAGAAGGCCAGGACCACAACTATTAGCCTTCTATTCTCAAGCAGTAGGGGCAGGCTAAAACTAAGAGGCCACTAAAAAGAAAAAGCAAAAGAATGAAACAATATTTTTCTCTCATTATCTGAGTTTACAGAAAGCAACTATTCCCTTATCTGCTTCTTTTGTTGATTTAGAGACCAACTCAGTTATGATATTTGGAATTTCTTAAGCCTATAAAAATGAACACTTCTACTACTTTTCAATTTAGGCAAACAAAATTGATTGCTGATTCCTCAGTTTCTTGTTTGGATGATTTAGGCCGAGACAGATAGAGAAGCAGGAGGAAACAAGGGTGTTTCTGACAAACAGATCCGTTTAAAGATATTTTCGCCTAATGTACTTGACATCACCTTGGTGGATTTACCGGGTATAACAAAAGTTCCTGTTGGTGACCAACCGACCGATATTGAAGCTCGTATTAGGACCATGATAATGTCGTACATTAAGCTTCCCAGCTGTTTAATACTAGCTGTTACACCAGCAAATGCTGATCTTGCCAACTCAGATGCACTTCAGATTGCTGGAAATGCAGATCCTGATGGTAGGCAGTGATGTCATTTGTCTATTTAGTAGAATGAGTGGTTGTTGATCAACTCCATCTTTTTAACATGGCTTCTCTGCTTTTTGTGCTTTCAGGTCTGCGCACAATTGGTGTGATCACAAAGGTTTCATACATGATCTCATATTTCTGGTTTTCTTATTTATCGTGTATTTAGTATTCGTCATTGCTGAAGTGTGTTATTCTTTTTGGTTCTTTAGTTGGATATTATGGATAGAGGTACAGATGCTCGCAATTTTTTGCTTGGAAAAGTGATTCCCCTTCGACTTGGCTATATTGGTGTTGTAAATCGTAGTCAAGAGGTAATGTTATTGTTTTTCCAAGTTCTTACAATGCCAGTGGAGGCTGATTATTTTCTATGTATTCCATGTGGTAGTAGTCCTAAAGAAGCTTCCTACTCTCTACTTGTGTCACTTGTGTGGAAGTTGTATTGTTATTGTATTAAGATTGCCAAAGTAAAGAACTTGAACAACTATGATATTTTTACAAAAGTAAAATATCTCTAATAAATGTGGTAGTTGTACTGAACTAAAAATACTTTAACCCATGTAAGTACTTAAACCGCTGTGGTAGATTTCTTGATTTTCAATCTCACGATGGTTGCCACACTTCCTTAAAACAGGACATCATGCTCAACCGAACTATTAAGGATGCACTAGTGGCTGAGGAGAAATTCTTTCGCAGCCGTCCAGTATGACGACATTCTCCTCCACCTTTGACTATGTATCAAATATGTTTTTTCAGCTCGTTTAGCTAGTTTTCACAATGTGTAGGTCTATAGTGAGCTCGCAGATCGTTGTGGCGTGCCACAGCTAGCAAAGAAATTGAACCAGGTAAGATCACAATAGGGCGGAGTTGGGATATTTTTGCATTATGTCATGGAACATTACGAGTGTGTCATTTTTCACTGAACTCACATGTTTGTATGCATATTGGCATAAACTTATACAGGGTAGATGAGGTTTTCTTCTATCAATCTCCGACTAAACCACAAATTGACTCTTGATTTCTTTGCAGATTTTGGTGCAACACATCAAAACAGTGCTGCCAGGGTTGAAGTCGCGTATTAGTCATGCTTTAGTTTCTGTAGCCAAAGAACATGCTAGTTACGGAGAGATTACAGAGTCAAAGGTATATAATATGCTTATCAAACCTATCTCCTAGTCAAGCCTTGGAAATTTTTTAGTTATACATTGTGTGATTGTGATTTTTCTCAATTATGGAGGATAAAAACAGCTTCAGCCAAGGTGGGTTTGAGCACGATTTTTGCCACTGCTGTTTGAGGCATATATCTAGAATATAGACTCGGGGTTCTATTCGGTAGACATTGTTTTTCCTTTTAACATTTGCTTTGTAATGATTTATAGGCTGGCATGGGAGCTCTTCTTCTAAATATACTTTCAAAGTACTCAGAAGGTGATGCTCTTCAGTTTTAGTTTCCTTACTTCTTTTACACATGCTAGCCTATTTTTTTGATTCTGGATCTCATAGATGATCTTGTTGATTCATTTAAACAGCCTTCTCTTCAATGATTGAGGGGAAGAATGAAGAGATGTCAACATCTGAGCTGTCTGGAGGAGCAAGAATACACTATATTTTCCAGTCAATTTTTGTGAAGAGTTTGGAGGTGAGTCTTTAGTTGAGTTTATTGATGGATGTATATGTCCATTTGGCATTGCAGTTTTTTTTGTTGGTTGATTTGTCTGTTAAAGCATAACTTCCTAATATCGAAGACCATTTATACCCATCTTAACTTTGGGTTCAAGTCATTTACGTATCTAACAGACCTACTGATGCAGGAGGTTGATCCTTGTGAAGACTTGACTGATGATGACATACGAACTGCCATACAGAACGCCACTGGTCCTAGATCTGCATTATTTGTGCCTGAAGTAGGTCTTACTCTGTACTTTCAGTTGTTTATGTCTTCAGACTGTGTTTGATTCTGGATATTCATATATACTTTTAAGGAAGATATTTTGTTATAAAGTGCTTACATTTGAATTTTAATATTCATATGCAGGTTCCGTTTGAAGTACTTATTAGAAGGCAGATTGCTCGTTTGCTAGATCCAAGCCTTCAGTGTGCAAGATTTATTTATGATGAGTTAATAAAGGTAAAAGTTTTTTTGGTAAAATCTATATGCTCCATAGTGACATGAATGGGATGATGACTGTTCTGTCTCTGTTTTAGATGAGCCATCGCTGCATGGTCAATGAGTTGCAGAGGTTTCCTGTTCTTAGGAAAAGGATGGATGATGTTATCGGGAATTTCTTAAGGGACGGTCTTCAACCTTCGGAGACCATGATTGGTCACATTGTTGAAATGGAGGTAAACTACACCTATGTATTAGACATACATATATCATCGTTATATTGTTGCTGTAATGTCAGGTCTTTTGGTTGCTACAATGTCTAAAAATGTTTCTTATGTTAAGGGTTTTAGTTTGAGGATAGCTATAATCTGTCATGCGAAAAAAGTGTGGCAACCATTAAACTGCAAGTTCATTGTAATTGGCCTATATATACAATCATGAATGGGGGATTTACTGTTCATAAGATGTCTTAAAAACTAACCCCTATTTTAGTGGTGTTTAAGCAAGTTCTAAAACAAACTAAAGGTGCTTAAGTAAGATTATTAAAAAGTTTATTTTCTACCCCTAAACTATTTACTAAATGATAATAAAATTACAACTACTATCATAATTTGACTGCGTGGTATGGAAAAAAAAAATTACTTTTTTTTTAAACATTAGCATTTTTTTTTTAATTATTTTGTAATTTTTTTAATTTACCATTGTTGCAATATATTATGTGACTCTGATGATTTTATAAAATAACCAAGCTTTAAGACAAACTAAAGGTGCTTAGGTAAGATGCTTAGAAAAGTTTGATTTCTACCCCTAAACTATTTTTAAACAACAATAAAATTACACCTATCATAATTTAACTACATCGTAACGAAAAAGATATCCACCTTTTTTAAACATTAATATTAAAATAGGCTTTTAATTTATCAGTGTTGTAAATATCGCTCGGCGGTCGACCACCGCCAAGCGCCAAGACCGATATGGCGGCGATATATCAGTGATATATCGGAGACCATAAATTATAAAGAAATTTATGTATATTTTTGAAATACAACATAAATTATAAAGGAATATGAAAAAAAACCCTAGATCTAGGCTAGATCTGAAGTAAATATGAAAAAAAACCCTAGATCTGAAGTTAAACGGCGTTGACCGGCGTGAATCTGAAAAAAAAAAACCCAGATCTGGCGTTGACCGGCGTTGACCGACCGCCGCCAAGGCCGATTTTTGACCGATTTTGACCGCCAAGCTCCGATTTTGACCGATTTTGACCAAAATGCCAAGTTAGACCGATATGGGAAATATCGTGGCGGTGGACCACCGCCAAGCGCCATGGCGCCGCCATATCGGCCGCCATGGCCGATTTTTACAACACTGTAATTTATGATCAAAATGAGCCTAATATTACAATATATTCCGACACTTTTATGATTTTATGAAAGACATAAGTATACATAAAATTACAACTAGTTGGTAATTACTCTTATATACAATTACCAACCACATATGAACAGTGAAAAGTTATTATTATTATTATTATTTTTAATTAATGAACATCTCATATTAAAGCTGAAACAAAAGCATAATTAATAGCTAGCTCAATTGGTAAGCACTCTTATCTTCAAACTAGATGTCTAAAGATCAAATCTTGGCATACTTCTTTTTCCTTTACTTGAAAAAAGTGGTGGTGCCAATGTCCAGGCAATCCAAGCCCAATGACTTCTAAAGTAAAGTAAAGTAACTCCCAATACCGTCTTCCAAGGGTTATGGCTCCCAATACTGTCTTTCACGGTGTATGGGGGAGGTTGAGACGTAGAGAGCCTTACCCCTACCTAAGGTAGAGAGGCTGCCTCCGGTTCTACCAAAGGTAGAAAAGGACCTCCGGCCTTGCAAGGGGTGAGGATCGAACCCTTGACCTCTGTCTCCAGAGTCGAGTGTTAACCACTTGATCCAACCTTGCTCTTAGTTAAGTCCAATGAACTTTGCAAACCAAATAAGTGTTTATATGACTTTTAGTATATGTATTTTAGATTCTTTAATTTAATTTTTTTGACAATGATAGATTAGACAATACAAGCAAACTATACTTTGTTTATATATCTAATAGCTACTTAAATGATACAAGTCCATAGAACTCTTTTGGAGAGAACAATTCATGACATCAAATCCGACTAGATTCAATGTATATTAATAGATCTTTAAACATCGCCGCAACACGTGATTATATTTAACTCGTTTATGATATTGTCGATGGCTCTTCTGTACATGCTTTAATGAATCCTAATATATAGTACATGACATGTAAGTTATTTCTTTTTGAAAGACTTATGTTAAGGATGACATTACATAGCTGGTTTTGACAATTTGAAAACTAAGAATCAGTAAAGCATGTTCATTAGTGCATGCTTATTGCAGATCAGCTACATTGTCATGGAGAGATGGGTTCTTTAGTTGATTACATCGGAACTTATTCACAAATATGTAAATTAGTTGCACCAATACGTATCCAGTTTAACTTATTTGAGTGGGTTTTCTTTCTCTCTGCAGATGGACTACATAAATACCTCACACCCGAATTTTGTTGGTGGAAGTAAAGCAGTAGAGATTGCGATGCAACAAGTCAAATCTTCTAAGACTGTAGCAACAGTAGCAAGGCAAAAGGTATAATATTAATCTGAAGTCAGTTGTTGCAAATTCTTTACTTTTGCATCTTTCTTTACATTCTTTTGATAAATTGGTAGGATGGAGTTGAGCCTGGTAAAGCTCTACAATCTGAAAGTAGTATCAAGTCACGAGCAATGCTAGCCCGTCCTGCCAATGGAGCTGTCACAGAACAGGTTCTTCTATATACTGAATATTTGAATCACATTTGCAATGTTATACAAGTTTTAGCATTATTGGCAACACTTTAACAAAACCAGGTGCCTTGGGCTATCCTTTGTTTCTGTCGTAGATCAACTAACCTTTCCAGCTTTGTTTTCAACCCTTGCAGCATAACCAACCTGGGTCTCGGGCAATTGGTGAGGTTGAGAAGCCCTCTTCTGGTAAGCTTTTGCTTTCAATTTGGAATACATATTTACAGCATTTTTCAACCTGGGTTTGGGACAGTTGGTCGTGTTGTAGTTACTTTCCTAGAAATACATCCTTGACCTCAACAATATCATCGATTCATCTAATGCAGCATCCACTATAGTACTACCTTTTTAGCTATTCACTATTGCTATAGGAATATTCTAAGCTTTAAAGTTTCAGCAGATCGTACTACATTCGGTTTACTACTATAGGAGCCTATTTTACTATTGTTAGAAATTCAGTTTTGCTCCCATAAAGTAAAATAAATAACTAAAAATTTACTGCACTTATGGGCACAATTTGATTCTCATTTTGACTTATCAACTTTTTCTTGTAACAAATACTTGCTCATGACCTAGCTATCGGTGACAGTTTACTAGCAGAAACACAGTTGTGATCTTTTGATTGTTGTATTTTCTTCAGGAAGCACAAGTTGGGGGATCTCATCAATTTTTGGTGGGTCTGATAGTCGCACAGCTGTCAAAGAAAATCCTACAAACAAACTGTTTAGTGAACCACTTCAGGCTATGGATAATGCATTTTCGATGATCCATTTGAGGGAGGTATGTGATTAAAAATTCCATTTCATAGGTTATAGGACCAAATAGGATTGTTCATATCTGTTTATTTTTTTATATAGCCCCCAGCAGTGTTGAGGCCCTCAGATGCCCATTCAGATCAGGAGTCTATTGAGATTCATGTTACGAAGTTGCTGTTGAGATCATATTATGACATTGTCAGAAAGAACATTGAGGACTCTGTACCCAAAGCAATTATGCACTTTTTGGTAATTTTCAGCTTTTCATTCATCTTCTAGTTCTTTAGCTTTGATGTACATACTTTACTATTATAATTTCTTAATAACTAAGAAGTACTCCCTCTGTTTAATAGCAAATACGCCACTTCTCATTTTTGGTGTTTTAAACATGCAACATTTGTTCGTTTAGAAAGCTTTTTTCCTTTAAATTTACCTCTTCGCTCTTTAACAACCATTACAGTATATAATGTGGTCCACTTGTCATTTTTCAATTTTGTCTTATTAAGGAGCATTTAAGGTATTTTGATTATTAGTAAAAGACTTCTATTATTATACACGCAAAGTCAAACATTGCATTTTTTGGGACCAGAGCTGGCATTTGATTTGCGGTTAAGGGAACTATTAGTTGGTCATAGAAAGTTGGAATGCTGTCTCTGGTTGGAGAAAATTTTTGTCAATCATGGGCCACACTAATAATAGTTGTAAGTTATAACTGAATTACGGTCGCGTTGGAGATTTTAAACTTAAAAGTTTGCATACGTCACTAGCACTGTACCCAGGATTAACCTGGTGAAGGCCGCATATCTGAGTCTAAGGGTGCGTTTGGTATGTAGATGAGTTTGGGGTGGAATTTGGATTTGGATTTGGTTTAGGATTTGGATTTGAAGAAGGTTCTGTAAAGAAACTAAAATAGATAAATTATTTACTTATGTATTGTTAGTAACGTAGGTATTACTAGTATCAAAATTAAATCAAAAAGTTAATTTTATAATAATAAGATAAAAGTTATAAGGAGAGAGAAAGAGAGAAGGGTATTCAACTGGCCCTACAAAAATGAATAAGCTGCAGAAATTTTGTTAAACCAGGGCATTTAGTGAGGTTTTGTAGAAACCCTCAAATATGAGCAGAACTCCCAATTTCAAAACCCATGAGTGCTTACCAAACAACATATTTCACTTTAGGTCCGAATCCCAAAACCTCACCCTCATAACAAACACACCCTAAAAGACTTCCTCCCTGGGTAACCTGAAAGGGAAAACCTCATCCATTTACACGCTTTAAGATTAGAGGCTTGTAATTGGTTAATGCTTTGGTCTTAAAAGGAGATGGTGTCTACAACTTAAATGCTTATAATATGGCATAGATGAGAAAAGGATTATTTAATAATTGCAAGTTTTTACGTTGCCACTTGGCTGGCAAACTGCTAAGGCATCTAAGTTTTTTACATAGAAAGTAGATTAATATTATTGATACACAAAGATTTCTACCATGGTATATGATTTGGTATATACTTGATGTCCTTACAATCTAACTATTTTGATTCATTCAGGTTAACCATACCAAACGAGAGTTGCATAATGTATTCATCAAGAAGCTGTACAGGTAATAAACAATAACTGAGTATTATTTTCATGTATATCATCATCACTTACTATAAATAAATTCTTATCTTATATCTGGTTCTGGATAGAACACCATAATATATAATAATTTCCTTTTGCCATCATTATACGTAGTTCAGTACCTAATGTGGGTGCTTGTTCACATATTTTGGACAGGGACGATTTGTTCGAGCAAATGTTACAAGAGCCTGATGAAGTTGCTACGAAGAGAAAACGTACCCGGGATATGCTGCGTGTTCTTCAGCAAGCTTTTCGGGTAAGTGTCGCCATTTTCCATCCTAAATGTATCTCATCATTTGTGATATTATCAGATAATGTATATTTAAGATTTAATCACCAAACGAATAGAAAAACAAAGTTGCTATTCTAATAACTTCTGAGGGATGTCCTCTGACACCTTCTCTTGGCAAATATGATCCCTAATGTTCTTGTAGTCCAGTCTGGTGCCATTGCAATATATTTTTGTTGCTTTAAACAGACAGTTTCATTTCAGACTTCTGATGTTCCCATAATTGAATGTGTAGATAATAATATTAGGAGGGTGTTTGGGATTACTTACTTTTTCTGCTTCTGCTGCTTCTTAAAAAAAGTACTTATAAGCTGCTTAAAAATAAGTAATTTTAAAAACAGTGTTTGGATTTGCTTATTCTGTAAAAGATGCAATAATACTAAAAAAACAATTATTTGATAAAGATATTTAATCATATGTGTTTAATAAAGATTTAAGATTGAATATGATGGTAAAAACTAATTTTAATTTAACATGAAATAAGCAGCTTCTTACCTGCTTATGAAAAACTGATTTTCTGCTTAAAAATAAGTAGAAAGTGTTGGTGTTTGGATAAAAAAACTGTGCTGGATAGCAGGAAAAAATAAGTAATGCCAAGCACCCACTAGATTGAACCAAGAAGTTTGTTTATAAAGGTGGCAATACCAACCCACTTGCTTTGAAATGGGTTTTGATTTGAGTTTCCATTTATATTATTAACGGGTCTGATGGATCATCCTCTAAAACCTAACCAAAGAAAATTGTTGCCGGGGTAAAAAAAAACAATATATATATATATATTTTTTTTGTTTTTTTTTTTGTACAATAATTTATATATTTGGTAAAAAAAAATGTTGCCAGGTTGAACTGGCAGGCTCCATCTTTTACCTGTCAGAAATTACCCGTTTTGCCTTGAACCTATTGCACATTGCGTTTCACATCTGCTTGTTATATCAAATTGTCTTCATTCAGCAAAAAATAAGCTGTCTCACTTTGTTTTGTTCTCAATTTTTCATTGTTTTAGACGTTGGATGAACTACCACTTGAAGCAGAAACAGTTGAAAGGGGTTACAGCTTGACAAGTAATGACACGACGGGTCTTCCAAAGACGCAACATGGGCTTCCTACATCATCATTTTATTCTTCAAGTAGCGGTTCAGCTGATTCCTACACAGCTTCTCCAAAGAACCAAAGGTCTCGTAAATCTTCTCATTCAGGAGAGTTGCAGTCACCTTTCTATGGCAATGCTGAATCCAATGGAAATGGTCGCAGTTCACTTCTTGGTCTCTACCCTACAGTCGATTAGTAAACTCCCAATAATGAAAGAAGAGCTTTACGCAAGTGAAATAGACAAGACATACTCATGGTGCAACCCAAAACTACAACCTTTTATTGGGTTGCCTATGAGGTGCATTTGCGTCTTTTTAATTGGAGATGTCTATTAAATCTCGAAAATTACCTGCTCGTTTCGTATCACAATATATAGATAAGTCCATTGTTTGCTGACAGGAGTAGGGTGTCCATTTTGGAACCCTAAGTTCCATAATTTTGATCGCCCTTCCAAAGAAATTGTGGCATAAAGAAACAATCCCCTCTTTTATGTGCCCAGTGTTTAGGGTTTTACTTTGTAATTGACAATGTAACGTTAAGTTGGTTTTAACCTGACTTGTGATACGGAAGATTATTGTGTGGATTTTGGGGTTATTGACTTCTAGTGACCTCTGCTGTGGTGGGCTAGGTCACGTCTGAGGCGTGTATAATGTTTGTGTTACTTTTGACATGCCGCGATGGTGGAATTTAGACCGGACTGGTCGCATATATAGTGAAAAGAATGTTAAAGAAACAAGTTGAGAAACTTAATGACAAAGTAAATCGCTATATCACAAATTGCGAAGTTGATTTGTGTTTATACTCTATGTAGTTATCTCGGTCAAATTTCAAATATCGTTCATTGCCTAGATTTGAAAGTGGTTGTGGTGGGCTTAAGAGAGGTGAAATATAATGGTGTTGGGACTATACTCAAAAGATTTATATATTAATTACGGAGTATAGAAAAGATAGAGTTTACAGTTTACACTTTATCACTTTAAAAGCACACCACACTTTTCTCTCGTTCTTTTTTTTTAGCCGCTTTCGACCTTCATCTTCTTCATATCTTGGAAGGGTTTATACTTTAACCACTTTCAATCGTCTTTCTTTTCATGATTTTTTGAAACCCAACAAAAACAAGTGAAACTCAAGATTCAAGATTTCAAATCAACGTTCAGCAAAATCTTGGCCAATCTTGCCGAGAATATCTGCAAAATATCGTCCAATCTCGTCGAGAATATTGGCTCCGATATTTACCACCAAGATTTGGAACCAATATTTCCCGGCCAACACACGTATTAGTACCTCGAACTTGGCAAACTGGATCATCTAGTACCCTGAACTTTAAAAGGTGTAGAATGGTACCCTGAACTTGACAAATGAAATTTCTGCTACCCTATACCAAATTAATTCCATAACTTATTATTTATTAATTTTTTCTAAAAAACAAATTACTAAGGCTTAATGTAATATTAATGACTTATAGTTAAACTTAGTATAATTGATCATATTTTATTTAAAATTGAGTTAATTTCATTTTTTTAATTAATATAAAATTATATTTAGTTATTGAGAATAAATATATATTTGAAATAATACTTTATACAAATGAATATACTGCACTATTTTTTATATATAATTTTCGTATTATATACTAAATGTTTGTTTCACATATTTTTGAGACCATAACAATTTAACTATTTATTTCTCATATGCATATGTTAAATTAAAAATTACAAAAACTCATATAGAGTTAGCTATAAATTAATCTAAAAATTATTTGTAAAAAAATTTAATAATATAATATAAAGATATATTAAGAGTAACGCGTTAGAGATATTTTAGAAATAGACACTACATATATATTCTTTATATTCTAAATAATCAATTAAAATAGTATATTAATAAGAAAATTAAAAATAATTAAATTAAAAAAAAAATGTATATTTATCTAGCCAAAGTTTTACTATACATTATCTATCAAAAAAACTTTACTAAATTAATTTTCAGAAAGAAAAAAATAATTAGTTGTTGAGTTAATTAGTATAGGGCAGTAGAAATTCCATTTTATCAAGTTCAGGTATCATTCTGCACCCTTTAAAGTTCACGGTACTAGATTCTCAAGTTGCCAAGTTCGGGGTACTAATATGTGTTTTGGCCTATTTTCCTAAGCTCCGAGATCCGAGATCTTGATGAGATCTCGCCGAGATTACCTACCTGCCAACAAGAAAAAGAGAAGAGAAAAACAAGAAAAACAAGAAAAGACGAGAGTGACAGTGTCTGTTAACATCCTCATCTTCCATATCCTAGACGATTTAATCACAAACATAACTGTATGGAAGCCTGGCTGTTTAAACATGGTCTGTTCATATGGTCCTGCCTCTCGAGAACCATTTTGCATACATGTTTGCAATCATAGTATTCAACAAACTTGTTACAAGCAATCACTCAGGCTAAATCCACAGAATCACGAAAAAAATGTAATGTCAACACAGACAATGCCTCTCCCAAAACACATGAGGTACCTGACCAACTTCACACAGGCTTCTAAAATTTGGGATTTGCTTATTTGAACTACCAACGGTACAAATACCAATTTAAAAATTACATGTCCAAAACCTATAAAATAAGTCGCTAAAAATGCTATGAAAATGCAAACCTCATGTACCTCAAGACGTCAACCAATATCTACAATTTTTGTAAGGACAACCGAGTTCAACCAATATCACCTTTCAACACCCACATCTGAAGTGTCTCCTCCAATGGATTATGGCATTCACATTTACAACATTATTGTCATTTGGTTCCCCACAAATACCAATTTAAAAATTACATGTCCAAAACCTATAAAATAAGTCGCTAAAAATGCTATGAAAATGCAAACCTCATGTACCTCAAGACGTCAACCAATATCTACAATCTTTGTAAGGACAACCGAGTTCAACCAATATCACCTTTCAACGCCCACATCTGAAGTGTCTCCTCCAATGGATTATGGCATTCACATTTACAACATTATTGTCATTTGGTCCCCCGCCACTCTGCAAAGAAACCCAAGTGGTATCAAGATCAATGGAACCAGCGATATATCATCTCTCTAAAAAAGATTACCTGCTCAATAGTCTTTCTAGTAGGGTCTAGAGCCCCTAATGCAGAAACTTTTTTAAGGTCTCGTAGAACTCCCTCTCGAAGTCGATATTAAAAAAAATGATAACCAGATCATAAATATAAAAACAAAACAAAACATGGATAGCTTGGCCAACTAGCCCGTAGCATTTTTATGATCCCATTCACTTCAGATTCCAGCAAATCCTTAAGTAATGTTTCAGCAAAGTTAATTATATAGGACGTAAGAAACCTACAAATGATCTCATTAGCATATACAATAACATATAGTCGTGTATGATCATTCATAACCCAAGCTAATAGATGTGGAACAGACGATAATAAAGAAATATTTACGTAATAATACCAATTTTGAAGCACTTCAACAAACGTGGCAATAACCAGATAGCACAAATAAGACCCAAAATGACTCGGTGAGTACCCATTTTTCGCAGATAGGAGACTCGCGCCTTGTCTCTTGATTTGTTTCATTTATCCTTCAATTTGCCTCGAGGCTTAGAGCATCCGCATTGCTCTACTTCTCAAAGACTTTTTATCTGTGATACCTCACATTTTTCATTAATTTAAAACTATCAAAAAGCTTTCTATAAAAACTCTCCCAATGCACAAAGCTTTACAAAAGCTTTTCAAATATACAAAAGGACCATAGATAATAGACTAGAAAAGAGAACATTGAATGAAAAAAAAAAGTACTTTTGAAAACCTTCAACAGCTCAAGCTATTGGCTAAAACAACTTAAAAAGTCTTTTTCCCCAATGCCAAAAAGCTATTGGAAGACTTTGTGAAACAGTTAAAAAGCTTTTGGTCAAGTTATGAGCTGTGGATGCTCTTAGACAACCATGTAACAAGGATACCAATAGAAAACCGAGGAGGAAGCCAAGAAATATAAATGACATTTCTAGGGATTTTTTATTTTTAATTTAATTTTATTTTATTATTATTATTATTATTATTATTATTATTATTATTATTTTTTTTTTTTTTTTTGAGTAGAGTTATTTTATGGATTAAAGACTTATATTGTCAACGTACTTTTTCAAATTTCTAAATACGGGTAATGTACTCTTTAAAATACCATTATCACGAATCAAACTTTATACTTTTTGCAAATACCACAAACTTCCTTAAAGGTGACGTGCTATAGTTGGTTACCAAGTACAAAATCCCGCCACATCATCAGGTTAGCCGGTCATTTTGTCCACTTCATTTAATATTGTTTCCACGTCATTTTTCTTTTTCCACCTCATTTTCTTATCTCAAAAAGGAAAAGATTTTGGTCAAACACACATCTTAATATTGCAAGTATCCTATATATTAGTATATTACCAAATGGTTCTAGCCTACCTAGGATCAAAAAAGCCAAACACCACAGCTGCAATGTCATCACCACCACAACTCATCTTAACCCAAGATGAACTAAAAATAATCACCGCTTACAAAGCTGTTGAATATGTCGAATCAAACATGATCCTCGGACTAGGAACCGGGTCAACTGCAAAACACGCAATTGACCGCATCGGTGAACTTCTTCGATCGACAAGGAAAACTATCAAACATCACAGGAATACCAACATCACAATAACCCATGAACAAGCTTTGTCTTTAAACATACCGAGAACATAAACACAAAAAATATATTTCTTTAAAAAATAGGAGAAAAAAAGAGGGAAAATTGTCCAGAAATACATCAAACTTGCCACATTTTGCTTTTGTATACCATGAACTTTTTTTTTCCTATTGTAACTATAAACTTTCTTAATATTGCTTTTGTATCCTGAAATGGCCAATTAGCTGACGTGGCAAGGTGATTAAGTGAGGGTGATTAGGGACGCTAATACATGCCACGTCAGCTAATATGCAATTTTAGGATACAAAAGCAATATTAAGAAAGTTTGTAGTTACAATAGGAAAAAAAAAGTTCATGGTATACAAAAGCAAAAGGTGGCAAGTTTGATGTATTTCTGGACAATTTTCCCAAAAAAAGACGCAAAAAACCCGCAGAACCGCACGGGCTTCCCTACTCGTTAATCTACATTCACTGATAGATGATAGATCATACTAAATACCTTAAGGTTTTATTATTCGATCAAGTTTAAACTTTAAAACATAAACCACGTGTTTTGATGTTTTATCCGTAAACAAGCACTAGCATCCTAGCATTCTTGTGCAATGTGTAGTGTGAGCAACCGTAGAGGTTATCTACTTTGATAACTTGATTGGTTTTGTGTACATCAAAGAACACATACATGTGTTCATAGCTTCGTTGTTCGTTTGCATTAACTAGCTAAAAGGTACGCAATCCCGTTCATTATTTGGTTAATTATTATACACTATTTGATCTTGTCTTCCGTTGCGTACTCATGTTTTTATATGTTTATATTAAATGTTAATATGCTTAAACTCCAACAAGATATTGGTCTATGATGAACTTATATAAAACGTGCCAACAAATAAATCAGTACCTTTAAGACCTTATTATTGAAAAAGAAAATATTGCCTTTATTTTCTATCGAATTTCAAACAGAAAAAGATGTATGCCACATGCATTACATTTTTTTTTCTTTGATATAATATATATATATAGCACCAAGAAGTACCTTAAATAATCCATCAATTGATGTACTTAGATCAACGGTAAAAAGAGTCAGCAGAACTCTGTATCGACCAACATTATTTTCGTTCAGTTTTATCTAACAACTCCGTTACCTTTCCAAGACGACAATGGAGGAGTGTCTGAATTTTTCCAGCTCATATGCATCCACTTATGCCTATCCCCCTTCACCATGTCACTTGATGCAAACGATTCGAGTTCCACTATCTCACCCTGTGTTAGCTTTACAGATAAAGCTCCGATGTTTTCGTTGAAGTTCTCACGTTTTGTGGTTCCTGGTATTGGAACAACATCGCTTCCTTGGTGATGCACCCACGCCAATGCTAGTTGAGCTGCGGTGCATCCTTTCCTTGTTGCCAGCTCCTGCACTTGCTCAAATATGGTTGTATTGTGATCCACATTCTCAAACCTTGGATGAACCTGCAATAGGTTTTAATACAAATGGATCAATTAACTAGATATTAGAACACTGGTTATTGAGAAAAATTAAGCTCAAATAAGTAGATGCCAAAATCAGTCTTCAAAATATAATGTGAACTATAACTACGGATAAGCACGAGAACACGTCAGCAAAATCAAATTTACGTGATTAAATATAGTCTCTTCTGGATGAGCATCAATTTTTGTAACGAAAAGACTACATAAACACTTATCCCTATTAAAACGAGAATTCACAATCTCTTGGTTGGCCTTACCTGATAGTGATACAAGTAATACAACTAGGCTAAAGTCTAGGTATACGCAAGCATCATTATTTGATGATTTGTTTGTGCAAAGTTTTCTTGTAACTTTACTCTCCTATGCTATAAATCTGCACATATCATACCTTCCTTACATCACCATCTTCCAAGTTTTTGACCAACTTAGGACCAGACGCTAAGAATCCCCTGCCTATTGGACTGTAAGAAACAATCCCAATCCCAAGTTCTCTGCAAAATGGACAATGTTAGAATCATGCACACACTAAGTAAATCAGTGTGGACTTATCATTAATGAAAAAAAACAAAAAAAAAAAAAAAAAAAAAAAAAAAAAAACCACCCCTTCGAATCACTTGATCAATTTATGATTGTTTTCCTCTTAACTACTGCTATGCGAGCACGAGAAAAAACTCACTTGTTTTATGTGATACTCAATCAGATTACCCTAAAAAGATCAAAATAGATTACCCTAAAAAGATCAAAATCTATGAAAATGACCTGCAAGTAGGAACAATTTCCTCTTCCACATCTCGTGTCCATAATGACCACTCATTCTGTACTGCGGTTATTGGATGAACGGCACGAGCCCTTCTTATCGTCGAAGAGGACGCTTCTGATAATCCTACATACTTCACTTTTCCTTCCTTAACCAACTTCTTCATTTCTCCCATCTTTTTCATTACAATTTGTCACATGTACAAGAGTTACAAAAACAATAATTTGTCCAAGCACTACAACGGCTAATGTTTTTCAAACTAGTAATTTAGGGGGTGTCTTGGATTGCTTAATGCTTTATAAATAAGCAGTTACACCAAAACACTCAAAAAATTGTATGCTTAAAAAGATAAAATAAGCACATAAGCAATCCGAAACACCCTCTTACAACATACTATACATAACAGAGAAGCAAAAGGCCGAACCGTGACTTCAATAGGGATACGAGTGTCAATCCTATGAGCATAGTAGAGATCAATACAATCAACATCAAGTCTCTTTAAGCTAGCTTCACAAGATGATCGAACAAACGTTGGATCACCACACACCTCCAACTTTCCATCGATCCGTTGATAACCAAATTTAGTAGCAATTTGAACTTTATCCCTTAGTCCTCCTTGTTTCAAAGCCTAATTAAAAAAAAAAAAAAAAAAAAAAAAAAAAAAAAAAAAAAAAAAAAAAACCCTTTAGCTAACAAATGTGACGAAACAATAAAGAAAAGTAGGGTGGTTAGTAATTAGCAAACCTTGCCAATAAGGATTTCGTTTGTGTACGGACCATACACGTCGGAAGTGTCTAGGAAAGTGACTCCGGACTCAATGGCGTGATGAATGAGTTTGATCATATCGGCTTCGGGTTTTGCTGGTTCATAGAAGGCGGACATACCCATGCAACCCAATCCTTGTGCTGAAACAACTAGACCTTGTGAGCCAAGTTTCCCTTTTGGAACAAGTGATGACATATTTTTTATCACTGAGTTAACTAAATGATTATAGCTTTAATTTAAAGTTGAAAGATGAGGAATGAAAATTGATGCTTTATTTCATGCTTTTAAGTTTAAAGGAGAAGGGAATCTTTAAGAACAATTACAAATATACCCTTTAACCCGAAAAGGTTCATAAACTTTTTTTGAGCAAAAAAAGTTTCGTAAACTTTATCAATTGTTTTAGAATAAAATCCAAAATATATTATTGTGGTTGTCCCGTGTTTTGCTTTACATCTTTATAGTTTTTTTAGCACAAAATCATCCCTCCGTTAGTAAAGTTGGCATAAAACCATCACTTCGTTAGTAATATTAGTTAATGAGGACTAGCGATGCAAATTATTTTTCGTTATCTCCTAACATGAGTTAAAATATTTGCATTGTTAGTCCTCATTGAGTTATAATATTTGCATCGTTAGTTATTATTGATTATTCTTACGTTTTTATCCGATTTTCTTACGTTTTCGTCTGTTTTTTACACATTTTCGTCCGTTTTTCTCACGTTTTCATACGTTTTTATCAGTTTTCGTCTGTTTTTATACGTTTTCATCCATTTTTAATCATGTTTTATCCGTTTCTTCCGTTTTTCTCACGTTTTCATATGTTTTTATCAGTTTTCGTTCGTTTTTATACGTTTTCATCCATTTTTCTCATGTTTTTATTCGTTTCTTCTATTTTTCTCATGTTTTCATACGTTCTTATCCGTTTTCATACACTTTTATTCATTTTCGTCTATTATTCTACGTTTTTGTCCGTTTTTCTTATGTTTTTATCCGTTTTCATCATTTTTTATACATATGATATGTATAATATGTATGAAAACGGATAAAAATATATGAAAATGAATGAAAATTGTAACAATTCATATTTTTAGGTTACTATTCATTCTCATATTTATACTATGCACTTATATTATTCACTTGATATTAATACATACCTTAAATATTTTTGTTTACGTTATATAATACTTGATGAAAATTATACCAATAAAAATATATTTAAATCCTAATCCATTCATATATTTTTTTTTATCAAGTGTTATATAATGCAAACATAAATATTTAAGATCAAAATTGAAAGAAAAAAAAAACTTAAAAAAATCGAAGTTGACAGTTTTTAAGGGACGGATGTTGTAACAATCTAGGTAATGCTTGTAAGCTTAAATGAAAAAAGAAAAGAAAAATACTGATTTCATTTGACATCTCACATTAGATAAGTGAAGCGCAAAAAAAAATTATAATAAATAAATAAATAAAAATAAATAAATGTCGAGGTTTATAAAAACAAAAGCTCAAGTTTACTAGTTTATTTTATAAAATATAGCTTTGATGTTTGAAAGTTAACATATCGTTAGTTTTGGTTATAACGTTAACCTATAGCTTTGATGTTTTAAGAGCATTAGGTATCATAACAAGCTCAATCTCTTTATTTGGGTCCCACGAGATGCCAAATCACCTTAAAATTACCACTTCAAAATAATCCCTCTATCATAGCACAACACAAACTCTTCATTTAAGCCCCACCCACGGCCAATTTTATTTTCTTTTTCGTTTTTCAAATAAACAAAATTCATTTCATTCAATCAAAATACAAATTAACACACATAAAACACAATAAAAATACAAATTAACACATACAAAAAAAAAATAATAATAAAAAAAAATAAACAACACACCTCTTTTCTAACCCACTTCCACAAAACTAAATTTATTTCTTTTTTAGCCCACTTCCACCCAAAACTTAAAAAAAAAAAAAAAAAAAAAAAAAAAAAAAAAAAAAAATCATTTTCTTTATTTTGGTAATGCTGCACAAACACACTTTAATTACACACACAAAAAACACAATTTGATTTACAGATCGGAAAAAAGAAAAGAAAAGAAAAAGATAGAAAGTACAAATGTTTATTGTCGTTTTTTACTTCGTCTGGCCAGCGAGGGAGATGTGGCGAGCAACAACGGTGTGACGGCGAGAAGTGGCGAGCGAGCAACGTAGAAACGGCAAGGGTGTCTCGTTATTATACCTAATGCTCTAATAGTAATTAAAATTTTACAATAAAAATATTTTGAAATCAAGTATTTGGATTGATTAACTCGTTCGGTTTGAATAACTATAAGATCTTACGAACGAGCCGTACTAAATATTAGTTTTAAAAAGTTGCTCTAGAAATTATTTGAGCTCGACTAGAGCTCTATAATTACTAAAGCTATGTTAAAACTTAAAAGCTCGAGTCGTTAAGAATAGGAATAAAAATCAACACCCAAAAGCAAGATTTTCAAGATTGGAATCCTACTTAGGATCGATTTTATCTTTGCAAGATCGAGATCGTAAGATTGGATCGGGATCTTAAGATCCTACCATAATGTCATTTTTTAATTATCCTTTGTAATATTATACAATTTTATAAATTATTAAATATATAAACACAAAATTATATAAATGTTTCACAGAAATAAAAAAGCATATACACCCCCTTTTAAAATCATACTGTTATTTAGCTCAACTATGATCATGTATTACATCGTAATAGCTAGCCTATCGGGTTTCCTAAGGGTGTCCAAAAACATGGTGTCCAAAAATTTAAAAATTGTTAATAATACTTTTAATTTTTGGACGCCCTTAGGAAACCCTATAGGCTAGCTATTACGATGTAATACACGATCATGGTTGAGCTAAATAATAGTACGATTTTAAAGGGGGTGTATATGTTTTTTTTTTTTAAATTATGGTTATGAAATGTATAAGAAGATTAACATGTCATTTTTTCAATTTTACAAAACACAATTTGTGGTTTTTTAGTTTGTTAGTTCGAGAAAAGTAAGATCGGATCAGATTAGATCCTATGGTCAGGATCGGGATCCTATAAGATCTTAAACTTTCAAAGATCCTACGTAACATCCGTATTATTTTTGCTTTACAGTATCGTAAAATCGTAAGATCTTAAGATCAGGATCGGGATCCTGACAACCATGCCAAAAAGCATATCTTTGGATCCGGATAAGTGAAACAAAAATGAAATAGACCCTTCCAGAAGAACCCACACGATATCGTGTTGCCCAAACCACAACGTACAACTCAACAAGGACAACGTACAAGGAACAAAAGTCAGACCTTTCCTTATAAAAAACCCCTCACACGTTACAAGGGTTTGATCCGCAAATCAACCTGCTAATCCTCATTTCATCCCGAAACAACTTTCTCTCTCTAGAATTCGCCGCTTCTCTTTCTCTCTCTAAAAACCAATCAAACATGGCTCGCAGAAGCTCCGGTGGTAAGTTTTTATAAAAATTAATCTTAGTTCTGATTATTTAGATCTAGTTACCGATCTGTGTGACGTCATCATTTTTTATTTCTAGGGTTTCATATTTTGTTTTGTTATTATTAGGGTTGTAGGTTGTATTAGAAATTAGGTCTTGTATAGATGTATTTCATTTCTATATATAAATAAGTTATATTAATTTTATAAAACTTTTGAGGGGGTGTTTGGGTTATAGTTTATCTAGGTGCTAATTATTTAAATATATGCTAAAAAAGTGCTTATTATCTCTCTAAGGGGTGAAGTATGTGTTTTGATAACCCAACATATAATTTTTTTTTGAAGAGCCGTAGCTAAATACCTCCGTAATTAGTTCTACGGCTGGTATGGGTTGTTAGGGAAGTAAAGCTGGTTGCTTTCGGATATGGTTGTAACTTGTAAGATTAATCGGCCTAATCTGCAAAGCGTGCGATAAGCCACTTCTTGTTTTAATGTGAAGAGTAAAATTTATTTTCCACGTATGAAGAGTGAAGATTGCCGTATTGGTTTGTTTAGTTGTCGCCTGATATCCATTTATGGTCTTGTGTTTTTGTTGGTGTCATATTGGCTTATCCCTGTAGTTCCTATATAGGAGTATCAACTGATATTATGCATCTCTAAAGAAAAAAAATTAGCTTGTTTTGGGAATGATTGGGCAAGGAGGGCAACCTTCGGAAAGACTGGAACGTAGTAAGTTGTTACCCCCCAAAAAAAAGTAGTCCGATTACTAGAATGAGTAACAAACTTTAGTTAGCATGATTCATTTCTCTTCTGGCTGTTTTGTTTAAAAGGCATTGATTCAACATGTATGCGCTGTTTGTAAATCTATATGGTTGTGTACGTATATGTGTATCCTAATTGCTAACATTCTAATTTGCAGGAAGGTCAGCCCGTGCCCCAGCTCGTGCACCTGCTCGTGCTCCAGCACCAGGTAATGTGCTATATTAGTCATCCAAAGGGTTGTTAAATGAGTTGGGGATTGTATTATATCTAAACTTTTTGAAATTTGCATTTCGCAGTCAACCGTGCACCACCTCCTGCCCCTGTTCAGAGTAGCAGTGGTGGATCAATGCTTGGAGGCATTGGTTCAACCATAGCTCAAGGTACATCTATGAAGCTAAATAAATGCTTTCTTGACATGTGCGAGTGTATTTCTTTTTTTCTTATCATATTGTTTTGGTTGATGGTAGGTATGGCTTTTGGTACCGGAAGTGCTGTTGCTCACAGAGCTGTGGATGCTGTTATGGGTCCTCGTACCATTCAGCATGAAACTGTTGGTGTTGCTGCCCTAGAGGCTGCTAACACTAACAACTCTTCCTCTGATGCTTGTGGCATGCACTCCAAGGCATTCCAAGACGTATGTCTCTTATCTCTCTATATGCATGTGTGCTGGTTTGTTACTTGTTTTCCTTGTGTCACATGCAACTTGTTGTTGAGAACTAAAAGAGTAGGGACCAATAGAAGTAGGCATTACAGGGGTCTGGTTTGTAGGAAAAATGAGGAGTTGTGCAACTACCGTTGGCCTTTTGTAAGAGTAGTGAATTTGAGAAATTATAAAATGCTTATTAATAATGGAGTTCAAAGGGAGACTTAAACATGGGTCTAGTCTTTGAAAAGGCATGAATCTAAATGTCCAAGACCTAAATATGTTTGAAACTACAAACGTGAACGTTAAACATATTCGTACTTACTACTTACAATGTTGCAATTTATGAGAGTATTAGACTATTAGTTCTGCACAAAGCTTGTAAATTTTGATAATCATCTGTACATTCCGTGATCGTTTTACCTTTGCCATAATGTCATAGCTGAAGATACTCGACTTGAACAATCATGATTGGTCATGATTGGTCACTTTGATCTTTTTATTGCTTATTGCAAACTATATAGTAGATGTTTTCACAACGGTGTATAGTTAATGCTTTCTAAGTTTATAATCTAAGAAAATGTGCCTGATTTAACTAAACAAAGTTTTCCACACGTCAACAAAGGTCGATAGGACCAGAAATTTCTTACGAGCTAAACTATGAGATGGTATACCATCTTCAGATGTGCGTATTTACTTGTTATTTTTTATCAAGGGCACATCCTTATATAGATTGTGTTGCTAGGAAAAACAGATGTTTGATATATGTTGTTTACCTTGCAGTGCATTAACAGCTCTGGAAGCGACATCAGCAAGTGCCAGTTCTACATGGATATGTTGGCCGAGTGCAGGAAGAACTCAGGCTCAGGTCTTGCAGCTTAAGTAATCTGCTGTCACCACCTTACAACATGCTGAAAATTCTTATTCATTGAATTTGTTGGGTATTGGTGGGTTGGTACTTGTTGCTGCACATTCAGTGCCTATGATTTTATTTTTATTGTTGCTAGTTGAAGATATGAACTAAAAACACTTTTGCTGGCCAATAAATGACATGGATGTCGATGATGACGATCATCTATTTTGTTGCATACTCTGAGTTGAGTATGTTATAACTTGTGTGCTTGTTGTTTGTCTAATGAGTACTTATCTTACCTTGTTATCTTACCTGCAATGGATTATCTTTATTATCCTGATCAATGTCTTTTGCCTGTGTTATGTTGGGTTTTGTTGTTGTGCTATGATTCATGTACTTGTTACGTTACCTGCAATTGGTTTGAATGAGGGTTCTGTTGGCCCCTTGTTCTCCCTGTTGCTTAGGTCTAGCCCCCTTTTTCTCCCTGTTGCCTAGGTCGCTATCTTATAACCCCTTTTTTCTACCGTTGGCCTTTTGTCACATGCACTTTTTTTCTTCTCAGTAACTTGCGTCCATGGCAAATGATTTGAATGAGTTTAGTTGGTCCCTTCTACCTCTTGCTTAGGTTAGTTATCCTAAGGCCTTGTTAAATGACCCATTGTTTAAGTACGGCTTATGTTCTTAAAGTGCTGATAATTTGGTGCAACAGAATAGAACTCTCATGTGGCTTGACCTCCAAAAGTACCAGCCCTAATTTGGAGAAAAGCTAATGACCCATAGTGGTTTGAAAAACAGAAAGAAACAGTAGACCAGTTTAAGTCATGCTTGTGATGGACATTGAAGTGAACCAAGAGAAAAGATAAATGATAAACTAGTATATCTGTGTTTTAACGCAAACTTCAAAACTGGAAATGATGTGAAAACTGTTAATTCTTGATCCACCTTATTGTCATATTAGTGATTCCTAAACAAACTAAATACTGCCCAAAATGTTCTCATATGGACAAGAATATGAATCTGACTGCAGTTTATTTGGATATGTTACAAGAATATGATTCAGTTTATGTTGGTATTTATTCAGTTGATACTGAATGTTGTATCTTTAGTGCCGGTTGCTCAGCCATCGGATACTCAGTCTCTTTGGTTGAGGCTATGTGTAAGGCTAGGTGTAATAGCAATATCTAAGACGCGTGCTTCCCTATATTGAAATGTGCTTCTTAAAACACTTCCCTTGCACGACTCCTCTTGGATCACTATTGAGCACAAGTCGGTCATCTGCAAGACCGACTTGTGGAGAGTGTTGTGTGTGTTTGTGATGTTGGTTTTTTGTGAGAAAGTAATGTGGCGTTGAGTTTGCGTGGTGGTGATGTTAGTCACCACTACACCTAACCTAATAGGACTATGACTAACGTTTCTTACCCCCTATTGTCCCGTCCATTACTAAAACATAGCCCAAAGGACACGTCGATCAATTGGTTTTGTGGAGAAGTCGGTCTATGGAATGACTGAGTTTCATTACACACGGTGTAAGCTAAGAAAACGTGCCATTAAGAAAACAGTGATATAAACAATCCAAGAGAAATGGTAATGATATAAACAGTTCTTTCATTTATAGACTATCCGATCTATATTATGTATAGAATTGAACCCGAACTCTATTTACGATTTAGTATTTTTAAATCATTAGCTCTTCTTATTTCTCTTGATTTACGCCTACCCACATTTTCTAAAATTATATGTTCCGAATACGAGATTTTAATTTGGGATAAAGAGAGCAGTTAAGACACTTGACGTCCTTATAAAAGGTCAAATGTACAAACCTCATTAGGTACATATATGGAGGTGGCTAGAAAAGGTTCGGAAACGCTCACAGAGATATCTCGGTTAGGCCGCATTATTTGAGTCAAAGACTCGCACACCCCGACTAACATGTATAGAGAAAACCTCATTCGTTTACCCGTTCGATAAGGTTTAACTTTGTCAGGATCTTTAGCATTTTTTGAAAAAGATTTAATTTGTTAAAATTTGAAAGTGAACACTTCTTCCGAGACAAACTCGTATAGAGAATTGAGGGAGTATTTATTACTGTATTATTATTATTATTATTATTTTCCTCGGGTAACTGGAAATCATTTAGCATGTTAAGGGGAGAAGGTTATATAAATGGATTTTTCTAACTTGTGCCTTAGGGACACAAGTTAAGCTCACTAAAAGACACGGGGACCTCACAGAAAAAGACACTGGGATCTACAGAAAAGTACAATTTATGTGGATCTCTATGTCCTTTTCTGTGGGATCCTGCTGTCTTTTAGTGTGTTTAACTTGTGCCCCTAGGGCACAAGTTAGACAAACCCTATATAAATTCAACGAAAATGGGTTAAAAGTGACCTTTATTGGTGAACGAAGATGGTCACTTGCAGCTAAACACGGTGGTCTGATTATAGCTTCATCAGCAGCAAAGCAAGGACTCAGTTGTGTATATATCTTAACTTGTTCTATCAGCAACGAAGCATGTGTTATATAGCAGCTAGTTTTTATTCTATTTTAGATTATTTTATTTCTATGAAGAAAAGAGTAGAAAATTGATATAACTTTAGGATTTGAATATGAAGTGAATATTGGGCAAAGAAGTTGTGTGCATGTACCTTTTTTGAAGTAATAGGTATAAATTTATGCGAGGTGATGCCCTTCTTGATCAATAGGATATTATAGACCAGGCGAATATTGGGCAAAGAAGTTGAACAATTGGCTGCAAAATATTCTTTAATTAATCTTGCAGACCTATTGTGTTCAAGGTTTAACTTCTCCTTTATGAGGCGAATATTGCAGAAACCTAAGTTGTGTTCAAGGTTTTTGATATAAATCATGCATAAACAAGTCGGTCATGGTCAAAACCAACATCTCAACAAAATTGATATACGACGCATGCTTCGAGAGTTGTGTTTTAAGAGTGACCGGGGGGGGGGGGGGGGGGGGGGGGGTGAAGACGCGCATGTCTTAGACTCCTGTTACACCCAGCCTTAGCTTTTAAGGATAACTGTAAGTTCATCTTTAGCGTAGTTTACTTGTAACTTGGCTAATGTATTGTTTATTGCAAGCGTCTTTTAAACACTAGAAAGCATATCAAAGATTTATCGAATTTCAAGCAAAATTATGGGTTCTATTTCATATTTTGTTGCTCATTGGTTCTTCTTGGCTAAATCCCGAATAAGCTATGTTGTTTTGGTGAACTTTCACAGAATAACCGTGTTCTAACCATTGGCCGATTAATAGGGCAAAGAAGTATTGTTGCATCAAAACCATTTTTGCTTCTCAACATGTATCTAAAATGCTATAAGCAAACTTTGTTGAACCTTGACAATTTCTAAAGATAAATGATATATACTACCATTTTTCGCATTTGCTTCTAACATTCCTTCTAATAGAAACTTAATGTAAACCCAACGTTATTTTCACGTTTACAAGATGAGCTGTTTGAAATGCTTCTAGTTTTAGAAAACCTCTTAGAAGATGTAATATCACCTTTTAGATTTCACATGTTTAATTCATGTCTCATTTTTTCTACCCTTGAGAAAGCTGGTGCATAGTTCCTTCCAAGCCTCCCTATCTGGCTCCATCTCCTTCATGTTAGCTCTCGCTTCCACAGCATATGATTCCTGCACATATTCGTATAGAAAAGGTTTATTTATTTATTTATTTTTAATTATTTTATTATTATTATTATTATTTTTTTGGTATTAGAAGTAAACGATCACCTCAATCAGATCACGTTGAAGAAGGCGGTCTATGAGGTGCAAAAGAATATCTCTTGTATATTCTGGGTGACCTTGAATACCCATTATGTGATCCCCACACTTGAACATCTCCACTCGGGTCTTATCTGACCATGCCAAAACCTCCACCTTGGACGGAAGCTCGTACACCTATTAAGTTGTGATGAAAATATTGATCGATTGGTTATTTGTATCTCTGATAGTATCGAAGGTTTAGAATAATGTACCTCATCACGATGACATTCAATCAAGGAGAGTGTAGTTGGTATTCCCAAATTAGTGAAGGTCTTTGCTGATAATGAGAAGTTGATGGTCTGAACCCCTATGTCCCATCCTGAGACTGCACGCGCAACCTTACCTCCTAGGGCCCGGGCGAGAATCTGACATAAGATGATATTTGGTTCTATTAATGGATTCAATGAACTGCAAATGCACTACAACCACTTGTAATAGTATTGTTGTGGAGCGTTGTGGTTTCGGGCAATCACCTATCCCCCTGATAACTCCACCCATGGGATGGGACCTAAGGATGTGCAGAGTAAATACTTGCGAACTGTGATAAACTACATGGTCCATCTATGATCTATCTGTAATATACGATTGTAATGTACAGTATGTATTATGTCTTGGAGCTGAGGAACTGTATTGAAATGTTTAGATTTTTTGTCACCATGATGGTTTGCATCTTGAACTTATTTCCGGAAAAACTTAAAATCGTAACTATACATATGACTTTCGTTTTGACTTAACTTGAACATAATGTTTTAAGTTTATAACCCAGACGGTAAAGAATCGTGACTCTTTACACTAAGACATCATATTTGATCAATTTAAGCTCATTTTTAATTATTATGATAGATTGCTGGCAGAATTTACTATTTTTTTATTTTTTTATTTGTGTTTAAAAATAGTTACGGGTAGTAATATATTAATAGTAATAAAGTTATAATAAACACAATATTTCTTCCTCTTGTGTTCAAATTTCTATTTTAGTTTCTCACAAAATAAATGTTTATTTTCAAATTTTAATCTATCAAAAAATTTTCAAAAGTATATATGTATAAAATTTAAATGTGCTATGTGAGTTGCACTAATCACTTTGTATTATATTTTCTCTTTCTTTTTTTACCATCCACAAATTAACATACACATCATTGCGTGAAATTTCTTTTGTATAACTTATGTGGATGTAGCATTGCTCAAAATTTAATGCTAATTTCCTAAATGCTCTAAAAACTAAAACATGTTCCCATACATACCCAAAAAAATAAAATGTTATTTTTTAAATAGAACTGTACGACAGAGTGACTTCACTATAAATTTGACACATGCACACACCTTTTTGACATAAATACAATATTTTTTTTATTTGTCAACTATACATTGACAAAAATGCCCTTGATCATATCAACTTATCTTATTCACGCACACAATCAACCTTTTTCCAACCATCCACTCACGCTACCACCACCAACCGAAACAACCCCTTTACCTACTTTTTAGCATGACATCACTGAAACTTTTTAGACCCACTGCAAGGTCCGTAACTAGAAATTGACGATGAAACATCACTTGCTGATGATGATAGTATCTCGTTAGTCACATTGGACTCAGTTGTAAAAGTAGGAAATACAAGTACACAACCTCGTAATGTATCTCTTCTAGTCCTACCACAAGTCAATAGAGGACCGAAGGTTAGCAGACTGCCTCTTTTGAGAAGAGATGAAGTAATGGCTACAGATGTGACAATAATCACGTGGATCAAAGCTAAGGAGCCGGGAAGTACCAACAATAGTCCTGTATGGCCTGACCTCCAAGTTTGGCCCCTGAACCGCAACTGGTATAATCCCTACTATAGTCTTAGGTGACCTTACTCGAGGTTTTTCAGGGTCTTCATTTTCATTTTTAGCTGCTCAAGCATACCTGAGTTACGAAGAAGCTGAATAGGTAACTCCAGGTCAATATTACTTCTCGGCTCCTTGGCTTTGATCTACGTGATTAGTGCCACAACTGTAGCCATCACTTCATCTCTTCTCAAAAGAGGTTGTGTGCTAACTTATGGCCTTTATTAAAGGACCAAAGGTTAGGACACAACCGCTTTTGAGAAGAGATGAAGTGATGGCTAAAGCTATGGCACTAATTGTGTGGATCAAAGCTAAGAAGCCAGGAAGTAATATTGACATGGAGTTACTTGTTCAGCTTCTTCGTAACCCGGGTATGCTTGAGTAGCTAAAAGTGAACATGAAGACCCTGCAAAACCTCAAGTAAGGTCACCTGAGACTATAGCAGGGATTATACCCCAGGCCACATAGGACTATTGTTGGTACTTCCCAGCCCTTAGCTTTGATCTAAACGATTAGTGCCACATGTGTAGCCATCACTTCATCTCTTCTCAAAAGAGGCAATGTGCTAAACTTCGTCCTCTACTGACTTGTGGTGGGACTAGAAGAGATAAAATACGAGGTTGTGTACTTGTTTCTCCTACTTTTACAACGGGGTCCAATGTGACTAACGGGATACCATCATCATCATCTTCAAGTGATGTTTCATCGTCAATTTCTTTCAATGGAATTATACGGACCTTGCAGTGGGTCTAAAAAGTTGTAGTGATGTCATGTTAAAAAGCAGGTAAAAGGTTGTTTCGATTGGTAGTGGTGGCCGGAGTGAATGGTAGGAAAAACGTTGGTTGTGTGTGAGGAATAAGATAAGTTGATATGATCAAGCGCATTTTTATTAATTTATAGTAGACAAATAAAAAAGTTATCATACTTTTGTCATAGAGGTGGGTTCACATGTCAAATTTCTAGTGAAGTCGTTTAGTCGCTCACGTCTATTTTGAGATATGTTTTTTTTAAGACTATATTTTAGTTTTTGGAGCATTTAGAGAATTGAGTCTACAAATTTAAATGGTACACAGTTGATATAATCTCAACTTCTTAAACTGTAAAATACATTGTCGACAGAAAGTACTACAATTATACAGCTTTAGCCATGTGGAAAGCTTGAATAAATTCCCGTCTATATCCAACTAATTGATCGACAAACTTAAAGACAAATAATGGTCCAAATATTTATTCATGTCACGGTTGCAAATAATCAAATAATAACTCTTGATAATTTTACTTTCATTGTTCATTATTCCATCAATTATTTGTTGGTAAGTTGGAGTATGACCAAATAACTTTTCTGCAACATTTAAACTAGAAATGACAAATGTACTAGTCGAACGATTAATTGAGTCACATAAGATGATGGGTTAACAGATTATTTCCCAAAAAAGGGTTATGACTTATGAGCCAGTAGTTTTCTAAATTCACGTTCCTATGGCAAGGATCGCGGATCAATCTCTTATGTGATGCATGGTCGGATCACTCTCTTTTGTGATGCCTGGCCGGATAAGAAGAGATCTTATGCCACGACTTACATGAAATACGAATCTACAAATCTGCTCAACTTATTGCAGTTAATGTATAAATAATTTACCAAGAAAGCTATAGGGTATATTAGACATCATGTGAGTGCACTAGAATATGAAAAGTATTGCCTACAAGTTTGCATCATGTATTCTTAGGACACTTTATGCTACGTGGGTATCAACTCATTTTCTTTATCACAAAACGGGTATCAATTCATTTAGCATGGGGTCATTGCCAAAATAAGAAAGGCCGAAAGAGCACCATGGTTTCCATCTTCAGTCACAAGTACTTACCAACTATCTATAAATATCTTGTCTTTTCATTTGTTTTGTTAAATCTATGTGATAATAGTGTGATACCAAAAGAAGAAGAAGAAGAAAAGGACATATACAGTATACTTGTCATAAAATACACTTTTGGGTAATACCATAAAATAGATTAAAAGGGTAATACCATAAAAAACATTATACTTGTCATAAAATACACTTTTGGGTATCGAACAATTTTTTTTTTTCTCATTGGGTACTAAATTTTCATTTTTTGGCCTCTTTGAGGAACTTTGTGACGTTTGTAGTGTGTATGCAAGTTACGTATGTCATGTTTTATTTGGTTAACGTATAATAAATAAATTAAATGAATAAAAAAAACTTTTATTTTCTTAGCATGCTATGATTTCCATGTCTTCTAAAATATGAGATATTCACCGATCTATGCATGTGACCACAGTTGCTAAATATCAGTTTTTATGTAAGTAAAAGTCATGTGTTGGAAGTTGGAACTGTTAAATTCTCATACAACTTATTATTTATAAACGAACATTTGAGTTATGATGGCAAAATACGAACTTTTGATGCCCAGAGAAGAAACCAGAGGTTGTTTTTGTTCCCGTATTTAAAGGTGCTTTGTAGTTTGCAACTTTTCAGTTAAAAAATTCTATATACCGTAATGCAAAAATCAAAAAAAAAAAAAAAAAAAAAGCTAACTAAAACTTACCTGGTGACCAAAACAAATGCCGAGAATCTTCTTGTTCAAAGAATCCAACTTGTTGATTAAAGTGACAAGTTCACATATCCAAGCATCATCCCCATGTGCGTCGCTACAACTACCAGTGATCACAAAACCGTCGTAAAGTCCCATTTGTTCCTCATCAGGGAAGTGTCCCTTCGCTACACGAAACACGTCCCAAATCTCACCTTCCTCGGCCAGCATTTTCACAAAGACCCCATAGTAACCTCCATATTTGTTTTTCACGTAATCTGAGTCATCCGCACACAAAAGAACCGCAAATCTAGACATGTTTTTGATATGTTAGGATCAAAATAATGATATTTTATAGAAAGAGAGATTCTAGTGAATGTAGCGTAAGAATGAATCTGATTGATTCTTTGGTGATGTTACACACATAATATGTGTGCTTATAAAGGTACAAAAAGTATCTGTCAAATATTAAAAGAGGAGATTTAAAGAGCTTTTAATATATGAGTTATTTTGCTTTACTAGTAACTGACTAGTGTGTATCTAGACATGTGATTTCAAGTATACCATAAACGATTGTTTCGATAGTAAAGAAATGTTATTTTCTTACAGTGGATTTTATTGTCGTAAATAAAATTTAGTGTACGATATTTTGATGAAAACTAAATTTTATTTTGATTATAAAAGGAGCCCCATTATCAAACGTTTAACAATATTGCAATGAGACAGTAATTTTGTGTTAAGAAAAAAACAACTGTGTTAAGTGCTAACCATGTGATTGAACGGGACATTGTGTTTTGTTGTTACTACATTTATCTGACAAGATTGTACAAAGTCAACTAATTAAATCTTTGATGATTGTAACGTATAAGGCTCATTTCTTAAAATCGTTGTGATGAGGTATGGTGTCCTCCACATATTCCGGAGGAGATAATCACAATTAGTCTCAAATATTTCTAAGACAAATCCGCTCCACGTTGGAACAGTCAACCGGAGTAGCTGAGGTGAAGAAGGTTACCTCATGTCCGGAGGCAATGATGATGGAGCAGTGTCTGCTCATGAGGCAATACCCTAGTAGTTGGCATAGTGTATGATGATGGAGCTGTGTTTGCTCATGAGGCAATACCCTACCAGCTGGCATAGTGTATGATGATGGAGCACTGCTCATGAGGCGATACCCTAGTAGCTGTTATAGTGTATGATGATGAAGCAGTTTCTGAATGGAAGCTAGTACACTAGCAACTGACATACAAGTAAAATGATGTACGAATAAGCATAGAGGTTTGGTCCACAACTAGTAGTTGTGACGTAACGACAACTTGGAGCTCGAGAACCATGCCTGAAGCTCATCAGCGATATGTGCGCTACCCTAGAAACAACTTAGTCTCCACAATCCTTGTGTCGTGGAGTTAAGTCCAGTTAGTATAAAATGAGATGTTCACAGACATGAACAAGAACACACACTCCGATACTCACTTCTCTCTACTCTCAACTCTCTCCCTTGATAGTTCACTCATACCAAGTACTTACTCTCACGCTAGAGTTTGGTCTCGATTAAAACTTCGAGGCCAGCTATCAGTGTTCTTTCTTATTTCAGCCTACGAGACAAAGGAGCAACTTCACGACCTCTTAAGGATCAAGGTTGGAGAGCATCTACGGAAATTTGCTCAAACATGTTGATTCAAGTCTTTGATGTAGCTGTGCAAACAACATATCGGGTAATTTGACGTTATCGGAACAAGGTGTGATTCGATGTAAAACCACAAACAAAAACGCTCTTGGTGATGAAGTCAAGACTCTTTCTCATTTATGGATTTGGCATAGGAATCGTACATTACATTAGGTGGTTTAGATCAATGAATGAGTCTTTGATCCTAAATAAGCTTGTAATAACACTATTTAACCTCTCGTTCATGTTCTAGTTTCTTGCAATAATCTTCAATAAAATAGTTCCGTCTAAAAGTAATCTTACTATCTTATAAAGCATTTAGGCATTCTAAAAAAAGAAATACTTAAAATTAAGCATTGCAAGTTCTTAAGCTAAAAGTACAACTAAGTAAAACATATTTTCTAACATTAAGTACAATTACAAGTTCTTAAGCTAAAAATACAACTAATTAAAACACATTTTCTAACGTTAAGTACAATCTTTAAATATAAATACTTAAAATTCGGCATTACAAGTTTTTAAACTAAAAGTACAACTAACTAAAACACATTTACTAACATTAATAAACTGATCAATAAATACAATTAATGCAGTTATTAAAACACCTCTTACATAAGAAATACAAATTATCAAGCATATTGTACAACCAACTTAAACACAATTCCTACATTAAATGTCACTAATACAAATAATAAAACACATTATACATATATTAAAGCCCGAATGGGCAACTGGCCATATGGGCTCGAGCCTGAATGGGCACGGGCCAAACGGGCTCGATCATGAACGAGCACGGGCCAACGGGCTCAAGACCGAAAAGTTTACAACTCTTAGCTATCACTTTTTCCTTTTGATGTCGTTAACATTTATTTTAGGGTACCCACCGTTGCAACGCGCGGTACCCTACTAGTTATTTATAAAGAGTGAATGATTCATCTTGAAAATTTAAAAAATTAAATTTAAATAATGTTAGTAGACTATTATACTCTTAACTAAAAGTGATAATAACATTGACCATTAAATTAATATTTTAAATATTATTTAATTTTTAAACTTTTATTATTTTGTTGTTTCTATCTCATAAACTTTTTTCTCCCAATAGCTATAAATTTAACCTGTAAGTTTCGCATCAATGGCCAAACTAGAATCACTATTTCGCAAGTATAATTATTTGCCGATATACACTATTGATTTGCGAGGGTATTTCGTTTCGTATTTTTTTTTGTAAGGCAAAACTTTTATTAAATTTCGTTTCGTATTTACAATAGCATGATGCATTTGGATGAAAGTTTAAATAACTTGTTTCTATTTCGTTTTGGTTCAAGGTAACGCTGACAGTAGTGGTCATCTCTTCTCATCTTCCACATCACATGTAATGGTCACCACTCTCCTCATTCACTTTATAAAACATACTCCCTCCGTCTCATATTTATTGTCTACATTTCCTTTTATAGATGTCTCAAATTAATTGTCCGCTTTTCATTTTAAGTGAAAATAAGAAAACTTAGTGGGGGAATATTCCATTTGCTTGGTTGAAAATTTTAGAGGTCTCACTTTTATTAAACTTTGTGATGTTTGTCTCCTGACAATAATTTTGAGACGGAGGGAGTACCTTACAAAATACACTACACACTTACAAACAAAATAAAAAATAATAAAACACACACTATGAAAGGTGAGTGGCTCACCTTTTGTTTCTCTTTTCCTCTCCTTTGACGCGTGACACAAGGTGAAAAGAACGGGGATGAAAAGTGAGGTGGGATCAAAGTTGAGTGGCTCACCCACCACTCCCTCCGGCCTAGTCACCGTTCCATTATTAGGGCCAAGTAACCAAAACTGGATACGAACCTAGCTAACCCGAACAAAAAAATATTTTCTCTATCAGTGTAGTGGCCCAATTATGCGTTAAAATTAAATATTATACGACTTTAATTTTGAATCCTGCTACATTTTTAGGTCTATATACATGTTGAAGGTTTGCACGTAAAGATACTTTGACCAACTTGAGTTAGCTGTCTATTTCTCTTATCTGATATTATAAACCTTTTTTAAAAAGAAATGTTGCCATGTAACTTCCATTCAGTTGTAAAAGAATACAAGGAAAACCGGCCCAAAATGTCCACATGCAACAAATTTCAACACAATACGAAATTTTAATATGTGCATTTCTTCCTCTAACTCTGAATAATCTTATGAAAGAGCTTGTAGTTTAGGCGTTTAGCGATACTCATGTATGTGTATAAGTCTCAACCGAGAATATGTGTAATATATTTGTGGTATATACATATATATAGTTTTGTTCTGGTCTTGGTCTTCTCCTACTTTATGCCTATGAGCTATTATTATCTTGATGTTGTTAATGAATCTTAGTCAGAAAGCACCATGCATCTGGTATTCTGGTGGAATTCCATTGTCAAAGAAAGGGAGAGCATTGTGGGATTTTATGACACGGCTATTATTGCCATCTTAGGTTTACTCGCTTTCTTGTCAAAATGTGACCTATAATGGCCAGGTACACCTAATAGCAATATCTTGTATGACCCATCTTTGAATATTGATGCGAGTATGACACTCAGTGACAGAACCTGGTTTTAGGACTGGGTGCGCAAACGATTCGATTTGCATAAGGGCATACATTTTCCTAGACACGGAGCAATTAAGAATAATCGATTTTTTTTACGACGAAATGCAACTCCATCGGGGTCGCGTGAGGGACCCCCTAACGACACTGTGTGACATGATGTCGATTTTCTTTTCTCACACGACTTCTTCGTGATGATTAGGTAATCCACGATGGAGAAATATTGGTTGTGAGATATGAAAGGGATTCTGAAACCATTGTTATTCTGGTTATTATTCCTATTAATTGGTGGCTGTCTAGCTTTATTGTTTCCGTAAGTAGCTTGTCATTGCGATAATATGTAATCTGTTGAGTGTAACGTCGAAGCCATTCGATTATGGTTTCCAGCTTATCCGTCCATAAGTCTCGTTCTAATGCATTAGTTTAATCTTATTTAAATTGTCATGTTAGGAAGTTCATTTCATTACCGATTGTATATATTTGGCAAAAATATAAGGGGATCAAAACACTATTCATTAAAAAAAATAAGAGATTTTTTTTTTTAAAATGAACCATAACAAGTATACGTTTACAAAAATAAACTTCGTCCATATTTTTTACAAAAATAAACTTTTGCATATGATCCGTTAGATTCAATTCATGACAACTTTTGAACCCTATATGTGTCTCTCATTTTTCTAGGCGACATTCTAGGCGATTGAAAAGTATAAATGCTACACGTGATCGGTTGGGGCATGTTCTAGGCGATGGTGGGCGAGTTTAAAATCGATGGGCGAGTTGGGGGCGTGGGCTGGGCGAGCTGTTGGGCGCTGGGGAGAGTGAAGAGTTGTTGGGCGAGGCTGTGGGCGAGCTGGTGGGCGAGGCTGTGGGTGAGGCATGGTGGGCGAGCTGGTAGGCGAGGCTGTGGGCAAGATGGGGAGAGTGAAGAGCTGTGGGCGAGCTGGTAGTTAAGGCTGTGGGCGAGATGGCGAGCTGGTGGGCGTGGGAAGAGTGAAGAGCTGGGGGAGGGTTTGAGTCATGTTTTCTAGTTATAAATACGCATTGATGTTTGTTCATGAACTGTATATGTTCAAAACTCCATGGTTGTTCGTGAAGATGAAGATAAAAGACCAGGTGATGAAGATGAAGAGAAGAAAGATGGTGTGGATGGTTTACAAGAATTATTATAACTTGGGAAAGATAAAAAGGAAAACAAGAAAGCGAAAAGTATTGAAGTAGATTTTTATGTGTTGCACGCATTTCAAAAAGCTAGTATCGGTTCATTTTAATAATTAGATTAAAAAAATAATGTTATAAATATTTTCAAAAGACACTGTTACAATATACAAAAATTTACACAAGGTGTAAAGAATTTCGTAAAAGCCCTTACCTTATAAAATATTTTGTCAAAAAATCCCTTTATGCTACAAACATTTAAATAAAAACTCTAAACTGTTAACATATTTGTAAAACCCAACTAACCTATGAATATTTTTATAATTTTTTGTATAAAAGTTACTTAAGCTATAAAGTATTTTCATAAAACCCTTTAATCTTACAAATGTAAAAATATTTTTAGAAAGTATAATGGGAAAAATTACTATCAGAAAATTACTTTACCAATATGTACATTTGACAAAATATAGAGTAAACTGCAAAAATCATCCTTGTGGTATGTGTATTTTCGCAACAATCATCCATATCTCAAATTTTTGGCACTAAACATCCCTAAGTTCACAAACCTTTGGCACTAATCATCCCTAAGCACTAACGTCGTTAGTTTTACCCGTTAAGTATTAAAATAATATTTGCTTTTCATCACCTTGCAAATATCTTAAAGGGCTAGGAACGAACACCCCATCATGGTGTAAGCTAACAGTAAAAACTTGATCGGCAATTACTAAACAAAAAATAATTTAGGGTTTGTAAAAATTAGGGTTTTAATTGAAAATTAAAAGAGGGGATACAACAATTGACGTATATAAATAACAATTACAATGTTACCTTTTACCATCTTCAACGTTTAGTTTAATGCTTATCACCAATCATAATTTAGGGTTTCGTAATATGATTTGGGGGAAAAATATGAACGTTAGAAATGAGGGGAAGTCAACTATCGTTTTCTATTTATATCATAAATTTAATCCACGTGATATATCTAACTAAGTAAAAAAAAATGACTTGCCGGTCATTTTCAATATTCAACCGGTTGCCTGTGACAATAATTACTATATCGTAAAAAATTAGCGAGTTTTACTGTCTAAATTGGTAATAAAAAAAGTTTGTTACCTAACTCTGTAAAGTTGGGAAAGTACGTTGCTAATTTATGGACTTTACCCTAACTCCATCACCAATTCTAAACTAAATGTCTCTTCTTCTCATTACCAACATCAACCACCTACACCCCCACCATCCTTCAGATATGTGTTAGCCGGATGTGCGACCACCGCCATCCGTTGGATATGTGGTTGTCGGATAATTGACCACCACTTCCGTTACCTCCACCACCACTACTTTCGCCAAATAACCTGGTGACCGGATCTGGGGTAGTTTATATATATATATATATATATATATATATATATATATATATATATATATATATATATATATATATATATATATATCTTACTTTTGGTACATGACGAAGATAACGGGAAAAAAATTACATCATTAGTCTCAAGGGATGTAAAGTGCTTTGACTTTTACTACTGAAAGGATAAAACTGCCAAAAGTTTTTTACAAAGATGTCAACCGTGAAAATTGACTAATCACATAGATTTATTTTGCAATTTACTCATAAGACTATAACCATCCTTACGAAGGGTTACTTTTGGTAAACTTATTGCCTGAATCATCTATAAGAGGAGTTGTTTTTTAAATGTTTTTGACCTACTTAAAATGATTCACGCTCATAGTTTCCAGCAATAATGTTTTACGCAAAAATAAACAAACGATTTTTCTTTTACTTGGGGGTGTTTGTTTCGACTTATATAACTGGCTTACAGCTATTTTGTTTTGGGTTTATGTTTTATAAACTCACTTTTTGTGGCTTATTATGAAACTTTTTTACTTACATAAATTTAAAATAAGCTACAAAAAGTGAGATTATGAAACACAAACCTAAAATCTAATAAGTGATAAGCTAGTTATATAAGCCGAAACAAAGACACCGTTTGTAGTTTGAAAATATTTGGCTAACACGGGTTTGGGGCAACTCATTTGACCTGAATAATAGATTTATTGTTTATATATATATATATATATATATATATATATATATATATATATATATATATATATATATATATATATATATATATATATATATATATATATGAGTTAAAATAAAAAGTCCCTTATAATAAAAAGTGTAGGAAGGATTGTGAGGGCGACATGTGTCACCCTCATGCCTCATCATATGACACATGTCACCCCACCCCCCACCCCGCAAAAAAAAAAAAAAAAAAAAAAAAAAAAAAAAAAAATCCCACCAAAAAAAAATTTTTTTTTGGGCAAAAAAAAATTTTTCCCTTCAAAATTTTTAATGCATCACAGTTATAAAGTTACTGCATCACAATTATAAAAGTTATTGCATCACAGTTTTAAATTTTAGTGCATTAAGGTTATAAGTTACTGCAGCAGGGTTGATGCACTAAACTATTAACTATGATGCAGTAACTTATAATAAAGATGCACCAAAACTTAAAAAAAAATCGTATTTTAATTGTGATGCAGTTACATACATATATTGTTGACATAAATAATGCATTAAAAACTTATTTATATTTTTCGATATCTATATATTTTGACGATCACAAAATGTAAAATCATCAAACGTAAGATTAATACGTAAACAAGTATTAAGCTAGTTTATATCAATTTATCCAATTTAATCACTAAGTTATGAATAAACAAGTGATTAATACATCTCATGATCAAAGAGGTATTTAATTAATTATTACAAAGTTTATTTAATTATATAAACATATTATATATTTTTGAAAAACACTTTTGGTAATAAAGAAAAATGTTTTAATCATACTAAATATATGAATTCAAATTTTTAACCAAAATGAGTTAGTTTTTCACCAAATAAACTTTCCCCACTAAAAGACAGACTTTCTGGCCGTTACAGCTGGGCGGCCCCCTTAATTATAAAGGGCGGTCCCCTTAAAATTAAGGGGACTGGCCATGAATTAAGGGGACCGGCCAGACTCCTGTGTTAGAATCTGTCAGAAATTTTCTCCTATAAATACCACCTTAAATCTGGAATTTTTCCCCACCTTTTGCACGAAAATTTCAGATCTAAAACTCTCTAAACATCCTCCAAAATCCTTTGATCATTTGATTACTAATCCTTGTTTTAAGTGATTCAATCCATTCTCATCCATCCTCATCCAAAGTGCAAAAGAAGAATGCTCCTTCTACAACTAAGTTCAAGAAGTATTGAAGAGTAGTTGTGTATATTATTTGTAAAGTTGTGAGTGTGCTTGTAATAAGTAGTTTAGGAGATATAGAAGTTGTGTAGGAAGAAGAAGTTGCTTAGTAGTGAAGTAGTGTAGTTGTGAAGAAGATTGGTGTGAAGTAGATAGATGTGAAGTAGTAAGTGGTGAAGTAGATTGGTGTGAAGAAGTTGTGATCAAGGTGTGACGAAGTTGTGGTGTGTATATTGGTGTGTAAGGTTTTCTCCGCCATAAGGGAGTTTGTTGACATAGTGAAGAAAACTCTCGAGTAGGTGACTCGGGGAGTGGAGTAGGAACAAGGAAGGTGACATTGTAGCCGAACCACTATAAATCATTGTGTTGTGGTTTGATCTTTCCAACTCTTTTCATTACTTGCTTATTTACTTATACTATATTAGCTTAGTTAGTTAGTTACTATATAATTGTTCATATTGTGCAAGTATTGAGATCATATAAACTAGAATCGAAGTTTTTAAAACAAACTTGTTTTTATAAATTTTAAAACGAACGTAAAACTATTCAACCTCCCCTTCTAGTTTTCCACATATATGATGCAGAAAACTTATGATAATGCAATTTCTTATAAATAATGCAGTAACTTTATAACCATGATGCAGTAACATTAAAACCATGAATGCAGTAAAATCATAATTGTGATGCAGGAACTTTATAACTGTGATGCAGGAACTTTATAACTGTGATGCAGTAAAATTTTTTGACGGGAAATTTTTTTTTACGAGAAAACAAAATTCGGGGGGGGGGGGGGGGGGGTGGGGTGGGGGGTGTTTGGGGGGGGGGGGGGGGGTGGGTGGGGGTGACACGTGTCATATGATGTGGCATGGGGGTGACACATATCACTCCCACAATCCTTCCTACACTTTTTATTAGAAGGGCCTTTATATATATATATATATATATATATATATATATATATATATATATATATATATATATATATATATATATATTAAGGTGTATGTAAGAAAACATACATATTTTATATAAACATGCATGTTTTCTAATGCAAAATTGGAGTTCTCACAGTTCCCGCACTTAACAGGGTTCTGAAAATAGAACCTCCTATATATATATATATATATATATATATATATATATATATATATATATATATATATATATATATATATATAGTGTAAGGTTCTAGAGAAAAGTACACTTTGGTAGAAAAGTGAGAAAAAAAGTTATAAGGTTTAATTTAAACATCTCAAACTTCAGGGGTATGTCTTGAAACATGCCCCCACCCCACCCCACCCCCCACCCCCCACACACAAAAAAAAATTTTCCCGCCAAAAAAAATTTTTTTTTTTTTGGGCAAAAAAAAAAAAAAAAAATTTTTGGCCAAAAATTTATAACCTAGATGCACTTTTTTTTTTTAGTGCATCTCAGTTATAACTATGATGCACCAATTTTTATAACTGAGATGCACTAAAAAAAAAGGTGCATCTGGGTTATAAATTTTTGGCGGGATAATTTTTGGTCCAAAAAAAAAAAATTTTTTTTTTGGCCCCCAAAAAATATTTTTTTTTGGCGGGATTTTTTTTTTTTTTTTTTTTTTTTTTTTTTTTTTTTTTTTTTCGGGGGTTGGGGTGTGGGGGGGGTAGGGTGCGAATTTACAAAACCTCCTTAAAGAATGAAGGATAATACAATTAGGTCCCTGTAGTTTGGTGTGAAAAAAAGGAATGGATAATTTGTACACTTTTCTCACTTTTCTACCAAAGTGGACTTTTTTCATGAACCCACATATATATATATATATATATATATATATATATATATATATATATATATATATATATATATATATATATATATATATATAACCAATATGCAACTTTATGACTATTTTGCTTATATTCGGGTTGACCCGAACCCGAGTTGACCCAACCTGAGTTGATCCAATCGAATTGACCTGAACCTGATTAACCCGTGTTCAAATAAAATCAGATTCAGATATGTTATTTTTAGCCATAACCTGACTTTGACCCGAACCCGACTAACCCACCTGACTCACACACCTATCTAATAATTAGAGTGCGTATTCGCAATAGGATAAAAATTTGAGCCGAGCCCAGCCCAGCCCAGGCTAAAGAGGCCCATTAAACGTGAACACAAAAAGCATGGGGTTACTAGGGTTTCATTCGCTTGTTATTATCTCATTCTCTTTGTGTGCCTCCATTGCTAGTTGCAGCAGCTGGGATCACTTGTTCTTCATCATCAACAATGGCTGAACAGGTATACTTAGATACCATCATTTCTTAATCATCATCTGTTATATAATATGTTAACATATATTTTTGTTGTTTTATTTGTGATAGACTGAGAAGGCTTTTTTGAAGCAACCCAAGGTCTTCCTTTGGTAAGATATATATATTATTGGGTTTTAAATTTTTTATATATATATTTGTGCTGGGTTTGATTTAAATGAATGAATAAATAGTTCAAAGAAGAGTGGGAAAGGGAAGAGGCCAGGAAAGGGAGGAAACAGATTCTGGAAAAGTGTTGGTCTTGGCTTCAAGACCCCAAGAGAGGCTATTGAAGGTACTTTTTATTTCTTATTGTTTTTTTATTTTATTTTTAATAATTTTTAGTATTTTATTTTATATTGTTAGTTATAAAAAATAATGTTGTAGCTTCTCATGTTATTGATTTGATTAGATTAGATTAGTGTATTATGTGAATACTTAAGTTGTAGATTATATAACCTTTTTGCGCGGTGTAGTTATAGATATTAGTTTTTCTGGAAGTTCTTGTTTGAAGTTTGAAATGGTTGATAAAAACTACACTCAATAAGTAATTGAGTTGGTTGCATTAGTTTGCTCACATGATGGGCGTTTTTAAATTTATGGAGAAATGTTGTTTGCCACCAAGTTTTGTTTGTTGTATGCCGTTTATGTACTGATACTTCAAAGCTAAAATGTATCGACTTTGAATTGTATGCGGGCTCTTGTTTTTGAAGGGTTGATTTGTTTTCTTGGAGTTTGTTATTTAATTGGTTGTGCTGTGAGCCTATTTATCTAGTGATACAAAGAAAGGGGATTTGTTTGTGATGCACTGATCTAACTATCTATTAAACGGTGCTAATTTGTTGCAAGCTCTTACAATGGCGGGATATATGCTTTAATCAAAACAGTAGGTCACGGCATCGAACTTAATTATTTGTCGACTTGTGTTCTTTTGCTACTCAAAGGAAGTTTTGTTTCAACATCTAAATTGAGTGTATTAGTTTTTAGTTTACAAAATATCAGACTGGTTTTGATAATAATTAGCAGGCTATTTTCTATGAATTGAGGTTCATTTTTGTTGCTGTCAAGATGTATTAATGATTTCCATAGTGCACTTATCTGATATTTGATTTATTACTTAATAATCTAGGAACTTACATCGACAAGAAGTGCCCATTCACTGGTGATGTCTCCATCAGAGGACGTATTCTTGCTGGTACTTGCCACAGTGCCAAGATGGTGAGGACCATTATTGTTCGCAGGGACTACCTCCATTATGTCAAGAAATATCAAAGGTCAAACTCTAGATATGATCCCTCAACACCATAAACACATCAAACTAAGTCTACCATATTTATTTATGTATTGTTTTTTATACAGGTATGAGAAGAGGCACTCAAACATTCCAGCTCACATTTCTCCATGTTTCCGTGTGAAAGAAGGGGACCATGTTACCGTTGGACAGTGCAGGTATAATCGTCTACCCAAATCTTTTCTCCAGTTTACCTTCTTTTTATTTTCAATCATTTTTTAAATTCATTTCGTCTATCTAATCTGATTTTTATTTGTTTTTTCTTTGTTCAGACCTTTGTCCAAGACTGTGAGGTTCAATGTGTTGAAGGTGATTCCAGCTGGATCTTCTGGTGGTGGAAAGAAGGCCTTCACAGGCATATAAGAGGCTTGCGCTTGTTTAGCATGTTAGGTTATGCAAAAACAATTTATTTTGATTTGCTGATTTTGAAGTGAAATGTGTTCGAGTATGACCTTGGTTGGTTTAATGTTTCTGTAGACAATTGTTTGCTCTAGTCTTATGATTTACTCTTGAAGGTTACGATTACGGTATTATTGTTGCTAAAGAATTAAATTTTGATTTGCATGAATATTGTGAAGGCTTCTTATTCTTCCAATTTTGAAGTTGGTAATAAAGTAGTCATGTTTAAAAACTTGCAAACTGACAATGAACAAGTCAAACCCAAAAGTTTTAGATATCCTAAGCTCAAAAAGCATGACCTTAATAACAATGAAATGAAGAATTCAGTATGTATCATTCAGTAATGTTAAAAAAGTGTTTTGAGCGGTTAGTGCCCTCTTCATCTCAAAGTGAATTCTTATTTTCAAAATAGTTATAGAAAAATGTAATCATTAATTAACTTGCATCAGTAAAATGTTATATTTTATTTTATATTTTAAAAGATATAAATGGTTGAAATTCAAAAGTGTACTCATTTTGGGACAAACCATTATATAGAAAATGGAGCGAGTAAATATTTTTTTTATGTAACTGGAAATATGCTAGCGTCATAGCATGTTAAGTAGAGAACCGGAGAAGGAAAGTTATATACAGTGATAAGAGGGTCACTTGCAGCTAAACACGGTGAGGTGTGCCTTGAGACTCATTTAGGCGTGCGTAATGTTCTCACAAGAACTTCTGGCCTATTTTGATCTATTTGATGGATTTGTGTAACCATAACAGATCTCGTACTCCCTCATTTCTAATAAGATATTATCCATTGCAACTTTGCAAGTCTGATTCACTTGTGTATCTTAACTGGTTTTAGTTTCATCAGCAACAAAGCATGGATTACAACATTTCGTTTTTTAACTCGTTATATGAAGAAAGATTAGAAAAAAGGTGGTATAACTTTTACATTTGAATCTGAAGTGAATGTGTACTCGCACCTTTTTTTATGCGAGGTGATTCTTGATCAGTAAGATACTATAGACCAACTTGATCACATATGACACCAGTGTAACTCCACAACAGAACTAGACCAAATTCGATTAAAATGAAGCTTCATGAACATTTTGGAGTACAAGAACCTGACTAAAGCTTGTTAGCACCAACTGTTACACAATCAATTAAGCACAGCCTAATATATCCATGACCTTCACATGTGACCAGATACAAACAGACCTTTACACCTGAACTATACTTATACTGAAGCTGATACTGCCACCAACATTAACAGCTTCGCCAATAGCCCACTACATTGAGAAATGCTTGAATGTTATTGTGCGTTTCGGCTCCTGAAAGAGAAAAATAAAAGTTTGTTACAAAGTCACAACATAGATCCTTGAAGCAGGCACACAGTTACATAATTGTGTAATATTTCGAGTCACAGGGGTAGAGATGGCAAAAAAATCCGAATCCGACGGAGAATCCGATACCCGACCCCGATTTGACCGGGGAATCCCCGAGTTGACCGGGTATGGGGATGGGGATGGGGAATCCCCATTACTCAAAAGCGGGTATGGAGGCGGGGATGGTAATACCCTTGGGTCCCCGTACCCGTCCCCGAATATCTTTTATACATGAATAAAATTATATATGTATATAATATTTAAAATCTTCTCAATTAATAGCTAATATACTCTTGTTAATGGTCGTTGTACCTTTGCATGTTGGATTAGTTCGCGTTTTTGTTTTCAATTGTAGTCGTTTTCGTACTTACGATAAGTCGTACTCTTTACTATGTTTTGTCGAATGTTTGAACTTAATCTAATGAATGAATTTTGTTTGCTTTTAGTATGGTTGCACCATTTGAAATCTATTTAAAATGTCAATTATTTAATGGGGAAAATCCCCGATTCCCCATTGGGGATCCCCGTTCCCCATTGGGGATGGGGATGGGGATGCAATTGTGACCCCCGACGGGGATGGGGACGGGGATGGGGATAACAATCTAACTTCGGGGATGGGGATGGTATCAACCATTCCCCGCATACCCGACCCCGTTGCCATCTCTACACAGGGGGTGAAATCTTTGGAAGTCACTCAAATCCCAATCTTAGTGATGGCATGGCATAGTGTTTATTGCTTCGAACCATAGGTGACAATTTCAGCCCATTCAGATTGAGTTCTAATCTATCTCTGATGAGTCAAGTGGCTAAAATAAATAAATATCAGTTACAGGGACAGTTACATAATTGTGTAATATTTCGAGTCACAAGGGGTGAGAAGTCACTCAAATCCTAATCTTAGTGACTGGAAGATCAACCTGGTCAAAAGCGCCCCAATTCCCAAGGTGTTGTTTATTAACACCTTAAATTTTTATTGAAACAGATATATGGCACACTAGCCGTTTATAAGGAATTAATTTTAATAATTTTTTTGACAAAGTGTTTCGACCCAATCCCACATGTATTGAACCATGTAAAAAAGTTACCTACTTTTTCCCAGATTCGCCACCTCTACTTTGCTAACAGAACTTTGGTGCAGTGACCATTACCGTTTTATTATTTTTGATTTGGCTAATATTAAGTAAAAGCAACAACCAAAGGGCCTTTTGTACATGAATGACCCATCAACCAAGAGGTTGTGGGTTCAAGTCTAGGCTGTGAGATGTATGTGACATATTAGGTGGTGTAGGTTGTTAATATGCTGCACATAAACTCTGCACATCAGTTGCAGTATGTAAAATTCAGTTAGACCCTAGATAACTTCATATGTACTAGAGTTGGCCATTTCGGCAGAGTTAAATGGGTACATTTGAGTTATGTCTCATCTCTAACGGACTAAATGGGTCAAGTTAAAAAGGGTTGAAAGTTGAACAAAGTTTATTAAAAAAATGTAGATAAAAAGTGTTTGTGGGTTAAGCTAATGCCATTTTGGTGATGATGTTCTTATTCATTCCGTAATAAACTAGACGAAAGTGGGTCCACCCTTTTGAGCCATGCTAAATTTAGTTTGCCTGTTTTGTCCCCTTACCCAACCTGCCTACAATCCATTTTAGCCAGGCTGGTATGCACATTCTCAGCAAAACTTATTCAGAAGAAGAATTTACCAGTTAAGAAAATGGCTCAAGAATTTCGGGTCCTGTGATCCATCAGACATGAGCAACCCAGGAGAAACTCCATCATTATTTTGGAAATCCCTCAGCTGCAAACCTAGAGACACAGCTTCATTGGTTTGGAAATCCTTATGTGGTATCGTGAAGGACGGTCCATTGTCACATTGAAGATTATCTGATGGAGATGCCAGGTGTCCTCTATCATCAGTATTAGGAAAATTATCGGTTGGTAACAACAAGGACGTGCCATCGGTATTCTGGAAACTGGTTGGAGGCATTTCCAGGGTTATTTCATCATTAATGCTGAACTCTTTCCATTGTTGATTCACCGTTTTCATCTGTGTGTAGAAGTGCATCCCGGTTTTGCCTGCAACAGAGGTTAAATAACTTTAACTTAAGATTCTTAACTAGTGACTAGGAAAAATAAATAAATAAATAAATAAATCATATCACGGATAATTCACCATGGAAGTTTAGATCTCCTGAAAAAGACGCCTCCGTTCCAGTAAATGAGAAGAACGGAAGTGGGGCCGGGACAGGGACATTTACACCAACCTGTGACATTTGGAGCTTACGTCACGGAGACTAACTACAAGATAATTGTAAATATTCTGAACTTATAGATAGAGGAGCATAAATTTAGAGATCAATAAGAAAATATGGATAGGGCACTCGTAAAGCCTCATTTGTAGACAAGAAAAACTTTTATTTGTAGAAAACAATTACATTAAACCCTTCTATATGGCTTACATATTAAGTAAAAGCCTACCTAGAATATATTTGTTTAAAACCATTATATACATTTGGTGTCCGGTATGATATTCCAAGCTCTGCAACGTTCATGAAGCAATCAACCAAATAACGAACTACAGTCATAACCGTTCAATATTGTCCTAAAACAAGAGTGTCTTACAGCTCGTCTATACTTGTGAGTTTAAATAAGAAGAAAGTTGCATTTACTTTTCTAGCACCATGTTATTTCCCCACAATCTTATACCATATACGATCTGAAATATGGTTTTGCACTAATCACTGAATATGTTACTCAAAGGATTATTATTATTCTAGGCTACAATTTGTATAATGTGTCAACAGTATGTAAAGGGTAAACACCATACATAAAAGAGATGCAATACCTGCCCAGCTTCTATCTCAGTTTGGAATTTCCTAGCTGATGCACCATTTTTAGTAAATATTGAAGCCCCGAAGCCATACCTGAACCAGAAGCAAACTTAGGGCATAATAAAAGAGAGAAGTCCTTCACCATTGTGTATAAGACAGATCCTATAAAGTTCGTGAACAAAAATACCTGTTTCTGTTGACAATAGCTATGGCTTCCTCTAAGCTCTGAGCCTGGAAACATGTGGGAACATTAGTGTTGAAATGTCAACCAGTTCTAAAATTATGTAAACAACAATCTTGTACACATGGCAATAATAATAGTTAGCCAACCTGCATACACAAAAGCACTGGTCCAGTAATCTCCTCCTGAACAGACAAAGATACATGATGTTAGAATTATATTGTCTTCTATATATCTAAGTGTCCAATGATACATAAGTTAAGATACCCTGTAGCATGCCATGCCATTTGTAACATTGGATAAGATGGTGGGGCCAACAAAATTGCCCATTTCATATTTTGGAACCTGTGGAGAGACCAAAAATAATAATTAGCATACAAGACTTGAGATTCAATTCATAAATGGAAATATATTCAGGAAGCTTCCATAATCTAGTTATACTCAGTTGCTTGATCATGTAATTAAGAGTGTAGTTTATCCCGATACAGCACAGGTTATGGGAATAAATCGGCTTCATAATGTTTTGAGAACAAAATATGAAATACAACAAAAATGCTTCATAATAATTTGAGCTGCTTTAAAGGTGAATTATCAACATGTCATGAATAATTGAATATGATATCAAATCTAACCTTTAATACATAAATTTAGATTATACAAAAGATTGGAAGATAAGGATGAACCTCGATATGTCTTCCATCAAGAATTAATCTAGCTCCAGCATCAATACCCGCTTGGATTAATCTATTTACTTTTTCCTTTGCCTGTCAGTTCATTACAGCTAAGAGAACATCAGAGAATGACCAACAGTAAAAAACCAAGGTCAAAAGAGCCAAGAGCCAAAAGTATATGTGTTTGCACCATTTTTTTGATCACAGGGCCAAGGTCCACATCAGGGTCAGTTCCAACAGTCACTTTAAGTGCTTTCGCACGCTCCACTAGTTTTTCTTCCCTGCAGTAGATCAAAACATACTTTTCTTTTAATTGGAGAATATATGACTAATAATAAGAAATAACAATACTCAAAAGGCCTTTGGCCTAGGGTATGTGAATAGCCCATCAACCAAGAGGTTGTAGGTTCAGGTCATGGCTGAGACAGAGGTGTCAAAAAGCATTTGTATTATGTTTTATCTCTAGTGGACAAAAAGCATTTGTATTATCATAATTCTTAGCTTGTTTATCCTTAATAAACTTCAAATAAAACCATTTCCAATCGAAAAGAGACATGAACGAATGACAGAAAACTTACAACATGAAAGAAGAACAATAAATGAGAAAGGCATTTGATAGTCAAAATGTAACTGGAGCATAACTAGATAGAAGAGTATACCATGTTTTTGAGCCTCCAACGAATATAACTGTACTCAATGATGAACACCTTTGTCCAGCAGCACCAAATCCAGCAGCAACGAGAACATCCAAGGTTGCACTCATATTTGCATCATGCATGACAATTGCATGGTTTTTTGCACCAATATTTGACTGATATACACAGGGACATTCAAATCAGTAACAGAATTGATTTAACAGAATCTTGTTGCAGGTTGACAACATAACAGAGCATTGTATTAATAATCTGAATAAAAAAAGTAAAGCAATGAAACGGTAAGAAAGATACCTGAACACGTTTGCCATTAGAAGATGCTCTTGCATGAATGTGTGCACCAGACTACAGGACAATTACAAAAAACTTATTAACTACCTCCTAAATCAAATAAATAATGTAGAAAAATAAGCATTGGGAGTCAGATAATAGATTGTACAATACCCTTTTTAGGTATATATATGCAGGTGGAAATTATGTTTTCCAAGGTCCAGTGGAAAACGTAATAACAAATGACATATACACTATCATTGCAATGATACCACACAAACTAAGCACATATTGTGTTATAAACATGATCAAACAGCTCTTAGACACACTGAACTTTAAATCATTCTCTGGAAACAGGTAATGTTATAGAGGCTTAGAGTATAAAGGGAGCTACTTGAATTCCAAAATGTTTGGAAGACAGAATAATAATATGGAAGCCTAGAGGCAATGGAACAAGAGTTGTGCAGATGATATAAACTATCAGCTAATAGGGGGAAAAAAAAAAAAAAAAATTAGAAATTCCAAGTGAGCAATGATATGAGCAGAGATTTGTATCCCTCCATGAATATATCAACCAAAACCTGCTGGATATCTCAAAAAAGATCGCGTCACAACTGCCAACTTAGCCAAGAAATTTAAAAAAAAAAAAAAAAAAAAAAAAAAAAAGGTGACATTACCATCCTACATATTACTAAAAATCAATTAATCAATTTAGCTTTAACAGTGACTAGTCAATTTTAATTTCAAAGCACCTAACAATTCAAAGTAATAAAAAGTTAATACTACGTAATATTCCTATGTATAACAGGGAAGTGTAAATCCCAGAGAAAGACTACTTAAACAAATTGTAAAACTAAAAGTTTATCTGTGGACATATTAAATAGTTCTATGTAGATCATCGTGTATAACAATTGCTTTGTCAAAGGAAAGAGGAGTGACTATCTAACAACTGAAGAACTTCATAGAGTAAATGTAACTTACAGAATCTGGACCAACAAATGTGATGGCTTTAATATCATCATCATCACAGATGGCATTCACAATATCCTGCACGATAAAGCACAAAACAATCTGATCAATCAATCTAGTAAATCTAGAACTACTAAGGACATGTGAGTATGTTTAGATGCAGATTCTGCAAAATGTTGATGAAAAGTGTAGCATGCCAACGAGCGAGTTTAACAATCAGCAGCACAATCTCTCAAATAAAGTGAAAAGTTATTAGTTAACATATAGGTGATACTTACATTGGTTCCATGAACTATATTTAGTACGCCATTGGGCAAGCCAGCCTCCATTGCTAATTCTGCCAGAGTCATGCATGCCCCTATATGATGGATTTAGGGGTTAATAAAAACATGTACAACCTATGTTATAAATGTATTGGGGGCACCAATATCATTAACGGATTAAGTTATTCCATGCATGATTGTTTAGGGAACACCTTATTCACTAACTTGGATTATAAAACTATTTACATTTATGATCCATATTTGTTGTGGCTCTTATGGGCTTATGGCGGTCAAAAGTGGTTTCATAAAGAAAAATAGGAGCATCACTTCTCAAAATGTATTTGATTTTGTGTGGAATGTGTTTAAAACAAGTTTATGAATTCTTATTTGTAGGGGTTTTTTATTTTTATTTTTTTCTCTTCTGCAATTCTACTGCATATAAAACCTTCCTAAAATGATATAAGTTTTTATTGTAGCCTCACCCAACTACACTTGCTTTAATAAACTACTAAAGCTATTCTCAAGTTATGTTTTTGGCAAAAGCTTTAAACTAACTCTTATTTGCAAAGTATTCGAAAGAAAATCCACCTACAAGCAAAACAGCTTCATACTCCAAAAAGGTGAAAAAAGCGACCCGCAACAACCATGCTCGGAATATACTTTATCATAAATGATCTTAGGTACTCCCAGTATATAATATAGATATATTCACGAACGTATAAATGAGCAAAAAGTTAAACAAAACCAGCTTTCTCACAGAAGGTAATATTGAAAATTAAACACTGCTACTAGGATAACTAGAGTTTACGAAATAGAATTTTTGGAAACTTGTACATAATTACCTGGATCTTTCTCTGATGGCTTAAGAATAAACGTATTACCGCACGCCACTGCAATAGGAAACATCTGTGCATTATATCACATGCAATTAGAATGGATGAATAATAAAGTTCATTCATCTATGCGACCGTAAAAATGACATTCTTACAAGTTATAACATATAAATATAATATGAAGAAAAAGCTTTACCAACAAAGGAACTAATGCTGGAAAGGTGGACGGGCATATTCCAGCACAAACACCAAGGGGTTCCCTCAGGCTGTAGCTATCTACTCCACTTCGAATATTTGAAACAAATTCCCCCATCTGAAGAGACGTCATCCCACAAGCATGTTCAACCACCTCTACAAGTAGATACTAGAAATCATAAGTTTTAAGTTCAATAAACTACATAGCATAATCTAAACTTGGGATTAAAAATCCACACCAAGCCCACGGAGCACTTCATTCCGTGCATCCTTCAATGTTTTACCCTGCTCTGAGGTTATATTTTGAGCAATTTTCTCCTACAAAACAATAATGACTTCTATTAATAAGAAACTATATGATGAGTAAAACATTACACAAATGAATTTAGACCCATACAATGTCTCTACGAATAAGTTCCTGAAACTTGAACATGATACGTTGACGGGTCATGACAGGTGTGTTCCGCCATGAAGGAAGAGAACATTTAGCTGCAAACACTGCTGCCCTGAACTCTTCACCCGTAGTTAGGGGAACTTGAGCTACCACTTGTTGTGTTGCCTATAATAAATAATAAAAATATATATTAAGCGAGTCGCAATCTTGGTAAATTAAAGATGAGACAGAAACAAAGAATTTGTGCACTTACAGGGCTTAAGACATCGATAGATGTTCTCGATTGTGAGTCAATAAACATGCCACCAATAAAATTTGGCACCTTCTGTAAAATGAACAACCAACTCATGTAAAGACAATTAAAAACATAACATATATTTGAACTGTCCTCCACTCCCAAAAAAAATTAAAAATGTCTTTTCACATCAAATAATATCTCATGTTAACAATTTCAAATTGAAAAATATTAGAGTTCAGGAGCAAGACGAGCACTAGGTGGTATAATAAGCTAGACTGAACTAATAATTATGACCTCATAAAGAAAATGTGAGGGAATAAAAAAAAAAAAAAAAAAAAAAAAAAAAACCCAATAGATAAAAACACTCCCAAAATGAAAAGATGTCGCATGACAACATGGATAAACTATAACAGGGAGGAGTCATCTCCAAGGTCAGCACCTCGAGGTTGAATACCTAAAATTTGAAAGCACGTCCAACAGTGCATCTCTAATTATACATGAGGAGGATATGTGAGTGTGCGCTGACATCATACATAGACCCTCACCTCGGACCTCAGCCAGACGTGGGCCAATTCTCAAAATAACTTGATAACAGAACTCATCAAGAAACAGGAAAGCATGCAGGGACATCTCGGGTAGGTCCTTAGCCTGACCCCCTAAGCAAAATATAGTTCCTATCGTCCATGTTATCGAAACTTATGGCTAGATTCTCTTAATAAATGTAGAGTTACCAAAAATATCAGGTTCATTCTGACATGGAAACTTAGCGTTTTATCTATGAAACTATCCCTTTAAATAAGTCCAAAATTTGGGGTCATGTCTAACGGTCTTAACTTTATAGGGCCTTCTTTCGCAGATTCATAGGCTTCTTCACATGCAGGCTCACAGGTCCAAGGCCCATCTATTTCACTTAGCGAATTAGAAAAACAAAGCAAGGGATAAGAAAAAATCCCATCTATATATGTTCCAGGTGTATAAGCAAGGTGTTCCGTACACAAGGAATGTCTACAAGTTCACTAAAAGCAACAAGTTCAGAATGATGTTTACATGAATCAAGCATTCTTACAGGAGGATAACGCTGTCTCCAAGATGGCTCTGAAGTTGTTGATGAACTAGGGTTACCTTGAGCTGAAGTCTGAGATCTCAATGTTTTAAATCTCCTAGCTGAGCCTGAATGAACAGTAATAGTGTGAGAGAAAGAAGAATATTCTAAATTTAAAGCCTTCGTAAAATACCTAGTGTAAGAGAAAGATAGACATTAGCTTTTATCCTATAATTTTTTGACCACCTTAGAAGTCAAATAAAAGCTTATCATCAATATATAATCTTATTACTTATGTAACATGTGCTCACAGGTTTACTTCAGTTGGTTAGATGAACTAGTTCGTTGATATTGTAACAGAACAGGAGCACAGCATGAATTTAACCTGTAGTGACAACTCAAGATTCCATATCAAGGTCTTATGAATTTTTTATTATTTCGCTATCCTTTGAACAAGGTATACAGAAGGGCAGTTATTTTGCCAATATATGTAACCGCCAGATCATGGGGAAAAGCAGAAAGAGAAACGAAACATATTAATTAGGATACCACTGATTTAAAAACAAACATGAGCTGAACACAAATATATTTATATATCCCATGAGCAAAATAAAGTTGAAAATATGAATTATAATTATGAGTATTAAATTTTAGGAAAACTATTTTTACTACTCATATTAACAAGGTAAAGATTAATCTTTTCAATTGAGAGGGCCCACCTGTTAGATTTCCTTGACGAATCTTGGTTTTAATATTGTACAATTGCTTTGGAGTTGATAAACGCTCTGGATTATGCTGTTTAAGTCTCTTCAGAATTTGGCGAGGTTTTAAGCCAGCATCTGTCATCTCCTTAATAAGCAATACTTCATTCTCTGTAAAGCGGCGAGCGGATGGATGCTGTGTGATATCACTTAAAGGTTCATGATTGTGGGAACCATTCTTAACTGAAAGTACCCAAAAATCATCATCCTTTTTACCCACTAGTTCGAAAGGACAATTTGTAAGCTGGGAACCAGATTTTCTTTTGCGAACAAGTTCACCTGTCCCATCATCACCCGATTTACGCCTGTTTCTATAAACACCACCTCTTTGGCATCCAAGAACTACAATTTTGTCCTTTTTAGATTGCTTAATAGTTACAATATATCCCTGAGTAACGCCAAACTCCCCAACATGTTGAATAAGTTCTTCACGATCAAGGAAACTGCCAGGTGGAGGTGGAAGCATCTGTGGAGTATCTGAAACGACTGCATAATCATCCATCATCAAACAGGTATCTGCACAAACAAAAATAAAATTTAAGAGATCACCGCAAAGTCTTTGTATCCTTAAAGGTTTCACAGTGGTGTCGTCAAGGTGCTTGACAACGTGGTAAAAATTTCTCTAAGTTATGAAGGTCATGAATCATAATTATGACTTTGATAACTTCATTGACTACGATGCAGAAAACAGAAGATGGTCAACCATAGAATGAACATGTATGGATGCAAACAACCAGTGGTTCGGTTCTGATAGAAGATTCCTATAGAAAGATCATTATTTAAATATGTATGTGACCTATATGCCTTTGTTAGTGTTTCTTTAATTTAGCAACTGGCACAACTTCAGAACTATTTTCATATTGATCAATAAAAGAGCAAGCTTTTTCCAGAGCCATGTTTTACATGGTATTGGTAATTTGGTACAAACCCTGGCCCAAACTGCAGTTCTGCTGTTGATACTACCACCGCGTGTTGCCACTAAGAGACATGTGTCACCTTGCTCTGACCTGCACCCCTCACATTGCTCTATGCCCCATGTCAATGGAGTTTCTGCTGCAATATCGGTAGCTGGACCTATGTTGGGATCCATTGAGATTGTCAGTCTGAACTCTGCTGAGTGCTTTGGGTAGTTTGCAACAAATAGTTTGGTTTCTTTCACCCATTTTACTATGTGGATAGAAAACTGTTGCATATATTCAACAGTCATTATGATTGGAACACACAGCAAGTGTCATGGTCTCTATGTGTTATAGTTCTGACATCTAAGGGTTCCCAGTATCAGTAGAACTTATACAAAAACATGTCATGATGTGCATCTAGGAGCTAGGTCAGATCTAAGAATAATGGAGTTCTTTTGAACTTGTCCATTTTAACGGTTACTATTCTTGATTTTCTACCTATTTATCTCAAATTAGTGATCTAACATTTTACCAAACGCGGGTAGTTTACTCGTAAGCTCAAGATTTAAGTGATCCATGGTTACCATTTGTCTATTTCAAGGCAACGAGCCATCATTAACAAGCAGTCATTGTTGCACTCAACTACGCTATTTTGTGGAATGGTGTAGATCATGTGGTAAAAAATGTGATATGTCTGCATGCCTGTAAACATAAAGTCCAATGAGAACTTGATATTTCGTGTTATACTATGACCCATCTAAATCAAATATGAATTTTAGGAAGTTATATTTGATTTAATATTCTACAAGTCACACTAATCAGTTGAACGAAGACCTTTTGACACCTATATATATTCCATATATGTATATATATTCCATATATGTATCAAACCCATTAACAAACGTTAAAAAAAAATAAAAAAATAAATAAAAAAGGAAAAATAAAAGGCCTTCAGCAAAATTTTACCAATAAGTTATTTTGGGTTCGGGAACAATCAAACTATGAAATCTCAATCATGTTTTGTTAATTACTTTTAGCTATCATCATTTGGGACTTTTAACAGTATTGTGTTCTGACGTCAATAACTTATATCTTTTCACATTTAGGTACTCTTGGGTATCCAAAAACTGGCAAGAAATTACGAAATAACTAATTTGTTTTGTTAATTGAAGTGGATCTATTTCTTTCCTTTAAAACTAGTAGAATTGAATATTCAAGTCATGATCTTGTTCTTATGTACCTGAAGATTGTACTAAAGCAACTAGAGATGCGTCCAATCTATATCACCACTAATACTGTATTAAATATTGCTCATAATTTTCAACTGATGCATTTAGGATTACAAGCTATTACTATTCCATTCAATGGTAACAAGGTAACATATCCTTGACTTTCAATCAGCAATTTAAAACCTTGTCAGTCAGGAGTTCACCCTTTCACTGACGGTCCTCAACATTCTCCTGATCAAGCACCATCGAGGTGGATATTCAGAGCATCCCATATAAGAAACATGTGTCATAAAGGGTTCCTCATGGAAACATATCACTATCATTTCCTAAACGAAAAGTACTAACCAGCAAGATCCATAGTCCACAATGCTATCTCTGTTTTAGTAATGCACAATGCTGTTATTTAGCCCCTGCCTCGGCGGGATTGGGTTTGTTGTTGTTGTTGTTGTTGTTGTTGTTGTTGTGCTGTTATTTAGCGGCGCATTGAGAGTGAGTAACCCAATTTAATTTCTTCCAGTGAAGGCAATACTAGGCAGGGCTCTATACAGCTTTTAGTTTTTCAATTTACTTTGGTTTATATGTTCATCTGTACACTTACAAATGTTGCAAAGACTTTTACCATAGTGAACCTAAAATCTAGTACAACCTGTGATATACAAAAATATCAAACATGCCGGATTTATATATGAGCTTTTTTAGAACATGATTATAATGTCAATTGAGAAACCGTCACCAAATAGCCTAGTGGTAAGGCAGCTAACCTCCTCACAATAGGTCTCGGGTTCAAACATCACTACGTGAACATCTTGGGGTAGCCAGGGAAAGGGTCATAAATGGTCATGGGGATACCTCAGTTAGGCCATATACATAGAAGTCAGAGACTCGCCCTCCCCGGGTAACCTAAACAAGGAAAACCTCATCCGTTTACCCGATTATAATGTCAACTGGGATAAGTATATCAAACTTCTCATAATCACAATGTACGTTAACGCTTTCAGTTACAAAAACGCAAATAAATAAATAAAAACTAGTAAAACCTCAAAATGATCAGTAAATTAACCTCCCAACAGTCCTCTTTCGTTCCGTAAACCGATGACTCCAACTCCCGATATAATGTACTACTGCCAATTCAACGAAACATAGTATCAATCTATTATTACCGTAACTATTTGAATTTATAATCCATCAATCATGTAACAAACATTAAAATTACTAAAACATACAGTTTTGAACAGTAAAATTGCATAGATATAAACCCTAAAATTACAAACTGTGTATGAAGAAATGAATTAATAATACCTTATTGATGATGTACGGATGATGAATTTAGGGTTTTATATATAAATTTTTGGGGGAAACAGGGAGGGAGGGAGGAGAGAAGTGGATCAATGAGGAAGAGTTACAAGTCTTTCAACTCTATGTTACTTATTTACTACTACACGGGCTGTACATCTCTATACGGTTAAAAGTTAAAACATTTGGAGAAGCTTTTACACCCGAAAGTATATGAAAACGGAGGTGATTTGCACACTGGGGGACACTCTTTTTATTGGGGACACTCTTTTTAATGCTTCAGTTACTTGTACAAAACTTATATTGTGTTTTATCCGCTTGTACTATGGGTGTCTCAATCAATAATTTGAGTGTGCCAATCACTTCCTATATGAAAAGGGAGGTGATTTCTACACTCAAATGTAGGGCTGAGCATAGGTCCGGAACCGACCCGAACCGAAAAAACCGAGGACCGAATTTCATGAGAAACCGGACCGAAAGCGAACCGACGGGCCGTCGGTTCGGTTCGGTTTTCGTCGGTTCGGTTCGGTTTTGTCGGTCTAAGTGTATTTTGGTATGATTTTGTCGGTTTTGGGCCGAACCGAACCGACCCGAAACCGAAATCATGTAAAACATGAAACCGAAACCGAACCGACGGGCCGTCGGTCCGGTTCGGTTTTTGTCGGTTCGGTCCGGTTCGTCGATCCAGTTCGGTTTTGAACCTTCGGTGCTCAGCCCACTCAAATGGATGCTTAAATTATGAGTGTCTTGACATTTATACCCTTACATCATTTTTATTTATTTTTAACTTGTAAGAATATAAATGTCAAAACACTAATAATTTAAGTGTTCCAATCAATTGTAAGAGTGTGCAAATCACCTCCCATATGAAAAGCTAGAGTTGCTTCAAACTAAGCGGATTGACCCGGTTAATTTGACCCTTTCTTTGACCCAACCTAGCGGGTTGATCCGGTTTAGTTTGACCCATTTTTTCAACTGAAACAATTCAACCGGTTGAATTGCGTGGGTCGAACCGGGTTTCAAAACATTATGTTTAATCCTTAAAACCTCAAACTTTTATTATTTTTCAGTTATAACCCGTAAATTTATTTTATCACTAAAACTATATGCCACTATAAATCTTGTTGCTATGTACGGATACTCGTTTAATAAATTGAGAACAATAAAACTAAATTTGTCACTCAATAGACTATTTGTAGATTTTATAATAGAGTTGACGAGTACCGAACGGGATTTTATAGCGGCACATAATTATAATTGTGATATTTTAGTTAGGTGTTTCCTATAACATCGTAACTGAAAATATAATTAAGAAGTATAAGTTTCAACTCTTAGAATAAATAGAATGGGTGTTTACCAAATTAATGGCCTGTTTGGTTTGTAGACGGGTTTAGGATTTATGTTTGGATTTAGATTTATTGTTGTTTTAAGAGAGAAATTATGCGCAGTATTTGTTTAATAAATTTTATAATAAAACTATTGCTAAAAGTATAATTTTAAAATATAAATAGGAAAGAGAAAGAAAGTAACTACAATGGTTCTACTACTTTTCACAAAACCTACCTCTCATACTTTTATAAAATTAGATATCCAAATCTCAATGCTTATTACTCAACCAAACAAATGTTTCTTTCTTTTAAATCCTAAACCCACTAAAAACCCATAAAATAGTCGCACCCTAAGTAGTTAGATATAATACTCTTATTTAGCCTCTTAAAGGGAAGAGAGAAGTTTTAATACCTCTCTTAATTAAGAGGGACTAAGGCTTTAGGCCGATATTTCTTCTCCACTAAGAAGAAAATAAATATCCTCTAGTCAACTTTCAAGTTTGCATTAGTTTTAAGTTTTTAAGATTATTGAATTTTCAATAAATGAGATACACCCATTATATGTAGTATAGATATAGATGTGATAAAGTAGATGGCAATAGGTACACGCCAAAAACATTTGAGGTATCTTCTGTAAAAATAGCTGAGTCGTTAAGTGTAAGCTGCAAACTGTTAATTGGTAGCAGGTAGTGTTAGCTACAAGTTGTAAATTTTTCTTTAATAAAAGTGTTTGAAAAGTTAGGGTCCGTTTGGTTTGTTAATTGGTTCGGATTTGGATTTTGATTTGAATTTGATATAAACATTAGATAAAGACAAAAATACACCGTTGGTCCCTAAACTTTCCCAAAAACATCGCCTGACCCCCTAAGTTTCAAAAAACGTCACCATGCGTCCAAAAGTTGGCTTTTTTAGGCCGATTGTGTCCCTTTGACCCGTTTGGGCTTGGTCAACACATGTTTTCTGTTCTACTTTGAGAGGCATAATAGTCCAATCACTTTTTAACTATTACTCCAAACCTTAGTTAACGGTTAACGTTAGGGACGATTCATGAACTTAAACTACATATGATTTTGGTCTTTGTTTAATTATGATTTTGATCTTTGTTGACTTTATAAATCAACATATGGTTATTCCAAACACTCCCTTAAGCTGCATATGCAAATGCAACCCGATCAAATGGAAACAACAAAATCAAAAAATAGATAAAACATAGATTTATATTGCATGATAGTTAGAGCAACAACATCAGGAACTAGATTAAAGGTTTATCAACAACCTAACAAAACATACATTTACATAATCATGTTACCAACCTAAACCCATCAAATACCTAAAAATGACTAATTATATTCAGCCATTTTCGTAGCATAACCTTCCAGCTTACGAATACCAGCATCAGCTTCACCATAAAGTTGTATCAATCAAGCAAGTTGGTCGGTGTGCCTGGCCTGGGTTTCCTTCAGCGCATCCAAACAGTTAAGCGCCAGACCAAGTGGTCCCAACGCTTCATTCTCTTGAATAAGCTCTCTACGCTTGATGATCATCCTCTTCAGATGATCAATGGCTGCACGAATTAGCTTTGCAAAAACCCCTTCTTCTGCAGCCTCTTAGCCAAACCACAATCCTATACGACCATGAAGCTGGTGTAAACCAACAACCTCCATTAGTTCATCTAACAGTGGGAACTCTGCCATTGGGAAATGTGTGAGAAATGGGGCGGTTGTATGTGTTTATTGGTTAAAGCACAAAAGTAAATAGAGCGTCTCAGGAAGACACGGTCAAGGGTTTTAATAATTAATTTGTTTTCACTGTTGGTCCCTCAATTTGTTTATGTTGCTGTTGGTATAGTTAAAACTCCCGCCCATTATTAAGTTTAGTGTTCACATTTAGTCCCTGAATTTGACATTTAATATAATTAACCCACCCAATTAAATCCGCACCCATTCTCATTATATGTTGGTAACTATTGACCAAAATTTGACTCATGAATTTTGAATTCTGACTTTAGACAGTCAAACTTCAAATAGAATATGGTATTTACATTTTGACTCATGAATTTTCAATTCTAACTTTAGATAGTCAAACTTCAAAAGTTAAATTGGCATATCCATAAGGCTGCCTCCAATAAGGAGAGACAATCTCTCATTAACACAAACTTAATTTCATTAATAATTAAAAGAGTACATCGACTAATAACATTACATAAACATTACATAAAACATTCAATTGTAATCCGGGTGATCCCAGGTTTCAGAGTTGTCGGAGCGGTAACCGTCGTCATAAGGAACAAAGTTCACAAACTTTTATGCGTCTAACTCTGCTTCCAACCTGCTAAGCTCCCGATCCATTTCATCGTTCCAGTCCCCTTCTTCTTCATAACTTAGCCGAAACTGATCCAGATGAAGTTGTTGTTGTTGTTGCTCAACAACTCTTGGTGCATCAGATGAAGTTGATGCACCTTGCACTCTTGGTGCATCACCAGCTGCCACATTTTCTGCAAAACTCCAACGTATCTTGTTGGAGATTTAGTCTTGTATATGATTCACACAAGACCACAACGTCTCAGTAACGACAACATCTTTACGATATTCATCGTACAGAAACTGATCGATCACAACTTTGCGTTCTTCTTATATGTCTTTGCATTCAACGTATCGTTCTCTCAAACGTTTTTTGAGTGCCTTTGCGAGCTCAAACTTTTTAATCACTTCGAAAATAGCCTATTGTCATTCCTTATCGTCTTTCTCGGTTTGTGTTTTGACATACTTTTGCAGTTGTTCGACGGTGTGAGGGAGTTTATAAGCCATTTTGAATTGAGAGAAGTGTGAGAATTGTGAATTAAAGTGTGTTAATATGTTGTGTATTTATAAGGTAGTTTAAAAGTTTTTTTCCCTTTACAACTGTTACACAACGGTTGAAACTTAACCTCACAAAGAAATTGTGTCGATCGCCCAAGCGACCAAGTTGGGGTAAAATTTTCTGCCGATGGACTTGTGGTTTTAATTTTTGGTGTTTACATTTTAACACTTTTCAATTTCATATGCAGCCTAAGGGAGTGTTTGGGTTAACTCAGTATGACTTATAAAGTCAACACATACACCATAAGTGTTACAAATTATCCGTTTGAAAACCTAAAGTTATGCATACATATATTGCATCATAGTTGGAAAACATTGTTTATGGACAAACCCATATGGTTTATCCTACACAAATAGGTACAAAACATTTGTCTAACCGTTGTTCAAGTTTTTTCGTGGCCACCAATCCACCATACATACAAACTACAAAAGATGTTTATAAAATTTCATTCGTCCAACTGTAAAGCTCCATCAGCAGTTCAACACACATCAAAATGTAAAACTCTTTGTGACATGTTAGTTTCATCACTTAAAAAGAAGCGGACCATTGAACCTTGACCAAACCGTGTTGGGTAGAGGTTGTATGTGACAATGTGTGTGGTCCCTAAAATTGAATGTCGGGTTTAGCTTGGGTTAGCTAATAGTTAAAAAGTGATTGGACTAGGGATGGCAAAAGCACCCGAAACCGAAGGGGAAAACCGAAACCCGAACCGGTTGGGTCGGGTTCGGGGGCGGGTTGGCGGGTTTGGATGCGGGTTTGGGTATTGATTAAATTTTTTAGGCGGGTACGGGTTTGGGTACGGGTTCTGGTAATACCCGCCCGATTACCCGTACCCGTATCCATATCCGTATTCGTTTACCCGAATTTATACCCGCTTTATTGATATAATAATTAACTAGAATATATATACATTATATATAATTTCTTCCATTATATATTTTTATATACGTATCTCTATTACATAACATATTTTATTATGTACATGAATTTTTTAAAAGCGTTAAGTCATTTAATACGATATTCATTTTCTTTAATTTAAAAAAAAAATGAATATATTAGTGTGTTTTCATTTATTTTTTCGATGGATTTTATTGTGACTTAATATTAATAGCGCCATTTTTTTCATATAATACTTAATTGGGGATAACCGAAACCCGCGGGTTAACCTGAAAAACCGATGGATAATATTAATCGGGTATCCGGCGGGTAATGGGGCGGATACGGGTTTAGATATTATAAACCGGTGCGGGTACGGGTACACTAAAACCCGCCCCGAACCCGACCCGTTGCCATCCCTAGATTGGACTATTATGCCCCTCAAAGTAGAATAGAAAACGTGCGTTGACAAAGCCCAAACGGGGTCAAGGGACGCAATTGGCCTAAAAAAACCAACTTTTGGACGCATAGCGACATTTTTTGAAACTTAGGGGGCCAGGCGATGTTTTTGGGAAAGTTTAGGGACCAACGGTGTATTTCTGTCTTAGATAAATGTAGGAGAGAAAAAAATATATAATTGTTATATTAAAAAAAATAGAAAAGGAGAAAAGATGAAGACACATACCAATACTGAGCCACTAAAACTTCCAAATCCTAGCCACCCTTCGAAATAATAACTATTTTGTGAGGTCAATACCCATTTCTAATCCGAAAGCATAAAACAAACAAAGTATTTGAGGAGTGAAGCCATACCCCACCCAAAATACCACAAACAAACGGGCCCTTAGTTATAAGCTGTAATCATAATATATTAAATGAACTAAAAGAGCATACGCAATTATATGTGTCCAGAAACAAACAGAAAACATAAAATTAGAAAAAATTCTTTAAAGATAAAATGTAATCATTTTGTAATAACACGGTTTGATGCGTGGGAATTGCACCAGGCTTTACCTCTCAAGGGATCTCGAGAAGCTTACAACCCCCACCAGGCAGTGTACCTGATCGTTGTAGTATAGTATAGTGACAAGTACCGGGGGATTGATCGTTCAACTCAAGAATAGTGTCGCTAGGATTAGAAATCCTACTAAACTAGGTCTAGAGGTGAGGGATGATTCTTTTTGTATTTTTATATTTTATGAAAGCAATTAAAATCTCGGGTTTTAGAAGAGTGGGCGGAATTAGTTGCTAATCAACTAACCCAATAACTAAAGATGCAATCAAAATGTAAATAAAGCTAATTAAACTAGTGGTGTGAACAATAAATGAGAAAATTGTGTTTACTTATATTTCATTACTCCCTAGATATCTTTTACAGGTTGATAGTTTGTTACAATTGCGTGGATGACGGGCTATATTCCTTAAAACCAATCGTGGGGTGGCGTACGTATGATGAGGCGAAAAATGATCCATTTTTATGGGGTCATTTAAGCCCGAAATTGAATTTATTTGATCAAATATTGCCCTAAATCGTTCCTTTTGTGATTTTAGGTACTTTGGGAGTGAAATCTGGAAAAGGAAGCAATTCGGACGTTTTTGGAGCATAAAAGTGAAGAAAACGCCAAAGACTTAATTTTTCATGCTGGGAACAGTGTGTGACGGCGTCAAGAAGGAATTCCTGACGGCGTCAAGAGTAAAGACCATGACGACCTAGTACAGAAATGAAGGCATCACAAGTAGAGCGTCAAGAGTTAAAAGTGTGACGGCCTGTAAAAATGGACAACATGACGGCGTCAAATGTAGATCAAGGCAGTCCGAGGATTATTTTGGCGGCGAGATGACGGCGTCACCCATTTGTTCTTGACGCCGTCAGCCTCTAATATCTATATATAGTTTTCTAATTTTCATTCATTAAGAGGAACAAGTTTGGAGAAACCCTAAGGCCGAACCATATACGAATTTTACAGCTTTTCAAGGGTTTTCAACCCTTGAATCCTTACATGTGTTATTAAGATAAGTCTTTTCTTAATTCAATCAATATGTCTATGTGTTGGTTGTCTATATCTTGTGCTTGTCTTGATTCCACCATGCTAGGCTAGATTTATCTTGTGTTTGCTTAGATCTAATGAAATCTAGATGTTGATTATGTGTTGATTACTTGTTTATGGTTGTATTGGATGAATGATTTCAATGTTAGGCTTAAGAAAACTGTCATATCTCCAAATGGTAACATGCTTGAACGTCTTAGGAAACATGAACCGATGTGTACTAGGTTATTGGTTGTATTTAATGCATGAGTAAATTCTAATGATCCCATGTTAGGAGCTTCTTGCATGCTCGACATAGGAGTGAAGTAGGGACTCATAGGATTGGGGAAGTAAGTACGCCACCCCATGAATGGTATTAAGGAATACAATCCGTCATCCACGCAACTATAACAAGTAATTAACGTGTAAAAGATATCTAGGGAGTAGTGAAATCTAAGTAAACACATTTCTCCCACTTATTGCTCACAACCTTAGTTTAATAAAGTTTATTTTCATTTTTAGTATTTTATTTTGATTGCATCTTAGTATTGGGTTAGTTGACTAGCAACTAATTCCGCCCCAAATCCTTCAAAACCCGAGATTTTAATTTGCTTTCATAAAAATATAAAAATACAAAAAGAATCATCTCTCATCTCTAGAACTAGTATTTAGGTTTTCTAATCCTAGCGATACCATTCCTAGCTGAACGATCAATCCCCCGGTACTTGTCACTATACTATACTACAACGATCAGGTACACTGCCTGGTGGGGGTTGTAAGCTTCTCGAGATCCCTCGAGAGGTAAAGCCTGGTGCAATTCCCACGCATCAAGTTTTTGGCGCCGCAGCCCGGGGAATAGTTATTGTCTAGGTTAGAATCTCTTTTTATTAGGTCTACTTGCTAGATTCCTTTATAGTAAGATTTTATTTTTTATTTTTAGGTCTTCTTTAGTATATCTTATTTTTTTGTTTCCTTTGTTCGTAAATTATCTCGATGGATAACAATAACATTGATCGTTTGATTCTTGTTATTCGTGTTTTTCGTCGTAGGATTTTCCAAATACCCGCCCCAATCCCTTTAGTGGAGAATGAGAACCCACCTAACCTCTCGCCCAACCACCACTTTGACAGTAATTCTGAGTTAGAGGAGTCTGATCATGATGATGACCATAGGGCTAGTCCTTTTTACTATTCAGACACCGACGAGGATCTTGATGATGGTGATGTGATTAATGAGAATAGGACGGAAGAGGAAATAAACCCTCTTAGGTATGTCGACCCTAGAACAAGGATTGAGAGTGATAGTTCATTCAACATGCAATTTCCTTGTAAGATCGGATTTAGGAGCTTTAACGCCTATCTTAACTCATCTCTCCCAATGAACATAATCTCGCGTAATGAATATAATAAAATCATGGTAAAGGAGTCAGAATACAAAGAAGAAAACATTATTTCTAGGGCAATACCATTGCATGTGTTTGTAGGAAGCTTGGTCTATCTTGTTGAGTTCATGGTTATGGAGAGTCTAGGAGAATTTATTGATGATAAGTTGACCCAAGTTGTGTTTGGAAGACCTTTCAAACGGTTGACCAACCTCGATGAAAAACTTATAGAAGGGTTAATTACATTCTCGAATGGGGATGAAGATTTTGTCTATCAAATGCCCCACACACACCCTAGGTTCAAGGATTTTTCCATGGAAAAATGTAGTAGGTATCCGCCCATAGAAATGCTAAGTGAGAATGATAAGAGAAAAGGGCTTAAATATACTCATGAAAAGAATAAAAGATACTATCGTGGATGTTTAGAGTTAGGAGATGATTATAAGAAAGATGAGGCGACCATTAGATGGCTCACGCTTGGTTATGTAAGCATAAGCGATACACTGTAACCCATGACCTTGAGTCTAGCTACAAGACTCGTAAATAAAGAAAAGCGCTTCTTGGGAGGCAACCCATGCTTTGTGTGATTTTATTTTGTTTGTTTGTTATTTGCTTCCGTATGCATGCTTTATTTTTATTGTTGGTAGATCATGTTTCTAAACTAAAAAGTGGAAATACTTTATTTTGTTGTTTTGGCCTAGTCTTAACTTCACCCAAAGGTATTTTTGCAAAAGATAAGTGTAAGGGGAAACCCCAAATATGTTTTCAAGAAACAACCCGATCATGATTCTCCACAATATTAAGTGAACATGTATATTTGTATTTGTTAGAGTTAAATGCTTGTATTGAGTCATAATGAAGTTTTGCAGGATTTTCCAGGAAGTAGAACCAAGTTTTTCCAGAAATTTTCCGGAAACTTAACATAAGAATTTCTGCAGGTCACTTCTGACGGCGTCATGAGCTTGCTCTTGACGGCGTCACGTGTAAAAATCTGGAAAGTTTACCGGGTTTGTTTTTCTAACGGAGTTTTAAAGTTTTTGTTAAATTATTAAGTTTTATAATCTCCAGGAAATCTGCAAACTTCATTCCACAAGCATTATATCTTACTTTGTTTTCTAGGATTTAGTAACTTATGTAGATTTCCGCCGATTTTATGCGAGGTTGCTTTGTTTGTTTTCTCAGGATTTACAGGTTATGTATGACAAGAAAATGATTTATTTTTCTGGAAATGAAGCTTTGATTGTTCATTTTCTTGGAGGAAGATCTAACCTGGCCACCTTATTATCCATACCGAGCGAATCAGGGGAGTATTTGATTTCATTTATTTTACTTATTTCACTTTTACATTCTTTACTTGAACATTGGGGACAATGTTCATCTTAAGTGTAAGGGGAGGGTAAAATGAAGATACCTTACAGATACACTTTCGCTTGAGTTTGTCTGTTTGATAGTAGATGTGTAATAAAACTATGAGAAATACTTGTTAGTGTAATTTTAGCGCCATATTTAAATTTTTTTACAACATTTAGGAGTGAAACTTTAGCCATAGCAAGCGTCTCATGGATAGGAGATTGTATGACTAGCACAAAACCGTACCATTCAGAAAAATTTTCCACCCAAATATGTGAGGTTCACATTTAGATTTGATAGGAAAAGCATTTACTATTAGTGCTTATGAGTGTACCGGTAGCATTTAGATTCTAGAACTTGCGTTAGTGATGCATCCCGAGACCGCTAGTGAGACTACATTCGTGTAGTAGGATTTACTACATGATAAGAGGCATTTGGATCACCCTTGTGTTAAACCCGTATCATAATTACTTGACCATTTAAGTCATATTACTTGGCTAGTTAAGTCAACTAATTTTTTCCCACACCTTAGCGTTGTACTCATTTTTAGTACACTATACCCCTAGTACACCCCTCCGAGCCTATCTTTTCGTTTCTAACTTTAAGCATTTTACTTAAAGGAAGAATTTGTTACACCCCACTTAAATGTACACCCAAATCGCCTTAGCCTTCCGTATATGCACTCATCTTTAGTGCATTATTGTTATTTGTTAAACCCTAAGTTAACTATCTAATTGATTACATGGTTGCTAAGTCGAGTCATATCCTTGTATATATTGTTTTGGGACGATTGGGACTCATGGGTAAATGACTTATTTATGGAGTAATGGGGAAGAACATCATTTATTACCCCTATATGTACGTTAATCTTAAAAGTACTCCAAGTGTTTTGATTTTCTTAAATCGAGTCATTAGATTAGTTTATTGTAAAGTATGTAAAAATTCAAGTGTAAGGGGAATTTCCATTCCCTATGATGTATTATTTTGGATGGTAGGGTAAGAGTGTATGCAAAAATTAAAAAAAAAAAAAAAAAAAAAAAAAATCAGAAAATCAAGAAAAAGAAAAGAGAAAAAACATACGGACTACCATCCCTTTTTATTCTATGTTCATTTTATGTTTTTGTTATTTTTCATTTATTAGCTTAAGTCGAGTCTAGTCTTGGCTTAGCAACGCCATATTATACATGTAATTAACCAAGATTGTTAACTCGCCACCAGTAAAGACTGCCTATATCCAACAAAACCGTGTATTCATATCCCTACACCTAACGTTACAACCCTTTAAAAGACCTCTTTGATAGTTTATCCTAGGTGCTTACGCCATGTGGTGGAGGTTTGATCCTTTCCCAAGCCTATGGTAATCTATTTTGCTATGACAGGTAGTGAGAGATATCTTCCGTTTCCATATTGTAATTTATACTTTATTACACCCGAGAGATATGAGTATCTAAACACTATTTGTGAGGTGCTAGTATATGACCTCCGTGCTTGTCTTTGGTCTTTAGTGGAACGATTATTTGTTGTAATTATTTTTATATTAGTGTTAAATGACCCCTAACTTGTATTTTGATTAGAATAAAAGCGCATTTGCTTGAGGACAAGCAAATCTCAAGTGAAAGGGTATATGATGAGGCGAAAAATGATCCGTTTTTAGGGGGTCATTTAAGCCCGGAATTGAATTTATTTGATCAAATATTGCCCTAAATCGTTCCTTTTGTGATTTTAGGTACTTTGGGAGTGAAATCTGGAAAAGGAAGCAATTCGGACATTTTTGGAGCATAAAAGTGAAGAAAACGCCGAAGACTTAATTTTCCATGCTAGGAACAGTGTGTGACGGCGTCAAGAAGGAATTCCTGACGGCGTCAAGAGTAAAGACCATGACGACCCAGTACAGAAAGGAAGGCGTTACAAGTAGAGCGTCAAGAGTTAAAAGTGTGACGGCCTGCAAAAATGGACAACATGACGGCGTCAAATGTAGATCAAGGCAGTCCGAGGATTATTTTGGCGGCGAGATGACAGCGTCACCCATTTGTTCTTAACGCCGTCAGCCTCTAATATCTATATATACTTTTCTAATTTTCATTCATTAAGAGGAACAAGTTTGGAGAAACCCTAAGGCCGAACCATATACCAATTTTACAGCTTTTCAAGGGTTTTCAACCCTTGAATCCTTACATGTGTTATTAAGATAAGTCTTTTCTTAATTCAATCAATATGTCTATGTGTTGGTTGTCTTGATTTATCTTGTGCTTGTCTATATCTTGTATTTCTCATAGTTTTATTACACACCTACCATCAAACAAACAAACTCAAGTGAAAGTGTATCCTATAAGGTATAATCATTTACCCTCCCCTTACACTTAGGATGAACATTGTCCCCAATGTTCAATTAAAGAATGTAAAAGTAAAACAGGTAAAAGAATGAAAGCAAATACTCCCCTGATTCGTTCGGTGTGAATAGTGCGGTAACAAGGTTAGATCTTTCTCCAAGAAAATGAACAATCAAAGTTTCCCTTCCAGAATATAAATCATCTTCTTGTCATACATAACCTGTTAAACCTGAGAAAACAAACAAGGCAACCTCGCGTAAAATCGGCGGCAATCTATATATACTGAGAAATCCTAGAAAACAATGTAATGTATATTGCTTGTGGAATGAGTGTTTGCAGATTTCCTGTCGTAGCAAAATATGGAAATGAAAAACATCTCTCACTACCTGTCATAGCAAAATAGATTATTATGGGCTTGGGAAAGGATCAAACCTCCACCACATGGTGTAAGCACCAAGGATAAACTATCAAAGAGGTTTTTTAAAGGGTTATAATGTTAGGTGTAGGGATATGAAATACACGGTTTTGTTGGATAAAGGTAATCTTTACTTGTGTGGAGAAACCCTAGGGCCGAACCTTGTACGTATTTTACAGCTTTTTCAAGGGTTTTCAGCCCTTGAATCCTTACATGTGCTATTGAGATAAGTCTTCTCTTAATTCAATTAATATGTCTATGTGTTGGTTGTCTATATCTTGTGCTTGTCTTGATTTCAACATGCTAGGCTAGATTTATCTTGTGTTTGCTTAGATCTAATGAAACCTAGATGTTGATTATGTGTTGATTACTTGTTTATGGTTGTATTGGATGAATGATTTCAATGTTAGGCTTAAGAAAACTGGCAGATCTCCAAATGGTAACATGCTTGAACGTCTTAGGAAACATGAACCGATGTGTACTAGGTTTTATTGGTTGTATTTAATGCATGAGTAAATTCTAATGATCCCATGTTAGGAGCTTCTTGCAGGCTCGACATAGGAGTGAAGTAGACACTCATAGGATTGGGGAAGTAAGTACGCTACCCCATGAATGGTATTAAGGAATACAATCCGTCATCCACACAACTATAACAAGTAATTAACGTGTAAAAGATATCTAGGGAGTAGTGAAATCTAAGTAAACACATTTCTCCCACTTATTGCTCACAACCTTAGGTTAATATAGTTTATTTTCATTTTTAGTATTTTATTTTGATTGCATCTTAGTATTGGGTTAGTTGACTAGCAACTAATTCCGCCCCAAATCCTTCAAAACCCGAGATTTTAATTTGCTTTCATAAAAATATAAAAATACAAAAAAAAAAAAAAAAAAAAAAAAATCATCCCTCGTCTCTAGATCTAATCTTTAGGTTTTCTAATCCTAGCGACAAGTACATTACCTGGTGGGGGTTGTAAGCTTCTCAAGATCCCTTGAGAGGTAAAGCCTGGTGCGATTCCCACGCATCAAGTTTTTGGCGCCGCTGCCGGGGAATAGTTATTGTTTAGGTTGAATTTGATTTTTATTAGGTCTACTCATTAGATTCATATCAAGTGAGATTTTTTCTTTTTACTTTGTAGCTTTCTCATAGTCTATCTTTTCTTTGTGATTTTGTATGTAATTTGCTTCAAATGGACACTTCACTTAGAATTCTAAGATTGCAAGATATGGTTGAGTGGCTAGAACACCAAGAAGTGCAAAATACCTCATTTAGAGACACATATGAATCATATGAGCCTTCATCTAGGATAGATTCTTATGAACAACCTCCATGTTTAGGATCTCGTTTTAGTGAGGCTAATAGAAAAAGCGACCTAGTTTGCCGTATCAATAAACCATAAGTTGGATGAAGCACTAGGTTTGTTATTATCACTACCTAAGGATATAGGTGATCGTGACACGTGGAATGATGAGGTAAGTAACATAAGCCCACAAAATACTCAACCATCATTTGAGGCACACACACCGCCCGTGACTTACCCGGAAGAAGTAGAAGAAACTTTAGGAATTCTGATGGAGGTAGAACCCTTGGACCAGGCACCACTTGAGGATATAGGTTTGAATACTTGTAGTAATAACCTTACTCCTAGTTCTAGGGAATTTCCTAATGTTGATGAACCGGAACCTCAACCTTTACACAACTTTCCATCCTTAGATATACATCTAGGAGACAAAAGAGGAACTGACCCACCCATCAACCAATATTATCCGGGTAGTTTTAGGATGAAGGAAGCCATTCACTCACCCCATTCACCTCACGTGGCATATTCATACCCTAAGGGTGTGTATCGCTACTTTCACCCACACTTAATCCTAAGTGTAGGGAAAACCTCCCCTATTTCCGTTAAATAAGGGTAGAGTCAGGCTCGTGACTCGAACAAAAACAAGCGCTTCTTGGGAGGCAACCCATGTTTTGTGTGTTTTTATTTGTTTGTTTTTTTGTTTGTTTGTTTGTTTGTTTGTTTGATTTTATTTGTTTCTGTATGCATGTTTTATTTTTATTGTTTGTGGTTTATGTTTCAAAGTAAATTGTGAAAATGCTTTATTTTTTCTTTTTAACTTCGTTTTAATTACATATAAAGGTATTTTGCAAAAGCTAAGTGTAAGGGAGATCCAAATTTGTCTATAAAAACGAAATTGAGCATGAACCACAACAATATTAAATGAACATGTGTATTAGTATTCGTTAGGTCAAATGCTTGTATCGAGTCATAATGATGTTTTGCAGGATTTTCCAGGAAGTAGGACGAAGTTTTTCCAGAAATTTTCCGGAAACTTAACACAAGAATTTCTGCAGGTCACTTCTGACGGCGTCATGAGTTTACTCTTGACGGCATCACGTGTGAAAATCTGAAAATTTTATCAGTTTTGTTTTTCTAACGGAGTTTTAAAGTTTTTGTTGAATTATTAAGTTTTATAATCTCCAGGAAATCTGCAAACTTCATTCCACAAGCATTATATCTTATTTTGTTTTCTAGGATTTAGTAACATATGTAGATTGCCGCCGATTTTATGCGAGGCTGCCTTGTCTGTTTTCTCAGTATTTACAGGTTATGTATGACAAGAAGATGATCTATTTTTCTGGAAGGGAAGCTTTGATTGTTCATTTTCTTGGAGGAAGATCTAACCTGGCCACCCTATTATCCATACCGAGCGAATCAGGGGAGTATTTGATTTCATTCTTTTTACTTTTTCACTTTTACATTCTTTACTTGAACATTGGGGACAATGTTCATCCTAAGGGTAAGGGGAGGGTAAAATGATGATACCTTACAAATACACTTTCGCTTGAGTTTGTTTGTTTGATAGTAGATGTGTAATAAAACTATGAGAAATACTTGTTAGTGCAATTTCAGAGCCAAATTTAAAATTTTTTACAACATTTAGGAGTGAAACTTTAGCTATAGCAAGCGTCTCATGGATAGGAGATTGTATGACTAGCACATAACCGTACTATTCAGAAAAATTTTCCACCCAAATATGTGAGGTTCGCCTTTAGATTTGATAGGAAAAGCGTTTACTATTAGTGCTTATGAGTGTACCAGTAGCATTTAGATTCTAGAACTTGCGTTAGTGATGCATCCCGAGACCACTAGTGAGACTACATTCGTGTGGTAGGATTTACTACATGATAAGAGGCATTAGGATCACCCTTGTGTTAAACCCGTATCATAATTACTTGACCATTTAAGTCATATTACTTGGCTAGTTAAGTCAACCAATTTTTCCCACACCTTAGCGTTGTACTCATTTTTAGTACACGAAACCCCTAGTTTAACCCTCCGAGCCTATCTTTTTCGTTTTTAACTTTAAGCATTTTACTTAAAGGAAGAATTTGTTACACCCCACTTAAATGTACACCCAAATCGCCTTAGCCTTCCGTGTATGCACTCATCTTTAGTGCATTATTGTTATTTGTTAAACCCTAAGTTAATTATCTAATTGATTACATGGTTGCTAAGTCGAGTCATCCTTGTACATATTGTTTTGGGATGATTAGGACTCATGGGTAAAGTACTTATTTCATAGAGTAATGGGGAAGAACATCATTTATTACCCCCATATGTATGTTAATCTTAAAAGTACTCAAAGTGTTTTGATTTTCTTAATTCGAGTCATTAGAATAGTTGATTGTAAAGTATGTAAAAATTCAAGTGTAAGGGGAGTGTTCATTCCCTATGATGTATTATTTTGGATGGTAGGGTAAGAGTGTATGCAAAAAAAAAAAAAAAAAAAAAAAAAAAAAAAAAAAAAAAATCGAAAAAACAAGAAAAAGAAAAGAAAAAAAATAGAAAAAGAAAAGAGAAAAAACATACGGACTACCATCCCTTTTCATTCTATGTTTATTTTATGTTTTGGTTATTTTTGATTTATTAGCTTAAGTCGAGTCTAGTCTTGGCTTAGCAACGCCATATTGTACATGTAATTAACCAAGATTGTTAACTCGCCACCAGTAAAGACTGCCTATATCCAACAAAACCGTGTATTTCATATCCCTACACCTAACGTTACAACCCTTTAAAAGACCTCTTTGATAGTTTATCCTAGGTGCTTACGCCATGTGGTGGAGGTTTGATCATTTCCCAAGCCTATGGTAATCTATTTTGCTATGACAGGTAGTGAGAGATATCTTCCGTTTCCATATTGTAATTTATACTTTATTACACCCGAGAGATATGAGTATCTAAACACTATTTGTGAGGTGCTAGTGTATGACCTCCGTGCTTGTCTTTGGACTTTAGTGGAACGATTAATTGTTATAATTACTTTTATATTAGTGTTAAATGACCCCTAACTTGTATTTTGATTAGAATAAAAGCGCATTTGCTTGAGGACAAGCAAATCTCAAGTGTAAGGGTATATGATGAGGCAAAAAATGAACCACTTTTAGGGGGTCATTTAAGCCCGGAATTGAATTTATTTGATCAAATATTACCCCAAATCGTTCCTTTAGTGATTTTAGGTACTTTGGGAGTGAAATCTGAAAAAGGAAGCAATTCGGACGTTTTTGGAGCATAAACGTGAAGAAAACGCCAAAGACTTAATTTTCCATGCTGAGAACAGTGTATGACGGCGTCAAGAGGAAATCCTGACGACGTCAAGAGTAAAATCCATGACGACCCAGAAGAAACCTGAAGGCGTCACAAGAAGAGCGTCAAGATTTAATTGTGTGACGGCCTGCAAAAGGGGACTACATGACTGCGTCAGATCCAGATCTAGGCAGTCCGAGGAATTATTGGGCGGCGAGATGACGGCGTCAGACATTTGTTCTTGACGCCGTCACCTTCTAACATCTATATATAGTTTTCTAAATTTCATTCATTAAGAGGAACTTGTGTGGAGAAACCCTAGGGCCGAACCTTGTACGTATTTTACAGCTTTTTCAAGGGTTTTCAGCCCTTGAATCCTTACATGTGCTATTGAGATAAGTCTTCTCTTAATTCAATCAATATGTCTATGTGTTGGTTGTCTATATCTTGTGCTTGTCTTGATTTCAACATGCTAGGCTAGATTTATCTTGTGTTTGCTTAGATCTAATGAAACCTAGATGTTAATTATGTGTTGATTACTTGTTTATGGTTGTATTGGATGAATGATTTCAATGTTAGGCTGTAGAAAACTGGCAGATCTCCATTGTGTAACATGCTTAAACGTTTTAGGAAACATGAACCGATGTGTACTAGGTTTTATTGGTTGTATTTAATGCATGAGTAAATTCTAATGATCCCATGTTAGGAGCTTCTTAGCCGGCTCGACATAGGAGTGAAGTAGGCACTCATAGGATTGGGGAAGTAAATACGTCACCCCATGAATGGTATTAAGGAATACAATCCGTCATCCATACAACTATAACAAGTAATTAACGTGTAAAAGATATCTAGGGAGTAGTGAAATCTAAGTAAACACATTTCTCCCACTTATTGCTCACAACTTTAGTTTAATATAGTTTATTTTCATTTTTAGTATTTTATTTTGATTACATCTTAGTATTGGGTTAGTTGACTAGCAACTTATTCCGCCCAAATCCTTCAAATCCGAGATTTTAATTTGCTTTCTAAAAAATATAAAAATACAAAAAAAAAAAAAAAAAAAAAAAAAAATCATCCCTCATCTCTAGATCTAATCTTTAGGTTTTCTAATCCTAGCGACACTATTCCTAGCTGAACGATCAATCCCCCGGTACTTGTCATTATACTATACTACATCGATCAAGTACATTGCCTGGTGGGGGTTGTAAAGTTCTCAAGATCCCTTAAGAGGTAAAGCCTGGTGCGATTCCCACGTATCACTTGCTAAGGCTAAAGTTTCACTCCTAAATGTTGTAAAAAAATTTAAATTTGGCGCTAAAATTATACTAACAAGTATTTCTCATAGTTTTATTACACACCTACCATCAAACAAACAAACTCAAGTGAAAGTGTATCCTATAAGGTATAATCATTTACCCTCCCCTTACACTTAGGATGAACATTGTCCCCAATGTTCAATTAAAGAATGTAAAAGTAAAACAGGTAAAAGAATGAAAGCAAATACTCCCCTGATTCGTTCGGTGTGGATAGTGCGGTAACAAGGTTAGATCTTCCTCCAAGAAAATGAACAATCAAAGTTTCCCTTCCAGAATATAAATCATCTTCTTGTCATACATAACCTATTAAACCTGAGAAAACAAACAAGGCAACCTCGCGTAAAATCGGCGACAATCTATATATACTGACAAATCCTAGAAAACAATGTAATATATATTGCTTGTGGAATGAGTGTTTGCAGATTTCCTGGATTTTATAAAACTAAAGATTTAACAAAAACTTCAAGACTCCGTTAGAAAAACAAAGCTAGCAAAATTTCCATAATTTTACACATGACGCCGTTAGGAATTAATTTCTGACGCCGTCAGAAGTGATCTGCAGAAATCCTTACGTTAAGTTTTCGGAAAATTTCTGAAAAAACTTATGTCCTACTTCTTGGAAAATCCTGCAAAACATCATTATGACTCGTTACAAGCATTTGACTCTAACAAATACGAATATACATGTCCATTTAATATTGTGGAGAATCAAGATCAATTTTGTTTCTTAAAAACAAATTTGGGGTTTCCCCTTACACTTATCTTTTGCGAAATACCTTTGGATGAAGTTAGGACTAAGTCAGACGAAAAAGTAAAGTATTTTCACCATTTTATTCTTTGAAACATGATCTATCAACGATAAAAATAAAGCATGGATACGGAAACAAATAACAATCAAACAAATAAAAATCACACAAAGCATGGGTTGCCTCCCAAGAAGCGCTTTTCTTTATTTACGAGTCTTGTAGCTAGACTCAAGGTCATGGGTAATTACGTGACCTCATCGTCAGTCTCACTTTCTAGGTTATCTCCTATATTAGTTTTGTATTCCGGACCTAGCTGCAAGCATTCTTTGTAGAAACCAAGTATTCTATTCATAACATATTCTACTCCTCTACGTCTATCCTCATCATTCCTATAGTAAACCGCTTGTTTGTGTTCCTTTTCTATGTTCGATAGGAGGCGGTATTGTTCAATCTTATAGGGCATTTGGTAAGCAATCTCATCATTCTCTTCCTTGAATCTAACTATCCCTAGAGTCGGATCATAACTCATCTTAGAGGCCTCAACAAACGGTTTTCCGAACACTACTTGACTTAGGCAATCATCTATCACCGGACGAGTATCCTCCACTATCACAAAGTCGGTCACATAAGTGAAGTTTCCTACAATTACATGCAATCCTTTCACTCTTCCTACAAAATTACTTATCAAGTTATTGCTGGGCATCATCCTATAACCAAGTTGCTTCTTCATTACCCAATTATAATAAGTCCTAGTCATGATGTTTAAAGGAGACCTAGGATCGATATAGGCTTTCCATACATGCATATGCCCAATGTTGCATGGTATGTTGATGTTAGAGGAATCACCTACTTTAATATGGGGTGAACCAAGGATATATGGTGTATCGGGATCATCGAATAAATCCTTGTGATATTCTCGTTCTTCCTTCGTGGGCAACTTATCAAAGTACACTTCTACGTTTTCTACTTCCTCTAACTTTTCTCCCTTATTAATCTCAACTTCCTTAATTTCATCCCTAGTCTCAATTTCTATTCTAACTTCATCCTTGTCACTTTCTTCTATATCCTTATCTTTTGGCCTAATAGTGACAACATTGACAAAGTGGACGTGTTTGGATGACGAGGGGTCCTTAATTTGGATTCCGCTATTTGCGTCCCTAGTGTCCTTCCTAGGTGTAGTTAGCGCTTGGTTGTTGAGGGCTTTCAACAGGTTGTCAATCTTATTGGTCATCTCCGTTTGTTGTTGATTGAATTCGGTTTCAAACTTAGCTATGCGAGCTTCTTGAGATGCCATAAACTTGGACATCAATCCTTCAAGATTATTGGTACTACCATAGTTATTAGAAGGATTGTTGTTGAAAGTATGGTTGGTAACGATTAGGCGGATTGGAAGAATTGTTTTGGTTTTGTTTCCACCTAAGGTTCGGGTGATTTTTCCAAGAAGGGTTGTAGGAATCACCGTAAGGGTTTGGCTCGGGTTTGAAAGTGTACCACTTGTCTCCCGCTTCGTCGGTCCGCGAAGATGCGTAGTCCGCAAAAGCTGTTCCGGTGAGTTCCACGCAATCACGAGTGTCATGGGGACCACTACATAATTCGCGTGAATAAGTGATTTTGTTCACTTGGCTTGAAGGATTAGGAGCTTCGTAAGATTTCATGAGAAACTTGACTTGGTCCTCAAGTTCCATGATCCTACGGTCGGGAGTGCTAGAATTGTTCGAAGGTAAAGATATTGCCTTGACCATTTTGTTCAAATCACGGGAATCATTCCAACTTTCGTTGTCATAGAGAGCAAGATCTTCTATGAGTTCCCATGTTTCTTTCGCACTTAGATCACGTAGCTTACCACCGGCCGATTGGTCAATGGTTCGCCTTGTGGAGAGATCGATATGGTCATAGAAGATTTGGACTTGGAGCCAAAGATCTATGCCATGATGAGGGACTTTTTGGAGTAAGTCCTTGAAATGAGTCCATGCTTCATATAGAGTTTCACCTTGACGTTGTTGGAACATCAAGATATCATTTCTAAGCTTGGTAGTTCTCCCCGGTGGGAAAAATTGAGGAAGGAAACGAGTGGTGAGATCATCCCATGAGGTGATGGATCCCGCGAGTAAACGTTCAAGCCATTGACTAGCTTGATCACGTAGAGAGAATTGGAAAAGGCGTAATCGGGTCGAGTCTCTAGTTGTAACATCAAGGTCTATAGAATCTACGATTTTAAGGAAGTCCTTGAGATGTTGGTTAGGATCTTCGGAACGAAGTCCATGGAATGCACATCCGCTTTGCACCAGCCGGATGGTGTCGGATCGCAAGGGGGACACATTAGCTCCTTGGGTGAGCTCAATAGTGTTTCGATAGCCTTGGTGGCTAGGACGGGAATACTTTCCTAGGGTTCGGGGCCTAAGAGGTTGGTTTGCTAGTGGTGGGTTTTGTGGGTGGTCTTGTTGTGGTGGGTTGATGGGTTCAAAGATGTTACCACCTTCCATGATGTCGGATGGTAAAGATTACGAACAACGACACGAAGAAATAAGATAGACTAAAGAAAACCTAAAAATAAAAAACAAAATCTTACTAGAAAGGAATCTAGCAAGTAGACCTAATTAAAAAGAAATCCTAACCTAGACAATAACTATTCCCCGGGCTGCGGCGCCAAAAACTTGATGCGTGGGAATTGCACCAGGCTTTACCTCTCAAGGGATCTCGAGAAGCTTACAACCCCCACCAGGCAGTGTACCTGATCGTTGTAGTATAGTATAGTGACAAGTACCGGGGGATTGATCGTTCAACTCAGGAATAGTGTCGCTAGGATTAGAAAGCCTAAAAATTAAGTCTAGAGCTGAGGGATGATTCTTTTGTATTTTTATATTTTTATCAAAGCAATTAAAATCTCGGGTTTTGAAAGAGTGGGCGGAATTAGTTGCTAATCAACTAACCCAATAACTAAAGATGCAATCAAAATAAAATAACAAAAATGTAAATAAAGCTAATTAAACTAGTGGTGTGAACAATAAATGAGAAAATTGTGTTTACTTAGATTTCATTACTCCCTAGATATCTTTTACAGGTTGATAGTTTGTTACAATTGCGTGGATGACGAGTTATATTCCTTAATACCAATCGTGGGGTGGCGTACGTACTTCCTGATGAGGCGAAAAATGAACCACTTTTAGCGGGTCATTTAAGCCCGGAATTGAATTTATTTGATCAAATATTGCCCTAAATCGTTCCTTTTGTGATTTTAGGTACTTTGGGAGAGAAATCTGGAAAAGGAAGCAATTCGGACGTTTTTGGAGCATAAAAGTGAAGAAAACGCCAAAGTCTTAATTTTCCTTGCTTGGAATAGTAGGTGACGGCGTCAAGCAGAAAATCTTGACGGCGTCAAGAGTAACTTCCATGACGACCCAATACAGAATTAACGGCGTCACAAAGTAGGGCGTCAAGAGTAAAATGCATGACGGCCTGGAAAATGCTAACACATGACGGCATCAAAAGTAGATCAAGGCAGTCCGAGAAGTATTTTGGCGGCAAGATGACGGCGTCACAAAATTTGTCTTGACGCCGTCAGACCCTATTTCCTATATATAGTTTTCTAATTTTCACATTAAAAAAGAGAAGTTTTGGAGAAACCCTAAGTACGAACTTGGTACGAATTTTACAGGTTTTTCAAGGGTTCTAAGCCCTTGATGCCTTTCATGTGTAATTGAGATAAGTATCTTTTAATTCAATCAATATGTCTATGTGTTGGTTGTCTATATCTTGTTCTTGTCTTAATTCCATCATGCTAGGCTAGATCTATCTTGTGTTTGCTTGGATCTAATAAAACCTAAATGTTAATTATATGTTGATTACTTGTTTGTAGTTGTATTGGATGAATGAATTCGATGTTAGGCTTAAGAAAACTGGCAGATCTCCAAATGGTAACATGCTTGAACGTCTTAGAAAACATGAACTGATGTGCACTAGGTTTTATTGGTTGTATTTAATGCACGTGCCACTGTTTATAATCCCTATAGTTGTGCTGGGCATGGCATAGGAGGAGATAAGAGCTCATAGGATTGGGGAGTTAAGTGCGCCACCCCATGAATGGTATTAAGGAATACAATCCGTCATCCACGCAATTATAACAAGTAATTAACGTGTAAAAGATGTCTAGGGAGTAGTGAAATTTAAGTAAATACATTTTCTCCACTTATTGCTCACAACCTTAGTATAATTTAGTTTATTTTCATTTTTAGTATTTTATTTTGATTGCATCTTTAGTATTGGGTTAGTTGACTAGCAACTAATTCCGCCCAAATCCTTCAAACCCGAGATTTTTACTTGCTTTCTAAAAAAATATAAAAATACAAAAATAATCATCCCTCATCTTCAGAACTAGTATTTAGGTTTTCTAATCCTAGCGACACTATTCCTAGCTGAACGATCAATCCCCCGGTACTTGTCACTATACTATACTATAACGATCAGGTACACTGCCTGGTGGGGGTTGTAAGCTTCTCAAGATCCCTTGAGAGGTAAAGCCTGGTGCGATTCCCACGTATCAAGTTTTTGGCGCCGCAGCCCGGGGAATAGTTATTGTCTAAGTTAGAATCTCTTTTTATTAGGTCTACTTGCTAGATTCACTTCTAGTAAGATTTTATTTTTATTTTTAGGTTTTCTTTAGTCTATCTTATTTCTTCGTGTTTTTGTTTGTACTAGTGTGGTCTTTATGGAATCAGAGAGTCGCCGTTTAGAAATTAGCAAGAGGCTTATTGCGCATAAAAGAAGAAAGAGAGAAGCTAACACATTTAAGAAATTCATTAAGCCTCTCCAAATGAAAATTGAGTTGACAAACTTCGCTCCAACCCCGGATGAATTGAGTTACCACAGGTTCCTCTTACAACATCTTTGCCCCTCAAAATATAGAAAGACACCATGGATTAGGAGGCATAACTTTAGGAACATAAAAATTCCCTGCATGATTGGGTACATGTCTAGAGAGCATACATACATTGACTTAAAAGCACCCATGAATATCATGTCTAGGCTCTATTACAATTGGATAATGAACGAAAGGTTAAGCCCTAGAAAAGACCCTTACAATTCTAATAGGCTATGTAACTTTGTCAGAAGAGTTAAAGGGGTACACATCTTTATAGGAAATTTTACTTATCAATGCGACTTTGTAATCCTAGAAGATGTTATTATTGATCCACACCTTGGAGAAGTAGTCTTAGGACAACCTTTTGTTGAGAAGACTAAGATGTATTACGACCATGAGAAGGGGATAGCTCAGTTTACTGATGGGATAGAGAAGGTCACTTTTATGATGCCTCACATGAAGGAAGAATTAAAGGGCATCAAGAATCTACAAATTGATGAGATTCGACCCTATGAGGTTAAGGAAGATGGAATTACTGATGAAGCCTATTATGAGAGGAGGAGAACTTACTATTCGGGTTGCATGAATCTAGGCCCGGAATACAAGCGTGATGAAAATTGGGTTAGATGTTTTGAGTTAGCACAAAAGTGGGAAAGGAAAACGTAGTAACCCATGACCTTGAGTCTAGCTACAAGACTCGTAAATAAAGAAAAGCGCTTCTTGGGAGGCAACCCATGTTTTGTGTGATTTTATTTTGTTTGTTTGCTATTTGCTTCCGTATGCATGCTTTATTTTTATTGTTGGTTGATCATGTTTCTAAACTAAATAGTGGAAATACTTTACTTTGTTGTTTTGGCCTAGTCTTAACTCCACCTAAAAGTATTTTTGCAAAAGATAAGTGTAAGGGGAAACCCCAAATATGTTTTTAAGAAACAAACCGATCATGATTCTCCACAATATTAAATGAATATGTATATTCCTATTTGTTAGAGTCAAATGCTTGTATTGAGTCATAATGAAGTTTTGCAGGATTTTCCAGGAAGTAGGACCAAGTTTTTCCAGAAAATTTCCGGAAACTTAACATAAGAATTTCTGCAGGTCACTTCTGACGGCGTCACGAGTTAACTCTTGACGGCCTCACGTGTAAAAATCTGGAAATTTTACCAGCTTTGTTTTTCTAACGGAGTCTTATGGTTTTTGTGAATTATTAAGTTTTATAATCTCCAGGAAATCTGCAAACTTCATTCCACAAGCATTATATCTTATCTTGTTTTCTAGGATTTAGTAACTTATATAGGATGCCGCCGATTTTACGCGAGGTTGTTTTTGTTTATTTTCTCAGGTTTAACAGGTTATGTATGACAAGAAGATGATTTATATTCTGGAAGGGAAGCTTTGATTGTTCATTTTCTTGGAGGAAGATTTAACCTGGCCACCTAATTATCCATACCGAGCGAATCAGGGGAGTATTTGATTTCATTCTTTTTACTTTTTCACTTTTACATTCTTTACTTGAACATTGGTGACAATATTCATCTTAAGTGTAAGGGGAAGGTAAAAAGATGATACCTTACATATGCACTTTCGCTTGAGTTTGTTTTGTTTAATGGTAGATGTGTAATAAAACTATGAGAAATACTTGTTAGTGTAATTTTAGCGCCAATTTTAAAATTTTTTAGAACATTTAGGAGTGAAACTTTAGCCATAGCAAGCGTCTCATGGATAGGAGATTGTATGGCTAGCACATAACCGTACTTTCAGAAAAATTTTCCACCCAAATATGTGAGGTTCGCCTTTAGATTTGATAGGAAAAGCATTTTACTATTAGTGTTTATGAGTGTACCGGTAGCATTTAGATTCTAGAACTTGCGTTAGTGATGTATCCCGAGACCGCTAGTGAGACTACATTCGTGTAGTAGGATTTACTACATGATAAGAGGCATTAGGATCACCCTTGTGTTAAACCCGTATCATAATTACTTGACCATTTAAGTCATATTACTTGGCTAGTTAAGTCAACTAATTTTTCCCACACCCTTAGCGTTGTACTCATTTTTAGTACACGAAACCCCTAGTACACCCCTCCGAGCCTATCTTTTCGTTTCTAACTTTAAGCATTTTACTTAAAGGAAGAATTTGTTACACCCCACTTAAATGTACACCCAAATCGCCTTAGCCTTCCGCGTATGCGCTCATTTTTAGTGCATTATTGTTATTTGTTTAAACCCTAAGTTAACTATCTAATTAATTACATGGTTGCTAAGTCGAGTCATATCCTTGTACATATTGTTTTGGGACGATTGGGACGATTGGGTAAAGTACTTATTTTATGGAGTAATGGGGAAGAACATCATTTATTACCCCCATATGTACGTTAATCTTAAAAGTGCTCCAAGTGTTTTGATTTTCTTAATTCGAGTCATTAGATTAGTTTATTGTAAAGTATGTAAAAATTCAAGTGTAAGGGGAATTTCCATTCCCTATGATGTATTATTTTGGATGGTAGGGTAAGAGTGTATGCAAAAAAAAAAAAAAAAAAAAAAATTGAAAAAAAAAGAAGAAAAATCAAGAAAAAGAAAAAAAAAATAGAAAAAGAAAAAGAGAAAAAACATACGGACTACCATCCCTTTTTATTCTATGTTCATTTTATGTTTTTGTTATTTTTCATTTATTAGCTTAAGTCGAGTCTAGTCTTGGCTTAGCAACGCCATATTGTACATGTAATTAACCAAGATTGTTAGCTCGCCACCAGTAAAAGCTTCCTTTATTCAACAAAACCGTGTATTTCATATCCCTACACCTAACGTTACAACCCTTTAAAAGACCTCTTTGATAGTTTATCCTAGGTGCTTACGCCATGTGGTGGAGGTTTGATCCTTTCCCAAGCCTATGCTAATCTATTTTGCTATGACAGGTAGTGAGAGATATATTCCGTTTCCATATTGTAATTTATACTGTATTACACCCGAGAGATGTGAGTATCTAAACACCATTTGTGAGGTGCTAGTATATGACCTCCGTGCTTGTCTATTGGTCTTTAGTGGAACGATTATTTGTTGTAATTACTTTTATATTAGTGTTAAATGACCCCTAACTTGTATTTTGATTAGAATAAAAGCGCATTTGCTTGAGGACAAGCAAATCTCAAGTGTAAGGGTATATGATGAGGCGAAAAATGAACCACTTTTAGGGGGTCATTTAAGCCCGTAATTGAATTTATTTGATCAAATATTGCCATAAATCGTTCCTTTCGTGATTTTAGGTACTTTGGGAGAGAAATCTGAAAAAGGAAGCAATTCGGACGTTTTTGGAGCATAAAAGTGAAGAAAACGCCAAAGTCTTAATTTTTCTTGCTTGGAACAGTAGGTGACGGCGTCAAGAAGAAAATCTTGATGGCGTCAAGAGTAATTTCCATGACGACCCAGTACAGAATTGACGGCGTCACGAAGGAGGGCGTCAAGAGTAAAATGCATGACGGCCTGGAAAATGCTAACACATGACGGCGTCGAAAGTAGATCAAGGCAGTCCGAGAAGTATTTTGGCGGCGAGATGACGGCGTCACAAAATTTGTCTTGACGCCGTCAGACCCTATTTCTTATATATAGTTTTCTAATTTTCACATTAAAAAAGAGAAGTTTTGGAGAAACCCTAAGTACGAACTTGGTACGAATTTTACAGGTTTTTCAAGGGTTCTAAGCCCTTGATACCTTTCATGTGTAATTGAGATAAGTATTCTTTTAATTCAATCAATATGTCTATGTGTTGGTTGTCTATATCTTGTTCTTGTCTTAATTCCATCATGCTAGGCTAGATCTATCTTGTGTTTGCTTGGATCTAATGAAACCTAGATGTTAATTATGTGTTGATTACTTGTTTGTAGTTGTATTGGATGAATGAATTCGATGTTAGGCTTAAGAAAACTGGCAGATCTCCAAATGATAACATGCTTGAACGTCTTAGGAAACATGAACTGATGTGCACTAGGTTTTATTGGTTATATTTAATGCATGAGCCACTGTTTATAATCCCTATGGTTGTGCTGGGCATGACATAAGAGGAGATAAGATCTCATAGGATTGGGGAGTTAAGTGCGCCACCCCATGAATGGTATTAAGGGATACAATCCGTCATCCACGCAATCATAACAAGTAATTAACGTGTAAAAGATGTCTAGGGAGTAGTGAAATCTAAGTAAACACATTTTCTCCACTTATTGCTCACAACCTTAGTATAATTTAGTTTATTTTCATTTTTAGTATTTTATTTTGATTGCATCTTTAGTATTGGGTTAGTTGACTAGCAACTAATTCCGCCCAAATCCTTCAAACCCGAGATTTTTACTTGCTTTCTAAAAAAATATAAAAATACAAAAATAATCATCCCTCATCTTCAGAACTAGTATTTAGGTTTTCTAATCCTAGCGACACTATTCCTAGCTGAACGATCAATCCCCCGGTACTTGTCACTATACTATACTATAACGATCAGGTACACTACCTGGTGGGGGTTGTAAGCTTCTCAAGATCCCTTGAGAGGTAAAGCCTGGTGCGATTCCCACGTATCACTTCCCCAACTCTATAAGCTCCTACTTCACTCCTATGTCGAGCCTGCAAGAAGCTCTTAACATGGGATCATTAGAATTCGCTCATGCATTAAATACAACCATAAAAACCTAGTACGCATTGGTACATGTTTGTTAAGACGTTCAAGCAAGTTACCCTATGGAAGTCTGCCAATTTTCTTAAGCCTAACATCAAAATCATTCATCCGTAACAACTATAAACAAGCAATCAACCCATAATAAACATCTAGACTACATCTAAGCAAACACACAAGAGATCTAGCCTAGCATGTTAAAATCAAGACAAGCGTAAGATATATTCAAACAACATAGAGACATATTGAATGAATTGAAAGGATACTTATCTTAATTGAACATGAAAGGTTTCAAATGGTAAAAACCCTTGAAAATACTGATAAAATCGTGCTAGGGTTTCTCCAAGTTATCTCTCTAATTTTCCTCTCTTTATGAATGAAAATTACAAAACTATATATAGATTTTCCAACGTGACGGCGTCAAGAAGAGAAATTTGACGCCGTCAACTCGCAGCCCATAATAATATCGGATTGCCTAGATCCAGATCTGGCGCCGTCAAGAGCAATTTTCCTCTGGGCCGTCACGTGTAAAGGGACCATGACGGCCTATGGTGACGCCGTCATGCCCTAGTGTAAAAACCCTCTGGACCGTCACGTACTCTATCCACTTCACCTCTTGTTTTACTCTTGACGCCGTCATGTAGAATTTGGTGACGCCGTCAGGTACTGTTCCCAGCAAGAAAAATTAAGAATTTGCCGTTTTCTTCACTTTTATGCTCCAAAAACGTCCAAAATGCTTCCTTTTCCAGAATTCACTCCAAAAGTACCTAAAATCACAAAAAGGAACGATTTAGGGCAATATTTGATCAAATAAATTCAATTCCGGGCTTAAGTGACCCCCTAAAAACGGATCATTTTTTGCCTCATCATATACCCTTACACTTGAGATTTGCTTGTCCTCAAGCAAATGCGCTTTTATACTAGTCAAAATACAAGTTAGGGGTCATTTAACACTAATATAAAAGTAATTACAACAAATAAAACAAATAATCATTCCACTAAAGACCAAAGACAAGCACGGAGGTCATACACTAGCACCTCACAAATAGTGTTTAGATACTCAAAAATATTAGATAATAAAGTTCAAGTTAAATGTATATTTAGTTTGTGAAAAAAAATATTAGATAATAAAAATCTAAATGAGTGAAATTCAGTGAAAAGAGCATGCTTATGTCAAACTTTATTGAAAATTGATATAAAGATAGATAATCGTATAAAGGTGAATTGTGTATTATAATATGTATAATTAATGCAAATTTGGATTAATAAAAATTCAATTTTAGTTTCATTTTAACAGATTCTTATCTTGTACCAATTTGAAAATTCAAAATTAAAAAGTGATACTTGTTAGGTTCATTTTTGCTTTAAAATAACTAAGAGCACGAGGTGCCCCGGAGGCATATGCTCGTGTTATAAGAAAAAAATATTGCCACATCAGCACTTTTATTCTATAACTCATAACCTATAACTTAGCACAAAAACATCATCAATTTATAACTGGTGTTATAAGACACCTACGGACCCAACAATTTATTTATTTTTTCATTTATTCAAATAAAACAACACATTAAACTAAAATTAATTTTTTTTAATAAAAGAAAAGTAAATAAAATAATATAAAAATATATAAAAATAAAACTACACAAACTAAACTAGCTTTGGTGATAATATTTTGCTCGGATCTATTTCTTCGCCTCCTCGATAATAGCCTTGTCCACCGGATCTATCCCGTCGGTGTGGATTGCAAGCGTCCTCAATTCCTCGTTTCATGTGTGAGATTTGAAAAATACAACTCTCGCTATAGTTTTGTTTCTCATTTGTTGCATCTTCGCCTACTGTCTAAAACGAATTGTTGTTGCATCATTTCATGAAACATTTCTTGTAAACCAGAGGTGGCAGATAGTTTGAAAATCGTTGACTTTAAGACTTTCATTGTTTGCCAGGTGGACGTGACAAAGCATCGTCTTCAAAAAGCTCGGGTTCTTCTCTGGTCTGCCATCCTTAGATTCTTATTGTTTGTGTCGAATCGGGATTTTGCCATTTGTGTTTGTCTTTCAAAGAAACTCAATCTTTTTTTGAGCAAATTTTATCCCCTCGTTGTCGCGATACAAAATTTCAACCTACATCATCAAATCTTCATCATTTTTGATGCTAAGCCTCGTGGTTTGTTTGACAAAGAAGTTAAACTTTTCAACTTCTCGGTTCATCGGAGTCCACAATCCGGTCAACATGTTCTTGGAACGCTCTTTATAACCATTATTCTTGGCTTGCATAATGAATTCCGCAAGAACATTATACCAAAACGTATCATTGTTTGGTCGGAGCCGACATTCGGATCCTTGGATACATGTATGTAACATTCCACCAAAATTAAACTCATAATTTATAAACAAATTATAGATTAAAATTAGAACCCTAACCCACCATTTTAATTTATCTTCAAAAACATGATACGGAGCTTTTCGAAATTATGAACTCAAATGTTATAAAAAGATGTATGATGACAAATATAATGAAATACCACAAGGCCACAACACCGTTCATGTATCTTTTGAGGTCATCCCCAAATTGCAATCCGATATTTAAATATGGTGTGTGCTAATTTACACACCTTTTATTTGACCAAAATCGGACCAAAAAGACCAAAAACATATTAAAAATGCCAAATATATGTTGTTTTTGTGTTTGTGATTGTGCAGGTACGGATGTTTAAAAAAATAGACAAAATAAGAGAAAACGGCAAAATGAGCATGAGATTTGGAAAGTACATGCATTTTCGAGTCCAACGGCACAAGACAAAAATTATTTGGAGCAAATGTATGGGCTAAAATTGTTTAAGCATTCATGAAGCCCAAAACTATCAAGATATGAAGCAGCTGAAGCCTAGGAAAATTTCTAGCTTAGCCACTAAATTCGGCAGAGTAGCAGATCAGGCCCAGACCAACTCAAGCCCAACATCCAAGCAGCCCAGATCCAGCCATAAATAATAGCAGCGGCAGCGTGAAAGACCAAAAGATGTTAATAAAATATTTTTGGAAGATGCAAAAGAAGAAAATAAAATAATGAAAAGTGCACGTGATATTACTATCCACCTTGGTGCAATCGACAAAAGTTGCAAAGAAAAATATGGCCACGTTTTTATTAAAGATGAAGAATCATTTGGGTGCTATTGAAGAGTAAAGACAATTACAAAGAAGAAAATGAGCCCACGTGATCACACAAATTGAAGACCATGAATTTAAAAAATAAATGAAGTGGAGAAAAGAAGGAAATAAATATATGGAGCACATGGGACGCAAATGAAGAAATACAAATCATGCTCCATGTAGTACAACACTACAAATTCAAAGACCAGTGAATAAATTAAGCATTAATTACCAAAAGAGGACTTTTTCTTGATCAAATTTCTAAAAAGGGACAAAACCAACTTGTTTTTCCAATTTGGTCATGTACTAATGTGCGAACGTGCGATCCCATTAGTTTTGTGACACGTGTTCAGACAAAGAGGACTATACCAATCATTTGCAGGCCCACCCACTATCACTTGTACCCCACGTGGTGTTTAGTGCAAATCACAAATGTGCGGATTTCGGCTGCCCATGTGCCAAGATTTTTTGGAAAAGAACAACATATCTTTCAATATCTTTTTGATTTGACTTGTTTTTTTAAATTATTTCCAATTAATTAATTTAGTTAATTCACTTTTTGAACATTAAAAATTGAGATCATTCATCTTGGCTGAACAACTCAAAGATGTCGAAATATAATTTTTGAACATTAAAAATTTCTTTCCAGATTGCACTCTTAATCTTTCTGATGAGCTATTAAACATTTTATGCCTACACAAAGTTATGCACCAGGGACAAAGTTACGCCTACACAATCTTTTTGATGTGCTATAAAACATTGTAGCCACATACTGAACTGCATGCTACTGAGCAGAGGTTGCAAAATGGGTGGTCGGGGTTGGCTAATGGGTAACAGTTAGGAATTAGGATTATCCAACATGTCCACAAAAGTTAGTGTGTTAATTGCATAGATGTAAAAAAGTTATTATATATAAACAACTTTTTGATCCAATTGATATGTTCAACCCAGTTTATCTGTTTTCTTTTTAACTATTTCTTTGGTTCTGCTCGTTTGACCTGCTAAATATGAAACATAACTCGAAAGGAATTTTCCCAGTTGAAAAATATAGGTTTTTATGTGTGTGTGTGTGGATTTGAATATTTTAGGTGATATAAAAGTGAATTAACTAAATTAATTAAATAGAAATAATTTAAAAATAAGTCAAATAAAAAAGATATTGAAAACTATGTTGTTCTTTTCCAAGAAATCTTGGCACATGGGCAGCCGAAATTCGCACATTTGCGATTCGCGCATTTGCAAATAAAAGTCAAACACCACGTGGGGTACAAGTGATAGTGGGTGGGCCTGCAAATAATTGGTATAGTCCTCTTTGTCTGGGACACGTGTCAAGAAATTAATCGGATCGCACGATCACACATTAGCACATGACCAAATTGGGAAGACTAGTTGGTTTTGTCCCATTTTAGAAATTTGATCAAGAAAAAGTCCTCTTTTAGTAATTAACGCATAAATTAATTGGAGTACCTTTTGAATCACATAGGCATAATGTACAAAACAAGAAGAAAAAGAGAATAAAAGAATGAAAAATGCACGTGTAGAAGCCACGCACCAAAATTAATTATTCCAAGGCGCGTTTGGTTATTAGCTCTCTCCCACATCGCTGGCTATCATCTTGCTGCAGCCATCGAAGCACTACCACGTGTACTCGATGATGCAATTATCTCCTCTTCAGCCAATGAAACTTCGCCACGTGGCCATGCTAAGTGTAAATCTGTCCAAATTCAATGAATGGGAGCGTCATTCGAGAGAAGGCTGGAAGCTTCGAGATCCAAGAGAAAAAGGCTATAAATGCCAATCATTGGGGGCAGTTATCAATCATTCTCCTCACATTTAATTTACAGACACTTAGTTTAGGCTTTTATTTTTCCTCTCTCTAATATAAGAGTAGTTTTTAGCTTTTCTTTTTCTTTTAGCTTAATTTCTATTGCAATTTTAGTTTATCTCAAGTACTTATTTGTAATCAACTTTTATTTTCTTAATGAAGACGATGTTTTTTTATTAATGATCCAACTTAGCTTATTATATATCTTCTTCTCATCTATTTTTTTTTTTAATTTTCTCTTTATTTCATCTAAAAATCTATTTCTAACTTAATAACTTTTAGTGGCTTATTAAATTAGCTTATTAAATAAAACTTTTCTTTTAATTTCTTTTTCATAACTTCTTTAGTATTATTAAATCTAGTAATTTTTAGCATAAATCAATTAATCTCTTTTTATTTCAAACTTTTTCTTAATAGATCTATTTAGTTTATTTCTTTTCACATATTTAGTTTACTTTAGATCTATTAAGTTTTTATCATAAAGTTTTAATCCTTTAGCTTTATCTTAGCTTGTTTTTATTAAGGTTTAGTATTTTGATTAAGCTTTAATATTTTGATGTAAGTTTAGTACTTTTTCAACCAATAAGCTTCTTCCATAGTTTAGTTGATTCATATTATAGATTATTTGTTCTAATCCTTCTTAAAGTTTTGATTTTTCTTAATTTCTCATCATGCTCAACATAATATGAGGAGCTTAAGGGTTTTATAAGCTAGCTTATTAATAAAGCTTATTACTTTTTAGTCTTAATAAGCTAATTAGTTAATATAGTCACAAACTTTATTAACTATTTGGTTTTATTAAAGCTTTTTGAGAAGTAAACTTTATCGTTTGTCTAGTTTATAAAATCGGGTGGTTAATTTTGTCTCATCTTTTAGATCGGGTTCTACTTTCTATTCTTTTTCAATTTTATATAATTAGTTTATTAATAAAATCATGTTTGTTGAATTATTTGTTTTTATTAGCTTAATTGATATGCGCAACGAGTAGCTTATTAGTGTTGACTAAGTGATATGGATTTGTGATTTAAGTGTGGATTAATAAAAACGGATTGTGATTAATAATTAGTCAAATTATTTAGATTTGTAGTTTTAGTATTTGAAGGGTAAAAGCCGGAGAATAATCAAATTACACATCTAGTAATTATTTTCTTTTTAAAGGATTGTTTTCAAAATAAACTAACGTTGTGAGAAAATAGTCTTGTTTAAGGAATATAATTCGTCGTCAAATCTTATTCTACACTTAATGAATTTATCGCGTCACTTAGCAAACATTTTTTTTTTTCATATATATCTTTTAGATCATTTTTAGAATAATCTAGTTTAGTTAGTAATTTTTAGCTTTTATCGTTAAATTTAGATCATTGAGCTTGCTACTAGATTTATTATCTTTCCTTAGTATAATTGGTTTGCCTCTAGATTTATGTGCTTACTTAGTTGGTTTAAAATTCTCGTAAGTGCACGCTTGGTATTCGTAGTTTTAATATCACAAAAATCTCTATTATTTCTCACTATTCACTTCATAAATCATGAACCGAACCACGAACTCAATTCACACTTCGTTGGGACACGACCCGGGAAAATACTTTCACTAGTATTTCTTCGGAAATATACTTAACCTCTAAATCACATCAAAATACTACATGTATTTTTAATGGATTAGTAGATATATATGTGGTGGTGGTGGTTGACATGTCTCGGCGGCTACAACGACGATGATGGCTTTACAGGTCTTGGTAGCAACGACTACATTAGTGTTGGTGTCGGTTGGTCGCAATGTTGACGCCAGTAGTAGCAACAATTGTAGGCTGTTATAGCGGCGACGCCGTGGTTTCAGGTCTCAACAAGAATGGTGGAGAGAGAGAGAGAGAGAGAGAGAGAGAGAGAGAGAGAGAGAGAGAGAGAGAGAGAGAGAGAGAGGTTTATATTAAGTAGTAATAGTTTTGTGCTAGTTGTTGGCCGGAATTGGTGTAGCAGTTAGAGATGGTTGGTCGGCGGTTGTAGGTGTATGGCGGGAGGTTGTTGGGTGATGGTGGTAATTTTGTGAAAGAATGGATAAATAGTTATATGGAGAGAGAAAGATCATATATAGGTGTCCTTTTCTTTTTGTGGTTAGTTTACTTAGAGCAAAGGGTATCATCACGACATCTTTCGCCAAATCTGATGTAGTTCCGGTTTTGGCGTCGCTAATGACATGCCATGACCCCCTCGTCATTGTCCAAGCCAAATTACTGGCATACGACAAATGTATCTCTTTCAAGTGGGTTTTGTTGTTGAGTTTGTGTTTTAATTGGGTATGGTAAGACTCAAATGACATGTGAGAGGGGTGTTATGAGGGAAGAGGTATTTTGGTGTGTTAGTGTTAAAGTGAGGATGCTGAGGCGTCACCAAAAAGGTTTTTTTGGCATGCCATGATAACCTTTGCTCTTATGCAGAAGAAAGTAACAAATTATCTATATATATACTATAGCGCGTGCGAAACGCCACTGTTTCGATGGTGGGCTGTCGTTCTTCTTTAGGTTGCTAGCTTTTTTGGGCCTGCAAAGAATTTGATTGGTTTCTTTCGGTTGCTATTTGTTTGGTTCCGGTAGGGGTGTGCATTGTTTGGGTAATAACCGAATAAATTGAAAACCGAAACTAAACCGATCTGAAAAAACCGGAACTTATAACCGAACCGAATTTGCCAAAATAGAACCGAACTTATAACCGAACCGAATTTGCCAAAACGAACCGAACTGAAATAAAAATTCGATTTCGGTTTCGATATATATATATATATATATATATATATATATATATATATATATATATATATATATATATATATAGCTTCTATATATTTATATATAAAAGACACTATTAAAATTTAATCCTAGCATAAAAAAACACTTCTATTAATGAAATAATTTTTATTTGCCATAATTATATAACTAAATTTTTTAAAAGATGTGATGGTGTAATTCAGTTCGGCTCGATTGAATTATAGTTCGGTTCAATTTTATTTGACTTAAAAAAGAAAAAATTCAACCAAAATAACCTAAATAATAAACCCAACAACCCGACCCCATAAAAACACCGATAGGGTCCAGTGTAATAACAACTTTCCCGCCTGTTCTATCTCATACCAAACCGCCACTGAAAATTCCAGAGTCATCTTCAACCTTTCTAACCCTTCTGGGAATCACCTTTTCTTCTTCACTACTCCTGCTATTTGTTCGGCTCATATCCTTCGGTTGAAGATTCTACCTAATCCGCAGGCCATGTGGAAACTTGGTGCCAGATTACTTATTCAAATTTCAAATCTTATTTGTTTCAAATCTAATAATTTGAAGATGTGTTCTATGTGGGCTGTGGTTAAGCTGGTACCATTAATTTATGAGGCTTATGGGGTTCGTTAGTTGACCTTATGGCTTATTTCTAAACCTGATTTGAAGATGTTTGGATTACCTTATTTTGGTGGCGTATGAGCTTATTTAATTTTTGTAAAGTTGTTGAGGTTTCTTTTTTCGGTTCTATGTTTAGGCTACTTATAACTAAGTTCGAAATAGTGCGTACACCTGTTTTCAGTCAGTTTTTAAGAGATGAAAATGATGGTAATGTTGATTATAATAAAGCAACGAGGCATTTTACGAGACGAAAATGATGGTTATATCAATTGTAAGACGATGTGATGAATTTGACTGGGCTCGATGAAGCTGAGATTATCCGCATCTTGGCGGTGTTAGACGATTAGTATTATGTTTCGGCCCGTTATGTATTTGGCCCATATATCTTATATATTATCTCATGTACCGAACATATTATGGATTCAATATACGATTTCCTAATATTGTACATGGTATCACAACCTAACTTCGATCCACATCAAACCTAACCCTAATTTTTTTTCTTTTTTCATTTGCTTTGCTTTCAAGGTTATTGTTTGTCGACCGTGTGTGTTTGTTTGTCGACCTCTGAGTTGTCGACCACGTTTCCAGGTTTCTCTTAGTCGATTGTTGGTTAAAGTTGTGACCAGTCGACTTGTTGCTGTTTTCATTGGTTGATCGTTGGTTAAAGTTTATAACCAGTCAACCTGTTAGTGATTTATTTTACAATATGTCTTCTATGTTAACATCCACTGATATGCATACCTTACAAAGTCTTCTTGCTAAACTTGGGATTCAAGGGCAAAATATTGTTGCTCCAACTGTTGGTATTTTGCCATCTACTGTGTCGAATCCTACTAATACTTGTTGATGCGTGGGAATCGCACCAGGCTTTACCTCTCAAGGGATCTTGAGAAGCTTACAACCCCCACCAGGCAGTGTACCTGATCGTTGTAGTATAGTATAGTGACAAGTACCGGGGGATTGATCGTTCAGCTAGGAATAGTGTCGCTAGGATTAGAAAACCTAAATACTAGTCCTAAAGGTGAGGGAAGATTCTTTTTGTATTTTTATATTTTTTAGAAAGCAATTTAAATTCTCGGGTTTGAAGAATTTGGGCGGAATTAGTTGCTATTCAACTAACCCAATACTAAGATGCAATCAAAATAAAATACTAAAAATGAAAATAAACTAATTTATACTAAAGTTGTGAGCAGTAATTGGAGAAAATGTGTTTACTTAGATTTCACTACTCCCTAGACATCTTTTACACGTTAATTACTTGTTATAATTGCATGGATGACGGATCGTATTCTTTAATACCATTCATGGGGTGGCACACTTAACTCCCCAATTCTATGAGCTCTTATCTCCTCCTACACAATGCCCAGCACAACTATAGGGATTGTAAACAGTGGCTCATGCATTAAATACAACCAATAAAGACCTAGTGCGCGTCGGTTCATGTTTCTTAAGACATTCAAGCATGTTACCAATTGGAGATCTGCCAGTTTTCTTAAGCCTAACATATAAATCATTCATCCAAGACAAGAATAAACAAGTAATCAACACATAATCAACATCTAGGTTTCATTAGATCTAAACAAACACAAGATAGATCTAGCCTAGCATGATGGAATTAAGACAAGAACAAGATATAGACAACCAACACATAGACATATTGATTGAATTAAAGGAACACTTATCTTGATTAAACATGCAAGGTATCAAGGGGTTGGAACCCTTGAAAAACCTGTAAAGTACACCAAAATCGTACGTAGGGTTTCTCCCAAAACTTCTCTCTTTTTATGTGAAAAATTAGAAAACTATATATAGGAAAAGGGGGCTGACAGCGTCAAGACAAAGTTTGTGACGCCGTCACCTCGCCGCCAAAACTCTTCTCGGACTGCCTTGATCTACATTTGACGCCGTCAAGACTTAATCATTTCCAGGCCGTCATGACTTTTACTCTTGACGCCCTACCTTCGTGATGCCGTCAAATCTCTACTGGACCGTCATGGAATTTTGCTCTTGACGCCGTCAGGAAATTACTCTTGACGCCGTCACCTACTGTTCTCAGCATGGAAAATTAAGACTTTGGCGTTTTCTTCACTTTTATGCTCCAAAAACGTCCGAATTGCTTCCTTTTCTAGATTTCACTCCCAAAGTACCTAAAATCACAAAAGGAACGATTTAGGGCAATATTTGATCAAATAAATTCGAATTTGGGCTTAAATGACCCCCTAAAAACGGATCATTTTTCGCCTCATCACTTGTGCACCAATTGCTTTGCCTACTAGCAATAATTTACAAACCCCAAATCCAGGCTATGCATTCTATAATAGTCCACCAGGATTTTCAGCCCAATTCTTTAATACTAACATTGGATAGTCACATACGCAAGGTTCTTTTGGATCTCAGCCAAATCAGTTTGGACCCCAACCATTCTACCCGGTTCAACAGCTTGTTACATCGACAGGTCAGTTTGCTCCAGGTCAATTTAGTACGATAGGTCATAATGGTTTGATGATTCACACTGGGGTCAGAATGGTTCGATGGTTCACAATCAGGGTCAAGTTGGTATTACGAACCCACAAGGGGGTCAAAATTGTTTTCCAGTTCAATTAGGGGGTGCAAGTCACATTGGTCAATCTGGCATGGGTCTCACGAGTCAAGCAACTATTTTGCCACATGCTTTTACTACCGGAACACTACAGTATCCTACTTCTGGTAATTGGAATATGGACACAGGTGCGTCCTCACATCTTAATGATAATGTCAATAATCTTAGTGATGTTTTTAATTCGTGTATTTATTCATCTGTTGCTGTTGGTGACGGGCATTCTATTCCCGTTACTAACTCTGGACATAGTATTTTGCCTACACCTTTTCCCCCTCTTCATTTAAATAATGTTTTAATTACTCATAATATAGTAAAAATTTGATTTCTTTTCGTCAATTTGTTTGTGACAATTATTGTACTGTTGAATTTTATCCTTTTGGTTTTCCTGTAAAAGACTTTCAAACTCGTCGGGTGCTGCTCCACTGTGATAGCACTGGAGATCTTTACCCAGTCACGCAGCCTTCTCCTATTCCTCAAGCCTATCTCACTAGTCAGTATACGTGGCATCAACGACTTGGACATCCAAGAAGTGAAGTGCTACGTCGTGTTCTTTCCAATAATTATATTTCGTGTAATAAGGAGAAGTCTCCCGTGCTTTGTCATGCATGTCAGCTTGGCAAACACGTAAAACTTCCGTTTGATAGTTCTTCTAGTTCAGTTCAGTCTTCTTTTGACATTGTTCACTCGGATTTGTGGACTTCTAATTCCGAGTCTGTCTGGTTTTCGGTACTATGTTTTATTTTTTGATCATTATTCACAGTTTGGTTGGGTTTATCCTTTAGTTAATAAATCTGATGTTTTTTTTCCAAATTTATGATGTTTCGTAATTTTGTCAAAACTCAATATAAGAGTGAAATTAAGTCATTTCAGTGTGATTATGGTGGTGAATTTGATAACCACTCCTTTCATAAATTATTTGCCGACAACGGGATTCAATTTAGATTTTCTTGTCCACGTACTTCCCAACAAAATGGAAAATCCGAAAGGATGATTCGCACCATTAACAATCTAATTCGGACTTTACTGTTTCAAGCTCATCTCCCTCCTAACTATTGGGTTGAAGCCCTCTACATGGCCGTTTACCTATTGAATATATTACCATCACGTGCCATTGACAATGACGTCCCATACACCCGCCTTACTGGCACTACACCAACATATAGTCTTTTACGTGTTTTTGGGTGTCTTTGTTACCCTCATCTTGATGCCGACCACAAACTTGGAGCCCGTGCTACACATTCCATCTTTTTGGGCCACGCTACTAGTCATCGTGGCTACCGTTGTCTGGACCTCAACACCAATAAAATAATAATTTCTCAACATGTTACTTTTGATGAAACAGTTTTCCCATTTGCCTCCAAGACGCCCACTATTACTACCATCGCCAGTCCTTCTTATGATTTCTTGGATGACTCGTCTAATGTCATTTCCAACATCATAAGATTTTCTCCCACCACTTCACCCACTGTTCAAACTGATCCTCATGATGTTCCTACATCCGTTGCACCCATTGAGCCTCGTCCGACTTCTCCACCGCCTTCACCTCCTGCACCACAACAACAATCACCCTCTACTCCTATTTCACTTCCATCACGGCCGGCTTCCGTTTCCATTTCCCATGATCCACCAACTCCACATGTTAACCCGAACCCAGTTTCAATTCACCCGAACCAAGTTTCAATTCACCCGAACCCAGTTTCAATTCACCCGAACCAAGTTTCAATTCACCCCATGGTCACACGTTCTCGTGTCGGGACTACTCGTCCTAATCCCCGTTATGCTGGTCATGTGTATACTATTTCTCCTTCCCCTCGGTCATATAAGGATGCTTTTAATGATCCCAATTGGCGAAATGCTATGTATGATGAGTATAATGCACTTATTAAAAATAAAACTTGGATTAGTGTACCGCGACCTGAGGGTGTCAATATTGTTCGTTGTATGTGGTTATTTCGCCATAAGTATTTGGCTGATGGCACTCTTAGTCGGTACAAGGCATGTCTTGTTGCCAATGGTAGCACACAAATTGAGGGAGTTGATGTTGATGAGACTTTTAGTCCGGTTGTTAAGCCGGGCACCATTCGGACTGTTCTTAGTTTAGCTATTTCTCGACATTGGCCTGTTCACCAGCTTGATGTCAAGAATGCTTTTTTACTTGGTGATTTATCTGAGACAGTTTATATGCATCAGCCTCCCGGTTTTCGGGATCCAGAGCATCCGGATTATATTTGTTTATTGCAGAGGTCTCTTTATTGTCTTAAGCAGGCTTTTCGGGCATGGTTTCAGCGGTTTGCGGCTTGCATTACTACTGTTGGGTTCCGTTCTAGTCGTTGTGATTCCTCTTTATTCATTTACAGACAGGGTGATGATACTGCATTTTTGTTACTATATGTGGATGATATTGCGCTAACTGCTTCATCTGATAGTTTATTACAGCGGATTATTGCTTCTTTACATAAGGAGTTCTCTATGGCCGATTTGGGTGCTCTTAATTATTTTTTGGGTGTTTTAGTTACACGTGACTCTTCTGGGATGTTTTTGTCACAACACAAGTATGCTATGGAGCTTTTGGAGCGTGCACATATGGTTGGTTGTAACCCTTCTCGGAATCCTGTTGACACTGAGTCTATATTGGGTGCTGATGGTGATCCGGTTTCTGATCCTACATTATATCGGAGTCTTGCTGGTTCTTTCCAATATCTTACTTTTACTAGACTTGATATTTCATATGCAGTGCAGCAGGTTTACCTTTTTATTCATGATCCTCGGGAGCCTCATTTCTCGGCTCTTAAGCGGACTTTGAGGTATGTTCGGGGTACATTAGACTATGGATTACAATTGTTTTTGTTAGCATTTAAAATATGTATTTAGAAGTGATGGTCATTCTCATACATGTAACTTTGTAATGTGTCATAGATTACAATAGAATAGTCAATGGGCTTATGGTTTGGACTAATCTATTAGGTTATAAGTTATGTATTACAACTAGTCCATACTTAATGTAAAAGTCCAATCCATGACCAAGCCCATTAGGGTGTTATATGTCTTACTATATAAACACCTCAAATGAGTCATTTGAGGTGTGTGCTTGTGTGTGTATTTGTGTGTGTTTTCTCTAATAAAAGCTCTCATATTTCTCATCTCTCTAGTTTCACATATATATACATCAAGTCACCATCTTTCCATCTCTACTTCTTATAATCTTCTATATTTGTGATAAAGTTGTGATATCTAAGGTCCTACAAGTGGTATCAATCGCCTAACAATGATTTAGGAGGGTTTTGAGTTTGTGTGTTTCGTTTTTTTTAAGCTTAAATATCACGTTTTTTTTTTTGAAAAGTTCTTCACTTCTCTTGTTTTTCTTGGTTTTTAACACTTTTTTGATTACAAACTAGTGTTATAAACTTTTTCAAACAAGAAAGTTTAAATCTTTTTGAAGTTTCATAGCTTAAAACACTCGATTTGGTTTTTGTACTTGTTTTCTAAATCACGAAAAAGTTTTATAAAAATCATCAAGTTTTGAACTTTCTTCAAGTTTTGGTGTTTTTTAGCCTAGAAGTACAAGAATCTTGGATTGCAAAAGTCATTTGGGTGTGCTTTAAGCTTATTCTCAAAACTGTCAACATTTCGAAAATTTGGTGTTTTTTCGAAATCACATTTTGCCAAGTTTTCGAGAACACAAGAAAAGGCTCCGTTCGTGCTCACCGTTGGATACTCGGTATTTTCTCTCTTGTATAAGAAAGAAATTACTTCGACTTTCGGGCTAAATTTCGAAATTGTATAATTTCGAAATTTCTTGTGACATTGGGTTTTCGAAAAAGTCATAATTTTCGAGAACATCAGATTTATCGAGAACTTCAGAGATTTTCGAGAACTTCAGATACTATCGAGATCTTGGAATTTATCGAGAATTTTCAATTTTTTCGAGAACTTCAGAGATTTTCGAGAACATCAGAATTTATCGAGAACTTCATAGATTTTCGAGAACTTCAGATATTATCGAGATCTTGGGATTTATCGAGAATACAACATTTTCGAGAACTTTTGGTTGACTTTTGACGACTGAACTTCAAACGACCATAACTTTTGAACCGTAACTCCGTTTTCGATGAATCAGCTGTCAAAACGACCGTGAGATAGAGAAGAACGACACGCTAAATGATTTATCGGTTTAGGCGAAGTTTCGAGGCCTAAAAACGCTCCGAGAAGAAGTTATTGAGGTTTTAAGGTTTTCAGTCAAAATTTTCACCATAAAAACTTGCATCAACTCACTCTAAACTCTACTCCTATTTCGTTGGAACGATCCAAGAATCAAATTTATCCATCTACACTTCATCAATGGCAACGCAGCAAGACATTCATGCAGCCGGTGCCGAAAACCGACCTCCCATGCTGTCAAAGGGTGGATACTCACAGTGGGCTAGTCGTATGATGCGTTATCTTAAGAGCAAAACAAATGGAAGTCTTCTCATCAAATCCATTGTGGATGGACCCTTTAAACCATCACAAGTACTAGACCCTGGTGATCCAAATGGTACCCCCCCGGTACAACCATACTACAGAGAACAGAATGAGACTGAATACACTGTGGAAGACAGAAAACAAATTGAAGCTGATGATCAGGCATTTCATTATGTCGTTCTTGGTTTACCTGAAACCATTTATGCTACTGTTGACAGTGAAGTAAGTGCTCATGCAGTCTGGGAAAGAGTCAAGAGGTTAATGTATGGGACAGACATCGGGAAACAGGAAATGGAAACACAACTGCTTAAGGAACTTCGCAAGTTTACTTCAATTCCTGGTGAATCCATAGAGACGTACTACCACAGATTTTGTAAGATCATGAATGATTTATCAAGACACAACCTCAGTCAGACAAATATTGCTAACAACACCATTTTTCTGAATGAGTTACAACCAGAATGGGGAAGATATGTCACTATTGTTTATCAGACAAAGAATTTGCATGAAGTTACTTATGATCAAGTGTATGACTTCTTGAAGCAAAATCAAGATGAAGCTAATGAAGTAAGAGCTGAATTACTAGCTAAAAAGCATGATCCTCTAGCATTAATGGCTGATACACCAACACCTATACCAGTGAACACACAACAACAACCATCATCATCTTCCACTCACAACTACTTGCAACCATCCTACATTCAACAACCAACACCGATCTACCAACAACAATTCTACCCACAGCAACAACATGTTATTCCACAACAGCAATACCCACATTTCCAAGAACCAGAATTCACTGACAATGATGAAGCTACTGCAGCCTTGACACAAGCGTTTGCTTTTTTGACAAAAGCATTCCAAGGACGTTATTCTACACCAACAAACAACAACCAAAGGATTTCATCGAATACTCGCAACAGGCAGATAGCTCAGCCGAGTTTCAATATGGGCAACGGAGGCCAAATGGTTGGAGTTTATGGGAATCAGCAAGGATATGCCACTGGAATTAACATGGGTAATCAGAATATGCAGAATGCAGGTCAGTATGCAGGGAATCAGTATGGTCAGTATGCAGGGAATCAAATGGGTCAGCATGTTGGAAATCAGAGGGGTCAGAATGTTGGTAATCAGGCAATGGGTAATCAGAATAGGAATGTGGCAGCTCCAGTTGTTGGGAATTATGGAAATGTGAATCAGGGTAATCCGGTAAAGTGTTTCAACTGCCAAGGAGTAGGTCATATGGCAAGGAACTGTCCTACTAAGCCGAACAAGAAAGATCTAGAGTATTTGCAGAAAGCAGTTCTGTTGGCACAAAAAGAGAAGGCAGGGTTTCAGTTGAATGCAGAGGAACATGATTTTATGGCTCTTATGGATGAAATGGAAGACAGAGAGGATATCGATGCGAACTGCATATTCATGGCGAATCTTCAGGAAGCTAAGTATGACACGGATTCTGACACACTTCCTGTTTATGACACCAGTGCACCATCTGAGGTATCAAATTTCCACACATGTCATAATAATGATATATTTGATATGTCTCCTCATGAGGAACAACATTCTGAGAAGCAAGCACCCACTTATGATACATACCTGGACACGCCAAGTAGTAGCAATACTTCTTCAGCAACTCCAGATGTGAATCATAATGGAGGCTTCATTTCACAGCATGCTGAGAATGATGAGGAAACACGTGCTTTATTTGAATCATTATTAAATAATTGTGGTATTGAAATCGAGAAAGTGAAAAAGGTCAATCGCGAGTTAAGGCCGCAAATGAGAAATTGACCAATGAGCTTGAGAGATACAAGGAAAATGCAAAAAGTTTTCAAATTCACACAGAACGCGAGTCAGAATTTGAAATTGGTTATAAGAAGTTACTTGTTAAAGATAGGGAATGGAAAACCAAGTTTGCTAATCTTGAAATAAGTTCAACAAAAACCATTAACTCTTTAAAACAAGAAATTTCTGAATTAACAAACCAACTTTCAAAACAAGAAACATCTTACACCAATCTTGAAAAAGAAAGGGATGAGTTAAAAAAGGACTTTGCAAAGAAAGAAGATAAACTTTTGGAAGAAATCGTAGAGTCAGAACACAAGATTGCACATCTAGAAGAATTAGTGGTTAAGTCGGGTCAGTCAAGTCAAACAATGAAAATGATTTCAAATCAAACTAATCCGATTTACCATACGAAACACAAAATGGCTCTTGGTAACAACAATCCTTGTAATCTCAAGAAAGCTCAGGAAGAACAGAACGTCTTGTATAATGGTAGTGTTTTTTACACCAAACATGATCCTCCCGTCGTTCGGGATTCTGTGCAAACGATAGAACATGTCGAAGAGAGCATTTCTAAAATGAAACAAAAGGATTTGAAACCCATTGATTATAACAAATTGAACAAACTTTCGGGAATTACTTTTGTTCCAGAAAAAGAAGCATCTGTGTTTTCCATAAAACGTCCATTCTCAAAAATGTTTTCGAAAAAGGTAGTTGCTTCCAAATCGATTTCAAACATGGAACAGATTTCTTCAAACAACACTTTTAACACAAGTGCTGCAAGAGGATATCTTGATGATCTTAAAACCAGAATTGGGCAACTTAAAACGACTTTAGAATCTAAAACGAGACTTAATGAGATCAACTGGAATTCCACGGTTCATTTACAGCTTAAAAAGATTCTCGAAAATGAATTTGCTCCTCAAATTAATAACATCCATGCTCGAGTAATTCATTTTGAATAAGCATTTTTGAAAGAAACAGCTGACTTCGTTACGGATCACAAGTCCCTGATAAAGAAGGCAAATGAATCTTTTGAGCAAATCAATGTTTTGGAAAACCTAAATGATTCTCTCTTCGAAGCTGTTATGACCACCGATATTATGTCCATCATTTTACAAACATACTCTGTTCAAGACGATGAAAGACTGAGAGCTGAGACCTCCGAAATTGTTTCCAAATATGAAAATGCTCTTATAAAGCTTGAAAAAGAAAATGTGTCATATTTTAAACAACTTGATCGAAAAAAGGAAGAATGCAAGTATGACAAATTGTCGTATGAGCGTGCCTTAAAGAACATGAAAGAGCAAAATGATCTTTTGAGGGCCCAGCTTGAAAGTCACAAAGGAAAGGGTGAGGAAACTAAGTTTGCAAAACCGTCGACTTCGGAGAAACCAAATGTTTCAAACACGGTTCAAAAACCAAAGATGTCAATTTCAAGGTTTGCTCCAAAAGTCGATGAGAAAAAGAATTTTACAAAACCAGTCACTCCAACACCCTTGCCCAAGCAAAGTGAAAATGAAAAGATTGTTGATAAAGGAAAAGCGGTTGTCGAAACTCCTAAAGTGTTAGCACCTGGCCTTTTTAGGATTAGTCCCACTAGTGCGTCTGCCTCAACATCTAAGACAAATGACAAGTGCATAAAGGCTAATTCTAAAGAATCTAGGGATGCTAAAAAGGACAACAATATAAATCCTAATGTGTGTGCCTTACCTTCTACAGGATTAGAAAGCACCTCTAGGAGCAGCAGACTAAAGCCTAGGAGCAATACAAGGAACAATAGAGTCTCGCCTGCATCTAAGAGTAGTAGCAAGAATAAAGCTGAAGAAGTAGAAGAACACCCTAGGAATTTATCGCTTTTTAATAAGAAACATGATTCATCTGAATGTAATGTCGAAAGTATTGGTTCTAATGCATGTAATGACTCTGTTTGTTTAATATGCAAGAAATGTTTAATTAATGATGTTCATGATGAATGTGTTTCTAAGAATGTGAATGTTACGCCTGAACAGAAGAATGTTCCAAAAAGACCTAGTGCTAGATCCAGATCTTTAGAACGATTAGTTGCACGATTTAGGACTACCACTATTAGTCGAATGCCTAGGAACTATCTTAAGTTTTGTATGTGGATTCCGAAGGGTAGAGAGTTCACTCTTAAGGACGGCAAATTAGAAATAACTCAAGCTAAACAAGTATCAACTGTCTATGAGTGTGATTCTGCTTTTACTCCTAACCCCATGGAACCAAATTCAACACGGTTTCCAAATACAAACTCTTCTGTTCTTGGCAGGTTATCGAAATATGTCTTTGGATCGTCGACTCGGGTTGCTCCAAGCACATGACCGGGAATTTAAAGCTGCTGATCAATTTTGTCTGGAAATTCATGGGAACTGTACGATTTGGAAATGATCATGTAGCAGCTATTCAGGGTTATGGAGATCTTCGGTTTGAGAATTTTTTAATCACTCGAGTTTACTACGTCGAAGGGTTGGGACACAACTTGTTTTCAGTCGGGCAGTTTTGTGATGCAGATTTAGAAGTTGCATTCAGGAGAAACACAGTTTTTATTAGAAATTTGGTTGGTGATGATCTCTTAACTGGTAATCGTGGTACAAACTTGTATGCTATCGACATCAACCAAATGGCTTCTACATCACCAATTTGTCTTATGACAAGGGCAACCGAAACTAAGTCCTGGCTGTGGCATAGACGTTTATCCCATCTCAATTTCGACACCATCAACAAGTTAGCCAAAGACAACATCATCATCGGACTTCCTAAGTTCAAATACACCAAGGAACACCTATGTCCATCATGCGAACAAGGAAAAAGTAAAAGAGCATCATATAAACCCAAAACCGTACCTAGTTCGGAAGCAAGGTTACATATGTTGCACATGGACTTATGTGGCCCAATGAGAGTTGAAAGCATTAATGGGAAGAAATATATTCTTGTTATTGTTGATGATTATTCAAGATATACTTGGGTAAAGTTTTTGAGATCAAAAGACGAAGCACCAGGCATCATCATCACCTTTCTGAAGCGTATTCAAGTTCTACTTCAAGCTCCAGTAAGGATTATAAGAACAGACAATGGCACAGAATTTACAAACCAGGAGTTAAGAACTTACCTCGAAGATGTTGGAATTACACATCAAACATCAGTTGTTAGAACTCCACAGCAGAATGGGGTAGTTGAAAGAAGAAACAGAACTCTTGTGGAAGCTGCTCGCACAATGCTAATTTATTCTAGTGCACCACTATTCTTATGGGCTGATGCTGTTGCCACTGCTTGTTTTACTCAAAACCGATCCCTAATCCATCCAAGATTCAATAAAACCCCATATGAGCTTGTGAATAACCGGAAACCTGACATCTCTTACCTTCACGTGTTTGGCGCTTTGTGCTATCCGACGAACGACAGAGAAGATTTAGGAAAGTTGAAAGCTAAGGGTGATATTGGAATCTTCATTGGGTATTCAGAAAACTCGAGGGCATTCAGGGTGTATAATCGAAGAACTAAAAAGATAATGGAGACGATGAATGTGAAGTTTGACGAGATTTCACAGATGGCTTCTGAGAGATACGCTCTAGAACCCGCGCTTAATCCGATGGCTTCTAATCAAAACGGATTAGGACACGCACCAAACCAACAGACTTCTGGACACATCAGTTCAGGACTCGTGCCTCAAGGAGCTCAGTCAACAAACACGGATAAACCTTCAGAACAAGAACTGGAAAATTTCTTCGAGTTAATGTTTGATGAATACTATGGTGGAACTTCGACTAATGCATCTCAACAACATTCCGCTGCACCATCTCAAAACCATCAACCACCACCACCACCACAGGATGCATCTACCACAATCGAAGCTGAAGCACCAACTACATCAACATCATCTACATCTACTCAAGCAACTCCAGTACTTGACACTGAAATACCAAGAGTTGATGAGCAAAACCAAAACACAAATTTTCAAGAAGAACCAACAAATAATTCAAACGATGCTGCGTTAGAAGAAGAAGAAGAAGTATTTGAAAACCCGTTTGCATCAGACTCTGCTGAATCTTCTTCGAGGTTACAAGAACCATCTAACACACATTCGTTCAACCAAAGGTACCCTTCTACGTTTCAATGGACAAAAGACCATCCGTTAGTACATGTTATTGGTGATCCTTCAATGCCAGTTCAGACAAGGAGACAACTTGCCACCGATCTCGAATTGTGCATTTACATTTGCTCAATAAGCACCAAAGTACCTAAGAACATTCGGGAAGCAATGGCAGAAAACCCATGGATTGAAGCGATGCAGGAGGAATTTCTTCAATACCTGTTACATGACAGTTGGGAACTTGTTGAACGACCACTTGATAAACGAGTTCTTGATCTCAAGTGGTTGTGGAAGAACAAACTGGATGAGGAAATGACTGTCATTCGCAACAAAGCTCGTCTCGTGGCTAAAGGATATCCATAAGAAGAAGGGATAGATTTCGAAGAATCATTCGCGCCTGTAGCTAGACTAGAAGCAGTCCGGATTTTCTTAGCCTATGCCGCTCACAAAAACATCACAGTCTATCAGATGGATATTAAGACTGCCTTCTTAAATGGAACTCTGAAAGAAGAAGTGTATGTGAGTCAGCCAGAGGGATTCATCGACAGAGATCATCCAGACTACGTCTACAAGCTTAAGAAAGCAATTTATGGCTTAAAACAAGCTCCAAGAGCGTGGTATGACGAACTATCATCTTTCTTGCTCAAAAACAATTTCTCAAAAGGAACGGTTGATGACACCTTGTTTATCAAAAAGTTCAAAGATGACATTTTGATCGTTCAAATTTACGTGGACGACATTATTTTTGGATCAACCAATCCTAACCATTCAAAACATTTTGAAAATCTCATGAAAAGTAAATTTGAAATGTCCATGATGGGGGAACTAAAATTCTTTCTTGGTTTACAAATCCATCAATCCCCTCGTGGTATTTTTATCAATCAAGCTAAATATACAATAGAGATTTTGAAAAAACATGGAATGGAAAATTGTGATTCGGTTGGTACACCAATGGTCACTTCACCAAAAATAGGTGCTGATTTGTTTGGGAAACCTATCGATCCGAAGAAATATCGGAGCATGATCGGTTCTCTCATGTATCTAACCGCTAGTCGACCAGATATTCAATTTGCTGTATGTTTGTTAGCACGGTTTCAGGCAAAGCCTACCGAACTTCACCTCAAAGAGGTTAAACGGATCTTTCGGTACCTACGAAGCACCATTAACTTGGGACTTTGGTATCCGAAGGATTCAAAGTTTAATCTAACAGCATTTTCAGATGCAGACCATGCTGGTGATCAAGTTACAGCAAAGAGTACATCAGGTGGAGCTCAATTTTTGGGTGAAAAGCTTGTAAGCTGGTCTTCAAAGAAACAGGATTGTACTACGCTATCAACCGCCGAAGCCGAGTATGTGTCTCTATCTGCGTGTTGTGCCCAAGTTCTTTGGATGAGGACACAGCTCACAGATTATGGCTTTACTTTTGACAGAATACCTATGTATTGTGACTCAAAAAGTGCCATAGCCATCTCGTGCAATCCCGTACATCACTCTAAGACAAAGCATATCAAAGTCCACTACCATTTCATCAAAGAACACGTGGAAGAGGGTACTGTTGAATTATTTTTCGTTAAGACTGACTATCAACTCGCCGATCTATTTACTAAAGCCCTTCCAAAAGAACGGTTTGACTATTTAGTTCGACGAATTGGCATGCGAAGCCTAACTCCTGAGGAGCTAGAACGTCTTCTCGAATCTTCTTGAAAAATGTTTTCAAAATCGCTTCGCTGTAAATATTTTTGAAAAACAAAATACAAAATTTGAAAAACCAACAAAAACAAAATACAAAAATATAAAATTTCAAAAAATACAAAAACAATATAAAATCAAAAATCCAAAAATATTCTTCTCACGACATGTCTCTCGTATAAATCAATATTCTGTACGTTTCTAGAAATGTCATTCAACAATGATACGGACATGTACAGATGCTTGAGCGGGAGTTCTTTTTTATGTTTTTCTAAAACATGTCGTTTCTCAAAAGTTTCTTCACAATGGCTTTCGTATACTTCAGTACGAAACCCGGACCCGAATGATGACTTCTGATTATTTTCAAATCAAGGACTCATACGTTCAATGACGAAATCTGTTTCAAAAAAGTTCGAGTCTAAACAAACAAAAAAGGTTTCAAGCAAAAACTATTTTTCAAATAAAATTCTGGAGCACTTTTTTCAAGATTGTTCAAAAGATTTCTCAAAATCTCTCAAAATTTGTGCTCAAGATAACTCCCTCAAAACTCTTAATTAATTTTAAATATGCTATCATTAAGGGGGAGTACAAAAAGAAAAATTTTCCAAATTCATGCAGAATCTGTCTTTCTCTCCAAAAGCTTTTTCTTAATCTGTTGATATCAAAAATATCACGATATGCTATTTTTGAGGGGGAGAAGTCATGATTAAAATGTGATCAAAGATGTTTAAAGATTGTGGCTGAATCTCAGAAGAGCTCGACTCAGATATAACAAATGAATTGACGAAGCTTAAAATGTCAGTAATCGAAAAGACTTGTCCTGGACGGGTAATAATTTCAAGCTAGTCTAACTAGTGATGTAGGCGTGTCTCGAATAGGACTCGTCTGAGTAGAGTGTACCGTATCGAGAGACTTTCTTTGGACTTGACCAGGACGGGTAATAATTTCAAGCTAGTCTAACTAGTGATGTAAGCGTGTCTCGAATAGGTCATGTTCACTGAAAGTGGATCAATTCAAAAGTGCAAACTCCTCTCGCATGTGCAAATTTCTTAAATATTCATGAGCACATGTGAAGGGGGAGTCCTTCAAAATTGCAAAACTCTCAAAGTGGTAACAACAATGTGTTTTATTATCATAAACACTTTGAGAGATTTCCAGATGAATGGTTTTATGGCAATGATAGGATAGTCATGGAGTTATAAGGTGACTAAGGTTAGGAAAAACCGTCCTATGATCCGCCAGAGCCGGAGGGATCTACCCAAGGACAATTCCAATAGATTAGAATTAGAAGTTCTTAGGTATGATTGAAAAAAGGAGAAAATGAGAAAGGAGAAAGAAGGGGTTGAAGAATTAAAAAGAAAAGTTATGAAAAAGGGTGAAAAGAAATAGCCCTCCATATGTTCAACCTTAGGGCAGACACCGGGTTCAATTCATATGCTACTGGTTGTTACTAAGGTGACACCGGTATTGAAGACAAAGACGTCATGGACCCAGTGACGCACTGCACTAAACCTTCTTAACCACTCAAGTTCTCTTAAAAGAGCTTGTTTCATTCTCACGGGGAACCGGCATAATCTATCGATCTGTCTCTTAGAGATGGTTGATATTGAAGCAGGAGACCTCTCCCTAATCTCCGCATAGGAAACCAAATGTGCACTTATCGAGTCTAGAGCCCCGAGATTCATCAAAAGATCTCATAGGAACACATGATATTTCTACACTGGTTGTTCATCATTAAGGACGCCAGATGTAAACTTTAGAGTTCTACGCAGATCTTAGCAATCTGCCAGAACATTTATGAGAGGATTCACTTTTGTGATTCTCAATGATTGAATGGAAACTCCTGCCAGGGTCAACATCAAACAGTCCTGACAGCAGGTCACTTCGGTAATTCTTCATGGGTTACGCTTAGTGTTCGCGGTGGTTTCAAACGGTCTACAGTCGTGGAGTGATCCCCAGCGACTCACCCAGTCATTGAGCTACTTAGTAGGTCTTGTAAGCTCTCTCGAGAGTATCTGACATGGGAACGACCTTGGTAAGGGTTAGAAGGAGTCTTCACACTATGCTGTTGACGATCTCTAATTCTTATCTGTAAGTACCGGATGTTTTATTGCTAACTGTTTATATGCAGGGACACTTCATCTCCATGGCGACAGATTCCACATGCTCATACATACATCTGGAAGTTAAAGAAAGCTCCCTCAAAGATCTATACAATACAAAGTTCAAAGAAAGATTCTACGCCAAAAAGAAGAATCTACAAAGTATAAAGACTAAAGATCAAAGTACAAAGACTGAAGATGTATGAGCATGTTGGAATGGCAAACAACCACCACAGACGCAGAAGTGACAAATGGCAGATAACTCCACATCACAAAGGAACAAAGAACGATGAAAAATCAGTTATCGAAGATCACAAAGCATGAAGGAACAAAGACTAAAGACTATTCTACAATGACACACAAAGTTAAAGACAAAGAACACGGAAGATCCACTCACGTGGAGCATCATTCGAATGACCACCCCTTAGGGGGAGATTGTTAGCATTTAAAATATGTATTTAGAAGTGATGGTCATTCTCATACATGTAACTTTGTAATGTGTCATAGATTACAATAGAATAGTCAATGGGCTTATGGTTTGGACTAATCTATTAGGTTATAAGTTATGTATTACAACTAGTCCATACTTAATGTAAAAGTCCAATCCATGACCAAGCCCATTAGGGTGTTATATGTCTTACTATATAAACACCTCAAATGAGTCATTTGAGGTGTGTGCTTGTGTGTGTATTTGTGTGTGTTTTCTCTAATAAAAGCTCTCATATTTCTCATCTCTCTAGTTTCACATATATATACATCAAGTCACCATCTTTCCATCTCTACTTCTTATAATCTTCTATATTTGTGATAAAGTTGTGATATCTAAGGTCCTACAGTTTTCATCCTCTACTTCGTCATTGGTGGCTTATTCGGATGCTGATTGGGTTGGTTGCCCTACCACTCGAAGATCGACGTCTGGTTATTGTGTTTTTCTTGGCAACAACTTAGTCTCCTGGTCCTCTAAGCGTCAGCCAACGCTTTCTCGTTCCAGTGCTGAGGCTGAGTATCGTGGTGTTTCCAATGCTGTTACTGAGACATGTTGGCTTCGGAATCTACTTCATGAGCTTTATACACCTTTGTCATCAGCTACTATTGTTTATTGTGATAATGTGAGTGCAGTGTACTTGTCCTCTAATCCTGTTCAGCATCAGCGGACAAAGCACATTGAGATTGATATTCATTTTGTTCGTGAATTGGTTGCTACTGGTCAGGTTCGAGTTCTACATGTTCCTTCTCGGTTTTAGTATGCTGATATTTTTACCAAGGGGTTACTATTTGCCTTGTTTGCTGAGTTTCATGACAGCTTGAGTGTTCGGTCTCCCCTCGCTCAAACTGCGGGGGAGTGTTAGACGATTAGTATTATGTTTCGACTCGTTATGTATTTGGCCCATATCGTATCTTATATATTATCTCATGTACCGAACATATTATGGATTCAGTATACGATTTCCTAATATCGTACAGGCGGGGTAATTTATTACATTTGCAGCCATGGTGGATGTATCCTCCTTCAATTGTTTCCCTATCTGAGCCTCCTATACAATGATACTGACATTTCTTAAAGCAAGCCTTGTTGATGCAAGTGTTCTCGACACTGGCGCCAACGAATAAGGGGGTCTGTTTTAGGTCGGTTTGTGATACAGCTGTGAATAAGGTCATTGGCATGTCGCTGGTAATACTAGGTTCGAGTGTTCTGCGCCTACAACTATTATTGACACGAATTCAAACTCAGATTCCGCACAGCAGGTTTTTGCTACTATTATCTATATATACTATAGCGCGTGCGATACGCCACCGTTTCGATGGTGGGCTTTCGTTCTTCTTCGGGCTGCGCTATGTCATGAGATTTGTGATGATATCGATTGTGAAAGGCTATGATGAGTATGAACGACTACGATAAAGTTCAGATTGTCCGCATCTTGGCACGGCAACTTATTGCGTTTGCAACCATGGCGGATGCATCCTCTTTCTTCAATTGTTGGCCTATCTGAGCCTATTGTACAACGTTGTTGCCACTTCTTCCGATTGACTTTATTTTGGTGGAAATAAGCTTCATGAGGGCCTTTGGTTTTAGGCTTACAAGCTTTTCACTATTGTTCTTCCGGTGCTTTGCATAACCATTATATGAGTGTCCAAAAATAAGAGGATGGTGGCCCAATCTGTGCTCTAGCGGAATAGTGTTCTTGATGCCCCAAACTCACACAGTGCTATGTTTCCTGTACCACCCATTACTGTTTGTCATTCCAAAGTGCTTAATGCACTTCAGGTATCTTCTTTCTGGTAATATTTAGGACCCATGGAATGAAAAGATAAAAAAATAATTTAGACGTCGTCATTGCATCCTTGATTGATGGTCTGATGGATATGTTACAGATTATGCCAGCAAATGCCTTGTTGCGTTGTTATGATCTATGATTTATGGTAGTGATATCAACTTAGGGTCTGAAAGTTATAATGTCGATAATTGCTTCTTACAAACTAGAAGGACCGAAGTTGTTAGATAGAAACTTAATAACCGATTAGTTAGTTAAGTTTGTTAATCCTGTAAATTGTGAAAGGGTGTGTCGAATGGACACAACTCTTCTTGAACAGACACGATGGTTCAGAACACAACCATTCATATAGTATATGTAGACATGTATATGTATCGATACAAAGTTTAGACTGATAATAAAGTTATTCAGATTTTACTTATTGCAATTTCATATCGACTCTCATATTGGGACCAACATTTGGCATCAAGAGCCACGCTCGTTATATACTTCAAAACCAGAAAACAAAACGAGGCCGATTTGGAAACCAAAACAGAAACAAACACTGGAACTTTGTTTCAGGAAGAAAAAAGGCAACGTTTCAAACCATAGGACGCTGCCTGAATTACTAGAACGCAAGGAAGGAAGTGCACGTCCATACTTGTGGGAAATTGCAAACGAGAAAGGGCACCAAACGAAGTGGTGACCAAAGTTTGGTTATGTTGTGTGACTTGCTGTACGCAGAAAGAACAAAGAATAAGAACAAACAAGTTTTTTAGAAACTTTGCTTGTGTTTGGTACCACACAACAACAAACCAAGAAGACCCTTTGTTGCACCATATAACGCAACAAATTGGAAGGAAAGAAAAGACCCATTTGCCATTTATTAACACGGCAAATTGGAAGGAAAGGACGTCAAGAAGAGGAGACCCACGGTTGCAAAAACTAGTAACGTAACACGTTTGGATAGAAAAGAAGAAGAAGTTGTGTGGAAAACTAGAAGGGGGGGTTGAATGGTTTTCCCCTCTTTTTCGTTTTATGAAAAATCTTCAATTAGAGTTTATTATGAAAACAATATATAATCAATATGATTAATTATATATGTGTACTTTTGAGTTTGTTTTCAAAACTTAGTTTTATGAATAAAGCATTGGTTGATCTTTAAGTTAATATGTTTTCCTTTTGAAATCTTAAAACGTTTTGTATCAAATCATCTATTAAGTTAAACTCAATATGAGGAGTGTGAATAATAATGTAGTCGATCATATTATATAATTATGCACATCTTCACAATATTAACTTACAACTATAACACAATCAATCATCATGACAATATAAGCAACACCTAACACATATATGCAAGCATAGATATAAAGCGATAAATGCAAGAGTAAATGTAAAGAGATAAGATAAAGAAGATGCAAACCGGACACGATGATTTATAGTGGTTCGGCTACAAGGACACCTTCCTTGCCCTACTCCACTCCCCGAGTACCACACTCGAGAGTTTTCTTCACTACACAACAAGCTCCCTTTTGGCGGAGAAAACCTTACACAACTTTTGCTTACACCATTTAACGACACTAAGCTAAATGTCGAGTTCTAATAGTAGCTAGAACCAATCTCACACCACAACACACCTTCTTCACAACACTACTACTACACAACTTATCACACCTTCACAACACACCTATTTCTTCACGGCTTCACGACTTCTTCATGGCTTCACAACTTCACGACTTCTTCACTACTTCACAACTTCTTCTATACTCCACTACATACTCACACATCTATTACTTCACACCTACATAACTTCTCCACACTACTACTTCTTCACATTACTTCTTACTCACTCATAAACTCACTACTAAGTAAGATCATCTTGATCTACTTATTACATATACAAAGCTCACAACTTTACATAAGCACTAACTACATCTTTGGCTTTATGATGGGGATGATTCTTCTCTTGCACTTTGAGATATGAGAGATTGGATCACTTGAAACAATGATTAATAATCTTATGATCAAAGGGTTTTAGAAGGATGTTTAGAGAGAATTGGATCTGAAAATATTTGTGCAAAGAGGTGAGGAAAAATTCCAAGTTTGAGGTGGTATTTATAGGGAAAAATTTCTGACCAAATCTGACAGGGAGCGTGGCCGGTCCCCTTAATTGTGTGCCGGTCCCCTTAATAATTAAGGGGACCGCCTAGTATAATTAAGGGGGCCGCCTAAGAAAAAAATATTTTTTCTTCAGATTTTTTGTCTTTTTGTGGGGGAGGTTTTTCCTGAAGAATGTGGCCGTTTTTTGGGTAGAAATTTGAATTCAAAATGTTTATTTTGAATAAAACATTTCTTATAAATACAAAGATGTTTTGTAAAAGTTTAGAAATGTTTGTCCCACTTTAATAAAATGTAAGGTTTGTAAAAATAAAAATTCCTTTGATCATAAAATGCATTAGACACTTTGTTTATTCATACCTTAAGTGATATGGATGCTAAAGCAAATATTTACGACTAAATACTTGTTTACGTCATAATTTGTAGTTCAATGAGTTTACGTTTTGTGATTATCAAAACATAGAGATATCGATATATGTTAATAATGTTTTTAGACATTATTTATATCAACAATCTCCCCCTTTTTGATGATTACAAAACCTAAACTCATTAAGTCTAAAAATTAATTTTTAGACAAGTACTTAGTGAGTTTATATTCACTTCTCCCCCTTTTTGTAGAATCAAAAAGGTTATGCCGTCTAGCTTCATATATGAAGTTAGACGGGATGAAAGCTCCCCCTTGATGTGTGCTCCCCCTCGTTCGATGGCACCAAGAGATCGAGAAATGGAATGCTCGCAAGAAAAATATTAGAAGCACAAGCATATATAGAAGAATAACAAGCATAGCAAACAAATATTAAGGATACATAACAAGCATAGCAAATAACAAGCATAGCAAACAAATATTAAGGATACATAACAATTAATTCAAAATGATTATGTTAAAAGATCCTAATTTTCCAAAGAGAGCCATTGGACTTGCTTGTAACAAAAGGTTGGTTGATTCGTATTTGAAAGTGAAAATCATAAGCATGTAGTATGCTTAGATGGTTGATGATGGAGTGTTTGGAATGAAGATGGTTGAGTTAGGGTAAGGTTGTTGGATTAATGGAGGTATATGTTTGGGTCTTGAATGTTGGAGAGTTTGTAGCGGAAGAGGTTGATTAAGGTTTTGGATGTTGTTCAAGTGAGGGTATTGGATATGATCTAGTGAGAAGATATTCAATCCAAGTGAAGTGTTCATTGAATGCAATGGTTTTTAGGAGAAAGATGTAACAAGGTCAATTGTTGACATGCTTCTCAAGTTGCTTTATGTTGTGTGGTGATGAGGGTGATCTAGATGAAGGTGGATCCAAATTGCGTTGATCAAGATGTAAGGCTAAAAGAGCACTAAGCTCATGGGCTTCTTTTAGCGCCTCAACGAACTTCAAGTGTTCGGAGGAAGGTGATGGTGGTGGAGCATGATAATAGTCTTGGGTGAGGGTTTGAACATGCAACATAGAAATGGCATGTGAAGTTGTAGGATGTGGTGGTGATACTCTTGGTGGTGTAGACATGTTTGAGCTTGGGTAATCATGAAAACATGATATGGGTGGAAGAGATGCTTCATGAGTGGATGGTGTTTTTGTTGAATGAGCATCACGTAAAGTGTTGGTAATGAGGTTGGGATTATTGTTTTGGGATTGTGCATGCTCATCATAAGAACGAGCATTAGTGGAAGCACGAATGGATGATATGTTGTTAAATGGATCATTTGTGTGAGAGTGAGGTTTAGGTGTTGGTTGATTATGAACAACATCACTTGAGTTGTGAAAAGATTATGAGGTTTGAGTGTAATGTAGAAGGATATGGGTGAGTAAAGGTTTTTGATATGTAATGTTGAAGACATAGGAGGAATTTGGTGTTGGATGTTTGACAACATCATTTGGTTTGACAGGCTTTTAGTGGAAGTTAGGCTTACTTCTCCAAACGGTTTGGTGGTTTTGGTTTAATGGGAGAGGTCATGAAGAGATGAGAATAGATTGAGAGGAATGAGAGTGTTTATAATGTAGGATTGGTGGGATTAAGGATGTATAGATTTTGATAGAGGGTTTAGGATAAAATAGGTTTATGAATTTTGGGAAGTGTAGGATGAAATGGGCTAAAAAGTAGAAAAAGGAAACAACACCTTCGACCATCAGATGGCCGGTCCCCTTAATTGGAGGCCGGTCCCCTTAATAATTAAGGGGGCCGCCTTATGATTTAAGGGGGCCGCCCATCTGGTGATTCCCAGATTGCCAGAAAAGGGTTTTTGGTAGTGAATTGCAGAAAGGTTGTGTTTTTGGTTTCAAACAAGTCCAACTCTTTGAGGCAATTAAGCATATACTAATTTTGTAGGTAATTATGTAGCCAAAGCATGTTAATCAAAGGGATTATGTGAACAAGAAATTTCATCTAGCATGCAAACATACTCATCAAGCAAGTAAAATATAAGTGCTAGGAAACACTAAGCAACATCAAGTATTTCATAACTACATAACTAGGAGGATTAATCCTAATGTGTATCAATGTGCAATAAGTGGGTAGTTATGATAGCATGGATTTCTAGACTTGTTACAAACAAAGTCTTAATGAACAAACCATGGTCCTCTTGATTTGGTTTAGTTCACTTATAAGTGTCATTTATGTAAATATAGATGACAAATATGAGATCACCATGCATGATTTTAAAAGAGATGTTTTTAGCATTATTCAACAATGTTTGAAAGTAAGTTTTCACTTAGATGTGAGAGTTATTTGAATAAAATAGATTGGGTTTTTACTTCAATATGTGTGAATAAATGGTAAAGAATATTTTCCCAATCTTTAGTTTTGATCAAAACAAAATTGTGGATATTGATAGTGAAAACATGTTATTTAAAAGTGGGATAGTTATTTGAAAAACTATTTTCCAAAATGCGAGGTTTTGCATATTTTTAGAGATATTAGATTTTTGACAACAAATATCATGAATCAAATATTTTAAAAAAAAATGTTTATTAAAGATCTCATGCTCAAGAGGGTTGGTTAAGCCTATTATTATCTCATGCTATCGTTTCTACATATCCTATGATCCTAAAGGAAATGAAGACGATAATTTATATGTTAGATGCGAGAGTGTTGAATGGGGTATAACCTAACATCTATAGTTCCTTTGTTTTCGCACACATATCTAACTTAATGCCATAAATATAGGAATGAAATAATCTAATGAGAAGCAAAGTTCATAAAAGTAAAGTAGCGTTAGGTATATATAGGAAGAGCAATTTAATCAAGTCGGAGAATGAGTATGAGACTATTACTAGTGGTGGTCAATTCAGGCTAAACACGACCATTTTTACGGGTTACACACACCCAACTTCTCACATAGAAGCAATTCAACCGTTAGGTTAAATTGAATTTCTAGTCAATAGATTCTCCAGTAGTCATTCTCTTTTTAGAAGAAATCGAGTTCCTAAATTTACCTATCGAAGATTACCAAATATGAAGTTTGCTTGATTCACTAATACTTGGCTTAATGTGACTCAAACATCATGTTTTTATGAAGGTAAATCTAGATGATATATTTTATTCACGATCCTAATAGAGACGTGTTGAATGTTTAGATAAGAGTAAACAAAATTTTTTTTTAATCCTTTCTTCATGATTTACCGGTTGTTTGGTTTTGATGACATATTACTTGATTTAGTAACTGTGCTAGATTTAAGAGTGCACCTTAGCATCTCTTGTGAAATGAATCTCATTAAGATTATTTATCTTAAATGAGTTTGTGATTCTCAACTGATATCAAAACTAGACATTAATATATTTTTAAACAAGTATTATTTTCTATGATTTTTGCCAATGTTGTATATCATACTTTAACAAGCATTTGAAAAAAAATAAATTTTACTTGTTTATGGATTGTGACAAGTTATTTTTCAATTCTAATAACTTGTATTATTTTAAAAAAAAATGTAGTGCATTATCTTGTAACACAACCATTCATGCTACAAAGAAAATGAAATACATAGAATATATAGTGTGTATTATTCTTAAATATGTATTTTATCTTGAAGTGATAATTTTAAGTAGTGTGAGCAAAGTTTACATATGTTGTTAGTTTGCTCATGTTTGGTTTTTCGGATATGACACATTTATCCATTGCATTGCAATGTAAATTGCTTGAATATTTCGGACGAAACATCCAAGTCGTCAATCCTACTTTATTGTATATTTTATGAATGTGTTTAAAATGTTATTCTAATGTTTGGAACACAATTATTGGACAAGTAGATTCAATATGACATTATCAACACAAGTGTGAGTTATGATCCAATGCATACTCTTTTCATCTACAAAGGATGTAACTATTTTCATATCAATCTAGTGTGATTGAGTATGTAGATTCAAGACTATATCTTTTGTTTTAATTTGATATAATCTTGAAGCTAAACAAATAGCAATCCAATTTCTTGTCCACACTAAAAAATGTGTCAATTAGATTTGATAAATATATCAATCATAATTTGAATAACGAATTGATATAATATCAAGATCTTTCTTGACCCTCACGGACACTCATTTGAAATAAATAAACATTTTGATAGTGTGTTCCATTAATCCTAAGATTATTTATTAGTGAATGATTGAAAGTTGACTTATTATTTCATGATTGTTATATGTTTTGTTTTTGTGAAAGACTCTTCATTTTTATTTATTATGAACACACTTAGATTTTGAAAATATTTTTTCTTTTATATAACTATTAATGTTTTATAATGATTCAATTTCTCTTATTAAATATCTTAAGGTAAAACAAGCTAATTTGTAGAAAATATTTAAGTGTGTTGTGAAGAATAGATTAAATTGTTTGAAATGTTTAGGTGACTAGATTGAACTCATTTACAAGATGTTTGAGTAACATTAAGCCATCTACACCTATATGCAATGTAAGCATATTATAACAATCCTAACGCAAGAAGTCTAGCATAAGATCTAGTTAAGTATAAATCGGAAAACTAGCTATAAACTAATAGGGCACATATGCATAGATATACACATAGCTAAACTTCTAATAGTAACAATCATTTAATATATTCAATTAAGAAAATAAAATCACAAAGAAGTTCACATAACACATAAAACACTTGTCGTCGTTTTGTGTATTATATACACCAATGTTTACTTAGCTCGAATTTATTTGAAAATAAAATAGTTTCCTCCCCATTCTATAATTTAATTAAGATCAATATTTCAGAAACTTTGCTTGTGTTTGGTACCACACAACAACAAACCAAGAAGACCCTTTGTTGCACCATATAACGCAACAAATTGGAAGGAAAGAAAAGACCCATTTGCCATTTATTAACACGGCAAATTGGAAGGAAAGGACGTCAAGAAGAGGAGACCCACGGTTGCAAAAACTAGTAACGTAACACGTTTGGATAGAAAAGAAGAAGAAGTTGTGTGGAAAACTAGAAGGGGGGGTTGAATGGTTTTCCCCTCTTTTTCGTTTTATGAAAAATCTTCAATTAGAGTTTATTATGAAAACAATATATAATCAATATGATTAATTATATATGTGTACTTTTGAGTTTGTTTTCAAAACTTAGTTTTATGAATAAAGCATTGGTTGATCTTTAAGTTAATATGTTTTCCTTTTGAAATCTTAAAACGTTTTGTATCAAATCATCTATTAAGTTAAACTCAATATGAGGAGTGTGAATAATAATGTAGTCGATCATATTATATAATTATGCACATCTTCACAATATTAACTTACAACTATAACACAATCAATCATCATGACAATATAAGCAACACCTAACACATATATGCAAGCATAGATATAAAGCGATAAATGCAAGAGTAAATGTAAAGAGATAAGATAAAGAAGATGCAAACCGGACACGATGATTTATAGTGGTTCGGCTACAAGGACACCTTCCTTGCCCTACTCCACTCCCCGAGTACCACACTCGAGAGTTTTCTTCACTACACAACAAGCTCCCTTTTGGCGGAGAAAACCTTACACAACTTTTGCTTACACCATTTAACGACACTAAGCTAAATGTCGAGTTCTAATAGTAGCTAGAACCAATCTCACACCACAACACACCTTCTTCACAACACTACTACTACACAACTTATCACACCTTCACAACACACCTATTTCTTCACGGCTTCACGACTTCTTCATGGCTTCACAACTTCACGACTTCTTCACTACTTCACAACTTCTTCTATACTCCACTACATACTCACACATCTATTACTTCACACCTACATAACTTCTCCACACTACTACTTCTTCACATTACTTCTTACTCACTCATAAACTCACTACTAAGTAATATCATCTTGATCTACTTATTACATATACAAAGCTCACAACTTTACATAAGCACTAACTACATCTTTGGCTTTATGATGGGGATGATTCTTCTCTTGCACTTTGAGATATGAGAGATTGGATCACTTGAAACAAAGATTAATAATCTTATGATCAAAGGGTTTTAGAAGGATGTTTAGAGAGAATTGGATCTGAAAATATTTGTGCAAAGAGGTGAGGAAAAATTCCAAGTTTGAGGTGGTATTTATAGGGAAAAATTTCTGACCAAATCTGACAGGGAGCGTGGCCGGTCCCCTTAATTGTGTGCCGGTCCCCTTAATAATTAAGGGGACCGCCTAGTATAATTAAGGGGGCCGCCTAAGAAAAAAATATTTTTTCTTCAGATTTTTTGTCTTTTTGTGGGGGAGGTTTTTCCTGAAGAATGTGGCCGTTTTTTGGGTAGAAATTTGAATTCAAAATGTTTATTTTGAATAAAACATTTCTTATAAATACAAAGATGTTTTGTAAAAGTTTAGAAATGTTTGTCCCACTTTAATAAAATGTAAGGTTTGTAAAAATAAAAATTCCTTTGATCATAAAATGCATTAGACACTTTGTTTATTCATACCTTAAGTGATATGGATGCTAAAGCAAATATTTACGACTAAATACTTGTTTACGTCATAATTTGTAGTTCAATGAGTTTACGTTTTGTGATTATCAAAACATAGAGATATCGATATATGTTAATAATGTTTTTAGACATTATTTATATCAACAATCTCCCCCTTTTTGATGATTACAAAACCTAAACTCATTAAGTCTAAAAATTAATTTTTAGACAAGTACTTAGTGAGTTTATATTCACTTCTCCCCCTTTTTGTAGAATCAAAAAGGTTATGCCGTCTAGCTTCATATATGAAGTTAGACGGGATGAAAGCTCCCCCTTGATGTGTGCTCCCCCTCGTTCGATGGCACCAAGGGATCGAGAAATGGAATGCTCGCAAGAAAAATATTAGAAGCACAAGCATATATAGAAGAATAACAAGCATAGCAAACAAATATTAAGGATACATAACAAGCATAGCAAATAACAAGCATAGCAAACAAATATTAAGGATACATAACAATTAATTCAAAATGATTATGTTAAAAGATCCTAATTTTCCAAAGAGAGCCATTGGACTTGCTTGTAACAAAAGGTTGGTTGATTCGTATTTGAAAGTGAAAATCATAAGCATGTAGTATGCTTAGATGGTTGATGATGGAGTGTTTGGAATGAAGATGGTTGAGTTAGGGTAAGGTTGTTGGATTAATGGAGGTATATGTTTGGGTCTTGAATGTTGGAGAGTTTGTAGCGGAAGAGGTTGATTAAGGTTTTGGATGTTGTTCAAGTGAGGGTATTGGATATGATCTAGTGAGAAGATATTCAATCCAAGTGAAGTGTTCATTGAATGCAATGGTTTTTAGGAGAAAGATGTAACAAGGTCAATTGTTGACATGCTTCTCAAGTTGCTTTATGTTGTGTGGTGATGAGGGTGATCTAGATGAAGGTGGATCCAAATTGCGTTGATCAAGATGTAAGGCTAAAAGAGCACTAAGCTCATGGGCTTCTTTTAGCGCCTCAACGAACTTCAAGTGTTCGGAGGAAGGTGATGGTGGTGGAGCATGATAATAGTCTTGGGTGAGGGTTTGAACATGCAACATAGAAATGGCATGTGAAGTTGTAGGATGTGGTGGTGATACTCTTGGTGGTGTAGACATGTTTGAGCTTGGGTAATCATGAAAACATGATATGGGTGGAAGAGATGCTTCATGAGTGGATGGTGTTTTTGTTGAATGAGCATCACGTAAAGTGTTGGTAATGAGGTTGGGATTATTGTTTTGGGATTGTGCATGCTCATCATAAGAACGAGCATTAGTGGAAGCACGAATGGATGATATGTTGTTAAATGGATCATTTGTGTGAGAGTGAGGTTTAGGTGTTGGTTGATTATGAACAACATCACTTGAGTTGTGAAAAGATTATGAGGTTTGAGTGTAATGTAGAAGGATATGGGTGAGTAAAGGTTTTTGATATGTAATGTTGAAGACATAGGAGGAATTTGGTGTTGGATGTTTGACAACATCATTTGGTTTGACAGGCTTTTAGTGGAAGTTAGGCTTACTTCTCCAAACGGTTTGGTGGTTTTGGTTTAATGGGAGAGGTCATGAAGAGATGAGAATAGATTGAGAGGAATGAGAGTGTTTATAATGTAGGATTGGTGGGATTAAGGATGTATAGATTTTGATAGAGGGTTTAGGATAAAATAGGTTTATGAATTTTGGGAAGTGTAGGATGAAATGGGCTAAAAAGTAGAAAAAGGAAACAACACCTTCGACCATCAGATGGCCGGTCCCCTTAATTGGAGGCCGGTCCCCTTAATAATTAAGGGGGCCGCCTTATGATTTAAGGGGGCCGCCCATCTGGTGATTCCCAGATTGCCAGAAAAGGGTTTTTGGTAGTGAATTGCAGAAAGGTTGTGTTTTTGGTTTCAAACAAGTCCAACTCTTTGAGGCAATTAAGCATATACTAATTTTGTAGGTAATTATGTAGCCAAAGCATGTTAATCAAAGGGATTATGTGAACAAGAAATTTCATCTAGCATGCAAACATACTCATCAAGCAAGTAAAATATAAGTGCTAGGAAACACTAAGCAACATCAAGTATTTCATAACTACATAACTAGGAGGATTAATCCTAATGTGTATCAATGTGCAATAAGTGGGTAGTTATGATAGCATGGATTTCTAGACTTGTTACAAACAAAGTCTTAATGAACAAACCATGGTCCTCTTGATTTGGTTTAGTTCACTTATAAGTGTCATTTATGTAAATATAGATGACAAATATGAGATCACCATGCATGATTTTAAAAGAGATGTTTTTAGCATTATTCAACAATGTTTGAAAGTAAGTTTTCACTTAGATGTGAGAGTTATTTGAATAAAATAGATTGGGTTTTTACTTCAATATGTGTGAATAAATGGTAAAGAATATTTTCCCAATCTTTAGTTTTGATCAAAACAAAATTGTGGATATTGATAGTGAAAACATGTTATTTAAAAGTGGGATAGTTATTTGAAAAACTATTTTCCAAAATGTGAGGTTTTGCATATTTTTAGAGATATTAGATTTTTGACAACAAATATCATGAATCAAATATTTTAAAAAAAAATGTTTATTAAAGATCTCATGCTCAAGAGGGTTGGTTAAGCCTATTATTATCTCATGCTATCGTTTCTACATATCCTATGATCCTAAAGGAAATGAAGACGATAATTTATATGTTAGATGCGAGAGTGTTGAATGGGGTATAACCTAACATCTATAGTTCCTTTGTTTTCGCACACATATCTAACTTAATGCCATAAATATAGGAATGAAATAATCTAATGAGAAGCAAAGTTCATAAAAGTAAAGTAGCGTTAGGTATATATAGGAAGAGCAATTTAATCAAGTCGGAGAATGAGTATGAGACTATTACTAGTGGTGGTCAATTCAGGCTAAACACGACCATTTTTACGGGTTACACACACCCAACTTCTCACATAGAAGCAATTCAACCGTTAGGTTAAATTGAATTTCTAGTCAATAGATTCTCCAGTAGTCATTCTCTTTTTAGAAGAAATCGAGTTCCTAAATTTACCTATCGAAGATTACCAAATATGAAGTTTGCTTGATTCACTAATACTTGGCTTAATGTGACTCAAACATCATGTTTTTATGAAGGTAAATCTAGATGATATATTTTATTCACGATCCTAATAGAGACGTGTTGAATGTTTAGATAAGAGTAAACAAAATTTTTTTTTAATCCTTTCTTCATGATTTACCGGTTGTTTGGTTTTGATGACATATTACTTGATTTAGTAACTGTGCTAGATTTAAGAGTGCACCTTAGCATCTCTTGTGAAATGAATCTCATTAAGATTATTTATCTTAAATGAGTTTGTGATTCTCAACTGATATCAAAACTAGACATTAATATATTTTTAAACAAGTATTATTTTCTATGATTTTTGCCAATGTTGTATATCATACTTTAACAAGCATTTGAAAAAAAAAAATTTTACTTGTTTATGGATTGTGACAAGTTATTTTTCAATTCTAATAACTTGTATTATTTTAAAAAAAAATGTAGTGCATTATCTTGTAACACAACCATTCATGCTACAAAGAAAATGAAATACATAGAATATATAGTGTGTATTATTCTTAAATATGTATTTTATCTTGAAGTGATAATTTTAAGTAGTGTGAGCAAAGTTTACATATGTTGTTAGTTTGCTCATGTTTGGTTTTTCGGATATGACACATTTATCCATTGCATTGCAATGTAAATTGCTTGAATATTTCGGACGAAACATCCAAGTCGTCAATCCTACTTTATTGTATATTTTATGAATGTGTTTAAAATGTTATTCTAATGTTTGGAACACAATTATTGGACAAGTAGATTCAATATGACATTATCAACACAAGTGTGAGTTATGATCCAATGCATACTCTTTTCATCTACAAAGGATGTAACTATTTTCATATCAATCTAGTGTGATTGAGTATGTAGATTCAAGACTATATCTTTTGTTTTAATTTGATATAATCTTGAAGCTAAACAAATAGCAATCCAATTTCTTGTCCACACTAAAAAATGTGTCAATTAGATTTGATAAATATATCAATCATAATTTGAATAACGAATTGATATAATATCAAGATCTTTCTTGACCCTCACGGACACTCATTTGAAATAAATAAACATTTTGATAGTGTGTTCCATTAATCCTAAGATTATTTATTAGTGAATGATTGAAAGTTGACTTATTATTTCATGATTGTTATATGTTTTGTTTTTGTGAAAGACTCTTCATTTTTATTTATTATGAACACACTTAGATTTTGAAAATATTTTTTCTTTTATATAACTATTAATGTTTTATAATGATTCAATTTCTCTTATTAAACATCTTAAGGTAAAACAAGCTAATTTGTAGAAAATATTTAAGTGTGTTGTGAAGAATAGATTAAATTGTTTGAAATGTTTAGGTGACTAGATTGAACTCATTTACAAGATGTTTGAGTAACATTAAGCCATCTACACCTATATGCAATGTAAGCATATTATAACAATCCTAACGCAAGAAGTCTAGCATAAGATCTAGTTAAGTATAAATCGGAAAACTAGCTATAAACTAATAGGGCACATATGCATAGATATACACATAGCTAAACTTCTAATAGTAACAATCATTTAATATATTCAATTAAGAAAATAAAATCACAAAGAAGTTCACATAACACATAAAACACTTGTCGTCGTTTTGTGTATTATATACACCAATGTTTACTTAGCTCGAATTTATTTGAAAATAAAATAGTTTCCTCCCCATTCTATAATTTAATTAAGATCAATATTTCAGAAACTTTGCTTGTGTTTGGTACCACACAACAACAAACCAAGAAGACCCTTTGTTGCACCATATAACGCAACAAATTGGAAGGAAAGAAAAGACCCATTTGCCATTTATTAACACGGCAAATTGGAAGGAAAGGACGTCAAGAAGAGGAGACCCACGGTTGCAAAAACTAGTAACGTAACACGTTTGGATAGAAAAGAAGAAGAAGTTGTGTGGAAAACTAGAAGGGGGGGTTGAATGGTTTTCCCCTCTTTTTCGTTTTATGAAAAATCTTCAATTAGAGTTTATTATGAAAACAATATATAATCAATATGATTAATTATATATGTGTACTTTTGAGTTTGTTTTCAAAACTTAGTTTTATGAATAAAGCATTGGTTGATCTTTAAGTTAATATGTTTTCCTTTTGAAATCTTAAAACGTTTTGTATCAAATCATCTATTAAGTTAAACTCAATATGAGGAGTGTGAATAATAATGTAGTCGATCATATTATATAATTATGCACATCTTCACAATATTAACTTACAACTATAACACAATCAATCATCATGACAATATAAGCAACACCTAACACATATATGCAAGCATAGATATAAAGCGATAAATGCAAGAGTAAATGTAAAGAGATAAGATAAAGAAGATGCAAACCGGACACGATGATTTATAGTGGTTCGGCTACAAGGACACCTTCCTTGCCCTACTCCACTCCCCGAGTACCACACTCGAGAGTTTTCTTCACTACACAACAAGCTCCCTTTTGGCGGAGAAAACCTTACACAACTTTTGCTTACACCATTTAACGACACTAAGCTAAATGTCGAGTTCTAATAGTAGCTAGAACCAATCTCACACCACAACACACCTTCTTCACAACACTACTACTACACAACTTATCACACCTTCACAACACACCTATTTCTTCACGGCTTCACGACTTCTTCATGGCTTCACAACTTCACGACTTCTTCACTACTTCACAACTTCTTCTATACTCCACTACATACTCACACATCTATTACTTCACACCTACATAACTTCTCCACACTACTACTTCTTCACATTACTTCTTACTCACTCATAAACTCACTACTAAGTAAGATCATCTTGATCTACTTATTACATATACAAAGCTCACAACTTTACATAAGCACTAACTACATCTTTGGCTTTATGATGGGGATGATTCTTCTCTTGCACTTTGAGATATGAGAGATTGGATCACTTGAAACAAAGATTAATAATCTTATGATCAAAGGGTTTTAGAAGGATGTTTAGAGAGAATTGGATCTGAAAATATTTGTGCAAAGAGGTGAGGAAAAATTCCAAGTTTGAGGTGGTATTTATAGGGAAAAATTTCTGACCAAATCTGACAGGGAGCGTGGCCGGTCCCCTTAATTGTGTGCCGGTCCCCTTAATAATTAAGGGGACCGCCTAGTATAATTAAGGGGGCCGCCTAAGAAAAAAATATTTTTTCTTCAGATTTTTTGTCTTTTTGTGGGGGAGGTTTTTCCTGAAGAATGTGGCCGTTTTTTGGGTAGAAATTTGAATTCAAAATGTTTATTTTGAATAAAACATTTCTTATAAATACAAAGATGTTTTGTAAAAGTTTAGAAATGTTTGTCCCACTTTAATAAAATGTAAGGTTTGTAAAAATAAAAATTCCTTTGATCATAAAATGCATTAGACACTTTGTTTATTCATACCTTAAGTGATATGGATGCTAAAGCAAATATTTACGACTAAATACTTGTTTACGTCATAATTTGTAGTTCAATGAGTTTACGTTTTGTGATTATCAAAACATAGAGATATCGATATATGTTAATAATGTTTTTAGACATTATTTATATCAACAATCTCCCCCTTTTTGATGATTACAAAACCTAAACTCATTAAGTCTAAAAATTAATTTTTAGACAAGTACTTAGTGAGTTTATATTCACTTCTCCCCCTTTTTGTAGAATCAAAAAGGTTATGCCGTCTAGCTTCATATATGAAGTTAGACGGGATGAAAGCTCCCCCTTGATGTGTGCTCCCCCTCGTTCGATGGCACCAAGGGATCGAGAAATGGAATGCTCGCAAGAAAAATATTAGAAGCACAAGCATATATAGAAGAATAACAAGCATAGCAAACAAATATTAAGGATACATAACAAGCATAGCAAATAACAAGCATAGCAAACAAATATTAAGGATACATAACAATTAATTCAAAATGATTATGTTAAAAGATCCTAATTTTCCAAAGAGAGCCATTGGACTTGCTTGTAACAAAAGGTTGGTTGATTCGTATTTGAAAGTGAAAATCATAAGCATGTAGTATGCTTAGATGGTTGATGATGGAGTGTTTGGAATGAAGATGGTTGAGTTAGGGTAAGGTTGTTGGATTAATGGAGGTATATGTTTGGGTCTTGAATGTTGGAGAGTTTGTAGCGGAAGAGGTTGATTAAGGTTTTGGATGTTGTTCAAGTGAGGGTATTGGATATGATCTAGTGAGAAGATATTCAATCCAAGTGAAGTGTTCATTGAATGCAATGGTTTTTAGGAGAAAGATGTAACAAGGTCAATTGTTGACATGCTTCTCAAGTTGCTTTATGTTGTGTGGTGATGAGGGTGATCTAGATGAAGGTGGATCCAAATTGCGTTGATCAAGATGTAAGGCTAAAAGAGCACTAAGCTCATGGGCTTCTTTTAGCGCCTCAACGAACTTCAAGTGTTCGGAGGAAGGTGATGGTGGTGGAGCATGATAATAGTCTTGGGTGAGGGTTTGAACATGCAACATAGAAATGGCATGTGAAGTTGTAGGATGTGGTGGTGATACTCTTGGTGGTGTAGACATGTTTGAGCTTGGGTAATCATGAAAACATGATATGGGTGGAAGAGATGCTTCATGAGTGGATGGTGTTTTTGTTGAATGAGCATCACGTAAAGTGTTGGTAATGAGGTTGGGATTATTGTTTTGGGATTGTGCATGCTCATCATAAGAACGAGCATTAGTGGAAGCACGAATGGATGATATGTTGTTAAATGGATCATTTGTGTGAGAGTGAGGTTTAGGTGTTGGTTGATTATGAACAACATCACTTGAGTTGTGAAAAGATTATGAGGTTTGAGTGTAATGTAGAAGGATATGGGTGAGTAAAGGTTTTTGATATGTAATGTTGAAGACATAGGAGGAATTTGGTGTTGGATGTTTGACAACATCATTTGGTTTGACAGGCTTTTAGTGGAAGTTAGGCTTACTTCTCCAAACGGTTTGGTGGTTTTGGTTTAATGGGAGAGGTCATGAAGAGATGAGAATAGATTGAGAGGAATGAGAGTGTTTATAATGTAGGATTGGTGGGATTAAGGATGTACAGATTTTGATAGAGGGTTTAGGATAAAATAGGTTTATGAATTTTGGGAAGTGTAGGATGAAATGGGCTAAAAAGTAGAAAAAGGAAACAACACCTTCGACCATCAGATGGCCGGTCCCCTTAATTGGAGGCCGGTCCCCTTAATAATTAAGGGGGCCGCCTTATGATTTAAGGGGGCCGCCCATCTGGTGATTCCCAGATTGCCAGAAAAGGGTTTTTGGTAGTGAATTGCAGAAAGGTTGTGTTTTTGGTTTCAAACAAGTCCAACTCTTTGAGGCAATTAAGCATATACTAATTTTGTAGGTAATTATGTAGCCAAAGCATGTTAATCAAAGGGATTATGTGAACAAGAAATTTCATCTAGCATGCAAACATACTCATCAAGCAAGTAAAATATAAGTGCTAGGAAACACTAAGCAACATCAAGTATTTCATAACTACATAACTAGGAGGATTAATCCTAATGTGTATCAATATGCAATAAGTGGGTAGTTATGATAGCATGGATTTCTAGACTTGTTACAAACAAAGTCTTAATGAACAAACCATGGTCCTCTTGATTTGGTTTAGTTCACTTATAAGTGTCATTTATGTAAATATAGATGACAAATATGAGATCACCATGCATGATTTTAAAAGAGATGTTTTTAGCATTATTCAACAATGTTTGAAAGTAAGTTTTCACTTAGATGTGAGAGTTATTTGAATAAAATAGATTGGGTTTTTACTTCAATATGTGTGAATAAATGGTAAAGAATATTTTCCCAATCTTTAGTTTTGATCAAAACAAAATTGTGGATATTGATAGTGAAAACATGTTATTTAAAAGTGGGATAGTTATTTGAAAAACTATTTTCCAAAATGTGAGGTTTTTGCATATTTTTAGAGATATTAGATTTTTGACAACAAATATCATGAATCAAATATTTTAAAAAAAAAAATGTTTATTAAAGATCTCATGCTCAAGAGGGTTGGTTAAGCCTATTATTATCTCATGCTATCGTTTCTACATATCCTATGATCCTAAAGGAAATGAAGACGATAATTTATATGTTAGATGCGAGAGTGTTGAATGGGGTATAACCTAACATCTATAGTTCCTTTGTTTTCGCACACATATCTAACTTAATGCCATAAATATAGGAATGAAATAATCTAATGAGAAGCAAAGTTCATAAAAGTAAAGTAACGTTAGGTATATATAGGAAGAGCAATTTAATCAAGTCGGAGAATGAGTATGAGACTATTACTAGTAGTGGTCAATTCAGGCTAAACACGACCATTTTTACGGGTTACACACACCCAACTTCTCACATAGAAGCAATTCAACCGTTAGGTTAAATTGAATTTCTAGTCAATAGATTCTCCAGTAGTCATTCTCTTTTTAGAAGAAATCGAGTTCCTAAATTTACCTATCGAAGATTACCAAATATGAAGTTTGCTTGATTCACTAATACTTGGCTTAATGTGACTCAAACATCTTGTTTTTATGAAGGTAAATCTAGATGATATATTTTATTCACGATCCTAATAGAGACGTGTTGAATGTTTAGATAAGAGTAAACAAATTTTTTTTTAATCCTTTCTTCATGATTTACCGGTTGTTTGGTTTTGATGACATATTACTTGATTTAATAACTGTGCTAGATTTAAGAGTGCACCTTAGCATCTCTTGTGAAATGAATCTCATTAAGATTATTTATCTTAAATGAGTTTGTGATTCTCAACTGATATCAAAACTAGACATTAATATATTTTTAAACAAGTATTATTTTCTATGATTTTTGCCAATGTTGTATATCATACTTTAACAAGCATTTGAAAAAAAATAAATTTTACTTGTTTATGGATTGTGACAAGTTATTTTTCAATTCTAATAACTTGTATTATTTTAAAAAAAATGTAGTGCATTATCTTGTAACACAACCATTCATGCTACAAAGAAAATGAAATACATAGAATATATAGTGTGTATTATTCTTAAATATGTATTTTATCTTGAAGTGATAATTTTAAGTAGTGTGAGCAAAGTTTACATATGTTGTTAGTTTGCTCATGTTTGGTTTTTCGGATATGACACATTTATCCATTGCATTGCAATGTAAATTGCTTGAATATTTCGGACGAAACATCCAAGTCGTCAATCCTACTTTATTGTATATTTTATGAATGTGTTTAAAATGTTATTCTAATGTTTGGAACACAATTATTGGACAAGTAGATTCAATATGACATTATCAACACAAGTGTGAGTTATGATCCAATGCATACTCTTTTCATCTACAAAGGATGTAACTATTTTCATATCAATCTAGTGTGATTGAGTATGTAGATTCAAGACTATATCTTTTGTTTTAATTTGATATAATCTTGAAGCTAAACAAATAGCAATCCAATTTCTTGTCCACACTAAAAAATGTGTCAATTAGATTTGATAAATATATCAATCATAATTTGAATAACGAATTGATATAATATCAAGATCTTTCTTGACCCTCACGGACACTCATTTGAAATAAATAAACATTTTGATAGTGTGTTCCATTAATCCTAAGATTATTTATTAGTGAATGATTGAAAGTTGACTTATTATTTCATGATTGTTATATGTTTTGTTTTTGTGAAAGACTCTTCATTTTTATTTATTATGAACACACTTAGATTTTGAAAATATTTTTTCTTTTATATAACTATTAATGTTTTATAATGATTCAATTTCTCTTATTAAACATCTTAAGGTAAAACAAGCTAATTTGTAGAAAATATTTAAGTGTGTTGTGAAGAATAGATTAAATTGTTTGAAATGTTTAGGTGACTAGATTGAACTCATTTACAAGATGTTTGAGTAACATTAAGCCATCTACACCTATATGCAATGTAAGCATATTATAACAATCCTAACGCAAGAAGTCTAGCATAAGATCTAGTTAAGTATAAATCGGAAAACTAGCTATAAACTAATAGGGCACATATGCATAGATATACACATAGCTAAACTTCTAATAGTAACAATCATTTAATATATTCAATTAAGAAAATAAAATCACAAAGAAGTTCACATAACACATAAAACACTTGTCGTCGTTTTGTGTATTATATACACCAATGTTTACTTAGCTCGAATTTATTTGAAAATAAAATAGTTTCCTCCCCATTCTATAATTTAATTAAGATCAATATTTCAGAAACTTTGCTTGTGTTTGGTACCACACAACAACAAACCAAGAAGACCCTTTGTTGCACCATATAACGCAACAAATTGGAAGGAAAGAAAAGACCCATTTGCCATTTATTAACACGGCAAATTGGAAGGAAAGGACGTCAAGAAGAGGAGACCCACGGTTGCAAAAACTAGTAACGTAACACGTTTGGATAGAAAAGAAGAAGAAGTTGTGTGGAAAACTAGAAGGGGGGGTTGAATGGTTTTCCCCTCTTTTTCGTTTTATGAAAAATCTTCAATTAGAGTTTATTATGAAAACAATATATAATCAATATGATTAATTATATATGTGTACTTTTGAGTTTGTTTTCAAAACTTAGTTTTATGAATAAAGCATTGGTTGATCTTTAAGTTAATATGTTTTCCTTTTGAAATCTTAAAACGTTTTGTATCAAATCATCTATTAAGTTAAACTCAATATGAGGAGTGTGAATAATAATGTAGTCGATCATATTATATAATTATGCACATCTTCACAATATTAACTTACAACTATAACACAATCAATCATCATGACAATATAAGCAACACCTAACACATATATGCAAGCATAGATATAAAGCGATAAATGCAAGAGTAAATGTAAAGAGATAAGATAAAGAAGATGCAAACCGGACACGATGATTTATAGTGGTTCGGCTACAAGGACACCTTCCTTGCCCTACTCCACTCCCCGAGTACCACACTCGAGAGTTTTCTTCACTACACAACAAGCTCCCTTTTGGCGGAGAAAACCTTACACAACTTTTGCTTACACCATTTAACGACACTAAGCTAAATGTCGAGTTCTAATAGTAGCTAGAACCAATCTCACACCACAACACACCTTCTTCACAACACTACTACTACACAACTTATCACACCTTCACAACACACCTATTTCTTCACGGCTTCACGACTTCTTCATGGCTTCACAACTTCACGACTTCTTCACTACTTCACAACTTCTTCTATACTCCACTACATACTCACACATCTATTACTTCACACCTACATAACTTCTCCACACTACTACTTCTTCACATTACTTCTTACTCACTCATAAACTCACTACTAAGTAAGATCATCTTGATCTACTTATTACATATACAAAGCTCACAACTTTACATAAGCACTAACTACATCTTTGGCTTTATGATGGGGATGATTCTTCTCTTGCACTTTGAGATATGAGAGATTGGATCACTTGAAACAAAGATTAATAATCTTATGATCAAAGGGTTTTAGAAGGATGTTTAGAGAGAATTGGATCTGAAAATATTTGTGCAAAGAGGTGAGGAAAAATTCCAAGTTTGAGGTGGTATTTATAGGGAAAAATTTCTGACCAAATCTGACAGGGAGCGTGGCCGGTCCCCTTAATTGTGTGCCGGTCCCCTTAATAATTAAGGGGACCGCCTAGTATAATTAAGGGGGCCGCCTAAGAAAAAAATATTTTTTCTTCAGATTTTTTGTCTTTTGTGGGGGAGGTTTTTCCTGAAGAATGTGGCCGTTTTTTGGGTAGAAATTTGAATTCAAAATGTTTATTTTGAATAAAACATTTCTTATAAATACAAAGATGTTTTGTAAAAGTTTAGAAATGTTTGTCCCACTTTAATAAAATGTAAGGTTTGTAAAAATAAAAATTCCTTTGATCATAAAATGCATTAGACACTTTGTTTATTCATACCTTAAGTGATATGGATGCTAAAGCAAATATTTACGACTAAATACTTGTTTACGTCATAATTTGTAGTTCAATGAGTTTACGTTTTGTGATTATCAAAACATAGAGATATCGATATATGTTAATAATGTTTTTAGACATTATTTATATCAACAATCTCCCCCTTTTTGATGATTACAAAACCTAAACTCATTAAGTCTAAAAATTAATTTTTAGACAAGTACTTAGTGAGTTTATATTCACTTCTCCCCCTTTTTGTAGAATCAAAAAGGTTATGCCGTCTAGCTTCATATATGAAGTTAGACGGGATGAAAGCTCCCCCTTGATGTGTGCTCCCCCTCGTTCGATGGCACCAAGGGATCGAGAAATGGAATGCTCGCAAGAAAAATATTAGAAGCACAAGCATATATAGAAGAATAACAAGCATAGCAAACAAATATTAAGGATACATAACAAGCATAGCAAATAACAAGCATAGCAAACAAATATTAAGGATACATAACAATTAATTCAAAATGATTATGTTAAAAGATCCTAATTTTCCAAAGAGAGCCATTGGACTTGCTTGTAACAAAAGGTTGGTTGATTCGTATTTGAAAGTGAAAATCATAAGCATGTAGTATGCTTAGATGGTTGATGATGGAGTGTTTGGAATGAAGATGGTTGAGTTAGGGTAAGGTTGTTGGATTAATGGAGGTATATGTTTGGGTCTTGAATGTTGGAGAGTTTGTAGCGGAAGAGGTTGATTAAGGTTTTGGATGTTGTTCAAGTGAGGGTATTGGATATGATCTAGTGAGAAGATATTCAATCCAAGTGAAGTGTTCATTGAATGCAATGGTTTTTAGGAGAAAGATGTAACAAGGTCAATTGTTGACATGCTTCTCAAGTTGCTTTATGTTGTGTGGTGATGAGGGTGATCTAGATGAAGGTGGATCCAAATTGCGTTGATCAAGATGTAAGGCTAAAAGAGCACTAAGCTCATGGGCTTCTTTTAGCGCCTCAACGAACTTCAAGTGTTCGGAGGAAGGTGATGGTGGTGGAGCATGATAATAGTCTTGGGTGAGGGTTTGAACATGCAACATAGAAATGGCATGTGAAGTTGTAGGATGTGGTGGTGATACTCTTGGTGGTGTAGACATGTTTGAGCTTGGGTAATCATGAAAACATGATATGGGTGGAAGAGATGCTTCATGAGTGGATGGTGTTTTTGTTGAATGAGCATCACGTAAAGTGTTGGTAATGAGGTTGGGATTATTGTTTTGGGATTGTGCATGCTCATCATAAGAACGAGCATTAGTGGAAGCACGAATGGATGATATGTTGTTAAATGGATCATTTGTGTGAGAGTGAGGTTTAGGTGTTGGTTGATTATGAACAACATCACTTGAGTTGTGAAAAGATTATGAGGTTTGAGTGTAATGTAGAAGGATATGGGTGAGTAAAGGTTTTTGATATGTAATGTTGAAGACATAGGAGGAATTTGGTGTTGGATGTTTGACAACATCATTTGGTTTGACAGGCTTTTAGTGGAAGTTAGGCTTACTTCTCCAAACGGTTTGGTGGTTTTGGTTTAATGGGAGAGGTCATGAAGAGATGAGAATAGATTGAGAGGAATGAGAGTGTTTATAATGTAGGATTGGTGGGATTAAGGATGTATAGATTTTGATAGAGGGTTTAGGATAAAATAGGTTTATGAATTTTGGGAAGTGTAGGATGAAATGGGCTAAAAAGTAGAAAAAGGAAACAACACCTTCGACCATCAGATGGCCGGTCCCCTTAATTGGAGGCCGGTCCCCTTAATAATTAAGGGGGCCGCCTTATGATTTAAGGGGGCCGCCCATCTGGTGATTCCCAGATTGCCAGAAAAGGGTTTTTGGTAGTGAATTGCAGAAAGGTTGTGTTTTTGGTTTCAAACAAGTCCAACTCTTTGAGGCAATTAAGCATATACTAATTTTGTAGGTAATTATGTAGCCAAAGCATGTTAATCAAAGGGATTATGTGAACAAGAAATTTCATCTAGCATGCAAACATACTCATCAAGCAAGTAAAATATAAGTGCTAGGAAACACTAAGCAACATCAAGTATTTCATAACTACATAACTAGGAGGATTAATCCTAATGTGTATCAATATGCAATAAGTGGGTAGTTATGATAGCATGGATTTCTAGACTTGTTACAAACAAAGTCTTAATGAACAAACCATGGTCCTCTTGATTTGGTTTAGTTCACTTATAAGTGTCATTTATGTAAATATAGATGACAAATATGAGATCACCATGCATGATTTTAAAAGAGATGTTTTTAGCATTATTCAACAATGTTTGAAAGTAAGTTTTCACTTAGATGTGAGAGTTATTTGAATAAAATAGATTGGGTTTTTACTTCAATATGTGTGAATAAATGGTAAAGAATATTTTCCCAATCTTTAGTTTTGATCAAAACAAAATTGTGGATATTGATAGTGAAAACATGTTATTTAAAAGTGGGATAGTTATTTGAAAAACTATTTTCCAAAATGTGAGGTTTTTGCATATTTTTAGAGATATTAGATTTTTGACAACAAATATCATGAATCAAATATTTTAAAAAAAAAATGTTTATTAAAGATCTCATGCTCAAGAGGGTTGGTTAAGCCTATTATTATCTCATGCTATCGTTTCTACATATCCTATGATCCTAAAGGAAATGAAGACGATAATTTATATGTTAGATGCGAGAGTGTTGAATGGGGTATAACCTAACATCTATAGTTCCTTTGTTTTCGCACACATATCTAACTTAATGCCATAAATATAGGAATGAAATAATCTAATGAGAAGCAAAGTTCATAAAAGTAAAGTAACGTTAGGTATATATAGGAAGAGCAATTTAATCAAGTCGGAGAATGAGTATGAGACTATTACTAGTAGTGGTCAATTCAGGCTAAACACGACCATTTTTACGGGTTACACACACCCAACTTCTCACATAGAAGCAATTCAACCGTTAGGTTAAATTGAATTTCTAGTCAATAGATTCTCCAGTAGTCATTCTCTTTTTAGAAGAAATCGAGTTCCTAAATTTACCTATCGAAGATTACCAAATATGAAGTTTGCTTGATTCACTAATACTTGGCTTAATGTGACTCAAACATCTTGTTTTTATGAAGGTAAATCTAGATGATATATTTTATTCACGATCCTAATAGAGACGTGTTGAATGTTTAGATAAGAGTAAACAAATTTTTTTTTAATCCTTTCTTCATGATTTACCGGTTGTTTGGTTTTGATGACATATTACTTGATTTAATAACTGTGCTAGATTTAAGAGTGCACCTTAGCATCTCTTGTGAAATGAATCTCATTAAGATTATTTATCTTAAATGAGTTTGTGATTCTCAACTGATATCAAAACTAGACATTAATATATTTTTAAACAAGTATTATTTTCTATGATTTTTGCCAATGTTGTATATCATACTTTAACAAGCATTTGAAAAAAAATAAATTTTACTTGTTTATGGATTGTGACAAGTTATTTTTCAATTCTAATAACTTGTATTATTTTAAAAAAAAAATGTAGTGCATTATCTTGTAACACAACCATTCATGCTACAAAGAAAATGAAATACATAGAATATATAGTGTGTATTATTCTTAAATATGTATTTTATCTTGAAGTGATAATTTTAAGTAGTGTGAGCAAAGTTTACATATGTTGTTAGTTTGCTCATGTTTGGTTTTTCGGATATGACACATTTATCCATTGCATTGCAATGTAAATTGCTTGAATATTTCGGACGAAACATCCAAGTCGTCAATCCTACTTTATTGTATATTTTATGAATGTGTTTAAAATGTTATTCTAATGTTTGGAACACAATTATTGGACAAGTAGATTCAATATGACATTATCAACACAAGTGTGAGTTATGATCCAATGCATACTCTTTTCATCTACAAAGGATGTAACTATTTTCATATCAATCTAGTGTGATTGAGTATGTAGATTCAAGACTATATCTTTTGTTTTAATTTGATATAATCTTGAAGCTAAACAAATAGCAATCCAATTTCTTGTCCACACTAAAAAATGTGTCAATTAGATTTGATAAATATATCAATCATAATTTGAATAACGAATTGATATAATATCAAGATCTTTCTTGACCCTCACGGACACTCATTTGAAATAAATAAACATTTTGATAGTGTGTTCCATTAATCCTAAGATTATTTATTAGTGAATGATTGAAAGTTGACTTATTATTTCATGATTGTTATATGTTTTGTTTTTGTGAAAGACTCTTCATTTTTATTTATTATGAACACACTTAGATTTTGAAAATATTTTTTCTTTTATATAACTATTAATGTTTTATAATGATTCAATTTCTCTTATTAAATATCTTAAGGTAAAACAAGCTAATTTGTAGAAAATATTTAAGTGTGTTGTGAAGAATAGATTAAATTGTTTGAAATGTTTAGGTGACTAGATTGAACTCATTTACAAGATGTTTGAGTAACATTAAGCCATCTACACCTATATGCAATGTAAGCATATTATAACAATCCTAACGCAAGAAGTCTAGCATAAGATCTAGTTAAGTATAAATCGGAAAACTAGCTATAAACTAATAGGGCACATATGCATAGATATACACATAGCTAAACTTCTAATAGTAACAATCATTTAATATATTCAATTAAGAAAATAAAATCACAAAGAAGTTCACATAACACATAAAACACTTGTCGTCGTTTTGTGTATTATATACACCAATGTTTACTTAGCTCGAATTTATTTGAAAATAAAATAGTTTCCTCCCCATTCTATAATTTAATTAAGATCACCCTTTGTTGCACCATATAACGCAACAAATTGGAAGGAAAGAAAAGACCCATTTGCCATTTATTAACACGGCAAATTGGAAGGAAAGGACGTCAAGAAGAGGAGACCCACGGTTGCAAAAACTAGTAACGTAACACGTTTGGATAGAAAAGAAGAAGAAGTTGTGTGGAAAACTAGAAGGGGGGGTTGAATGGTTTTCCCCTCTTTTTCGTTTTATGAAAAATCTTCAATTAGAGTTTATTATGAAAACAATATATAATCAATATGATTAATTATATATGTGTACTTTTGAGTTTGTTTTCAAAACTTAGTTTTATGAATAAAGCATTGGTTGATCTTTAAGTTAATATGTTTTCCTTTTGAAATCTTAAAACGTTTTGTATCAAATCATCTATTAAGTTAAACTCAATATGAGGAGTGTGAATAATAATGTAGTCGATCATATTATATAATTATGCACATCTTCACAATATTAACTTACAACTATAACACAATCAATCATCATGACAATATAAGCAACACCTAACACATATATGCAAGCATAGATATAAAGCGATAAATGCAAGAGTAAATGTAAAGAGATAAGATAAAGAAGATGCAAACCGGACACGATGATTTATAGTGGTTCGGCTACAAGGACACCTTCCTTGCCCTACTCCACTCCCCGAGTACCACACTCGAGAGTTTTCTTCACTACACAACAAGCTCCCTTTTGGCGGAGAAAACCTTACATAACTTTTGCTTACACCATTTAACGACACTAAGCTAAATGTCGAGTTCTAATAGTAGCTAGAACCAATCTCACACCACAACACACCTTCTTCACAACACTACTACTACACAACTTATCACACCTTCACAACACACCTATTTCTTCACGGCTTCACGACTTCTTCATGGCTTCACACCTTCACGACTTCTTCACTACTTCACAACTTCTTCTATACTCCACTACATACTCACACATCTATTACTTCACACCTACATAACTTCTCCACACTACTACTTCTTCACATTACTTCTTACTCACTCATAAACTCACTACTAAGTAAGATCATCTTGATCTACTTATTACATATACAAAGCTCACAACTTTACATAAGCACTAACTACATCTTTGGCTTTATGATGGGGAGGATTCTTCTCTTGCACTTTGAGATATGAGAGATTGGATCACTTGAAACAAAGATTAATAATCTTATGATCAAAGGGTTTTAGAAGGATGTTTAGAGAGAATTGGATCTGAAAATATTTGTGCAAAGAGGTGAGGAAAAATTCCAAGTTTGAGGTGATATTTATAGTGAAAAATTTCTGACCAAATCTGACAGGGAGCGTGGCCGGTCCCCTTAATTGTGTGCCGGTCCCCTTAATAATTAAGGGGACCGCCTAGTATAATTAAGGGGGCCGCCTAAGAAAAAAATATTTTTTCTTCAGATTTTTTGTCTTTTTGTGGGGGAGGTTTTTCCTGAAGAATGTGGCCGTTTTTTGGGTAGAAATTTGAATTCAAAATGTTTATTTTGAATAAAACATTTCTTATAAATACAAAAATGTTTTGTAAAAGTTTAGAAATGTTTGTCCCACTTTAATAAAATGTAAGGTTTGTAAAAATAAAAATTCCTTTGATCATAAAATGCATTAGACACTTTGTTTATTCATACCTTAAGTGATATGGATGCTAAAGCAAATATTTACGACTAAATACTTGTTTACGTCATAATTTGTAGTTCAATGAGTTTACGTTTTGTGATTATCAAAACATAGAGATATCGATATATGTTAATAATGTTTTTAGACATTATTTATATCAACAAGTTGCTTGGATATAAACGGTACCGAGAAGAGAAAGAAAGAGAGAAAACATAAAACAATCTAGAAATTGTTTGGCGCACGCTAGCAATACAAGGACGACAACAACGAAGGAAGCAATCTGATCAATTGTTTATAAAAGAATACCGAAGGTATTGATTGCTGTGTGATATAGGGTGTGGAACAAGAAGAACAAGAAGTAGTATTGTGGAACGCGTTAGAGAAGTAACAGGCAACGAAGACAACAAGGCAGTAAACGATACATTAACCTTGTTTAGAGACATACTACCGTGATAGTATTAGAAAAAGGAAAACAAACAACAGTTTGTTTCAGGAAAATACCAAGAAGTATTTTTGGAGAACTTTGTTGAAGCAGGAACTTGGAACCGAAAAGAAAACAACATACAACAAACTTGTTGTATTACCGAAAGTGTTTGGACACTTTGGAAGGAAGCCGAGACACAAGCAAGGGGTCTAGGGCACGTTAAGGGTTCAAGTTGACACAAAGGATAAAAGGAACAACGTGATAAAGGCTTGGTAATTTGGAAAGCAATTCGACAAAGCATCAAGGGGTGTACGTGAATTAGCTTTGGTGAACAAGGGAAAGAAAAGCATAGTTGGTATAATTCCAGTACTGACGTAAAGGGGAACACGTTTGTGTTTTGACACAACAACGAGGTCACAACAAATTTAAATTTTGAATTTCATTTACATAGTATAGATATTTGTTTATACTATTAGGAAATCCCGAGAACTATATTTTGATCCCCTTATTTTAGGATTCCCGGATAACTATTTCTGTTCCTGTAGTATTAAGTGATACCACGTTAGTTAGAATTCTCATACAAATAGAAGGTGAAGATTATAAACACTTTTAAGATGGCCGGTGACGATGCAAGTACATCAAACACTGCACTTAAACCCGTAACACCTATTGCACAATACCAATGCCCTAAACTTAAAACCACAAACTACACGGTTTGGGCTATACAAATTAAGGTTATACTAGAAGCACATGGTTTATGGGAGACAATAGAGCCTAAGGAAAACACGCAAGTAGATGATAAGAAGGACAAGGAAACTATTGCCCTCCTATATCAAGCATTGACTAAAGATGCGATTTTACAAGTAGCAAGTTGTAAAATGTCAAAGGATTTATAGGAATCGTTAAAAAGGAGACACGTTGGAGAAGAAAAAGTGCAACAAGCACGGTTACAATCACTGATGATTGGATTTCAGACCCTTCAGATGAAGGAAGATGAAATGGTGGATGCATTTACAGCCAAATTGAACGGCTACGCCACGAAGGTAAAAGAATTAGGAAAGACTTGGGATGAATCAGTTTTAGTTAGAAAACTATTAGACTCCACACCAGATAGATTCATTCAAATAGTAGCATCCATAGAATAGACGAATGATCTCGAAGACATTACCTTAGATGAGATCGTAGGAAAACTTAAAGCATTCGAGGAAAGGATAAAACTCCGAAAGGGAGGTCAAGTAGAAAGCTAGGATAATTTGCTATTCGCACAAAGCGAACACTCTAAGAATGGAAAACGTTTTACAAAACGTAGAGGTAGATCAAACTACTCACAGGGAACTGGCAAGATAATAAGAATAAGGATAACTCGAATGTAGAGAACTCAACTCACAAAGACAAGTCAAATAAAGGTAGACGTGAGTGGGATATAAGAAAAGTAAAATGTTTCAATTGCGGGAAACATGGACATATGAGGAAAGACTGCAGAAAACCATCAACAACCCAAGAACAATCAAACCTTATCTTAGAAGACGATGAACCATCACTGTTAATGACTAGGCACGAAACTGAACACGAAGAAGTTTTGTTGAACGAAGGACAAGTACAACCCGGAAAGTATGCTACAACGGATGCTAGCATATGGTATTTAGATAATGGTGCAAGTAACCATATGACAGGAAACAAGAGTCATTTTAAGGATGTTGACGAAAGCATCACTGGACGCGTTCGTTTTGGAGATGGATCGTATGTGGAGATAAAGGGTAGAGGTATAATACTATTAGGATGTAGAAACAAGGAACAAAAGATGGTGTCGGACGTTTACTACATTCCAAACCTCAAGAGCAACATACTTAGTCTAGGACAACTTACCGAGATATGTTGCAAGATCATCATGGATGGAAACAAATTGACTTTGTATGACAAGAGTAAGAAATTGTTGATGAAGGTAGAAAGATCAAAGAATCGACTTTACAGTATTAGACTACAGATAGAGGCACCTATATGTCTCTTAGCAAACGTAGACAACCAAGCATGGTTATGGCATGCAAGATTAGGTCATCTGAACTTTGATGCGTTAGACAAGATGACAAGAAAAGGTCTAGTAGAAGGAATACCGAGAATAAATCATGCAGGACAAATCTATGATGCATGTTTATTAGGAAAGCACATTAGAACACCATTTCCACTCAAAGCTAAATTCAAGTCAATAAACCCATTGGACTTGGTATATGGAGATCTTTGTGGTCCCATAAGTCAGGGCCGTCCCGTGGTTTTTAGAGGCCTTGTGCAATTATTACAATGTAAATTTTTTAAACATGCACGAATATCTTATGTGTATGCTAAAAGTCCAAAGTGTAAAAACTGTGTTGATTTAGTCTTAAATAACATTAGAAAATTAGACTCAATAGTCAAATTCGTCACACTAATATTAGTGGATCACCTCTGAGAACTTTTTTGACAATATACAGGATAATCTTAAAATTTAAAAACATGGTAAACCTTTTGTAGATATTTTTCTTTAGCTTGGGCTAAAATTGTTAGCTTTGTAATACTTTGTATGCTCTTTTGAAAATATAATTGAAAACTTTAAGACAAAAGTGTAAAATTTTTAAACTATAAGGTGTATAGTGTAGATGACTTAAAGTCATCTTCTTCTTCACCTGAAACATAGCCATACCCTCTTCATACGTTAGTTCTTTAAATAACTTATTAAAACAAGCGAATTTTCATCCATTTTATAATATGAATCAAAGAGCCCTAGGTTTTAAACCACCTTATTATCAATATAATGCTAGATATCAAATTAAACAAGCACCAGTGTCTATAATCACAATAACCCATCTAAAATCATGGTGCCCTCATAAAATCGAAGGCCCTGTGCGGTTGATCACCCCGCACATGCTCAAATCCGGCCCTGCCATAAGTCCAGCCACAAACTCAGGAAAGAAGCTCATATTCTTATTGGTAGATGATTGCACACATTTTATGTGGACCTACTTTCTAACATCGAAAGATCAGGCATTGAGCACATTTAAGGAATTTAGACAGAAGATTGAAATGGAGTTGAAGTTGAAACTAAAGATGCTAAGAACGGATAGAGGAGGTGAATTTACATCAAATGAGTTCACCAAATACTGTAAGGAAAATGGTATAGTAAGACAGTTGACAGCACCATACTCACCACAACAAAATAGAGTAGTGGAGAGAAGAAATAGGACAGTGTTATCAACAACTAGGAGTATGATGAAAGCGATGAAGTTACCCTTAACTTTTTGGGCGGAAGCAGTAAGACACACCATTTACATACTCAACAGGGTACCTACGAAAGCCCTGGAAGATAAAACACCATATGAAGCACTCTACAATAGGAAACCGAATATGGAATACCTAAGAATATTCGGATGCACAGCTTATGCTAAGATAACAATACCTCACTTAAAGAAGTTAGATGATAGAAGCATACCGATGGTTTATTTGAGAGTAGAGGAAGGATCAAAACCATGTAGGCTATATGATCCAATAAGGGAAAAGAAACATGTTAGTAGGGACGTAAAGTTTATGGAAACGAAACCGTGGAATTGGGATAACAATGGAGAAGATACGAGTACACAAGACACATTTTGGGCTAGTTTTGTGATAGACGAAGTTGACAATGAAAATTCTACACCAGTCAACATAGAAAACATTGAAAACACGTATCATGAACCAATACCAGATCCAGAATCACCAGTCACACCACCAACATATACTTACGAACCCAACTCAGAAAGTGACAGAGAAGCTAATTTTAGCTCTTTAAGCTCAGACAGATATGATCATAGACCAGTACGAGGTTTAAAGGATTTAACAGAAATCTACGAAAATGTGAGTGTAGTAGAAGCACCTAGCTTATTTTTCACACAAGAAGAACCTTGTAATTATAAGGAAGCATCAAAAGATGAGAAATGGATTGAGGCCACGGAGATTGAATTGGATTCAATCAACAAGAATAACACATGGACCCTTACCACATTGCCAACGAATCAAAAGGCAATCGGACTCAAATGGGTTTATAAAACCAAGAGAGATGCTAAAGGAAAGATCATCAAGTATAAGGCAAGATTAGTAGCAAAAGGTTATGTACAAGAGAAAGGAATAGACTTCGATGAAGTGTTTGCACCAGTTGCTAGGATAGAGACAGTTCGTTTGATATTAGCACTAGCAGCATATCATGGTTGGCAAGTACACCACTTAGATGTAAAATCAGTATTTTTACATGAAAAATTGAAGGAGGAAGTCTATGTTACACAACCTGAAGGTTTCATTCAAGAAGGAAGCTTAGGAAAAGTATACTAGCTAACTAAAGCATTGTATGGCTTAAGACAAGCACCAAGAGCTTGGAACGTGAAGCTTGATCAAACCTTAAAGTCATTGGACTTTAAGAAGTGTAATCTTGAACAAGCAGTTTATACAAAGACAAGCAAGACTTCTACATTGATAGTTGGAGTATATGTAGATGATTTGATAATCACGGGAACTCCAAAGAAGGAAATAGACTTGTTCAAATCCCAGATGAAAGACAAATTCGAAATGAGTGACTTAGGGTTACTAGCTTATTACCTTGGGATAGAAGTTACACATACAAGAGGAGAAATTACAATCAAGCAGACATGATACATTAATAAGATCTTGAAAGATACAAGTATGCAGATAGTAATGATACGAAGATACCTATGGATCCCAGCACTAAGTTGGTCAAGGCGGAAGATGGAGAATCAGTTGACGCAACTTACTACCGAAGTTTAATTGGAAGTTTAAGGTACTTACTGCATACAAGACAAGATCTTAGTTACTAAGTCGGACTACTCAGCAGATTTATGCAAGACCCCAAGGATCATCACCTGAAGGCAGTGAAACAAGTAATCCGATATATCAAAGGAACGAAGGAGCATGGAATAATATACAAGAAAGAAGGCGGCTGCAAGATTACAGGTTACAACGATAGTAGTTATGGGATCAACACTGATCAAGGAAAAGGAACTACTGGAATCGTATTTTACTTTGGAGAGTCACCCATTACTTGGTGTACTCAGAAACAACCTACAGTGGCACTATCATCATGTGAATCATAATTCATGGCGGCTACTGGAGCAGCATGTCAAGCTTTGTGGTTAAAACGGTTACTTAGTGAATTGACTGGATGGCAAGAAAAGAGGATAACGCTTAGAGTTGACAACGTATCAGCTATAGCACTCGTGAAGAACCCAGTATTTCATGGAAGAAGCAAGCACATAGACATTCGCTATCATGTCATTCGGGAATATGTATAGAATGGTCACATCAATGTGGAACACGTTAGTGGAGAACTACAAAGAGCAGACATCTTAACGAAAGCCTTACCAAGACTGAAGTTCGTGACTATGCGACAGATGCTCGGAGTTCAAGACTTAGGTCGAAGCAACAATCAAGATTAAGAAGGAGAATGAAAGTTATAATCTCGATAATTGCTTCTTACAAACTAGAAGGACCGAAGTTGTTAGATAGAAACTTAATAACCGATTAGTTAGTTAAGTTTGTTAATCCTGTAAATTGTGAAAGGGTGTGTCGAATGGACACAACTCTTCTTGAACAGACACGATGGTTCAGAACACAACCATTCGTATAGTATATATAGACATGTATATGTATCGATACAAAGTTTAGACCGATAATAAAGTTATTCAGATTTTACTTATTGCAATTTCATATCGACTCTCATATTGGGACCAACAGGGTCTGTTTGGGTTTGCTAATATTAGTGGCTTATGGTATTTTTTTAATTTTCTTTATGGATTTAAGTAAGCCATAAGCGAGCCAAGGGTATAGTTTAAACTTATATTTTGTGCTTATCAGCTTCTGAGCTTGAACAAACACCCTTAGAAATAAGTTAATCCAAACACCCCCTTAGCAGTTGGTGTACCTAAATTGCTCCCTTTGTGAATAAGGGGTAAATGGGAATTTAAAGGGTTATGTGGTAGTGTCGCAGGCTGAATATGTAGCCGTTGAAAAAATTGAGAACGTATAAGTGAATTGCAAGTTCCTCGGTCGGTCCTTTGTGTAATGGCCAGTGGAAAGACTTCAGAGTAATGGCCAATGGTCTTTGTTTTGTCCAAATGAGGCTTCAGGTGTGACTGATTATTGGGGGTCAAGAATTTGAAACCCTGTACATCCAATACGAAAACAGGTATGCTTAAGTATGTTTTCCAAAATTAAAAAAGTTATAATTTGTAAAGACTTTTTGACAGGTTGCTTGGAGTTGCTTATCTGCTGTAGAAATTCCGATAAGCTGATAAGCACTTAAACTAGGCAATTTCAACACCTATATAAGTGGTTATTTGACCGGACTTTTAGTGTTTGTATGAAAAGCTATCTACTTATTTTAACGCTTATTCGGTTATTGAATTGTTTTAAAGTTGATAAATTATTGTTTGTTGCGACTTCAACCTATAGTGATTGTCCGGTGATACCGATATATGACATTATACATGTATCCAAAATAAAGAAAAGTTTTAATTATTTGGGACTTCGATCTGTTATCTCAGAAACTTACTGCTTACATACAGATTGTAACTCAAGATCTTGGCACAGTAGTTAATTCAAAGGTTTTTATAACCAATCCCTTTTTCTTTGTAGGTTCAAGGCGGTTGGACCAGCGGGTTTAAATCCCACACCTTTCTACATGATGTCGAAACAGACCAAAGCTGGAGGTTTATATGTATCAGTTATATATAAATCCGTTAAAGTTTGCAACCTTTCATTATGTAAAATCTATTGGTGCTTGCAGATTTATTGTACAAGGCTAACTTGAATATGGAATTGTACTCGAATATGGTCTTCCTTTCACAAGTGTTGCATGATTTTTACTGTATATTTAGCGATCTCAATAGTAGGTAACCGTCTATTTTATAATATCAGCACTGGGTAAATGAGGAATTACACATAAATACTTCTAATCCATATTCAGCTTACCCGAAATGACCGCAATAAAATGTAAAATATTTGTCAAAATACATCTATCATAAGCGTTATTGCCTTTTCCTAAAACAATCAATTTTTTCCATCACACAACAGAAACCAACGCCAAAAAGTCCCACCACAACGCGGCGGGTGCAAACTTTCTCGGTTACTCTAGTTATTATGTGCCCAAAAACACAAGTCAAAAATTACTAATAATAATACGAGTAACAGTAACAAAAAAATAATTTACTTCTAACTTTGTATAGTTCTACTTAACTTTTTCTTGACTTTTCATCTTTTATTTGCAAAACTTGCATGTTAAAAGAAGTACTCCGTATTAAGTAATTTCCCCACTTAATTTTTAGGTTAAAAATATACAAAAATAGTTTTTAATATGGTAATAGAAAGAGTTTGTACGAACGAGAAAGAGTAAAGCGATATGACAAAGAGCTTTATTATAACAAACAATCATACAAATTAAAGACATGTCAAATATGACTTTTGAAACAGAAGAGTGCTCTTTTCACGTACAACCTTCCTCATGCTTAAATTGAGCTTCATTGTATTCTGCAAAAAAAAAAAAAAAAAAAAAAAAAATAAATAATAAAAAAAAAAAAAAAAAATGAAAAGCAATGTTAACTTCGCTTTTTGTGGATATCACTAAGATAATTAAAGACATTTAATCATAGTTTATATATGAACATACTTGGAGCAGTCTGTGCTAGGGGCGATCTTATAAGGGACATTGACACCACATTTGTTTGGCAAGGCGTTTGCGTTGTTGAGATTGATGGCTGAGTTAGATGCGTAAATACCCTTTAGGCAACCACAAATAGTTCTTTTATCAGGGGCCGAACTGGCAGCGAGTGATTTAACAGCACCACAACAAGGAGCTGTCACTGCACCATTTTGCGTTAAGTAGCTTAAGCATGGTACCAAGGTGGTGACCACCTGACCACAAGTAATGGCCTCTCCAAAAGGTGCCACCATCAACATGGAAGCCATGACTAGACCTAAAACTGCGATTCCATTTCTAGCCATCTTTCTTGATATCAAGTCAAAGAGTATAGAGTATGTAAAGGTGTGTAAATTCTTAGAAAGATGTTGGTGCAAAAAGTGTAACCTTGGTGTACGTATTTATAGCGATATTTTTGTGTGCATGGATAAAAATGAATTGATTAGTTGGCTTCTAAGGTGTCAATCATTTAATAATTTTGATGTCTAACTTTTCCTAACTTCGTGTAAACTTTTTTTGATGAGTTACTTTCTTTAGTACATGCATTTTTGACGATTGATGATCATCAATTAGAACTATTGGCTGCAAATTCCTAACCTCACCGAAGGTTTACTAAAGTCTCTTTAATTATAATGATACTAAATAAGTAAATATAATGGAAATTTGTGTAAGTATGCAGAAATGGATCAATTTCATTGGTAACACAAACATATGTGATTTTAAATGAGAAATGATATTCTTTCCTACTTAATATTCCAACATATCCTCTACTTATAAGATCTTAAGATGTAGAAAAACTGACGGGCTCAGATAAAAAGAGATAATAAGTGAAAACTTGTAATTTTGAGAAAGAATTTAGTGGTTATACTTTAAAAAATACGTAGTATATATTATCCTAGTAGTACATGTATATTCATCCTTTCACATAATTTTAACACTCTTACTTAGGCATGCAGTATCCTCAAAATACATACAGATAAAGGTTAATGTCTAGAAACGTTTCCTTAACAAGAAAAACATGTAAGTGTAAGTTTCATTTAAAGAACTTCATCATTTCTTAAATGATATAATCGTTTGAAATTAGTGATCGTCCCTTTGTTACACCATTGGTAACAGAGACATGAATTGTCGTCATTCTCGTTCACATTGTATTGAGAATAGCCCTTTATGACCACCTTTTTCAGTAGCGTTTGAACTTAGATTTAAATACAATACATAGTTACACGTTGAGTGTCATATGTATCTCAATTCTAAGGACACGATGATATATACTCATATCGAAATTCATTGTTTGACTCGGGTCAATGAAATGATATCCTTGTAGTACTGTGTCAATCCAATATTCATCCACCGTTACATATGAATTTTGACTTTCTTAAAGTTAAATATTCATTAGTGAATAAATGCAAATATCCTTAATAGTCTCAATTCATCATTATTGTCATAATATGATTGACTACGGATAGTTAGAATAATCAACAGTTATTAAACAATTATTCAAGGATTAAACATGTTAAGATCGAACCTAATCAATGAAAGCTGACTATAGCTCTCTATATCAATTCGACTGTAGCACTCTATCATATTCATTTGATAAGATTATTTATAATTAGCTCTCGAACGATATCCATATACTGAAATTATTATCAATAAAACAATTAGCTCTTTATATCAACTCAACTATAGCTCTTTGTATAAGTTCATTTGATAAAATTGTTAATAATTAGTTCTCAAACAATATCCAAATACTAAAGTTACTAAAAAAAATAAATTACTAGCAAAATGAAGTCTAATGTTATTAACATAGTCACAATACTAAGCATGTGATATGACAATCGAGTTTGCTATACATTTGATATGTGTAGATTCTGGGAATAGTTAATTCATGTGAAAATCTCGGATATGAGTGTATTTACTAGTATACTGTCAAAGGTTGTATTTTAGCGTATTCTCGTTTTTGGCTCTTTTGGTGCTCTCGCGTCATTTTTTGCGCACCAGACATTAAAAACCTAGAACCATATTTTTTTGCACACCAAGTTTATTTTCTAAATGAATGAGAGAATGACACATATATTTTGGCACGCTAAAAGCATATATTGTGCACCAAAACATTAAAAAGCTAGGATCGTTCCAATTTCCATGCCATAGTTAATTTCTAAACGAATGAGAGAACGTCACGTATATTTTGGTGCGGCAGAGGCATTTTTAGCGAGCTCAATGCCTTTTTAGTGAGCCAAATGCCTTATTTGAATACCCGGATGACATATTTTTCCAGATACCCAAAAGAAAGATATCCTTTTCCAATTGAGATTTCATCGAGATTGGCCTATATGAATTTTCGTTATGTCTTGTTACAGATGACGAAAACATTTTTTTTTTTTTTTCTTTTTTCTTTACACCTAAAGCGATTAGTTATGATTCATTAAGAGATCATGTGGGTCACAAATTCATTTGGATGAAGATGAAGTCTGAATTGTGGGGGAACATGGAAAGTGAATTGTTTTATCGGATGTTGGTATCGTCGGATGAGGAAAAATAAAAAAAATGAGAAAATGAATTAACAGGTTGATCGAACGAGTTAAAGCTTAATTAATGTTTTGCATGTAGTCTTTGGTGCACAAGCACCACAATAGCACACCACCTTTAATTCTTTTTCTTTTTTCTTTTTGACATCATCACCTCGACTATTATAATTTAGGGTTTTTTTACAGAACTGACTGTGACGTCGTCGGTATAATATGTGACGCTGTCAGGAAGCATTGATCGGTTAGCTTGACAAATAAAGATTCAAGTGCTTAGATATGAAAATAAATGTCTATATATATATATATATATATATATATATATATATATATATATATATATATATATATATATATATATATATATATATATATTTTGCCTTTTAAAAAAAAAATGTCTATATTTTTGTTTTGAGTTGTTCCATTGTAAAAAAGCCTATCTATAAATAATTAAATTGTCTATAAGTGGTTTGATATGAAATTTATTGGTGCACAATATAAAATTTACTTTTCATAAATGCTACAAAACGCGAACGAAGATTTGTGATAAAAAAAACCAAAATTAGCATAAGAATGTGCACATTGGATAAGGGGGCATTTTATTTGGTACGAACTGCGAAGTGAAAATTAATGGATAATTATCAAAAGGATTTTTCTAATTTGTGCCCTAGGGGCACAAGTTAAGTACACAAACAAGTACAGAAAAGTACAGACAAATGTACTTTTGTCTGAGTCCTTAAGTCCTTTTTTATGAATCTCGTAGTACTATTGTTGTGCTTAACTTGTGCCCTAGGGCACAAGTTAGAAAAACACTTATCAAAATGGTCCGTTGTTCTGCGATCTAGATATTTTTAGTCCGATTTTGAAATATTCTTGATTTAGCCCGGGTTGCCCTGTGCAACAAGCGTATAGCCAACCGCATGATGTCACGTGTCCTCTAGTTGCCCAAAACTTACAAAAGGTGCCCAAAAAACACAAAAGATGCCCCTAAAAAATGACACTTGTCATCATGTGGGTGGCTATGCGTTTGTTGCCTTGGGCAACCCGGCCTAAAACGAGAATATTTCAAAATTAGGCTAAATATGCCTAGACCCAAGACAACCGGGCTATTTAACTATTTATCTCGAAAATTAAAGGGCTGTGTATACAAAATTTAAGAATTGCCTGACTATGTGACCATCAATATTCACGAATAGACACATAGTTTCTTACTAATTTTCTTGTATAACAACACTCAATGTTCTTAAAGAAATGTTGGCGCACATAACGTTGTCTGGTGAAACGTATTTATGATAGTAATGTTTTTGCATGTTCGTGAGTGTGCGTGTCAACTGAAAAAGAAATCAATTCGTTAAAAGTTAGTTCATGATAAATGAAACCTATGCGTAAATGACTTTTAATACCATTAAATTTATAGTTCTTCCAAAGTTAGGTGATATGTGGCAACTTTCCAACTATAGATAAAATTAAGTGCGTTCTGGTAAGGGATTAGGTAAACACAATTCTATGAATTTTGTTTAATCATTCCAAATTTATAAATATAACAATTAATGAACTTATATCTTCCATAATTATATGATTGGAAAATGATAGGAAGACCTAAATGTATGTCTAATTTTATGCTTAAACTTATGTGGCATGATTCTGTTGGTTTGTGAAAAACTGGGTCCCTTAACTGCAGCCAACAGGATAATGCCACATAGTTTTAGGCATACATTTAGACATATCTTTTAGGTCTCCCAATCACCACTCTGTATAATTATAACCATTTTAAAAATGGTAAGTGATGAGGTATGGTCCCCTCCGGATACTTTGGACTTTGGAGGAGATAATCATGATGAGTCCTTAATATTTCTAAGACAAATCCACTCTACATGGAGCAGTGTCTGCTCAGGAGGCATAGTGACGAAGCGGTGCCTGCTCAGTAAGTGTAGTGATGAAGCAGTGTCTGCTTAGGAGGCATAATGACGGAGTAGTGCCTGCATCGGAGCTAGTACACTGGCAGGTGACATACAAGTATAATGATGTATGAATGAGCACAGAGTCTTTGGTCCACAACTAGTACTTGTAGCATAACGACAACTTGGACCCTGAGGACCATGCCTGACACTCATCAACGATATGTGTGCTACCCCTAGAAGACAACTCAGTCTCCACAATCCTTGTGACGTGGGGCTAAGCTCAGGTAGTATAAAAGGAGATGTTCACACACATGAACACAGACTCCATTCCTCACTCACCTCTCTTACTATCTCTCTCTAGTTTCTCTCACTAAAACTTATACCAAGCATATACTTATTCTCACGCCAGAGCTTGGTCTCGAATAAAAAACCTGGGGCGAGCTAACGGTGTTCTTTCTTATTTCAGCCTAGAGACGAAGGAACAACTGCAAGACTTCCTCAAGAGCAACTATGAGGCCTCCGCAGGAGCAGCTGCAGGACCTCCTGAGGATCAGGGCTGAAGAGCACTTCCGAAAATTTGCTCAAACATTGTCGCCATCCGTGGGACCCTTATACCAATCTATTAAGTTCTAAGCAATGAATGGTTGTATTAGGGATTCTCATCCGGAGGAAGGGAAAAACTTGAATAACGGGATACAAGGGACTGGGAGGACTCTTCCAGGAGGACCCTCCGTCCCGCCAGACCAGTTCATGAAGGGCCTTCCCCGAAATTCGTGAAGCAAAACATTGAGGTGTTAAGGACTATGGTTAAGGAACTTGATAATAGGGGCAAGGAGAAAGTAATTCCCCGCAGACTCTTGTGCGGAGGATAATGAGGTGCTAGACCGGAGGAGCCTCAGGAAAGTTCGTCAGTAGAGGTCAAAGGATACTCCTCCGATGGATCAAGGCTAGGTGAAGCGTCATTCGTTCGGCACCCAATCATTTTGTCTCACATATAAGTTAAAAATACTTGTAAGTGCTTGAACTCTTTATTTATACGCATACTAAGGCTTCCATGCAAACTTAAAAAGCACATCAGTAGATCTGTTGGTACTGCAACTATTCGGACCATGTACCTCATACCTAAAATATACATCGTGCATGAAGGAGCACCGTGTTAGGCTTTCTAGGAGCATGTATAGTTTAAACTAATTGGGAAGATGATGTCATCTGGTGGATTAGGAGTGTCTCCTCTGGAGGAGTGTATCTTCCCTATTAGCTACTAGGCTTGACTTAAACTATAAGCTTGTACCATGATGTTTTACCGTGAGCTACAGTCTAAATATAATGGTTCTTGTGAAAATGATTAACATACGGGTTGTCGAATAGTAGTCTAAATATAAAGAGCTATTATGTAAAGGCATAAGAGCATGCACTCAATGCTCTATTACGCGATAGGCCTCTGGGCCAATGTACATTCGGAACCATTCTGTAGTCATCGACATATAAATGTCTTATCCCACTATATGGGAGAGAGCTCATAACTGTCTGTGGGAGCTTCGACACCTGAATGTTAGAAACTTAACTTTAGGTTAATGCATAACTATATTTACTCCCTGAGAAACTTCAATCCTCAACTCCATAACATTCCCCCAGGTGTAGTTTTGTATCACGAATAATGGCTTTGATCTTATGAGCATGCCCGGTTAGGCGCTCATCGGGAGTGATATGAGCAAATTCATCCTTCGAGTGTAATGAATGAGAACTATGTACTTCCTTCGTTGGAGTAATCCTGCTACAGCCAGAGGCATCGGAACCTCCTGGAAGAGGAGATGGAGGCTATTCGCTTCTTTTCTAGGTTGGGATCTCCAACTATGCCTCGGCTAAAGACTATTGCCTTCATTTCATAGATAATGAGAGGAAACAAAGTCTCTAAAAACTTATGTTTAGGTTGTGTTATTGAACTTGTTATCACAAAACAATCAAATAACGTCAGATGGCTCGCTACCTCCGTACAAAAAAGGATAAGTCCTAATAATGTGCTCCCCGTGGTGAAATTGTACCATCGGTGGTTAGGCTGAGCAACCTTTTCGAATTCACTCTGCAGCAGAAGGCCGGGAACACCCACCCTTCCTTTCGTGCGTATAGGCTACCAGATGACTAGCTACATCGGTAGCGGAATGTACACACTCTATAACTACATTCCCGAGTTGGCAAGTTAAGCAACTCAAAGGACTTAGGTCCAGGATACATCACAAGCAAACAGTTCCCGTGGAGGACTTGCACTTGCGGGTCTAGTAATAATAAAAACATGTAGTTTAGTACTATACGGAAGGACGATTTCGGGGAGCGACGCCTCCTAAACATCTTAAGGATGAACCACCTTGACTTAGTTTATGCACTTGTGATGATCCACGGGGATTGGCATTCGGAGTGATGGTGGAATCTTTGATTGAGCTAAAACTCCTACTAGCCCGTAGCCTCCTCCGGAGTGGTGAAACAATCCCTCCGGAGTGATGGTAGATTAATGAATGGAACAATTAGTAACTAGCTCATAACCTACTCTAGAGTAAAGGAACAATGCCTCCTCCGAAGTGAGGTTATAAACTTTGGTTGAGTGACTTATCTGGTTAGCTCATGGTATCCTCCGAAGTAGAGGAACAATGTCTCCTCCAGAGTGATGGTAAAAACTTTAGTTGAGTGACATAGCTGGTCAGCTCATGGTCTCCTTTGGAGTAGAGGAACGATGTATCCCCTTGAGTGATGGTACAACCTTTGGTTAAGCAACCTCTACTTAGCTCTAGTAGTTACTCCCCGGTAAGTAGCTACACTTGAGGGAGAGAATAGCACGAGGGTATCTAAGTGATGCATATATTAAAAGCACCATTATAAGGTGCTACATGGGTATGCGTTACATATAAGCAGACACTACGTCACAATACAAAAGTAATACACAGATATTGATCTGAGTGTTTCATCTAAACATGAAATAAGTATGTCGATATACTAAATCTATAAAATATAAAGGTAAATGCGAACTAGACACTTTATTAGCAGCTGCTCCATCAGCATCGGCAGCTGCTCCATCGACAACCTTGTTGTAACAACCCACAAAATCTCATTTCTATAATTCCCATTACAAATACCTATAGTAGGTATTTCACAGATAAATTTTTGCTCTTTATGTGCATTCATTACTTGCATTACTCTCTAGACCTACTCACGTATCTACACAAGCCAAATAACTCAACACTTACATCCTATAAACCTCTGGTATGTCAAGCATAAGATCACCACAACACCATAATAAGTAATATACCAATCTAACACACTAAACATATGACAAAACCCTAATAAACCTTAATTAAACCCTAATTAGGTCTATGTGCTTACTAAACCCTATATGCTTAACTAAACTAGTTTGAAAGTGTCTAAGGCTTAAGTATGAGTTACCTTAGGAATATTAGGATACCTTAGGACCATTAGGCATTAGTAAAGCCCATTAGAACTTAGGTACAAGTCCCTTAAGCACAAAACCATAACTAAGTCATAACTTCCTAGAATTAGGTCTAAACTATCCCAAAACTTCACCATAAGTCACCACCACTTAGTATAAGCTTCTTAGGACCTAGGATTAGTTATTAGGCACTCATAGGACCTTAACCTAGGCACTAAACCATAAGATAAACCCTAATCTCCCACTAAACACAATTAGGTCATTCAGGTCACAAAACTAGGCCAAACCTTTCCCATAAACTACCATCACTTAGTACAAGCCCCTTAGGACTTAGGATTAGTCACTAAACACTCTTAGGAACCTAACCTAGGCACTAAACCTTAGGTAAAACCCTAAACTCTCACTAAGTAAAACTAGGTCTAAACTTAACCTAAACTAGTAAAACCTAAACATAAGCACCTCAAGCACCTCAACCTAGCACCCTAGCACCTTATTCATGCTTAAGCACACACCCTAGCACCTCTAAGCTAGCAAGTAAGGAGGTGAATAACCACCTTGTCACCTCCTTCTTGTCGCGGCTTCATAACCACCACAAACACCCCAAACCGCCTTATAGAGTAGCTTAGTCACCATGGTAGCTTTCCTTAGTCACAATATAGTTTCCATGAGTCACCTCCCCTCCCCCCTCGACACCTCCTACTTGCTTTGCTTAGTCACTACTCTTCTCACACCCTATAAATAGCTCAACACCCTCTCATTTCAAAAGCACACCTTCTCTTCTTTATCCACCTTAAAATTCTGTATCTAGTAGTAGTCTCGAGCTATAGTAGGCCTAGGAGTCGAGCAAAGCAAGCCAAGGACCCTTGTCGAGTTGTTTCCCCATTGCTAAAACCCTAAACCTAGTTAACCCTCGTTAAACCCTAGCTAACCAAGTAAGCCTTTATTTCTTGTTCTATTAGATTTAGTTTAGTCTTAGGATAATATTAGGTGCCTTATATCCCATAGGAATCCTTGCCTAAGCCTTGGTCATAATCATTTGCTAGTTTTCTTTTTAAAATCCTAATTATATATAAAACCCTAAATACATGCTATAAGCCCTTTTCATAAGCCCTATGCTAGTTTATATAACTTAAATAAGCTAATATTAGTTAAACATAAGCTAGGAAACTTAGTTGTTACATAAAAATATAGTTTACATGCATTTAGGACTAGTTTTGCAAAACTTTACATGCTTAAGGGTATATATCGTAAATTCCTAAAACTATAAAGTCTAGGGACTGTTTTTGACATTTCCTAGAAGTTGTTAGTGTAAGTGATGAGTGTGTAAATACTCATCATTTTTACCTTTTCTGAGCTGCCAAAACATCTAAAAACACTAAATATTGAATCAAAATAGTGAAAATATCTCAGGAAAGTGTTTTATATGTTTCAAATGCAAAATAATCAAAAACAGCTGAAAAACGTACAAAGTTTGCATAATTGGCAGTTTCAGTCCCTCAACTTTCAAAAATTGTCAAATCTAGTCCCTGGTTGTTCTAAAAACTTGAAAAAAGTCACCAAAGGTCCTTTTAAATCAAAAAGTTACATAATTAGTCCTTCGGTGCAAAGTTTCACAAAATATCAAGTTTAGTCCCTGAAATTTGCAAAATTGTCAAAAACAGCCTACACCACCACCTTTGGTGGTGGTTTGTGGCCACCACAGTGGTCCCTACACTTAGGTTTTAGGTTCTCCCAGCCCCCATCCTACCAGGGTTTCAAGTTTGACCCTTGGTTTGACCTAGGGATAAGTGGACCCCACCTGGAATAAGTCCTCAAGTTTGTCCCCAATCTGTGCTTAAGTTCAATGTGCAAAAGTGCTTATTTCCATCTTTTCAGCTTATCAGTGGTTGTTGCTCATTGTTTCTAGCTTATTTTAGTGTAAGTAACTTATTTGTATCTGTTTTCACCATTGTGGACCCCACCTATAGTCCTGAGTGCTTATTTGCCTACTTGGTCAAACAAAGTCAACTACTTAAGTAAAGGGGGTGCTACTGCTTATTTATAAGCAATTTTCAAAAGTGTTTTCACAAAAGTTTTCTATTTTCAGTGGTAAAGTAAGTTTGTGAACGAAAGTCCAAGAAAAACCAAGTTTAAATTAAGTGATAGTTTCTATTTAATTCAATTTAATTTTAATTTTCATTTTTAGATTTTAATTAAGTATTTAGTATTTTTATATTTTTATTAATTACCACTTATATTAAAGTAAATTCAGTAATTTTTCTAGATTTTTATTCTGTCATTTAGTATTTATTAGATTTAATTTAATTTTCTTAATTATTAATTAATATTAAGTATTAAATATCATATTTAGTTTTTATAAATTAAAACCTAGTTTTTATATTTTTCCTAGCTCTAATATAGTATAATAGACTTTTAGAAAATAAATTTTTAGTTTCTACTGTTCATTTTCTATTTTTCTTATTTTAATTATTTAAATTAGACTTAAGTTAATTAAAAGGTAAATAATTAGTGGATTAGTCTTAAAACATAATTTTTAAAGTTTTTATAATTTTGTAGGATTCCAGTGATGGTTAAGTAATTTTATAAATTTTCTTATAATTTTCTAAGTTAATTTAGTATTAATATTAATTAAAAGTAATTTAATTAGTTTAATTAAGTTAAATAGTTTTTAATTTATAAAAAACCCATAAAAAGACAAAAATATTTATTTTTATTTTTTATACTTTCTTCAAGTTCTAATTTAAGTTTAGAAATTATTTTTATAAGTTTTTAGCTTAATTTGTAATATTTATAATTATTAGTTAATATAAATTAGATTTTAATTTAGATTTTAAATAGTTTTATTAATTAAATAATATTTAAATAATATTTTAATCATTTTCATAATTCCATTTTCATTTTCAATTTCTTTTTAACTTTTAAGTTTCAAAAAGTGTCAAAAGCACCCCCTGTAGTTTGTTAAATACCAAAACCCCACTTTTCCTGTTACGTGAATCCTGATTGTGAATATGTGCATATATCTGAGTATATGATTTTTGTGAATATTATATCTGTGTACAAATACCAAAATAACAGTAGCAATATCAATTCCACATCATCTGGGCTACTGTCCTCAGTGCCACTTACTCATAAACGATTTCCAAAGCACCATTTCAATCTCGCTGGGACTTTAACGACCCGGGATAATACTATACTATCACCGGAGTATTGGAACAAGGCTGTCTTTGACTTGTTGACCTTGGTCAATAATATCTGACTGCTCTGGGACCAATCAAAATTTGGCGCCGCTGCCGGGGAGGTTGTTGCGTGTTTTAAAAAATCGTTTTAAGTTTAGTGGTTTTCAAAACCCTCCCCGTACAAATTTCACACAAATTTGTAAAAAGTTTTTGTAAAAATATAATCATATCAAAAAAGTTCATTAACACTTTTCCTAAAGTGTTAAAAACACCAAGAAAAATTAAAAATAACAAAACAAACTGTGAAGTTAAATTACTTCGTTTTCTTTAAGATTACAACCTGAAACAGTTGGTTTAAGGTAAGTTCTGACATTAAATTGCGAACTGAAGAGGAAACCTATTTACTTCCTCCCGCCAGCCTGCGAGTAATCTTAAAGGGACGATTTCGGTTAATGACTCAGTTCCAAAAATATTTCCCAAGTTTTCTGCACACACACCCATAAGCCTAAAGCAGTTTTTCAAATTAATAAATGCAAACCCATAATAAGTTCCCAAACTTAAGATTAAAAATTGCCTTTATATCCCTGTGAGTGGTGTACCTTTTTCAAAGAAGTCATTCACTTGTGATAATTGGTTTAAGTTCCCTGTGGTTTTGCCTCGATTTTGTTTTGAAAAATTGTTTTTGGTGCATGTGCACTAAACATGTTTCTCAAAAATATTCACCTTTACCCTCTCACCTTTTTGATTCTTCATCCCTTTACCCTCTATCCTTTTGATTCTAACTTCTTCTCCTGTAATTGAGTCAAATGGCATCTCTCGATGACGATTTCTTTGAACAAAGGGCCTATGAGAGCAACATTGAAAAACTTATGGCCTTGTCAATGATATCGAGATGTCGTGTTGATTATGATGGACCATCGATTCCTATTCCCTCTCCGATAAGGGAAATGGAACGAGAAACCGGGGTGACAAAGGACCCTGTACTTTCCTCTGATTATGGAAGTGCTAAATACGTCCAACCTACGGTTGTCCAAAAATCTAAGCTCACAATTGCTCCTAATCTTTCACGATATACGGTTATAAGCAAAAACCAAGAGCTTAGAGCTATGACTAAAAATAACGACTTGCCCAATCTTCACTTTCAAAAACCCGAGACCATAACGGAAGTGGTGGAAATTCCTAGCTCTCAGAGCACACCACTTGTCCCACCTCCGGCTTTTGTTCCTTGTGTAGGTTGTGGTGAGCCGCTTTTCAGTTTTCCATGTCGTTGGTGTACATGTGTACAATGTGGTAATGATATTCGTGATGGGAGTTTTTTGTTTTGTGGGTCGAGTAATTCATTTGCTTATGATCCTAATCAAAACTCATTCAACAACTCCTCAAATTTTTCCAACTACCCATCACATTCATACGAGCAAGAATCATATTATCCAAATCTCAATAATGCTTCGTATCAAAATACACCAAACCAGACTCAATAGTTTTACTGTTGTGAGTATTGTGGAGGCCCTCACTACAGCTCTGATTGTCAAATTAGGGATCAGTTTGTCTATGAACAGGTTCCTTGTAACAATCATGAATTTGGTTTTAACCAGCCCTCACAATACACAAACCCTCAACCACCGCCTCAGAACGAGTTAGCTAGAGCTGAATTGATTACTAAAATAATTATGAATCAAACTCAATTCAGCAAGACCATTCAAGATAGTATAAACTGTCTTAAGGATTTGATTCTTAGAAAACAAAAGCCTCCTGTTAACTCATTTTATTTTGAGGATGAAAGTGATGAGGATGAGCCATTTCAAGAGGTAAAACCTATGAAAACTTCAGATATCTTGCCAATGGGGGACAAGGAAGTCAAAAGCAATCCTCTTGAGGAAATTGATGACCTTGTTCCAATCCCAAAGGTATCTGAGAAACCTCTTGATTCAACTTCAGTTGAAACTGCTTCAGTAGAAATACAGGGAGAAAAGAATATGATTGAATCACTAGCAGTAGAAATCATGGAACTTGTAGAAACCATGACTGCTAGTCCTTCTCAACACCCTCAGTCTGCTATTATCACACCCGAAGTTCACACTCACTCTTTAATCATGGGGGGTGAGCATCTTAGCAATGTTCCTAATAAGGAATCGGATGAATTAATAAAGTCTAGTGCTGAGATCCTTTTCCCAAGCCCAAGAGAGTCACAGGGAACTTTTGATCATGTGTGTGATCTACCTTCTCACCCTGAAAATCCAAAAGATCATTTTGAGACTTTCTCTGGTTTTAATGATGATTTTACATCTTATGGAGAAGTTGAGTATGAGGAGGCACCATTGCCTCATTCGGATGTTGACCCTCTTATTGAGGAGTTCAAAAACGAACTTACTCACATCAATCCACTTCCTTTGGGAAATGATGATGGTCTCCTTGATTTTGAAGCCGATATGGGAGAAACTGAAAATCTTTTAACTCTAATCCCAACATCGAGCTTAGTACTTCACATGCTGATGAAAATTCTTTATCTTCTGGAGACATCAGTTATGTGGAAGAATTACCTTCTCAGCTAGTTAGCTTAGAAGAAGACAATGATGAGATTGACACTGAAATCAAGGATGAAGCACTTCGTGCAACATTATTGAAAGTCAATCTCCTCATTTCTAAAATCGAGGCTTTCAAAGAGAAACCTATTTCATCTCCTATCCCCATAAAGGATAGTGACATTTTCTTCGATGATCCTATTCCGGAATTTGAAGCCTTTACTTTTGATCCTATGGGAGAGAAAATTAGTGGCAGTACCACTTCTCATTCTCATAATTCTCTCCCCGATTATGAATCATTTACCTTCGATGAGTTCTCCTGTGAACTCACGCACATCAATCCAGAATATGATTCATTCACATTTGATGAGTTCTCTTGTGAACTCACTCATATCATGACTCCTCCGGAGTATGATGACCCGGGGGGAGATGCACTCAATCATGAGAATTTGCATATTACCACCCACCCTCCCGGGATGTTTTCGAGCTTACCCTTTGAAATCCAAAATCAGGCTAATGAGCCTGCCTTCGAGGAAGAAGATCTTATCATGATTTTCATCATAGTTTTCTTCCTTTTCTTCAATTACAGGATAACTTCTCCTGTTCTTCACTCCTTCGGGAATGAAGATACCATCTTTGATCCCGGCATTTTCATTTACCATTATCTTGAGCCGGGATTATGTCTCATCGGTGTGGAACTTTCACGTGCTTCAAATGTTTATCCAAACATCTTGAATGAAAGTCTGATGGAGATTGTCTTTTCCACATCATGCTTCCCCAAGGACAAATGAATTCGGGGTCGAGTCAAGCTAGCGACTCGGTAAACAAAAACAGTAGCATGCTTATAGGGTTTTCACCCTAAGTGTGGGGGAGTCCCCCATGCTATGGTTACAAAAGTGAAAAAACAAAATTGTGTTTCCACGCTTAGCTTGTAATGTTGCCCTTTTACGTTCCAAGAGTCGGCATAATAGCCGGGCCTTTGAATATTGAGGACAATATTCATCCTAAGTGTGGGGGGTATTTCGCTATTCTAGCGAATTTTATCACATTTTACCTTATAGTACCCCCGTTTTTTACCAAAATTTTTCAAAAATTTTTCACTAAAGTTCAAAATTTTTTGTGGTAATCAGTCCGCCAAAGTCTTAATGACAAATGGATTGGCTAGTCCAGGAGCAAACGGCTCTTGGTAAAGACATCTCAAATCTGTTGACGGCTTGCAATTTGCCCAAAATTGTATGGTTCCTCAACTCCCCAAAAGCAAATAAGTTGGCTAGCCCGCAAGATTATGGCTTGTGGTAAAGGCCGTGGAAAATCCATAATTGGCAATCAGCTCACCAAGATGTTGACTTAGTCCATCAAGATGTTGGCTAGTCCAGAAGCAAACGGCTTTTGGTAAAGATAAATCAAATCCGTTGACAGCTGGTGGTTTGCTCAAAATCACACGGTTATCAGGTGTGCCACAGTTCTTACACCTGGCTACTCCAGAAGTGATGGCTTTTGGTAAAGAGATACTCAAATCCATCAAGTTTTTCTCAAAAGATTGCTAGGGACTAGCAATGTTTTAGTGTAGGGGATTGATGAGTGTGTAAATACTCATCATTTTTACCTTTTCTGAGCTGCCAAAACATCTAAAAACACTCAATATTGAATCAAAATAGTGAAAATATCTCAGGAAAGTGTTTTATGTGTTTCAAATGCAAAATAATCAAAAACAGCTGAAAAACGTACAAAGTTTGCATAATTAGCAGTTTCAGTCTCTCAACTTTCAAAAACTGTCAAATCTAGTCCCTGGTTGTTCTAAAAACTTGAAAAAAGTCACCAAAGGTCCTTTTAAATCAAAAAGTTACATAATTAGTCCTTTGGTGCAAAGTTTCACAAAATGTCAAGTTTAGTCCCTGAAAATTGCAAAATTGTCAAAAATGGTCCCTGGGATATTAAAACTTTGAGAAAAACAAATTTTGTCCTTATACTAATCTCTTATGGCAGGTTTGGTCCTTGGTTAGAAAGTTTGGTGAATTTACAGGATTGGTCCCTGAAGTTTCAAATTTGGCAATTTTAGTCCCCGGGGTTTGAAAAAATGGAATTTATCATATTTTACCCTTGTACTATTCACCATTGGTATAATAGACCCTTTTGATTACTTTGGGTGAATGACAAATCAAGCCCCTCAATTTTCAGAAAATTGCACTTTTGGTCCCTATGTCTAATAAAACCAAATCCGGACCCTTAATTATATTTACCTAAAACTAAGCCTAGTCCACCCTAAACCAAGCCCATCCCTGTCTTTTGTTTACCCAAGCCCATACTAAGCCCAAACCCAACCCCTGGTATTTAATACCATTTTGACCCGGTCAAACCCACCATTCACCCCTACCTTTCCCTCCCACAGCCAAACCACCAATACCACCCCTGGTTTCCCCCCCCCCCCCTCTTGCACCACTTTCCATTCCACATCCCTATGCATCTCTGCTCACCCATCACCTCCACCCCCCCCCCCCCTATGGCTACTCCACAGACCCAATTGCACTCAAACCATTTTGGCGCCAAAAATCACCAATGGCCAAGATCAAACAAGACTCATCCAATGGCTGATAATAGTGGTGGGATATGATCAGTGGGTCCTACAAGCCCTATAAATCAACAGAGAAGCAAGAAGGAAAGGTGTTAGAGTAGCTTAGTTTTAGTTTAGTTTTAGAATAAGTTGTTTAATTAAGTAACTTGTATTTCAGTTTCCATCAAAGCTTTTAAGCGTTGTACCATTTTAATTATGTTGTAATAAAAATCTGTTCAAGTTTAATTTCACGTTCATGTGCAAATTCAGTTTGTGAAAGTTTGTTTTAAATTCAAAAATCTCAAAAAGCTTTATAGTTGCCATCTGTTGTTATTTTGAACTCCTAAGCTCATATAAGTTCTTAACTTAGCTGATTTAAGCTATTAGAAGTATTAAAACTAGTTTAAGTCACCAAAAGTAAAAATTCATAAAAATCAAAATAAATTGAGTAAAAATAAAAAAAATAGTGTGCAATGATGATGGTGATTGGAGCAGGGAAGGTTTTGGATAAGCTATGGTTGTAGTACCTCATGGGAGGTTTAGGATTATGGCTCTTGGTTATTGGTTCCATATTTCTCAGCTTGGACTAGTTGTAAGCCAACTCTTTGATTTTTTGTCATTTTAGTTTAAAAGTATTAGTAATTGATTATCTGTGTTTTTTATGTTTGTTTACTGTTTATTTGATTAATGTAAGCTCATAAATTAGGTTTTGATTCTTAGTATGTCATAATTTCATTAGAATCACATAATTTAAGGTATGTTTGGATCAGTAAGGTTCACTGGGTTTAAGGTTGTTTAAGTTGTTGATTCTGGTTAATACATGTCACTATAGGTTCTATTAGTTCATTTCAACCATAAAACACAATGGTCATTTGCAAAATAGTCAACATTAGCTTTTATCTTAATCTTTCATTTAACTGTTAGGATTTCAAGTTCAAGATCTCTTTAAATCAGTTCATTAGTTGTAATATAGCTTAAATAAGTCTCATTATAGCTTATAATAACATAATAAGTCACTTAGGACCAATCAAAACTGATAAAAGTCAAACCTAGAACAAATCTAAAAAAGTCAAATTGTCATTCTCAGATTTTTTTAAAACTTGGGAGATTTTTATAGAATTGTGTATTAGGTTTTAAGGTCTGAAAATTCTTAGGATCATAGTCTACCACCCTAATTTCAGTGTCCCATAGTTGTTGTAATTTTGAGATTTTTAGTGTGGGTCCCACAGACCCCCAAACACAACTGAAGGGCAACCCACTACTCTGTGCAGTAGTTACACAGCCTACACCACCACCTTTGGTGGTGGTTTGTGGCCACCACAGTGGTCCCTACACCTAGGTTTTAGGTTCTCCCAGCCCCCTCCTACCAGGGTTTCAAGTTTGACCCTTGGTTTGACCTAGGGATAAGTGGACCCCACCTGGAATAAGTCCTCAAGTTTGTCCCCAATCTGTGCTTAAGTTCAATGTGCAAAAGTGCTTATTTCCATCTTTTCAGCTTATCAGTGGTTGTTGCTCATTGTTTCTAGTTTATTTTAGTGTAAGTAACTTATTTGTATCTGTTTTCACCATTGTGGACCCCACCTATAGTCCTGAGTGCTTATTTGCTTACTTGGTCAAACAAAGTCAACTGCTTAAGTAAAGGGGGTGCTACTGCTTATTTATAAGCAATTTTCAAAAGTATTTTCACAAAAGTTTTCTATTTTCAGTGGTAAAGTAAGTTTGTGAAAGAAAGTCCAAGAAAAACCAAGTTTAAATTAAGTGATAGTTTCTATTTAATTCAATTTAATTTTAATTTTCATTTTTAGATTTTAATTAAGTATTTAGCATTTTTATATTTTTATTAATTACCTCTTATATTAAAGTAAATTCAGTAATTTGTCTAGATTTTTATTCTGTCATTTAGTATTTATTAGATTTAATTTTAGTTTTCTTAATTATTAATTAATATTAAGTATTAAATATCATATTTAGTTTTTATAAAGTAAAACCTAGTTTTTATATTTTTCCTAGCTCTAATATAGTATAATAGACTTTTAGAAAATAAATTTTTAGTTTCTACTGTTCATTTTCTATTTTTCTTATTTTAATTATTTAAATTAGACTTAAGTTAATTAAAAGGTAAATAATTAGTGGATTAGTCTTAAAACATAATTTTTAAAGTTTTTATAATTTTTTAGGATTCCAGTGATGGTTAAGTAATTTTATAAATTTTCTTATAATTTTCTAAGTTAATTTAGTATTAATATTAATTAAAAGTAGTTTAATTAGTTTAATTAAGTTAAATAGTTTTTAATTTATAAAAATCCCATAAAAAGACAAAAATATTTATTTTTATTTTTTATACTTTCTTCAAGTTCTAATTTAAGTTTATAAATTATTTTTATAAGTTTTTAGCTTAATTTGTAATATTTATAATTATTAGTTAATATAAATTAGATTTTAAATAGTTTTATTAATTAAATAATATTTAAATAATATTTTAATCATTTTCATAATTCCATTTTCATTTTCAATTTCTTTTTAACTTTTAAGTTTCAAAAAGTGTCAAAAGCACCCCCTGTAGTTTGTTAAATACCAAAACCTCACTTTTCCTGTTACGTGAATCCTGATTGTGAATACGTGCATATATCTGAGTATCTGATTTTTTTGAATATTATATCTGTGTACAAATACCAAAATAACAGTAGCAATATCAATTCCACATCATCTGGGCTACTGTCCCCAGTGCCACTTACTCATAAACGATTTCCAAAGCACTATTTCAATCTCGCTGGGACTTTAACGACCCGGGAAAACACTATACTATCACCGGAGTATTGGAACAAGGCTGTATTTGACTTGTTGACCTTGGTCAATAATATCTGACTGCTTTGGGACCAATCAGTAAGCACTCATTTCTCAAAGTATTAAAACGTTAGGATAGAAACTAAAATAAGTTATAAACTAAAAAGGACTAGTTATTTAAATATTATAAAGTTAAGGGTCTAAATAGTAAATATAGAAAACTTATGAGTCCAAGGGTTATTTCTGTCATTTTCTAAAAATATAGAAGTATAGGGACTAATTGTGTCATGTATAGATAGTTATAAGTATAAATAATATAAGTATTATAAGTTCAGGGTAGAAAATATAAATATATAAACTATAAGGGTATAAAGTGAAAATATTATATAAATATAAAACCTAACTAAAGTTAGAAGCATAACACAATAGTAGGGAGCTTCATGTGAGGAGTACCATGTGGATATTTCATTTTGACTAGTTTGCTGGGTTTACGAATTAAAGTGCCCTGGCTCCTCAAACGATTATTGCATGTACTTCTGGATTATAATGGCCCGAACAGTGTTATGATTATAACTTAAATTAATAACAATATAGCTCAATAGTAGGGAGCTTCATATGAGGAGTATTAACTTCTGAATTATGATGGCCCGAACGGTATTATGTTCATAACATAATACAATAGTAGGGAGCTTCATGTGAGGAGTCATATACTTCTGAATTGTGATGGACCGAACGGTGTTATGTTATATCTAAAAAATTAACAAACCTAAGAATGATAACTTACGAACTTAAACAAGATAACTAAAGCTTGACATACATCCAAACCTACAACACACTAGGATACGTGAGTAAGGCAGTCTAGTTCCCGAGTCACTTTTTGCATCAATTAGATTTCCCTAAGCCCAGGTGAGTTCATAGCCTCATACTCTTTTTAAAACTTTTACTCTAAATGCTTTACAAACCCTGTGAGGGGGATACATGCTACTTGCTTTACTTAAAACCGAATACAAGTCTTTTTCTTTGGTTGTTGCACGAGTAAACTAACTGCCACCCCTACATAACCAAAATTCATGAATCTAATCGTTTGAGATATTTTACCCACGCGAACGCGAATATAGTTGATAGATCTATTTGAGTTTGACAACTCCTGTTGGTATTAACATTTTTCTGGATGGTACTAATATGTACTATATTTGAACCCACTGAAGAATTAACTTTGGCAAGTTATCCTTCCCATCCCCTCATGGTTGGGTCTGCAGCCCCCATGACCCGGATTGTTAATGTCTGGTTCATAAGCTTAGTGCAACATACCCTACTCATGATAATTGTGTATGCATCACAATTATCACACACACTACACTTCCCCAGATGGGTGTAACAACGGCACCCAGGGAACTTTTATTCACTAACACTTAAACCTATGGCTCTCACTCAACACCTAGGGTTGACTTTTAAGCATGTATTCTAGGTATATCACTTCTACGGAGATATGGCAGAAGGAGGCACTGAACTCGGAGGACTTTCAAATCAGTTATCATTCAAACATAACCTAACACCTAGACTTTGGGACCTTAGCAAAGTAAAAGTATATCTTTTACTAATAAAATTATGATAATTAAATGAATGATAACTAAATTTCTAAAAACGTCTCTTTTCGAGTCGTTTTCTATTACTGTAACTGTGATTCTATGAAGTAATACCCCAAACACTTAATCTGCTGCGATCAGTGAAAAATGGAGGTGTTACACTTGTGTCGAACACAATATGTGTTGTGTATTTATCTAAGTCTTAGAGCATATCGACAATACAAATAGTACAATTTTGTATCTGTAGTAGTTGTTGCTTCATCGGCAGATGTTGCATTTGCATCTGCTGCATCGGCAGCTGCTCCATCGACAAACTTTTGTCAAACAAAATATGTGTTGTGTATTTATCTAAGTGTTAGAGCATACCGAAAATACAAATAGTACAATTTTGTATCTGTAGTAGTTCTTGCTTCATCGGCAGATGTTGCATCTGCATCATCAGCTGCTGCATCAGCAAACTTGTGTCGAACACAATATGTGTTGTGTATTTGTCTAAGTTTTAGAACATATCAAAAATATAAACAGCACAATTATGATAAAATATATGAATGACTAGCAGGTGCTGCTCCGAGAGACGCTACTTGTGCAAGGTCAAGTGTTATTCTTGGTAATTGTAGGCACTTCATATACAAAACAATCAGGCATTCAAAAACATGAAAATACTAAGATAACATGACAAATATATGCATAAAGAGCCACTGCTCCGGTGGGATACCACTGTCACAAAATCATAAAGTTGTACCTTCCTGAATTAAACTAACAAAGGTAAAAAAGTTGAAACCAAACTAGCTACTTATTACAAAGCACTACTTATTACAAGCTGGAACATCAAACTCCCGAGAGAGCACCTGGATCAAAGAGTTATTTTTTCTTTGTGTATGCCGGTGTAATTACTCGATCAATGATAGTCTTTCAAACCTTGGGGTCCTTGAGGAGTTCTTTACTAAAAAGCCCAATGTTTAAAACATGAACTTCATCCCACTCTTCCCTTGTATACTTGGGAAGTGTGCTTCTTGAACCTTCATCATACGGATATGATATGTAGTAGGGACTGGAAAGAAATTCTTTGTGAATTGTGTCTCCAATGATGTCTCCTACTTCGGCATGATTATAAAACCTAGCTTTCTCACTATCATCCTTGTCGCTGAGGTCTTCATTATCTGACCCAACACCATGAAAATTCTCACCTTCATCAATATCAGGATGACACATGTCTTCATTAGTGTCATGCTAAAACTTTTCTTGTATATCATGAGGCTGAGCACCTATTCAAGTACCATGACCTTAAGTGGCTGCTCTGGTATGCTAGGGTTGAGTACTCTCTTCCGCACTCTGATGTTGCATATCCGTCTCAGTATCTTGAGGCTGAGTAGTTGTTTCACTACCTAAAAAGAGACTTAAGAAAACAGGAAATGAAAATATTAAGCAAAGTAAAAACTACAATCATGCAATACCTGGAGTCAGAAAGGATTCAGTTTTGTCAAGATCCGAAGCTGCTTGGTTTGGAGGAATAATGGGATAAGCACTCACCTACCTGCTTATCCCCGGATCAATATACTGGAAAGGGATTACATTTATGAGTTCAATCTCATTAGTCCCTCTGTTATGTTTAGGATCGCTCTCAACAGGCTCTGCGTTTGAGTAAGCATCGAAATCCGCACTCGATTGATGATCATCCAAATTCCCATCACCTTCGCTTCGATCATTCTTATCTTCAACATTTTGTTAACTTGACCCTGCCTCGGAGTTGTTCTTGGTTACCTTTCTCTTTTGGTTGCATCGGTAGATACCTCCGGCCGAGTAGAAGCTTTTCGCTTAGTCACGTTCTTAGCCTTTGCAACCATCCCAGGGTCAGCCCGAGTGGCAATGATCTCCTCCAGACTTGGCTTAAGGATAGTGGCTCTCTATGGAGTATGTGGTGTGGTTCGATCAACAATTTGTTGTAAAATATTATTATTATGATCATGAGGTTCCTCCCTTACCTTGATATCATCCCAAAAGGGCATAAGCATGAAGTCATTGATACTCATAGCTGCCAATGCTAGTGAATAAAACTTTGATTGAAACCATCGCATTGTGGTGCTAGCCAAATAAAACTCCGATCGAAACCTTAGAGTTGTGATGCTAGTCGAATCGAAACTCTGATCGAAACCTTAGATCGAAACTTACGAATTGAAACTTTGATTGAAACATTCCGAGTGAGACTCTTCTCCGAATGAGACTTCCTTTTGAAAAATATTCTCATCCAATTCTCCGATCGTGGTCCACCAACACCTCTCCGAAGGAGACCTCTGATCGAGAGCCAACAAACAACTCCAATCAAGACAACAAAAGCCTCCGATCAAGACTAAATTGTATCCCCGATCAAGAAAACAAAGAAACTCCGATTGAGACTCTACAAGTATCTTCAATCGAGACCTTGGTGTGACCTCTGATTGAGATTGAGACCTTGGTATGACTCTGATTGAATAAAAATTAGAGGTTGTGAACACCGATCGAGACTTTTCTTTGTTTACAACAAAAACTTCAAAAAAAAAAAGAGACCTTAAAGGGTGTGAGCTCCATTCAAATCTCTTGGTGTGACCTCCGGTCAAGGCGAACTTCGTTTGAATCTTTTGGTATGACCTCTGAACGAGCGCTCCGATCGAAACCTTTATTAGGCCGAACAAGATGAAATACTTGAAGTTGGTGGTACCAAACATCGGGTCGATTAAATCGTCATGTAAACAACCTTCGGATGAAACGAGCTCCGGTCGAAACAATCTAGAGAACCACCTACGATCGAGACTAACGAGTACCTCTGGTCGAGACAAACAAAATGCCTTCATTTGAAACCTTTGATTCGAAATAAAAATCAAATCAAAACCCTTGGTGTGGCCTCCGATGGAGACGTCCGGTCAAAACTATTAAGATCCCCTCAGAAGGAAACTCCTTTGGGTTAAGGATACAACGATTGAAAATCTTGGGGTGACCTCTAATCGTGACCTCCGATCAAGAATCCTTGTATGTAACAGAGAAACATTGAATGAAGATTTAAAGGTTAAGACATCCGATTGAAACCCTTAGTGTGGCCTCCGTTGGAGACCTCCAATCGAAATTCTTAAGATCCTCTCATAACAAAACCTCCGATGGAGACCTCAGAACAAAACGTTCCTCTGATCGAGACCTTAAGGGTTCTCCGATCGAGACTTTTGTCTCTACAAATCTCACTCAGGTCGAGACCTTGGTTATCTCCTAACAAGAGCCTCTTCTATGGAAACCTACATTTGAAACTCACTAGTAAGTACTTCGATCGAAACCCACAAACAACAAAGTCTCCGAATGAGACCTTGAAGTTACAAACTCCGAATGAAACCTTGGCCACGTGCCTCAGCTCCGATCGAGAACAAGCTCCTGATTGAAACCTTTGGTTCGTATATGTAAGGAAAGGTGAAAATAAAAAGTGAGGAGGAAATATCATATTTGCTTAACCAAACTTTACCTTTCCAAAACAAATAGTTGGGCTCTTGACCGAGCCTCCGAACGAAATCTTCTAACTAGGCCTCCGAATGAAATCTTGTAAATAAGCTCCGAAAGAAAACCCCCTTGGTTAACTCCGAACGAAACGAAGCCCAAAGTTTGTGATGATTGGTTGAATAAAAGCTCCGAACGAAAATCTTTGGTTCGTAAATAAAAACTACGAACGAAAATTCGGGTTTGTGAATAAATCTTCGAGCAAAATCCTTTGGTTTGTGATTAAAACTCTGATTGAAACCTAGAGTTGAGGTACTAGCCAAGTAATTACTTCGATTGAAATACTAATCGTGATGCCTAAACCACAAATTGTGATTGAAACACTGATCACGATGCCCAAACCCAAAAACTCCGCATGAAACCCTTCGGTTTATGATGTAAGATCTGAAAGAGGTACTCTAGTGGGTAGGCAAAGAACTCTAACTTTAACCTCTTAACGAGATACTCAATTGGTGAGACACATTTCAGAGTCTAGCTAGTACCAACTCTTTGGCAATACATTAATACTAGATTCGTGGGCATGATGAGGTACATGGTCCGAAATTGTTGGTAGATTCGAAAGATCTCTTAGCCTCAGAATGAATCACTCGGATTGATAAGCAACCTTTCTAATTAGCCCAGAACTTTGGCATAGAGGCACAATATCGGCACGATCCAAGTGACTAACAACATAAGGAACATCACTTCGGGAAGTGGATTCGGGTCTAGTCTCGACGATGGAGACATGGCGTACAATTCCCCACCAAAATGCGGTGTGAATTACCAAGTGGGAATAGCCAACCGAATCGATATTCTTCCCGTCGCACCCCAAACGCTTGTACAGTTAAAAGGTGAAAGTCTCTTGTCAATCACATCACCTTCTTCATTCGATGTGTCACTAAACCCTGCTTCGGAACTTCTCTTGGTTAATCTCTCCTTTTTGGTTACTTTGGAAGGCTCTTGCAGCTTAGTAGAGGTTGGTCGCTGGGTCACTTCCTTAGCCTTTGCAACCACTTTGTGATCAGGTCAAATGGCAATAATCTCCTCCAGAGTAGGCACATGAATAGCCGAACCTTCTGGAACAAGTGAGGTAGTATGGTTGGTGGCCCACTCTTGTATTGAACTTCAAAAATTAATGGTATTCTTGGAAACTCTTTCGTCCTCGATCGAGACATTCGAACAGATAGACAAATTCTTGAGAGTACCAACTCTTTGGCAATTTTGGCTTCTGAGCCAGACAACTTTTTTCTTTTGAGTCTAGTACCAACTCTTTGACAATACATTGATACTAGACTGGGGGACATGATGAGGTATGGTCCTCTCCGGATACGTTGGAGGAGATAATCATGATGAGTTAATATTTCTAAGACAAATCCACTCTACAATGGAGCAGTGTCTGCTCAGGAGGTATAGTGACGAAGCAGTGTCTGCTTAGGAAGCATAATGACGGAGCAGTGCCTGCATCGGAGCTAGTACACTGGCGGATGACATACAAGTACAATGATGTATGAATGAGCACAGAGGCTTTGGTCCACAACTAGTACTTGTATCATAACGACAACTTGGACCCCGAGGACCATGCCTGACACTCATCAGCGATATGTGCGCTGCCCCTAGAAGACAACTTAGTCTCCACAATCCTTGTGACGTGGGGCTAAGCCCAGGTAGTATAAAATGAGATGTTCACACACATGAACAGAGACTCCATTCCTCACTCACCTCTCTTACTATCTCTCTCTAGTTTCTCTCACTAAAACTTATACCAAGCATATATTTATTCTCACGCCGGAGCTTGGTCTCGGATTAAAAACCCGGGGCGATCTAACAGTGTTTTTTCTTATTTCAGCCTAGAGACGAAAGAGCAACTGCAAGACTTCCTCAAGAGCAACTACGAGGCCTCCGCATGAGCAACTGCAAGACCTCCTAAGGATTAGGGCTGAAGAGCACTTACGGAAACTTGCTCAAACAGTAAGTGATGTTAACTATTGAATGTTTAGTGTTTATTAAATGCTATGGCCCGTTTGTTTGATGGATTTTATACTGTAGGCGTAGAATGACACCTTAAAAGTGTTGATTGGTTGAAAAACTGTGAGGCCATACTTTCGCTTGAATACCAAATATTTTCGGTAGCCAGTTCCTCACCACCAAGGCTGGTTTTACAAATGAAAAGCCTGGCATGTTTTGTTTTTTTTCTAAACAAAGTGGGCCTTCATCTTATGTGCATTATTATTTCAAATAAACTTATCTTATAACAAAAAAAAAAAAATAAAAAATAAAATAAAATAAAATTAATTAATTTTCATTTATATATTTTCAAAATATAATATTATACCTTTTATATAATATTTCTCTCCTACTTTTTTCTTCAAACTTACACCAAATCCTAATTCTAATCCTAATCTAAATCAAAATCCTAATCCAAATCCAAATCCATATCCAAATCCCTCAACAAACCAAACAGGCCCTTAATTTTTTGATTATGGAATGCTTAAACAAAATCTTTAGGGTTGTGTTTAGCAAATTAGCTGATAAAGCCACAACACTACGTAACTACGTATTAAATGTAAGATAGAGTTAATTGCCTAAATTGTACTTGCAGTTGGTTTACGTTTTGTCACAGATCAAGACCTTCTCCATAACACTGTCGGACTTTTCTTACGGAGTCCGGTCCATGCAGCATAGAGTCATACTATCATTTATTGGGTCGGTTTAGATTTCCACTTTTGGTAATTGTTTTAGTACATGCATGTATGTGGAATGCTCATTTTCATATGTGAATATCTCTACATGTGAGGTTTTTTGTTTTTTTTTTTTTTTTTTTTTTTTTTTTTTTTTTTTTTTTTTTAATACCTATACGTTTTTAGAAAAATTAAGTAAAGCAAAGTTTACTCTGCTATAACATTTTGGATCATTTTTTTTTTTTTTTTGAAATGGCGAATTATATATTATCACCACTAGCAAGAAGCTAGAAAAAATACATTACAAGGAAATAAGAGAGGGATTTTTCAACCAATCTAATTTTACAATTTTACTCCTAATTAACTATTTTAACTATTAGTAACAATTTTGTTATAAAAGAAATTGCATAAAATATGAAGGTAAAAGATATTGTTAGTTAATAATAACTGTGGAGATCGATTATATTTTTAGATACCAACTTTCAATCTTATTCTTGTGTTCTCTTAAAATTTGTAACTCGAAAATCTGAAACTAACGTACAATATGTATTTGTTATCTAATTTTCTTCTTGAAACGATCTGAATAACATCAAGGTTTACCAAGACAATGCCTACCATTGGGACAAACCCAAGTCAAGAGAGCTAACAAGAACTTCATCAAGAGCATCGAGACAATTTAAAGTTCCATTCATACGTACGCTAGCATCGTCACCATCATCATTCATATGAAGCATTAGTCTTTGCTTACACGATCTTAAACGATCTTCTAATATGCTTCTTTCTGATTCATGTTTCATCACAATCCACCTCAAAGATTGAATAACCTGTTGGTCATGAAGTTGCTTTTCGTTTGTCAATCTTCGATGTTGTTGGGCTTCCATTTCAAGTACACTTAATTGATTTTGAAGGCGTAAAATCATTGCCAATGCCTCCTCGGACGCAGTTGTAGATGACATCCGCTCTTTCTCAAGCTCCAAGGAAGCATCATTTGCTCGTTGCCTCTCCATCTTAACGAGTCTTCGCAAAGTCATCAAATCAAATACTTCATCTTCGTCGCAATGTTCTTGCTTATTATCATCATCATGATCTTCATCTAAAAGATCTGTCTTGCCATTTATAGTTTCTTTAACAACTTTCCATTTCTCAATCATAGGCGGGTTTGATACGTTCAAAAAGTTCATCAATCCACACATGCAACTAGATGGCTTTGAATCTGAGCTCCCATTAATACAATTTCTTAAGGAAATCCAATTTAGAAACCGAGTAAAAAAAGCAAAGTCGAAAACACTTAGGTGCAGTGCCTTCAAACTAAAATAAAACAAAACCAATAGACTTAAAAGATCCACAAACTTTTTAAACCCAAAATCAAAATCTATATATAAACCTAAACAATTAAAAACCGAGTTAAAATCCATGAATTCTTTTTCCAAAGCGTTGAGTATATCTTCTTATAATATAGTTAGGACACGTACAATATAAACTTACTAACAAAAATAACCAAAACACTAGACGTTTGTAAGATTTCAAAAGGTTAAATTCCACAAGGATACAATTCTTGATTGTTTATAGCATTTGTGGCGCAACAAACGAGATGTATAATAATTTTACATTAATATATACATTGGTAAAAAAGAAAGATAATTTATTCTACTACTTTTCATGACTAAGGTTTTGGATCTATACTTTTCGAAGTGATTGTTAGTATGTCAAATAATCTAAATCAAAATCCAAATAAGCTTATAAGTCCAAATTCATGTAGAAACAACAATTAAATATAACAATTAAATCTTCATATATTTTAAAGGATATCAACTATTAAAAACCACTATTGATCAATCACTTTGCTTGATTTTTCTATCAAAAATTTAGAAGAGAGTTTACAAAATTTAGAAGAGATTTTAGGTAAATCCCTAACATTATAATCGTTAAATGCCATAACAAATTTTTCAAAATTGCCGCTATATTAAGTTAAATCATGTTACAGTATCATAAATTATTAAGATTTATAAACTAAAATATGGAAAAATATACACAAATCGACTTAAGAATTATATATGTATAAACACGCATCATTGTTAGCCCTAATTCATTAATTAACATACATATAGTTTCAAGATGAACATTTCTCTTAATATATTTCACATTATAGTTTATTAATTATTCATTAACTTTTTAGTTTATTTATGAACCTTAATTCATAATTTATTATTATTATTATTATTATTTTATTATTGTTATTATTATTTTTTAGTGCACGTAAACATGCATCTGTTGATCGTTGTTATAGGTTTATCTACTTAGTATTGATGTGATATTGTTTGTGTGTACGTATATATATGAATTGCGTGTACAAAGTTATGTTCTTTTTTTTCTTTTTTCTTTTTTTTTTTTTTTTTTAATTTTGAATTTGATTATACACAACTCATGAATTAAAAGTTTTATGTTGTTGAATTGACTTTCAGCCTAAATAACCATAATATGATTATCTAGTATGATTCAAGTCATTTTTTTAATTATTATTATGATTTTTATGTTATTGAATCCAAGCAAACTTTTTTGAACTTTATTTATTGGTACAATTTAATTATGTTAGTTTATTAGTTGTTTGTTAAACCTAATTAACAATTTCACATATATGTGAATTTTAATCCAAATAATTTTTCACTTTGTTGATTAGTATGATTTATTAATTATTTTGTATTTTTACTTTTACTTATTTTATTTTTTATATTTCTAATATTTTATCTTTAATGTTTTGCAAGCTAATTATTGAAGCATTTATATACATTTTAGTTTTTAATTGTATTTTTTTTCATCATTTGTTAGTTTTTTGTTTAATTAATTTAAATGTATTCTGATGTTTTATTATATTTTTTATGTTAATTTTTAGTACTTATGATGAATATAATAACCTAGTCATATGACTAGGTCCAAACTACTACTCCAATAATAGTCATTTTTTTTTTTTTTTTTTTTTTTTTTTCAATTAATCAAATGAGAGTTTAGTTGATGAAGATGATATTTGATGAGTTGAAGAGTATAATAATTTCACTTTTCTTAAAGTGTGTTTATTTTGTCTGTGCACAATAATTCGGAAGGAGTAGCATTTAGCATAAGAAATAACATGGTGATTATTCAAAGTAACCATACAAATGAAACTATACATGATTGAAGTACATTGGGACCACATTGACAAAATCATAACAAAATATGCATGATTTAAGCTAATATCCGTCTCATTTGTGGTGTGTAAAACTCATAATTTGAGGGTTTTGGACCACATACCTCTTTGACATAATCATAACTCTTGTATCTATTACTTAGTTTATTCTTTTTGAAATCTATCGTAATAGTTAAACGGAAAATTAAGGTTAAAGATTTATTTGTATCTATAAAGAGAGTTCACAAGATTATAACTCGAATTAGTACGTTCTAAACCCCATCGGTTGTTTTAGTGGGTAAGAACTGAGATGACGAGCATACTTAAGAGGTTTAACATAATATGTTTGGATATTTTATTATATATTGTATATTTATATAAAACATATTTTATCTTTAGTTATTAGAATATGACAAAGGGTACGTAGTACGTACTCTAAGATTTGTGAACACAAGGAGATTCAACTCAATTCTTTTGAGGTGAAATACAAAAACTGTCAAACATTCCCAATAAAAGATATGATTTGTAGGCTTCGAAAGTCATGGTTCAACCATCGATATCTATCAAATTTATACATACCACCTTATAATGTATTTAAGACATCTATATTTACAAGTCTTAAAATGTTTAAGATCAAAAATATTTTTTTAATAGGAAAGATGCATGCATGCTTGTAATTTTTTAAGACTTACAAGAAAAGAAGCATAGTGTACACCACTTTAATGTACATAATTTTCAGACTTACAAGACAAGAAGTATAGTGTACACCACTTTAATGCACACATTAAAAAAAACATTAATGCTATTTAATGTAATCGATTAATTAATTGGTTAATAAATACAATTAATACAGTTATTAAAACACCCTTACATAACAAATACAAATTATCAAGCATATTGTACAACCAAATTAAACACAATTTCAGCATTAAATGTCACTAATACAAATAATAAAACACATTGTTTAATCTCAAACGGGTAACGGGCCAAATGGGCTTATGCCCGAACGGGTGCGGGCCAAACGGGCCCAACGGGCTCGAGCCCGAACGAGCTCGGGCTAAACGAAATTCTTGATATCCGTAAATTTATTATCAAAAAAACATAATAAACTAAAATAAATAGTTCACCGAAAAATTTAATTTCAGGGTACCCACCGCTGCAATGCGCGGGTATCCTGCTAGTATATAAATATAGGGGTAGGCAGTGTTGCAAAAATCGGCTTACAAGGCCGATTAATCGGCGATTACAAGCTGAACAGTCTTGGACCTTGGAGCGAATTACAATGTTATCGGCCGATTAATTGGCCTTGGACCTTGGAATCGGCGATTAATCGGCCAAAAATCGGTACACGGCCATCGACCGCCTCGGGACCGATTCACGATTTTTGCAACATTGGGGGTAGGATATATTGACCCTCCCTAATTTTTTAACCGGACCCTCCCTTTTTTTTTTTTTTTTTTTTTTTTTTTTTTTTTTTTTTTAGTAGTTTTGCTAATATAAAAAAACTATAAACCTGAAAGTACGGAACAAAAAATATAAAGTTTAATATGTCAAATGCTTCAAACTGTTAAAAATACATTTTATTGTTTGAAAAGACTCGCCAGATGAGTGAGTTAGCTCCATTTTATTGTTTGAAAAGAATAATGATACGTAAAAAGCTACGTTTTTCACGATTAATTTGTTGAATTATCATCCTTGACACCTTTTGTCAAAAATTCAAGTGCTTATTTATCTGTAAAATAACATGGAGATAAACAATGATTAATATGCTTAAACTACATGCGTAAAATGCCAAATAGGAACACATGGTACTCCTAACTGTCTTTCTTGTATGCGCTCAATAAAATGGTTTTTTTACATCTCTCATGATTTTTAAAACGCACAATGAGATTGTTGAAGAGCGATTATTAGATATGTCATTCGTAATATAAGATGATATTGCAGAAATCAAAGAGGGAAAATGAACAATGTATTATTCAGATTCAATAAACAATAAAGACTATAAAACATTAAATAGAAAATAAGCAAACCTAACCATAAGGCTAGGTGCAATAACGACCGAGACCGACTCGGTCCTTGTCGGTCGACTCGGTCGTCATTGCCGTGGGCACTAGGTCGCGATCGATTGGGAAGTGATTTTGAAGGGGAGTCGGTCCGTGTCTCGACCGATATTTGTTTTGGTGTTTGATCCACTTTTTGCTACATTAAATTGTTACAACCGTTTGTGAGTTAAAAAAAAAAAAAAAAAAATCTTACCGTTTGAAAACTAGTTGTTGGGCTAAAAAAAAAAATCCCCTATAAATACACAACTAAACAACACTTCAATTCACACAATCTCACACTTCTTTCTATTAAAAATGTCTAAGAAAACACCACAACAACAAGCAAAAGGCCAGAAATCCCGTTTACCACAACAAAACATCCCGCAATTATCACCGGATTCAACTTTCCGGTTAACCGGTGTGTCACCAACCATCAATTTTCGACCTCGTTCTCTTGATTACGAATCTCAACGACCTCCACAACAACAAACATTCAATCTATTTGCTATGAATCGTAATATTAATCGTCCATTTGTTCCCCCGTATCAAAACAACCAACAACCACAACAAAGCAACTCTCGTCGAAGCCAACAATCTGTGTATGGCTCCCCCGAATCGTGCTATCGTCCAACAATGGACTCATCAATGTCTTCCTACTCTAATTACCAAAATTCTTCTCCGGTAAACAACATCAATCTTAATGTTTGTGATTTTATGGAACAATTAGACAATCCGGATTTTTATGTTGGAACCGGTTCGGGTTATCCAAGTCAACAAGTGTCACCGGGTTATCCAGGTTCGGGTCACGGATCGTATCACGATTCGGTTCCAAATGATGATCTTGTGGGTGACGACGACAACACTATTTCTGAAGAGATGTCACCGGTCAAACCAAAGAAGCGTGCTGCAAAGGTTTTTGCTAATTCTTTAGTTTTATAATCTCCGGGAAATCTGCAAACATCATTCAACAAGCATTATATCTTACTTTGTTTTCTAGGATTTGTTAGCATATATAGATTGCTGCCGATTTTACGCGAGGTTGCCTTGTTTGTTTTCTCAGGTTTAACAGGTTATGTTTGACAACAAGATGATTTATATTCTGGAAGGGAAGCTTTGATTGTTCATTTCTTTGGAGGAAGATCTAACCTTGCTATCTTATTATCCATACCGAGCGAATCAGGGGAGTATTTGATTTCATTCTTTTTACTTTCACTTTTACATTCTTTACTTGAACATTGGGGACAATGTTCATCCTAAGTGTAAGGGGAGGGTAAAATGATGATACCTTATAGATACACTTTCGCTTGAGTTTGTTTGTTTGATGGTAGGTGTGTAATAAAACTATGAGAAATACTTGTTAGTGTAATTTTAGCGCCAAATTTAAATTTTTTTACAACATTTAGGAGTGAAACTTTAGCCATAGCAAGCGTCTCATGGATAGGAGTTGTTTGACTAGCACAAAACCATACTATTCAGAAAAATTTTCCACCCAAATATGTGAGGTTCGCCTTTAGATTTGATAGAAAAAGCATTCATTATTAGTGCTTATGAGTGTACCGGTAGCATTTAGATTCTAAAACTTGCGTTAGTGATGCATCCCGAGACCGCTAGTGAGACTACATTCGTGTAGTAGGATTTACTACATGATAAGAGGCATTAGGATCACCCTTGTGTTAAACCCGTATAATAACTACTTGACCATTTAAGTCATATTACTTGGCTAGTAAAGTCAATTAATTTTTCCCATACCTTAGCGTTGTACTCATTTTTAATACACGAAACCCCTAGTACACCCCTCCGAGCCTATCTTCTCGTTTCTAATTTTAAGCTTCTTACTTAAAGGAAGAATTTGTTACACCCCACTTAAATGTACAACCAAATCGCCTTAGCCTTCCGTGTATGCACTCATCTTTAGTGCATTATTGTTATTTGTTTAAACCCTTAGTTAATTATCTAATTGATTACATGGTTGCTAAGTCGAGTCATATCCTTGTACATATTGTTTTGGGACGATTGGGACTCATGGGTAAAGTACTTATTTTATGGAGTAATGGGGAAGAACATAATATTATTACCCCCATATGTGCGTTAACCTTTAAAGTACTCCAAGTGTTTTGATTTTCTTAATTCGAGTCATTAGATTAGTTTATTATAAAGTATGTAAAAATTCAAGTGTAAGGGGAATGTACATTACCTATGATGTATTATTTTGGATGGTAGGGTAAGAGTGTATGCAAAAAGTGAAGAAAACGGAAGCATTTTGGACATTTTTTGAGCATAAAAGTGAAGAAAACTTCTGTAAAAACTTTGATAATTTGCCCTCCAAGGAAGAACGGGAATATCATAAAGATTTATTCGATGATCCCAAGACACATATATCCTTGGCTCACCCCTTATCAAAATGGGAGACCCCTCTAACATCAACATACCATGCAACATTGGGCATATGCATATATGGAAAGCTTATATCGATCCTAGATCTCCTATAAACATCATGACTAGGACTTATTATAATTGGGTAATGAAGAAACAACTTGGTTATAGGATGATGCCCAATAAGAATTTGATAAGTAATTTTGTGGGAAGAGTGAAGGGATTGCATGTGATTGTTGGAAACTTCACTTATGATACCGACTTTGTGATAGTAGAGGATACTCGTCCGGTGATAGATGACTGCCTAAGTCAAGTAGTGTTCGGAAAACCGTTCATTGAGGCCTCTAAGATGAATTATGATCCGACTCTAGGGATAGTTAGATTCAAGGAAGAGAATGATGAGATTGCCTACCAAATGCCTTATAAGATTGAACAATACCGCCTCTTACCGAACATTGAAAAGGAACACAAACAAGCGGTTTACTATAGGAATGATGAGGATAGACTTAGAGGAGTTGAATATGTTATGAATAAGATACTTGGTTTCTACAAAGAATGCTTGCAACTAGGTCCGGAATACAAAACCAATATAGGAGATGACCTAGAGAGTGAAACCAACAATGAGGTCACGTAGTAACCCATGACCTTGAGTCTAGCTACAAGACTCGTAAATAAAGAAAAGCGCTTCTTGGGAGGCAACCCATGTTTTGTGTGATTATTAATTGTTTGATTGTTATTTGCCTCCGTATGCATGTTTTATTTTTATTGTTGGTAGATCATGTTTCAAAATTAAAATGGTGAAAATACTTTATTTTGTTGTTTGGCTTAGTCTTAACTTCATCCAAAGGTATTTCGCAAAAGATAAGTGTAAGGGGAAACCACAAATATGTTTTTAAGAAACAAACTCGATCATGATTCTCCACAATATTAAGTGAACATGTATATTCGTATTTGTTAGAGTCAAATGCTTGTATCGAGTCACAATGATGTTTTGTAGGATTTTCCAGGAAGTAGGACGAAGTTTTTTCAGAAATTTTCCGGAAACTTAACATAAGAATTTCTGCAGGTCATACTTCCTGGAAAATCCTGGAAAAACTTCTGGAAAAATTTCGTCCTACTTCCTGGAAAATCCTGCAAAACATCATTGTGACTCGATACAAGCATTTGACTCTAACAAATACGAATATACATGTTCACTTAGTATTGTGGAGAATCATGATCGAGTTTGTTTCTTAAAAACATATTTGTGGTTTCCCCTTACACTTATCTTTTGCGAAATACCTTTGGATGAAGTTAAGACTAAGCCAAACAACAAAATAAAGTATTTTCACCATTTTAATTTTGAAACATGATCTACCAACAATAAAAATAAAACATGCATTCGGAGGCAAATAACAATCAAACAATTAATAATCACACAAAACATGGGTTGCCTCCCAAGAAGCGCTTTTCTTTATTTACGAGTCTTGTAGCTAGACTCAAGGTCATGGGTTACTACGTGACCTCATTGTTGGTTTCACTCTTTAGGTCATCTCCTATATTGGTTTTGTATTCCGGACCTAGTTGCAAGCATTCTTTGTAGAAACCAAGTATCTTATTCATAACATATTCAACTCCTCTAAGTCTATCCTCATCTTTCCTATAGTAAACTGCTTGTTTGTGTTCCTTTTCTATGTTTGGTAAGAGGCGGTATTGTTCAATCTTATAAGGCATTTGGTAGGCAATCTCATCATTCTCTTCCTTGAATCTAACTATCCCTAGATTCGGATCATAATTCATCTTAGAGGCCTCAATGAACGGTTTTCCGAACACTACTTGACTTAGGCAGTCATCTATCACCGGACGAGTATCCTCTACTATCACAAAGTCGGTATCATAAGTGAAGTTTCCAACAATCACATGCAATCCCTTCACTCTTCCCACAAAATTACTTATCAAATTCTTATTGGGCATCATCCTATAACCAAGTTGTTTCTTCATTACCCAATTATAATAAGTCCTAGTCATGATGTTTATAGGAGATCTAGGATCGATATAAGCTTTCCATATATGCATATGCCTAATGTTGCATGGTATGTTGATGTTAGAGGGGTCTCCCATTTTGATAAGGGGTGAGCTAAGGATATATGGTGTCTTGGGATCATCGAATAAATCTTTATGATATTCCCGTTCTTCCTTGGAGGGCAAATTATCAAAGTATTCTTCTATGTTTTCTACTTCCTCTAACTTCTTTCCCTTTTCAACCTCAACTTCCTTAATTTCATCCCTAGCCTCGGTTTCTACTCCAACTTCGTCCTTGTCACTTTCTTCTATATCCTTGTCTATTGGCTTAATGGTGACAACATTGACAAAGTGGACGTGTTTAGATGACGAGGGGTCCTTAGTTTGGATTCCGCTATTGGCGTCCCTAGTGTCCTTCCTAGGTGTTGTTAACGCTTGGTTGTTGAGGGCTTTCAACAAGTTGTCAATCTTATTGGTCATCTCCGTTTGTTGTTGGTTGAATTCGGTTTCAAACTTAGCTAAGCGAGCTTCTTGAGATGCCATAAACTTGGACATCAATCCTTCGAGATTGTTGGTACTACCATAGTTATTAGAAGGATTGTTGTTGAAAGTACGGTTGGAGGGTGGACCGTTTGGTTGGTAACGATTAGGCGGATTGGAAGAATTGTTTTGGTTTTGTTTCCACCTAAGGTTTGGGTGATTTTTCCAAGAGGGGTTGTATGAATCACCGTAAGGGTTTGGCTCGGGCTTGAAAGTGTACCACTTATCTCCCGCTTCGTTGGTACGCGAAGATGCGTAGTCCGCAAAAGCTGTTCCTGGGAGTTCCACACAAACACGAGTGTCATGGGGACCACTATATAATTCGCATGAAGAAGTGATTTTGTTCACTTGGCTTATAGGCTTAGGAGCTTCGTAAGATTTCATGAGAAACTTGACTTGGTCCTCAAGTTCCATGATCCTACGGTCGGGAGTGCTAGAATTGTTCAAAGGCAAAGATATTGCCTTGACCGTTTTGTTCAAATCACGGGGATCATTCCAACTTTCATTGTCATAGAGAGCAAGATCTTCTATGATTTCCCATGATTCTTCCGCACTTAGATCACGTAGCTTGCCAACGGCCGATTGGTCAATGGTTCGCCTTGTGGAGAGATCGATATGGTCATAAAAAATTTGGACTTGGAGCCAAAGATCTATGCCATGATGAGGGACTTTTTGGAGTAAGTCCTTGAAACGAGTCCATGCTTCATATAGAGTTTCACCTTGATGTTGTTGGAACATCAAGATATCATTTCTAAGCTTGGTAGTTCTCCCCGGTGGGAAAAATTGCGCAAGGAAACGAGTGGTGAGATCATCCCATGAGGTGATGGATCCCGCGGGTAAACGTTCAAGCCATTGACTAGCTTGATCACGTAGAGAGAATTAGAATAGGCGTAATCGGGTTGATTCTCTAGTTGTAACATCAAGGTCTATAGAATCTACGATTTTAAGGAAGTCCTTGAGATGTTTATTTGGATATTCAGAACGAAGTCCATGGAATGCACATCCGCTTTGCACCAACCGGATGGTGTCGAATCGCAAGGGAGGCACATTGGCTTCGATGAGCTCAATAGTGTTTCGATAGCCTTGGTGGCTAGGTCGGGAATACTCTCCTAGGGTTCAGGGCCTAAGAGGTTGGTTAGCTAGTGGTGGGTTTTGTGGGTGGTCTTGTTGTGGTGGGTTGATGGGTTCAAAGATGTTACCACCTTCCATGATGTCGGATGGTAAGAAGTTACGAACAAAAACACGAAGAAATAAGATAGACTAAAGAAAACCTAAAAATAAAAATAAAAATAAAATCTTACTAGAAAGGAATCTAGCAAGTAGGAAATTCTAACGCCGTCAACTCGCCGCCCATAATGAAATCGGATTGCCTAGATCCACTTTTGACGCCGGCATGTGTAATTTTGTTCTGGGCCGTCACTAACATTTGGACCATGACGGCCTATGGTGACGCCGTCATGTCCCTAGTACAAAACTCTCTGGACCGTCACGGACTTTATCCACTTCCACCTCTTGCATTGCTCTTGACGCCGTCATTAAGAAACTTGTGACGCTTTCAGGTACTGTTCCCAACAAGGAAAATTAAGACTTTGCCGTTTTCTTCACTTTTATGCTCCAAAAACGTCCAAAATGCTTCCTTTTCCAGATTTCACTCCAAAAGTACCTAAAATGACAAAAGAAACGATTTATGGCAATATTTGATCAAATAAGTTCGAATCCGGGCTAAAATGACCCCCTAAAAATGGTTCATTTTTCGCCTCATCAAATACCCTTACACCTGAGATTTGCTTGCCCTCAAGCAAATGCGCTTTTATTATAATCAAAATACAAGTTAGGGGTCATTTAACACTAATATAAAATTAATTACAACAAATAATCGTTCCACTAAAGACCAAAGACAAGCACGGAGGTCATATACTAGCACCTCACAAATAGTGTTTAGATACTCACATCTCTCGGGTGTAATAAAGTATATATCACAATATGGAAATGGAAAACATCTCTCACTACCTGTCATAGCAAAATTGATTACCATAGGCTTGGGAAAGGATCAAACCTCCACCACTTGGCGTAAGCACCTAAGATAAACTATCAAAGAGGTCTTTTAAAGGGTTATAACGTTAGGTGTAGGGATATGGAATACACGGTTTTGTTGGATAAAGGCAATATTTACTGATGGCGAGTTAATCATCTTGGTTAATTACATGTACAATATGGTGTTGCTAAGCCAAGACTAGACTTGACTTAAGCTAATAAATCAAAAATAACAAAAACTTAAAACAAACATAAAATGAAACGGGATGGTAGTCCGTATGTTTTTTTTTCTCCTTTTTTTTTTTTTTTTTTTTTTTTTTTTTTTTTTTCTTTTCTTAATTTTTTTTTTTTTTTTTATTTATTATTTTTTTTTTTGCATACACTCTTACCCTACCATCCAAAATAATACATCATAGGGAATGTACATTCCCCTTACACTTGAATTTTTACATACTTTATAATAAACTAATCTAATGACTCGAATTAAGAAAATCAAAACACTTGGAGTACTTTAAAGGTTAACGCACATATGGGGGTAATAATATTATGTTCTTCCCCATTACTCCATAAAATAAGTACTTTAACCATGAGTCCCAATCGTCCCAAAACAATATGTACAAGGATATGACTCGACTTAGCAACCATGTAATCAATTAGATAATTAACTAAGGGTTTAAACAAATAACAATAATGCACTAAAGATGAGTGCATACACGGAAGGCTAAGGCGATTTGGTTGTACATTTAAGTGGGGTGTAACAAATTCTTCCTTTAAGTAAGAAGCTTAAAATTAGAAACGAGAAGATAGGCTCGGAGGGGTGTACTAGGGGTTTCGTGTATTAAAAATGAGTACAACGCTAAGGTATGGGAAAAATTAATTGACTTTACTAGCCAAGTAATATGACTTAAATGGTCAAGTAGTTATTATACGGGTTTAACACAAGGGTGATCCTAATGCTTCTTATCATGTAGTAAATCCTACAACACTAATGTAGTCTTACTTTACAATAAACTACTCTACTGACTCGAATCAAGATAATCAAAACACTTGGAGTACTTTTAAGATTAACGCACATATGGGGTAATAAATGATGTTCTTTCCCACTACTCCATAACACAAGTACTTTACCCATGAGTCTCAATCGTCCCAAAGTAATATGTACAAGATATGACTCGACTTAGCAACCATGTAATCAATTAGATAATTAACTAAGGGTTTAAACATGTAACAATAATGCACTAAAGATGAGTGCATACACGGAAGGCTAAGGCGATTTGGGTGTACATTTAAGTGGGTTGTAACAAATTCTTCGTTTAAGTAAGATGCTTAAAGTTAGAAACGAAAAGATAGGCTCGGAGGGGTGTACTAAGGGTTTCGTGTACTAAAAATGAGTACAACGCTAAGGTGTAGGAAAAATTAGTTGACTTTACTAGTCAAATAATATGACTTAAATGGTCAAGTAATTATGATACGGGTTTAACACAAGGGTGATCCTAATGCTTCTTATCATGTAGTAAATCCTACAACACTAATGTAGTCTTACTAGCGGTCTTGGGATGCATCACTAACGCAAGTTCTAGAATCTAAATGCTATCGATACCCTCATAAGCACTAATAATGAATGTTTTTTCTATCAAATCTAAAGGCGAACCTCACAAATTTGGGTGGAAAATTTTTCTAAATGGTACAGTTTTGTGCTAGTCATACGACTCCTATCCATGAGACGCTTGCTAAGGCTAAAGTTTCACTCCTAAATGTAGTAAAAAATTTTAAATTTGGCGCTAAAATTACACTAACAAGTATTTCTCTTAGTTTTATTACACACCTACCATCAAACAAACAAACTCAAGTGCAAGTGTATCCTATAAGGTATCATCATTTACCCTCCCCTTACTCTTAGGATGAACATTGTCCCCAATGTTCAATTAAAGAATGTAAAAGTGAAATAGGTAAAAGAATGAAATCAAATACTCCCCTGATTCGTTCGGTGTGGATAGTGTGTCAACAAGGTTAGATCTTCCTCCAAGAAATGAACATTCAAAGCTTCCCTTCCAGAAAAATAAATCATCTTCTTGTCATATATAACCTGTTAAACCTGAGAAAACAAACAAGGCAACCTCGCGTAAAATCTGCGGCAATCTATATATACTTACAGGTCATAGAAAAAAAATTAAGATATAATGCTTGTGGAATGAATGTTTGCAGATTTCCTGGAGTTTATAAAACTAAAGAATTAACAAAAACTTCAAGACTCTGTTAGAAAAACAAAACTCGTAAAATTTCCAGAATTTTACACATGACGCCGTCAGGAATTAATTCATGACGCTGTCAGAAGTGACCTGCAGAAATCTTTATGTTAAGTTTCCGGAAAATTTCTAGAAAAACTGATGTCCTACTTCATGGAAAATCCTGCAAAACATCATTATGACTCGATATAAGCATTTGACTCTAACAAATACTAATACACATGTCTATTTAATATTGTGGAGAATCATGATCAATTTCGTTCTTAGAAACAAATTTGGGGTTTCTCCTTACACTTATCTTTTGCAAAATACCTTTATATGAAGTTAAGATGAAGTTAAACGACAAAATAAAGCATTTTCACAATTTTAGTTTTGAAACATGATCTACCAACAATAAAAATAAAGTATGCATACGGAAAAAAATAACAACCAAACAATTAAAAATCTCACAAAACATGGATTGCCTCCCAATAAGCGCTTTTCTTTATTTATGAGTCTTGTAGATAGACTCAAGGTCATGGGTAATTACGTTGTATGGGTGAGCTCCTCGTTGAGGACATCTTTAGGATAAAACTTTGGTTTCAACTTCCGATCGATTTTCTTAGTACGGTATGACCTTTCAAACTTTTCTCCATCCGGATTATATAAGATCATCTTTATATGCCATGATCCGTCACCTTCCTTAGGTGGCTTGTCCCACTTCAACTCACACTTATCCCCTTCTCTTTTCCACTTGTTCATCTCTATGTTAATAGGCATTACGCATAAGAATTCAGTCATTTTCCTAAAGACTAAGGGATCCTCAAAAGGGTCTAGCTCCTCATCTCTAGCTATGAGTTGTTCCACCGAATGTGTTTTATCGATGAAGTCTTTTTCTAGATAGAATGGGCGTTGAGGCCCTATAAAGTTTCTTTCTATCCAAGGTCCATATCTAGATGGTCTCCTATTCATTTCTACCCAATGCGGTGTCGGTTCGTCCTCACAATCGTAGCTATGCTTCCTAACATCATAAACCGACCAAGTATCACCCTCTCCTACCGCTATCTTAGACTCCATACAATCTATCATGGCACTAGCGGTTGCTAAAAATCATCTTCCTACTAACAAGGGGCATGTAGTATCACTAACCATATCTAGGACGTGAAAATCCGCTAAAATAGTTAACTTTCCTACGTGAACCACTACAACTTTGATCATTCCAATCGGATGGGCAATACTTCCATCCGCTAGACCAATTAGTACTTCCTTCTCCTCTAACTTTCCTAGCTTAAGAGTGGTGAAAAGAGACAAGGGAATCAAGTTGAGGCTTGATCCTAAGTCGGCTAGTGTGTCGAAAGCTTCGGATTTTCCTATCTTACAAGGCAAAACAAATATACCCGGATCATCAAGCTTTTTAGGCAACTTGTTTTGAATGAAGGCGCTCCCATTTTTACCCAATTTAAATTTCTAATATTTTTCTAGTAGGGCACTATAGTAGGGAGCATGGGCTAAGACATCAATGACGGGGCGTTCAAGGTGGAGCTCCTTGAATTCATCGTCAAGGTCTTGTGTAGGAGGTGTTTGAACTATGTTATTGACCGGTTTGATATTGGGTGTTTCATTCGATTGGTCATTTTGAAGAATTTGGGTTTGCTTGAAACACGTGCTCATTGCATTGACCGAATGGTATTGTGGACAAGAAGTAGGTGACGAAACTGATGATATGGCATTAACGTTTAGCTTCAGGTTCTTGACCGTGTCGCTTGGGAGTGCTCCCATTTCTCGTTCATTGAGAACTTTCAACAATGTGTCAATTTTGGTGGTCATCACGCTTTGATTTTGTTTGAAATCGGCTTCAAACTTAGATATGCGAGCTTCTTGAGATGCCATGAACTTGGACATCAATCCTTCAAGATTATTTGTACCACCTAGTTACTAAAAGTATTGTTGTTGAAAGTACGGTTAGAAGGTGGACCATTTGGTTGGTAACTATTCGGCGGATTAGAAGAATTGTTTTGGTTTTGTTTCCACCTAAGGTTCGGGTGATTTTCCAAGATGGGTTGTAGGAATCACCGTAAGGGTTGGGCTCGGGTTTGAAAGTGTACCACTTATCTTCCGCTTCGTCGGTACGCGAGGATGCATAGTCCGCAAAAGCTTGTCCGAGGAGTTCCACGCAATCACGAGTGTCATGGGGACCACTACATAATTCGCATGAAGAAGTGATTTTGTTCACTAGGCTTGAAGGCTTGGGAGCTTCGTAAGATTTCATGAGCAACTTGACTTGGTCTTCAAGTTCCATGATCCTACGGTCGGGAGTGCTAGAATTGTTCGAAGGCAAATATATTGCCTTGACCGTTTTGTTCAAATCACGGGGATCATTCCAACTTTCGTTGTCATAGAGAGTAAGATCTTCTATGAGTTCCCATGATTCTTCCGCACTTAGATCACGTAGCTTGCCATTGGCCGATTGGTCAATGGTTTGCCTTGTGGAGAGATCGATATGGTCATAGAAGATTTGGACTTGGAGCCAAAGATCTATGCCATGATGAGGGACTTTTTGGAGTAAGTCCTTGAAACGAGTCCATGCTTCATATAGAGTTTCGCTTTGACGTTGTTGGAACATCAAGATATCATTTCTAAGCTTGGTAGTCCTCCTCGGTGGGAATAATTGAGCAAGGAAACGAGTGATGAGATCATCCAATGAGGTGATGGATCCCGTGGGTAGATGTTCAAGCCATTGACTAGCTTGATCACGTAGAGATAGTTGGAATAGGCGTAATCAGCTCGACTCTCTAGTTGTAACAGCAAGGTCTATAGAATCTACGATTTTAAGGAAATCCTTAAGATGTTGATTAGGATCTTCGGAACGAAGTCCATGGAATGCACATCCGCTTTGCACCAACCGGATGGTGTCGGATTGCAAGGGGGACACATTGGCTCCTTGAGTGAGCTCAATAGTGTTTCGATAGCCTTGATGACTAGGACGGGAATACTCTCCTAAGGTTCGGGGCCTAAGAGGTTGGTTTGCTAGTGGTGGGTTTTGTGGGTGGTTTTGTTGTGGTGGGTTGATGGGTTCAAAAATGTTACCACATTCCATGATGTCGGATGGTAAAGATTACGAACAAAAACACGAAGAAAATAAGATAGACTAAAGAAAACCTAAAAATAAAAATAAAAATAAAATCTTGCTATAAAGGAATCTAGCAAGTAGACCTAATAAAAAGAAATCCTAACCTAGACAATAACTATTCCCCGGGCTGCGGCGCCAAAAACATGATACGTGGGAATCGCACCAGGCTTTACCTCTCGAGAAGCTTACAACCCCCACCAGGCAGTGTACCTGATCGTTGTAGTATAGTATAGTGACAAGTACCGGGGGATTGATTGTTCAACTCAGGAATAGTGTTGCTAGGATTAGAAAGCCTAAAAACTAGGTCTAGAGGTGAGGGATGATTCTTTTTGTATCTTTATATTTTATAAAAGCAAATAAAATCTCGGTTTTGGAAGAGTGGGCGGAATTAGTTGCTAATCAACTAACCCAAATTAACTAAGATGCAATCAAAATAAAATAACAAAAATGAAATGAAATCTAATTAAACTAGTGGTGTAAACAATTATGGGGAAATTTGTATTTTCTTAGGTTTCATTACTCCCTAGATATCTTTTACAGGTTGATAATTTGTTACAATTGCATGGATGACGGTCGTATTCCTTAATACTAGTCGTAGGGCCGTGTACAATATTCCCTAACTCTATAGGATCCTACTTCACTCCTATGTCGAGCCGTTAGAAGCTCCTAACATGGGATCATTAGAATTCTCCTACGCATTAAATACAACCAAAAATCATAGTACACCTCTGACCATGTTTCTTAAGACGTTCAATAATGTTACCAATGGAAGTCTGCCAGGTTTCTTAAGCCTAACATCGAATACAATCATCCGTAACAACTATAAACAAACAATCAACCCATAATTAACATCTAGGTTTCACTACATCTAAGCAAACACACAAGAGATCTAGCCAAGCATGTTAAATTGAAGACAAGTGTAAGATATATTCAAACAACACATAGACATATTGATTGAATTGAAAGAGTACTTATCTCAATTGAACATAAGAGGTTTCAAAGGGTAAAAACCCTTGAAAAAGCTGTGAAAATCGGACTAGGGTTTCTCTCCAAAGTTACACCCTTCATGAATGAAAATTGCAAAACTATATATAGATTTTACAGAGTGAAGGCGTCAAGAAGGAAATTCTGATTCCGTCAACTCGCCGTCCATAATGAAATCGGATTGCCTAGATCTACTTTTGACGCCGTCATGTGTAATTTTGTTCTGGGCCGTCACTAACATTTGGACCATGACGGCCTATGGTGACGCCGTCATGTCCCTAGTACAAAACTCTCTGGACCGTCACGGACTTTATCCACTTCTACCTTTTGCATTGCTCTTGACGCCGTCATTAAGAAACTTGTGACGCCGTCAGGTACTGTTCCCAGCAAGGAAGACTTTGCCGTTTTCTTCACTTTTATGCTCCAAAAACATCCAAAATGCTTCCTTTTCCAGATTTCACTCAAAAAGTACCTAAAATGACAAAAGGAACGATTTAGGGCAATATTTGATCAAACAAGTTTGAATCCGGGCTATAATGACCCCCTAAAAATGGTTCATTGTTCACCTCATCAATATTATCCCAACCAACCAAATTCAAATCAATAATCAAAACCTGAGCCACGGTAGAAGAATATAATTTACTAATATGCAAATATCCATAGTAGATCCAAATCCAAAACCTTGAAATAATACCAACGGACAAATGAATCAACAATACAAAAACCAATTAATTACTTTATCAACTAGGGTCTGACCTATTAATTATTTTCCACTCGGCATACATTCATTCAAAGATATCCAATACAATATTCAAATATAATAATACTTATGTTGCAAAAATCGGCGGAGACAAGGAACATTTTTTGTCGGTATGATGTACCGATAATCGATTGAAGTTCCAGCAGCATATTTTTTAGAACATTCAATCCGAACTAAAGTGATCATAAAGACCCTTTTTTTCTTTTTACCTCACAGCAAGATGTAACGACAACGGATCAAACAACGAGATCCCTCCGGTCCACCGACAATTAGCCGATGACCGGAGAATGACAATACTCGGTGACTTGTACCTAGATCTCTGATACCATGTAGAAATCAAAGAGGGAAAATAAACAATGTATTATTCAGATTTAATAAACAATAAAGATTACAAAATATTATATAGAAAATAAACAAACCTAACCCTAAGTGCAAAACGGGCCTAAACAAGTGGTATGGGCCTAAAGGCCTTATTAACTAACAGATATAATAGCAAAGTGTACCAATTGCCGAGATTCAGTTGAATGCAACTCAACAAAAAAATTTAGTCTACATAAAGAAAAAAATCATTAGTAAAAAATATCAACATGCAATATGTATTAGTTAAACCTATATAGCTCCAACTAATAACAACAACACAAAATTACCTTCAAAATATTTGTGTTCCTACTTACTTTCAATAATACTAACTCCAAAAAAGCGTCACTAAATAATTTTATTTTTCACCTTCACTCATAAAAATGTCATCAAAAGTCCAGACGGTAAAAGTATATAGAGACACAGTTTTCTGACACTTAATAGTGTCAAGATAGGTTGAGTTTATTTTGGACACATACTTGTGTCACTATAGGCTACTAGTAAAGCAACGGGAATGTACCCTTTATACATATATCTTAGGCTGTTATATTCATTCCAAATTAACTAGTATATACAAAAAAATATGAGAGTAAAACCGATTTATTAATTCAACCAAATATCGATGTAGACCAAGTATTTGCCTAACCACAAACAAGAAACGAACATCTTTCTCAAGTATGAAATGCAAGTACAATGATATTGCAATTCAACTAAATTTAACTGAGCTAAAAAAGAAGACAATACGTCTATTTGATTTGTAGCCCAAGAAAGTAAGTGAGTTCACCCATCATGCTCATGTTGGTCATCAGGTTTTTCAAACTATTTGCAAAGTTTGTAGTTTGTTGAGCCAAAGATGACATCTCCCTTAGTTCTATAGATAAACAAGGTGTTGTCTATCTTTCCTCTGACAAACTTGTTTTGGATCAGGAAGGCTGAAAGAGTTTCATACCATGCCCTGGGAGCTTGTTTCAGTCCATAAAGAGCTTTGTTAAGCTTTCAGACATGGTTAGGAAATTCACTACTTTCAAACCCAGGAGGTTGTTGCACATAAGCATCTTCCTTAAGGTTACCATTCAGGAAGGTACTTTTTACATCCACTTGGTAAACTTTAAAGTTCATGTATGTTGCATATGCTAGGAAGATCCTGATGGCTTCCATTCTAGCAACGTGTGTAAAGGTTTCCTCATAATCAATACCTTCATGTTGATTATATCCTTTTGCAACAAGCCTTGCCTTGTTTTTTATGATTGTTCCACTCTCATTTGTCTTGTTTTTGAAGACCCATTTCATTCCAATGATGTAAACACCTTGGGGGCATTCCACTAGGGTCATGACTTTGTTTCTATCAAATTGTTCAAGCTCATCTCTCATGTCCTGAACCCAACTTTCATGTTTCAGGGCTTTTTGACATTCTTAGGCTCTATGTTAGAGAGAAAGTTAACATAGAGACATACATTGGCTGAGGCTGCCTTGAGTTTAGCAGCCATGCTTCTAGTAAGCATACCTTCAGTAGGCTCACCAATGATATTCACAAGTTCAGTTGTTTTGGACTTTATCCAGCTATGCTGAGGTCTAGGATAGAAGTTAGAACTTGTAGAAGCCTGATTTGGTGGAGGAGTGGGTTCATTCACTGAAGCATGAGGTGCCTCAAGATATTGATTTTCAGTGGCCTCCATATGATAATTTGATTTGTTGGATCCTGAACAATTGGTTCAGTGTGGGTAGTCTCATTGGAGACTTGTTGGGTTTCAATGAACTCATTGATGGTTGGTTGAGGAAGATTGTTGGGAATGATGTGGTATGAGATATCTGCATCAGCTTGGTATTGTGTGGAGGGATCACTCTCAGGGTGGTATTCATCAGGAGGATATCTTGATGAGTCATCAATACCAATTTCTTCCACTGAGGAGTTTGAGAACTTTATGGATTCAGTGCTCTCATCAACAATTATGTGAAATGTTTCCTCAGTTTGCTGTCTCCTTGTGTTGTATACCCTGAAGGCTTTGGAGACAAGAAAGTATCCCAGGAGGTATCCATCAATAGCTTTAGCATCAAATTTACCTAAGTGACCTTGTGCTTATGAATAAACACAGGACACCCAAATACATGAAATTAATTGATGTCAGAGATCCTTCCTTTGAATATCTCATAAGGGGTCTTATTGTGCCTTTTCACAATAATTGACCTATTCTGATGTAACACCCCCATTTTTCAGTTACGCAGCGGAATCATAAGTTGGGGTATTACTCCTGGTATCACAGTCACAATCATAGAAAATGACTCGAAAGAGACGTTTTTAAATAAAATGGTTATCATTCATTATTTAAATAAGAGTTTACATAATAGAGGTCCCAACGGGAGTTCTGAAATACATATAAAAGTTTATTCGTTGAATGATAACATAAATGGACACTCTTTTTATAAGAAAGCCCATTGCCACTCCGTGCCAAGTTATGCATCAGTTACCTGAGATAAAACATGCTAAAAAATGTCAACACAAAGGTTGAGTGAATCCACAGTGTTTATAAATAAGTAATAGGTTGAACACAAGTTAAATAGTTGTAAAACAATAGTATTGCAGCACAACATATTGCCCTAAGTCTCATGACACGCAAACCTTAACTGTGGGACATCATAGTAATGAACTATAATGTAAGTTACTAACATTATAATACTAATGCAAGTAATAATACCCTCGAGTAGGAACTTGCCAACTTCCTATTTAGTTTTCAAATATAATGCATTTGGTCACTTATCCAGTATCACAAATGGGGCGTCAACTGCCAATAGATCTATTCACTATATTCGCGTTCACTCGTAAGTGATTAATGGCTCATGATATGAGGGTCTTTTAGTGGCAACAAAGCTAACTCAGGCAATACCAGATCAGGATAGCATATAGAAAAATACTTGTGTTCGGTTTGTAGCATGTATCTCCCCACAAGTTTTGAAAAACGTATAAAGTAGTGGGACTATGAACTCAGCTTGGTGATAAAGTAATCTGGATGGAAAACAAATGATGTTTATCGAATAAACTGCTCCGACACGTAACCTAGGGAATGATGTCAAGTATTTTTGAGTTTAAGTATTCGTATTGTGAAAGGATTAAATGTTTGAGTGAGACAACATGAAGTCTCTTCAAAAATTAGTTGATGATTAAGATTTATTTATGTTTTGTTAATTGGTACCGACATGTCTCATAAAGGTTAATATTAATTCCCGAGTTATCTCAGTGTTATCATTATATTCCCGTAATAAAATAAAATATTACACATTTTACCATGAAGTTTTAGATATTGACAACATTTACCCCTGAACTATCATTAAATGACAATTCATACCCCCAAGTTTTATATATTTACAACTTATACTCTTCAAGTTTTATAAAATTACAATTTATAACCTGAAGTTTGGTGAAATGACAGTTTACCCCCTTCAACTACAGTGAAATGACAATTTCTACCCTCAACTTTCCAATATAACACTTTCTACCGTTTCACCTTAAGTTTATTTCATTTTAAGTCCGACTCATAAGATTAGTTTAGAGTTTTGACATAAAATACCCTTCATGCAAAAATAACCTTTCATCCAAAGTCCTTTTTCAACGAAAACACACTTTTAGCTTAGGAAAAAGGCACAACTTTCTACGACTCTTATAGATATGTTAAAATAAGTTTACAAATATGTTTTACGTAGCTTATCAGCTTATATTTCCAGCTTATTAACTCAAAATAATTAAAAAGATATGTTTATATATTACTCGACAAGGCCAAATTCAAGAGTAAATAAAGGCGAGGCGTTGAAATGTTTTTACTACGTTTTTAATCTTTTCAATAGTTTGTCACATGGTCTATCTATAGGTTCAAACTAGAGGTCGTGATTTGTTATAGTTAAGTCACAATTAATTTATGAAGTTGGACGTTTGAAGCTATTTTTAATAAGATAAACCAAGAATTTTTAGTTATTTTTAGCAAGTCATAGGCCAAAAACAGGGCTCGATAAAAACGAGGCCTTTCAATGAAAATGAAAAGTGTTTGTTCCAGGTTAATCTATGCCATGAGGTCTTCAAATCCTCCAGGTTTTGAAATTTGAAAAACTCGTTTGATAGGGGTAAAGAGTGACCAAAGTTGACCTCACAGAAACATGTCTCGACATGTTTCTGTTATAACAAGGATTTTAGTTTTCGACTTTTAAACCTCCAAATCAGTATTCCAAGTATAGAAACATGTTATTAAGCATATATAACTTAACTTTAAACAAGATTTAAGTTGTCTTGATTTGTTGTTCACGACACAACCAAAATGGTTGTCTATTGTCTGCTCGACCAAAACAGAAAAAGAAAAGAAGAAAAGAAATGTTTGTGTCGGCTTAATATTTGATTCAAGCTTACTAAAATGAAGTATTAACATGAACTAAAGGGATTAGAAAGGCTAGGACTTACAGAAATTGATGGTGGAAAGGTTCGACTATATTGAGCTTCTACTAGAACCAAAGCTTCCCAAGCTTCAAGCTCCTAATCCACTTGATCCTAACTCTTCTAAGATACTTCTAAGATCAGTAGGTGTATGAGTGAGTGAGTGGGTTGCTGTTTTGAGTGAGGGATGGGGCAAGAAGGGATGAAATGCTTGGCTATTTATAGAGGGAGTGAGCTAGGGTTTCATTTAATGATCCATGGCCACTTGGTAAGTGTTGTGAAGACTCAAGGGGACACAAGAGCAGATTTTTAAAAGATTGTTGGCCATGAAAACCCTAAATCGATCTAGGTTCAATGGAATGGAGGTGTGTAGAAGATTAGGGCACATGGGGAGCTTAACATTTTTGACCATGGTTTGAAGATTAAGAAAGACAAGTGTAGGGGAAGGGTTACTTCCTTATAGAAGAAGATTGATCATGTGTAAAAATCTAGTTAGCTCCTAGTTACATTTGGATTACTTAGTTACATGTGGATCGATCCAAGCTTTAGGTGGCTTGTACATAAGCTTTAGGGTGTTGTACTTAGGCTAGGAAGTGTATTAAACTCAAGGTATGGTTTAGTTTGAAAGAAGTGTGGTTAAAACAAACTAGGGTTTATTTAGGTTTAGGTTTAGGTCAAAAGTTATGAAAAATAATGTGATATTTCAAATGGTGCATTAGGGTGTGGTACCATGGGCTATAATGAGTTGTACTTGAGATTTATAAATGTAGAAAACACATTTATAAGGTTTAGATTAGGTTTACATAAGTTTTAGGTCTTTTTAGTTAAGTTAAAGGATGTAATTATAGAATTTTAGGTTTTCATACATGAGACACTTGTACACTAGGTATAGAGACTTGTACATTTTAGTTTAAATATTGTAAAAATATTAAGTTTAAGTTTTGGTGCATAATGACCTTGTTTTATGTGCTTTAGAGTAGATACACTGAGGTTTATAATGTGTTTAAGTCATTATTATACTCCTATGCATTACTGACTTGTACCTGAGCTTGAAAGACTTGTACCCTTATGTTTTGAATAAAACATGTTACTTATAGTTAGGGTTTGTGATTTTCTCACATGAAATCATAGATTTATGAAGTTAGGGTTTATATCGGGAGTTGAAGTGAAATTAGGGTTTTCGTGCTTTGATATCTTGTACATTGTTATACTTTAGAGTTTCATGGTTTTGATACTTAATATTAGTATTACATTAGTTTTAGGGTTTAGCGGAAACCCTAATGGGTAGAAAATGTTTAATGTGAGCGTATGTTAACGAATTAACGTAAAGTGGCAAGTGCGTTGTTGTAATGTTGTATACTTGACATGTAAGGATGTTTATGTGAAATAAACATAAGTAAGTTGGTGTTGGTCTACGTGGGAGCACGTTTATCAAGTTTGTGAGTTAAATCACACTTAATAGTAATTAATAGAAAAAAAATATATGTAGAAAAGGATAATCATTTTATTAGCACATGAAATTATTTAGTACAAGGTGAAATTTTCCCAGTGGTTACAGTATCCCCCAGTTGAAAGGAATCTCGTCCCGAGATTCAATCTATGTTGGTTGGTAGGTTGGTGAAAAGATGTGGGTAAGCTGCCCGGATTTGATCTTCTCGTTCCCAAGTAAATTCTGGTCCTCTCTTGGAGTTCCATCTCACCTTAACGATGAGTATGCGGCTTCGTTTCAATTGTTTGATCTCTCTATCCATAATCTCCATAGGTTCTTCCACAAAATTGAGTTTGTCATTGAGACGAAGCTCTTTCGTGGGAATCACAAGGGTTTCGTCTGATAGACACTTTTTCAGATTTGAGATGTGGAAAGTAGGGTGTATATTACTAAGTTCTACCGGAAGCTCTAGTTTGTAGGCTACTGGTCCGATTCTCTCTGGAATCTTGAATGGTCCGATATATCTGGGATTCAACTTTCCTCGCTTACCAAATCTAACCATACCTTTCCATGGTGATACTTTTAACATTACCCTGTCACCGACTTCAAATTCCATAGGCTTTCTCCTTACATCAGCATAACTCTTTTGCCTATCTCGTGCAGCTTGCAAACGTTTTCGAATCTGTACTATCTTATCAGTGGTCTCTTGAATGATCTCCGGTCCGGTTAGTTGGGCTTGAGCTTCTCCTACTTCAGCCCAACAAACAGGTGATCGACACTTTCGTCCATAAAGGGCTTTAAATGGTGCCGCTTTAATACTAGCATGGTAACTATTGTTATATGAGAATTCTGCCAAAGGCAAATGTCGATCCCATCCTTTACCAAAATCTATTACACATGCCCGGAGCATATCTTCTAATGTTTGGATAGTACGTTCACTTTGTCCGTCAGTCTGTGGGTGATAAGCAGTACTCATATCCAACTGAGTACCCAAAGCTTTCTGAAGCGTATCCCAAAATCGAGACGTGAAACGAGAATCTGGATCCGAGATAATAGAAATGGGTACTCCATGTCGGGAGACTACTTCTTTCAAGTATAATCGTGCCAGACTTTCTATTTCATCTGTCTCCTTGATTGGAAGAAAATGCGCTGATTTCGTAAGACGATCAACGATGACCCAAATAGTGTCATAACCGCTTGACGTCCTAGGTAGCTTGGTGATGAAATCCATAGTTATTCTTTCCCATTTCCATTCGGGAATCTCTGGTTGAGTCAACAAGCCAGACGGCTTTTGATGTTCTGCTTTAACTCGTGCACATGTCAAACATTTACTGACATACTCAGCTATGTCAGCTTTTATATTTGGCCACCAGTAAAGCTTTTTGAGATCCTGGTACATCTTTTTAGAACCAGGGTGAATAGAATATTTTGACTTATGGGACTCGTGCATAATCACATTCCTTATATCACCAAAAAGTGGTAACCAGCTCCTATTCCTTATACAACGTGTTCCGTCAGAACGAACTTCAAATTCCTTATCCATACCCCTCAAATTCTCAGCTTGAATATTTTCTTCTTTCACCGCTTCTGTTTGTGCATTTAAAATTCGGGACGGCAGATTTAAGTTGATGGTCATGACTAACGCTCTTACTCGTAGAGGCTTAATCCGCTCCTTCCTGCTCAAAGCATCTGCCACTACATTTGCTTTTCCAGGGTGGTAACAAATTTCACAGTCGTAGTCACTTAACAACTCTAACCATCGCCGTTGTCTCCTGTTTAATTCTTTCTGATCAAGAATATGCTGAAGACTCTTATGATCAGTGTACACAACACACTTCGTGCCGTATAAATAATGTCTCCAAATCTTGAGAGCAAACACCACTGCTCCTAGCTCGAGATCATGAGTCGTATAATTCTCCTCATGAGTCTTAAGCTGTCGAGAGGCATAAGCAATCTCCTTCTCTTTTTGCATTAGCACAGCACCAAGACCTTGGTGGGATGCATCACAGTAGACAACAAAATCGTCATTCCCTTCAGGCAAAGCTAGAATTGGAGCTTCACAAAAATTTTGCTTTAACAGCTGGAAAGCTTTCTCTTGGTTTTCTCCCCATACATACTTCATGTTCTTTTGAGTCAATTCCGTTAATGCCTTAGCAATCTTTAAGAATCCTTCTATAAATCTTCGATAATAGCCAGCAAGTCCTAGAAATTGACGCACCTCAGTAGGGGTTGTAGGTGTCGGCTAATTCTTGACTGCCTCTATTTTGGAAGGATCCACATGAATGCCGTTGCGATCAATCACATGGCCAAGAAATTGTACAGTGTGAATCCAAAAATCACACTTGGAAAATTTTGCGTACAATTGTTCTTTCTTGAGTAATCCCAAGATAGTCCTTAAATGCTCTGCATGTTCTCTTTCACTTCGTGAGTAGATGAGAATATCATCAATGAACACGATCACAAATTTGTCCAAATAGGGTTTGCATACCCGGTTCATGAGGTCCATAAACACGGCTGGTGCATTGGTTAACCCAAATGGCATCACCTGAAATTCATAGTGACCATATCTTGTTCGGAAGGCTGTCTTGGGAATATCTTCTTCCCTGACACGCAGCTGATGATAACCCGATCTTAAATCTATCTTGGAGTTAACACTTGAACCTTGTAACTGGTTGAACAAGTCATCAATCCTTGGTAATGGATACCGATTCTTCACCGTAAGTTTATTCAATTCACGGTAATCAATACACATCCTAAAAGATCCGTCCTTCTTTTTGACAAATAGGACAGGAGATGAGGCGAAAAATGAACCACTTTTAGGGGGTCATTTAAGCCCGGAATTGAATTTATTTGATCAAATATTGCCCTAAATCGTTCCTTTTGTGATTTTAGGTACTTTGGGAGAGAAATCTGGAAAAGGAAGCAATTCGGACGTTTTTGGAGCATAAAAGTGAAGAAAACGCCAAAGTCTTAATTTTCCTTGCTGGGAACAGTAGGTGACGGCGTCAAGAAGGAATTTCTGACGGCGTCAAGAGTAATTTCCATGACGACCCAGTACAGAATTGAAGGCGTCACGAAGTAGGGCGTCAAGAGTAAAATGCATGACGGCCTGGAAACGCATAACACATGACGGCGTCAAAAGTAGATCAAGGCAGTCCGAGAAGTATTTTGGCGGCGAGATGACGGCGTCACCGATTTTGTCTTGACGCCGTCAGACGCTATTTCCTATATATAGTTTTCTAACTTTTACACATAAGAGAGAGAAGTTTTGGAGAAACCCTAAGGCCGAACTTAGTACGAATTTTACAGGTTTTTCAAGGGTTCTCAGCCCTTGAACCCTTTCATGTGTAATTGAGATAAGTGTTCTTTTAATTCAATCAATATGTCTATGTGTTGGTTGTCTATATCTTGTTCTTGTCTTAATTCCATCATGCTAGGCTAGATCTATCTTGTGTTTGCTTGGATCTAATGAAACCTAGATGTTAATTATGTGTTGATTACTTGTTTATGGTTGTATTGGATGAATTATTTCGATGTTAGGCTTAAGAAAACTGGCAGATCTCCATATGGTAACATGCTTGAACGTCTTAGGAAACATGAACTGACGTGCACTAGGTTTTATTGGTTGTATTTAATGCATGAGTAAATTCTAATGATCCCATGTTAGGAGCTTCTTAGCCGGCTCGACATAGGAGTGAAGTAGGCACTCATAGGATTAGGGAATTAAGTGCGCCACCCCATGAATGGTATTAAGGAATACAATCCGTCATCCATGCAACTATAACAAGTAATTAACGTGTAAAAGATATCTAGGGAGTAGTGAAATCTAAGTAAACACAACTTCTCCACTTATTGCGCACAACCTTAGTTAATTTAGTTTATTTTCATTTCTAGTATTTTATTTTGATTGCATCTTTAGTATTGGGTTAGTTGACTAGCAACTAATTCCGCCCAAATCCTTCAAACCCGAGATTTTTACTTGCTTTCTAAAAAAATATAAAAATACAAAAATAATCATCCCTCATCTTTAGAACTAGTATTTAGGTTTTCTAATCCTAGCGACACTATTCCTAGCTGAACGATCAATCCCCCGGTACTTGTCACTATATTATACTACAACGATCAGGTACACTGCCTGGTGGGCGTTGTAAGCTTCTCAAGATCCCTTGAGAGGTAAAGCCTGGTGCGATTCCCACGTATCAACAGGAGCTCCCCAAGGTGAAGAGCTTGGTCGAATAAAACCTCTATCCAGTAACTCTTGCAGTTGGTTGGATAGTTCTTGCATCTCGGAAGGGGCTAAACGGTAAGGTGCTCTCGCTACTGGTGCTGCTCTTGGCACCAAGTCAATCTTGAATTCAACCTGACGAACGGGTGGAAGTCCAGGAAATTCTTCGGGAAAAACTTCCGGAAATTCTCTTACAACTGGCACATCCCCCAGTTGTTTCTCTTCTGTCTTTTTCTCAGCCACATGGGCTAAGAAAGCGTGGCATCCTTTCTCGATGTACTTCATAGTTTTGAGACAGGATATAATACTTAATCGGGTATTGCTTTGATTACCCCGAATAACCAAAGTTTCACCCTCAAAAGGAATATGAACCACTTTCTCATCACATATGATTCTTGCGTGATGCTTGGATAGCCAATCCATTCCAATGATAACGTCAAAACTCCCGAGTTCGATGGGCATAAGGTCGATGTTAAAAGGTTGATTTAGTAATGTTAGAGTGCAACCTCGGATTATGGAATTTGTGCCTACTAGTCGGCCATTGGCTAATTCAATTTCATATGTGTTATCTAAGGCAGTGGGAGTGAGTTTAAGTAATGAAGCAAAAGTGATAGATATAAAGCTCTTATCGGCTCCTGAGTCAAATAATACTTTAGCTAAATGTTGGTTGAGAGGAAACATACCCATGACCACGTTCGGGTTTTGCTGTGCGTTTTCGTCTCCAAGAACATACACTCTTCCACGAGCCTCATTGTTCTGGTTTCCATTCTGTTTTGGGCACCGGTTTCTGTAATGCCCCTTCTCACCACATCCGTGGCAAGTGACAGTGACTGGCTGAAGATTTGCTCCTGTTGCTCTACATTCTTTGGTCTGATGTCCTATTTTCTGACACTTGGTGCACTTAACAGTGCATTGCCCATCATGATGCAGTTTGCATCGATTGCACAGTGGTTTCTTTCCCAAATAGCCACCTCCCTCAGTGGGTGTGACGGCATAAGCTTTGGCAGTCCCCTATTTGCGGTTTTATTGTTGGTGGTGGTTATTGCGGCTTTGTTGGTAATTGCGGTTATTGTTGTTGTGGTAGTTGTTGTTGTTGGAATGGTTGTTGTGATGATGGGTTGTTCTTTTAACATCAAGCTTCTTCTTGTGATCATTACTTCCTTGGTTGGACTTACACTTGATTTCCCTATCCATTAGCCTTTGAGCAAACTCAATGGCTTCTTCCAGTGACTTTGGTTTGGAGGCTGTAACATCTCCCTCAATGCATCGAGGAAGTCCCTCGATATACTTCTCCAATTCTTTTTCAAGATCAGGAACCATGGTTGGGCACAACACAGCCAATTCCTGAAATCGCCTGTTGTATGTCTTGAGGTCTGTCCCTTTCACCGCCAGCTGGTGAAACTCATCTTCCATTTTCTTAAGTTCAGTACGGGGACAATATTTCTTGAGCATTTTTGTCTTGAAATCTGTCCAGCTGATCTGGTAAGCTGCTTCAATACCCATAGTGCGGGCAGCAGCATTCCACCAAGACAAAGCATCCTCCAAAAGTGTTCCAGTGGCAAAAGTAACCTTGCAATCATCAGTGCAACCACTTCTCATGAACACAGTTTCTGAGCGCTCAAACCATCGAGCCAAATCAGTCACACCTTCTGTCCCTTTGAAAAAGGTTGGCTTACAGTTCATGAAATCCTTGTATGTGCACTTACGTGCAGTAGCAGCTTCACTTTCTCCATTGTGTCTGGTGGTATTACCAGAACGGGCCATCGTTGCTGCTTGATCTTCAAGTGCTGCAGCCACACTGTCAGCAATCAGTTTTCGAATAGCAGCTTGGGACATGGCTGGTTCTGGAGTCGTAGTTTTTTTTCTTGTACGAGGCATATTTCTATTAACACCACAAGAAAAAAAATATATATGTTTAGATTTTTACATCGTAACCATGTTATATTAATATGATGTAAATAACAAGGTATTATATGTGGAAATCTCAACAATATTGTCACAACATCATCACATTAATTTGAATTTGTAAAAATCACCAAGTCACAACAAATCCAAATACTAAAATGATCAACGCTGGCTCACACCAATCAATATCATAACACATCATAATATAATAAAACACAACCACACATAGCTATAAATAACTTATTTAGTCTGTTACATAACAAAACATATACAAGCGTCTTATTTATGCCACACACCCTGTGGCTGAGATATATATATATATATATATATATATATATATATATATATATATATATATATATATATATATATATATATATATATATCACAAAAGATGCTAGATAAAGATCATATCTAATGATTGCCAGGTGCGCCTCCAATGCGACTCTTAAGCTCCGAAATCATGTTGAGGAGGATCTGCAAGCTTTCCTAATTCTGAACCTGAATCCCTACGACTATTGATTCTAGTGCGGCAATCCTAGAGTAAGCACTTACTATATCATTACTCTGCTCTACCAAAGCTTCTGACATCATCAGATCATTGGCGTACAATAGTGGTATATCTTGACTCATCTGCCCGTGCTGTTCACCTAGCTCATGCATCTGGTTACGAGTTTCCTGCAATTCATTCTTCAGGGTTCCTAATTCTTCCTGTATTGTTGCTTGCCTGTCTATGATTTTTTCGGATCTGTACTCCATTGACTCTATACGCTCAAGTGGCAATTCTTCTAGGTGACCTAAAGCCATCTCAATCTGCTCCTCATAGCGGTCCATACGTGCCATAAGGGTGGAAATGGTCGGCTGTCTATTCCCTGCCGCCTGAGAACTTTCTCCAGTTTCAAAGATTCGTGGTGGAGTAGGGCGATCGGAAGTGGGTGGTCGTGCCAAAGCATTATATCGATCGATAGCAGCCCTTGCTTCAAAACTAAGCTCAAATGGTACAAATAGGGGAGTGAAGTCTGGGGTGATGGTGACGGTGGTGGTGATGGGGTTGGAAGTGATGGTGGTACATGAGTAGGTACCATGTACGGGTGTGGAGATGGTGGAGGTGACGATTGTGTAGATACAGGGTGTGTCCTTTTTCGTGCAGTCTCATGGGTTTTCTTAGGACGAACTGGTGGAATATCTGGTAAAGAGGATGATGGTGGTACCTCGGAAGCACGTGGTCGGATAGAAACTAACCTCTTTCGTGGTGTAATCTTCTTTACGGGACCATTAGGATGCCGGTATAGTTTCATGAATGGTTCGGGTTCATAAGGTTGTAAAACTCGAACTTTCTTACGTTTAGCTGGTAAGTGTGGTGGTGTAGGTGACTCGAATGGAACTGCATCAGCAAAAGTACGGAACCTTTGCCTTGCAAGCACATACGGATCATCGGGAAAAGGAGATATAACAGGTGCCGTCGGGGGGTCCTCAGATGGCTCTTCTGAAGGATCCGACTCCATATCTGATATAGCTCGTCTGGGTGCAAGGGAGTGGACTGGTGAATCCGATAAGATAGTGTTAGGAGGAGTAAGGCATGACATGACTCTGTAACAACCCGATAATTATAAATATCTCACAATGTAACTAAATAATTATCATAACATGCATAAGTAAAGTTATAATGGTGAAGTGGCACGGAGGGCTTTATTTAAGTTTGAGAAAAGTGGTTATAGTTTAGGTTTTATACCTTGTTCTCTATAACCATGGCTCTGGTACCAATCTGTAACACCCCCATTTTTCAGTTACGCAGCGGAATCATAAGTTGGGGTATTACTCCTGGTATCACAGTCACAATCATTGAAAACGACTCGAAAGAGACGTTTTTAAATAAAACGGTTATCATTCATTATTTAAATCAGAGTCTACATAATAGAGGGCCCAACGGGAGTTCTGAAATACATATAAAAGTTTATTCGTTGAATGATAACATAAATGGACACTCTTTTTATAAGAAAGCCCATTGCCACTCCGTGCCAAGTTATGCATCAGTTACCTGAGATAAAACATGCTAAAAAATGTCAACACAAAGGTTGAGTGAATCCACAGTGTTTATAAATAAGTAATAGGTTGAACACAAGTTAAATAATTGTAAAGCAATAGTATTGCAGCACAGCATATTGCCCTAAGTCTCATGACACGCAAACCTTAACAGTGGGACATCATAGTAATGAACTATAATGTAAGTTACTAACATTATAATACTAATGCAAGTAATAATGCCCTCGAGTAGGAACTTGCCAACTTCCTATTTAGTTTTCAAATATAATGCATTTGGTCACTTATCCAGTATCACAAATGGGGCGTCAACTGCCAATAGATCTATTCACTATATTCGCGTTCACTCGTAAGTGATTGATGGCTCATGATATGAGGGTCTTTTAGTGGCAACAAAGCTAACTCAGGCAATACCAGATCAGGATAGCATATAGAAAAATACTTGTGTTCGGTTTGTAGCATGTATCTCCCCACAAGTTTTGAAAAACGTATAAAGTAGTGGGACTATGAACTCAGCTTGGTGATAAAGTAATCTGGATGGAAAACAAATGATGTTTATCGAATAAACTGCTCCGACACGTAACCTAGGGAATGATGTCAAGTATTTGTGAGTTTAAGTATTCGTATTGTGAAAGGATTAAATGTTTGAGTGAGACAACATGAAGTCTCTTCAAAAATTAGTTGATGATTAAGATTTATTTATGTTTTGTTAATTGGTACCGACATGTCTCATAAAGGTTTATATTAATTCCCGAGTTATCTCAGTGTTATCATTATATTCTCGTAATAAAATAAAATATTACACATTTTACCCTGAAGTTTTAGATATTGACAACATTTACCCCTGAACTATCATTAAATGACAATTCATACCCCCAAGTTTTATATATTTACAACTTATACCCTTCAAGTTTTATAAAATTACAATTTATACCCTCAAGTTTGGTGAAATGACAGTTTACCCCTTCAACTACAGTGAAATGACAATTTCTACCCTGAACTTTCCAATATAACACTTTCTACCATTTGACCTTAAGTTTATTTCATTTTAAGTCCGACTCATAAGATTAGTTTAGAGTTTTGACATAAAATACCCTTCATGCAAAAATAACCTTTCATCCGAAGTCCTTTTTCAACGAAAACACACTTTTAGCTTAGGAAAAAGGCACGACTTTCTACGACTCTTATACATATGTTAAAATAAGTTTACAAATATGTTTTACGTAGCTTATCAGCTTATATTTCCAGCTTATTAACTCAAAATAATTAAAAAGATATGTTTATATATTACTCGACAAGGCCAAATTCAAGAGTAAATAAAGGCGAGGCGTTGAAATGTTTTTACTACGTTTTTAATCATTTCAATAGTTTGTCACATGGTCTATCTATAGGTTCAAACTAGAGGTCGTGATTTGTTATAGTTAAGTCACAATTAATTTCTGAAGTTGGACGTTTGAAGCTATTTTTAGTAAGATAAACCAAGTATTTTTAGTTATTTTTAGCAAGTAATAGGCCAAAAACAGGGCTCGATAAAAACGAGGCCTTTCAATGAAAATGAAAAGTGTTTGTTCCAGGTTAATCTATGCCATGAGGTCTTCAAATCCTCCAGGTTTCAAAATTTGAAAAACTCTTTTGATAGGGGTAAAGAGTGACCAAAGTTGACCTCACAGAAACATGTCTCGACATGTTTCTGTTATAACAAGGATTTTAGTTTTCGACTTTTAAACCTCCAAATCAGTATTCCAAGTATAGAAACATGTTATTAAGCATATATATGTTAACTTTAAACAAGATTTAAGTTGTCTTGATTTGTTGTTCACGACACAACCAAAATGGTTGTCTATTGTCTGCTCGACCAAAACAGAAAAAGAAAAGAAGAAAAGAAATGTTTGTGTTGTCTTAATATTTGATTCAAGCTTACTAAAAGGAAGTATTAACATGAACTAAAGAGATTAGAAAGGCTAGGACTTACAGAAATTGATGGTGGAAAGGTTCGACTATATTGAGCTTCTACTAGAACCAAAGCTTCCCAAGCTTCAAGCTCCTAATCCACTTGATCCTAACTCTTCTAAGATACTTCTAAGATCAGTAGGTGTATGAGTGAGTGAGTGGGTTGCTGTTTTTAGTGAGGGATGGGGCAAGAAGGGATGAAATGCTTGGCTATTTATAGAGGGAGTGAGCTAGGGTTTCATTTAATGATCCATGGCCACTTGGTAAGTGTTGTGAAGACTCAAGGGGACACAAGAGCAGATTTTTCAAAGATTGTTGGCCATGAAAACCCTAAATCGATCTAGGTTCAATGGAATGGAGGTGTGTAGAAGATTAGGGCACATGGGGAGCTTAACATTTTTGACCATGGTTTGAAGATTAAGAAAGACAAGTGTAGGGGAAGGGTTACTTCCTTATAGAAGAAGATTGATCATGTGTAAAAATCTAGTTAGCTCCTATTTACATTTGGATTACTTAGTTACATGTGGATCGATCCAAGCTTTAGGTGGCTTGTACATAAGCTTTAGGGTGTTATACTTAGGCTAGGAAGTATAGTAAACTCAAGGTATGGTTTAGTTTGAAAGAAGTGTGGTTAAAACAAACTAGGGTTTATTTAGGTTTAGGTTTAGGTCGAAATTTATGAAAAATAAAGTGATATTTTGAATGGTGCATTAGGGTGTGGTACCATGGGATATAATGAGTTGTACTTAAGATTTATAAATGTAGAAAACACATTTCTAGGGTTTTGATTAGGTTTACATAAGTTTTAGGTCTTTTTAGTTAAGTTAAAGGATGTAATTATAGAATTTTAGGTTTTCATGCATGAGACACTTGTACACTAGGTTTAGAGACTTGTACATTTTAGTTTAAATATTGTAAAAATATTAAGTTTAAGTTTTGGTGCATAATGACCTTGTTTTATGTGCTTTAGAGTAGATACACTGAGGTTTATAATGTGTTTAAGTCATTATTATACTCCTATGCATTACTGACTTGTACCTGAGTTTGAAAGACTTGTACCCTTATGTTTTGAATAAAACGTGTTACTTATAGTTAGGGTTTGTGATTTTCTCACATGAAATCATAGATTTATGAAGTTAGGGTTTATATCGGGAGTTGAAGTGAAATTAGGGTTTTCGTGCTTTGATATCTTGTACATTGTACTAGAGAGTATTATACTTTAGAGTTCCATGGTTTTGATACTTAATATTAGTATTACATTAGTTTTAGGGTTTAGCGGAAACCCTAATGGGTAGAAAATGTTTAATGTGAGCGTATGTTAACGAATTAACGTAAAGTGGCAAGTGTGTTGTTGTAATGTTGTATACTTGACATGTAAGGATGTTTATGTGAAATAAACATAAGTGAGTTGGTGTTGGTCTACGTGGGAGCACGTTTATCAAGTTTGTGAGTTAAATCACACTTAATAGTAATTAATATAAAAAAAAATATACGTAGAAAAGGATAATCATTTTATTAGCACATGAAATTATTTAGTACAAGGTGAAATTTTCCCAGTGGTTACATCTGATTATAGCAAGCTGTTCTCACTGCCTCATTCCAAAAGTGTTTTGAGAGGACTAAACCATTCAATATTGTTCTTGCTGCCTCAATGAGTGTCCTATTCTTCCTTTCAGCTATTCCATTTTGTTCAGGAGTATGAGGAGAAGAGAAGTTCTGAGAAATGCATTTCTCATCACAAAAACACTCAAGGTCATGGTTTTTGAACTCAGTACCATCGTCAGTTATTATCTGTTTAACTTTGACATCATTTGGATTTTCAATGTTTCGAACAAAGGACATGATAGTATTAGTTGCATGACTCTTTTTTGTCAGGAAGTAAACCCAAGTGTATCTTGAGTATTCATCCACAATGACCAGAGTATACTTCTCATGGTGAATTAACATTGGACTAGCAGGTCCAAAGAGATCCATATGAAGGAGGTAAAGACAGCTTTCAATGGAGAAGTTTTGTTTTGTTTTGAATGATGCCCTGTGGTGTTTTCCATTTTCACAAGCTGAGCATGGCTTGTCTTTTCTAAACACCAGGGATGGAAGGCCAAGAACTTTGTTCTCTTTGGCCAGGTTGTTGATATTTTTGAAATTGAGATGAGAGAGTCTTCTATGCCAAAGCCTGTTGATTGTCTCACTTGCCTTAGTGAACAGACAAGTCCCATTCTGAGTGAGAGTTGACATATCTAGGACATAGACATCATCCCTTTTGGGAGCAATCAACACAACTTCTTTGTTGGCATTAAAGATGGTTCCTCTCTTATCATCAAACTGAACTATGTATTTTGCATCACGTAGTTGACTCACACTGATGAGATTGTACTTAAGACCATTAACATAAGCAATTCTTGTAAAAACTATACCATTGTAGTTTACTGAACTATTACCTTTAGTGGGACATGATGAATTATCACCAAATACAACTTTGGGTCCTGGTTCTTCAACATATTTGTGTAGATAATTTTTCACACCAGTCATACTCCTTGAGCATCCAATGTCTAGATGCCAAACAGGATCCCTGGTATGTTTCTGCATAAATAGTAAACTGGGTTAGTTTTTCTTGTTAACCCACTTACTAGTAGGCTTGGCCCTCATGGCCTTTTTGAATTTAGCTATTGAGTTATGGTCTAAGGTAGAATGTACTGAGCTTCCACAAGTTTTGCATTTGGAAGTTGATGAAGACTCAATAGACTGAGAGGTGTTGGAAGTATTTCCTCTTCTAGCCTGAATAACCCTGTCATGTCCTGAATCATCATGGGAGGGATCTCCACATATGTTACAACATGGGTACATCATACAATCATCAGGGAGATGATCATTGAATCCATAGTGAGGACATGGTAGGAAAGGCTTCGCCTTTAGTCTTTGTTTGGAAGGAGAGGCATACTAATAGCCTTGTGTTTTATAGTGTTTTTGTGCATTCAAGGAGAGATTTGTGATCAGAGGTCCTATGGTCCTCTTGTTTGCATATCATACAAAACAGTATTATGTAGCATTATCAGTGGTGATTTGTATGATTGCATAGTTCACATCTCAGTTGGGGTTTGGATGAGGGTTTTGGTTTGGAGGAACTTGAGGAAGTTGGAGGTTGTTGTTTAGGTTTTGACCTAGAATGCATTTCAGTGGACTCAATCTTTTCACTCAACTTCCTGATAAGTTCAGCTAACCGATCATATTTTGAGTCAGTGTTGTCAGATTTCACTTCAGTGGAGACTGAAGGTGTGTGAGTTTCAGTAGGGACAAAGGTAGGTCTCTTAGAGACTTTCAGAGTCTTTGGCCCTGAAAGTATTGTACTCAAGTTTCAGGTACATGATCCTGTTTTCCTTAGTATATGAGGGACCTTCATGGCTATGAACCAAGTCAGCCCATGTCTGCTTGGCAGTTGGACAATTTATGACTAATTCCATTATATCGTTAGGAAGACATGATATAATGATGCTTTTCAAGCGTTGGTGAAACACTCCCATTTTTGACAGATCACATCGGAATATAGATCTAGGGTATTACCAAACAAAGACATGATATAGAAAACGACTCGAAAAGAGATGGTTTTGAAAAAAGGAGATATCATCCATTTATTTTATCAGAGTTTTACAGTAAAAGTTATACTTTTACCAGAAGATAGGTCCCAAAGATACGTGTTTAAGTTATAAGTAGGTGAATGATAACTAGTCTAGACGTCCTCATGTCCAGTGCTACTCCGTGCCATGGGTTCCTAAAGGGCTTAAATAACTAGGAACATGCTTAAAGGTCAACACTAAGGTTGAGTGAGAGTCATAGGTTTAGGTAGAGATAGAGTGAATACAAGCACCACAGGGTTCAGCTTAAACCCATTAGTAGAAAGAGTTATAAAAGAGAAAGGATTATTGCACTAAGAGATCATGAAACCGCACGTTAACAGTCCGGGTCATGGGGTCTGTAGACCAAACCATGAGGGGACGAAAAGGATAACTTGCCAAATTTAATCCTTAGAGGTTTCAAGTATAGTACTTATTGGTTACCAGGCTGAGGTAAACCAAAGGGAGTTATCAAACTCCAATAGATCTATCAACTATACTCGCGTTCACTTGTGTAAAACTCATAAGTGATTATGGCTCATGAATTTTAGTTATTTAATAGTGGCAAAAGTAACACTCGTGCAATAACCAAAGAAAAATACTTGTATTCTATTTAAAGCATGCATCCCCTTCACAGGGTTTGTAAAGCATTTAAAAGTGAGGCTATGAAAACTCACCTGGGTTTAAGGCAAGTGGTATAGGGGTTTAGACGGCTGACTCACGTATCCTGGGGGTAGTTTAGGTGTGTGTATGTCAAGTCCTAGTTTATTGTTTCTAGGTTTTTCAATTAATTACACTTAGGGTTTCTAGATTTAGTTATAACATAACACCGTTCGGGCCATTGTAATCCAGAAGTATAACTCTTCACATGAAGCTCCCTACTATTGTATTATGTTGCCAACATAATACCGTTCGGGTGATCATAATTCAGAAGTATATAACTGATGAGACGAAAAGTGTACCGCTTTTGGGGGGTCATTTAAGCCCAAAGTTGAGATTATTTGATCAAATATTGCCCCTAAATTGTTCCTTTTGTCATTTTTGGTACTTTTGAGAAGAAATTTGGAAAAGGAAGCATTTTGGACGTTTTTGGAGCAAAAAAGTGAAGAAAACGACAAAGTCTCAAAATCATGCTGAAAATTGTACCTGATGGCGTCAAGGATTACTAGTGACGGCGTCAAGACTTGACAAAGAGGTGGATAAATAAAGTTACACGTGAAGCTCCAGAGAGGTTTTTGAAGAATTGTACATGACGGCGTCACCAAGGCCGTCAAGAGTAATTTGCATGTGACGGCCAAGATCAAGTTTACACATGACGACGTCAGAAGTGGATCTAAGCAATACAAGTATTATTTTGGCGACGAGTTGAAGGCGTCAGACCTTACTCATGACGCCGTCAGAGTGTAAAATCTATATATACTTTTCTAGTTTTCATTCATTGTGTGCAACTTTGAAGGGAGAAAACCCTAAACGAATTTTACTATATTTTTGAGGGTTTCAAACCCTTATTTTATCCATGCTTAATTGAAGATAAGTTTTCCAACAATCATTCAATTATTCTATGTGTTGTTTGATTATATCTTATGCTTGTCTTCTCTTTAACATGCTAGGCTAGTTTTCTTTATGTTTGCTTAGATGTAATGAAATTTAGATATTGATTATTGGTTGGTTGGTTGTTTGTTTGTTTATAATTGTTGTGGATGAATGATTTCGATGTTAGGCTTAAAAACCTGGCAGACTTCCAATTGGTAACTTGCTTGAACGTCTTAAGAAACATGATCGGAGGTGTACAACGATAAATTGGTTATATTTAATGCATAGGTAACTACTAATGAGGCCATGTTAGGAGCTAGTAGTCGGCTCGACATAGGAAGAGGTAGAAGCTTATAGAGTTAGGGAAGATCGTACACAGCCCTACGAATGGTATTAAGGAATATAACCCGTCATCCATGCAATTGTAACAAACTAATCAACCGGTAAAAGATAGCTAGGGAATAGTGAAATCTAAGTAAACACATTTTCTCTTATTATTGTTTTTGCCACATTTACTTTAAGTTCATTTTATTTTATTTTGATTGCATCTGTAGTTATTTGGGTTAATTGATTAGCAACTAATTCCGCCCACTCCTTCAAAACCCGAGATTTTTACTTGCTTTCCTTAAAATACAAAAAGAATCATCCCTCATCTCTAGACCTATTTTAATTGAGTTTTAACCCTAGCGAACACTATTCTTTGAGTTGAATGATCAATCCCCCGGTACTTGCCACTATACTATACTACAACGGTCAGGTACACTACCTGGTGGGGATTGCAAGCTTCTCAAGATCTCTTGAGAAGTAAAACCTTTTGCGAGGGCGCAATTCCACGCATCAATAACTCCTCACACAAAGCTCCTGATGTGTGTCAAAAGCTTTAAATTTATAATGCTAGAAATACCTGTTCATCGACTAAAGATACAACATGGGCAGTGTACCCTTTCGAGTGTAATATAGTCTAGGCAAGTCCAGGTCGTCCTAAGGGAGTTGTGCGTTTTCAGATTCAAAAAGTAGTTTAAAAGGAAAGTCCAAATGATTGTCACTATTATAGGACTCTTATTTGTATTAACGGCTAAGTTACTACGAATGCTAGAAATGATTAAGATTGTTATGATGATTATTAAAAACAGTTTTTTTAGGCTAAGAGAGACATGAGTCCAGAAATGATGTAAAGTGTCACACCCCCCAAAATCGGGTCCAGCGGAAGCTGACATGTAGCTGGGGTGTAACTCAATTGGTACCACAATACAAGTACAAAAATGGTTTTCATTTCAATCATTTAGAATAAAATCGTTTAACCAAAAGTATTGACTTTACATCGTTAAAAGTAGTGCGGAATTAGGCCCTTAAAATAGTTTAAAACGGTCCCAAATGAATATCAGAGTCTTCTATGACCATTCCATGCCCTGCCAAAACCTCCAGTAGAGTGCCATTGCTTAATACCTGAAAATACATGCTAAAGTGTCAACATGAGGTTGGTGAGTTCATAGAGTTTAGTGTAAAATGAAATACATTGCATTTGAATGAATATTTTCCAAGGCATCGTAAATCCACTCAGTTCCAAGTCCCACCCATATAAGACTTACCACCTGTGTGTTTATAACCCACTGCTAAAATATGATTTGGTTTATGTAAATGAAAGTAATATTTGGACCACGACGCAATGATAAAGGTAGCAATATTGCTATATAAACAATTTTGACAATGAAGCCATATAAATAAGTCTGACAATGTCGCCAGATAAACAATGATGACAATGAGGTCATATAAAATAAGTCTGACAATGTCGCCAGGTAAACAATAATGACAATGAGGTCATATAAAATAAGTCTGACAATGTCGCCGGGTAAACAATGATGACAATGAGGTCATATAAACAAATAATAATGTTTAAGAGACAAGTCACAATACAAGTAAAACAAGCATGGTGTTTAATTGTAAAACGAACAGTGAGTTTAAATGTAAAACGAGCATAAAGTTGAAAACATGTAATTGAGCATGTATCTCCCCCAAAGAGTTTACAAAACAATTAAAAGAGTAGGGGCTATGACTCACCTGGTGCGATAGCTACGATGACAAAAGTGAATACACTGAAATGAGGCACGATCTCTAACCGCAACCTAATATGAATGATATGATCTAATGTAAGAAATGAAATGATGCTACACATGCAAATATGTATGTTATCGATACCACTCGTGAAATTTGTAAATAATTTTTATCGTCAGAAAATACATTTTTGACATCACGTTAAGTTAATAACCCCTTTTCATGTAAATATGTTGAAACGGTACTCCACGATCCTTGTTTGGTGTTTTATCGGAAAATATATTGTTTTCGTTTTAAAATGACACTTTTCATACTTGAAAATATGACCAAAATGGCCTCGCAAAACTAGTCGCGAAATATTGTACGTTAAGTGTTAATGGTCAAGCTTGGCGTTTTTGAAAACCTTGTAACATTATCTAGGTATTGTCTCATTTAACTTTTGATCGTACGCGCCTCGACGGTTAAGAAATATCGCTTCCAATGTCGTTACTTGAAAATATAATGTTCAACACTTAGAAAAATTTTATTATAGTAAAAGCTGTCAAAATAATAACTTTGAAAGGATTTTCGGGTAAAAAGATGAGGCTGTAGTTTATTCGTTATAAGTCTATTCGACGAACGGCCAATTGATTTGAAAAGCTTGCTAGAAGATCTTGATTTCATATGAAGACGGATCGGACTCAAACCCTACCAATTATGGAGAAAAATAGCCAAGAAAGTGGTGTCTCGCAAAAACAGTTTAGCGGCAAAATTATAATAGAAGTGCTGATGGAATTATATATATATATTGTCGGATTTCAAACACTTGTATCTTTTTCGTTATAAGCTCGTTTTCTATGTTCTTTATATCCCCGGAATCGTGGGACAACGTATTAACATATTTTTTATAAGTCGGGATGGCTAGATCAAGTTTTACACCTCAAAATAGTCCGCAAAAACTGTTCGACAGCAACCTAGTTTTCTGAAAACATGGTTTTCGTCGTTAACTTGTTTTTAGCATAACTTCTTCGTTATAAACTCGTTTTAATCCGTTGTTTCGCCCATAGGTTCATTTTTGAAAGTATTTTATAAATCTTTGGTCCAAAATTACACCCTAGCCCCTGAGTTTCCCATGTTTTGCAAAATGGGACAGCAACTATATATATATATATTGTCAAAACTTATTTTCTTGGTGCCAAACTTGTTCAAGACTTAACCAAACTACTTCAAATCAACTCCACAAATACTCAATCCTACTATACACCTTCTTAGGGTGTCATGGGGTCCTAAACATCACCAATCTTGGTGGATCTCTTGAAGTTACTAATAAAAATTATAGATCTAAGATTAAAGAGTATTATTGTATAAAGTGGTATATATAACATATATATTTGCATGATCTACTACTATGACTTGAAAATACATCATGTTACTAGTTAAATGAAAGTATGAGATGATGAAAAAGTTCACTTGAAGCTTACTTGAAGATTTGAGGTGATTTGGATGAAAACCTTGGGATTTTTATTTCAAAATCCTAACTAGATTATTACTAGGAATAGATTAAACACTTGAGCTTGAAAATTTGATGGATCCTTTCTTGATTGTTGTTGGTGGCCGAATCACATGAAGAAGAAAGAATGAGAGAAAAACTTTTGCTAGTTTATTTGTATAATAGATGAAAATGGAGATTTGAAGTATAGATATTTATGGGACAAGATCCCTAAATCAAGGTGGGGAGGGTGGGTTTTAGTAAGAAAAGGTTGAGTGTGTAAGTAAAATGAAGACTTTTGTGTATATTTAGTTAGTTATTGTGTAGTTTAAGTGTTACCGGGTACCGAGTTAACTAAAAATAAATTGTGTCGTGTTGAAATAAAATATGACGAAGTTGTAAAAAATTATGAAATTACATTCCTGATAAGAATCGGGTATTAAAATAATTGTCGAGTTGAAATATCGTGATTCGACGTAATTTTAGGCGTTTACCGGAAATAATAGCAAATGGTTTCAAAACACCGGGTAAATTAATAATATAAATTTTATATTATTATAATGAGTATGAAAATATATTAGGATCGTAGACGGAAGTATCGGGTATATGTTATTAGCAAAAACTGAGTGGTAACGTTAATTACAAATTAATCATACGTAAATGGAAATAATGCATATCCGTGCATGATCTAAAGTGCTGATGGTGTTACTGATGATATGTAAACTACTCCAGTCTATATGACGTGTCCCAACTGATGATGCATAAATTCGCAGCTAAACCTAACTGGTTACGCGAATTTTGATACCCGTAAACTAGATTTATGAAATGATGAATGACAATCGTGAATAGTGATTTTCTTCCAGGAATGAATAGTGTCATATGAATAGTAAAATTTTCGAACGATTCTCGGAATCTCAAACTAACTCCGAAAACGATGAATAGTAAAATGATGAATAGTGATCGGTGAATAGTAATAGATGAATAGTAACTTCCGAGATGAATAATGAAATTTCGATGTTTGAAAAAGGACCTGAAATTACGAGTTGTGACAGTCTTCCCCTCTAACAGGAACTTCATCCCGAAGTTCAGTTTGTGTTGGTCTCTGGAGTGGTATTGGTGAAAAGATGATGATATTTATCGTGTAAACTATTGAGCTCTAATATGAGCTCAAGTCTGTAGGCCACTAGGCTTATTCTGTCTGAAATATTGAATGGTCCAATATATCTCGGGTTTATCTCTTCATGTTTGTGAATTGTGTCTCAATGATGTTGTCCTTGGGATCGTGTGATATCTATTGTTGTAAGTGAACCCAGTTTATAGCAAATGGTCAGCCCAACCATTTCCAGAATCAATCACACCCGATTTGGGCATATCTCCCTATATTTGAATCATTCTCTAATTCTGACCATTGGTCTAAAGATGATAGGTGGTGTGGTTCCAAAGGAATCTTAATGAAATCTGCCAGAAGTTTGAGGTGAATCGAATTCCTCCATTAGGAATAGTTGGAATAGGTATCATGAATCTTGTGGAAAAATCTTACAAGGTTAAGTCCGTCAAAGGGTGTTATTAAAAGGATTAGGTTAGGATAAGGTTGTGATTCCTCCGCAGGAATGTCATGAATTGAGTCTTTCTCCACCTACGGTGCTTAGTCTCCATTACTAAGATTTTCCCTAAGCTCTATATCGTCAAATCACAAAATCCTAAATGTATAAGTGATGTAATATAGTGATTGATTTTCAAAGTTTGTTTTGAGATTGTGTGTTTTGTTCATAAACCTTCCCTGAATAAATGAGTTTACAACTTTAATCAAATGGCTTTCTAAGTAACATTTTTCTTGATGTTTCCAAATTTAATAGTTATGCAAGATTGGACTGTTTTCAACATCAGATGGATAGTATGGTTTACCAAAGATCGATGTTTAAAATTTCTTAACATCCAATACATTTGCAAAAGATTAACCAAAAGAAATTTGCTTGTCAAAATAAGTGCCTCAGAAAAGTATTACTTACAAGATATATGTTTTGTATAACTGTAGTTTAGAGAAAAATCCATTTAAAAGTGAAAGTATTAAGGGGATAAAATAGTCGGGTAGGTATGTCTGCACAAATGCATAGGTGTCTAACATGTTTGGATAAAGTCTATTGGTGAGGACATGTTCAATTGAAGGTTCTATAGTCTTGGTTAGGAGGTTGGATTTATCTCTATGGTGTTGCTTAGTGAGCACTCATATCTAAACGAATCTTGTAATTCAATCAAGCCAATACTTTCTAGATGGTAGATGAATAGTAAAATTTTTGAACGCTTCTCGGAATCTCAAACTAACTCCGAAAACTATGAATAGTAAAATGATGAATAGTGATCGGTGAATAGTAAATGATGAATAGTAACTTCCTAGATGAATAATGAAATTTCGATGTTTGAAAAAGGACCTGAAATTACGAGTTGTGACATAAAGATATGTTTATCACAAACAAGGCATACAAGTGGTTAATAACGAGTAATTACCAACACATGTATATCTACCGAATATGCAAAGTAACCCTTTCGGCCTATAATTCTATGCACATCAAGTGCATTAAGATAGGTTTGCGACCAATGTTTATGCAAGTAAACTTCTCCTAATCAAGTTCGTTAGACATGAGAAAAAGCCTTAAACATGTAATCAAACGGGTTGTCTAGCAATTTACTATCCAATTCTCACAAGTTTAGTATTGATTCGCTTGGCCAAAACGACTCAAAATCAACCACACCTTTTGGCCTAATATGATCAACCAAAGGATAGACAATGATCCGAATAATTACATATCAAGTATACAAGCATAAACAATGTAAAGCATAATAATACATACAAGACTATATCATATTTCTCATGACGCCCAAACAAACATAATTGACTACTCCATAATCACAGAAGTAATACTCATATTAAAATCATAAAATTCAGGAACAGTCATATTAAAAAGATAATAGAAGTATACCAAAGTTTACAAGATCGAATGCGATAGAATTCTTACAATTACAACCCGAAATATGTCTTCACCACTACTCCTATATGAGCCACGAATTTTCAGAGGTATGTCACACCTTCTGGGACTTGGAACACGTTTAGGAATCTTTGTTGGGGTTTGGGAATGGATGTGGTGGTACCAAGGGTGATTTGGTGTAAGAATCACCCTTTCTATTTGATGATTTGTATGTGATGGATGGTATTTCTTATGGTCCGGTTTTGGGTCATATTTATAGGCTACATGACACTTAGGGGCCAAGGCAAGGGTATAGGATCGGATTGGTAATGAATGAGAGTCATAAAGATGCATTTAAGCTGATCAGAAGCAGAAGTACGCCACTCTTTATGGAAAGCACGGCAATTATGGGGCATTTCAGCTATTGACTCCAAACCAAAGTTTTAGATAATTCTCTTAGCTTTTCGTGGCCGTGAACGGGAGGTAAAACGGAGTCCGTATGCTCCAGATATGGCCAAAACCGTGGAGGTGCGTCGGGAGATCATTAACTTGAGTTTGTTTCTTTGTTTAACTTCCATAACTCCGTGTTTTCTTCTGATAACACCGGCAAATATAGTACTAAACACCGGCGGGCTTCAATACTTTTCTTGGCGCCAAAGAGTCATTAATTGAACTGAAGATCAACGCACTTTATTCTTGAGATCGTCGCTCTTGACGATGCTGACTCAGATATGTACAAGACTTATTACGCCCATGTAACCGGCGTACATAGACACGAAGAGCGGCGTGCTTTTCTTCTTTGACAGGCAATATATTGCATTAGCAACCATATGGTCTAGATACTTTTACTTAATCTTGATTCTTGAAGTTCTTTGTCGACTAGACCTGAAATGTATTTTCATGCAATTAAGTATCGAAAGTCCTTATAATCCATTAATATATAAGCATAAAAGCATAGATAACGCGTATATAAATATGTATAAATAAAGTGTTATCAGCTCCCTACTATTGAGTTATGTTGTTATTAGCATTTAGATATACATAACACCGTTCGGGCCATCATAATCTAGAGTCATGTAGTAAACGTTTGAGGAGCCAGGACACTTTAACTCGTAAACCCAGCAAACTCGTTAAAACGAATACCCAAATGAAACCCCTCACATGAAGCTCTTTAGTATTGTGTTATGTTTTAAGTAAAAATAGGTTTTTATTAGTTATATGAAAATAATCCGTTTATACCCTTCAAGTATCACATATTTACAATTTCTACCCTAAACTTATATATATATATATATATATATATATATATATATATATATATATATATATATATATATATATATAATATAGATAAAATAAGTTCAATCTTAAAGTTGTAAAAATAAGATCCAACTAAAATCTGATAAGTGACACTCTCGTTAAAAGAAAATTAAATTTTTTATTGAGTACAACTAAAATTGTTAAAGTTCCGATGGGTTTCTTTTTTAAATTGACGAAACCAAGGTGATACACTTTGATTCGATATATAATGTATCAGGCTAAGGTGATACACTTTGATTCGACATGTAAATTTATAGTTGTGTATCACTAATCTAAACTCATGTATCAGTTGTTTATTTGTTGTTAAAATGTTAATTCGTATTAATACTTTAATTTTTGTGTATTATTGCTAACTAGCAGGATCCCGCGCAATGCAGCGGCGGGTACTCTGCGACTATATTTTCTAGCAATGTGATGTTATGCGACCACATTTTTTTTAACAATTAATTTACAAATAACAACAAATTTAGTTAAGATAGTAGTATAATTACAAGTACTTAAAAGGGTTTTTTAGTTTTATTTGTGCTTTAAATAATTGTATTTGTACATTGTGCTAAGGTAGTTGTATATATCCATACGAACCCGAATAATCTTAAAACAAAATAATAATCAATCTCGGAAAATTGAAGCTCAATCAAAACCGCCTTGAAAATTATACCAAAAGATTAACGAAACTTAAAAAAAATAATAATAAACATATATATTCTGCCGCCTAAGATCCCATTTAATGGTGATATTTCATTATTTTGCTGCCATAAGAAAAAAGAAACTTACGTCTTCTGTTCCTTCATTATTCCGCTGCCTAAGATCCCATTTAATGGTGATATTTCCATTTGGATCTAACGGATCACACCCATCTGCATAAATTAAATATGAACAAAGCCCAATACCAAGAACCAGATTGAAGCCCAGTCCAATAACACACTTTTATAACACACACAACCATAATAATTTGCACACTAAATAAACCTAATCCTCCAAAGACAAAAGAACTCGGCCACACTTTTAGATAAAAAAAAAAATCTTCCCTGTCAATCAAATCTGAACACAACCAAACTCTTGTATCTTCTCTTCTCGTCTCAATTAATCCAAACGAATCAAAAGCACATTCTATTTCTTGGTTTTCTTTAATCCGAATGAAAGAAGGTATAAAACCTTTTGGTTTTGTGCTTTCTTTAAGATTCGAAAATTAAAAAAGAAGTAAATGTACTTCTAAATAGATCGATGATGGGTTGTACAGCTCTTTGAAATGTCGAGTGTCTTGTTTTGATTTGTACATTTGTTAGTTAGTTTAAATTGAAACAAAAAAGGAGGCGGTTCTACCTTCGTGTACTTCTTTCACATGTTCCAGGGCCTTAGTTAGTTTAAATCGATTTGGTTTGTACTCCGTAGTTAGGAAAAGTTTGCATTTATGGCTCGGAATTATTAAATATGGATGGGTTTTAATGGAGGGTTGTACACTGTGTTTAAATAATTGTAATATTGGGTGTATGGTGTTTTTAATGCTATTAATGTATAATTCATAGGATTTTGGTCTGAATTTCGCTTTTGCTAATTTTTGTTATACACCATGTACTGGTTGTTGTAATTATGAAAATCGCTTGCTTTAAAGTGTTGTAAACCATGCATCATTTTTTGTACATCTGAATTTTTTGGAGAGAGGGTCATTCTTCCATTATAAGTAGTATAGATATGATTATTTATAAAATGGTTTTAGTGGTTGTTTAGACTAGATCTTATTTTTACAACATTAAGTTTGATCTCACATTAACCCTACTATATATATATATATATATATATATATATATATATATATATATATATATATATATATATATATATATATATATATATATATATATATATATTAAACATTTAACTTTATAGATTTCACATACTTAGTCCCTACACTTATGTATTTTAGATAAATAGCATAAATGGTCCTAAACTATATTAACTTTCAATATTTACTATTTATACCCTTAACTTTATAATATTTGCAAAATTAGTCCTTATAAGTTTATAACTTGTTTTACTTTATATCATAAGGTTTTAGAACTTTGCAAAAAGGGTCCTTGTACTTTATACTTCTAAGATATGTAAAAAATAGTCCTTAGACTTAATATTTTTAGAAAGCTAACATATATACCCCAATGCATGAAAACTATTGCAAAACTAGTCATAATTTCATGTAAACTATATTTTTATGAAACAAAAGAGTTTCTTAGCTTATGTTTAGCTAATATATGTTCATTTAAGTTACCTAAACTATCATATAGCACATGATAAGGCAATTTACCATAGAAACATGAATTTAGCAAAAACTAGGGTTTCAAAATGAAAACTTGTAAAAGAAAATGATCAAGGGTCTAGCTTAGGTTTCTAAAGGTTATAGGGCATATCCTAAGTATCCTAGGTCAGTACTAAAGATATTAGAATCAAAGATTAAGGCTTACTTGGTTGTGGGAGGCTTAACGTCAGAAACTAGGGTTTCTTAGCTAAAAATGGAACTCGACTAGTATCTAAGGCCTTGCTACTCGACTTCTAAGGGTTCTAGGGACTTAGTACTACAGAATACGTGAGGTAGAGAAGAGAGGGGAGGTGTGATTTGAAATGGTGAGGGTTTGGGAACTATTTATAGGGTCGTTTGGTGTGTCGAGCAAGAAAGAAAATAAAGAGGTGGCGGGGAGGGGGGCTGATTAAGGGAAGCTACTAGGTGATGAGGGGAAGCTAGAGGGTGACTAAGAGAGCCTAGGAGTAGCTAGGGGGCTAGGGGAGGGTTTGTGGTGGTGGTTAAGCCGCGGCACCAAGGTGGTGACAAGGTGGTGATCCACCACCTTGGGTGCTAGCTTGGGAGGTGTTAGGTTGCCTACTTGAGGTGCTTAAGCCAGTAGGGTGCTTGGTTGAGGAGCTTGAGGTGCTTTGGTTAAGTTTTTACTAGTTTTGGTTTAGTTTAGACTTAGTTTTGTCTAGTGAGAGATTAAGGTCTAGCCTAAGTTTTAGTGCCTAGATTAGGGTCCTATGAGTGTTTAGTGACTAAGATTAAGTCCTAGGAGGCTTATACTAAGTGTTGGTAGCTTGTGGTAAAGTTTTGGGAAGGTTTGACCTAGTTTTGGGACTTATAAACCCTAGTTATGGTTTTGTACTTAAGGGACTTGTACCTAAGTTCTATGGAGTTGTACTATGGTCTAGGGTTTCTAAGATATCCTAAAGTTGCTATTGTAACTTATACCTAATCCTTGAACACTTTCAAACTAGTTTAGATAAGCAAGTAGGGTTCTAAAGATAACCGTAAACACATAGGGTGCAATTAGGGTTTTGTTAGGGTTTCTAATAGATATAGTATACTAGAGTGATAGATTACTTAGTGTATTAGTGTTTATAACCTAGACTTTACATACCTGGATGTTTACAAGAGGTAAACATAGTGGTGTTGAGCATAGGTGGATACGTGAGCAGGTCTAAGAGTCATATAGGTAATAGAGATGTAATAAAGCAAAAATTTTACTCGGGAAAATGACATAGGCATTTCTAATCCTATAGGATGCTTAGTGAGGGCCTAATTTAAGTTAGTAAGGCATAGCTAACCTAGGGGAGGTTTAGTGGGGAAGTTAGTGGGTTACTACAGTCTCCCATCCTAAAAGAAAATCTCGTCACGAGATTTAGCTAGGGTTAGTAGGCGAGGGTGAAAATAGGTGTGGATATTTAGCACGGATTTGATCCTCTCATTCCCAAGTATACTCTGGTCCTCTTTTTGAGTTCCAACGTACCTTAAAGATAGGAATCCGGTGGTGTTTTAGATTTTTGACCTCTCGGTCCATGATTTCTATTGGTTCCTCTATGAAATTGAGCTTATCATCCAACTGAGGCTCTTTCATAGGAATGATGAGTGATTCGTCAGACAAACACTTCTTAAGATTGGAGACGTGAAATGTGTCATTATGTTACTTAGTTCATTCGGTAATTCAAGTCGGTATGCCACCGGACCAATTCGTTCAATAACCTTAAATGGCCCGATGTATCTCGGATTTAGCTTTCCTTGCTTTCCGAAACGAAAGACACCTTTCCTTGGTGAAACTTTCAACATAATCCTATCTCCGACTTGGAATTCTAAAGGCTTACGTCTTATATCGGCATAACTCTTTTTCCGATCTCTTGCTGCTTGTAAGCGTTGTCGGATTTGAACTATTTTCTCATTAGTCTCATGGATTATCTCTGGTCTCGTAAGTTGTACTTCTCCAACTTCGGCCCAGCAGACAGGGGATCTGCACTTACATCCATAAAGTGCTTCAAATGGTGCTGCCTTAATACTAGCATGATAACTATTATTATACGAGAATTCGATTAACAGTAAGTGTTTCTCCCATCCTTTTCCAAAGTCTATCACACATGCTCGAAGCACATCCTCGAGTGTTTGGATAGTCCTTTCACTTTGACCGTCAGTCTGAGTATGATATGCCGTACTCATGTCTATCTGAGTACCTAAGGCACTTTGCATAGACTTCCAAAATCTAGATGTGAAATGAGAATCACGATCTGATATGATAGATATTGGCACTCCATGACGGGAAACTATCTCCTTGAGGTACATCCTAGCAAGGGTTTCCATATCATCCGTTTCTCGCATAGGGGTGAAATGAGCTGATTTCGTAAGATGATCCACTATAACCCAAATACTATCATGTCCGTTGGATGTTCTAGGGAGTTTTGTAATAAAATCCATCGTAATCCTTTCCTACTTCCAAATGGGAATTTCAGGTTGCACCAATAAGCCGGATGGCTTTTGATATTCAGCCTTTACTCTAGAACATGTTAAACACTTGCCCACATATCTAGCAATGGATGCCTTCATGTCGGGCCACCAATAGTGTTTCTTCATATCTTGATACATCTTATCAGAACCTGGATGGATGGAGTACTTGGATTTATGGGACTCGTGCATTATCAAATTCCTTAAGTTACCATAATATGGTAACCATCTCCGATTCTTAATACAATGAGTTCCGTCTGAACGTATCTCAAAAGCCTTGTCCATCCCTCGTAAGTTCTCAACTTTTATATTTTCCTCTTTGAGGGCTTCGTTTTGGGCTTTGAGTATCCTAGAAGGTAGATTCGATTGAAGAGTCATAACTAACGACCTAACTCTAAGTGGGTTGATTCGTTCCTTATGGCTCAAAGCATCTACTACTACGTTAGCTTTGCCAAGGTGGTAATGAATCTCACAATCATAATCAGCGAGCAATTCTATCCAATGTCGTTGTCTCATGTTCAACTCCTTTTAATTAAGAATATGTTGTAGGCTTTTATGATCGGTGAAAATCGTACACTTTGTGCCATACAGATATTGTCTCCTTATACTTAGGGCGAACACTACTGCTCCTAATTCTAGATCATGTGTTGTGTAATTCTCTTCATGCGGTTTGAGTTGTCGTGATGCATAGGCGATAACCTTGTCTCTTTGCATCAATACAGCTCCAAGACCTCGACGCGAAGCATGACAGTAAACAACGAAATAGTCGTTTCCCACTGGTAATGCTAAGATCGGAGCTTCACACAACTTTCTCTTCAAAAGTTGGAAAGCTATCTCTTGGTCTTTTCCCCAGGCAAACTTCTTGTTTTTCTGGGTTAACTCAGTCAAAGGTTTTGCGATCTTTGAAAATCCCTCAATAAACCTTTGATAATAGCCCGCTAGTCCTAAGAATTGGGGTATTTCAGTAGGATTCGTCGGATACAGCTATAATTTTTGTAGGATCGACACGAAGTCCTTGTTTATCTATCAACTGTCCGAGAAATTGCACGACATTAATCCAGAATTTCGCACTTAGAGAACTTTTCATAAAGCTTTTCTGTCTTAAGTAATTCCAAGATTATTCTCAAGTGTTTAGCGTGCTCTTCCTCATTACGAGAATAGATAAGGATATCATCTATGAACACTATAACAAACTTATCCACATATGGTTTACACACTTGGTTCATGAGATCTATGAAAACCGTAGGTGCGATTGTCAAACCAAATGGCATCACTTGAAATTCATAGTGCCCATATCTCGTTTTGAAAGTGGTCTTAGGGATATCCTCTTTCCTCACTCTCAGTTGATGATAACCAGATTGTAAGTCGATTTTCGAATGAACGCTCGAACTTTAAAGCTGATCAAATAAGTCATCAATCCTAGGTAATGGGTGTCGATTCTTGATAGTAAGTTTGTTCAATCCACGATAATCGATACACATCCTAAAAGATCCATCTTTCTTTTTAACAAACAGAATAGGAGCTCCCGAGGGTGTCATACTTGGTCGTATGAAACCTTGATCAGCTAATTCATGAAGTTGTTCAGAGAGTTCCTTCATCTCTGAAGGGGCTAACCTATAGGGTTCTTGGGCTATAGGTGCCGCTCCGGGAACCAAATCGATTTGAAATTCTATTTGACGTACCGGAGGTAAGCCAAGTAAATCCTTAGGAAAAACTTCCGGGTATTCCCTGACTACAGGGATCTTATCCAGTTGTTTTTCGTCTGGCTTAGTCTCCATTACTTAAATAACGAAGACTTGACAACCTTGTGATATGTATCGTTCCCTTTTGATACATGAGATGAGGTTAAGACGGGTTTTACTTTGATCTCCTCTAACAATTAAAGTTTCACCGTTGATAGGAATATGGATGATTTTCTCGTCACAAAGAATCTTAGCTTGATTCTTGGACAACCAATCCATTCCCACAACAACGTCAAAACTACCGAGTTTAATTGTTATGAGATCAATCTCAAAAGGGTGGTTAAGTAGGGTTAGGGTACAACCCCGTGACTACGCTCGGATCCTGTTGGCCATTCCTATCCCTCAGCATATAGGCTCTTCCCTGGGCACCATCAGTAGTTTTCTTCTGACATCTATTTGCATAGTGTCCTTTCTCTCCACAAGCACGACAAATGATCGTTACTAGTGGAGGATTTCCCCCAGTAGTTGGTCTTTTGGGCTTGTAATCCTTTGAATGGTGGCCCACCTTGTTGCATATATTACACTTGATGAAACAAGGCCCTGTGTGGTGCAAAGCACACTTCCTACACAGAGGGGCTTTCTCAGCATAACCACTTCCCTTATTTGGAGTGGCGGCATAAGCTCTAGTAGCTTCTGGCCTTGGGTTCGGCTGAGGATAGGGGTTGGTACGATAATTACTAATAGTATTACGGGAATTGCCGAAAGCTCTCCCATCATGGAACTTTCGTTTATTATCGTTGGGCGTTGGCACAGTGTTGTGCTTTGTTACTTGATCCATTAACCTTAAAGTAATGTTAATGGCTTCCTCTAAAGTTTGTGGCTTTGAGGAAGTAACATTCCCTTCGATACTCCGGGGTAAACCTCCGATGAAAACTTCTATCGTCTTTTCAGTAGTTGGCACCATTGTAGGACACAAAGTTGCCAATTCCTGAAATCTCCTAATATAAGTTTTGACATCGTTCCCCTTCACAGTCAAGTTATAAAACTCATCTTCCATTTTCTTGACTTTTGTTCGAGGGCAGTATTTCTTAATCATAAGCTTCTTAAATTCAGTCCAGGTGATCTTGTATGCCTCCTCAATACCTATTGGTTGAGCATACGAGTTCCACCAGGACAAAGCTTCTTCGGTAAGAGTACCGGTAGCAAACTTAACTCTACAATCCTTAGTACAGTTACTACGAGAGAACACTAATTCACACCTTTCAAACCAGTGAATCAATCCTATGGCCCCTTCTATCCCTTTGAAATTGAAAGGCTGACAGTTCATAAATTCCTTGTAGTTACTCTTCTTCACTATAGGAATTTCGGGGTTTCTAGCCATGTTAGCTTCCCTAGCTTCTAGTGCCACAGTCACACTGTCAGCAACTAGTTGCCGGATGGGTTCCTGAGTCATGGCGGGAGTAGTATGAGTAGTCAATCTCGTACGTGCCATTCTATAGACGGTTTTAAGATGAGATGAGATAAGAATAATGCCGTAGTCAAATATAATGAGGATTAAGATTCGACATAGACATTCTTGCAAGTTCTAAATAATAGAATCTTGTGTAAAGACGAAAGGTATAAGTTTGAACTGATACCAAGGGTTGGGAATCCTAAAACTAAAAGGGCAGAGTTCCTAATAAGATTTGCTAAATCCCCGGAAGTTCGTTTCCCCCATCTAAAGGTATAGTGATGCTAATCTTAAAAGTTCTAATTGTTATAAGTTTTTAGTGTTCATAGGTATAATTTTAAGTTTCCTATAACCTCGAGTAAGCCTATAGTGGTACCTAATATGTGATACTTAACTTAAGAAGACTTAGTATAGAAAAACTATAACTTTTATTCCTATATCTTACAGGTTGAAAACTTAACAACTACTCGTATAACTAAGTTATATGTTTAAAACTAAGCCTATAACCTTACTAGTTTGATCCTTTGCTATTCTTAAGTTCCTAGATTGCTTCTAAAAGATCTCTTATATCTGACCTATGATTATTTTTAATATCCTCGATGATCATTTCTAGAGTGGAAAGCTTAACATGAGCTGTAACTACTTCATTAGAGTAACCTTCATACGTTATTTGTAACTTAGAAATTTGATTACGGGTTTTCCTAAGTTCTGTTTCTGACCTATCATAGTCTTTTTGAATTATAATCCTACCTTTTTCTAGATCACTAATCTTATTTTCTACTTCCTCGATACGTCCTAAGGACAACTTATCTAGGTGATTAATTATATCCTCAATTTGTTCCTCATGTCTCTCTAAAGGTGTTTTATAAGAACTATTTCCTATTTCATACCTAGGGGAGGTGTAGGTGGTATAATACGCAATTTCTTACGGGGAGGGGAAACTACTTCGGGGACATAGCAATCTTGGGTTTTAAAGTGAGGTATAGATGGAGTAGGGGTGAGAGTAGGCACTATAGGAATATCACCACCATATGCTTGCATATAGTAATTATATGTTTACATATAGGGATCATTCGGGGAGGGTTCTATAGCTAAGGCAACTAGGACATTCTGAGCTAATTCTTCCGGAGAGTTAGAATCAGAGAATGAATGACTAGCAGTAGCTGGGGCATACTCATAACTATCTAGTGAATTATCCTCATCATTGGTTTCTGACACGATGATAGGATGGTTAAAGGAAGACATGCCTAACTGTAATACCCGGTTAAAGTATCTTAGCATTCTTCTATCTTATGTTATATCCTAAAGGCAAGTTAAGGAACGCAATAGGGAATCTATCTTGAAGGCAATAGGGAATCTATCCTAGAGGCAATAAGGAATTTATCCTAAAGGCATTAGGGAATCTATCCTAGAGGCATTAGGGAATCTATCCTAAAGGTAGTTCGGGGATTCAAGTGGCACGGAGGACCTTTTTAGAAAAAGACTGGTTATAGTTTTAGGAAAAACCTTTTGTTCTCTATAACCAAGGCTCTTATGCCAATCTGTAATACCCCCATTTTTTACAGATCACAGCGGAATATAGATCTGGGTATTACCTCATGGCAACAAAGACATGATATAGAAAACGACTCGAAAAGAGACGTTTTTGAAAAAGGAGTTATCATTCATTTATTTTAGTAGAATTTTACAGTAAAAGTTATACTTTTATCAAAAGAGAGGTCCCTAAGATACGTGTTTAAGTTATAAGTAGGTGGATGATAATTAGTCTGGACGTCCTCATGTTTAGTGCCACTCCGTGCCATAGGTTCCTAAAGGGTTTAAATACCTAGGATAACATGCTTAAAGGTCAACACTAAGGTTGAGTGATAGTCATAGGTTTAGGTAGAGATAGAGTGAATGCAAGCATCACAGGGTTCATCTTAAACCTAGTAGTAGAAAGAGTTATGAAAGAGAAAGGATTATTGCACTGAGCTCATGAAACCGCACGTTAACAGTCTGGGTCATGGGGTCTGTAGACCAAACCATGAAGGGACGAGATGCCAAAGTTAATCCTTAGAGGTTTCAAGTATATTACTTAGGGCCCGCTTGGTTCAAAGTGGGGAAAGGGAAAGAGAAAGGGAATGCAAAGGAATGAGTGAGGTGGCTAATCAATACCTTACCCCCTAATTTACTCTATAATGGTTGATTACCCACTTTGGGGTAATCAATCCCTTTGCACTCCCTTACCAAGCACAATATAATGAGGGAGGTGGGCCCTTTTGAATACTTTACCCATTCCCCAACCCCCTTAAATCCCCCCACCAAGCACCCCCTTATTGGTTACCCGGCTGAGGTAAACCAACGGGAGTTGTCAAACTCCAATAGATCTATCAACTATACTCGCATTCACTTGTGTAAAACTCACAAGTGATTATGGCTCATAAATTTTAGTTATGTAATGCTGGCAGAAAGTAACACTCGTGCAATAACCAAAGAAAAAGACGTGTATTCGATTTAAAGCATATATCCCCCTCACAGGGTTTGTAAAGCATTTAAACGTGAGGCTATCAAAACTCACCTGGGTCTAAGGCAAGTGGAATAGGGGTTTAGACGGCTGACTCACGTATCATGGGGGTGGTGTAGGTGTGTGTATGTCAAGTCCTAGTTTATTGTTTCTAGGCTTTTCAAGTAATTACACTTAGGGTTTCTAGATTTAATTATAACATAACACCGTTCCGGCCATTGAAATCCAGAAGTATAACTCCTCACATGAAGCTCCCTACTATTATATTATGTTGCCAACATAATACCGTTCGTGCCATCATAATTCAGAAGTGTATAACTCCTCACACAAAGCTCCTTACTATTGAGTTATGTTGTTATTAGCATTTAGATATACATAACACCGTTCGGGCCATCATAATCCAGAGGTCATGTAGTAAACGTTTGAGGAGCCAGGGCACTTTAATTCGTAAACCCAGTAAACTCGTCAAAACGAATACCTAAATGAAACCCCTCACATAAAGCTCCCTAGTATTCTATTATATTTTAAGTAAAAATAGGTTTTTATTATTTATATGAAAATAGTCCGTTTATACCCTTCAACTTTCTAGATTTCACATATTAGTCCCTACACTTATGTATTTTAGAGAAATGGCAGAAATGGTCCCTAAACTATATTAACTTTCAATATTTACTATTTATACCCTTAACTTTATAATATTTGCAAAATTAGTCCTTATAACTCTATAACTTGTTTTACTTTACATCCTAAGGTTTTAGAAATTTGCAAAAAGGGTCCTTGTACTTTATACTTCTAAGATATGTCAAAAATATTCCTTAGACTTAATATTTTCCGAAAGTAACCAAATATACCCCTATGCATGAAAACTGTTGCAAAACTAGTCCTAATTTCATGTAAACTATATTTTTATGAAACAAAAGAGTTTCTTAGCTTATGTTTAGCTAATATATGTTCATTTAAGCTACCTAAACTATCATATAGCACATGATAAGGCAATTTAGCATAGAAACATGAATTTAGCAAAAACTAGGGTTTAAAAATGAAAACTTGTAAAAGAAAATGATCAAGGCTCTAGCTTAGGTTTCTTGTAAAACCCAAAAATCTTGAACACGTTAAATACCTAAAATACCCTCTAATTTTAAACTTTTGAATAGACGAATAATAATAATTTAAGACGTTACATTATATTATAACCTAAGTATTTAAATCTTTTAACATTGGAGCAATAAACATTATACGAATAATAAAACATATGATAAAATAATTTGTACACATGATTAACTATATCACATGTTTAATAAGTTGATTTACCAATTGTGTTTTAACCTTGTACGCAACATTTTACTTGAAGATATGTTTAAGTCATTTGAAATATGGTAACTATACATGTGATAATCATCACTCAATAAATCCGGATCAATCCCCCAATCACCCCATGATATTCGGCAATCACCTCCCTATAATTTGGTCCAATCACATTTCAGTTACCATCCAAAAATTACTATCCAATCAACAATAAATTAAGAATATGATATACACTTGGTTAGTTGAAGCCTTCTCTATTCTTTTGCTTTTGTTCCATACGCACTCCTAGAGTCAATCTTACACACACAAACAGCTTTTATAAACCGATCCATTCGTTTGCTCTCCAAGAAACAGAAGTCGATTAGGATTGAAAAGAGAAGAGAATTGGTCACCTAACTACTCCACAAGACTCGACAGATTTTTCCATTATTCTCTCCCCACTCGTTGCCTATATCAAATTGTATTCCATTTTTCATCTCACACACTAAATCCTAAACAAAACACATACATCAACAGCTCATCGTTTCCTCCAAAAATCAAGTAGGAACATGGGTGTTTGGCAAGGGTAGCAATCGTGGTAGCAAAGGTAGTGAACGGGGGTGTGTCATATTCGAAGAAAGGTTTTGTGTTTGTTCAAAAGGCTGTAGGTTTTGGGTTATATCGTGTCTCGCAGAATCTTGTGGTTATGTTCGTGTTCAGTTTTGGTTTCGATCTATCGTCTTGTCCGGAGGTATATCTTTAAATCTCAATATATAATTATACACTAATCATAACTATTTTAAGATCATCACTAAATTAAGATGATAGAAAATAAGAACTTGCATGAAGTAATAATATTGCAAATATTAATTTCCTTATAATCAGTTATGTATTTCACATAGCAATTTACTAGATATTGATAGTTATTATGTTTTAGAGTAAAGATTTCGAAATCGGTCCCGGTTATGATTCTGTATAACATTTCGAAGAAGATGAAATGCATGGAATGGATTTTGTATTCAATAAGGTAGTGTCATAAGTTGGGTCATTTTTTTTTTATAAAAACCCGTATATTGCATGCATGTAGTCTTGTGCTTTTGAAACCAAAGAAGTTGTAAGCGTGTTTTTTTTTTTTTCTGTCATACGTAATCTAATAAGAATCAAAATAATGAAGTGGTTCGTTTGTAGTTATAGGGTTGAGATTTGTGTCTATCTATTTTGTGTCGGTTAAGTTTCAAAAGTGTCTTTCGAGAATAGTTCCGAGAGTCTTTTGTATTTGGTGTTAAGAACAGTTTTGTGTTTGGTTTCGAGATTGGGTCTTGTTTCTTTTTCGGTCTAATAATGTGTCGAGAATACGTTTAAATAACTGGTAAAACCGATGGTTCTAAAATTATCATTTTGATATAATTATAGTGTAAACCTTAAAGTAATTTTATTTGACCATTTTAAATATTAAATTATGATAATTTACATTTATAACCCTAAACTTTATTAAATTGACATAGTTAATTCTAAACTATTATATTGGTCATTTTAACCTTAAATATTAATTGTCTATTAAATACGGAAACTTGATAATTCGGGAAACTTGCTAAAAGTGGAAGGTTACTAAAAATGGAAAGATAACTAAAAGAGGTAACTTAAGTAATTTGAACTCTTCTTAATTCGAATCCACTCTCTTCTAGGTCGGTGAAGCGAGAATGACCTTCCTCCTTTCGATTGATCTCGGTTTGTTTGACTCGGCTAAGGTACAGATATTCTGTACTCTTTCAGTAAGAGTGCACACTTCCTCTCTTGACTTTGTCTTTTATTTGTTATCATATTATGATTCCGTTTGATCTTGTTTATGATCCTTCGTACTCGGCTCTATAATTGATGTGTTTCACCGGTATTTGCAATCCTATTGTTATTCGTTTGAACTCTTATGATCCATTCGATAACCTTTTGTGACCTTAACCTTTGAACCTTTGTGAGACTTTGGATACTCTTTGGGATATTATAAAGGGAGGTGAAACCCTTGTGAGACTTTGAATGTTCTTTAGGGATAATATAACGGGAGGTGAAATTTCTTTTCTTAATTATGATATGGGAATATTTAAAGAAGAAACTATTTTATAACGGCACTTTTAATATGATTTAAGATCACTTATCTATGGGATTTTTATAAATGTCATCTTTGGATGATCTTTTCTAAATGAATCCTTGTTATAAACCTTTCTAAATAAGATTGTACTATGAACCTTTTTAAGCAAGTGATGGGAACCTACTAAATTGAACTTTTGTTTAAAACTCTTATTATGACCCTTTGATCATGAACTTTGGGACTTTGGAACTTGAAATAGTGAACCTCGTGGATTGGAACCTTGACTTTGATCTTTCCATTTGACCCATTGACATTGATCCATTTGAATTGAACCTTGCTATGAACCTTTGATTTAAACTCTGATTATGAACCCTGCCATTTGTAAACCTTTGACCTGAACCTTTGCTATGCACCTTGGATTATGATACTTTGATTTGACTTAGACTTTGCTATTTGATTTGCCTTTGACCCTTCAGTATTATACCTGAGCATTTTCCTAGTCATGAAGGTAACATGACCGTGGCATTGATGCACCAATGTCATGACTCCAGTGTGGTCGAGTGATGTTCCACACCGTCCCTTTGTTTGATCTGCATTTGGTTTGGGTAGAGGCGTATGGATGCATCCTAGATTTGCTTTGATTTGATTTGCTACTACATTTGGTTTGGTGTCTGGTACTGTGTGCAATACATGCCTTTCACATATTTGAGAGCTAGCTACTCCGTGGTTACTTGAGGACTCCCCTCCTACTACATTTGGTATTCTGAGGTCTCCCCTTTGAGTACATGGTTACTTTGCTGAAGACTTTGTTTGTTTTGTTTGGCTCGTGGTAGAATGCTAATATAACCTAACCTTTAACTTATTCTTATCATCCTTATTATACCTTTTGTTTTCCCCAATGCACCCTATGATATTCTTTGTTCCTTATCTTTTGCTTCGTTTATATATATATATATATCTGTTCATTGGGCTTTTTAAGCTCAGCCGCATTTCTTTTCCTGCGGCAGGTTTAGTAGGAAGCTGGGTTTGTGGATGAGAGATCTTATTTTGGACTTAGAAGACTTCACCTTGATTAGCTACTGGCTGGACTTAGAGATGATTAGAAGCAGTTGATGTTGAGCTTAGTTCATCGTTGTTACTCTTTTGTATTTTGTTTAGTTCTCCTTGTAACCTTTGTATACTTTGAATTAGAAATGTATCTCCTTTCGCTTGTGTTCTGAGAAAGCCGAAGCTATTTTGACCCACAAGATATAGTCATGAGAAAAAGTCATTCACATTCGGGTTCAGAGTCCGTTGTGTTTTCTGTTTCGTTTCACTTCAATTTCGCGGACGAAATTTTCTTTTTAGAGGGGAAGAGTTGTAAAACCCAGAAATCTTGAACACGTTAAATACCTAAAATACCCTCTAATTTTAAACTTTTGAATAGACGAATAATAATAATTTAAGACGTTACATTATATTATAACCTAAGTATTTAAATCTTTTAACATTGGAGCAATAAACATTATACGAATAATAAAACATATGATAAAATAATTTGTACACATGATTAACTATATCACATGTTTAATAAGTTGATTTACCAATTGTGTTTTAACCTTGTACGCAACATTTTACTTGAAGATATGTTTAAGCCATTTGAAATATGGTAACTATACATGTGAAAATAATCACTCAATAAATCTGGATCAATCCCCCAATCACCCCATGATATTCGGCAATCACCTCCCTATAATTTGGTCCAATCACATTTCAGTTACCATCCGAAAATTACTATCCAATCACCAATAAATTAAGAATATGATATACGCTTGGTTAGTTGAAGCCTTTTCTATTCTTTTGCTTTTGTTCCATACGCACGCCTAGAGTCAATCTTACACACACAAACAGCTTTTACAAACCGATCCATTCGTTTGCTCTCCAAGAAACAGAAGTCGACTAGGATTGAAAAGAGAAGAGAATTGGTCACCTAACTACTCCACAAGACTCGGCAGATTTTTCCATTATACTCTCCCCACTCGTTGCCTATATCAAATTGTATTCCATTTTTCATCTCACACACTAAATCCTAAACAAAACACATACATCAACAGCTCATCGTTTCCTCCAAAAATCAAGTAGGAACATGGGTGTTTGGCAAGGGTAGCAATCGTGGTAGCAAAGGTAGTGAACAGGGGTGTTTCATATTTGAAGAAAGGTTTTGTGTTTGTTCAAAAGGCTGTAGGTTTTGGGTTATATCGTGTCTCGCGGAATCTTGTGGTTATGTTCGTGTTCAGTTTCGGTTTTGATTTATCGTCTTGTCCGGAGGTATATCTTTAAATCTCAATATATAATTATACACTAATCATAAATATTTTAAGATCATCACTAAATTAAGATGATAGAAAATAAGAACTTGCATGAAGTAATAATATTGCAAATATTAATTTCCTTATAATCAGTTATGTATTTCACATAGCAATTTACTAGATATTGATAGTTATTATATTTTAGAGTAAAGATTTCAAAATCGGTCCCGGTTATGATTCTGTATAACATTTCGAAGAAGTTGAAATGCATGGAATGGATTTTGTATTCAATAGGGTAGTGTCATAAGTTGGGTCATTTTTTTTATAAAAACTCGTATATTGCATGCATGTAGTCTTGTGATTTTGAAACCAAAGAAGTTGTAAGCGTGTTTTTTTTCTATCATACGTAATCTAATTAGAATCAAAATAATGAAGTGGTTCGTTTGTGGTTATAAGGCTGAGATTTGCGTCCATCTATTTTGTGTCGGTTAAGTTTCGAAAGTGTCTTTCGAGAATAGTTCCGAGAGTGTTTTGTATTTGGTGTTAAGAACAGTTTTGTGTTTGGTTTCGAGATTGGGTCTTGATTCTTTTTCGGTCTAATAATGTGTCGAGAATACGTTTAAATAACTGGTAAAACCGATGGGTCTAAAATTATCATTTTGATATAATTATAGTGTAAACCTTAAAGTAATTTTATTTGACCATTTTAAATATTAAATTATGATAATTTACATTTATAACCCTAAACTTTATTAAATTGACATAGTTAACCCTAAACTATTATATTGGTCATTTTAACCTTAAATATTAATTGTCTATTAAATACGGAAACTTGATAATTCGGGAAACTTGCTAAAAGTGGAAGGTTACTAAAAATGGAAAGATAACTAAAAGAGGTAACTTACGTAATTTGAACTCTTCTTAATTCGAATCCACTCTCTTCTAGGTCGGTGAAGCGGGAATGACCTTCCTCCTTTCGATTGATCCTGATTTGTTTGACTCGGCTAAGGTACAGATATTCCGTACTCTTTCAGTAAGAGTTCACACTTCCTCTCTTGACTTTGTCTTTGATTTGTTATCGTATTATGATTCCGTTTGATCTTGTTTATGATCCTTCGTACTCGGCTCTATAATTGATGTGTTTCACCGGTATTTGTGATCCTATTGTTATTCGTTTGAACTCTTATGATCCATTCGATAACCTTTTGTGACCTTAACCTCTAAACCTTTGTGAGACTTTGGATACTCTTTGGGATATTATAAAGGGAGGTGAAACCCTTGTGAGACTTTGAATGTTCTTTTGGGATAATATAACGAGAGGTGAAATTTCTTTTCTTAATTATGATATGGGAACATTTAAAGGAGAAACTATTTTATAACGGCACTTTTAATATGATTTAAGATCACTTATCTATGGGATTTTTATAAATGTCATCTTTGGATGATCTTTTCTAAATGAATCCTTGTTATAAACCTTTCTAAATGAGATTGTACTACGAACCTTTTTAAGCAAGTGATGGGAACCTACTAAATTGAACTTTTGTTTAAAACTCTTATTATGACCCTTTGATCATGAACTTTGGGACTTTGGAACTTGGAATAGTGAACCTCGTGGATTGGAACCTTGACTTTGATCTTTCCATTTGACCCATTGACATTGATCCATTTGAATTGAACCTTGCTATGAACCTTTGATTTAAACTCTGATTATGAACCCTGCCATTTGTAAACCTTTGACCTAAACCTTTGTTATGCACCTTGGATTATGATACTTTGATTTGACTTAGACTTTGCTATTTGATTTGCCTTTGACCCTTCAGTATTATACCCGAGCATTTTCCTAGTCATGAAGGTAACATGACCGTGGCATTGATGCACCAATGTCATGGCTCCAGTGTGGTCGAGTGATGTTCCACACCGTCCCTTTGTTTGATTTGCATTTGGTTTGGGTAGGGGCGTATGGATGCATCCTAGATTTGCTTTGATTTGATTTGCTACTACATTTGGTTTGGTGTCTAGTACTGTGTGCAATACATGCCTTTCACATATTTGGGAGCTAGCTACTACGTGGTTACTTGAGGACTCCCCTCCTACTACATTTGGTATTCTGAGGTCTCCCCTTTGAGTACATGGTTACTTTGCTGAAGACTTTATTTTGTTTTGTTTGGCTCGTGGTAGAATGCTGATATAACCTAACCTTTAACTTATTCTTATCATCCTTATTATACCTTTTGTTTTCCCCAATGCACCCTATGATATTCTTTGTTCCTTATCTTTTGCTTTGTTTATATATATATCTGTTCATTAGGCTTTTTAAGCTCAGCCGCATTTCTTTTCCTGCGGCAGGTTTAGTAGGAAGCTGGGTTTGTGGATGAGAGATCTTATTTTGGACTTAGAAGACTTCACCCTGATTAGCTACTGGCTGGACTTAGAGATGATTAGAAGCAGTTGATGTTGAGCTTAGTTCATCGTTGTTACTCTTTTGTATTTTGTTTAGTTCTCCTTGTAACCTTTGTATACTTTGAATTAGAAATGTATCTCCTTTCGCTTGTGTTCTGATTTGACTCCATAATGTTACACTTTAGCCCTTCTCGGGTTGGGGTGTTACATTTCTAAAGGTTCTAGGGCATATCCTAAGTATCCTAGGTCAGTACTAAAGCTATTAGAATCAAAGAGTAAGGCTTAATTGGTCGTGGGAGGCTTAACGTCAGAAACTAGGGTTTCTTAGCTAAAAATGAAACTCGACTAGTATCTAGGGCCTTGCTACTCGACTTCTAAGGGTTCTAGGGACTTAGTACTACCGAATAGGTGAGGTAGAGAAGAGAGGGGATGTGTGATTTGAAATGGTGAGGGTTTGGGAACTATTTATAGGGTCGCATGGTGTGTCGAGCAAGAAAGAAAATAAAGAGGTGGAGAGGATGGGGGGGGGGGCGTTGAGTAAGCGTAGCTACCAGGTGATGAGATGAAGTTAGAGGGTGACTAAGAGAGCCTATGAGTAGCTAGGGGGTGCTAGGGGAGGGTTTCTGGTGGTGGTTAAGCCGCGACACCAAGGTGGTGACAAGGAGGTGATCCACCACCTTGGGTGCTAGCTTGGGAGGTGTTAGGTTGCCTACTTGATGTGCTTAAGCTACTAGGGTGCTTGGTTGAGGAGCTTGAGGTGCTTTGGTTAAGTTTTTACTAATTTTGGTTTAGTTTAGACTTAGTTTTGTCTAGTGAGAGATTAAGGTCTAGCCTAAGTTTTAGTGCCTAGATTAGGGTCCTATGAGTATTTAGTGACTAAGATTAACCCCTATGAGGCTTAAGCTAAGTGGTGGTAGCTTGTGGTAAAGTTCTGGGAAGGTTTGACCTAGTTTTGGGACTTATAAACCCTAGTTATGGTTTTGTACTTAAGGGACTTGTACCTAAGTTATAGGGAGTTGTACTATGGTATAGGGAGTCTAATATATCCTAAAGTTGCTATTGTAACTTATACCTAAGCCTTGAACACTTTCAAACTAGTTTAGATAAGCAATTAGGGTTCTAAAGATAACCGTAAACACATAGGGTACAATTAGGGTTTTGTTAGGGTTTCTAATAGATATAGTATACTAGAGTGATAGATTACTTAGTGTATTAGTGTTTATAACCTAGACTTGACATATCGGGATGTTTACAGGAGGTAAACATAGTGGTGTTGAGCATAGGTGGATACGTGAGCAGGTCTAAGAGTCATATAGGTAATAGAGATGTAATAAAGCAAAAAATTTACTCGGGAAAATGATATAGGCATTTCTAATCCTAGAGGATGCTTAGTGAGGGCCTAAGTTAAGTTAGTAAGGCATAGCTAACCTAGGGGAGGTTTAGTGGGGAAGTTAGTGGGTTAATACAGTTGGTCTTGGTTGACCACTGTTCTCTCATCTGGGGTCCATTGAGCTTCAGGTTTGATTAAACCTTGGCCAGTTTTAGGGACATATGGACCATCATTGATAAGCTTAATGTAATAAGGTTCCATCTCAATCAAGTAGCAAAGCATGCGCTTTTTACACTTGTTAAATTTACCAACTTCGAATCTAGGAGCAGTAGCATTATAGCTTCCCCTTTTTATCGACTAGTTGGGGCACATCAATGTCAGCCATGGTAGGATCTTGATTTTACAAACTTTTGAGCACTTTGTTATTTTGAAAGTTTTAAAAACCAGAGGCTCTGATACCACTTATTGGTCCTCTTTACCTGGTTAATATTAACTGTGAGGTTAAACTAACTAAGCTCCATGGCTTAAACAAAGATACAATTGATCAACAATAAGTAAGTAAAATGTAAAGATAAAAGACAAGGTATTTTTCAACGTTTAATTCTTATTACTAGTTAATCAAAGAATTATATCCAAGTGTTTATGGAATAACATTTGGGATTGAAACGACAAGTATGGTATGACTCCTCACTAAACCTAAACTAAGTTTGATTGACAACTAAAGGTCCTACTGAGCTATCTCAGGGACTGTGTTGTTCTTTGGAGGAGTAAATGTAGTTTGTAATGTCTAAGCATTAATTGCACAAAATTGTCAACTTTTACTCCTCTCTTATGTTTCTTGTTTATATACAAGTATTTTCAACCGCAATAATAAAAACAAAAGATGACCTAAGCTAGCCAAGACAAAATACAAACGTATTTTGTCTCTGTTATATTGAGCTATTTTTGGTATAAGACAATACGTCTTTATTAGGAGCAGTGATGACACCATCCTGACATTTGCCCTTCAGGGAAAGTTTGACTTCAGGTTGATAAGGACACCAATTTATCCTTTCAAACGTTTCCCGCTTTGTCCTGTCCATTCTTCAGTCTTCAGGTCTTTAGTCTTCAATCAGTACTTCTTTAGTTGTTGAGGAGTCTTGGGGGTTCAGTGAGTTATTGTCATCCTCACTTAACCCATCACATTCTTCTTTGAATTAAGTGTCATTCACTGAGTTCCGCCTCACTGAATAGAGAGACTTTCTTCTTAGACTCGTCCTAAGTATCCTGAAGGTGACTCACTGAGCAACTATTCACTCAGTGACTTGAATGCGTTTAAGGTTATCCAACACTTAGGTTAATTTGTGTTCAAATCCTTGTTTTACGAGACTTGGGTACTGAGGGAACCCAACAATATCAATCTCTACATCTTGGTCAGGTCCATAGTCTGCTTGATCATCCAGCCAATCAACTTCAATTTCTTTCTGGACGAAATTATCCTCTTTCCATGTCTCTAACTCACCTTCCTTAGCATACAATAAATCAATCTTTGCCTCTTGAATCAACATATCAGTCTCTGCCTCTTGAATAGGTCCATAGTATGCTTGATCATTCAGACAATCCTCTTCAATTACTTTGTGGAAGAAATTAGCCTCTTTCCCTGTTTCCAACTCACCTTCCAAACCCTGTTCAAGTTCAAGTTCGCCCATACCCTTTCCAACATCCTCTTGACTAACTTTCTCTTTTTCACCTCTTTTTGACTGTCCTCAGTTTCTTTGCTTAGCTTCTCCTTCATTTGCTAATACCCATCGTTTAAGATGAATTCCATTTCGAACAAGATCTTTTTGAACCGTACTCACTACTCAACCTTTGCCATTATTTTGTTCTTCCCTTCATCAGACAATGGTGTTGGAATAACAAGCTCATCATCATCATCCAGATCTACGAAAAAAAATTCTCATCATCCCTACATCCAGCCTTACTAGATGAAGCATGAGTTGAAGTATCACCCTGTTTTCCTTCCTTTCCTATTTCAGTAGCACCATGCCACTCTAGCAAACACAACTTACCAGCTTCCTTAACGCCATCACCATCCTTTATATCTTCAATCAAAACACCCTTACCACAACTATTCCTCATGTCCAACAAATGCTGCTCGACTGATGAAATACCTTCTTCAATATAAACCTCAATTTCCTTAAACTGAGGCATGTATTTAAACATTTGCACGACATCTTCCACACTCATCAATGGGACCAACCCATCATCCAAAGATTTCCCAGGGATCCTAAAATGTGAGAACAGAGTACTATCCCCTAATTCTAGCTCGTATAACATCCCAACATACTGCTGAATGCAGAAATAGCCAACATCAATAGGTCAACAGGCTATATGTCCAAACATTGTGGTAGATTTTCATAGTGAAAAGTGTACCATTCGAATCTGGTTAGAAAAACATCCTACAATGTACACATGAATGTTCGAATAAGAAAAAAAAATGACAACTTGAAACATTTAAGCTTACCGTAAATAGCATCAAGCTCATGGGTTGGAAACTCAGGAGTTCGGATCTTCCAAAGTAGGGAAACAACTACCATGGTATGTGTTTGTGGGTGTGTGATTTGATTGGTTAAAAGAAGATAAAATGTGTTTATGTGTGTGATTTGATTGTATTAAAGTGTTATACACGACTAAGTTTATTTGCAAAAATGTCCTCATCGATTATCGTGCCTTGGGTGGTAGTAGGAGGGTGTTAAAGGTGGAAACAGTGGATTGACGAAAATACCCTCACGTGCAACGCATGTGAGGAGAAACTAATGGGATTTAGTAACAAGCGTTAACCAAAATACTTAATTTGCAACTACAGTAAACATTCATGGGTCATTCTTGCAAGAAAAAGAAAAAGAAAAAGAAAAAAAAAACGTTAGGGACATTTCTTGCAAATTTTTTTTACGGACAATCCTTGCAATTTTCGGAAAGTTTTGGGACATTTTTTGCAGTTTATTCTATGTTTTAGTAGTTAATTAATCAAATCAATCAAAATCCCTTTTAAACTTATAAAATACACTAGATAGGATCTAAGCATACTATCCCCATTGGCTATGTCTAATCGGGTACACTGCCTGTGAAAATGTGTCTTTAAGGTATAAGTCCGGCTAAATATAAATATTAAAACTTGAATATAAAAATACCTACAACGAAACACACATTATATGTACAATATACATATTACATGTTTATGCCATTTTTAATACTTACATTTATAATTAATCGCAAACTTCTTTTACTTACACTTTTTTTTTTCTTTTCTTTTTTTTTAGGTGTTCACGGAGTAGACACTGGGTTAAAATCTTACAACGCTCACTACATACATTTGCTTCTCAAGACCATCCAAATTGGAGGTCACAATATAGACGTTTATTGTACAGATATTTACAAGCATAATAGTTTATAGTATCATTCACGTATAACTTATTATTCCGTTCAAAAAGCATTTCAAACTGTTTACGTACGTTGTTTTCTTACCTTATTTTCACATCTAATTTATTGATGCATAATTTCTTTAAAATCTCTGTAATTTCACAGGTCTATAAACTAATGTTTGTATAAAATTAAGTATTTTAATGAAAGTTGAAGGCCTGATGATCATTTGGGTTGAATTAAGAGAAAGTAAAGAGGGATAAATATAGACTATTGGGAGGATAGGCTCTAAGGGTGAGCAAAACCGACCGACGACCGAAAATCGACACAAACCAATCCCGATTGACACTGACCGACCAATACTCGGGTCGAGGCTCGGTTTGGGTTTTCCACCATCTTAGGATTCGGTTCGAGTGAGCGAAAACCAAGAAAACACAAAGAAAACCGAGAAAACTGACCGAAACTGACTTGTCTCAAACTGACCAAAGAAAAACCGAGTAGTTTCAGGTCAGAATTCAGTTTGGGTTTTTCAGGAAGTCGGTTCCGGCCCGATGCTCGCCCCTAGTAGGCTCAATTTAAATGAAAGAAACCGGGAGCAGCATTAGACGACGACAAATAAACCACACCAAATGTCGGTCCATAATTGGATGACAAGAACCACAAAAGACAACCTTCTCTATAATATTGTACCCTAGGCTATAAAACTTGTACATTATAACCCCTTCCAAATTTTTTTCCCATATTCATCATACCACCTCTGTTTCATTTCAAAACCCTCGCCCCAATTTTTACTAGTTTTAGTATACTTAAACCTTATAAAAAAAAAAGGGTTTGGTTATTGCGACTGTGTTATCATTTTTCATCTGAATGTAAGAAAACAATAAACCCGCCTTGTCATTTCATAAAACAAGATACTTAGAAAAACTCAAAAAAGTAATAATAAAACAAGAAGACTATTTTTTAGAGTATTTTACTTATATTGTTGTTGGTTGCATTATTAGGTAGGTAATGATGGAAGGAGGGTCTTTGGGAGATGTTGCTGAGGAACAAAGTAATGACTTTATTAAGATGATTTTTTCATGGTCTCTTGATGACATCTTTAATCAACATCTCTATAAGTACGAGGTTGTTATTTTTCATACCTTTATTTATTTATTTATTTATTATTTATTTTATTTATTTATTTATTTTTTTTGTAATGTGGGTTTGTTAGGGATTTTTACATGTTTGGTTTATGTATATTGTTGATATGAAGCATTTATATGCATATGGGGTGTTTGATTTCAAGCTTATCTTTGTAAGCCTATATTTTTTTTGGCTCATTTTCCATTTTTAAGTCATAATAAGCTCATAAGTCAATAAATGAGACTCAAATAAGGTTATAAGCCCAAAAAAAAAAAGTGCTTAAACAAACACCCTCATAATAAGCTTATAAGTCAAACATAACTGTTGAAGTGATGCATTCATGTATATAGACTATAGAGGGTTTTGTTTTGTTTTAGCTTATTTTGGAGCTTATGAGCTTATTTTGTCTGGCTTGTGTTTTATAAACCAGTTTTGCTGCTTAATTTTGAGTTTTAAATCATAAGAAGATTTATAAGTAAAAAAAAGCGGGCTTATGAAAAATAAGCCGAACAAAATTAGCTCATAAGCCCAAAAATAAACCAAAACAAACACCCCCATTTTGTGGTGTTTGACATTTAGACTTTTGCTGGTTCTGGTTCTGTAGTTCGATATGTTCTTATTCTCTGAACCCTTTGTTTATAAAAAAACTTGTGACGCCACTTTTGCGCTTGAAATCAAGGCTAATATATCTGAATCTTTTAAGTTATGTGCAATATATAGCATCAAACCTAGTTTATCATATTTTATTGTATGAAATTTTAGTTTATTTAGATACTTCTGGATGTTTGCAATGTCTTAGATAAGTGCTTATCTGCTCTATATAAGGTTGATAAGCATTTCTGAATGTTGAATGTAACTATCTAAATGCTAGATTTTAGAGTAAATAAGAACATTGAAATAAGCAAGCTAGCTAGCATTTGTTTATTTTTATAAAAGCTTGCGATGAGATACCCCAAACACCATCTGCGTATCTTGAAAGCAGTTTAAAATATGAATAAATTCCAAACACCCTTAACACAATATAGACCACTAAAGTTTTTGATGTCAAACTTTGACCCATTTGACTTTAAAGTCAACATTTTATCCTTCCTTTTGGACTGGAAGGTTTATTGCTGTTTTTTTTTTTTTTTTTTTTTTTAAATTTCCCTATAAGTGACATGCAGATTGTTTGTTGTATACTTTTCCAAAAACAGAAAACCAAGATCTGACTGTTCCATAATTGGAAAATTTTATCTCATTACTTGGTTCAATTCTTGTTGTTTTTTGTTTAGATAATATATTTACTACTTGAATATATGTGATGACACTGATGCATCATTTTGTAGGTGGAGAGCATACCACTTACTTTTAAGTCTGAAGAACACTATTTAGGCTCTTTTGTTTATCCATTGCTAGAGGAAACACGCTCTGAGCTTGCTTCCTCCATGGAGATCATGTATAGAGCTCCATTTTCTGAAATTTTATCGTTTAACGAGTCCAAATGTGGTGAAAACATGGTCTATGATGTTAGTGTTGGTCCTTGGAAGAATCCGTTTAGTGAACGTGGCAAAGATGCTTACCAAACGTTACCTGGTGATCTACTTGTTTTAGTTGATGGGAAACCTGAATCCATTTCTGACTTGCGGCGTGTGGGAAGATCATGGACTCTATTGTCGGTTAAAAGTAATGAAGATGATAGTGCATCTTTAACAATTAAAGTTAAGGCATCAAAACCAATTGAATTTCAAGACGGGATGTTTGCTGTTTTTGTGATGAATATAACAACTCAGAGAAGAATATGGAATTCATTGCACATACATAGAAATCTTAATATCATCAAAGAGGTTCTTTACTCTCATTCTGAGGTAAGAAGTTTGCTGATTAAAGATTAATAAAATTTCTCTTTTGTCCACTGGTGATCTCGTTATTAATTATGGATATGTTGTTTGCAGGTTAAGGAGAACTGCAATATATGTTCTGTTGGTTATGATAGTACTATATCTCAAAGATATGCTCAACAGCTTTTGGTTAATCTGAATGAGTCCCAAAGGGCAGCAATCATGGTAGCGCTTTCTACAACGCAATGTTGCCATGGTTCATCTGTGGAACAAATATGGGGACCACCCGGAACAGGGAAAACCATGACAGTCAGTGTTTTGCTTTTTATCCTCACGCAAATGAACCACAGGACCCTTGCATGTGCTCCAACGAATGTGGCTATAGTACAGTTAGCCTCATGTTTGCTAAGTTTGGTAAGAGAATCATTTAAAATCACAACTGCAAGTGGTGATTATTTCTGTCCCGTTGGAGATGTGGTCTTGTTTGGCACAAAGGAGAGGTTGAATGTTAGTACTGACATTGAAGAAATATTTCTAGAGTATCGGGTTAAGAGGCTTGTAGAGTGTCTAGGGCCGGTGACTGGTTGGAAGCATTGCATAAGATCTATGATCGATATATTGGAAAACTGTGTTTCTGAATATTACATTTTTGTAGAAAATGAGCTGCTTAAAAAGAAACAACAAGAAGTTAAATCATTCATTGAGTTTATGCGAGATCGATTCAATTGTTGTGCACTACCACTCAGAAGGTGTATTATTACATTTTGTACTCATGTCTCAAGAAGTTTCATAGGAGAATATAATTTCCAGAATATGATCTCTCTTTTGGATTATTTAAGTTCTCTGGAATCATTGTTGTTTCACGAGAATGTGGTTTCGGAAGAACTTAAAGACCTTTTCACTTCAGAACCAATGCAAGATGATAGGGCCTCTTTCAGTTTCGTTAGAGCCATGTCTGTATCTGTTCTTACAACTCTGCAGCAATCTCTTGACGAGCTCACTCTCCCATCTTATTTAAACAAATATGCAATCACACAATTTTGTTTTGAAAGAGCTTCTGTTATATTTTGCACAACTTCAAGTTCCCACAAGTTGCATGCTGTCGGTATGGAGCCTTTGGATATATTGGTCATAGACGAAGCTGCTCAATTGAAAGAGGCAGAGTCCATCATTCCCCTTCAACTTTCCGGAATGAAGCATGCTATTCTTATTGGAGATGAGCACCAATTACCTGCAGTGGTTAATAGCAACGTAAGTCTTTACTTATCGATGTACCTTAAGACTATAGTTTACATTTTAGTTAATAGCTACATTTTGATAGACTACGTGTTTGTGGACAGGTTTGTATTGAATCTGGTTTTGGAAGAAGCTTATTTGACCGATTAAGTTCTTTGGGTCATTCGAAGCATCTTCTTAATGTTCAATACAGAATGCATCCTTCCATCAGTGTCTTCCCAAATCTGATGTTTTATCAGAATCAAATTCAAGATGCACCAAATGTGCTATCCATAAGTCATGAAAAGACGTATCTTTCTGGACCAATGTTCGGATCCTATTCATTTATAAATGTTGGTGGAAGAGAAGAAAAAGATGACAATGGAAGAAGCCGAAGAAACATGGTTGAGGTGGCTATTGTGCTTAAAATTGTACAAAATCTCTATAAAGGTGTGCATATTGGTTGTCATTTCATTTTTTTTAACATTTTTTTTGTGGTCAAGTTTACTTAAGTTTAACCTATTCTTTCACATTTATAGCATGGAAGGACTCAAAGGAGACGCTTACTATTGGTGTTATATCTCCCTATGCTGCCCAAGTTGTTTCCATTCGAGAAAAACTTGCTCACAAGTATGAGAATCTTGATGGATTTTCAGTAAAGGTGAAATCAGTTGACGGGTTTCAGGGTGGGGAAGAAGATATAATTATTTTATCGACAGTCAGATCCAATAGCAATGGGTCTGTTGGCTTCATATCTAGTCCTCAAAGGACTAATGTTGCCTTGACCAGAGCACGGTATTGGATTCGCTAACTCTTTTTTTTTTTTTTTTTTTTTTAATAAATGACATTACTATTTTCTAATGAAGTATGACTATTGTCTTCCATTTTTGTGTAGACATTGTCTTTGGATATTGGGAAATGAAAGAACCTTGACAAATAGTGAGTCCGTATGGAAAGACTTGGTCTGTGATGCAAGGAATCGCCATTGTCTGTTTGATGCTGATGCTGATGAATGCTTGAAGACGACAATTATCGCAGCAAAGAAAGAGTTAGATCAGCTTGATGACCTGGTTAACGGGAATAGTGTACTGTTTAAACATGCAAAATGGAAGGTGTGTAATTAGTATTTTTCCACTCTATCATTACCCAATATCCTAGATTAGTTCTTAGTGTTTGTTGAACTTGATGCCATCAGGTTCTCTTTAGTGACGATTTCAGAAGATCGTTCGGAAAGCTGATGGGTTCTCGCTTGAAAATGCTTGTTTTGAATCTCTTGCTGAAACTATCTAGTGGCTGGCGGCCCAAGAACAAAAGTGTGGACTTATGTTGTGAAGCTTCTTCACAAATTTTGAAGCAGTTCAAGGTTGAAGGGTTGTATGTTATTTGCACTATCGATATCATCAAGGAAGTCAAATACATACAGGTTTTGAAGGTTTGGGATATATTAGCCTTAGAGGAGATACCCAAACTCAAAAAACGACTCGAGAGCGTATATTCTGCTTACACAAATGATTTTAATAATCGGTGCACAGAAAAATGTTTAGAGGGGTATGTTCCTTTATTGTCTACTAAATCTTAGTTCTTATAGTAATGATTGTATTATACATGCTTGAGTCCATTTTTGGTATATTTTTCAGGAACTTGGAAGTTCCAAGAAGTTGGCCTGCATCCCAAAAAATTATCAGATTTCGTTATCTAAGTGACTGTGAAGATGAAAGTGAAGTGAGTGTGAAACCTAATGATGCTAGAAATTATGTTGAAAACTCAAAAGTAAGTGAAAGCTTGTTGCTTATGAAGTTTTACTCGTTGTCACGTGGGGTCGTGAGGCATTTGCTTTCTGGTAAAGAAGTTGATCTTCCCATGCAAGTCACTGATGAACAAATGGACATAATTTCATCTCACAAAAGTTCATTTATAACTGGGCGATCAGGAACCGGAAAAACTACTGTTCTGACAACGAAGTTGTTCCAACATGAACAGAAATTTCGCATTGCTTCTGATGGGATTTATGAAGGAGAGAGCAGCCAGTTTAGGGGAGCTGAAGTTGTTAATGATCATCAAGATAGCAAAACGAGTGGTCTTCGCCAGCTTTTTGTGACCGTCAGCCCACACTTATGTTATGCTGTGAAACAAAATGTTTCCCAGCTTACAAGGTGCGCAAATACTTGTTTTTCGTCCCTTTTTCACATCTTTTATTGTCTTGTTCTGACTTTATGAATTTATGTCTTTAACAGTATTTCAAGTAACGGGAATTCATTTGCAGAGATCAATCTTGATGATACAGATGTCATTACATCAGAATTTAATGATATTCCAGACACATTAACTAACATCCCCGTAAAAAGTTACCCTCTCGTAATAACATTTCAAAAGTTTCTGATGTTGCTGGATGGTACATTGGGGAATTCGTTCTTTAATAGATTTCCTGAGGCGAGAGAAGGTTCTCATGGCAACATGATAAGTTCAAGATCTGTTGCATTGCAAACTTTCATAAGATTACGGGAGGTTACATTCGACAGATTTTGTTCGGTTTATTGGCCCCACTTCAACTCAGATCTTACAAAGAAGCTTGATTGTTCCAGAGTGTTCACTGAAATTATTTCTCATATAAAAGGAGGCTTGCAAGCAGGGGAATGCAGTGATGGAAGATTAAGCTACGAGCGTTACTCTTTATTGGCCGAAAATCGTTCTTCCACTTTAACAAAAGAGAAAAGAGAGATTGTTTACAAACTCTTTCAAGCCTATGAAAAGATGAAGACTGCTCGTGGAGAGTTCGATTTGGGAGATTTTGTAAACGACATTCATCGTAGGCTTAAAAATGAGAAATATGGAGGTGATCAAATGGATTTTGTGTACATTGATGAAGTGCAAGATCTTAGTATGAGGCAAATTTCTCTTTTTAAATATATTTCCCAAAATGTTGATGAGGGCTTTATATTTGCGGGTGATACTGCACAAACAATTGCAAGAGGGATTGACTTTAGGTTTCAGGAAATACGATATCTGTTCTATAAGGAGTTCTTAAGCACTAGATCATCTGGCAAACGAGAAAAAAGTCTTTTATCTGAGATTTCTCAGTTAAAACAAAACTTTAGAACTCATGCTGGCGTGCTCGATTTAGCTCAGAGTGTCATTGACATATTATACTGTTACTTTGTTCACTCAATTGACTATCTAGAGCCTGAAACTAGTCTTATTTCTGGAGAAGCTCCTGTTCTACTTGAATCAGGTAACGACGAAAATGCAATTGTAACAATCTTTGGTGGCAGTGAAAGTAGTGGTGAAGTTGTGGGGTTTGGTGCTGAACAAGTCATATTGGTACGTGATGAACGTGCAAAGACTGAAATTTGTGAATACGTTGGAAAACAAGCTCTTGTTCTCACTATACTAGAGTGTAAGGGACTTGAGTTTCACGTAAGTGCCTTAATCATATTCTGTTAAAAACTTTTGTCACAAAAAGGTTATTGATTAACGTATTTTTATTATTATTATTCTTATTTAAATTTTAGGACGTGTTGCTGTACAACTTTTTTGGGACGTCCCCTTTGAAAGACCAGTGGAGAGTTATATATGCATACATGAAGAAATATGATTGGCTCGATGAGAAACTTCCTCAATCTTTCCCGACATTCACGGAGGCAAGACATGGTGTTTTATGTTCCGAACTGAAACAATTATATGTGGCTATTACTCGAACGAGGCAAAGGCTATGGATATGTGAGAACAAAGAAGAGCTCTCAAAGCCAATGTTTGACTACTGGAAAATGAGGGGACTTGTTCAGACAAGAAAGTTGGATGATTCAGTGGCACAGGCTATGCGGGTTGTTAGCAGCCCTCAGGAGTGGCGGGAGCGTGGTAAAAAGGTTAGTTTTTTTTAAATCTATTACTGGTGTTGTTTTCTTATGATTTACTTTTATTACATTATTTGACATGTCCACCATATGTTTTTCAGTTTTTTTATGAGAACAATTTTGTGATGGCCACAATGTGTTTTGAGAGAGCTGGAGACACGATATGGGAAAAACTGGCCAAAGCCTCTTGTCTGAGAGCATCTGCTGATCAAATGCGGGGAACAAATCATGAAGCTTTTAAAAGTTATGTTAGAGAAGCAGCAGGAATATTTGAGTCTATTGGGAAACTCGAGTCTGCAGCTTCATGTTATTGTGATTTGGGGGAGTACGAAAGAGCTGGTAAAACATAAATCCTTGTCTGTAGATGTTTGGATTTGGGTTGTTGTTTGATCTCAAACGGGTCAAATAAAAGAAATTAACTAATAGGGGAACGGGTCAAATGGGTCAAACTGTTTAAATGATTTTAAAAGCATATAACGTTCCATTATTTTTACTCTAAGATTTGGATCAGCGCTTTACTAATATAACTAGTTGGAACATTACCCGACTCTAGTGCCACTCTTTAAGTTGAACTATTTTGTTTGTGTAGGAAAAATCTATTTGTCCAAATGTGGAAAGATTGATGCGGCAGCAGAGTGTTTCATTCTATCAGGCTGTTATAGTGATGCAGCGGAAGCTTACGCCAAGGGAGATATGTTTTCAAGCTGTCTTTCAATGTGCATAAAAGGGAAACTCTTTGATAAAGGCATGCACTATATTGAATACTGGAAAGAACATGTTAATGTCAGAAGTAAGGAAATACGAAAAATTGAACAAGAATTCTTAGAAAAGGGTGCTCTCGATTACCATGAGCATAAGGATCCTAAATCCATGATGGAATTTGTCAGAGCGTTTTGTTCTATGAAGTCTAGACGTGAATTCTTGAGGTCTTTAGGCCGCCTTAACGAGCTTTTATCATTGGAAGAAGAATCAGGTCATTTTCTTGAAGCTGCTGAGCTGGCAAGGTCATTAGGTGATGTTATAAAAGAAGCTGATCTTCTGGAGAAGGCTGGACAGTTTAGGGAGGCAGCGGTTCTGGTACTTTGGTATGTACTTCTTAGTTCATTATGGGGAAATGGTAACAAAGGTTGGCCATTGAAGCAGTTTCCTCAGAAGGAAGAACTTTGTAATAAAGTAAAGTCGCTTGCAAAACAGGATTCATACAAGTTCTATGATTTTGTTTGTAGTGAGCTTAATGTACTCTCTGATCAGCATAGTAGCTTGACTGAACTGAAAAAAGATTTAGACGCTTCCCGGAAAAACAAGAGCCTAAGTGGAGAAATTTTGTCGATTAGGAAAATCTTGGATACTCATTTTCGTCTAAGTTCTTCTAAGTACGAATGGGAGGACGAGCTACCAATTGATATAAATAAGCACTGCGAAGACAAGATGTTTCAGAACCGGGTTTCTGTTAGAACGCTGGTTTATTATTGGAATTTGTGGAAGGAGAATGTTTGTGGAATTTTTCACAACGAAGACCGATTTAAACACAACCGTCATATTGATTTCATTTTTCTTTATTTTGGGGCGAGGAAACATCATGTAGATGGTTTAGTTTACCAGTTAGTATTCAAGGATGCTCATTGGATACGAAACAAGAATTGCAAGGGTCTTCATAGGGACGGGGAGTTTCTAACTATGGATGTTACGGAATTGGTGCTAGCTATTCGGGCTTATTGGGAGTCGGAATTACTTTCTGTGGGTATTAAGGTACTTGAAACTCTTGAAGGTCTCTACCAGTTAAAGTCAAACGGTTCGGCTTTTCACCGAGGCATATCTCTTCTTCACATTTGTCACGTTACCAACTTTCTGTTCAACTCCAAGTACTTTGACCTCACTCCCCCTTTCGACAAGATGGTGCATAGTATTGGGAAAAAATCCAGTGAAGATTATTTTGATCTTATGTTTCCGTTAGACTGGCGAAAATCAATGTTTGAGGACTTGATTTATTTAAGGACGACTGATCTTTCTGTCAACGTGCTTGATGACATTATTCTTCGAAATGTTGACATCATGAGTGAACTCGACTATTGGAGAATCGGGAGGGTGATGGTGATGGTGACATGTCTTGGTTTCAGAACATCGGTATCACTTTACGAGATTATGATTAAAAACCTTGAATCGAAACCTATGTGGAAGTTATTTGTTGGAAAACTTAGGGATGTTGGCTTTAAAGAGGATCTTGTTCTTCCAGAATTCTTGCTTGCTCTGAATGATGCTTTTAGAGCAAACCGTTTGGTTTTTGGCTACATTTCACCGGACAGTTTCGTGCGTCTTTTTGATCGTCTTCTTTTTGTGGCATCGTGGTTATGTCAAACCTTTTACACTGCTAAGTCTTCTTTTGCTGGATGGTTTGCACATCTTCACTCTACTGCTACCCCAACTAAATTGAGCCCAAAACCGAAAATTTTAAAGCGTATTATAAGCTCTTATGTTGAAATAGTCCAAAAAATCCTCTATGATAGAGAAAGTACTTTCCTTTGGTGCAGATTATCAGGTGGTGATCGCTCATTATATCATAAACTTTTAGCGTTGAAGCTAGTTATGATGTTGGGTTTAATTCTTCTGGAAGAATCGGATCACTCACAAGTACTACTTGATTTGCTAACGGGTAGAAGCAATATTGCGGATTTGCTTCCACAGAAGTTTGTTTCCAGTCTTCTAAGGAGAAGGAAGGGTCGTTCTTTGAATTTGAATCCAGAAGTGGTTGCAGAAGCGTTTATGAGTGTAAAGGATCCTCTCGTGATTGTATGCCAGGGAGATTTGATTCCTAATATCCATGCTCCTTGTGCTATATTTGTGGACCTTAACAAATCTGAAGAGGAGATAATGCGCGTGCTGTTTCCAAGGAAGAATACACATAGTGTCAGCCAGGAACCCAAGGCTGTGCAAATGGTAGTGTCAGAGGGCAGTAGCAGCACAACTGAAGTTGAACAAACATGCGATGATGCACTCGTTGAAGTGGCTTTAGAAAGTCAAAATGGTGATGGTAGTACTCTGGATGCTAAAAACAAGATTCGGAAGGGAAACAAGGGGAAGAAGGGTAAACACATCAAAGGTAAAAAGAAATGACGGGATAAATAGGATGGATTAGTAGTTATCAATATATGATAGGCGTTATCTTGTAGGTTGGAGAAGCATAGTGGTGTAAGCTTTTCGGTTAGCCTTTTGAGAGCAGTTCTGATTTCAATCTCATCACGACAAAACTCTAATGGGTTGTCTATTTTAAATCAAATTTAAAAGATGTTTAAAAATTTTCATCTCTTGCATTTATAAGCTGTTAAGTTTTTGTTAGATGTATCTTATGGAAGGTAAAAATATGAGCTTGTGTTAAATGTATATGATGAGACCTGCATGACATAGTTCTGATCAACTCAAGATCAAGAAAGTTAAGCTAAGGCAATGACCAAGCCAATGATGAAGGTCGTGCTGCATAACAGCTTATGGAAGGTAAAAATATGATGAGACCTGCATGACATAGTTCTGATCAACTCAAGATCAAGAAAGTTAAGCTAAGGCAATGACCAAGCCAATGATGAAGGTCGTGCTGCATAACAGCTTAACTTGTCAACATATAAGCACATTTGATGTCTAATGAAGATATAATCATGAATCTATGAACTGAAAGAATGCTATGAGTAGCGGAGCTTACAAGTATGTTCCCACAAAGACGAGAAATTAGTTACTGCAAATTCCTCTACTATCATTAGAACAAATATCTTAGAAACATTACTCTAAAAGTAACAAAATACAAACATTACCGTAAGTTGTCCACAATGGTACAACTTTTTAAAGGTTTATAAACATGTCATGTTGCTACATTAACATATAAAACTTTTTTGTATAACAAGTCTATGTGTTCATGTGTTCATCTTTTAAAATTCTAAAATACTGTTGCAGACTAATGTGTTCATGCCTTGCGAGGGTGCCTGGTTGGTAGCTTCATTAAAGGACCTACTTATTTGCTTGCTTCTTGGTAGAAGGAAAATACTTACTTGTCGGCGGTCGCAAGGTTAACATGTTTATTTGCGGACACCTCTAGAGTTGTTTATTTGCGGACATTTTGGTCAAGTATTGACCCAACAATCTCCCCCCATTCGAACATAAAATTGACCCAACCTGAGTTGACCCGAACCCGAATTGACCCGAGTTCTAAACAGGGTCGGGTTCGGGTATGGCTTGACCCGAGTTGACCCGAACCCGGCCGGGTCAACCCGAATGACAGCCCTACAACTAATAGTAAGGTCTAATAGTAAGGTCGCCGATAGAAATAAATAGGAAGAAAATGCATTTATTCATTTATTTATAAAAAGGGTAAGATAGAAATATTGGAATAGGAGTGTTAAAATAGAAAACAATAAATCCACACAATGAGTACTGTAGGCATAAATTAACATAAAATTGATAAATAAGCAATTTTTAATCGGTACTGGTTACCATCTTTCTAATAATATACTATATTTTTAACTTTTGTATACTAGAATGACAAATAAAAAAGTTTGTTTACTAACTCAATAAATTTGTACAAGTATTTTGCTATTTAATGGACTTAACATTTAAATAAATACAAGAGGCAAAGTATTGTTCAGTAATTCTCGATTGTATTTCCGATATAAGTCTCCAAGAACAAATGACGTTAATTATTAGATGTGTTAATGTATCAAGTTTTCATATAAAAGTAAAAGATTTTTTGGTCATAGAAGATTTATTATGATTAGGTCTTTTAGTGTGTTACAGGATGTTATTGTTAGTTTTGAATTTGTTTTAAGTTTGGTTATTTGGTATGATACTTAATATAAAATTAATTTAGCTAGTAAGAAGTTCAATAATATGCTTCTTGATGTAGCAATAAAAACAATTAAAAGGATTGGTTAGCTATTTTGGAAATTATAGGGAAACTTGGTTTGAGAATGCTATTACTCAAGCTAAACAAATTGCAGAAAAACCACTGATATCGAGCCTCGGTTTCCTGTTAAACGTGCACCTTGTAGGAAAAAACCAATTTGGTAAAATTCTGAATACTGAAAGAGAACAATTTGCTAAAGAACATTTTAGAACTAACTACTTTCTTGTTGTAGGGGTGTTTGGCTAAGCTTATTTAGTGGGCTTATGAGCTTATTAGCTTATATAAGCTCATAAGCCCAAATCAAGTGTTTGGCTAAGCTTATTTAAGCGGGCTTATGAGCTTATTTATGGGGGTTTTGATAAGCCAAGAAAATAAGCCTTTTTTATGAGGTTTTGAGCTTATTTAACTCACTCTCTTGTGAATGTACATTTTTGCCCTTATCATAACTCTTTCATAGCTACCCAGCTCTCCTCCAAGTACAATGTATTTTAGACGGCTCATCCCGGTCATCAAAAACGTTGACCAACTGGTGCTCAAACACTTGTACTATTGTAACAGATTAATTGTTTCCAAAAAGGAGATTTTCATTTATTAAAAGGGATGGTTTGGTTTGTTGCAGTTCCAACTTCCAACTGCACATTTAAAATCGTCATGAAGACATCAACAGTCTTTTTCGATTCTGTATACAAATGCCCGTCATCACTCCATTTTCTTGATATCACGTTACGAAACTAATACTAGCTAGACAGATGATCGTGTTAAAAACACGCTCGACACACCACACACGCAAAGTTGAACAATAAAAACAACCCGCTATTTTCAACCATTGCATTGTTACATTATATGACCACAAACAACATTTAATATTGTAATGTTTATTTGGTTAAAATGGTGGACCAGTTTTTAAAACCAGCCCACCCAACTTTAACGTTTGTGTTAACTGGTTGGAAGGCCTTCTTTTTTCTGTTTTTAATTGGTGAAAGCAACATATGTGGTGGAAACAGAAATTTGTTGGGGCCCTATTGTTGTTCCTGGTCATAATTAGTACATCAAATATCAGCATAAATTAAAGAAAGAGTAGGATCACATGTTAATTTCGAAGATTCTAGTAGATATTACGTGGCATGTTTATATACATGTTTTTACTGATGTACCTTATGTTATGTACTCTTAAACATGGTCTGTAGATGCCATTGCATTGATAAAATTTACAAGACATAACAATATTACATTTCAAAACACAGTTAATTTAGAACAAGTTTGATGAATGATCTAACCAGATACAACATTTAAATGTCAAGCAACGCGAGGAGGAGCTTTGTAGTATGCTGGAACCGTTGCAGGGAAGAACATTTGTCTAACCCCTTCCGACTTGATAATTGGAAAGATGATCCCAGATGCACTCTGCAAACGGTTATTATAAAACAAATGTCAAATGAGAAAAATCGTTCAATGAAATAATCAAATATGTTATATAGAGAAGCTAATTACCGAGATGAGTCTAGCCCCGAGCCATAATCGTTTTGGTGAAGGGAATGGGATAAGCAAACGTCCAACACCATAAATAGCTACAGCAAAGAAATGAAGGAATAGGACTAATGGACGAGGGTTGAGTCCCGAAAGTAAAGATATTGGTCCTTCTGCACACATGCCTCCAAGGCTTAGATAATCAAAACAGGCGCTACGCATCTCTTGTCTCGCTGGATCGGGTGATGCACAAAATACCTTGTATAAAGCACCAGCCAATGTATTTATAGTAGATGACACTGGCTGCAAATATCATAAAAACCCATTTGTCAATTCTATTTGTTCATATGTATATAGTTAAGTGGTTAAAGTCAAATCAAGCATACTCATGACTTGCCTTTCGAAGAGTATAGAAGCACTCAAGATAACTGCAGAGTGTAGGTGCATCCTTAAGATTGCGTAATGGTCTAAGAAGGTCACGTAGTAAAACAATATCTGATAGCGCAACTGTCATTCCTCCACCAGTTAACGGGTGTCGCATATTAAATGCGTCTCCCATTAAAAGTGCACCTGGAGTGGGCTGAGGATCAGCTGGCATACTTCTGTTTGGCATTGTTCTTATGTTTCCTTTATCCACTGCTGCAACAAATGCATCATATAACTCAGATGGAATCTGAAAATTTAAGCAAAGGTTTAATTAGATAAATATTAGCAAATAAGAGATAACATAAGAAAATGCCGGAACTAAAAGAGTACCTGTGGAGCTACGACAGTTTTGAGATAGTTGGCCATTTCACCATTGGCGATTGAAGGCACCTTTTGTCCAGGGACATCGACCAAGCAACGAACCTCTGTGTTACTAATTGGATAAAACAAGATGGGTGAAGGATTTGCGAGGATAACGTGTCCATGGTTTGCGTATGGAAGATCAATGTTCTCCAAAACCAGTCCCACAAAGCAAGAAGGTACTTCTACCTACATTTTAAGCAAATTCAGATGAATTAAAAAAAAAAAAAAAAAAAAAAAAAAAAAAAAAAAAAAAAAAAAAAAAGTAACAAGGGAAAAAAAGGCTTTGTAACGAAATTACCTTAGGCTTGCAGAGGGCGCGACGTAGATTTGAAAAGCAACCGTCACAAACAATAGTGAGAGGTGCGTATGCAGTTGTCACTTCTCCATCCTTAGTTTTGTAACACACTCCTTGGACTGTTCCGTTTTTCTCAAGTAATGAAGTTACAGTCCCTTGTTCAAGTTTAACGCTGATAACAAAAAGATTCAAAAAACGCTTTTTATCAGTAAACTGATATGAGTATGAATAATGTTACTTGTATGTATTGAGGGAAAGAAAACATACTTTGGAAGAGTTGCAGCTTTCTCCCTCATCCGCTGAATAAAACGCCCATTGTGAAAGCTTCTTCCAGAGATATCAGACTCGAATTTTTCCAACGGATAAGAAAGTTTAGTGTTTTTACCATCCATATAAATGGCATATCCAAATACCTGTTGAGCCTCAATTCCATCCACGCAATCTGCAACATCTCAACAATACGCCATTTGTAAATTTAAGGCTCCAGAAGTTGCATAATTAGGCATAAGGTAACAAAGTGAAATCTTACCCTGAAGACCCAACTCGATTAGTTTCAGATAACCTCCTGGTTGAAGAAGTTCACCGACAATTCTATCGGGCTCAGTCAAGTCCCTTTCAATCACATGAACTCGACGTCCATCCTAATTAATTTAAGCAACAGTTTAAAAAAAGTACTTTACAATTTAACCTCAAGTAAATTTCGAAAAAACAGCCATTTTCTACATGTTCAATTACACAAACACAAATTTTATAAAAAATAACTAATGGACAATGCTTTATAGTTTCTACATTATAGAAAAAACAAATAACCAGTGGTTTGAATATTATAATATTATACTAAACTTGATTTGATCCTTCATTATTTAAAGAACTCTTGTCTTTTTCACACTAAACGGTAAGAATTGACCATTTAATTTACATACTATTTCTTAATGTATCCAAAAAGAATCTTGCTAATACAATTGCAATGCCTTTTAAATTACAATCTCTTCTTTTATTCGCTTAGCTGTGTCACATTATTTTTCAATATATAATATATATCCAGTTCATAATACATACATACATGATAACAATGATTTGGAAAAACACACAAGATTTCCTTAAAAAAACATTAATGTATTAAACCATATAATAGAATCCTAGGACATATATACCTAAAATATAAGTTAGAACATGTGTAGAAGCAAAGATGTTTCAGGTATCGAGATGTACGTACCTTAGCAAGAGTACACGCAAGAGCAGCACCAGCAACACCAGCACCAACTATAATGACGTCAGTGCTTCCATCATTCTCAGCCAACTTAACCAATCCATCGTTATTACTGGATATCTGTTCAATCTCTTTGGATTTACGATGACGTGTTTTCACATTGGATCTCAAAGTGTACAAGAAAACAAAACCCACTAATAACGCAACGATGGAAAGAAGAAGATGATGATAGTCGTTGTTTTGAATCACCGTCGGTGATATTCCAAGGTCCATGAGTAAACGTGTGTGTCGATATGTGTGTCAGGAAGATTTGTGGTACGTGTATGTGTGTGTGTTTTTGGCGTAGCATTTAAACCAACTTTTTGCCAGCTATTATAGTGGCTTATCTGGCGTATCCAATGGTCATCACCTCATTGACCTCTTATTCTACCAAAAATCTAAAATTTTAATTGAGTAAATTACATAGTTAGTCCTTGTGGTATGGTCAGATTTCATACGACATCCAAAAACGCAAAATCTTGCACTGTTAGGCCAATATATTAATTAAATTACGTGGGTGGTCCAATTTTTCTAATGTTGTTAGCTTTTCTCGTTATCTCGGACCTCACGTGCAAATCACATGAGAGTACTTTTGTCATAACACATTTCTTTTTTTTGTCATTTTCTAATCTTTTCAACCCTGACTAAAACTGAGGACTAACTATAGCACTTTGTACTTTTTCTGAACTTTTGTATTTTTGTTTTTTTTACTTTTGTACTTTTTATATTGTTTAAATTTTTATTGTTTCGTTTTAAAGTTATTTGGTTTAGTTTCTATCGCTACATGTCATCATTTTAACGGGTCACGTATAAGTCGCGCGGGCACGATGGTCATGGTCTCTGCTTAAGCATCATCGACATAAGAAAGACTTCGAATCACATAGATCAATTCAACATGTACCATATTAGTATGACTGTCAATTACTCATATATAATCCCAGTTTTAGGTTTTTAATTACTAAAGTGCCATTGGATAGGTTTGACCATGACTTTTAATTGTCAGAAGACTAAATTTGACTAGTTAGTCAGACACGATAGTCAAACTATAGGTCAATGTATTATGTAAATGATTTTAAAAAGTATCAGGTGTCACAACTTTGGAGAGAAGAGACTTGAAGGACTTATAATGCAATTAGTTAGTGCAAAGGACTAACAGTGTAAAATATTTAAGGGCAAAATCTTTAAAAATGCATTATACTTGCCACAAATGTTACTTTCGTGTACTGAACAAATATCTTTCCTTATATGGGTATTGAACTTTCATTTTTTGGTCTTTTTGATGTACTTTGTGACGTTTTTACCCCTAAAAGTATTAAAAATCCAGGGGCAAAAATGTTACAAAGTACATTAAAAAGACCAAAAAATTGAAATTCAGTACCCATATAAGGATATATATTTGTTCAGTACACGAAAGTAACATTTGTGCCAAGTATAACATTTAACGGCAGGGACTAACGATTCAAAGTTAACTTTAAGAACTGAAATTACAGAATTTCTCATTGTGTTTAGATAACTAAAAATTTCCAGGTGTTGCCTTATATCACACGTGTTGTGTGTGTATTTTTGGAGGAAAACGTTACTAAGCTTAATGATGAAGCAATCTTACCTATGATGTTTTAGGATGATTTTTGGAAGTGTTTATGCTATCTATAAGATGTAACAAGTCTCCCTAACATGTTACCCATCAAGCTATGAATTAATTTCAAGTCTTGATTTCATGTTGATAATAGGAATTGAGGGTTTTTAATGTTAAAGCATGTTAAGAATGATTGTAGTCATGTTTATGTGATTACATGTTTAGCGATCATGGACCAAGGTAGCATAATTTGTGGTTTGTAGTATATTATGTTCCAAAATTTATAAATTTAATGGTTAGAAACCATTAGTAGCTTATGCTTATGTTGATGATTTAAAAAAAAAAAAAAAAAAAAGTGTTTGGCACAAGGTTGAAGGCTGTATTAGCGAGTTTAGATATTATTCATGTGTTAGTAATGCTTGAATCATGTTAGAAATGACCCTAAGCATATGTACCAAGTTGATTTTTGATTATACAAGTGATAGATGTTAGTTTATGTCGACTTTTGGCAATTTTGGGCAAATATAAAAATTTGACAGCATATTGTACAGAAAAATGTGTCCAGTTTGAAAAATCATAGAAAATCAACCGTACATCGGAGTAAGATGATGTCAGAACCAAAGTTTTAGTCCCCTGAGTCTACTTTCTGAATCAATTGGTTTCAGGTCCTAATTCAAAGTTTAAGTATGTCTAATCCGTAATTTACAAAGACTGCATGGAAATCAACATTTAAGCCCTTTTATAAAAGTTGTTTAAATGTTGAGTTAGCACCATATATGATCATGTTAAAGTAGTTTTGACTCAAGTACATGTTAGATAAGTGAACTAGTAAGTTCTAATAGTATTAGTAGGATTATTATATGTTTAGATGCTCTCGGATAGTCAAAGGAAGGCCTAAACATAGTTATAGAAGCCAAGGTAAGTAACTTTGGTTATAATGTGTTTAATATTATTGTTATTATATTATGTGCGATGAATGAATGTGTTAAGAATCTAGAAATCTTTACTTAGATTGTATGGAATTAATGAAGACTTGACTAGTTGGATAAAAAAGTGTTAGTGCTTTGTAATGGGAGATATGTGTTGAATAAAGCAATGACATGACTTTTTGCCCTCACATGACATGCACATGTTTCGTCTAACTTGCCTTGACTAATGACAGTTAGTTAACGGGACTAACAGGGATGCAAAATAGAGATACTAGGGATAGATGACCGACTTATTTTGAATTTGGGACGATACGCGTATTTTAGGTACAAGTTTAAGGACGAACGATGTATTTAACTCTTTTCTTTATTATATAAGAGATTAGAGCAATAGGTGTGGTCTTACTTGTCACTCACCACGGTGACATGGCATTTTCGCCGTGGCTCGCCGCCATACTGGCTTCATTTGCCATAGCTCGTTGCATAGACGACGAAGGTAAACATCATCATTTTGTTAGTGAACCACTTTTTTCTTTCTTTCTTTTGGCAGATATTAGATCCAGTTTAACCGTGTGTGAATAAATTGTGTGTGTGCGCACCACAGCCAAATGTAAAAGATAATTATTTATTATTATTATTATTATTATTATTATTATTATTATTATTTATGGCTGGGTAGGAAGCAGGCTTGGCAAATGTAGGAAGTGGGCTTGTACCAAAGTTAAATTGTGTGTATCTTCATCTCAATAAGTTAAATTGTGTGTGTGAATAACTTGTGTTTTGTGTGTGTCAATTTGTATTTGAATGAAATGAATTTTATTTTATTTGAAAATTTGAATTAAAAAAAATAAAGTAGGAAGTGATGAGACCCAAATGAGTAAGTTGTGGTCAGTTATGATAAGATGGCTTATAGAAAGATGTTTGTTATAGTGATGTGACGCCACATGAGACCCAAATGAGGAGATGAAACTCCTTACCAGGGCCGTCTCATGGATTTCGGTGGCCCCGTGCCACACCACAAAGAGGCCCTTAAAAACATATACAAAATAAACATATATCACTAGTGTGTGAACTAATTAAACTCAAGCCTCATGTTGTGTATATACATATATATTAAAGTGCATAGAATTTTGTGGCCCTCGTTAAGCGGTGGCCCTGTGCAATGGCACCTCTTGCACTCCCTTAAAGCCGGCCCTGCTCCTTACCACACCTATTGCTCTTACTCGATACTCGTTATTTGGAGATACCAAAGTATGACGATGTCAATGGTAGCACGTGATACTTGTATGGTTCGACTCTCCGTATGCTCAAAGTGTCTTACTGTATTAAATTACTAGTTATAATCCCCGCGCACGCGCGGGTTTTTTTAAATTTTTTTGAAATAATTATTTAAAAATTTTAATCCTATTGTTAATTGCATCTTATCTATATTTTTTGTATTTATCTTCTATTTATGTTGTGGATAAATATAAAATAGATAATCTTTTTTTTAAAATATTTTATCTGTATTTTTTGTATTTATCTTCTACTTGTTTTATGGATAAATATAAAATATTACCTAATAAGAAAATAATCATTTTTTTTTTAATAAAATTATTACTAAATTATGTATGAATTGATTTTTTTGAAATGCAAAATTCCCAATAGGGATTTTATTTTATTATATAAAAGATGCATTTAGTCAATGATTAACATTTTCTTATGATCCCTTTGATATAGGTAGATATGACAAATTTCGAACAATAGATTGAAGTAATACCATATAATAATAATACCACTGAAGCTTCAAAGAATATTCAAATAGGTCAACTAACATAGCAGTGTTCAAAAAGCTAGCTAGGTGGTGCACCAACTTAATTTGGCACGGGTCACTCAAAAAGCAATAAACATGACCAAAATGCGGGCTAACAGGACAATTGACAATGGGATGATGATATGGACGGTGAAATATTTTTGGCCCAAAGTTGTGCATTGCAATGGCGTAATGGATAGCTTAAGTGAGAGATTATGAGAGCGTCCGTCATTAGTTGATGATTACTTGTATTTTAATAATAAAACGATCATTTTTAACTATATATCAAATTTAAAACTTAACTTTGAACCATTCGACAATGGACATTTATTTTGAAAAAAGTAAAAACCTTATGATTCATTTTTTAAAATAAGAAAACATATTTTTTTGCAAAAGATTTTTACACTCGGTGAAAAATAAGAAAACTTCATTATAAGCTCGTAAGATACTAGAGATCGAGCACAATGCATACTAAAAATTGCATTCAACGATAAACCAATCCAACATATAAAAAGATTGAGACCGTCTCTCTTAGTTAACAACACATGGCATTTACAGATTGCAAAATACAAACATTACCCAAAAAGAAAGATACTGAACTAGCAGTCTAGCACGACACCTCAATGACGTCACAAACTACTAAAGAAAAAAAATACAATATAAGATAAGCTGCATAATCACACTCAATCAATTTTGGAACCTTCAAACATCGAAATTACTATATGACGCTTCGTTATCTTAATATTCTACGTCCTTGTCATACCGACGATATTGTTATCACTAGAAATACGAGCTTGATTTATATCATCTCCAAATGTAGTTTATGAATCAAATAATACTTTTTTTTTCTCGACAATCTTCTTCTCATTCAAAGGATTCAAATCTATAGTTTTTAGAAGGTGTTATAATCAACTTCTCATCCCTTTTTGTTAGAATTAATAATACATTTTATTGGGATTATTTTAGCTTGGACCGCTTAGATAATAGGTTTTCTTTCCGTTTTCTATATATTGTTTTTGTAATTTCTTTTATCATTAACAAGTTTATTTAATGCAGTTGTTTGGTTCATCTCTGATTACACTTCTTTTACATTTTCTTGATCAACTACGATGCAGCGATATCAACTATTACAAGCTTCATAGTCGTTGTCTACGAATATTTTATTTCAATGAAGTATTTAAATATATCCCTTCTGAAAGTTTTCAATATAAGAGTGCTAGTTGCACTATGACACCAATAACAGTGATTGGTGTGTCATTTAAGCAAATACATAATATCAACACAAATCTTACAACACCCTCTCAAGCAAACAATAACTCTTATTGGTGCATGTGGGTCATATAACACATCGAAAAATACTTCACTCACAAAACAAAAAAGGAAGAAAAAGAAAAATGCGAATAACAACCGCGAGTGGACCAACGAAAGGACTAATAATGCAAATACCGGTGCACTACAATGCGCCATTGGTAAAAAAATTTGCTAATAACGTGTAAAAATCATCCTACACCGTGCACTCTAAGATTTGTACACCCTTGTACAATGCGTCACAGGACATTGACATTGCCACGTTGTCGCATCAATGGCCAATGACAATTCGAAAATCGACTCATTTATTATGCTGGACCACTCATCTCTTGGCTGCTACCATGCCATCGCTTTTTGGCCATACACCACACAAGTTTTTTGCTTTGAAACATCACACGATACACGTACAATATAATTTGATAATTTTGCTTTTAAACAAGCTTGACTCATAATTGAAGGCCTTTCTGACGAAGATGCTAAGATCTTGATCCATCTAAAAAATAAATAAATAAAATAAAAAAATAAAAAAATTAAGAAGAATAGGAAGTAGCATTGTATGCATGTGTGTGTGCATATTTTTTAAAAGCGTCAATGCCCAAATGAGGACTTTTTGTGGATTGAAATTCCCACCAATGACTTTTTTAGCTAGTGTTCCCAATTTAGTCAAGTGCTAATGTGCGATCGTGCGATCCCATTAATATCTTGACACGTGTCTCACCCACTATCTCTTGTCCCCTACTATCACTTGTCACTTGTACCACCCACTATCTCTTGTCCCCCATGTGTCCAGACAAAAATTACTTATTTACCCTTAGTTCTATAAGTCAAATAAATGTGTGATTTTGTACCTATTAAATGTGCTAATGTGCTAATTCGTTTTATTTCCAGATTCAAATGTGCGATTTAAATGTGCTAATGTGCGACTTCGCTTTTATTTTCAGATCTGAAACAAAGTAATCAGTTCCTAAAAAACAAACTTCACAAAAGATTAAAATATTTTAACTTCTAAATGGCATCATGTGTCACTATTTATTTCACTGCCTTGGTCAAAATTGCATCATGCCTCCCATTTAAGCTCAGACTTTCATCCATCTCGTTGGTTCAAATGGATATTTGATGAATCTTAGCTTAGCTTTAAATGTAATCTACTTCTTTTGCCATCACCCCATTCCCCACAAAAACACACTCAGTGTGTGTTCCAAAATCTTGAAGATCAACCCAAAATAATTTCCGGCGAGCACTAGCAGATTCCGGCGCACATCTACCGGAAAATTTTCCGGCGAAGTCTTTTGTTCACCGAATCGATAGATCGGTGTGTTTACATCATTTCTGGAGCGTTTTAGCTCCTAGCTCCCACCGGAACACCCCTAACGCGCCACCACCGCCTTCTGCCACCACCACCGAGACGCCACCACCCACCAAGATTCTTGAATCTTTATTACTCCAAATGTGTTTTAGATTAAAGATTGAACCCAAACACAAATGGGTTCAAGATTCTTGGACACTTTCTTCTTAAAAATGGATTGTTTTTCTATCAGAAAAAATATATAGAATAATGGGTTGTTTAAAGGTGAAAAAAAGACACAAATGAGTTCAAGATTCTTGGATTCTTGGTTGTTCAAAATGGGTCTTTTTTTGACAAGGAAACAACACAACAAAAAAAATGAAAAAATTGGAAACTGGGTATGAAGAAAAAGAAAGCAAAAGAGAAAGAAAATGAGGGGTAAATTAGTAATTTGATAATAATAGAAAAAAATATCTGGGACACACCCACCTAACCATGTACTTTATTATTTTCTTAAAGGTGTCATTCGCACGATCGCACATTAGCACTTGACCAAATTGGGAACACTAGCTAAAAAAGTCATTGGTGGGAATTCCAATCCACAAAAAGTCCTCATTTGGGCATTAACGCTTTTTAAAATTTTAAAAGATGATTTGCATATACATGTTTCTATTTGAACACATCAAGATACAAGCAGTTAGAACAAGATATAAATAAATTACAATTGCGTGGTGCAGGGGTGAGCATCGGGCCGGTCCCGTCCTGTCCTGACCCAATACCGACAATGCCTGGAACCGATTTCGCCAGAAAACCAAATCGACTCCCGACCCGAAAACAGTCGGTTCGGTATCGGGACAGTCCCGACAAGTCAGGATCGGTCGAATTTGTCACTTTTATTTGTTGTTTTTCGGTTTCCATCCCGAACCGACCGAAACCGACCCATCCCGAACCCGATTGGCCGGAAAACGCAAACCGAGTCTCAAACCGAAACTGGTCGGAATCGGAATCAGAATCAGGACGGCGGGACTGGTCAGAATCGGGATGGTTGTCGGGTGTCGGTCGGGATTGCTCAGCCCTAGCGTGGTGCATCAGTGTGTGTACCAATAAAAAATGCAAGTGTGAAAATCAGTTTTATAAATATGGGATAATTCCATATTTACCCAATATTAACTTCAAATTGTTATATTTACCCAACTTACAAGTGAATAATGCATAGTGTACAATAATTTTGATGAATGATCGAGAAATATGAAATTTTAGTATTTTTATTGATGAACTATGAAATTTTGGTATTTTAATCAGGGAAATATGGAATTGCCTTTATATATATATAGCTTTCATAGTACTCCAACTCAAAAGAGAGTATCTAACTGTATATTGAAACAAAATAAAGTTGAAAATATCTAGGAACTCTAACTTTGTTGTAACTTAAAATAACATTAAAAATAAGAAGATTTTGTTTAAGATTATGTAGCAGCTTATTTCCTTGCTAGCTTGTAAAACAAAAGTTATCTCAGTCAAATTTTCGGTTTGGTGTATGTGGTTATATTTATGGAGATTTTGTAAACCACAAATGTTGTGACTTATTTAGGAGTGGAAGGAATTATGTAAAAAACTAAAAGATGTTATAGGGAAAGACTTTTATACGATATATCATAACATAACAATTAGAATTTTAGGTGTTTATGTATTTTTCTTTTTTCATTTTACCTCATTACATATTATACGCCGCCAACTCAAATGTCAAACATGAGCTTACACATTTATCATTTATAAATCATAAGCTGCTTATGCAAAAAAACATAAGCTTGTCTGTATTTGTACATTAGAAGCATGCTTATGTGATGGTAATTAAAAAAAAAAAAAAAAAAAAAAAAAAAAAAAAAAAAAATCCGTTGTAAGAATATCAAATTATCAACTTTTCCATACGCAAAATTCACTCGTTTACTTGTTAGCTAGCGCTATTCCACATCTTAGCTTTCAGGGAATCCTATGGAGCGGTTATGAAAGAACGTAGTGGTGAACGAAGTTGACTTTCTTATAGCATTTCTCCTTCTCTTAGCTGAAGGCTTATTCACTAATCCGGACTTGAAGAACTTGAGGGCATAAGATTCAATCCAGCCACAGGTTCTCCCTATGGCTACCTTGTTGCGAACGAAAGACCGGATCTCTATTCTTCCAGCAATCTTCTTTTGGTGATAAAAATAAGAAAGAAGAGAAATAACTGGGAGTTGGCGCCTACATAACTGCTTGCTTGCTTACCAAGCAATCCTGGCAAGCTCTCGCTCGCCGCTACTAACGGGGTCTTGGTTGATTTCCCTTCCTTTAGCTACTCAGATGTTTCAGTTCGCTAAGTTTGCAAAGTCCAAAGAGCGCAGACTAGACACGGAGCTTGGATACGGTTTCCCGATCGGAGATCCATGGATCACAGATGTTATCTCCCCATGGCCTTTCGCCTCTGAAAGCGTCCTTCCTTCTTAATGCCCAGACATCCATCCAATGCATTCTTTTCTATCTTGTACCCACGGAGCGGTACACTGAACACGAACCCAATCGAGATGAAAAAAAAGAAATACTGAGTCATCCTGTTGGAGATAAAACATTCATTAGATCAAATTAATCATTAAGCATAGTCGTTAAGATCTCGACCCTAATATTAAAATCTTACGATTTTACGATAATACAAAGTAAAAACGATCTGGATCCTACGTAGGATCCTAGCAAGCTTAAGATCTTATAAGATCGAGGATCTTAATATCTAATCCATCCGATCTTACTTTTCTTAAACCGCAAAGCACTACAAAGTTATGCATTATGTTTTATAAAATTTAAAGAACAACATGTTAATCTTTTTAAATATTCTATATCCATAATTTAGGACTATATTTCCATATTCATATAATTTTGTGTTTATGGTATGCAATAGTTTGTATATTTGAATAATATTACAAAAAATATTTAAAAAAAAATGACATTATAGTATGATTTTAGGATTACGGTTTGATCTTACAATTTCGATCTTTGGAAACGACCCTATCCCGATCTTGAAAATTTTAAGTACTTGTTTCTCAAATTTGTGCTTTACAAGCTTCAAACCCCAATGGGCTAAAAAGCCCAACACTTTGACAATCTGACATCCCAACGGCTAGTTTCTACCCACAACAAATTCAAATATTAAACACATCAAAAACACACACACAAACAATAAAACCCTTCTTTACAAACAATCCAACGGCTACTTTTTCACTCTAGATCAGATCCATGGCGGAGCTAAAGCTTGAATCGGTGTCGGAGCCCGAGATGATGGACGTCGACCTCGAAACAGAAGAAGTGAGTAGAGCTGAAGAAGCTGAGGTGAATAAGGAAGAAGAAGAAGATGAGGAATATGATGAAGAATTTTACGAGATGATCGAAGCGCCTAAGTTTGTTGATTTTACGAAACCTATTACTTTTCGGACTGATGATCGCTATTGGTTCTGTTCTCGTGTTGGTAATATGTCGTTACTTTTATATATTTTTATGTGAATAGTTACCAGTAGTTATTGTCTTATTGATTTAGGGTTTAAATTTGTCGGTTTTTAGTTATCGTACTAGATTTAGCTTTCGGGAAATTGTAGGCTCAAACCCTAAGACAGCTCAATTTTGACTTCATTATTTCAAGGTTATACCCTTAGGATGTAAACCAAGATCCTACTAGCAATCTTTCTTGAATCTGTAGGATCGGATCGAGATTATAAGTTCCTGCTATAATGGACTAGTTTCCTCATATAAAACGATCCTTTGATAGTTTTTTATGTTCCTATGTCCAAAACAATCTCATATCGATCCTGCTAGTTGTATGAGATCTTGATTGTAAGATGGTACAATCCTACACACAACATCACGTTTTTGATTAACTTGGATTAACTACACACTTATTTGTGCTCTCACACTGCGTTTTGATACAACTAGTAAGCCATATTGAGGGAGTTTGAGATTGTTTATTCAAACTGTTTGGTGAGTGAAATATGTTACTTATTCGATCGGACATTAATATGTTACTCGTGATGGGGTTGTAGTAAAAATTACTGAAACTTTTGATGTGATACACAATCACATTTGAAAAAATTTGCAAGTCAGGACAGAAACTTCATTGGTGATGTAGATAGTTGGTGATATGGTTTGATGAGATTTTATAACTTTGTCCCGCTAGAGGAACTATGGAATTAATATTAGCATGATGTGAATTGTGTGTAGGTTGTGATCAAAAGCACGAGGAGGAAATAAACCACGAAGAGATCTCCAAAAACTTTGTCCTTCGGGTGAGTGGTTATTCTTCTGTTGCAATTTCAATATAATTTAAATTCAAAGTGTGACTTATTAATGAAAATTTAAATTTCCCAACAGGTCATGGCTGCAAGAAGTCCCAACATAAAGCTTCGGAAAGCTCTTAATAGGGACCCATCCAGGTGTGTAGTTAAAGACGATAATGTCTTCCTTTAACAGAAAAACACTAAGAATCAGATACTAACATTTTTTTTTTTTTTTTCCTTTTGCTTTTTTCTTTAGTTTGAAATGTCCAATGTCAGCTCCTGCAAAACCCTCCAAGTCCAGGATACCGAGGTTTGCAATGGCGGCTTCTTTAGCTTCTCAAAAGAATGGGGACCCACAAAGCAAAACTGGTACTTGTACAAAAGTAGGTTCAACTCCAGTGGCAAGGTCAAGGCCAGTTGCAGCCAAGTATATGACAACACCAAGGAACAAAATGTGTCCGTCAAATCCAAATTCCTTTAGAAGTGTTCAAAATCTGAAAACAGCCACTGTTGACATGCCTAAGAATCAATCCGTAGCAAAGGCTCTAGTTTTCCACTCCCCTAAGAAGAAGGTCATTTGTCTTAAAAAGTCTGTCGAATTGCATACACCTCTAAGAAAGATTTGTGAAGGGATGAAGAGGCTCGATATAGCAAGTCAAAAGAAGACGGTAAAGAGTATTAAAAGCAAGACCAAAAAGCCAGAAACTGAAGATTCTTCAACAAAGCGATTAAACAATTGCAAGAGTGACAAAAAGTCCAAGGATTTAGCATCTTCCAAGAAACCAGAAACTAACAAATGTAGCTCTTTGATTGAGAAAGTGGTTGAAAACGAGTCTAAAAACATGGTTGCTGATGTGAAATTGAATGATGGTTCTACATCTGATAATACCAAGAAAGAAGAGGATCTGCAACCACAAGAAACTTCTGACAACTCAGTTTCACATGCTTTGACAGCTGAGATGAAGGACGTGCAGCATATAGAAGATAAAGAGAATATGGGATGTGCTGAAGATCATTCAAATGAAGTGGTGGCAGGAGATGTGAGTGGGTCGATGGATGATGATGGTAAAGAAAATGCTATTAATCCTGGAGACAACAACAGGTATGATATTTGTCAATCATAAAATCTAATAATTCATAATTGCCTTTGCACATCCTTATGCTTATAATTTATGCATCCAGGTCTAACAACCAGACATTGGGTAAGAAGATTATGAGTAAAGAGACGCATAAAAAGAAGGTTAGATAGTTTCTACTTAACTTATAAATTTTTCCTTTTTAAATACTGCCATAATAACTTGGAAAACATGTAGGTTGTTCAAAGTGCTGGTACTGCATTGCTGAAATCCAAAAAACCGAAGCCTACCAATATTAAGCCATTTAGGCTAAGAACTGATGTAAGCAATCATTTTTGCAGTTCATGCTATACTTTTAATTTTAGTTGATGCTTATTCGTGGATGTTCTATAATAATTATTTGTCTCTTTTAGGAAAGAGGAATTCTTAGAGAAGCTATACTTGAGAAAAAGCTTCACCTTCCTGCTACTGAAAAAGAGGTTGCAAAAGATACTACTATGATAAAGAAGATGCATCGAGTTCCAGTGAGTCCTTAAATTCCAGTCTACAAGATCTTACAAAAGCGAGTGACAATCTGTTTATGTTTATATGTTGTTATTTGTGTTGCCAGAAAACTGAGAAGTCCACTGAACAAAGAAAGCACCTCAGTTCTACTAATGAAAACTGTGGAAAAGATTCAGGTGCAGTGGGATCAAAACCAGTCCTCAATACTGAATCAACAAAGAGAAGACCAGGATCCACAACCAGCTTAAGGACAAGATCACCTTCTATTCAGCGAAAACCTCAAGGGTAAGTACTAAACATCTATTCCCAAAAACAGCCGAAAAGTGTTTTGCGGATCAACCCGCAGAAAGAAAGCATCCACTACTCAACACGCCCAAATCACACATCTTTCTAACTATAATCGGATTTTATTTGCAGGGTTGCTTCACCTAAGAAGGTAAGGAGGCCTGGCCAGCAACTCGAGGTAATAAAGGAGAAATCTAGTAAATTAGCCAGGGATGTTGCAGTGGCAGAGAACAAAACTAGAGCAATTTCTGCTACCAGATCCACATCACGGGGAAAGCGCCCACTGACCATTCCTAAAGAACCATACTTTCACACCTCACATTTGCCCAGGAGTTGCTCAAAGAAAGTAGTTGCTTAAGAAGAGAGGTGGTCTTATGTTGTATGTAATATCTATCGTCAATCATTCATTGAATTTCAATTCTACTCCGGCGTGTTTGGGATTTGCCTAGATAGTTTTTCTGTAGCCATCTATTCAATTGAGTTTGCTACAAATATTTTGTAGCCATTAATTCAGTTATGTGATTGATTCTTGTGTAAACATTAAGATTGGAGCACAACAAACTTTCAAAGATTCTAAAAATCTTCAGATTTGTTATATTAATTCAACAAACTTTTCAAGCCGTTCAAAAAAAAAAAAAAAAAAAAAAAAAAAAAAAAAAAAAAAAATCAACAAACTTTTCAATGCTGTTCCAACATACTACAGTACTCAAGCTCATTTTGACATAATTTGGACAAACAAGCAATTAGGATCAGTTGTACCCAACCCGTCTGTTTCAACCCCAACTTCTGTTGGCCAACTACCTATTACGTGGGACTCACCCATCTTTCCGACTCTAATTGGATCATATGTGCAAAGTTTGCTTCAACTATGAATGTAAGTTTCTAGTGCAAAGATCAACATCACGGTAAAAACAGTCTAGAGAACCCAATTGTCACACCTCACATTCGACATAGAATTGCTTAAAGACAATCGCATCCATGGATTTCAAAGAAAACACTTGTGGTTTTTCAGTCTACATAAAACAAAGCAAAGTAACTATAAGAAAACCTTTGTGGCCAAATTTATGATCCTAAAGTTTCTTAATGATGTTCTTCAACTTCTCGTTTGCTGCTACTAGTTCAGCTGCTACGCTTGGTTCATTAGCAGAATGCCCTGCATCTGGAACCACCTGTTTGAACAGCAAAATGAATTATAGTGAGAATCTGCAACCATTTTAAGTTAGGAAGTTCAGTGTTAAGGGCAGTGCTCCTCATTTTGCAACTTTTCAAGCTATATTTACCCAATTTTTAATCATAAAGTCTTTGTTGGTAGACTATTATCATTATAGTTCATATGGTTATAAGATCCCTTATTTAATCAAACACTTCCAATAAGTCACATGTAAAAAGTGTAGATCTGAAGTTCTGAACGTTGCAAGTTTTCCAGGATTAGAAGTGTCAAAATGGGTAGCTTGTGTCGTGGGTCAAAGCGAGTAATTATCTTTTAAATTTAGTTTTACCCAAAATACTTAATTTAAAAAAATTTAGTTTCTAATACACAAGTGTGTAAATTAACTTTACAAAAAGTAGAATCTTGCAACAATAATCTATTTATTATTTCGCACTTTTTACCCCTTACAAATAAGCATGTGAACTAAGGAAATACATACCTTAAACTCTGCCTCTGGCCAAGCTTTATGCAGATCCCATGCCGACATCATAGGACAGCAACAATCGTATCTCCCCTGGCAACACAACATGTTGAAAACATAAGCACACGAAGAAAAAAAAAAAAAAGAAAAAGAAAAAGACAGAAGGTATAGCACATTACATAGTTTATATATAATAGATGCAATAATGCATACAGAAGGGCATTTCAGCATTCAGCCATACATATATTTGTTGTTGCAGTAAATGATTTAAAAAAATAATAATAATCTTTACCTGTACAATTACAGTGTTGATATGCCTGATCTTCTCAATATTATCCAGAAGATATGAATCTGTTGAAAAGAACCCCTTATTCACAAAGTAGTGGTTCTCAATCCTTGCAAAAGCCTGCAGCATGTCAAAACAATCCTTTTACTCCAATGCAATATTTTAAAACAACCCATAGAATACACATATATTTGTACTTATATTCTTAAGTATGCGAATATCACAATGGTAATTTAACCAGTTCTCAGTATTTAATAAAAGGAGAGTTTACGATAGCTAACAGAGCACAAAATGCCAAATTTATTTAGTTAAAGACGCTTGTTCCTGTAAGCAGGCTTTGTCTAAGTTATTAACGTATATTTAACCATCATGAACGTAAATTACCAGGGAGAAATCGTCATTGTCCCCTCTCTTAATAGTCTCTTCATTTGGTAGCAAATGTGCAGTCATCATCTCCCATTTGGTCCATGCCCTAGCAGCCTCATACTAAGAGCAAAATAATGTTTTTGAGATTAAGCTTAAACGTTGATACATATTGTGTTTCACAACAATATATACTAAAAAAGGAAAAATATTTTACCTGTGTGTTCAAGTCATCTGAGTTCAATCTCTTGTGGTAGGCTTTCACAAAGCAGTCTCTTTCATTTTCTGGTATAAGATCTCTAAAGGGCTCCCAAGCTGGTGTTGCAAAAACAATTAGCGACTGACAAGAATGAGTTTCTGTGAGTTTGGTTAAATGACAAAGAGGATAACCGAAGCATACCATCAGGGTATATTGCAGCAGCACCGCCTTCATAAAACCAGTCGATCTCTTTCTTCCTCAATAAGAAGATCCCTCTAAGGACAATCCCAGTGACCTTTGATATCACAAAAAGAAATAAAATCCAAATAAGATTGCGCCAATTCCCTTTTTGGAAAATTTCATATCAGTTGCCTATTTGCCAACTCTTTGTTATTCATATTCGTCTATACAAAGTTTCCTTGTTATGTCATCACTTCATGTTACCGTTGCCTAGATGACCACTCTTTGTTATTCATTTTGGTCTACAAAGTTCGCTTGTTACGCTATCACTTGAGGACATTTTGAGGATCGAGGAATCTTAACTTATATGCAAACAATTTCATAAAACTTATATTCTGATTACCTTTGGCAAACACCAATGTGAGAAACACGAACACCATTTTAATCATTCGTCATTACTATTTGCTATGCGCCTATGCTAGTAATTTTGTCAATAAGATTCCTAATTTGGTCATATTGGAGGACAAATGAACACTTGACTAGTAGTCAGAATAAATTCATAAAACTATGCGTACAGCATATATAAAAAGTACCTTATCCGGATGGGACTGGCTGTATGCAAGAGCAAGTGTACTTCCCCACGAGCCGCCAAATACCTAAGAAATCAATAATATGAGAGGCGTGTATGACTCACATTCACCAAATTATACAAAATAAATGACAACAAACCTGCCACTCGGGAATTTCAAAATGTTCTCTTAGTTTCTCGATATCTTTGATGAGATCCCATGTTGTGTTCTCCTCCAAACAAGCGTGGGGTGTGCTCTTACCAGCTCCTCTCTGGAACAGAAACAACAACACTTCTTTTAAGGAAGACAACATAACATTAGAACCCAAAATATGTACAATTAATGGCACCCCCAAGATGTGGTGTGCAAGCAGTAGACAAAATGGGAAACAACAATGATAATAACATGCTGAATATTGTAATTCATGTCGTTACTAATTAGTAGAGGTTTGAGAATAAACCTGATCAAAAAGAATAATGCGATAGAATTCAGGATCAAAAAATCTTCGATTACTTGGTGAAGTTCCACCTCCTGGACCCCCATGGAGAAACACAACAGGCTGCAAGGTATGAAAAGATCATAAACAAATTGCATGGAAAATGAAATACGTACCAACAAGGAAAATAAATTACCAAAATTTCAAAAAATGAATTTCAATCACATAATCCCATTTCCAAAATTCAAAAGGATTTCTTAGCATATTGAGCAAGAAAAGTACTATTGAGTGTTAAGGTACACGACCACTTAGAGTGCATGTATTAAAGCACAAATAGGTGATACGTGCTTATTGTACAATTTAGTTTTCCATTAAAAGTCGCATTAATTTATTTTCTTTCTACATTGTGTTACTTGGGTTCACATTTTGGGCCCCTACCGTTTTCTGAGCTGTGGGGTGCACCATATGGGGACGGGCCTATTGTATATCACTTTGTGTCATTAGGTTTCACGATATGTTATGTATGCTACTGCTAGGCTTGGGTTTACATTCAGTCCCCTACCATTTTCTGGCCCGTGGGGTCACACCTTCCTTGGGACTGGCCTATTGTATATGCAAGGCATTTTATGTCATTAGATTTCACGATATCTCATGTATGCTACTACTAGGCTTGTATAGTGCAGAAGGTTAATGCACACTTGACTTCTGCTCATGTGTGTACGTGATCATAGTATAAGTCTAAATTTACGTTTTTTTTCAACAGATATGAACATTATTGTTATCATCCCGTTGCATACACGACACTGGAAACAACCCAAATCCAATTTAACAAGAAACAAGTAGCATACATATAACTCAAACATATCAGCTTATTAGGCATGGTATCAATTTTCGCTTTTAAAGAGATTAATGCTAATTATATAACTGGTGCTTAACTAACCACCACCAAATGGCCTAGTGATAATATCCTTGATTTCCTGACAAGAGGTCAAGGGTTCAAACCTCGCAAGGTGTGTACATTTGAGGGTGGTCGGGGTCTTAACTGCTTAAAGCATGGCATAATTATGTAATATTTATACCTAAATTTGTGTTTGGTCCTTGGATTTATATTGCACGTATTATTTATCTAATCCTGCAGCAACGCCGGGGCAAAGAACACCTTGTTTATACCAATAATCAGTTTTCCTTTCTAGAGCAAGTTTTTCATCAAACATATCCAATACTTGCACACATAATCTGATCATGCAAATAATTAAACATAATCCAAATACTTTAAATTAAACTTTTTTTTTCGAATAAATAAGCTATGTATAAAAAACAGAGTAGTGATGACTAACATAACCAGAAGGATTTCCAGATTGCTCCCAATAAATAGTATGAACATCAGAAACTTTTAAAAAGCCAGAATCATAAGGCTCAATGTGTTCATAAAGATTCTTGTTCAACTCCATAACCTCTTTATTTAAATCCACTGATGATTCTTCAATCACTCCAATTGATTCACAAGAATTCTGTACCCTCAACACCAAATTCTTTCTTCCTGCCCAAAAAAAAAAAAAAAAAAAAAAAAAAAAAAAAAAAAAAAAAAAAAAAAAAAAAATCAGAAATTCATATAAATAAATACAAATTTACAAAGAGATCAACAAAATCCCATCTGGGTTTTCTCCAATAAGCTGAATTATGAAAAGGGTACTTTTTAAAAAGTTAAAAACATACTTTATTTGATCATGCAACCAAAAATATTGAAACTTTATTAAATTTTAACACAAAATTACATAAGATTAAAGAAAATCCCATCTGGGTTTTGACTAAGAAACTAAATTATGAAAAGGGTATTTTTCAAAAATATTTTTTGTTGTTGGGATCAAAGATAAAAAGTATGAAATTTTTTAAAAAGATGGAATCTTTATTAAGAGATACCTGTAAAAGATGGAATCTTGTTGTGGGGAAATGTGAAGGAGATGGTTTTTGGAGTATGAGTTTGAGTGAAGTGAAGGAGAAGAGTGTTTTGAAGAAGCCCTAAATTCATTTGATAAATTTGGTTAAGTGTAAATATTTTGGGCCTATGAAATGTACATTTATTTTGCTTTGGGTCTTAATCAAGGTCTTACAATTGTGACTATTCTATATTAGTAGTTTTTAATGATTTGATCATTAAAGTTTTGGTTTGTTGTACAGAGATGGTAGTTCTTGGCTTGATTCTAGATTCCATTAGAGGGGAGGGAGTGGAGTCGGTTAAGACTCAGCAAAACTCGGCAAAACTCGGCAAATCTCGGCAACACCGCCGCCAGCCTTTCGGCAAAATTCGGGCAAGGGTGGAATCGATGAAGTTTGCCGATTGGAAATGTGGAGACATAAGGCTGGTTATTTATTGGGTATTGGTGAAGTGTGAGTTGTAAGGTTTTTATTGTGTATTGATGATGTGGCAAATTGGTGAAACCAATGCCACCAAATTGGTGAAAATTGGGGTGAATTGGTGAAGTGTGAGTTGTAAGGTTTTTATTGGGTATTGATGATGTGGAAATTTGGCAAACTTTGGTGAAGTGGTGACCACTCCCTCCGCCCTTAATGTTATGAAAGACGCATATGTACATGATTTAAGGGCCGTTTGGTTTGTAGACATGGATAAGATTTAGATTTAAAATTATATTTGGATTTGATTTAAAAAAGAGAAAATATATTATAACATATATAAATTATTATTCCTAAAAATAAAAGTTAAAATATGTTATTATAAATTGAAACAAAAAATAATAAAAATATACTACCTTCGTCTCAAAAATATTGTTCATATTTCTATTTTTGGTTGTCTCAAAATGATTGTCCGCTTTCCTTTTTAAGTAAAAACTAAAGAATTTGTTGAAAACTAATGTGGCCCCACTTTTATTAAACTTTGTAATTCTTGTCTCCTGACAATTATTATGAGACGGAGAGAGTAATTGAGTTAAAAAGATGGCCCACTTATTTTGTAAAAGTACAATAAAAATTGATACAACTTGCCTAACCCAATCATTTACCTAGGATTCCTAGATGCCATATTTTCAACCATCATGCCAAATCTTGGGGCCCACTATTTTCTACTAAACAGATTTATTTTTACCATGATGCCAAATCTCATAACAAATTATGTAAACCAAACGGGCCCTATGTTTTGGAAGTAGCAAAGATGAGTTTAATTTATGTTTTTAGGAATGAGTTAATAGATACTTTTTAGTTAAGCATCTTTAGCATCAATCAAAACAATAAACGACTCTCAAAAGCGCAAATTTGGGGTTTGTCTTCGAGTTGTCATATACACTTTTGCCTAACTTGTTGATTTATTTATCATGGACGCTTTGACTCTTTCATCGCTGCTTTTTTATGGTTCAAATTTATGGTGTTTGTGTAGTTGAAACATTATTTCTCACATGGTTTATTTGTTGATACAGAGCATCGTATCCTTCCCTCTCTTGTCTAAATTGCCGCATTTTTTCTTTCTACTTCCTTTGACATAAACTTGATACCCTATATTCATGAAAAGCAAGGATTATAATTTTAAAAACTATTTTAACAATTAAAACAAACAATCATAGATGATAGATCGCAACGGAAGCAAAACTCTTAAAATTGCTTTTCCATATCCAGCTATCCATATACATGTATTATAACTAATCAGATAACGATAACAACAACTGTATATCTTTGATCGCGTGAGTGATCAACACGAACAGAAGAATTGTAGGGTAAGATTCTCTCATTGTTATTGCACACTAACGCTCAACACAACTTCAATAGAGTGCTAGATCTTGATCCAATTAATCAATCACGAGTACAATCCAATTGCTAGAACAAAACACGACTATGTGTTTGTGTGTGTGAGAAGCTCGGCCAAAACCAAGGAGAGATAAAGGGGAGGGATCGACTAAGGGTTGGCAAAAGATACAAAAACCTAAGTATAGGCTCTTAAGAGATAATTACTAAGGATCCGCTTGGTTTAATCAATCACTTACCCCCCAATTTACTCTATAATAGTTCATTACCCACTACGGAGTAATCAATCCCTTAACCCCCCCCCCCCCCCCCTGCCGCCCCAACCAAGCACATTTAATGAATACCTTACCTATTCTCCACCCCCTTCACCCCCACCAAGCACCCCTAAATTTAAATATAAGAGAAACTCTATATTTAAATAAGATAAACTCTTAATATAAATAGTATAATTACTATATTTAAAAATTTTAATATTATCTAATAATATACTTATCTTATTAAATGAATAATTGAACTAAGCCCAACCAAACACACCATTAGGGGTGTTCATCGGTTTGATTATCGGGTTATTCGGTTCGGTTAGTTCGGATAAAAAAATTTCTAGGTCAAACCAAAAACCGAACCGAACCGAATTCAAATTTGATTCAACCGAATCGAATAACCAAAAATGAACTCCTATAACCGAAAACCGACCTAAATAACCCGAATTACATATTTTTAATTATTTTTTTATTTAATTATATATATTTTTAGCACAAATTACTTTTTCATGCTTAAATAATGTTATATTTATACTAAGAAAGAGTTTTAGTATTTTTGTTTCTTCCCCTTTTTTTTTTCATATAAATACATAGAAAAATAATATATTTATATGAATTTGGTTTTCGGTTCAATTTTCGGTTTTCATTGTCAAAACCATATCCAAACCGATAATTGAATATTTAGTTCGGTTCGGTTTCGGTTTTAGATTATGTGGATATTACCTGATCCGTGAACGCCCCTAGGTTCGACCGAACTACAAGGCCCAAAAGGACCTTCCTCTTGATTCTTGGTTTAAGCGCAAATATTACTTAAGTAGTCCAACTAGTTAAGCCAAATCTCTCTTTCACTTGATTAGATCATTTACGTATTTTCAATAAATAAATTAACAGAAGTCTCAGATTATTATTTTACATGCTATTTTTCAAAAACAAAATAATGGAACTAGCCCGTTCATTAAATGAGACTAAAATTTATTGCTATATTCCAATGTTTTAAAAACCGAGTCACTTATTGACCCGGTCAAGTAACCAGGTAACTGGTCCAACCAGTTTAACCGTCGAGTCAACCCGATTTTCCGTTAAACAAAAAACAATATTTCGGCTTACCAAATACCTATAAAACATGTAATACTTAATGCCAAAATTGCATAAATCGTCCCTAAACTTTGGCTAGATTGCATATTTCGTCTCAACCATTTCGAAAGTGTAGAAATCATCCCTGTGGGAAACCTTTGAGTAACTTTTCGTCCCTGATTGGGACGAAACATGCAATTTGGCACTTTTGAATTATGCAATTTTCGTCTCAACCAGGGACGAAAATTTGCTCAAATATTTCTCATAGGGACGATTTCTGCACTTTCAAAATGGTTGGGGAAGAAACATGCAATCTGCCAAAGTTCAGGGACGATTTATGCAATTTACTCTATATAAAATATGAAAAATTCAATATCAATCACACATTAAGTTTATGAATGTAATACCTACAAAATACATACAATTCATTGAGGATACAAGTTTTAAACTAAAATCACATTGCATTTAATAACGGTTCAACTGGTTGAACCGACCGAGTGATAACATGGTTTCAAGTTTCAACATTGCTATATTCATAGTCAGCTCTTTGAAGTGCATTTAATACGAAACTGAAAATATCGTCATCTATAAACATATAAGATTGAGTCCTAAAATTTAATGTGGAGGTGTCAAGATTGCATAGAGTACAAGTTAGCTAATGCTCGGAATTAAATGCAGAAAATAGAGTTTCATTATGAGGAGGCTTCATGCGTAAGTACCTTGATTTAATGTTCATGCTTAAGTGATAAGTACATATGAGCTATATTTAGTGTTTCAAATGTAAATGATTGAAACCATATGAAGTGTTGCTAGCCTTTATTTTCATTTAATCATTTGCTCCTTTCATTTGCCTTCAAATAAATGTACAAACCCTTCAACCAGCATCATTGAATAATATAAATAACACCATTTGGTCTTTGTTAATGATGTGTGTGTGTGTGTGTGAAACTTTAATTTGTGTGTAGTTTGATGATTTTCACACATCTTTTAGATCTTTGATTGTTGGTAGCGGTATGTAAATTCTCTTTTGCAATATTTATAAAAGATCGTTTAAGCCCATCTAGGATATAGCAATATTGATAATCACAGAGGAATAAGAACAAGAACACAATCAATATTACTTCAACGTTTTCTTTATTGAAATAAAAATAAACTAATACTACTACTAATATACACACGTTATAATCGTGTGTCTAGACTCTCATTGAAAGAGTTTTCTATGAATGGATCATCTGTAACCTAGACGCCTACCCTCTTTATATAATAGAGGGAGGTTACAAACCCTAGCTTCCTATGAAAGCTAACTATTACATATTAGGTCCTCATTGTTTATTCTTTCTTCATTCTTTGCTTTTAGGTTTTGTAATCTTCAAATATGTAATTCCCAACAATCTTCCCCTATTTGATATTACAAAACAATCTGCATGAAGAAACAATGTCATCACCAATAATAAGCTGCACATCATAACTATTCTTCCCCTTTTTGTAATCTTCTGATAGGGGTCTTGTGCAACTCGTAAACGCTTCCCCTTAAGTGATGCATATCTCGGACTTTAATCGGCTTCAAATATCCTTATCTGATGTAGTGCGAACAAGCATGTTAAATACACCTCAGCTATTCGTGTGGTCCCAGCCATCGCACGCCATAACCGTCCATTGGTCCCAGACCAAATCTATAATAATGTGTGTGGTCCTGGCCTTCACACAACATTATTATGTTATGTACCCAACAACCTGTAAACACCAAACCAAAGGAATAGAAGGAACCAACTCGTCATCCAAGATCCAAGGGCGTCTTCGGACCTATTAACTTAATAACCAGCAGAAATAAACCAAATCAGCAGAAACAAAATCCACCAGCAGAAACGAACCAGTAGAAACCGTTCAGCGGAAACCAATCTTTTTTTTCTTTTTTCTTTTTTTTTTTTTTTTTTTTTTTTACTAATAAGCAGCAGTAACGAGCAGCAGCATCAAACAACATCAGCATCAAACAGCAGAAACAAATAATCACATGAAGATAGTCAAGTATTTAAACAATAAGCTTCCCTTTAAAATTATACTTGCCATTTCTTAAATCCAATAGGCTCCATGGAGTGATCACTGATGAAGAAAATCAACTATAACTTATTTGATGAAGAAGTTAAATCTCCCAAACTTGCATCTTATATCTTGCACTATCCACGTAACTCCAAACTCATACTGCCATAAAAAGTATAAGTAGACCGCGACCTCTTGACAAATCCTCAACTAAATGAGACACTGAGCACAATAACGTAACTCCTTAAAGTGATAGCAAATGTACGCATTAAGCACAATAAGATGGATCGTACCCCTTCACTAGATTCATCAAGTCTTTGTCACATCATTAACACACGAACAAGTTATCTCCAAAGTGTTCCACTCACTTTGAGATATGATAAGTACATGCACCTGTGAAATTTAACTACAACAGCAAATAAATTATAATCAAATGTCTTCAACAAGTAATCTCCTCAATGAACTGATAATGGTTGATAACACCATCCTCCCTAACCAGTAGTAATCTCACATGACTAGTAGGAACCAAAACTGACCAAAAGAAAAAGTATACAACAAGCCAGTAGGAACCATAAAGAAGTAAGCAAGAACCGTATGTATCAGCAGGAACCCATCAGTAGGAACCAATCAGGAGGAATGACTAGAAAGAACCATCAGTAGTAACCAAATGTCATCAGTAGAAACAAGTAAAGCTTCAGCAGAAACCATTAAAGCTTCAGCAGAAACAAGTAAAGCTTCAGCAGAAACCATTAAAGCTTCAGCAGAAATAATTAGAGCTTCAGCAGGAACTAATAATGCAGCAGTAACCGTCAACAGTACCAATCAAAGTCGTGTCATCATCAAACCATATGAGTATACCAGCAATCAAATTCTTCAAAGATCAGTTAGGGTTTTTTTTTTTTTTTTTTTTTTTTTTTTTTTTTTTTTTTTTTTTTTTTAAGACAACACTTTTAAAGTGTCGCTAAAACCCTAAAATCATAAAAAATCAATCATACTCATCCCCAGCTGCTTCTTTCATGAATTTTAGATATCAAACATCATATACCCAAGTTCCATAATGAATTTAAAATAAGGAAGCATGAATTCATGAAGTGAAAAGCATAGAAATCCAAAAAATCGACTTACATAAACCTTTTTCAGCAGCAGAATTTGACAATTTTTATCTTTTTACTGAGAGCTCAGATTGAAGATCCCTCTGGTGGAACTCTTCCTTGATATGTTGAGAACTTCCAGTAAAAATTTCAGCCCGATCCAACGGTTAATGAATGAGAAATCGCTGTTTGAAAACTGCACTGCAGAAAGTTACGAAAATTTGCACCAGATCTGCTTCTACTTCACAACTGCTCTTTATTCATGAACATGAAAACCTTGAAACCCTAGATATCAAGAGCCCCCGCTCTGATACCAATTGTAAAAGATCGTTTAAGCCCATCTAGGATATAGCAATATTGATAATCACAGCGAAATAAGAACAAGAACACAATCAATATTACTTCAACGTTTTCTTTGTTGAAATAAAAATAAACTAATACTACTACTAATATACACACGTTATAATCGTTATACATACGTTATAATCGTGTGTCTAGACTCTCATTGAAAGAGTTTTCTATGAATGGATCATCTGTAACCTAGACGCCTACCCTCTTTATATAATAGAGAGAGATTACAAACCCTAGCTTCCTATGAAAGCTAACTATTACATATTAGGTCCTCATTGTTTCTTCTTTCTTCATTATTTGCTTTTAGGTTTTGTAATCTTCAAATCTGTAATTCCCAACAATTTTGGAGATGATTCACACATCTTTTAGATCTTTGTAATTAACTCGGTCTTCTTTTTTTCTTAATTTAGTTATCATATGCAGGTACCATGAAACTCACACAAGATAATGCATGCTCAGATAAATGAAACCAAAGACTGGGATACCAACTATTTTCTTTGTTTCATACATATTTAGGTGATTGTTATAGATAAGCATATATATAGATATATGTATTATGTTAATGCATGTTCATATATAAGTAATTTATGTGCGTTTTCTATTGATGTAGCTCAAATGTGTGAATTGATTCAAGAAAATGTGCACGAACATGTATGTAAAGCCGCATTTAAATTGTTAAATGATACTGTAGGATCGTAGTTTATGTTGATTATGTGATTCGGGAGGTCGGGTAACATGGAAGAAGATGACCTCCATGGTTAGTGAGAGAAAGTAGAGAGAGAAGGGAAATACTAGGTGTTTTATTGAATGAAAGAAAATGTTAAGTTACACACACTAGTCTCACCCCTCCATGGAAGTATGGAGGGGTATATAAAGCCTAACACATGCTATACTATGGCAATATTACATAACTAGTCCATGTGTTTTGGCTTAACAAGATAGTAAATGTAATCCCGTAAATGTCGTTCCATTTACGTGTTAGGATCAAAAACTTTTATCCCAACAATCTTCCCCCAATGGGGCGACATAAGGGATTACTTATAACATTTCCTACAAGTACAAATACAAAAAAAGAAAGGTCTTCATAAGCTCTTCAAATTGCTGAGGATGACGACAGTTAACGCTCTTTGTCCTTATCTTGTACCCCGGCTTGAGAACTTTATCTTTACTTGTAGGCAAATGATGTAATATGCGTGAAATGGATTAACTTCCCCCCAATTCATGCTGCATGTCTTTAGCAGCTTCTTCGTACACTTCTTTTTGGCGAAGTTTCTGAATCAGCTTCCCCCCAAACTGACAACCATCTTCAGCAGATTCGAAACTTTGATGTAGTCCACATGTCTTCTAACTATTGAAGTTTTGAGTACGCAGCGGAATTTGTAGATGAAACAGTAAACCACACCAAGCAAATCTGACTAGTCACTTAATCACAGTTGTACTCAATGCGGAAGCTCCGTTCGGGGGTAACATGCAAGAAATCAGCAAGATCTTCTCACTTAAGTAGGCTACTTCACACTTCACACCCCGCGAGAGTTGAAATGATTACACCAAAATCACAAAACTGAACCACTGATCATCTCTGCGGAGGTCATCCGGTAGTAATGCAGTTGTACTCAATGCGGAAGCTCTGATACCACTTGTTAGGTCACCATTTATGTAAACACAAGTATGATTGATAAAGAAATAAGATGAGAATGAGATGTGGTTGATTATAAGACAATATGAAAGGTGAGAGTGCAAGAGTTTCACTAAGATAATCAAATAACCAACTCCTCTCTAATGAGAGGATACAATGTATTTATAGGGGAGGATTAGGGCATCACTCCCTTCCTCCCTTTTCTTTCAAACGAAATGGGCTTAAGGCCCATGGGCTTGCTACATAAGCCTTAACTTTAAATAAATATACAAGCCCTAGCAACCTATTACATTAAATGACCGAAACTTGAATAAATAGTAAAACTATGATCCCAACAATCTCCCCCTAAGGGTCGGTCATCAAGGTTGCTTGACGTCTTCGTCTTAATCTTTGACTTTCAATGCTTTAGACGTCTTCTAAATCATTCATCGTTCTTTGTTCTTAGTTGATGTAGTTGTGATCATCTTATTACGAAATGTAATGACCGAGACTTGAATAAATATAAAAGTACGTTCCCAACAATCTCCCCCTAAGGGTCGGTCATCACGGTTGCTTGACGTCTTCTTCTTTGTCTTTGACTTTTGACTCGTATAACTTAAGACGTCTTCAAAAGAGAGTGGGTGTTCTTTTGCTTCATTGTTCATTGTTCGTAATAGATGTGGTAGTGATCATCTTATGAAGTTATCTGCCATGCGTCACTCTGCGTCTGTGGTGGTCGTCGTCCATTCCAACATGCTCATACACCTTTGAACTTAGACATTCACATGCACGTAGTTCCCTTTCATTCACATAGATCTTTAGTCCTTAAACTTTGTAGATTCTTCTTTTTGGCGTAGAATCTAATTTTGAACATTGTGTTGCTTAGATCTTTGAGGGAGCTTTTGTTGACTTCAAGATGTATGTATGAGCATGCGGAATCAGTCTCCATGGAGATGATATGTCCCTGAAAGTAAACAGTTAACAATAAACAACCGGTACTTACAGATAAAAAATTAGAGATCATCAACAGCATAGTGTGAAGACTCCTTCTAACCCTTATCAAGGCCGTTCCCATATCAGATACTCCCGAAGGAGCTTACGAGACCTACTAGGTAGCTCAATGACTGGGTGAGTCGCTGGGGATCACTCCACGACTGTAGACCGTTAGAAACCACCACGAACACTAAGCGTAACTCACGAGGAGTTACCGAAGTGACCTGTCAAGGCTGTTAGATGATGACCCTGACAGGAGTTTCCGTTCAATCAGTGAGAAATACTTATGCAATTCTCTCATAAACGTTCTAGGCAGATTGCTAAGATCTGCGAAGGACTCGATAATTTACAGCTGGTGCCCATTGATGCAAAACACCAGTTGTAGAAAATACTAAGTGTTCCTAAGAGATCTTTGATGTATCTCATGGCTCTAGACTCAATAAGTGCTCACTTAGGTTTCCTATACGGAGACTAGGGAGGGGTCTCCTGCTTCAATATCAACTATCTCTAAGAGATAAGTCGATAGATTACACTGGTTCCCCGTGAGAATGAAACAAGCTCTTTTAAGAGAACTTGAGTGGTTAAGAAGGTTTAGAGCATTGCGTCACTGGGTCCATGACGACTTAATCTTCAATACCGGTGTTGTCTTTGCAACAACCAGTAGCATATGAATTGAACCCGGTGTCTGCCCTAAGGTTGAACATATGGAGGGCTATTTCTTTTCACCCTTTTCTTTACTTTTCTTTTTAATTCTTCAACCCCTTCTTTCTCCTTTCATTCTTCACTCCTTTTTTCGTATCATACCTAAGGACTTCTAGTTCTAACTATTGGTGATGTCCTTGGGTAGATCCCTCCGGCTTAGGCGGATCATAGGACGGTTATTTCCTAACCTTAGTCACCTTATAACTCCATGACTATCCTATAATTGCCATTGAAACCTTTGAAAATCTCTCAAAGTGTTTGTGTTTTTCAAACATTTTGTTTAACACTTTGAGAGTTTAATGTTTTACTTATGAAGGGCTCCCCCTTCACATGTGCTCATATGTATTTTAATAAATTTGCATATGCGGGAGAAGCAAGCACTTTTTGAATTGATCCACTTTCAGTGAACAAGACCGATTCGAGACACGCTTACATCACTAGTTAGACTAGCTTGAAGTTATTACCCGGCCTGGTCAAGTCCACAGAAAGTTTCTCGAAACGGTACATTTCTACTAAGACAAATCCTTTTCGAGACACGCTTACGTGGCTAGTTAAAGAGTTCCATTGTCAGCTTTTAGGTGACAACTAGCTCTAGTAACTAACTTAATGTTATTACCCGTCGAGGAAAAGTCTTTTCGAATTTACTAACTTTTGTGTTTCGTCAATTCCTGGGTCAATTCTGAGTCTAGCTCGCATGAGATTTGAGTTTTCAGCAACATTTAACTTTCATATTTTAATCAATTTTCTTTTCTCCCCCTCAAAAATAGCATATAAGATGTTGTTTTTGAGAAACATTTGATTAAAATATGCTTTTTGAGTCTTATGGGGAGAAATCAACAAGAACTTTTGATTTTGAGAACGATGAGTTTTCAAGTGCTCCCCCTCAACAAGTGAATACTCATTGAGGTGAAATACTTGTCTTTTGAGCAGAATTATGAAAATCAGAAAATGTTTGATTAATTCTACTCAAAAGTAAGAAGCCTTCGCTCCTTATATAAGGATTGAGGTACTGAAGCGTACCTCAGGGTCCTTTAATTACAAGCACGGGTTGTACACTGTTATGTGTGCACAAACCATCAAAACATGATTTTGACAAAGCATTTTGATTTTAAATACTCCCCCTCAAAACGAGCATGTGTTTTGACATTTTTAAACTTTGGAGCGAATTAAAGGTTTGAAAAATCTTGAGCAAAATTTTGAAAAGTTTTGAAAAACCTTTTGAAAAATTTTGAATAAATTTTGCTCAAGATTAAGAAGTTTTTAGATAAGCTTCGCATGAAAAACTTCTTCTTGTTTTTAAGGATAAGTGCGCGTTTGGTTTTAAAGAACGGTTTAGCAAGGCACTTTCCTTTCTTTGAAACCCGAGTTGTACACTGAAATGTGTGCACAAGTCGTTGTTTTAATACAAAATTAGTTTTCTTTAAACAAAAAATACTCCCCCTCAAATAATGAATGTTATTCGAGAGAAAGTCTTCTTGAGCAGATTTTTGAATCGTATTATAAAATACTTTTTGAAAATTCGTGAGACGACTCTGCTCAAGGTTTTAGAAAACACAATCAAGTATTATACAACAAAGAATGCTTGAAATTCAAAACTCTTTTACTGTTGAAAAGTTGTTTGAGACCCGGAGTCTCTCTTTTGAGTTTTAAAATCTGAAAAAGATTTCCATCTAAAGTTGAACCTCATGGGTTCTTTTTGAAGATTTGTTTTTGTGATTCATGGAAAACATTCGGTATTTGGGATGTTCAGATCAGAGACATTCTTTTATTGAAGCCAAAGCATTCCAGTTTGTGAAAATTTGAAAGGTTTTGAATGACTTTGCTTTGGTCTCCACACTTGCTTTACCGGTGTAAAACGAGAGTGTAAAGTTTGAAAAAATTTGTTTCTCACCATTTTGAATCCTTTTACCAGTTTAGCCTTTAAACACATTTTGCCCTTTGACCTCAAAATATGTTCCATAAGAAACATTTTGTCGAATGTTGAAATTTTGACTTTCAATGGGAGGACATGTAGTTGCACATAGAGAAAATGCATCAGGCACAAACAAGTATAAGATGAATCAAGAAACTCATTCTAAATCTACCAAAATGCTCAGAATTCTCTAATTAACACACAAGATCACAGATTAACTCATCCTATCACTCGAGATTTTCCAATTATGATAATGGTTTGGGGTTATGATTTGAGTCTATGCACACATGTTAGCATCAAAATGCAGGAATATTGAACAAACAAATGCCCTGGTAGCAGCAAAGACATCGACATCTAAGACCCTAAATCACGTTATTCTAAACCTATGTTGTTCCTAATCGAGCAACTACACCAATCGAGCATTCTTTAGTGTTCTCTAAAGCTATATAAACTAGTTAATTAGACTAAACACATAAAAATTGAAAGCCCTGATCGATAATTACATAAACCCTAGTTTCTGATTTTGCCTTTTTTGACCGTTGAAAACATTTGAAACATTTAGAAAATGATTAGACAACAACCATGAAGAAATTAGAAACTCACAATCGGGAACATTTGAGGAAAAAAAATCGTTAGTCTGAATCGTTGAGGTTAATCTCATGTGTGCAACTTTTGAGAACATGTGTGAAAACATTGATTAGAGCCTGTTTTATTTTCCATGCAAGGTCCTTTTACCTAAGTTTAAGACTTTTGTGAACTTTACTAATTAAAAGGTTAATTACTTTTCCATTTGAAGTCCAAACTAGATTAATTTGGGATCGTTGCAGAAAAAATTCCTTTTCTCCCCCTCGAATTAGCATATATTTTGTGAAACCTTTTTGAATATTTTAATTCGAGAGATCATAGAAGTTTATGAAAAAATGAGTTTTAATCCGAATGATGAAGAAACATTTTATCCTTGATGAATAAAAGTTAGGTGTGCAAACTTCATGATTTTGTAAAAAATTTTCTCCCCCTCAAAACATGTTCCATTTTGACAGTGTAAAGCAAAATTTATTTTAATGGAGGAACATAGTTTTGAAGATTAGAAGTTTGTACAGAAGAGAAAGAGGATTCTTTTTGTAGTTTTTTTTTTATTATTTTTTTTTTATTTTTTTATTTTTTTTTTCTGTATTTTCTTAATGATAAAATATTTACAAAAAAAATTTGATGTTTGACTCCCTTAGGGTTTAAGAAAATTTTGCAAATCATCTGGAGTCAAACACCGCATACCAATATGGTGAACTAAATCAACAAACCTTGATGGAGGTAATGACTTTGTAAACACGTCCGCCAACTGGTATGTAGTTCCCACAAAATCTAATTCAATTATACCCTTCTCGACATGCTCTTTAGAAGAAATGGTAGCGGAGAGCACTTAGTTGGGCTTTGGAATGATGAATGGTGTTGCAAGAGATTGCAAAGGCACACTTTGAGTCGCAGTACATTGAGATCTAGTCAAATACATAGCCGAAGTCCGTGAGCTAAGTTCTCATCCAATTGACGTGAGCATAGAAAGCAGACATGGCTACATACTAAGCTTTTGTTGATGACAGTGATGTACAATCCTACTTCATTGACTGTGTCCCTTTGTAACTAAACAAGAATTGTTGCGAATCATTGTGCCTTCTGCGTGCAGCTTGTTTTCCAAATCCATTTAAATCCAATGTTGTGTCGAAGGGTGATAATGGTAATTATCTCGCATGTGAGCAGGATCCAAATTGCGTGTAGACGACTCAGTAATGTCAGGAATGAGTTGAGCCGATGCAAACGGTTTAAAGAACGTTTAAAGAACGCCTCAGGGTCATGCTCTGCGGTTTGTGGAACTGATATAGGTATGGAGTCTTCAGCTGATTGTCGTGAGTTGGACCTGGTTTGTTCTGTGGTTGTTGGAGATGCAATTGGAGGACCGTCTCTCCCAACAGTTGTTGTTGTTTGTTGAGATGAATCAGGTACTTGATGGTGATCAAGATGTGCAGCGGAAATTGGTGAGATCTCAGAAAGACGGTTTTTCAATCGTATCATCAAACAATGGAGCAAACAAGGTTTCCACTTCTTTACGAGTAAGACGATGGTTCAGCCGAAGAATCCGGAAAGTTCAGACGGTTGGATGCGGGTCCTAAGCTGTTGTGCTCAGAAGCCATTGCTGAAGTGCGGGTCCGAAACTGAATTATTCCAAAGCCATACCTGTAATATCTGCTAAGAAAGAAAGAAGAGACAAGAAAAACAGAGAACACGGAAACCCAAGAGAAACTGGGTTCCAGATGTTAGAAGCATAAAGATGTAGTGTCAATTATCTTCTTGACACTCGAACACACAATTCCGATGGTTTTCCTTCTTGTCACAGAGGTAGATGTTGTGGAGTTCACATTAGTTTTGGTGCAAATGTCTAAAATCTTTCCTGTAGGAGTCCACCTAAGACCAATTGATTTGAAAATTCTACCCGTGGGTACCCACCTAGTGTTAGATCTAGGAGAAGTTTTCCTTTTAGATGCAGTTGAATGAATTGTGGAAGCATCACTTCTTTGAGAAAACCTACGTCCTATGTTGATCCACTTCTTAGGTTTCTGACTTATGACTTTTGGTTCAACGGGTTTGTTTGTCTTAGTCGATTGAGCCTTTTCAAGTGAATTTCCCTTTTGAAGATATTTTAAAGCACAAACAACATGATTATTTACGCAACTACTCTTAGAAGCTATCCAATTCCTATTAGTTTGTTGATTACTCTTAGGTTTTGGTGTGCTACTACAAGCAGTGTTCTGTACTACAGTGGAAGGCATCACATGAGGTCTTGAACCTAGAATTCCATCCTTTTGAAGTAGCGCCTTTTTCCTAGCCTTTTCTAGATCATAGTTCTTGCACATGTCATATTTTCCATAAGAATCTTTACTTTTAATGCTTGTTTTAGACACTGTTTTCGAACTAATCCTAGAAGAGCCATGTATAATCACGTGTTGAGATTTAGCAGACACAGATGCATTTTCCTTAGGCCAAGAATGTGGAGTGACTGGTTTTGTCAAATTGTTATTCTCAACAACTTGGGAGGCAAACCGAGATTTTGAAAATTTGGGTCGTTCAGATTTAAATGCAGTAGGTTGTCTAACCACTGATTGTTTTCTGATTGTTTGAGAAGGCGGTTTCCCCAATATTGATGGTTTTGCAAACTTAGTATCCCCACTCTGGCCGGTCAGTCTTCTTAATTTGTTATGCAATGCAGCATGTGCAAACACCTTTTCTTGAATTTGACCTTTTAAAAGCTCATTTTCTTTAACTAATGTATCCACACGTTTTCTTTGTTCATACAAAAATTGACCATTGTTGCCCGAATTTATAGATTCGTTTTGCATTTGAAGTTCAAGTGAGATGCAATGTGCCTCTAGTTTTGAAAAAGCTTTATGACACTGGGCAATGGTCTTTTTGAGAAGAAGGTTTTCAGACTCAAGAGTTTGGTATGATGTTTCAGTAATTGGATTATCAGGTAAGGACTCAGACTCAGAATGTATTACTAGACATTGAACAACATCCTGGTCAACCTCTCCTTCATTACTGAAGTTAGGTTGCTCAGATTGTTGTTTCTCATATGCAGGCATAATATGATCAACAGTAGATTGTACCTCAGCCATTTGCTCTTTGTCAAAGTTCGGTTCTTTGTCATAGATGGGTATGAAATCTTCCTCATCCATCTGTCCTTTGTCAAAGTTGGGCTCTGAGTCACAGAAGGGTCTGATCTCTGCACAATCTGCATCTTTATCATTCCCCAATCTGCTGTTGTCATCCTGCACTTCTGATTCTATCCTTTTGCTTTCCATGACAACCACATTAGCTTTCAATGAATCATCTTTATGAACTTGCTCTTCTTGAATCTGCAACTTCTGTTCTTTGATAGCACTTAGATGAAGTGATCTTTCATTAAGCATAAATTCTAAGCGGTTTAGGCGTGAAACAAGCTGATCTCTAAAATCTTCAACCTCCATACTTGTGATGTTCTCTCTCCATACATTGCATTCATATTTATAGTGTATGAGAGATTTAAAATGCAATGCCATGAACACTTTGAACTGAGCCTTGAGCGCTCTAAATCCTGCCATGCAATCGCTTCCCTGTTCAATTTGTTTTTCAATTTGAACAATGTTTTCTCGGAGTTTCCTTTGGAAGGTTAGACGATCCATTCCAGTTCCGAAGAATGCACTAAAGGTAACCCCCGTAGGAAACCATGCATCTGAGAGAATCTTGCATTGAGTCTTAACTGATTCAAAATGAGCTAAGCAATTTTCTGTAGAATTGATGGCTCTTATCTCAGCTTCAGTCATCTTTCTCTCAAATGGGTCTTTAGAGTCATCAGAAGCATTTGTGTTGTATACTGGTTCAGTATCTTCCATGACACCCAAATTATCTTCCAATATTTTAACGTCATTGCCTATATTAACGACATCTGCAGTGTTCTTACCATTCCCAACCAACCTTAGAGCATTACATCCTTGTATCCCAACTCTTTCACCTTGCACACTAGCTTGATTCCTTGTGTTAGAAGAAGAACGAAGACAATTGTTTGTCTTGTCGGAGAATTTGCTGAAGGCACGAGCAATAAGTTCGTGTCCTCGATTCAGAATTTTGAAATCCTCATCGTCATCTTCATTGGAATTAGAATAGTACACTGCATCACCGTTGTCATATGGAACAAGATGAGTTAAAGTCTGCTGCGGAGATGAATCATATTGGTTCATGATATTTGAAGTAGTAGGTTCTTGAATATAATCATGATGTGATATTAACATGACATCTGCTGTATTGGCTTCCAAATCTGCATATTCATCATCAGATGGAATATCTCCCATGACACTTTGCAAAACTGCATTGAGATTACCCCCTTCAACTTCCATTTGACTAAGTGTGGCATTGTATTCAACATTATCGTCAGAGAGTGAGGTTGAATCATAATCTTGATCTTCCTCTTCTGCAATATTTTCCGTAAATGCCAAAAATGCCATGCTCGGTTCGATAAGATCTTCTTCATCATCAGAATCTTTCATTGTGTATAAGCATTCAGAAGTTGAAGTCATAGCGCCATTGCCTTTCTTAGAAGATACTTGACTAAGCTTCACTAGATTTTGCAGAAGAGATTGCACATTATTATGTAGTGTAGCAGGATGGTACTGAGGAATGAAGAAAGGCTCAGGTGCATTCGAAGGATTGAAGAAGAGACCATTTGGAGTGTAGATTAGTGATCCATGATCAACATCTGGAGATGGTGGAGCAGGGAGAATGGTCTTCAGTGGATTCATGCTTAAACAAGATTCAAGAATTTGCTTCATTCTGATGTGATGAAGTTCTTTGGTACGATGCAAAGCTTCAAGATATTTCCACATTTCATAAGCACTGGCTTGAAAGTCCATATTCATGTAAATTGAGTTGGGAAGGGCTAGTGTCATGAACCATGCAGCTTGTTGGTCAGCATCGTACTGAGCAAGTTCAGTAGCATTCAAATCTTCATCATTTTGTAGTCTGATAATCCCTTTTGAGTCAGCAAGAAGTATCATTATGTATGGACCATCTTGAATGGAATTAAGCATGAGATCTGCAGCAGGACGATCTGTGAGCCATTGTAGAAATCTCCGTTTTCAAACAGTATACGTTCCTGGTAGCAACATTGGAGGCCTTGATTCATTGCCAAAGATCAGAATATGACGAATGAGGGAGCTGTGACTTTGTTGTTGATGATACTGTTGCTGATGAGAATATTGGTGAGGAAGGTAGTTGGAAGAAGGTACTGATGCTGATGAGAATATTGGTGAGGAAGATAGTTGGAAGAAGGTACTGATGCTGATGACTGTTGCTGATGAGAATATTGGTGAGGAAGATAGTTGGAAGAAGATGATTGAGACATTGTAGATGACATTTCTCTCCCCCTTGATTGTTGCAACGTAATCGAAATAATCAAACGAAATGTCACACTCAAGGCCGGAATAGTGATTTCTGGTTTTCCCTCCAAAATAATTTGAAAAAAATTTTCTCTTCCAAAATTTTGAAAATCACTTTAAAATGCAATTATAAGGTTGCAAGAAAAATTTGAGTTTCAAAAATTTTGCCGCCAAATTTTACCGAAAAAATTTGAATTTTGGCCTAAAAATTTGAATTTTGGGCCAAAATTTTCACTGTTATACCAAAATTTAAATTTCGCGTAAAAATTGAACGTTTAGTCTCCTGTAAAAATTAAATTTTACTAAAATTTTCCCGCCAAAAAACTTTTTTTTTTTTTTTTTTTTTTTTTTTTTTTTTTTTTTGAAAATATGAAAGAAGATTATAGAAAGAGACTTGTGTCAATGATGGATCTTTGTAGAAGATTGAAATGCACGTTTCTTTAGTTAAGTTCAAAAATCCCTGGGGTAAGTTGGAATCTTACGCGTAATAAAGAAACTTATGCGTAGACTTCAAAGTTACACGTAAGATTGATCTTATGCGTAAACTATAAAGTTATGCGTAAGATTTTATGCGTAAGGTTCAAAGACCAAACAAATCTTTCAAACTTATCCAAGCTTGAAAGATATCCGTAGTCGAAGTATTCCACTAACTTATCCAAGCTAGGGAAGTACTGAGTCACCGTAGCACAAAGAGAAGACCTTTGATGAAGCTTATGCGTAGACTCTGAAACTTACGCATAAGATTAGATTTTACGCGTAAAATCTGACTTATGCGTAGAAACTTAGGCGTAGGAAATCTTCAGCGTAGGACTTAAGCGTAGAATCTCAACTTATGCGTAGGACTCACTTATGCGTAGGAATTGCAACTTACGCGTAGAAAGAGGGTTTTGACCAAAGTTACGCGTAGGAAAAAGGTTTTGACCTCAGTTTATGCGTAGAAAGGACAAAATGTACTGTAGACAGCTGGAAAATCGTACTATTCACCAAATCTTACGCGTAAGATGGTCTGTTTCTCAAAAAATCACAACTTTTTGATGAAAATGGCCTAGAAATAAGTTTCTAATGACCAAATAACTTCCCCAACACTTAGAAAACACTAAATAGGTAAGATTTAGCAACCAAAAACTCGTTTTCCAAGATCAAAGAAGCTACCAAACACAATAAACTTGGTGAAAAAATACTAAAAACTATCAAAGATCAATACTTTATGCAAAATCTAAGCTTCTAAACACTATATCAACCTTAAAACTTGTCCAAGCTTCAAGATTTGAGTGTAAGAAACAAAGAAAAAAGCAAAAAAAATGAAGAAATAAGATGAGAACCCCACGTTAACAATAAGAACAACACTTCAATCTCTATTAGGCGAATGATACCACTTGTTAGGTCACCATTTATGTAAACACAAGTATGATTGATAAAGAAATAAGATGAGAATGAGAGGTGGTTGATTATAAGACAATATGAAAGGTGAGAGTGCAAGAGTTTCACTAAGATAATCAAATAACCAACTCCTCTCTAATGAGAGGATACAATGTATTTATAGGGGAGGATTAGGGCATCACTCCCTTCCTCCCTTTTCTTTCAAACGAAATGGGCTTAAGGCCCATGGGCTTGCTACATAAGCCTTAACTTTAAATAAACATACAAGCCCTAGCAACCTATTACATTAAATGACCGAAACTTGAATAAATAGTAAAACTATGATCCCAACAGATACTTTTTAGCGTGATTAGTTTATGTAAGTATTTGTTTTCGAATGCTCTTTGAGAAATATTATAATGAATTTATTGTGTGCAATTGAATTATTATTTAAAAGAAGAAGGTCCGCGCATCGCAAAGTGTTTTCTTTTTCTATATGTAGAATCATTAGTAAGAAACCAATATTTACGCCCATTAAATGAGTTTACCATAATAGCAATATACAACATATTAAAAATATCACATTGAGTAACGAATAGAAAGGAAAAAATACATAATTTTGACTTAAAGCCATTTGTAAATTATAATATCAAATAAAAAAGTTAAGTTTTAAACATAAGCAAAAATTCAAACTTTTATCGAAAAACAAAACCGATGCATTTAATGTGAAGTATATACAACATCGAGATGGAAGTGTAAGGCTTGCCGGAATTGATCACATGATATTTAGTAATTAGTGGAGAATTAAAAGTCGGTTATGGATTGAGATGAAGTTGAAAAGGTTACAAGAATAATTGATGATTTAACCTAATGCAATATATATATATATATATATATATATATATATATATATATATATATATATATATATATATATATATATATTAATGCATTTTCATATACAAGTAATTTATGTGTATTTTTTTATTGATATAGCTCACATGTGCGAATTGATTAAAGAAAATGTGCACGAGCATTTATATAAAGCAATATTTAAATCGTTAATACTTTTAAGCATGATTAATTTATGTAAGCATGCAACTTGAATAATGAATATAAAAGAAAAAATATAAAATTTTTGCTCAAACACATTTGTAAATTAAAAAAATTAAGTTTAAGACATAATAGTGGAGTCCAAAGGTTTTAGGAATTATTAATAGTGTGTTAATTAATACTCATTTAGTTAGTTATTTAGAATTGAGTTTATTGATAAAATTTATTAATATTCGTTAGACTTCAATGTTAATTTTCAATGAAATTAGTTGTACAATAAAATGAGATGGAGCTAAAAAGGTTTGTAATGATTTTTATACAGTTTATGTGGCATTATTATATATATATATTATTACACAAACTTTAACTTACAAACTTAATAAAGAAAATATTTAACGCACATTAATCTATGACCAATTAGATAAACCCCATGTGATTTATATTACCATACAAAAATCATCTAATAGACAAGTATTGTAGGGCTAAGTAATAGACCAAAAGAAACAAAGACATTTTTTTTATCATGCAAATAAGTAATAGGCCAAAAGAAACAAAGTCATCACAACTTAATAACTAAAAGCCTATATATAGATAGAATACAACACCACAAAACCAAAACAACATCAAACACTTTTAAATTTTTATACAAGAAAGTTAAAACATTTCATACAACATACTAAACAATATTTAAGTATACACTCGTCAATATACAGAAAGAATACACGATTAACAATTAGATTCTTATCCCGTGCGTAGCACGAGTTCTACCTGCCTCGTATATATATATATATATATATATATATATATATATATATATATATATATATATATATATATATATATATATATATATATATATATATATATATATATCTTCGCATAACTATAAATAACAAATATAGGATAAGCTTACATAAGGAATAACCAAATTGAAGGTTACACACATATTACCACAACCTTATTTGAATTTGAACTATGCCTCTTTTCAGTCTTTTGTTGTCTCGAAAAAAAAAAAAAAATTGCAGCTATATGACAGACACAACCTTAAAACTGTCCCAAAACTTAAGCTATTGTCTATTAACATACAAAAACTTAGTCCTTGACAATTTGAGTGTTATTGTCGATCACTATATCAAAAGGCGAATGAGGCTCGACTTGTTCCAACAAATGCACGACCATCCTCATCGACGGTCTTTGAGCAGGGAACCTTGTCGTGCAACGTATTGCAATGGTTAGTACCTTGGCTGCGTCCTCCTTAGACTCATCTGAAATGTAAGAATCAACTAAACCGATTACATTGCCCTTGCTCTTCATTTCGTCGTGAACCCAAGATACTATGTCCTTGTTTTCCCCAAACTCTGGTTGCACGGGCTTTTTCCCTGTAACCAGTTCCATTAAAACGACTCCAAAACTGTAGATGTCACTTTTTTCGGTCACTTTGAGCGTGTATCCATATTCTACATATCAGAAAGCAGTTTATTATCATACTATTAACGAAAAACTGCTATAGAAAAAATGGTCAGAGACGTACCTGGAGCAATATAACCATATGTTCCCGCGATAAGGTGAGTTGAGTCCATGACTTTATTTGTTTGCACAATCTTTGCAAGCCCGAAATCAGCTATTTTTGGCTTCATTTCCTCATCCAACAAAATGTTGCTCGACTTCACATCTCTATGTATCACTGGTCTCTCGCACCCGTGATGTAAGTACTCCAATCCCTTTGCAGCTCCTACTGCAATCTCGTACCGAACATTCCAATCCATTTCAATCTTCTGATATGTATGAAGCCGGTCCCATAAGCTACCATTAGGCATGTACTCATACACAAGTAGATTAGAGTCATCACTAGTGATGCTACAATACAACTTCACCACATTAACATGTCGAATCGAGCTTAAAGTTGCCACCTCAGCATCATATTCCGGGCACCTACTTTTCCTTTTAGGTAATATTGTCGCGCTACTGGGGTAACTTTTCTGGTCGCTAGCAGAGTCGATAGTGGGCTTTAACATATGTTTCACAGCTAACTTTTTACCGCACCCTAACTCGACTTTGTACACATTCCCTGAACCGCCTTTACCGATCAAATTTTCTCGTTTGAGAGATTGTACTATTTCCCCCTCGCTGAAAGTAATGATATGAAATTGTTTCATGTGCCACGAAAAATTTCGATTTATTAGATTTTCACGATCTTTATACCGCATCCTTATGAGAAAAAAGCACGAGACCGATAGTACTAACACGAGTGCACCCGCGATAAAGCAATACTTCGCTACACCTAACCCGCTACCAGACCCATGAGAAACCGGTGAACATTGTCGGGTACCTCTGCTCCCATCAGCGCATAAGCCCGGGTTTCCGGAAAAGCTACCGTCGGACGCCTCCGCCAATAAAGATTCGGGCACTCGCCCAATCAACATATTGTTGGACAAATCAATAAGACTTAGCTTCAAAGACGACAAACTGTCAGGAATCCCCCCCGAAAGTTTGTTATTCGACATGTTTAAAGAATTTAGCACCAGCAACGAACCAAAACTCGCGGGAATGTTCCCGGTGAACATATTTCCCGCGAGGTTTATATCATTTAGAGAAACACATGAACCAATAGACTCCGGAATAGTACCTGAAAAAAAGTTGCCTTCGATATAAAGACTGGTTAGCTTCTTTAAGTCCCCGATTTTCGCAGGAATTTCACCCGAAAACAGATTATACCTCAATTCAATCTCCACCAAAGATGAAACTTTCGATATTTCTTCCGGCAATTCACCCGAAAATCGATTATTCGATATTAAAAGCTGTGCTAAGGACTTAGCTTCACCAATATTATGTCCCACTTGACCCTCAAACTGATTCATTGCAAGATCAATCATTTCTAAACTTGGCAAACTCCAAATACCATCAGGAACTCGACCCGAAAGTGAGTTTTTACTTAATCTTAACCTTTGCAACGACGAACAATTCACATAAGTCTCGGGTAACCCACCGGTGAAATTATTTTGTAGCATCAAAAAATTTTGAAATTTCCCATTTTTACACATATCAGGGGGGATTAAACCAGTAAACATATTTTCTGATACATCAATGAACTCGAAATCAGCCCATGACCCGATTTTCGCAGGGAGTTCACCCGTAAACTTGTTCGTATAAATCGAAAACTCTTTTAAGAACTTGAACTCACCAAACTCGACCGGTATTTCACCCGAAAACTTGTTCTCAAAGAGCTGTAAAGATTCCAAATTTGTTAAGGTTCTTAACTCATGCACATCACCTTCAAGACTATTATTTGAAACATCAAGATACTTAAGGTTAACTAGCTCCCCAAACCCTAATGGAAACACACCCGATATTCGATTATCGTAAAGCTCGAGTATTTGAAGATTAGCAAGCTTTGTAATCCCATCAGGGATCACTCCCATCAAGCAATTATCAGAAAGTTCGAGCCTTTGCAACGAAACGAGGTTCTTGATCTCATTCGGGATCGTCCCTTCGATACTAGAGTTAGTTAAATAAAGAACTTCTAGCTTATAAAGATTCAATATTTCTAAAGGGAACGATGTTTTCTCAAAAAGGTTGTCTCCTAAACTTAAGTACGTAAGATTAGTAAGCTTTTCGAGTGATTTCCATGGAAATCGCCCCGAAAAACCACTCATGTTTAAGTTAAGAAACTCGAGTTTTCTTAAAGAAGAAATCTCCACGAACTCACCTTCGAATAAATTCATTCCAAGATCAAGATGTGTCAAGTTACTACACTTTGATAAATGTGAACTTATAGTCCCATGCAAAGAATTCGCCCCAAGTGATATTTTTTCGAGTGATTCGATATCACATATTGACTCAAAATCAAGAATTCCCTCGAGTTTTTGCTCCGAAAGAGCGATTTCTTTTACGAAATTCTCCTCATTGCATATGATTCCTGTGAAGTTACAAATTGGGTTGTTAGCATTCCATGTTGTGAACACTTGTGTGTTTGAGTTTGCTAAATTTGTCTTAAACTTGTTAAGGATATCACGTGTGTTTGTTAGTGAGTATGAAGGGTTAATGATGGTTAAGAAAATGATGGTGAGAATAAGGAAGTGACCGGAGTTTGGTTCCGGTGACATTTTGGTGGTGATATGCGCAAAAGTTGGCGTGTTATGTTTGGGTCAAAGTGTGTGTGTTTGAGTGAAGTGGGGAAAGTGCGACTTATTAATGTGTTGGAGTTCACATGGTTTGATCTCAAAAGTTTCTAACTTTGAGGAGATATGTATGGTTCCTAATCATTTGGGTTTGGGGATTGATGATTTATGATTGGTATTTATTAGCTAGTTATTGTGTTTTCTTAATGATGAAATTATCATTAAGTGAAAGTGTATGGCACTTTATTTTTGCATATTGTTTTTTTTTGAACGGCAGAATTATATGTATAAAAAAAAGCTACTAGTAAGGCACTAGAAGCTAAAAAGTACCAATACAAATCTAGAAATAAACCAAGCTACACAATCTAGATTCTTCCCGAGGCTTTAACTGCGAGGACTACAAAAAGAATGAAAAAACTCATGCCAATTACAGAAAACCAAGACACGAGAAAAATCCCCACCCACGGAGGCCATGCCACCGGTTTTCACTCCGCGGTGTTTTTGATGTAGTCCCATACAAGCCCCGGGGAAAGTTACAGCAAGGAAAAACATATCAACAAAAGATCCATACAATCTTGATTTGCTCGAAACTCCCAGCAACAAGAAGCAATTCACAACAACAACCATCACGTAATGACATACAACCTGCATACGATACGCTCCCCCAAATAGATTATATAAACAAAAGCGGATTTTTAAACCAGTCATCCCAACGCATACTCGCTTTCTTATACCTATTCCGATACCATATATATGAAAAATGAATAATAGAGTCTACCATACCAACATCCCTCTTCTTCCCGGGCCGAAATATAGATTCATTACGGAATCTCCAAAGCTCCCACCAAGCCGTATAAATGACAGTGAAAAGAATATCCTTAGCCTTATGCAAATTACCTTGGCTATTAACAAAGTCTAGGAACTCAATAGGAGGAAGCTGAAAAGGGAGATTTAGATCTAGCCACTTAGCAACCGATTTCCAAACCTTAATCGCGATAATGCATTCAGACATCGTATGATAAATAGATTCCAAACCATTACTACACATAGGGCATATAAGAGAGACATTGTCGATACCACGAAACCATAAGTTAAAACGGGTAGGCAAACGATCCTTAATCAGTCTCCACACATGAATATTAACCTTTCGAGGAACTATCTTATTCCACCTAGTCGCTAGGTAATGACTAGGTAAAGACAAACAATCAAGATGTTTACGTAACCCGTTAACCGAAAACGAATCCATTGTATCACAACACCATCTCCAAGAATCGTCAGATTGAACAATAGTAACCTGCTTGACAATATCACAAATCCTATTATATTGATCATCTTCAATACATCCACGTAACGGACGTCTCCAATTCCAAGAGAAACTCGAACCATTCCAACGATCCCCAACCACAACATTTTTGAACTCTTCTAGTAAGAAAAGACGAGGAAATTGTTGCGCCAATGAGGTATCATTAATCCAGACATCATGCCAAAATAAAGTACTCATTCCATCTCCAATCTTCCTTTTTAAAGAAGAACTAGGAACCAAACCTGCATTATGAAGTTCAGCCACAATTTGCATAATATTATTCCAAGGTCCAACATGTTTCCTTACCTGGTCCCAACCTTGTGCTTCTCGAGAAAAAGGATACAAATTTTTTATAATTTTTGTCCACAAAGCATTAGGGTAATTGTGGAATCTCCACCTCCATTTATATAAAAGAGCCAAGTTAAGCGAATGTAGACTACCAAACCCGAGACCTCCATGATCTTTGCTAGCCAAAACCAAATCCCATTTAACCCAATGTATTTTCCTATTCATATCTTCGGCCCCCCAAAAGAATTTAGATCTCATAGTTTCCAGTTTCTTACAAACCGTTTGAGGCATTCGATATAGAGAAAGATAATAAGTAGGAAGCGAGCCAAGAACTGATGTAATAAGGACCGATCGACCTCCAATCGAGAGACAATTAGCTCTCCATTTAGACAATCTTTTAGTAAATTTATCAATAACAGGTTGCCACGAAATAACCCGGGACATGTTAGCACCAATAGGGAGACCGAGGTACATAAACGGAAGTTTTTCTCCCTTACAACCCGCTAGATCAGCAAAGTGATTTAATTCTGTTCCCGTAACACCAATACCATAAAGCTTGGATTTCATAACACTAATTTGCAATCCCGAAGCTAAGTAGAAGCAATTAAAAATATCAAGAATATTTACCAAGTTAGATTGAGACCATTCGCCCAAAACAATAACATCGTCCGCATAAATGAGATGCGAAAGACATATATCACCAATATTAATACCAGAGAATTTCTTAGCCTCTATCGCATCTTCCATAGCAATATGGAAACCTTCCATAGCTAAAATAAAAAGAAAAGGAGCAAGAGGATCCCCTTGCCGAAGTCCACGTTTTAACTGAAATTCCATAGAAGGACTTCCATTAACAAGAACAGAAGATCTAGCAGATTCAAGACATGCTTTAATCCACCTCACACATTTATTACCAAACCCCATTAACTTGATTACTGAGATGAGATAATCCCAACTAAGAGTATCATAAGCCTTCGCAATGTCCACCTTGAAAATCATTGCTTTTTTCTTCTTCCTTTTAAGAGTGTGAACCACCTCATTCAAAAGCATATTGTGATCTAGATAAAAAGGAAACATGTCTAGGCCTTTCTTTTTCTTTTTTTCTCATTTTATCTTTTGTGTCATTTTGTGAGTGGCATGTTACACAATTCATATTTCACTTTTTAAAGTTTCATGATAGGTTAACATGCTCAAACAATTGCAAATTCTGAAAAAGAAATGCTGAAACTATAAATGAAAAATTATATATGTGATCATACATCAAGGGTACTCTCTTTTGCATGCCACCCGAATGTATGCACTGCCAAATGTATCACACTACAGTATTTTTTATGTGTACATCACCAAATGTGTATTATGATATTGTACACCATTTATATAGATAAAAAGTTGATGTTCTACACATCATTTCTCATACTTATACGTGTGCTTCTTTGATAATATGATAAATAATACACAATTACTAAGTTTTAAAATTCTTACTTTACTTTGATCTTAGTGTCACCTTATGCTTAAATCAAAACCTGATTTTTATAATAAAAAAAAGCCGTATCCAACTACCAATAACTTTCACAAGACACGATCTTATTTGCTCATATATAAAGATTTTATGTTTTTTGTTTTATTAATGGAATATTGTTGGATGGTAGGCGTCCAAATTTGACGGAAGTAATCAAACGTTACTCGTGGGTGGTTTGGTTTGGTTCACACACGCCAATAACGAAATTTAGCTACTTTAAAATTGGATTCATGTATCACGTACATCCTTCACGGATCCTTCCCTTTTTTGTTTTCTTCTTAGCTTACTACTTCCATACATATCTTTTATAGACTTCTTCAAATATTTTATTCACCAAAATAGTTCGTAAGTGTAAGAAAATGCAAAAAACGTGCTATTAGATATGTTCCGTGATGTGTTTTGGGTGATAGTGATAGTGATACCAAGTCACTAGGCTCCCCGGTTAGAAAAGTATTACTTACAAGTCCATTGAATACACATAAAGCTTATTTAGTCTTTTATAATTGCAGTATCTATACTATATAATAGATGTATCTTATTTATTAAAAATTTAAAAATCTTGAAAACTTAAAACTAATTAAAAAAATTTGTAACACGAGTTTTCATGTTTACATAAACCATTTATTTAAAACATTTTATTTTAAATTAAATAAAAAGTAAATACTTTTATTCATTTTGGTCGTTCATTTTAACGTACACAATGTGTAATTCCCGCTACTTGTTGGTTTGTTAAAGTTTTAACTTTTAAGTACTTACAGAGTGGGATAAGGATTATGATTATGATCCATACCATTATGATATGTGTGATGATCTAACAGAAGATCAATTGAAAGTTAACTTTTATATTTCAGTTACATTTTGATTTTTTTACATTATATAAATAAATGTTATACGAAACGCCTAACCAAAATATTACAATTATAATTATGTGCCGCTATAAAATCTCATTGCTATGCACGGCTACTCGTCTAGTAGTGCAAATAACTGCAATGATCATAAATATGTTTAAATAAAATACCTAGAATAAGCAAAATTCAGTCAGCATGTTCAGTTAAACTTCACACAGGTTCAACTACATATATGGTTTGAAAAGCTTACTTTGCGCGTTTGCATAAAGTACCGAATTCAAAGGACGACCCTATATTAAGCAATAGTAAACATCGAAACTATAGTAGTTTTTCTACAATAATTATTTATTTATTTTTTTTGAATGGCGGAATTTTTATAAAAATACTAGCAAAAAGCTAGAAAAGATTACAAACTAATACAATTGGGATTTTTTAACCAAGAGACCCAATTAAAATTAGACTTAGAATGACTAATAATCCACATGTAGGACATTTGCACTACGTCATCAAAAAGAAACTCTCCTTGGTTGAGAGTGACCAAACAACAATTGGTTTCTAAACCGTCAAATAAGCCGCCACATCACGTAACAAATATCTTCAAGAAACTCCTTCGAATGCTTAGGCAAACGAATATTGACGAGCCAAATAAGCCACTCATTGTAAGAGTTAAAGACCATAACATCGAACTCCCACCAAAGCAAGATTTTTCTCCACACTTGATGAGCCAAGGGACAAGAGAAAAAAAATGAGAAGTAGATTCCATAGCCGAGTTGCAAAGAGAACATGTAATCGATGGGATGTCAACTCCTCTTAGCAAAGATTTAGTCCAAGAGGCATTTTATCCAAGCAAACCTTCCAAGCATTAACATTAACCTTTATGGGAATAGCTTTAATCCATCACATGGGAACTTCGTCTTTAGGCAGAATTTTGTCATCAATCAAAATACGAGAGGATTTAACCGAAAACTCACCTTAGCCCTCTAAATTCCAGCACCATTGATCAGCCATATTTGGGAGTACAATATCAGCGACATTCGAACTAAGCAAGTCAACACCGCGTCTTGGCAGGCGATGAAATGAATGAATCAAAGAAGGATGCCCTAATTTCTCAGCCACACTAATAGACTGACGAGTCTCTAAAGCATACAATCTCTTATATAGAACTTTAAAACCAACCTCGCCTAACCAAGTATCATCCCAAAAAAGAAGTGTTCTCACCGTTACCAATTTTTTTCCGAATGAATTGTAAAAGATTAATACCTTTGTCTTTAAGCAAACGAATAACACGAATTACATCTTGCCAAGGTGATCTTCTAGACATCAACGTACCTTTATCTAAAGCCTTTTGATCACTGAAAATCAATTTAATAAAACATGACCACAAAGAAGAATCATCCGTTAGAAAACGACACACCCATTTGAAAAGTAGAGCACGATTATGAGAGAAAACACTAGAAACCCAAAGACCACCATTCTTCTTAGAAGCTAAAACCTTGTTCCAACCAATCTAAGCAACTTTTCTATTTGAACCATCGACTCAATTAAAGAAATTCCGTCGAATAAATTCCAATTTTTTTAACACAACCATTGGAACTTTGTAAATGGACATATGATAAAGTGGAATCGAGGTGAGAACCGACTTTAAAAGGGTAAGACGACCACCTATAGAACAAGTTTTTAGCTTCCATTTAAATAAGCAATAAGTCACCTTAGATAGAAATTCATCCCACGAGTTAATTATAGACATGTTTCCACCAACTTTGACGCCTAAATATTTAAATAAAATAGAACAACCAATCAAAGTTGCTGCAGATTAGACTACATTCGAGCTAACACCGACCCCCATCAATTTGCTTTGATGAAGATTAATCTTAAGACCTGAAGCTAAGTAGAAACACTTCAGAACACTCAATAAAGTTTGAATGTTTGTAGCATTCCATTCACCAACAAAGAAACATCATCGGCGTAAAACAAATGAGAGATCGTGAAGGAGTCATTTAGAGAAATACCTTTATAGAGACCGGCATTTAAAACTCTCATAAAAGAAAGGTGAAGAGTTTCCATGATCAATATGAAGAGAAAAGAAGAGATGGGATCTCCTTGCTTTAAGCCTTTGTAAAATTGAAACTCCGAAAAAGGACTACCATTAACAAGCACCGAGCCCATGGCATTATTGAAGAAACCACTAATCTACCTACACCATTTTTGACCAAAACCAAAAGCCTTAAGAGTTTCATCCAAGTAGTCCCATTTCACCGAATCAAAAGCCTTTTCAAAATCCACCTTAAAAATAATCCCATTTATCTTTTTGTGCTTGCACCAAGATAGAAGCTCGTTTAGAATGAAAGGACCATAAAGAATTTGACGGTTAGAAACAAGGCCGATTGAAGATCGCTAATGAGATAAGGCAAGACAAGGTACAATCGGTTAGCCAAGATTTTGGCTATGATTTTGTAAGCACTCCCAATTAAACTTATAGGACGGAAGTCATTCCCAAATTTGGCATCTTGGATCTTGGGAATAAGAGCTATAAAAGAAGAGTTGCACCCTCTAGGGAAGTGACCATTCACGAAGAAATCATTGATAGCCAAAAAAACATCTTGATCAAGAAACGTCCAATACTTACGATAAAATTCAAAAGAAAATCTGTCTGGACCAGGAGATTTGTTGGTACCGCAATCCCATACAACCCTCTTGACTTCATCATAAGAAACAACGCGCTCTAGCTCTTCGATTTGATCAGAACACAACCGAGTTGGAAAAACAAAATCGAATCAGACGTGAGGCTTTTGAGGAAGTGAGAATTGCTTCATAAAATGAGTAAAGAATTCATTTTTAGCTTTGTATGGATTAGTAATCCAATCAACATTAATAAGAGCCCCACGAATGGCAAGTTGAGATCTCTTTTTATTAAGGATATTGTGAAAGTATTTGGAGTTTTCATCGCCTTCAATGGACCAATGAATTTTGGCTTTTTGAGAAATCTCAATTGCATTCTTAGAATTAAGCTCCTGAAGTTCGTTAATAAGCATGATTCCTTTGTTAAGAATATCTTCATTACTCCTGCCATGATCAATAAACTTGTCAAGTTCCAAGAGATTATGTTGTATTGTTAACTTCTTATCAGTAAACTTCTTTTTAGCATTTTTCGACCAATCCTTGATAGCATTAGCATATACTTTGATAATGTGAACCACAGTAATAAATTTAACACTGACTTTTTGTAACAACCGGAATCCAATCTTTGCCAAGAATATATGTGTATTTTTAGATTAAAAAGTTTGATATCTTGTACAAGAGCATGTGAGTTATTTTGTATAGAAAAATGGTTGATAGGCCTATCTAATAGACTAATCATAACCAATCATTTTGAACTAAAATAAAATATCCACTTTCATCCCCTGCCACCCCCTCTCTTTAAATAAAAATCCACTTTCACCTTTATATTTTGAAAATAATACATCTCAAAATTCGTTAATCGTTAGTTAAACAAATTAAACGATTACGAAAAGTATTTAATTATGTTTCAATAGAGAAGCACTTTCATACACTTTAGACAAACTTGTTTTCGGGTTTTTTATTTTTTATTTTTTTCAAACTCGTTTGATATATCCCATGTGATATAACACTATTTTGTACATTCGAAATGTTCATGGTGCAAAAAACGGTAAGTTTTTGGAGTTGTATATAAATACTTATGCCAATTTAAGGACAACATGTTACGTGTTCAAATTTGCATATTAGTGTTAACTCACATGTGATAATAACAAACGAGTTTGAATATATATATTTTTTCACTAACTTTTGTGAATAAACACTATTGATTTGGATGTTTAAATATTAAATGTTTTTTTTAGAAAGACGCCATTATATTAAAACTAGCAAAAGCTAGAAGAAATTACAAGGAAGAAATAGTAACTATGGGGTTTTGCAACCAACCTACCCAACTAATATTAAGTTTAGGATTTCTAGAGGAAATCCATAGGAACGATTGAGAAACAATATTATCCCAAATTAACGCCTTTTTAGGAGGAGGGTTAGAAAAAATCAGCCGGTTGCGAAAATTCCAAATGCACCACATTAGAGTCCCTCCCACACCTTCAAGGAACACTCGCGCTTTAAGAGGAATGGACAAGGAATCGAGCCAACTAAACCAATCCGAGATATTCAAACAAAAAGGGATATCAAGCTCCCACCATCTTGCCAATAGAGACCACAAATCCTTAGCCATATCACAAGAGAAGAAAAGGTGATTAGCCGTTTCAACATCTTCATTGCAAATGGGACAAAGGAGTGAATCACCGTCAATACCTTTCTTGTCCAAATTCATCCTAGATGGAAGCTTATTAAGAGATAATCTCCATAAGAAAACGTTAGCCTTGATGGGAATATCTCGTATCCAACGAGTAGCAGTAGAACTAAGATCCAGGAAACGAGCGTCAATCAGGTAACCAACAGAAGCAACATAAAATCCTTTTGAAATATCAGGCATCCATGTCCACGAATCACAACGATCAGATAACACAACATCTCTTATGAGGTCCTGCAAACTCGATAATTGGGAAGCTTCAATACCTCCTCTCACAGGCCTTCTAAGAAAAGAACTCCAATCATTAGTAGAAATTCGATTGGCAACCTTACACCCTTTATCAATATCGAGCAAATGAACACGCGGGAATAAAACTTTTAGAGGAAGATTCCCACACCATACATCATCCCAAAAACGAATAGAGAAACCATTCCCTAATTTTTGAGAGCATAAAGAAAGAAGATCGATTCCTTTTGATTTAGGAGAATTAACCATGGACAAGATACCACACCAAGTACCTTTATTAGATGAGAGCCTGGAATCCGCATATATACCACCATTATGACCATAGATCGCCTTAATCATGCTAGCCCAAAGATCAGTCGAATTTTGCATGAACCGCCAAATCCATTTGAATAAAAGACCTGCATTAAGGGCAAAAATACTACCGATGCCAAGACCGCCCAAATTCTTGCTAGGTTGGCATTTATTCCATCTCACCCATGTCATTTTTTTCACACCTATGTCACCACCAATAAAGAAGTTGTTTCGCATTGATTCCAACTTAAAGCAAATAAAAGCAGGAACCTTGTAAAGAGACATGAAGTAAGTGGGAAGGTTACTAAGAACCGAGTTGATGAGAGTTAAACGACCACCCATAGAAATCATGCAAGCTTTCCACTGAGAAAGCTTAGAAGAAAATTTACTAAGAAAATATTAAATGTGATATATGGTTGAAAAACTAATGATAAGTATTTTTCAATACAAAAAAATGTGAATCTTTGAAAGTTCTATAAAATACTTATGCAGTAATGCTAATTTTACGACAACATGTTTAAAGTTCAAACTTATATCTTAGTGTTATATTGCATGTGATACATCAAACGAGTTTAACTATCAAAAAATCAATTCTTTTGTTTTCTCTAACTTCTATGAATACACTATATTGATATGGAGGTTCAAAAATTATGTGTGATGTATGATTGAAAAGCTAAGAATATGGAGTTTTTAATACCCAAAACGATGAATCATTTGGAGCCCTACACAAATATTTATGCCATGTTACGACACAATGTTGAATGTACTATGTGATATATTAAGCAAAATATTGTATCGGAAAAAAAATATCAAAAAAAAAAAGTTTGTTTAAAGTATATGAAGGTGCATTATGCTGAAAGATAATTAATTGGTCGTCACGTTGGTAAAAATTATGTAGGTTAATGATTTACGATTTTTGAGATATGTAATTTTTTTTTTAAAAAATAGTTGAAAGTGAGTTATAATTCAAAATATCAATTAATCCTTTACTTTTCTTTTCTTCTTTTTTTTTTTTTTTTTTTTTTTTAATTTATATAATGAGTTGTTGAAATTTGACCTTCAGAAAAATGTTATTTCCTAAATGAACTTTTCCTGTATCATATATATGTAAGTACTGCTTAAGAATCATAAGTTGGAGAGGCAGATCGAGGTAAGTTTAGAAAATACCTAAACCACATGGATTTTTCATGCGTAGTTTAAAACTGTAAAAAAATTAATAAAAAATACACCTTCTACTAATTTCTTATCTTACAGGTCCTTGTCAGTGTTAATGAAAAGCATCCTTAATTTTTGTTCGATCCGCCAATGCTATTAACACATCCATAATTTTTGTTTGATTCGCCAAGGCATATAGCTAAAGGAAGTGATTTGCAAACTCTAAGTTCTAATTGACACACTTCATTTTTTGCAGTAGATAGTTATACATATATCATAAAATACTTACCGAACTCATATATTAGAATGTGTGATAACGCTCTAATTACACATATTTCTTGAGCATTATTCTATATGTTTTATGATCATTTTACGTGAACTTTTGGCACTTAATAGCATAAAATGAATGCAGGTTCACTCTTGGATGGTCTGAGCATGAAACACCTAAAAACCTACTATTTAGCCACTTGAAGTGAATAAATAATGAAGTTTTCCATGATTAGCTTTTCATGTAAGCCAAGTGCGCGGGTTTTACAAGAAAGTGCGCCGCACTTACCTCTCGGTCAAAGGAAGTCAAATATATAATATTAAATAAAAGTGCGCCGGTCTTGCAAACTAAGTGCGCCGTACTTCCCCTGCATTTATGAAGCTTTGGCGCCAAGAAAATAAGAAAGTGCGCCGCACTCAGAAAGCAAGTGCGCCGTACTTCGCATATCAGATTGCCTATAAATAGAGATCATTTGCAAGCATTTGAACTCTCCACTCTATAATCAATTTCCACAAAAGCTAAGTCCGAAGTAACACGTGATCCAGAGCCAAGTTGCAGGGGTGAACGAATCAGAATAAGGGGTGTTAAATACTTGTTGGTGTCAAATTCTTGGTTATTTGTGACACTTGTGTAGTCATTTGATCAATCCAATATGTATGTCTCTTGTTTATCATTAACACACTTCTGTTATTATGAACTCATTAGCAATGAGAGGCTAAACCTCTTGTGATTGCTTGGATATGTGAATATAATAAAGCGACTTATGATTATGTTTTGATCTCTAGCAATTTCAAGTTTATATTGCGAACTATTTCATTTCTAGTCTTATCACGTTTATTTATTGAAACTGGTTGAATATAATATGTTGGGATAGGTCGAAAGAACCAACGTGTTAAACGCAATTCTAGGAACTTGTCTGCGTTACTAGTCTTTGAAAAGAGAAATCCACTTAGAAGAATCAGTAAGAATCTAGACTTGATATGAAATACTATTTCGAGAGAAATCACTTAATGGGTAGATATGAATCTTGAATTGAACCTACGAGTTATGAAATTGCTCTTTTGACGAAAATAACTCTCTTATAAGTTGTGCTCCTTTATCAAACTGAGATCAAACATAAACATTGTCACTAGATTATCTAAGCTATCCAAGCAATCATTTGTCTTAATATTTGAATTCCTTTTATTCCTATAATCGTTACTTGTCTTCTTTTACTAATTGTTATACTTAAACTGAACGAACTAAGTCCTTGTGGATACGACCTGGTCTTACCTTAATCTAATACTACCAACATGGGGTATACTTTACCCGTGTGTTTGGTTTATTAAAATCGGTGAAACTAGTATTATAAATTTAAAGCTTTCCTTACACATCAATGTGGCAACCAAATTTCAAAATGTGCAAAGCACCTCGTTATAGCTAATGTACGACAGTTTATTAAAGTTGGTAAATATATAGCTAATTTGAATCTTGATTGCTTTTGAAAAAAAATATATAATTCGTTTATCGTGTAAAAAAGATAGCCAATTGAACTGGAAGTGGAGTTGACCACTTTTCAAATGACACTTTCTAACCAGGATCCAACCATGGATATTTATTTCACTGATGCTTCATATCTTTTCCTACTGCGTATTTTTTTACTTTTCCTAAAAATAGTATACTTGGCATGTTTCCATGAACGGTCCTTTCTAAAATAAGTGTTTACACTGTTATTTTAAAATATCCTTAAAATAAATATTCACTTGAAATTTCAAAATTGATTTGTCATTCGTTCATTGATTTTCTTTTAGCACGAACAGATATGATACAATTTAAATTTAAACATAGGATAAGTTATAAAGAACTCCCAAAATCTACATGTTGTATCCCCTTCATCTTGTTTTTTCTGGTTTTTTTATTTTTAAAATTTTGTTTATAGAATAAAACTGCGAACGGAAAATGCAGAAAAAAAATACGAAGTTTAACAAGTCAAAAATATTAAACTGGTAAAAATCCGAAACAGAAACTAATAAAAAAAATTGTGTTTTACTGTAAATAATTAAACAACGTGAGGTAGAAAGTACAAAACATTTGTACTTTCTGTGAACCAAGGTGTACCAATAGTATAAGGGATAGGTCATTAAGACAACCCCCCCCCCCCCCCCACCCCTTAACAATTCACAATTTTGAGGTCATTATTTAATTATTTAATTTTTCTTAATTTTTTATTTTAAGTAAATTTACTCTTGCGAGTAACTAGATATGTTATTTTATGTATGTCGTTAAACGTACGTCTAACTCAAATCGACACCTTACAATACTCAGCATACATATTTTTACGCATTTTGGTTTCTTATAATCATATTTTAAAAGTCACATCTCACTTTTTCCATTGTTGCGTAAACCTTAGACCTTTTACATTTTACGCGATTTAAACCTGCGTTTAAACCCTCCGATGAACTCACCACTCATCTAAAATACTAATATAAGTTATATTAATAAGTTTTAACATTTTTGTAAGTTTTGTATTTTATTGTTACCCGATTTTAAGTTTTGTGACTTAAGGACTTGTCGTTAGTAATTATCGGGATCAAACTATACCCACTAAACAATACTAATGCACAAAATGATCACCAAAACCCTCCACTATCACCAAACCCACAAAATTATCATGATAAATAACTCATTTTATGAGTCATTGATGTGGTGTCTTTCATTTGTAATCATACAAGACACTTGTCCATAATCAATGCATGTCCTAAACACTAATACTTCCATACATGCAAACTAGATCTCAAAAATTACCATTTCCTCTTGTGTTTCTTCCTCTTGTTGTACCAAATCAGCCCACCATCACCATTTCCATATCAAAATATACTAGTTTCTTGATCATAGATTGAAGGTCCAAGTGTGCTAGCTTGATTGGTGGTTGTTAGGACTAGTGTTCTTGTTCTTGATTCCTTGTTTTCATTCATCAATCCTTGTAAGGAACCAATCACTCACACTTTCATTATAATTCTGTAATTATATGTTTATTTATGTATTTTATATGTTTCATAAGTTTATTATGCTTGATACATGCTTTGAATTACTAGAAAACCTAATAAGGACTAGACATGCAAAACTACTTTCTGACCAGGGGTAAAAACGAAATAAGCTATTTTTATCAGTGGACTTCAGACCTTAACTAAAAATATGTGGTTATATATCAATGTCTTACAGTCATTTTTCTACGTATTTCATTGAGTAACTCATTACGATGATTAAACTAAAAATACTTTCGTGAAACATGTCAAATTTTGAGTAACAGATTCCAAACGTAAAAAGCTCATTGATCTAATCATTTTCATTACTTGGCCCAGTTTTATGAAATGTGCTAACATCTTAACTTAAATGTGGCCGTAAAAATGGGGTTAAGCGGGCTTGTAGAACTCTAGATATTGCAATTTTCCCAGGACTGTTGTAATGCTGTTAAAATCAGAACTGGGTAGTTAAGGGTAAATGGGTAATTTCACTACTGTTAGGTATTTTTTGACTCAGTGGGCCCCACAACTCTATTTAGTACACTCAAATAACTTTCCGGGGATATAAAGATCATTATTTTTTGACTTACGGTTTGCGAGAAATAAAATTTTAAAGATAAACATGTTATAAAATTTCTAACAGCTTTAGACTTAAAATGTGTAAAAAGTTATTAACTTATAAAAATAGACCCTTGGACTATTAGAAACTTGTCAAACAACAGTACTTGACCATTTTTACATAAAAACCGAAGTCGTAGGACCCACTATCTGAAATAGACCCGTAAATCCTTTTATAAACTAAAGAAACTTAAGAACGACTGATTTAGTCGTTTTTAGTATATAGGTTTGTTTTTCCGAAGAAATTCTTAGGAAAGTATTTCCCCGGGCCGTGTCCCAACGAAGGTGTGAATGGAATTTCGAATTCCCGATTTGTGAAACGTGTCGTGAAAGTGGTAAAAAATGATTTTGATGAGATTACACTAATGAATAAGTAAATGAAGCATAAATAATCACTTAAACAAGTATTTCAAGAAATAAACCTAAAACGTAACGTAGAATCGAAAACGTAAGCTAAAACGCGAAATAAACGTAAACGTACGAAATAAAAAGTGAATTTTAAGCTACACTACTCCTACGGACTTGAAAATAATTTTTAAAAGTTAAAAATGATAAAAGAAAATTTTGAGAAAAAGAAAATTATTTTTTTGACTTTTTATTTATTTTTTATGAATTAAAAACTAATTAACTAATTTAAAAATTAAAAGAAAATGCAAATAAGGTGAGAAAAATGCAAATTAAACTTTTAAAATTATAAAATAACTAAAAAGTAATTTTAAAACTGAAAACTAATTTTTTTGGCTTTTTGTGTAATTTTTGGGAATTAAAAAGTATTAAATCTAATTAAAAATTCAAATTAAATTCAAAATAAATGGGAAAAATGCAAAATAAATTCCTAAAATTCTAAAATAACTGAAAATAATTTTCTAAAATATTTTTGGATTTTTCTAGGCTTTTTCTGATTTTTTTAGATTTTTTAGTAATTAAATTGTATTTAAAATTGATTAAAAATGAAAATTAAATAGGAAAAATAGTAAATGGACTCAGTAAAATATGAAAAAATTATAGAAAATCTAAAATATTAAAATAAGCTTGAGAAAAAAATTTGAAAGAAAAACAAGCCAGAGAAGTACAGATAAGCTTGAAACAGCTTATTTGGAGTGATTATTAATAAGCACTCCTGACCCAAAATGATTGAAACATTGACTAAATGATTTATTAACTCAAATATGCTCAAAAGTGTTGAGATATGACAAATTGGAACTCAGAAAACTCAGATTTGACTCAAATCAGTATGAATAAGCAATATGCAATAAGCAGTATGTTAGATGAATAAGCTAAAGGCTAAAGTTAACTTGAGAACAACAACTTAAAGAACAAAGTAGCTGAAATAAACCACTAATCTCAGAACATGAGTTGAAAAACACAATTGCAGGCCCTATATGAATTCAGATACTTATGCTAAACTACTCAACTAAGCAGGCCTAATAAGCTGACCAAATAGACTTGTGATAGTGAACTAATGGGGGCAAAAGTCTGCCTGACCAACTGAAATTATAAAAAACCAATCAAAACTAAATTTAGAACCTAATTTGAACCTTAAAATTACCCTAGTTCTACTGAGATTCAACACAGAAATGGAGTTTAACTATGATTTTGACTTTATGCTCTATGTCCTACTGTTTTATAATTCTGCTGATCTAATATAACCAATTGACAACTAATGGAACAGAACTTAACTCAAAATAGCAAATAGAAGACATTCATACAAGCTGAACCAAACACTCCTCTATAGGCAGTTATGAACCTAGATGAGACAACTAATCTTCAAACAAATTTCAACCACTAACTTAATGCTAATAAAAATTCAACAGGCTTAAACAAACACAGGTAATAAACACTAACCTACTCAGAAACACAGAATGGTAACAATAAACAGATATAAATGAAAAACATACTAAAATGATGCAAACTACTAAAATATGATATAAGCTACTGAATTAAAGCTACAAATAACTAAAATTAAACTACCATAAGCATACTTATATAGTTATATAAATGAAACAGTAAATAGAGACAGAAATAAGAGAATAGCATAATTGAAAAAAATAATAGTGAACTTACTACCACCTCTCAGCCAAACAGAGAGGTGCTCCCTCACAGCCTGTCTTTGTGACAGGCCAAATGCTCCTCTTGGCTGTCTAATCCAATGAATAAGCTCAGTTTATTGAATAAGATGCCCTTTTGACTATTGTTGACCAAGCACAAATAATAGAATTAAAACAGAATTTAACCCACATTAATCACTACAAGCTTTTGATTAATTCAAATTAGCTACTGAAAGTATTCAAATGCAAAATGAGGACTGAATTTAAGGAAACTAAATACTTAAAATAAATTGCAAAGGGATTTAATTGAAAATCTACATTATATTAAAACTGAAATTGAGTACAACTGAAAACAGAAATACAATAATAATCTAAACTAAATTACCCTACTCCTAACCTAATCTAACCCTAAAAATCTAACAACTAAAAGTGAGGAGGAGGTCTGCTATTTATAGCTAAGAGGAGAGGAATGCCATGTCACTGATCCGGGTGCTCTTATGATTGTTTAAGTGCATTATCAGCCCTTGATCATACGTCCAGATACTTCCATTTCAAATTAGCCCTCCGATTGATTTTTTGTGACATGATGTATCCTGCGTGTGTATTCTGATAGGTCCACGTGTCCTGACCTCTTTTGACATACCCTGATATCTTCTAGAAACTCAATCATGAGGTAATCATTGTTTACTTGGGTTAATTTGATGGGGTGAATTTTTAGGGTTCATGAAACAGCTCATTTTCCTGGGTATGGTTAAAATTAGGGGGCGAGGTTTATTTGGGGGTGTGTTTTTATTTATTTTTGAAGCGTTGACCGATTATGGAGGATTAACCATGGGTAAAAATGTGGTGGATCGGGTCTTGGGGTATTGGATTGGGCTGTGTGTTTGTAATTTGGGCTTGGCTTATGATTTTTGGATTAGTATCATTTTGGATCAGGTTATAATGGATTAATATTAAACATAAGGATCAAGTTTGTAAATCCTGAAAATCCAAGGGACAAAACTGATATTTTTCCAAAATATTCTCCAAGGGCATTTCTTGACATTCTTAGATTTATGAAGGATCTCATTGTTGACTTTTTCTTCTAAAATCTCTCAAAGGACTATTATTGTAATTTCTTGAAAATTGAAGGACTAAAGTTGCCAATCTTCCAAACTTTGTCCAAGGACTAATTATGCAACTTTATGATTCTCTGAGGACTTCCATTGACATTTCAAGCTTTCTTTGATCATTAGGCTTCCCCGGCTCCGGCTTTTGACCTTTTTCCAATCTCATGCTCGTTTTTGTCGGTTTTGGCTTCGTTTTTGTTCATTTTTCACATATCCGTACCTGCACATACACAAATACAAAAACACACATTCTCTTGGCTTATTTGGTTAGTATTTGGTGTATTTGGTCTGATTTAAGGCTGAAAATGATGTGTGAAAAAGCACACATCAAAATCCCCCAGACTAAGGTATTGTCGTGTCCTCATGCAATGTTATCACCTCACGCTTAAGAGATAAATAATTTCAAAACCTCTTGATGCGTGGGAATCGCAACAGGCGTTACCTCTTGAGGGATCTCGAGAAGCTTACAACCCCCACCAGGCAGTGTACCTGATCGTTGTAGTATAATATAGTGACAAGTATCGGGGGATTGATCGTTCAGATTAGGAATAGTGTCGCTAGGATTAGAAAGCCTAAATACTAGTTCTAAAGGTGAGGGATGATTATTTTTGTGTTTTTTATATTTTTTTGAAAGCAATTAAAATTCTCGGGTTTGAAGGATTTGGGCGGAATTAGTTGCTAATCAACTAACCCAATACTAAAGATACAATCAAAATAAAATACTAGAAATGAAAATAAACTAAATTATACTAAAGTTGTGAGCAATAAGTGGAGAAAATGTGTTTACTTAGATTTCACTACTCCCTAGACATCTTTTACACGTTAATTACTTGTTATAAATGCATGGATGACGGATCGTATTCCTTAATACCATTCATGGGGTGGCACACTTAACTCCCCAATTCTATGAGCTCTTATCTCCTCCTACACCATGCCCAGCACAACTATAGGGATTGTAAACAGTGGCTCATGCATTAAATACAACCAATAAAGACCTAGTGCGCGTCGGTTCATGTTTCTTAAGACGTTCAAGCATGTTACCAATTGGAGATCTGCCAGTTTTCTTAAGCCTAACATATAAATCATTCATCCAAAACAAGTATAAACAAGTAATCAACACATAATTAACATCTAGGTTTCATTAGATCTAAGCAAACACAAGATAGATCTAGCCTAGCATGATGGAATTTAGACAAGAACAAGATATAGACAACCAACAAATAGACATATTGATTGAATTGAAAGAACACTTATCTTAATTACACATGTAAGGTATCAAGGGCTTGGAACCCTTGAAAAACCTGTAAAATTCGTACCAAGTTCGTACTTAGGGTTTCTCCAAAACTTCTCTCTTTAAATGTGAAAAATTAGAAAACTATATATAGGAAAAGAGGTCTGACGGCGTCAAGACAAAGCTTGTGACGCCGTCACCTCGCCGCCAAAACTATTCTCGGACTGCCTTGATCTACATTTGACGCCGTCAAGACTTAATCATTTCCAGGTCGTCATGACTTTTACTCTTGACGCCCTACCTTCATGACGCCGTCAAATCTGTACTGGGTCGTCATGGAATTTTGCTCTTGACGCCGTCAGGGAGTTACTCTTGACGCCGTCACCTACTGTTCCCAGCATGGAAAATTAAGACTTTGGCGTTTTCTTCACTTTTATGCTCCAAAAACGTCCGAATTGCTTCCTTTTCCAGATTTCACTCCCAAAGTACCTAAAATCACAAAAGGAACGATTTAGGTCAATATTTGATCAAATAAATTCGAATTCGGGTTTAAATGACCCCCTAAAAACGGATCATTTTTCGCCTCATCATATACCCTTACACTTGAGATTTGCTTGTCCTCAAGCAAATGCGCTTTTATTCTAATCAAAATACAAGTTAGGGGTCATTTAACACTAATATAAAAGTAATTACAACAAATAATCGTTCCACTAAAGACCAATAGACAAGCACGGAGGTCATACACAAGCACCTCACAAATAGTGTTTAGATACTCACATCTCTCGGGTGTAATAAAGTGTAAATTACAATATTGAAACAGAAGATATCTCTCACTACCTGTCATAGCAAAATAGATTACCATAGGCTTGGGAAAGGATCAAACCTCCACCACATGGCGTAAGCACCTAGGATAAACTATCAAAGAGGTCTTTTAAAGGGTTGTAACGTTAGGTGTAGGGATATGAAATACACGGTTTTGTTGGATAAAGGAAGTTTTACTGGTGGCGAGTTAACAATCTTGGTTAATTACATGTACAATATGGCGTTGCTAAGCCAAGACTAGACTCGACTTATGCTAATAAATGAAAAATAACAAAAACATAAAATGAACATAGAATAAAAAGGGATGGTAGTCCGTATGTTTTTTCTCTTTTTCCTTTTTCTATTTTTTTTTCTTGATTTTTTCGATATATATATATATATATATATATATATATATATATATATATATATATATATATATATATATATATATATATATATATATATATATATATATATATATATATATATATTTTGTGCATACACTCTTACCCTACCATCCAAAATAATACATCATAGGGAATGAACATTTCCCTTACACTTGAATCTTTACATACTTTACAATTAACTAATCTAATGACTCGAATTAAGAAAATCAAAACACTTGGAGCACTTTTAAGATTAATGTACATATGGGGGTAATAAGTGATGTTCTTCCCCATTACTCCATAAAATAAGTACTTACCCATGAGTCCCAATCGTCCCAAAACAATATGTACAAGGATATGACTCGACTTAGCAACCATGTAATCAATTAGAAAGTTAACTTAGGGTTTAACAAATAACAATAATGCACTAAAAATGAGCGCATACACGGAAGGCTAAGGCGATTTGGTTGTACATTTAAGTGGGGTGTAACAAATTCTTCCTTTAAGTAAAATGCTTAAAGTTAGAAACGAAAATATAGGCTCGGAGGGGTGTACTAGGGGTTTCGTGTACTAAAAATGAGTACAACGCTAAGGGTGTGGGAAAAATTAGTTGACTTAACTAGCCAAGTAACATGACTTAAATGGTCAAGTAATTATGATACGGGTTTAACACAAGGGTGATCCTAATGCCTCTTATCATGTAGTAAATCCTACTACACGAATGTAGTCTCACTAGCGGTCTCGGGATGCATCACTACGCAAGTTCTAGAATCTAAATGCTACCGGTACACTCATAAGCACTAATAATGAATGCTTTTCCTATCAAATCTAAAGGCGAACCTCACATTTTTTGGTGGAAAATTTTTCTGAATATACGGTTTTGTGCTAGTCATACAATCTCCTATCCATGAGACGCTTGCTATGGCTAAAGTTTCACTCCTAAATGTTGTAAAAAATTTTAAATTTGGCGCTAAAATTACACTAACAAGTATTTCTCATAGTTTTATTACACACCTACTATTAAACAAAACAAACTCAAGCGAAAGTGCATATGTAAGGTATCATCTTTTTACCCTCCCCTTACACTTAAGATGAACATTGTCCCCAATGTTCAAGTAAAGATTGTAAAAGTGAAAAAGTAAAGAGAATGAAATCAAATACTCCCCTGATTCGCTCGGTATGGATAATAAGGTGGCCAGGTTAAATCTTCCTCCAAGAAAATGAACAATCAAAGCTTCCCTTCCAGAATATAAATCATCTTCTTGTCATACGTAACCTGTAAAACCTGACAAAATAGACAAGACAACCTCGCGTAAAATCGGCGGCATCCTATATAAGCTACTAAATCCTAGAAAACAAGATAAGATATAATGCTTGTGGAATGAAGTTTGTAGATTTCCTGGAGATTATAAAACTTAATAATTCACGAAAACCATAAGACTCCGTTAGAAAAACAAAACCGGTAAAATTTCCAGATTTTTTACACTTGACGCCGTCAAGTGTAAACTCTTGACGCCGTCAAAAGTGACCTGCAGAAATTCTTATGTTAAGTTTCCGGAAAATTTCTGGAAAAACTTGTCCTACTTCCTGGAAAATCCTGCAAAACTTCATTATAACTCAATACAAGCATTTGACTCTAACAAATACGAATATACATGTTCATTTAATATTGTGGAGAATCATGATCGGTTTGTTTCTTAAAAACATATTTGGGGTTTCCCCTTACACTTATCTTTTGCAAAAATACCTTTAGGTGGAGTTAAGACTAGGCCAAAACAACAAAGTAAAGTATTTCCACTATTTAGTTTAGAAACATGATCTACCAACAATAAAAATAAAACATGCATACGGAAGCAAATAACATCAAACAAACAAACAAACAAATAAAAACACACAAAACATGGGTTGCCTCCCAAGAAGCGCTTGTTTTTGTTCGAGTCACGAGCCTGACTCTACCCTTATTTAACAGAAATAGGGGAGGTTCTCCCTACACTTACGATAAAGTGTGGGTGAAAGTAGCGATACACACCCTTAGGGTGTGAATATGCCACGTGAGGTGAAGGGGGTGAGTGAATGGTTTCCTTCATCCTAAAACTACCCGGATAATATTGGTTGATGGGTGGGTCAGTTCCTATTTTGTCTCCTAGAAATATATCTAAGGATGGAAAGGTGTGTAAACATTGAGGTTCCGGTTCATCAACACTAGGAAATTCCCTAGAACTAGGAGTAAGGTTATCACTACAAGTGTTCAAACCTATATCCTCAAGTGGTGCCTGGTCCAAGGGTTCTACTTCTATTGGGGTTCCTATAGTCTCTTCTACTTATTTCGGGTAAGTCATGGGCGGTGTGTATGCCTCAAATGATGGTAGGACTTGTGGGGTACTTAGTAGGCTTGGGTTTTCTACTATCTCTTCCATCACATCAATATCACCTATGTGTTCATCTTGGTTTGATTCTAAGTTCATGTTCTTAGAAACTAGGTCATCTTGCTCATACGAATCCACCAATTCGTTGAACTTATGGGTCATGGTTAGGAAGCTTTTCTCAAAATTCATCCAAAGGGTCTCACTAAAAGGAATTGATCCTGATAATGATCGTCTAATAGAAATCACACATGCATAAAATTCATCAAACCCATCTAACTTTACACCCATCTCCTCTTGTATATATCTAAGATCACTTAAAAATTCATTGGAACAACAGGAGGCAAATCGATCCGAGTAAACTAATTGTTCCTTTATAGTTAATGATCTAAATGGAATTCCATCCGCCATGGAGACAAATGAAAATGGTTTTACAAACAAAGGGCACAAAGAAAAAGATAGACTACAAGAAAACCTAAAAATAAAAATAAAATCTTACTAGAAAGGAATCTATCAAGTAGACCTAATAAAAAGAAATTCTAACCTAGACAATAACTATTCCCCGGGCTGCGGCGCCAAAAACTTGATGCGTGGGAATCGCAACAGGCTTTACCTCTCGAGGGATCTCGAGAAGCTTACAACCCCCACCAGGCAGTGTACCTGATCGTTGTAGTATAGTATAGTGACAAGTACCGGGGGATTGATCGTTCAGCTTAGGAATAGTGTCGCTAGGATTAGAAAACCTAAATACTAGTTCTAAAGGTGAGGGATGATTATTTTTGTGTTTTTTATATTTTTTTTGAAAGCAATTAAAATTCTCGGGTTTGAAGGATTTGGGCGGAATTAGTTGCTAATCAACTAACCAAATACTAAAGATGCAATCAAAATAAAATACTAGAAATGAAAATAAACTAAATTATACTAAAGTTGTGAGCAATAAGTGGAGAAAATGTGTTTACTTAGATTTCACTACTCCCTAGACATCTTTTACACGTTAATTACTTGTTATAAATGCATGGATGACGGATCGTATTCCTTAATACCATTCATGGGGTGGCACACTTAACTCCCCAATTCTATGAGCTCTTATCTCCTCCTACACCATGCCCAGCACAACTATAGGGATTGTAAACAGTGGCTCATGCATTAAATACAACCAATAAAGACCTAGTGCGCGTCGGTTCATGTTTCTTAAGACGTTCAAGCATGTTACCAATTGGAGATCTGCCAGTTTTCTTAAGCCTAACATATAAATCATTCATCCAAAACAAGTATAAACAAGTAATCAACACATAATTAACATCTAGGTTTCATTAGATCTAAGCAAACACAAGATAGATCTAGCCTAGCATGATGGAATTAAGACAAGAACAAGATATAGACAACCAACACATAGACATATTGATTGAATTGAAAGAACACTTATCTTAATTACACATGTAAGGTATCAAGGGCTTGGAACCCTTGAAAAACCTGTAAAATTTGTACCAAGTTCGTACTTAGGGTTTCTCCAAAACTTCTCTCTTTAAATGTGAAAAATTAGAAAACTATATATAGGAAAAGAGGTCTGACGGCGTCAAGACAAAGCTTGTGACGCCGTCACCTCGCCGCCAAAACTATTCTCAGACTGCCTTGATCCACATTTGACGCCGTCAAGACTTAATCATTTCCAGGCCGTCATGACTTTTACTCTTGACGCCCTACCTTCATGACGCCGTCAAATCTGTACTGGGTCGTCATGGAATTTTGCTCTTGACGCCGTCAGGGAGTTACTCTTGACGCCGTCATCTACTGTTCCCAGCATGGAAAATTAAGACTTTGGCGTTTTCTTCACTTTTATGCTCCAAAAACGTCCGAATTGCTTCCTTTTCCAGATTTCACTCCCAAAGTACCTAAAATCACAAAAGGAACGATTTAGGTCAATATTTGATCAAATAAATTCGAATTCGGGTTTAAATGACCCCCTAAAAATGGATCATTTTTCGCCTCATCACCTCTCTTTACTGACGTTGTAAAGTAGCAATGATGTTCAAAAGAGATATTAAAATCATTTATTCTCAAAAATGCTCCGTTTTCCGATTTTCAGGAATAACAACTACTACTACTCTTTTTGTATTTTTCATTTTTATATATGTGACGGTTTGCCTTGACTTTCATTATCAATTCTCATCTGTTGATAACTTTCAGGGTCAACGAGTAGAAACACTTCTCACAGAGAAAAGACCATACGGATAAAAATCGTCATCCTTGATTTTTCACAAGCTCCCAAACTAAGCGTAAAATCGAGATCATTGTTTATCCACAAGTTAGATGCTAACACTACCCACAAAAGTTAATTGTGTCATTACCTCTTGTTCCCAATTCCTAAGTTTGGCATCTCAAGATTTTAATTTGTGAGAAATGAATTGCTTCATATTTTCTCGTTTTGATATTTGTTAGTCCGATAAGAGCACAAAATTTGAACGCTAAGTAGTTTCCAAACTTTCCCTCGAAAACCCCTACATACAGAAATCGGGTCTACATGAAGGTCTCTGATTTAACACGATTTGTGGAGGCCCCCCTTTTTATTTACGACCGAGACATCCCATGTCTGAGACCCGAAACGGAAGCTTTTTATTAGGGAAACCCCCGGAGTCGAAGCTTGGCATTTTTGCATAATTATAAGCACTTTAATAATACTTGGTCCTTAGTCCTTTATTTCTTTTACAACAACGGTTTATGAGCCGCCAACATGTAAGAGCTTTATTATGACCTTGGATTTATATTCGCTGCTTTTTATAGCTTTGGATTCCTCTGCCTTTTTATTTAGCTTTGGACTATTATTATTGATATTCATAATCATATGCCAAACCCCGAGTCCTACGGCCTTTACTAAGATCTCAACATCGGCTGCGAACCGGCAAGATGCAATAGTCTATTTCACCGTAACACTGGTAGTACCCCTATGTGTACCAAACCCTCATATGCAGAGATTTTGTTGGGAATGAGAAAAAAACTAAGTATTGCCCAAACCCCATACACTTAATTAATCCTAGAGATCTATTGTTATTGGTGTGCAATCTTGTGGGAAGAAGGAGGCCACAAGTAACTTTCGTGGGCTCTAAAGAGATCCAACTACTCCACGTTTAGCACGAAACTTCTAAATAAACTCTATCATTCCTCGATCTTCGCAAATTTAAAATCCCAAGTAATGAGATCCACGGATGCTTAGCCATAATCTTTTGATTATTTTGGTTAAGGGAGACGAGCTAGGGCTCAACACACCCGGTCAAGTCGAAACATTTATTTCTACTCTCGCCGGTAAGAAAGTCAAAACAAGGTGTCAAATCTTATTATTACTTCATATATATATATATATATATATATATATATATATATATATATATATATATATATATATATATATATATATATATATATTTACAAAGTGGTGACAAAAATTTAAAATTTTGGTGGAAAAACGGAGTTGCGTAGGTAAACAGCTCAGACGAAGGTGTCAGGTCTAATCGAATCGAAGATTCACCCCCCCCCCCCCAGACTAAAGTGAAACATTGTCCTCAATGTTTTAAGGGTACGGGTAGTCTTACGTAATATCTAAGGCCGTTTATTAAGTATGCCAAGAGATAAACGTTAGTCGATAAGATTTTGGATATGGTGAATTTCCGAAAGAGCAGCGAAGAATGAGACTCGAGTGGAGAGACGACAAACCACGAGCACGAGAGTCCTCAAACTTTGGGGAAATTCCTAAACATTCACAAACAACCACGAAAACACGAGTTTGGAAAGGGTCGCCCCCCTCACGTCACGTTACATAAGAAAATAGAAAATCAAGAAAATGAAAATGGATAAGCATGGGGTGCCTCCCACGAAGCGCTTGTTTTTGTTACCGAGTCACATGAGCTTGACTCGATCCCCGAATTAATTCGTCCTTGGGGAGAGCAGATGGAACGGACACACGACATGATAAACAAAGATGTCGGGGTCAAAAATGGTATCCTCACTCCCGGTGGAGTGGAAAAGTGAAGAAATGATGGGATAAGTGAAGAACGGATAAAACACCCAGATGATAAAAGCAAAGTCGATTTCAGAATCACGAGTGGGTTGGGTGGGTAAAATATCAAGCACAGGAACATCTTGTTCAGAAATCTCGTCCACCACTCCAAAAATTTCTTCATTCGTTTCTGATCCAAAATCTACATCCGGTGGTTTTGCGGGTGGACGAGAAGAAGGTAAATCGGAAAGAATATTTCTTTGAACGTCATTCTCGTCATTGTCAATACCCGGTGGTATCGAGTCATCCATATCAGGAAATAGATCAACATCCTCTAAAAGAGGGTCACGTGACGGATTATCAGAAATTAGTAAAGAGTCGATCTCAAAATCAAAACGCTCATAATCCGGAAGAGAGATATCAGCATGAATAGTGGGACTGCCACTACTCGTCTCTTCAAATCTAAAAATTTTAAGCTCGGGTAAGAAATCACTATCCATACCGGGGATAGGAGAAAAAGTCGGAGGATCATTCAATGCCTCAATTTTAGAAATGATAAGATTGATATTCAATAATTTTTCACGAAGAGCTTCATCTTGGATTTCCGTTTCAACATCATCATTCTCTTCTTCTAAGTTGACGAGCTCAGAAGGTATTTCATCCACATACATAGTCGATGTCTCCACAAGATATAGCATCATCATCATCGGAATCGGAGAACGTCTCAACACGATCATTTGAATTTTCAATCGAAGATAACTCACATTCTTCAGCCGTATCAAAAACATATTTCTCAAAATCGGGTAAAGAATCCTGGAGCTCGGGCTCCAAAGGATCTGACGGCTTATCTTCAATAAATTCACAATCTCCGTTAGAAATTTCCCCGGACTCACTTGGGATTGGGACAAGGTTCTCAACACTAGACTTATTGAATTCGTCCGATTTCGTTGCCGGAATAGTCCCCCATTTTTAGAGAGTCCTCGGGTTCTACGGGAGAAACATCGGAAGCTTTGTGAGGATTAAGAACGAACGTAATTTTCTCATCATCGTCTTCGGAATCATAGTAAACAAAATTTTTAAAAGGATTAGACGCTCTCTCTTCAGCAAGTAATTCTGCAATAGACTTTTCACGAGGCTCGGGAGTATGAGTATAACGATTAGCCACCATTTCTTTTAACTTCTCGATAAGGGATTTAATTTCAAAAATATCATTAGTAATATCGGAAGTTTGTGGGGGTTGGTTAAAACCATAAGAATCGTAACATGAATTCGGCTCATAATAAAAAAATTCAAACTATCCCCCACAATTTTCAAAATTTGATGAATTTTGGAACGAATTATCATTGAAATACGGTTCTTGCTCATAAAAGTTTTGATAAATAGGATTGAAATCATTTTGAGGATAATTATCAAAACTCGTATCATAAGCGTAAGACGTTTCAGCACTCGGGTCGTAACATATACAATTCGCGTATCCACATTGAGTACAAAAACATTGCCCACACGGTAATCCTTCGTCGGATGGATTTCCACAATTAAAGCAAGTGAACGGAGACGGCGGTGGTGTTGGATAGTAATCGGGAACGTTTTGAAGGATTGCATTTTGAACATACTCAGGAGAATTACAAAACCAACAAACTCCATCGTGAATATCACTACCACATTGTTCGCACGTACACCAAACACATGAACCTTCGAAGAACGGTTCTCCACGCTTAAAACAAATCGGATCCATAAGAATTAAACATATAAGGGAGAAAGTGAAAGAATTATTGGTTTAGACCCTTGGACTATTAGAAACTTGTCAAACAACAGTACTTGACCATTTTTACATAAAAACCGAAGTGGTAGGACCCACTATCTGAAATAGACCCGTAAATCCTTTCATAAACTAAAGAAACTTAAGAACGACTGATTTAGTCGTTTTTAGTATATAGGTTTGTTTTTCCGAAGAAATGCTTAGGAAAATATTTCCCCGGGTCGTGTCTCAACGAAGGTGTGAATGGAATTTCGAATTCCCGATTTGTGAAACGTGTTGTGAAAGTGGTAAAAAATGATTTTGATGAGATTACACTAATGAATAAGTAAATGAAGCACAAATAATCACTTAAACAAGTATTTCAAGAAATAAACCTAAAACGTAACGTAGAATCGAAAACGTAAGCTAAAACGCGAAATAAACGTAAACGTACGAAATAAAAAGTGAATTTTAAGCTACACTACTCTTACGGACTTGAAAATAATTTTTAAAAGTTAAAAATGATAAAGAAAATTTTGAGAAAAAGAAAATTATTTTTTTGACTTTTTATTTATTTTTTATGAATTAAAAAATAATTAACTAATTTAAAAATTAAAAGAAAATGCAAATAAAGTGAGAAAAATGCAAATTAAACTTTTAAAATTATAAAATAACTAAAAAGTAATTTTAAAACTGAAAACTAATTTTTTTGGCTTTTTGTGTAATTTTTGGGAATTAAAAAGTATTAAATCTAATTAAAAATTCAAATTAAATTCAAAATAAATGGGAAAAATGTAAAATAAATTCCTAAAATTCTAAAATAACTGAAAATAATTTTCTAAAATATTTTTGGATTTTTCTAGGCTTTTTCTGATTTTTTTAGATTTTTTAGTAATTAAATTGTATTTAAAATTGATTAAAAATGAAAATTAAATAGGAAAAATAGTAAATGGACTCAATAAAATTTGAAAAAATTACAGAAAATCTAAAATATTAAAATAAGCTTGAGAAAAAAATTTGAAAGAAAAATAAGCCAGAGAAGTACTGATAAGCTTGAAACAGCTTATTTGGAGTGCTTATTAATAAGCACTCCTGACCCAAAATGATTGAAACTTTGACTAAATGATTTATTAACTCAAATATGCTCAAAAGTGTTGAGATATGACAAATTGGAACTCAGAAAACTCAGATTTGACTCAAATCAGTATGAATAAGCAATATGCAATAAGCAGTATGTCAGATGAATAAGCTAAAGGCTAAAGTTAACTTGAGAACAACAACTTAAAGAACAAAGTAGCTGATATAAACCACTAATCTCAGAACATGAGTTGAAAAACACAATTGCAGGCCCTATATGAATTCAGATACTTATGCTAAACTACTCAACTAAGCAGGCCTAATAAGCTGACCAAATAGACTTGTGATAGTGAACTAATGGGGGCAAAAGCCTGCCTAACCAACTGAAATTATAAAAAACCAATCAAAACTAAATTTAGAACCTAATTTGAACCTTAAAATTACCCTAGTTCTATTGAGATTCAACACAGAAATGGAGTTTTAACTATGATTTTGACTTTATGCTCTATGTCCTACTTTTTTATAATTCTACTGATCTAATATCACCAATTGAAAACTAATGGAACAGAACTTAAATCAAAATAGCAAATAGAAGACATTCATACAAGCTGAACCAAACACTCCTCTATAGGCAGTTATGAACCTAGATGAGACAACTAATCTTCAAACAAATTTCAACCACTAACTTAATGCTAATAAAAATCCAACAGGCTTAAACAAACATAAGTAATAAACACTAACCTACTCAGAAACACAGAATGGTAACAATAAACAGATATAAATGAAAAACATACTAAAATGATGCAAACTACTAAAATATGATATAAGCTACTGAATTAAAGCTACAAATAACTAAAATTAAACTACCATAAGTATACTTATATAGTTATATAAATGAAACAGTAAATAGAGACAGAAATAAGAGAATAGCATAATTGAAAAAAATAATAGTGAACTTACTACCACCTCTCAGCCAAACAGAGAGGTGCTCCCTCACAGCCTGTCTTTGTGACAGGCCAAATGCTCCTCTTGGCTGTCTAATCCAATGAATAAGCTCAGTTTATTGAATAAGCTGCCCTTTTGACTATTGTTGACCAAGCACAAATAATAGAATTAAAACAGAATTTAACCCACATTAATCACTACAAGCTTTTGATTAATTCAAATTAGCTACTGAAAGTATTCAAATGCAAAATGAGGACTGAATTTAAGGAAACTAAATACTTAAAATAAATTGAAAGGGGTTTAATTGAAAATCTACATTATATTAAAACTGAAATTGAGTACAACTGAAAACAGAAATACAATAATAATCTAAACTAAATTACCCTACTCCTAACCTAATCTAACCATAAAAATCTAACAACTAAAATTGAAGGACTAAAGTTGCCAATCTTCCAAACTTTGTCCAGGGACTAATTATGCAACTTTATGATTCTCTGAGAACTTCCATTGACATTTCAAGCTTTCTTTGATCATTAGGCTTCCCCGGCTCTGACTTTTGACCTTTTTCCAATCTCGTGCTCATTTTTGTCTGTTTTGGCTTCGTTTTTGTTCATTTTTCACATATCCGTACCTGCACATACACATATACAAAAACACACATTCTCTTGGCATATTTGGTTAGTATTTGGTGTATTTGGTCTGATTTAAGGCTGAAAAGGATGTGTGAAAAAGCACACATCAACGACTAATTTGAACTCATGACACGTATTTGGAACCCTTAAATTTGATTTTGAACCATTTAATATATTTTGAACTCTTTGACTTAATTTGAACTTTTGAAGTAATTTGGACCCTTTTGACTGAATTTGAACCCTTGGAATCAATCGAACTCTTATTACTTGTCTTAACATTTATTTATATATATTATGTACCAAACATAATTGAAATAATAATCTATAAGGCATATAGAATCTGAGACACGCGTATATGTCTAGGTTGCTCGTAGAACACTTGCCGTTTATTCATCACCACATTCACTTTGATTGTTCACTTCGCTTTTGGTGAGTTCATAGCCCCACTTTAACTCTTTAAACTATTTATAAACCCATTGGGGGAGATACATGCTATTTTACAATTTGGACACAAGTGCTTTGAACTGTATGCTTACCTGAAAGTATTATTGCCTAAGTACCATTATTGCCAAAAATAAGTCCCTAACATCATGAACCATTAATCACTTTCATCATCTATACTTTCGGTCCTACAATTAGCATCAGAGCTTTGGTGTTCTCTTTATTGATTTTTGTGGTTCGAATATTGTGTTTGAAGCTGTTTTTGATACTTTTTTTTCGGACATGGAAATTTTTTTTCCTACTTTATTGGTAAAACAATTTCTATACAGTATTTATGTATCTAATGATGGTCAAACTGTCATCAGCTTGTTTTCTTGTGTCTTTTATAGTCACAAGTTCACAAATTTTTGCATCTTAATATGTTTGTGACTGGTTTTCATCCATTCCGTGAATCTGTGGTAAAAAAGGTCAAAACTCATCGGAAAACTCACCGGAATCTGGGAAAATGGGTCGCCGGAATCTGGTCGGAATTTCTTGTATAAGAAGTTCTCGATATGTACTTGTTTTCAAGAACACATATGGTTTTCGAGAACACAATACCCTATTTATCGAAAACATGTTCTCGATAAAACATGTTCTCGATAAACATGTTCTCGATAAATCTTTATTCTCGATAATTTACAAAGTTTCGAAAATACAAGATACAAGTTTCGAAAATACTGATAACAAGAAGATGAAGAGCAGAAGACCACGTTGACCAAAACCAAATACCAAAGACTCATGTTGAACCTCAGCTTATATACACCATCAGTCCAAATACCAAAAAGAAAAAATCGACAGAAAAACATCACAATAATACCAAGTTCAACACAAATCTTAAAATATCCTAACCCATCTACTCCTATTCCATCTTCAATCATTCACAACGAGATCTCAGATTGCTTCAAACTTTGTTGCCAATCTTTTTAAAGATTTTTTTTTTCAGTTTGTAGGCTACTCATCACTGATCCATATCGAAGCTTAGCATCATTTTATATCCGAAACACAAGAAGAAAAGATTTATAACAATGGTGTTATAATCATTTTCTTTAGTTCGTTCAAAAACAAGAAACAAGGAGTAACCTACCCGAGACCTTTTCTAAGATCTTGTAGTTGAATCAAAGTCTTGTAACCGGTGCTCTAAACCACAATGGTGATTCAGTTCGTGGGTTATGTCCTTGGTCCAAGTGATTCGTGGTTAAAAAGGATTGGTGATTGTGAGATTCGTTTGAATGATGATAGGATATGGTAACTACCTGCTTACTTGTTATGAGGATGCAACTGTTTGTGTTGGGTGAGATAAATGGTTAGTGATGGGGGCGGATAAAAAGTCTGTGTGTTTTAGGGTTTGACAACATGGGTATACACAAGGTTATTATATCAGGTTATGTGATGTTGTATGGATCGGGCTATCACACGTTTTTTCTTGGGCTTTCATCTGATTTGGGCTGCTTAAATGCTCTCATAGTATTTCTTATTGAACCCAAAATTGATTAAAATATAGGCTATGATATGATGTGGATTGCAATACAAATACATGGACTATCAAAAGTTACTGTCTAAAATTTCATTTTTAGATATAACTTTGTGATAATATTTGGTGAATGAGTGGTATTTTGGTTCATATTTTCACGGGGATACATCGTTCACGGCTAGAATTGGTTTGTCTAACAAAATGACTACGGGGTTTTTGTACGGTATTATTGATTTGATCTTGAAGTGGCATTTCAAAATGTGTACTTATTTATCTCAAAGTCTAGGGGTGGTTGGATGCACGACTTTTGAAGATAAATTGTCTGCGCAAATTAAAAAATTCAGTCTTGAAAATCTAGTTATTACTGATGTAAGGAGTTACGTTGTAGTGCTCACAGTATAGCTATCACTTAAAGGAGTTACATTGTAGTACTCAGTGTCACACGAAGTAGTGGATTGTTCAAGTGGCGAATATTTCGTGCAACCTCATACTTAAAGGAGTTACTTTGTAGTGCTCAGTATAGGTATTAAGTCACATCTATCGTACAAGCATTAAGTCACAAGATGGGATGATTACTTCATTTTCAAGTTGGTCATATCGGGCTGTCTCCATATGTGGTCATTACTAGTAGCCGGTGAATTACACGGAGGTTCGTTTAAAGGTTGATTTGAGAGAAGTATTGAGAGTATATTCTTTCGACATATACTCACAAAATTATGCTTTCATGGTCTATCTATATTGCATCAGAAGTGTAAAGTACGGGTAATTATGGCATGTACACAAAATAGTATGATGATTTCGATAAATCGCAACCATCAGGAGGGAGAAGAACATGCCAAAGGAAGTAGTGTTTCATCTCTAGTACGTTGGTTGTTCGAGGGAATTGTGCTTACACTATAACCAAAGAAGTACTAATGATGTGTACATCGGAGCGTATTACCAACCTTCTGTGCAATACTATGTGAGTTATGTTGTTATGCTGCTACCCGAACGACAACCATGTTCCTACACTTTTGAATCTACTTTATCCGTTGCGTGATGAAAAGAGAGTTGTCGGTTCAGGAGGGAGCAGGAAAAAGAAATAAAGGCTCACTAGTTAGGAGGGAGTAATAACCTAACTAGACCGTTACTGTTGAAGTTCAGGGCTACAAGGATCTGTGCCGTCAGTGCCGAAGATCAAATGCCGAGATCGTCGGATGAAAAGAACTTCAAGTCTGCCTCAGTATCTAGACTACAGAGACTCTGCGCTTCAACAACGTCAACATAGTTTACTATTGTTGTAACTTACATTGTTTATGTATTTATAGGTCTCATTGTAACCATTCACGTGTGACGATATCTTGGAGGGAGATTGTTAGCATCGCTTTTTTATAAAGATAACGTCACACATGTGAATTGGACTAAATTAGTAACATGTAGTACCCGCAGGGACTACTATCATACACTAGGCAAAGTAATGTTGTAATGAGCCTATAAATACCCCTCATGACTCTCCATGAGGGGTGTGGGAAATCATTAGGTCATTTGTATTGTTTCATTTATCTATCAAAGTTCCTTTTATTCTCCACCCTCTCTCTACTTTCTCTCACTAGAAAGATGAATCCTTTCATCATCTTTGATCAACCTCGACCTCCCGAACCACATGAATCATACATATTTTCGGTCCAACAATGCCTATTAGGACTGACGAATCCCGTTTGTGCGGTTAGTTAAAATGCCACATGAATCATATATATATATATATATATATATATATATATATATATATATATATATATATATATATATATATATATATATATATATATATCACGTATTGATATATATACACAAGTCAATTTTGAGTGTAATGAATTTAGTGCAATAATAACTGCTTTATCAATTATCTCTTAAACTTGAAATCTTGTGGTCCACTATATATCTATATACCTATGAATTTCACTCAATCTTTGTGTTAACTTTTTAGCATGTTTTATCTCGGGTCAATAAGGTATTTGGCTAGCATGAAGTCGCACGGAGAATATTTTGAAGGCTTGCATTGTGTTATCATTCGATAAACTCTTGAAAACCTTTATGTTAATGCATTATGGTTTCTAAAACTACTTGGGACCTCTTGTAACTCTGCTGTTTTATTATGATCGAATGATAAACTTTTAAAAACGTGTCATTTAGATTTATTTTCTATGATTATGATTGTTGTACTAATAAGTAGCACCCAATGATATTACATTTCGCTGCGATATTTTGAGGGTGTTACATCCCCCGGTTTATTTTTTAGTATTTTTTATTTTTATTTTTGCTTATATTATTAAGCTATTAAACGAAATGTGTGGAACAAAAATTATAAAGTTTAATAAGTCAAAGTATTAAATTTTTTATTTTTATTTTTGTAATAAAAAATATTTTTTATTTTACCAGGGTGAAGCCCTTTTACCTAAAAAGTATTAAATTGATAAAAGGTACAGAACAAAAATTAATAAAAGACTGTGTTATCTTTACTACCTTATAATGTATTTAGGACATCTAAATTTAGAAGTCTTATAAAAATAAGACCAAAAACATTTCCACAAAAAGAAAGTTACGTATGAAGAGGTTTTAACCCAAAGTTAAATGTATTAATTTTACTATTAAAAATTCAGACTTGTAACATCCTGAAAATTAAATGTATTTAAGTGTCGACTTGTAACTGTCTTCGAATATTTATAATGTTTTTGAATGTATTTTGAATTATTATGTAATAGTTGAAAAAAAAAGATGTATTTCGCCGTAAAATTGTCACAAGGTAACCGACGCCGTATTGCGCGGATACCCTTATAGAATTATAAACAGGGGACAAATAAGGGTAAAAAGTACAACATATGTCCTAAGTCCCACATAAATTTAGTCAAACCAATTAATCATTTCCCTATAATGGTTTTCATCAAAAATCACTGCCCTGTAACAAATAAATAAGAATGTTCGTGTGCTGCAATCAAATTACTAACTTTGTTGAAGAAATACGTACTTTCTTTAGAAAAGTGGACTTTCCACGTAGTTTCTTTCTTAGAATCTTAGCACCAACTTTTTGTTGCTAGTGCACAAGTCTTTACAGGCATAAAAATGTATCATTATCACATGCGAAATCAATAGTCATTCCCCAATCAACAATCTCTAAAGTATCTAATTTTATAATCAAGTTCAAAGAATTAGGTGTAAAGTAATCCAAAAATGTATTGGCTTGTTAGGAATTGACAAAAAGAACTTTGCATCAATACAAACCCAACCTCATTTCCCAATTTGATCAAGTACTATCGTGCAATCCCATTACCTTTATTACACGTGTCCCAGACAAAACCACCTTACCAATCATTTGCAGCCCACCCCACTAGCACTTGTCCCTCACGTTGCCTTTGACTTTAATTTTCGAATGTACGATTTCGGATCGTGCGAATTTCGGCTGCCCATGTGCAATATTTCTTGAAAAAGACCAAAAATCTTTCCAAAAGATTTTTATCATATCTTTGTACTTTCTTTCTCCTCTTAACCTTTAACTATCAAACTAGCCCGTTTTGTTTTATTAATTAATTACTTATCTTCTGCTCTTAACCTTGCCACAGCTTACATGCCTGAATGTATAAGAACAGGATCCGGGCCGACGTCCGGAGTTATAAATCCTCCTACCCTTTCCGCAATAAGAGCAGCAGCTGCAACTATTGGTACTACGCTTGAATTTTGTCCCCGCATTATATTACACTAATTATTCTTGTGTCTTTTCCTTTTCCAACCGCTTTCATCCTCTTCTAATGAGTAGTAACAATTTTCATCTTAATTTATTCATAAGTAACTAGTGTTTTGGAATGACCTTTTGACTTATAGGCCGTACCCCAGCTCAAGGAACCATCCCAAACAAGTCAAGTGAAACCCTGGTCGAAAAATCTGAAACTTGAAGAGATTCACATTAACAACACTAGCAATTAAATCCACTTGCTCTCATGGTGGTTGGATATGTGTCACCCGTCTATTACTAGTAGTCTGTTGTTAATCAAAACATGTTTTGGTTAAACATTATCCTCACACTTTATAGAAAAATAGAAAAATAAAAATTAGAAAGAAAGTACAAAGATATGATAAAAATCTTTTGAAAAGATTTTTGGTCTTTTCCAAGAAATATTGCACATGGGCAGCCGAAATTCGCACGATCGCACGATCAGAGATCGCACATTCAAAAATTAAAGTCAAAGGTCACATGGGGGACAAGTGCTAGTGGGGTGGGCCGCAAATGATTGGTAAGATGGTTTTGTCTGGGACACGTGTAATAAAGGTAATGGGATCGCAAGATCGCACTTGACCAAATTAGGAAATGGGGTTGGGTTTGGACTGAATAAATAAACCCGAAAAATAATTGTCCTGATCTGGGAATTTGCCCTATAAACATTGAAGCTACTAATATTTGACTGTTTTTCACCTACTAAAACTACAAACCGCTTCTTTTGAGTTGCATTTTCAATAAAGTTAGTATTGAACATAATATACATTCAGGATCCGGGCCGACGTCCGGAGTTATAAATCCTCCTACCCTTTCCGCAATAAGAGCAGCAGCTGCAACTATTGGTACTACGCTTGAATTTTGTCCCCGCATTATATTACACTAATTATTCTTGTGTCTTTTCCTTTTCCAACCGCTTTCATCCTCTTCTAATGAGTAGTAACAATTTTCATCTTAATTTATTCATAAGTAACTAGTGTTTTGGAATGACCTTTTGACTTATAGGCCGTACCCCAACTCAAGGAACCATCCCAAACAAGTCAAGTGAAACCCTGGTCGAAAAATCTGAAACTTGAAGAGATTCACATTAACAACACTAGCAATTAAATCCACTTGCTCTCATGGTGGTTGGATATGTGTCACCCGTCTATTACTAGTAGTCTGTTGTTAATCAAAACATGTTTTGGTTAAACATTATCCTCACACTTTATAGAAAAATAGAAAAATAAAAATTAGAAAGAAAGTACAAAGATATGATAAAAATCTTTTGAAAAGATTTTTGGTCTTTTCCAAGAAATATTGCACATGGGCAGCCGAAATTCGCACGATCGCACGATCAGAGATCGCACATTCAAAAATTAAAGTCAAAGGTCACATGGGGGACAAGTGCTAGTGGGGTGGGCTGCAAATGATTGGTAAGATGGTTTTGTCTGGGACACGTGTAATAAAGGTAATGGGATCGCAAGATCGCACTTGACCAAATTAGGAAATGGGGTTGGGTTTGGACTGAATAAATAAACCCGAAAAATAATTGTCCTGATCTGGGAATTTGCCCTATAAACATTGAAGCTACTAATATTTGACTGTTTTTCACCTACTAAAACTACAAACCGCTTCTTTTGAGTTGCATTTTCAATAAAGTTAGTATTGAACATAATATACATTCAGGATCCGGGCCGACGTCCGGAGTTATAAATCCTCCTACCCTTTCCGCAATAAGAGCAGCAGCTGCAACTATTGGTACTACGCTTGAATTTTGTCCCCGCATTATATTACACTAATTATTCTTGTGTCTTTTCCTTTTCCAACCGCTTTCATCCTCTTCTAATGAGTAGTAACAATTTTCATCTTAATTTATTCATAAGTAACTAGTGTTTTGGAATGACCTTTTGACTTATAGGCCGTACCCCAGCTCAAGGAACCATCCCAAACAAGTCAAGTGAAACCCTGGTCGAAAAATCTGAAACTTGAAGAGATTCACATTAACAACACTAGCAATTAAATCCACTTGCTCTCATGGTGGTTGGATATGTGTCACCCGTCTATTACTAGTAGTCTGTTGTTAATCAAAACATGTTTTGGTTAAACATTATCCTCACACTTTATAGAAAAATAGAAAAATAAAAATTAGAAAGAAAGTACAAAGATATGATAAAAATCTTTTGAAAAGATTTTTGGTCTTTTCCAAGAAATATTGCACATGGGCAGCCGAAATTCGCACGATCGCACGATCAGAGATCGCACATTCAAAAATTAAAGTCAAAGGCCACATGGGGGACAAGTGCTAGTGGGGTGGGCTGCAAATGATTGGTAAGATGGTTTTGTCTGGGACACGTGTAATAAAGGTAATGGGATCGCAAGATCGCACTTGACCAAATTAGGAAATGGGGTTGGGTTTGGACTGAATAAATAAACCCGAAAAATAATTGTCCTGGGAATTTGCCCTATAAACATTGAAGCTACTAATATTTGACTGTTTTTCACCTACTAAAACTACAAACCGCTTCTTTTGAGTTGCATTTTCAATAAAGTTAGTATTGAACATAATTACAGTGGTGAGTGTTGGATTAAAACGAGCGGGGATGCCCGCGCGTTGCTGCGGGAGTGCTTTGTTGTCGAGTGGTATATGAATAGTTTGTAAACATGCAAATTCAGTTCACGACTATACATGTAAAGGAAAGAGTATACGTAATTGTGATTTTATAAAAGGAAAAAATCATTGATCCAATGTATGTGTCTTTGAAGTAAAACTGAAACGTTATACTTTTAACACTTTTCTGAATGTCAAGTTAATAATCAATAAAACTTCTTAGCTTCAACATTCACTTCCGTGACTATATCTTGAAGCATTTGCTTTAGTGACGGGGTTAATTGCACATCCAGCTCTACCTTGCAATCTCGCCCACAATGGTTCGGACCTGTTTTTCATCTAGAAATGATCCAGGTACCTGAAATCATGTTCAGGAGATGACAGATGTAGTTAAATCACATGAAAACTACCATTACTATGAGTAGCGGTTGGCTGAATTACAAATATAAAAGACCACTACGCATGTTATTACAGCAAAAGAGTGATAAAACGGAATGAAATGCTAATCGTATCAGCTAACCAAGTATGTGCGCAGCAGGTTTGTTGTGTTCGTAATTCAGCTAAGTGGTACACAAATGCTCAATATATCAGTTTTTTTAAATTCCTCTATGCTCAAAAAGCCTTTTTTTTGTATTAGTATTAGATGAATCTAAGTTGCTATACAGAAAATAAGTCAATATATACACACCTCGTTTGTGCGCGGAAGAGGCATGCCAGTTGTAACATCCTGAAGAATTTAATTTCGCTCCCCAACAACATCATGCACCTCGTTTGTCTCGGGAAAATTATTTTCTGCATCATTGGATATTCACATAAGAGTGAGCAATTGAGGTATCTTAAATTGATATCTGAGTTAACTTATCTTACAATATTGTTTAATACGGAATTAAAACGATAAGTTTGCCTGAAATTGTTGTTGAGTATTGCAAAAGGCGTAGCATTTCATATGTTCGACTACGTTCTGCCTATATCATCTATATACTAAAAGCAGACTAATTTGAATACATCATATTTCTGAAGCAACCTAATGCAAACACACCTTGTTGTTGTAGTAGACTAATCTAAGCACATCTTATTGTGAACAGACGCCTAAAGTTGTCATGTTTTTGTAACTACAAAATCAACTGGTTGGTGGCAAAATACGAAGTAACCCATGCATCCTAAATGATTACGAAAAATTCAAGGTAGGAAAATGTAAGTATACCTTTATCCAATTTCCAGAATAGTCATAAAAGCCCATTAATAGTGTCATTTGGCTTGACAATCACCATGTCCGCTGTACAACATTGAATTAACATCATTCATTCAATATGATATCATAAAAGCTGAAATACTAATGGTTTCCAAATACCATTTTCAAGACACAATTAGAATTAAAACATTGAAGCTTCGACACTGCGTTGGTCAGCAGGCAAGTCTAAAGAAAATGCAGAAATAATGAAAAAAAAATCCAAAAATGAATTACCATATAAGGTGGTGTTTGGTATTATGATTTAAAAGTGATTTAAATGAATTACCTATGAGACCAGCCTTTATAACTGGATCCAAACCTCCCACTTTCGAGTATTTCGGCTACGCCTTTCAGCAAGTCTGTGAGTTCAAACTGTTCCTGAACACCTGTTGCCAGCAACAACGCAATGATTGCAATTGCCGCGGTGGAAATTATAACCCTATGGCATTCTCTAATGGTGATCCACAAAGTTTGTTACCTATTTGAAGAAGTCAAAAACCAAAAAAACAATTATCAAAAAACCATAATCTTATGTGAAAATTATAAAGCGATGAAGTTACCAAGAAATTAATACCTCATTCAAAAGTACTTTAGCATCTGTAAGATTTCTAATTGATGTAATTCCAGTCACCTATATGCCTAATATATTAACTTCCCTTCATCTGCACCATATCGAGAACAAAGTAAATCAACTCAGGCCCTTCAGTGTAATGTCCCCTGGACCATTTCAAACTATCCATTGTCCCTGGCTCCAAGCAAGAAAAAGTATATGTGATGCAACTCAGTAAGCATCTTTAGTATACATGAGCAGCCTAATCCATCATTTAAAGTATTAATGTGCAACTCATATTTACTTCAGGTTGTTTTTTATGAGGATAAATATATAGTTTTGTGGTTTAAGCATTAGACCCAATGGGTGAGGGTGAGCTTATATTACTGATTGTAGCTAAGAAATAACTATCAGATCCAAACATAAATAGAGGTGACTTACACCACAAAATAGCTGATCATGTTGCAGTTGATGTTCTACTAACTCAACTCCCTTATTCTGATTCCATTCTCACCTGCAAAACAAAGGTCCAATATCTGATCACCTACACAGTTGTGCTGAAATTACTATGCATAAGCTTATAGGGTTGAAGTCTTATCTATCTCAGATATTTGAAAATGTCTGTTTATGGGCTGATAAAAAACAATTATGTCTTTTACATTATCAAATAGAACTGATGGAAAGCACTTACATTTGTTGGTTTAATTTCCAACATGGATACATTGATTTTCAGCGTCTTGACTAAATATTTGACTCCATGATTGAGCTAGTTCGCTTTTTTTTTTCATTAGGCAATAAGCTCATATAACCACATAGTCTGCTATAAAACTTGTAAGGCACCCTATACAACCATCAAAACAAATTCAGATACTGAACAATAAAAGTTACAAAAAAACTCATTTTCACCCTCGTTAAACGACATAGAAATAAAGAAAGCTTCATACTAATTTAGATGTAAGAACTTCCTGAAAAAAAATAACACATAACAACAATCAATTTTCCCCAAAAAAACATTAACAATCAAAAACTAATAATAGCAAATACCTGCAACTCTTCTTCGGCATCTTTAAATAGAATATTTATATGGACGAATCTCGAATTTTGTTTGGTTTTGTATGTGGGTTCCTGGTTCATATGTGTGAGGTGTGTGTTTGATTGAAAGAGGTAATGGTATGTGAGATCTGTGTGTACTGTGATTGGGGTAGTGAAGGGTAATTTGACAGAGTATTCTTTTGGGTGGCTTTGCTGAGATGAAGAAGAAGATAATAGATTATGGAATTTTCTAGGAGGTGTGAGGAATATGAGGCGGTGGAATAAAGGATAGACGAAGGGTCTAGATCAGTAAAACATATCTTATCCGAAGTTGTGAGGAGGAAATATAGATACTGTTCATTAGCACAGTGTAGTACAATCATTTTAAGCTTATTTTACTGTTTGAAACACTGTTATGTACACTTTTTTGAAGCACCCACTTTCCGCCTTTTAGTATATATATATAATTAGATTAAAATGTGAGAGTAAATGGACTAATTCCCATGAATAGAAAAAGAAAAGGGTAAGTAATGGTATCGTCTATTAAGGGCCTGAGCCCGGTTATGGTCATTAGAAGGCACGGTGCATTGGCCCTATAACATTATAGGTACCAAATTGGCACCTATGGCATTGCCTTATGCTGCACCGTTGGTTTCATGTTATAGGTGCATAGCATGGGGATGGTGATCGTTTTGGGCTTTTATTTACTACGTATTTATATATATATATATATATATATATATATATATATATATATATATATATATATATATATATATATATATATATATATATATATATATATATATATAATTTTTATTGCGAGCAAGTGAGATTTTTTTTAATGATATGTTATAAGAATGTTATTGGGAAAGATGTTTATGTTAAAGGAGTCTTATAAGGTACAAGTTGACGTAACGGTGCCTATAACAATTATAGGCGTAACTACACCTAGAACTCTAAAGTGTAATTCCTACAGGGTTTTATTATCATTTAACATAATAGTTAACCTATGTACCCAGCCAGTTGGATTGAGTGACAAAGGTAACGTCCACCTCTGAGTAATAATTTATGCAGAAAAATGATCTCACGTACCAGTTACGTTTGATGTGAAGTGTGTATAAGATAAATGCAGAATATTGTAAGTCACATCATATGTTTTTGCTGCTCAGTACACTCATATAAAGAAAAGGGCACGACAACCCGACAACAACGGGTTCATTGAAGGGGGAAGGCGAGAGGATGCTCTTGTTTAAAAAACGCGGTCTGTTTATCTCGATTGATTAAAGTAATTAATGTTGCGTGTTCTCATATAATCTGTTCAGATTGTGCTAAAAACAATGTGCAAATCATCGCCCTTTTGTATAAAACTTCAACTTCAGTTTTTATGTGTTTTATGTTGTCTCTGAATATAGACAAATAGTTAGCGCACGCACTTATATCGGAAACATACCATGAGTGAGAACTGACAAGTCAAATATACTTCATTTGTTATGTATAAACCACAAGAATTTAATTTGTCTACCACTTCAAGAAACTGTTCACATAATATGAAATTTTGAGCAACTTTTTGGAATCTCGGGATCTAATGAAGTGAACCTATTATGATTCATGTATGTGAAAGTGAAAGTACACTAATTAATTGTCCAATGTTCTTATTTACTTTTGCATCCTTGTTGGTTCATTTGAGAAAGACAATGGTTAAACAGTTCATGAAACTGTATATGCACCAGTTTCATTTGCAGATTGTTTACTCTTTGGATCTAGAGTAGATGCACATGTTTCTCATTTAACTTTTTGGTTTCACATTTAACACAAGCAAGCTTTGACAGATTTCAATTTTAATAACAGGTAATTCACACACGTTTACATGAAAATATGGTATTTGCATATATAACTTTACGTTTAAAACGCTGAAAATGACAAAAAGATTCATTTTCATATTTGAATCATCCCTCATATTTCCAGATAGAACATTAGCCATTTTATAATGTAAATGGACTAATAGGTGGATAAACAACCGGTACCTTTGACATGGTTGTATTTCCAGTAGCAACACTAGGTGCTATTGTATGCTCCACAGGAACAGGGTTAACCTGCACAACTCTCTCCGGCACAAACTTGTTTCCATCAACCTTCGCCAATACCTCAAAATGCATTTTCATGGTTTCAGGCTTTGTTCGCCACTCAGGCAGCTGACCCTGCAACTCTGAAAGGTTTCCTGTCAACATCCTCTCGACCCCAAACCCGATCTTCACAAATGTATGAGCTGATATGTCCGCTTTCAAGAGCTTAAAGGAACCCTCTTTACTAGCTTTTGAACCCAATACTGACCCCAGAAGCTTCTCTAAACCAAGTAGGTTTGAGTGTGAACCGTTGATGGATGTAACAGGCCAAAATGTGGTGAAATGGTCGGGGGTGAGGAGGGTCGGGGCTTCTCCTTGAAGGTCAATGGTGGAGAGTGCAGTTTTTGAATTTGTTTTTGAAACTGAAGATAGTTCTACTAAGCCAGGAGCAAGTCGCTTGAGTTTTAGCTTGTTTTTGGATGAGGGTGATGATGGGGTGGGAGATGTGAGAGATGTTGGGCCAACGATTCGAAGGGACAGAAGTTGGGTTTGGGCACGAGAAGCATGTCGGAGACGCTCGGCTAGGGTTAGAAGGCCGGAAGCAAAGCCAGTCTTTGTGTTGTTTAAAGGAAGTGGGAGTTTGAGTGGGTGGCGTAAGCTGACTGATCTTGCACCCTTAACTGTCACAACCGCACCATCTGCTAAGATTACCTTCCTTAGCTCACCAGCATCAACATCATGCTGAAATTTAGTAAACAGGATTTGATGATTATGATAATATTAAAAACAAGAAAAACCGATCAGATATAACACACTAATGTTAAATCTTTATCTACCATTAATAGTCATCCCAAATAGCGACTCTAAAACATATTTAAGTGGCTACTGTCAAAGCAATTGAAAAAAGCTATCCAATAATATGCATGTAAATATTTAGTCTAAAGAAATGCTACAGCATAAAAGGGTAAATATTAGTCAGATGTCTATTAGGGAGGAACATACTTTATTTGCACCAAAAAAAAGGCTTAAAGTTTCACAAACTGTGATAGAAAGGTTCAAAAAGTTATCAACTCAATCCCGCTCGCTTACAGAGTCAAAATGAGGTGGTGGCAACAGACGATTTATATGCAATTTTCCATTTATAGAAGTCCAACCAAAATCCGTTACCTTCTCGTATGCAATTTGCCATTTAAATATATCATATCGATTAAGTGTCAAAAGGACTAATAATAGCATTTTCTGAACGCATCTTTACCTTTAGAGGTTATACCTATCACTATCCATATTAAAAATTGGCGCAAAAACCAACGGAAAGTTAATGGAGTTATCAAAATCGCCACTGTAATGCTAACAAATCCAATCAATCTTGAAAGTTTTATCTAAGTTAGAATTTCATGGTAACCACACACGCATTTGCAGAAAAAGACAATAAATAACAAATATCGGGGAAAGATAATAAACTTACAGGCAAAGAAAGCCTCATGTCTTTCGCATCCTGAATCCAAAGCTCCATTGGACCGGCAAGCTGAAACGGAGCCAAAACAGGCAACCTTTCTCCTACGCCCTTCTTCTCTACCAAACCATTCTCATCACCAACACCTCTTGCCTGTTCCTCCACTCGGAAAATTGGTAAATCAACATATTCCCATCTATTCACATCTTCCAAAAGCTTAAATGGAAGAACTTTATCATCAATTTCTACATCAAACTCGTAAGCCACTGATCGACCCACTAAAGCGTCCCTTGAATCAAAACCAGATATCTTAAGATCATCCGACTGAAGCCCTAATCCTTTCACAATAGATTCCTTCAAATCCTAAAGCACAAATAATAAAACGGTAAGAAACATTGAACCCCTAACTCCTCATCCAATATCGACACAGGCAAAAAAGTAACACCCAAAAACAAATTCATTATTGATCAATAGAGTAGAAAAATAAATAAATAAAAACACACACAAAAGAAATTGTTTGGATATGCGTTTTACAAGTGATTACTGTCAGCTTGAAAGAACTTAAGCTTTTTCAAATAAAAAAGTACACTGACTTTGGAACAAACTTAAAGGGTGTTTGGGATAGCGTTTTAATACTGAATTTTCAAAAACTCAAAACTGCTTTAAAACAATACACATATGATCACTTTTTTCTTAAGATTGTCCACGGACTGCTTTCTAATTATCTGTGAAGCAATAATCAAATAATCTCTTCCAAAACACAATCTTAAAGACCCTACGATACAACCTCAAAACAGCTTGGGAGTGTTTGGACTTTGGATTAGCTTACTTTTGCAGCTTATTGTCTTTAGAAAAAGCTCATACAACCACTTATTTCGGCTTATGAGCTTATCATGCCGAAAAAAATAGGCCCCTATAAGCTTTTTTCAAAATCAAATAAGCCCATAACATGCAAAAATAAGCTAATCCAAACACCCTCTTATTTCACACTAATGTAATCAGATAACCAGTTTCTACCAACAATCCCAAACATCCTAAATATTACTAATCTATTAGTTTATCAAAACAAGCCAACTTAAGAATCTTCATACCTTGTTCACAAGTTTGGCTTCTTATTATTTTTACTTTAAAGGGGGTGTTTGTGTTAGTTTACTTATCGGGCTTACGAGTTTATATAAATTTAGAAACGCTCATAAGCCACTTTCTTTTTCCTCCGGCTTATGAGCTTATAAAGTTTAGCTTATGACCATAAGCCATAAGCTCAAAAGTCCAAAAAAAGAAAAAAAATAAAAATAAAAAGTGGCTTATGAGTTTTTCTAGAGGGGTGTTTGTTTAAGCTTATATGTGGGCTTATGAGCTTATTTATTTTTCGGCTTATATGTCACAAGCCCAAATTTTCGTGCTTATTTTGATACTTGTGGGCTTATATAAGTTTATGATGATATGGGGAGTGTCCAAATCAGTTTTGTAGACTTATGATGTTACATTTTTGTATTAATATAATTCACCTGTTTGCACCCAAAAAAAAAAAAAAAAAAAAAGTTTATTATACGGCGGGTACCTGTGACTATATTTTGCGTTATTCGGTTATACATTTAGTTGTCTTTATGCTTTATAAGTAGAGATGATAAAGCCAAATAATTTTAGTTTGAACAACCTAACAAACTTCCTAACCAACTTGCTTCCTAACCAAGCTGCTTCATAACCAATTAATTTTGAAATCCTTCCATAATAAGCAAGTAAAAGTCTAAATTTTAAGCGTTTCTAATTATAGAATAGTCCCAAATGCATTATATAGTAGTATAGATAAACTTATATTATATAAGCTCATAAGTCTCAAAATAAGCCGGAAAATTGGAGCTTATGAAATATAAGCCCACATTTAAACTTAAACAAACACCCTCTAAATTATTTAAACTCGTAAGCCGGGTAAATAAACTACACAAACACCCCCTTAAAATAAAAATCACTAATACTAAAACTGTGATCCAAACACCTCTAAATAACATAAACAAAAAAAGGTCTAATCCTGAAAATTAATTAATTGAATCAAGAATATAAATAAATTAAAATTTTAAAAATTGATTACCGTGATAGCTTTAGGATGATTCATATCAGCAGTTGAAATCAAACCTTCTGAATATTGGAATTGTAAAATCAGGGCTAAAAATATTACGAAATTCACAACCCCCAAATCCATAATTGATTTTTAGTGATGAATGATTTTGATGGTTTAATGTGTGAATTGAATTGATTTGTGTTTTTTATTCTTGGTTTGAAATTGGGGAAGATGGTTCTGGATATTTGGTGGGGGATGATGACGTGGATACTTCGGAGGATTTGATTGGTACACGTGGCGTTTTATTTCGTGGAATTTCGGTTAATATAACCGGTGTATATGTATACTTTACTAGAATAATTCCCCAACTATTCAAAGTTTACTCCACTAGCCACAAGTATTGCTAGTACTGATTTAAGTCGTGTTTGTTTTAAAAAAAAAAAGCTTTTAACAGCCTTTACATCTGAACCGTTCAGAGCGCAGACCTTTTGTTTTTTTTTTCCCTTTGAAACGCGGTAAAAGGCAGTAAGATCTTAATGGTCTAGACTTGAGAGGGGTGTCTTAATGCCTCATGTTGCACCAAAAAAAAATAATAATAATAAAATAAAATAAAAAATAAAAAATAAAATAAAAAGTACGAGCAAGCAAATGTGCGGTTTAAACATTAATTTTTTTCCCGTTCAGATGCGGTCAGATTCAGAAATGTACGCCTCATATTCAGATTTAAATATGTGATTCAGATTCAGATTAAGAGCTTTTTAAAAAACAAACACTACCATAGTCAAAGTTAACAATGTCAACAAATTGCTAATTTTTGACGAAAGTTATGCTGATGTCGTCAGTGAGGACGTGAAGGGACGAGTGTCGATAGTCAGGCCTCGATTTCGGCAGGGGCAACCTGAACGGCCTGACAGGACCTAAGTTTCTTTAAAGGTACCACTTTAAAAGGGCATGTATACTAATAAATTATCTTTTCTAGCCTAACAAACTACCACGTGCAATGCATTATCAAAATCCGTTCATAAGATGTTTTTATTTTCGTTCTATTTTACCAGAGTTTAATGAATGTATATTAGCGAACAACTAGAAAGAAAAAACCCTCATGAATATGGTACACAAATGGATCAATCAACATTAATCATCACATTTAATGCTTGTTTAATTTTAGGTAACACTTCAAGTTTTTTTTATTGTTCCACGGTACCCATAAACTCAAAATTCAAGATGAGTTATTGTGATTTTCTAAAACTTTGTGCATATTGAAAATGAACATTTAATATAAGACGGAGGGAGTGCTAATCTACTTAAGATATCAAAGTAATTTATCATTGTAGATGTTTTGCGTTGTTTTAGTTGGTATGTTAAAGTATTCATCATAGTTAACTATGTCAAAGTTTGATCACGACGTTGGAGGTTGCATTGTAAAGTCTTTGTATGAGTTTTGTTTTTTACGTACATTGTAATTGTTTCTTTTGGTTTACTTACACATATATCTTTTCTATGAACTATGTTATTTGTATGTTTATAACAGTTTTTTGTAGTATTGGTGAGTTTCTTTTACTTGCAACTAAAGCATCTAAATTTCGCTTGTTAAGGGGCCTATTTTTCATTATGGCCCAGGGCACCTGGAATCCTCGAGACGACCCTGGTGAGAGTAGGTTGTAATGGTCGGCTAAATTGCTTATCATAAGACAGGGAAGTGAATTTTGACAACGCCATTTCATGTCAAAAGGAAGCGATAAAAGATAGCTTCCTAACAGTATGATGAAACTCAAAATGGGAGAACTTTATTACAGTGATGATGCCTCTATATTAATTATGATTAGATATGCCTAGCTTGCTTTTAAGATCAAATAAGAATTGAAATTGTAGAGTATTATGAACTTTAAGTTATCGTCATTTCTTTACCTATATAGCATCTCCGGTTTTGGTCTCTCGTCAGATTCTAACATGCAATAACATATCTTTTGTTCACTTTACCTTACTCTTGAAGTGTGTCAAATTATGGATAACAAACAAGGCCATAAGTACTTACCTCCATAGCCATCTTTTTCGTGATGCCAATCTGTTTTATGCTTCATTTCTAAGACATATTCACAAACGTAGACATAAGGACTAACCTTGCACTGGATACTTGATAGTAGTAATCATAGTAATGCCATGTTGTTATTACCTTCTATACACATTCATGTGATATGTGAGCCACCCCTTTGTAGGTTCTCTTAACACAATTGGATCACACCAAAGGAAGCGATCACCTTTAGCCTGCATCTTTGCCAACACCTACATCTCTTTGTTCGTGGTTATATAAACTTATAGTCGTAATTTTAGAAAAGATGTTACAGATTTTTATACTGGATTACTTTTCGTCTTGGATAGATTACCTTAAATGTTTTATTTGATGTTTTTGGGTTTAGATCTTTTTGACGTATTGCTTTATGTTTTTATCTGTTAGCTTGTTTTCTGCATCTAGTTTTGGTCTTTACAAATAGGCATGGGGGAATGGTTTTGCAACATTAACAAGTTATAAACTGCCATATTTCTTTTAGTCTAAACGCTATGTGATGTTTTTAGTGACAATATGGTTCCAGTTTTCCTTGTACAGTATTTTGCTAATAAGAATTACATTAATGAATCTTTCAAGAGGGATTATTAAATGATAACAAACATATTTTCCAAAGGAAAAAACACTTACAAGTGATTCCTTAAACACTATTTACCAAATGTTTGACTATTACAGACTTTTGTATATCCATTCAGAGACCATATATACCTTCTGATATGAAGTGACAGAAGTTGAAAATCAATGCCAAATTAAGTACCGGCTATTCAGCTATGCCATAAGGTTACTTCTTTACAACAAGAGGGTTTGTTATCATGGTCGACATAAATCAACCATGTAAAAAGTATGAATCATAAATCCTCTTGCAAAAGGAACCAAGAGCCACAGTAGACTCATTTTGGCAGAGAGAAAAGAACCGGACTTTAAGATCTTCACATGAATTGCTTGAGACTGAAGCGCAGATTCTTTACCACATCCTTCATTGTCATGGCTAAATCCTTATCCATCTGTGTAAAATATGATACGGGTTTGATTAAATTCACATTATGAAACCCGTTGGTACTAAAAAGTCAAACTTTACCTGAGCAATAACGGTGATATGAAGCGCAGAATTGGCAAAGATGATGGCTGTGCTGTTAATCACAGATAGGTTGAGCTTCTCTATCTCAGCTAGTGTTTTTTCTACAACACCAGCCTTTTTTACACAATAGACTCTTACTAGGACATCCTTGCCAGAAAACCGTGCTTCAATTTCAGGTAGTTGGTTTGAAAGACATGACAATTTCTCATCTGATGACGAATTGTCAACATCATCAGCCACCATCTCAAATCTTACAGATTTCATGTTTGTCTCCGGCGTCTGCTCCTCAAGTGTTTTCACCTTTTCTTGGAGGGTTTTCATGTACTCAATTGCATCTCCGAGAACAGAAGCCTTATCCAACTATCATATGTAACATGTAAATTGTAAGAAAATACTTTATTTGGATTTTTTTTCCCTTCTCTTAATTGAATGTCTTAAAAGTTAAAAGCCCTTCATATGTTATGAAAAACAAACGAACCTAACAAACCGAATAAATATCATATATCTTGCCATAACCAGGACGAAGAAACAGGAAACCTAAATTTTAAAATTTGCACAAATGGTCTATTTACGTTGAGAACTTCCAGTTTTTTATTGCATTTGGTAGTAGGCGGTTATTGCCATTATGTTATAAAAGCGATAATGTGATATGGAATAATTATAATCAGATAATCAGTTGTAACGAAACGAGCTGCATAACTGCATAAGATAGTGTTTGGACGTGTTTCTAAATATGATACTATCCGATACCAAAGAGTAAATTTAAACTAGAAAAAGGGCCTAGTCTTTTACCTTTTTTAGGTTAGGGAGTAGAGCCGAGAGAGCAATGAAACTCTGGCTAAGTTTCTGTCTCCTTTTTCTCTCAGCCAATATATGATCTTGATATGGACTAATTCTACTTATGCTGCTTGTGGGTACCACTTTTGCACCACTACTGTCACCGTGAAAACCTTCTGTAAAGCCATAATAGCTTTGATTGCCAGAACTGGGCGATGGTATGCTATTGTAAGAAGAAGAAGCAAAAGCTTCGTCTTTAGGCTTCACAAGGGTACCTCGATTCAAAATACCAAAATCACTACCATGTATCAGATTCTGATTCATGCTGTGAGTTTTGAGTTGCTTACTGGCTCGTGGAGATGGCTCCATAACAGGTTCATAGTACTCTAACAAAGGCACGTCAGCATTAACGCGATGCATGTTCTCTCCGACTGCAACTATTGAACTAAGTTGATCATCAATGGAGTTGACAGGCCAATGAAAACTAAAACCCGAATCTTCCATTCTAACAAATTGCGACGAAAAAGCACCAATCCACTTCAATGAAAATTTTGCTAAGAAATCTTTTAAAGTTAAAACTGAACATAAAAGATTGAAGCTTTATAAGAAACTTATATATGAACACAAATATAAAAAATAATATTCCTTGTACCTAAATGACCACCTGCACGTTTGCACGAAATATTAAAATAAATATGTGATAATTATTAGTAGGAAATAAGAAGATTTGATTTGAATGTTGGTTGTTAGAGACTCATATTAGCAACGGTCCAAGACAAAAAAAGTGGTGCCAGGGTGTGTGGTAAGTGAGCTACCAACAATGCCTCCCAACCTACACTCGTTATCCTCCACAATTGCCGGGAGTTTCCACTTTGTCTTGTTGCTTAAATATACTAAAGTTTGAATAACTTCGCATAATGGACTCTACTCACATCCATCTCAAAATGAATATGAATAAAGTATATAATACAAATTGCTAATTGATATTATTATTATGATTTACATCTCACAACATATATAAGTACCAAAACATAATAAATGAGCATAGGCCTACAACTAATTACTAATACAAGGGGCCTAATCACAAAATAGCTTGTTAACTGTCCCACATTTGGAGTGGGAAGAGAACGAATACTCAAAATGTCTATAAATTTAACAAAAAAAAATATAAGGAAGTCTTTTGGTGAAGATATAAGCAAACTGATAACGATAGAGAACATACAAAACAAGTACATGTCTGGCATCAATCAAATCTCGAACAAAATGTATATCAATCTCAATATGCTTTGTGTGTTGATGTTGCACGAGATAAGTAGAGAGATAGACAACACTAACATTGTCACAGTAGACAATCGTAGCAGAAAATAAGGGCATATGGAGCTCACGCAACAAATTACGCAACCATGAAATCTCAGCAACCGCATTGGCAACATATCGATACTCAGCCTCAGCACTGAACAATAAGAGCATAACCTGACTCTTAGAGGACCAGGAGAGGAGGTTTTTGCCAAGAAACACGCAAAAGCCAAAAGTAGACTGACGAGTAACGGGACAACCAGCCTAATCATTATCACAATAGGCAACCAAAGAATATGTCGGCGTAAATATAGTTGTAAGCCATACTCCGATATACCCCAAATATAACGCACAATCCGCTTGAGGGCCAAGAAATGAGGCTCCCACGGATCATGCATGATTAAAGACACATGTTGCACAACATAAGATATATTTGGTCGAGTAAACGTAAGATACTGAAAAAACACATGCAATACTACAATATAAAGTAGGATCCTTAAGAGGGTCGCCATTAGTACCCAACTCGGATTGTGTGAACAGGAGTATGGCACGGATTACAATTGAGCATATGTGCATGCTCAAGAATCTCATATGTGTACTTCTGCTCATTTTGGATTTGTTCCGCCAAAAAACAATTTTCGGAATAGGGAATATGGAATATGTGGATTATGACCCAGAATTGGTGGGGTTAGTTGAGAGCAATTTACACTTTAAGTCCATTCGGGTTTTTTTTTTTTTTTTTTTTTTTTTTTTTTTTTTTATCTGGTCCGTTGGATCAAAGGTTTTGGATGACTAGGAATAATCCTTTTTTTTTTTTTTTTTTTTTTTTTTTTTTTTTCACCAAATAACTCGCCTCTTAAACGTAAACATCTCCCTACTTCTGTAATTTTTTATTAGGTTATCATTCTAGAATATACTTAACATTCATGGATGTGGAATAATACATCGAGTGGATTAATGATTATTTAATGTTATTAATTTTGTTTGGCATGGGACTATGTAATGTGTTTTTGGAAATGTCATTTTTCATGCTTCATTTCTTTCTTATAAAAGACATGATTTGTACACTTTAAATATGTATATGCACACTAAGGGTGCGTTTAGTATGCTCTCATGAATCACAATGGGTATAAGTTTGATAGTAGTGGTAGGCCTCTCGCCTATGATAGAGTCATTCCTCCCTCTTGGACTCCTATGAAATATGGATACTATCCATGTTTCATTCTCATGTAATGTGAGCCCCTCATCTTAACCAAACACTTAGAATCATTACCACTATGATTCTCTCATTCTATAGGAGGATACCAAACCAATTTTAAAACAGAATATTAATATTGTACGAGTATTTAATACATGAATAAAGTGTCCAAATCAATTTTAAAAATATGCAAATCAATTACCCTTTCTTTTATTTATTATTAAAACTTCATACCCCTTACCCCATAATATTTGAATCGATCAATAGTCAAGTATTTAACCAAAAACATCACACTTCAAGTTTGTGAATTTTGAAGACCATATTTTGTCTTAACACATTGTAAAAGTCAAACCAGGCCAGCGACGTTAGTTAATTACAAAAGTCATCCCACCTATTTCCATCCATCTTTAATTTAGTCCCTTAACATTTTACAACTTTGTGCTTGATAGTTGATACAACATGAACTACCACTCTACAACGATCTATTTATATAAAAAGATGATTTGCCTTTCAAAAAATAAAAATAAAAAAGATGATTTATTGAGTTTAAACATATGACTAAACCATATTGTTGTTAAGGGCCATTAAATCAGATTCTCATATGTAATTATAAAAATTAATAAAATTCCTTCAATGTAATGGCCATTTAGACGTAGGCATGTATAGCTCATAGCTTCTCAAGAAATAAAAAGTAAGATTCCAATTACAACGTCACTTTTTTTAAAATAAAACTAAATGATGCTCTCAAATGAGTTTTTACTTAAACACTTTTGATGAGTTTATTTTCTTTTCTTCCATTTTATTAAAATACAAAAAATCATTGCGCCGTTCAAAACAGACACTTCATTTATTCCATTTCTACCTTTATATGATTTCCAAAAGTAAAAAGTGTTTGTTAACTTATATGTAGTAGATTACAAAAATGATATTTATTACCTTTTGTGCCTAAATTTCTTCCCAACAGTATAGTAATGACAAGTGAAAAAAATAAAGAGTGGAAATGATCACTGATATAATGATATATAGTGGATTCCAAATAACAAAGATGTTATGGTTAGGGAGATGAATTAGGATACAAATTAAAAAGCTATAGCAATACTCAATAGATTATTAGCTTATGTATACAAATCACAAACTTAATTTGATAAGCTCGTGAGTTTAATAAATAAGTTAACACAACCCCTAATTTTGCATTTCATCGTAATAGGACTATAGGAGTACTCGTGTCATTCTATTCAATTCTTATTCTTATGTGGTACATCTAGAGATTTGCTAAACAATGCCCGCAAGACAATGTTTAAGGCAACTTCAACGTATTATTTAATGTGTCTTAAGCATTGCCCAGTGAGCATTGTTTAGCAAATCTCATCTATTATTTCAAAACAATTTATATCTTACAATATTAAAAAATAAAAATAAAAAAGTTTATTTTAAATTTCAATCAATCAAAAAGTTTTTAAAATTCAAAGATAAAGTTTTATTCGTGTCGAACTGTTAAATTTCTAAGTCCCACTCTTTTTGTCAAGAACACACGAAAAGTCTTTTGGGTAAGCATGGTGTTTGCATTTTGACCGATTAATCTACGAGGTCTAAACATATCGCCACTCAGATTCAAACCGTGTAAAACCCTCCACCAAAAGGTTGATGTGATCACTTTAGGTTGTTTGCACATAAGAATTCATATTGTGACCTCACATATATTAGTGATGTTCATCACCAGCCTTTTGTCATTAGACCATCTACAAGTGGTTTTGAATAAATCGTAAATTGATAACACTCTAACACTATCTGTAATGGATGCATTTTTAAGGCACAGAGGCCATGCATAACGCGTGCTACGCCCCTCCACTTTCACATGGTATGGGTCAAGTTGAATGTGATTTGGTCATAAAATTGACTAAATAAATTTAGAGAGAGAGGGAGAGAGAGAGTACTCGTTTAAGAACGTATGCATGCAAAGTTTTTCCAAAATATTTTTACTATTTTAAAAAATTTGTAAATAACTTTCTTGCATTGCATAAGAAAGCTTACAATAGGTTTATACAAAGTCTTGTATATCTCCAACCGTTTAAAGTTGTGTAATCAATGAATAATTTTGTTAATTTATACATTTCAATTTTATTTACAGTCTTATCTTCTCTTTCCTAAAAGGTTTTGAGAAAAGCTTTTCCACAGAAGTGATTTAAATTAATAAGTCTATGATATTTAGAATCTAATAATAACATTGATGACAAAAAAGCGTAAAACGTCACTGATTATTTAGAAGTTTGAGCATAGAGGATGCTCTAAAATGGTATATTTGTGTGGTTGGTTTGTGTGTAGAGGTGTTAACTCGGTTAGGTCAATTTAGGTCGGGTCAAAGTCGGGTCGAGGTTAAATACCCGAACTCGACCTTGTTTGAACTCAGGTTAATCAGGTGTGTGGTCAATTTGAGTCCGGTCAACTTGGGTCAGATCTATTCGAGTTTTGGTCAACCCGAATATGAGTAAAATAGTCGTAACATTGCCTATTTGTTTTAATTTAAATATATAACTTATAAAAAAATATATTAAAAAAAAAAAAAAAAAAAAAAAAAAAAAAAAAAAAAAAAAACTTTCTTCGGGTCAAACGGGTCGACTCGAACCGAGTTAGCAAGATATTTTCAATCCGATACCCGTCGTAGTTGATTAGAATAACTTGAATAATTTTTTTGATCCGAGTAACCCGACCCAAATAAGCTTAATCGAGTTCGAATCAGGGTAAGGTTAGGTTTTTTGAAACCCCTATCTGGCTCACCGCTTAGGTCACCACTACGGATGTTTTATGAGGCAAGTTAACATTGATATAGCGGTGATCACCACTTTTATCCGTTGTAGAACTGAGCATAATATTTCGGTCCGGTATTCGGTTCATCTTTTTCTCATATTCGGTTTTTGGCCCGATCCGATTTTACCAAAACCGAGCATTGCTTTGTTGGACTGGATCAGACGGGACCGATGAACCGAACAAATTCGAACCGACCCGGACCTGAATCAAACATTTCGGTTCGGTCCTTGATACGGTGTTTAGGGCCAAATCCGTATACTATCTACAGTGTCTAGTCGGTCCAGTCCGGTTTTGGGCCGTGATCAGCGGTGCTAGAATTCGCCATAAAATACTTTGGTCATTACACACATTGCATGTTCCTTGACTCAATTACGATGATCAGTTTATCTTCATCTTGTGTAAGTTATGTTCCTTGTAAACTAGGTATATATTTAAAGCCGCTGTTTGGTATTAGGAGAGGATTCGTTCGGGTTAATACTAGATCTGAATTTCGAAACGACGACGTCCAACCATCTTCGCTTCTCGAATCAGCGAGTGTTTCTGCTCTTGAAGCTCTTAAGATCTCTGCTGGTGACAGTAAGCTCTTTCTTTCTTCTTATTCTTATTCATTATTTTTGGTTGTTTTAATCTTATCTGAATTAGGAGTGTTTGGATTGGAATATACTGTTTGGTTTTTATTATCGCCTTTTTAACTTGCAGATAATCAATTTAACTATTTTCCTGTCAATTAGAGCTGATTTCATAAATGGGTATTTTCCCTCCTCCCGCTTATCTGCCTAGTTTGAAATGTTTGGATAAATTTGCCTCCTCTGCTTATCTCCTTTTGTAAGGAGTAAATTAATCATTTTTTTTTTCAATAAATGGATGTTCAGGATTCCTTTTTTTTTTTTTTTTTTTTTTTTTTTTTTTTGATTAAGTATATATATATATATATATATATATATATATATATATATATATATATATATATATATATATATATATATATATATATATATATATATTTTCTCTCCTTATAATCAGCTTAAAAATAAACATTTCAAGAAAGAGGGGTTTTATCTGATTATTTTTTAAATAATGTAAAAAGATACTATACGTAGGTGTGGAATCATTTCAAATAAGCAGTTCCAACCTGCTTATTTTGCCTTATGACAAGCAGCTTAGCGGAAGCAGTTATATTACTCACTCATTCCAAACTGCTTATCTGCGTATAATTAAGCAATCCTAAACACCCGCTAAGTAGGTAGGCACCTGCTTATCTCAAAGTGCTTATTTGAGAAAGATTTAGAATGCCCTTTTTCCGTTATATTATGCCTATCAACCTATTAACATATGCAGATGGACTCTTTCTTTATTGAATATTCAATTATATCTTAATGACCAGTTAGTTATAGCATAAGCATTGCAAACACTATATCATAAATTATTTATATGTTGCAGAAGCATAAAAGAAAAAGTGCACAATCCCAAACACCCTCTAAGTATATGCAACATTTTACTGGCTAATGGTGTTCACGTTGATGGTTAAAAACTTAAAACTCGTGCATTTTTATGTTCTTTATAGGATATACAAAGGAAAGGAGTAGTGTTATGGTTATTGGGCTTAGTTTTCACACTGCACCTGTCGATATCCGTGAGAAGCTTTCTATACCCGAGGCACAATTGCCACAAGCAATTAGCGAGTTATGTGCGTTGAATCATATAGAAGAGGCTGCTGTTCTTAGTACTTGCAATAGGATGGAGATATATGTTGTGGCTCTTTCTCAGCACCGTGGTGTTAAGGAGGTCACCGAATGGATGTCTAAGGTACTAGTCAGATTCTATCTAATGTAAGGGGGTGTTTGGATTTGGATTTGGATCTGGGATTCGATATGTGTTTGGATTATTAAAATCATATTCACTTCTAATATGCAGATCCAAACACTTAGTTGTGGCGGGAGCATGTTAAAATTTCATGTGGGCGTACTCATCTAATACTATATTTTGAAATTAACTATAATTTTATTTCTTATTGCAGGTTAGTGGCGTATCCGTTTCTGAAATATCTCAGCACCAATTCTTGCTTCATAACAAAGACGCCACAAAACACTTGTTTGAGGTATCCGCAGGGCTTGATTCTCTTGTTCTAGGAGAAGGTCAAATTCTTGCTCAGGTAAAGCATGTTGTAAAAATCGCACAGGGTGTCCCTGGGTTTGATAGGAAGATTTGTGGGCTATTCAAGCATGCGATCACAGTAGGGAAACGTGTTAGAACCGAGACCAAAATCTCTTCAGGATCAGTATCTGTTAGTTCAGCTGCTGTAGAACTTGCTCAAAGAAAAATACCAGAATCTTCTTATGATTCCGTGAAAGTATTGGTCGTTGGGGCAGGCAAGATGGGAAAACTTGTGATTAAACATTTGGTTGCAAAAGGGTGCACGAAAATGGTGGTTGTTAATAGGACTGAAGAAAAAGTCAATGCTGTCCGTGAGGAGTGTAAGAATGTCGAGATTGTATATCAACCGTTTTCTAATTTAATGGCATGTGCTTCGGAAGCTGATGTTATATTTACCTGCACGGCTTCTGAAACACCATTATTCTTACAAGAACAAGTGTCGACCTTTCCTCTGTTGACTTCACAAAACGTAAGTCAAAGTCAAAGGATGTTTATTGACATATCGGTTCCAAGAAATGTGGAATCAAGTGTCTCGGATCTTGAAGCGACCTGTGTCTATAACGTGGATGATTTAAAGGAAGTTGTGGAAGCTAATAAAGAAGATCGTTTACGTAAGACAGCAGAAGCCCAATTAATTATATCTGAAGAAGTGCAAGAATTTGAAGCATGGAAAGATTCTTTAGAGACAGTGCCAACTTCAAAGAAACTTAGAGTGTATGCTGAACGTATTAGGTCAAGTGAAATTGATAAATGCATAGCAAAAATAATTAGTTAAAACCACCTCCTCCAATACCTGATATTTTACTTGCTTTCTAATAAATATAAAAGACGGAAGATAATCTTCCCTCAACCCTTAGACTTAGTTCGACGTACACTTTAAGTCTACCTCACTATTTCTCTAGAGAGATCAATCCCCGTGTCTTATCTATGCTACACTACAACGGTTAATACTCTGCCTAGGAGGATTGTGACACTTCTTGTGTTAGCATAATCCGCATCATGCATCATATATGATTTATCGGTTAGGGTTTGATGTTGAGACTATTTGTACAAATATGATGGGGGGCGGCGCGGCGCGGGGATTTTTTTTTTTTTTTTTGTATGGTGGGGGAACAAGGAATATGTTGATAACGACCCGCGATTTTGCGGGTTAGTTGGGAGCAATTTACACTTTTAGTCCTTTCGTGGTTATTTATTTACTTTTTTACTTTTGACGTGGTCCGTTGGATCCAAAATTTTGAATAGCTGGGATCATCCGTTTTTTTTTCTTTCTTTCTTTTCTTTATTTATTTATTTTTTTGTTCACAAAATAACTTGCCTTATAAACGGAATCATCTCACTAGTTTGTAGTTTTATATTAGATTATCATTCTAAAATATACACGGATGTGAAATAATACATTGAGTGGATTAATGATTATTTAATGTTATTAATTTTGTTTGGGATGCGACTATGTAATGTGTTTCTAGAACGTCATATTTCATGCTTCATTCTTTTTTTATGAGAGATGGTTTGTACATTTTAAATTGTTATTTGCACAGTACAATGTATAAGCAATTAAAGCAAAATGTTAATACTGTAAAAATGTTTAAAACATAAATAAAATCTGTCAATCAATCCTAAAAAGCTGCAAATCAATTACCCTTTCTTATGCTTATTATTAAAAAGTTCATACTTCTTAACCCATAATATTTGAATCGATCAATAGTCAAGTAAAAACATCACACTTCAAGTTTGTGAATTTTGAAGACCCATATTTTGTCAACATATTGTAAAAGTCAAACCAGGCCAGCAACGTTTTTTTTACGTTAGTTTTTTTTTTTTTTTTTTTTTTTTTTTGAACATTTTTTTTTTTTTACGTTAGTTGATTACAAAAATCATCCCACCTATATCCATCCATCTTTAATTAATTTAGTCCCTTAACATTTTACAACTTTGTGCTTGATACAATTTGAACTACAACTCTACAACGATCTATTTATATAAAAAAGATGATTTATTGAGTTTAAACATATGACTAAACCATATTGTTAAGGACCATAAAATCAAATTCTCATATGTAATTGTATAAATCGTATTAAAATAAAACTAAAAAATGCTCTCAAATGAGCTTTAGTTAAACACTTTTGATGAGTTTCTATTCTTTTCTTCCATTTTAGTAAAGGGCAAATCGCATTTAATTTAAGGTATCCGAGGATTTTTTTTTTTATTTTTTTTTTTTTTATTATTATTATTTTTTTTTTGCAATTTAAGGTACGGAACTTATTTTGTTGTGCAATCTAAGGATTTTTTTGCCTGTTAACCGGTAACCAGTTGCTAAACTTAAATCCAAACACTACATTTCTTCAACATCCATCCATCATCATCAACCACCTTACCACTATCAAAATTCATCATCCAAGTTCACAACTGATGAAGCCAAATATTTATCAACCCAACTTGGACCCGCCCACAAATCTCATTTTCTCGGTCGGCGTAAAGATAGTTTCAGAATTTTTTGATAATAAAAAGAATGTGACTCGTTTTTTATGTGTTTACAGTAAACTATGAAAATTTGATGACATGGATAAGTTTGAATATGGTTTGCTATCTTTAAAGTTTATAATAAGTTAATAACAAAATAGAACTTTGAATCAGATCGTTTCTATATTTTGATAAAATGTGATTACATTTAATTCATTTTAAAGTTAGGGAAAATTCCACAAATACCCCAATAGTACAAACCCACTCACCCTAAATGCCCCCCTTTTTTTTGTTTTCTCCAAATACCCCAAGAGGAGAGGGTCGCCTGAAAATCTTGGGCGGATCTCATAAAAGAGTGACATGTGTCCCTATACATGTCCCCACCAAATACTTACATGGTACCTGTTACAATAGGACATTTCTTGGGCGACTGGGACCACATTTCTTGGGCGACTTGACTTTTTTGTCTTTTTGTCAAAAAATTAATAATAAAATTAATTACATTTTTAATCCTTGTAGTTTGTTTTATATTTCATTTTTGATCAATCTTTATAAAAAAAATGATTAACATATTACTCAAGCTCAAATGTCAAAAAGTAAAATAAAAATATAAAAGTAATGAAAGAATTACATACATATTATTTATGTATAGATCAATAGAATTGAGGAGAACAAGCTCCATCATCAATATGGCAAGAAGATCCTACATATGAATATCACACAGACACACACTACCCAAGACCTATCAAATCAATCAACTCCTTTTCTTACATGCCTCTTTGTTTATTTCTTGTGTGTAAATCGTGGTTAATCAAAACATAAAAGAGGTATTGTATGTTATTTTGATAACCATTACCCATCAACCACTTCGAATTTCTTTTAACACAATTTACAGAATTTGACACCACCATAACTCCATCGCCACCACCATAACTCCATCGCCACCACCACCAAAACCTATAAAGATCCAAACCCACTACACCCTATCAAGATCCAAACGCCACCATCGACACCACCAAAACTCCATCGCCACCACCACCAAACCCTCATCGCAACCACCACGAAACCAACACCTGTAGATTCGACCGGATCTGGTCAAGATCCGGCCAGATACATGGTGTGGTGGCTCGGTGATGATTGGGGTTCATGGTGGTGGCGCGTACGGGTGGTTGTGGTGGGAGCCAAAGGCTCAAATGCTCCAGGAATGTTGTAAATGTTTCGATCTATCGATTTGGCAAAGAAAGCGTCTCGCCGGAAAATATTCCGGTGGCCGGCGCCGGAATCTGCTGGTGCTCCGATAAGGGGCAGTGACCGGAATCTTCAAGAGAGAGAGAGAAAATTGTGAGTGTGTATGTGTGTTTGTTTTGGTATTAAATGAGAAAATTGATATTAAAAGGGCTATTATTAAATTTTTTACAAAAAGACAAAATAGTGAAGTCGCCCAAGAAATGTGGGTCCGAGTCGCCCAAAAAGTACACATTGCGAGTTGTACCATGAAGGTATATGGTGGGTCCATGTATAGGGACACATGTCACTCTTTTATACTATCCGCCCAAGTTTTAAGGGCGACTCTCTCCCCTTGGGGTATTTGGAGAAAACAAAAAAAAGTGGGGCATTTAGGGTGAGTGGGTTTGTACTTTTGGGGTATTTGTGGAATCAATCAACTCCTTTTCTTGCAACAGCATTGGCAACACCTCTATACTCAACTTCAGCACTAGACCGAGAAAGCGTAAATTGACGCTTAGAGGACCACGAGAGAAGATTGTTGCCAAGAAAAACACAGTAGCCTGAAGTGGACCGACGTGTAGTCAGACATCCTGCCCAATCGGCATCTGAGTATGCAACCAAGGATGATGTGGACGATGAATAAAGCTGTAACCCATAGACCAAGGTCCCCCGAACATAACGTAAGATCCGCTTGAGAGAAGAGAAATGTGGCTTCCGAGGATCAAGCATCAAGAGACAAACCTGCTGCACTGCATAAGATATATCTGGTCTAGTAAAAGTAAGATATTGTAGAGCACCTGCAAGACTACGATACAAAGTGGGATCGGAAACAGGATCACCATCAGCTGCAAGTTTGGTGTCTGTGTCTACCGGAGTCCGACAAAGGTTGCAATTAAGCATAGAGGCACGCTCAAGAAGCTCAGTAGCATACTTCGTTTGAGAAAGAAACATCCCCGAAGTATTCCGTGTGACAGAAACACCCAAAAAATAATTAAAAGGGCCAAGGTCAGTCATGGAAAATTCCGCATGAAGTGAAGCAATAACCTGCTGTAGAAGTAGCGATGAAGATGCAGTCAAAACAATATCGTCAACATATAATAGTAAATAAGCTGTATCCAAGCCGTGTTGATAAATAAAAAGCGAGGAGTCCCACCGACTGTGACGAAACCCAACACGAGCAGCATAAGCAGCAAATCTCTGAAACCAGGCCCTAGGGGCTTGTTTAAGCCCATATAATGATCTCTACAAAAGACAAACATGATCGGGATGTCGAGGATCCCGAAAACCAGGAGGCTGATGCATATAAACAGTCTCAGACAAAAAACCATGTAGAAATTCATTCTTGACATCAAGCTGATGAACATGCCAATGTCGAGAAATAGCAAGGCTCAGAACTGTACGTATAGTAGCTTGTTTAACAACCGGACTAAATGTCTCATCCACATCAATACCTGTAAGCTGAGTACTGCCATTTGCCAAAAGACGAGCCTTATAGCGACTAAGACTACCATCTGCATTATGTTTGTGTCGGAAAAGCCACATGGAACGAACAATGTTCGCGTCCTGTGGTTGAGGCACAAGAATCCAAGTATTATTTTTAATTAATGCACTATATTCATCTATCATAGCACTATACCAATTTGGGTCTTGAAACGCATGTGTGTATGATTTGGGAAGAGGTGAAATGGTAGACACATGGAATGTAAAATGTTGGATAGGACGATTTGAACCAACACGAAAGCATGTGACCATGGGGTGGGTCGACGTGGGATTGGGATTTTGAGGGGGTATTGGGATTATATTGGCGAGTTGGGTTGATGCGTTACTCGAAGGTGACTGTTGAGCTGGGGAAGTAGTTGGGCCAGAGGGTGAAATGGGCTGGGTAGTAGGTGTGGCATCAGGCCGTGGAGATGGTGTAGGTGTGCGGTGTGGGCTGTTGTGAATCGAAGGTGAAGGTGGGTCAGTGTTAGTGTTTATGGGAGGTGTGAAAGGATTTTTTATTAGTTGTTGTTGAACAAGGTTGGGAGATGTGTCAAGGAACGTGTAAGAAGGTGATGAGGTGGGTGTCATAGATCCGTAAGGAAATTGTGTCTCATCAAAGGTTACATGGCGGGAGATTATAATTTTGTTTGTGTTTAGGTCAAGGCATCTATACCCGCGATGGTTAGATACCCAAGAAATATGGAGGGCGTGACACGAGGTCCTAATTTGTTGTTGGTATCTATGTGAGGGTAGCAAAGACTGCCAAAAACATGAAGATCCGTTTAATTTGGCTTAGTCTTATAAAGGCGAGTGTGAGGGATTTCATTGTGTATGGCGGTGGAAGGCAAGATATTTAAGAGGTAGGTGGCCATGTGAAGTTCCTCAACCCAAAATGTGGGTGGTAAGTGTGCCTGAAATAATATGGTTCGGATAAGGTTGTTAATGGTATGTATCATTCGCTCTGACTTACTATTCTGTTGAGATGTTCTCGGACAGGAGAATCGAATGGTAATGCCATTAGAAGCAAATAGTTGGTGTAGGGCATGGTTGTCAAATTCACCCCCATGATCACATTGCAAAGATTTGATATCACAATTAAATTGGTTTTTAACAAAAGCACGAAAATGAACAAATTTAGACAACATATCAGACTTATTGCGTAAAAGGATATACCCATAAATAATGAGAAAAATGATCTAGAAACAAAACATAATATTTAATACCCGTAAGACTAGCAAGTGGAGAAGTCCACAAGTCGGAATGAATAATATCAAAAGGGGACTTAACAATAGTTTCAGAAAGCGAAAAAGGAAGCCGTACATGCTTGCCAAGCTGACAAGCATGACAAAGCACGGGAGACTTCGTCTTATTACAAGAAATGACATTACTAGAAATTAAAGAACATAACACGTCACTTCCTGGATGTCCAAGTCGTTGGTGCCACGTGTCTTGACCGACAAGAAAGACTTGAGGAGACTTCGGGGTAGTGACAGGATAGAGATCCCCGGTGCTATCACATCTGAGGAGGATTCGGCGGGTCCAGTAGTCCTTCACAGAAAAACCGAACTCGTCAAACTCAATGGTACATTTGTTATCACGTACAAATTGACGAACAAATATAAGATTTTTTACAATGTTAGGGGTAATGAGAACATTATTTAAGTGAAGGGTGCGGTGAGGAGCGGACAAAGTGCTATGGCCCGTGTTGGTGACGGGAATGGATTTCCCATCACCAACAAAGACAAATGGATAAATGCAAGAATTAAATACAGTACTTAAATTATTAGTAGATGAGTTAAGGTGAGATGATGCACTTGTATCCATATTCCAGTTGGGATTAGCCGGTTCTTGAAGTGTCATGGTGTTGAAAGCTTGAGGAAGAACCGTTTCTTGACCAAGCGAAGTAGCCTGAGAACCCGAGCTATAGACTACCTGTGTGAGGAGAGCTTGTTGTTGCGATGTTAAATTGGAGGAAGACTGTTGCAAGCCTAGAAATCCATACCAACTCAAATTGGGCTGCTGTGTACCAATAGGCCCAAGACCAAAACCAGGTGGTATAGTACGCTGGCCCAAAGTAGCCTGTTGAGATAGTTGGGCAATAAGTTGTTGTTGGGCCTGTAGCAAAGCCACCAGATTGGGTTGATTGTTATTAACATGTTGTACCTGACCAAATCCAGTAGCAGGCATATTATGTGAGTTGTTAATAGGCTGTCGAGAGTTATGTTGTGTGCTGGAATTGATTACCATGCAGTTAGAGTCATGCACATATCGACACTTATTGCCCCACTTACAAAAACCACGAGAATAATTTCGACAAACCTCTGATGTGTTTGTGCGAGTATCACGTGAAGAACGTGAGTCTTGGCCACGAGATGTGTTTGTTTCAGTGAGTAAAACTTGTGGAGTCGAGGATGTAGTGTTGGTTGATAAGGTTTGAGGCATGGAATTTAGCCTCATCTCCTCGGTTGTAACCATAGAACGCATAGTATCGAGAGTGGGAAACGGGTCCCGATGTGCAATAACAGTCGCAAGATTTGCAAACTTGTTACTTAACCCATTGATGGCATAGGTGACGATGTCATCATCCGACATCGGTGAACCAAGATCAGTTAATAACATGACAATAGATTCAATTTTTCGAAAGTAAGCATCGGCACTAAGATCACCCATTTGAATGACACATAACTTGCCTTTTAAAGCAACGGTACGTGTACGTTTGTTGTTTTGAAAGATTTTCTCAACGAGGTCCCAAGCCGCTTTATCCGTGGGAGGGTTTGCTTTGATTAGCCGTTCTTGTAGGGCGGGAGCGAGTGTTAAAAGATTCCACGACTTCACTATGGAATCGGCAGTGAGTCATTCTTCCGTTGATGGATCGGATGTAGAAGAGCTTGCGGTAACACCTTCAATGTGCTTTAGAACACCAAAGTTGTTGCAATGGATTTTGAAAAAGTAGCATCACGATGAGTAATTTAACTCATCGATGTTGAGTTTGACGGGGACAACACTATTAAGGTTATTGACAGCATATAGTTTCTCAACAAGAGTGAGAGTAGAGGCTATTGGAGGTGGTGTATCGTTTGTCATTGTGATGGCCGGGTAGGGTTTAAGTGACGGCAGAAGGATGATGGAGGAGATATCGGTAGGGTTTGATGTGAGTTATTTTAGGGGAGGATCGTTTAGGATGATACCATATTAAAGCCTTAAACCGTATATTGATTTATTGCCTCACTGATTACAATCGTTTAGTTAAATACAAAGATAATGGGCCTATGTAACAATACAAGCCAAGATAAAGTACACACGGGCTAAGCCCTATAAACATCCTGCTAACAGAGATGTGATAAAGAAAAGATGTAAAAGAAGATATGTGTTTAGGTATGTGGAATACATAGAGATTAGGGGTTTTTGGATTTATGTTTAACACAGAGATACGGGTATGTTTGGAATGTAACTTACTCATTAGACTTTAATGACCTAGAAACTTGTTAATTGACTAAGATTCTGTAACAATTCGCAATTTCAGGTTAACTTTTATTCCCAAAAAATTCACTATTCACTTTTTACTATTCACTTTTCACTATTCATCTCAGAAATTTTTATTTCATATCCTCGTAAGTTAAACTATTTTAACGATAATCCGAGAGTTTGACGCTCGTCGGATCATTTCTGCAAAAATCACAAAGCCGTGTCCGAGATTTACTTTTAGGTTTAAACGTCATTCCAGCATCCCGATATGTCCATAAAACATTATAAACAATAGAAATATGATTTTCTCTCATTTTAGGACAATTCCAAAAGTTTTGGAATTTTACGTTTTTCAGTTCAGCGTTTTACGCGAATTACGCGTTTTAGACCCGTGTTTCCAGTTTTTAGCAGGGTTTTAGCACCCAATAGAACATACCACTCATTTTATATTTTATTATGGAGTATATTGACATGTTTAACCATACTTTCAAGTTTCATATTTTTAGGATACCCGATTTTACGTTTCGTGCCCTAAAAACTTACGGTTAGCAACTTACGGAGTCAAAACTAGCTACATACTTAGGATATTATCATCCAAGACCAAGTCACCCTTTCTTATCCTCTTGAAACCGACTTAGGGGGGGGAGTCACCCTTTAGGTGTCTTGATCTCCTTCCTTGAGCCTTAGGATGTATACATGTGTATAAGCTTCCTAAATATCCTATAAGACTTCATCTAAGACTTGGCAACTCATAAGAACTCATCTCTTTCTTTTTCTCTCTATAGCAACGACCAAACACACCCTAAAACACCCCATGTGATCATTGATCTTGCTTATTCAATCCATCACAAGTTCAAGGCATAGTTCCTAGTTGATCCTTAACACCTTTCAACCATAAAACACTAAAATTCACCACAAAAACTCATCAAATTTCCAAGTGTTCTTAGTGAAGATTTTTACTAAAGGTTATTTTTATGTTAGATTAGTGTTTATCAAGGGATTATGAGATAGGGTTTTTGATATGGAAGCATGGCTATGGTTGGAAAGGTTTTGGAAGATTAAGTAGTGGTTCTTGGTTTTGATCTTGGTTCTAGTTAGTTTCTTCACAAGTTGTAAGCAAACCCTAATACACTTTCTTGCTCAATATCATTTTCATGCTTATTATGTTTCATTCATGCTATATATGGTCTTTGTATTGTGTTCATGATGTATAAAAATTGGTAAAACAAGTATTGGTATACATATGTTAACCTATGTTATTCAAACAAGAAAACTAGTGACTTATACTGAGAACCACGACCAAAATAAAGTAACCATGACATGAAACACTTACTTACTGTTATAGATGACTTAAAAAGGAAAACATAGCAATTTGAATCACCTAAAACGAGTACACGAGTCAAAAGTTATGACCATTTGAAGCTAGTGAAACCAAAACGCCGAAACTGCCTATAACCTACTGTTTTGCATTCTGCCATTTTGAAAGTCACCCTTCTGGTCCGATTCATCAAAAAGTTAAAACACGAAAGTTGTCCGGAACGACGTTTTCGTTCAGGAACAAAGAAGCTCGAGCCCTGAAAACGCTTTCCGAGTGATATTTTCTTCAAATTCTTAACAGCCCATTTTTAGACCAAAGTCATTATATAATAGTCATGATTTACTAAGACCAAGAGGTCTAATGACCTAAAGCCAAGACCACAACCATGGCTAACGCCAAGGTTGAGTCTCAAGACCATGGTAGCCATGACCAAAGCCACGGCTAAGACCTTAAGGCTTTCTAAACCGAAATCATTATAACTATTATACATATTGAATACTACAATAGTAGGGAGCTTCATGTGAGGAGTTCATATGGGTAAGCCGTCGAGATGAGTTGTGGATTTACGAATTAAAGTGTCCTGGCTCCTCGAACGTTTACTCCATGACTTCTGAATTATGTCGGCCTGAACGGTAGTAAGAGATGTACAACCTATACATGTTTCATAAACCATTTATATTCAAAGACTTACACTATATACTAAGTACTACATCATGAACATTATGCAAGACATATATGGGCAATTCTTCGTATTCTTAGACGTTACTCCAAACCTAAGTCGCAACGTTCTATTATAGGTTGCTTTTAGAGACTTTCACGATTCGACTACCACTTTCATTTCTCATTACATAAGCTTAAGGTGAGTCATAACCCCTACTCTTTTCATACTTGTTTTAACTCTTGGGGGGGATACATGCTCAACTACTTGCTTACTTGTACAAATACTCAAAACATTTATACTTGATTGTTTTATACTTGATTGTCTTATACTTGATGGCATTATACTTGATTTCATACATACATGACTGTCTTTTATCTTTGGGAAGTGGCTCCCAGTAAACTTTTATCTTTGGGAAGTGGCTCCCAGTTTTCTTTGGGAAGTGGCTCCCAGTTATCTTTGGGAAGAGGCTCCCAGTACTTGTAAGTCTCCTTGGATAACACATGCATTGGGTTTCGGAGATGAAGTAGAACCAATGCTATTACCTTCCTTGTGAGCAGCATACCCAAGTGAGGTCTTCGGAGATGAAGTAGAGACTCACTACTAATTGCTTAATTGTTTTGATGAACTTATACATGTCTTATTCATACTATATATTTAGCAGTGGGTTGTGAACACACAGGTTACAAGTCTCTTATGGCGGGACTTGCAACTGAGTGGATTCACGATGCCTTTGCTGTGTGATCATTTTTATAGGCTTTATTTGTTAGACAAACTCTATGAACTCACCAACCATTGTGTTGACACTTTAGCATGTTTATCTCAGGTTAGTAAGGCGATAGCTAGTGCGTGGAACTTAGAGTCAAGCTGCATATTCTGAAGACTTACGCTTTTATCATTTACCATTCAAAACATTTTGTATACATTTATGTATCATACTTTGGAATCTCATGTTTGTAACTTTGAATTCATTAATCGAATGATAACTTTTCAAAACGTCTCATTTAGAGTTCGTTTTCTATAACTTGTACTTTGTATTATGAAGTAGCACCCCAATGACACAGTCTTCCACTGCGGTATTTTGGGGGTGTTACAGATTCCAAGCAGAAAAAAGATCAATACCTTAAATTGAAAAAAAAAGGTACCTTAAATTGAAATTAAACATAAGTTTAATAACCTTTTATGCGGTTTGTCCTTTATTAAAATACAAAATATCATTGCGCCTTTCAAATCAAACACTTCATTCATTCCATTTCTACCTGTATATGATTTCTAAAAGTAAAAAGTGTATTTGTTAACTTTATGTAGTAGATTACAAAAATGATATTTATTTCTACCTTTTGTGCCTAAATTTCTTCCCTAACAATATGGTGATGACAGGTGGAAATGAAGAGCATAGATGATCATTTATATAATGATATAATGGATTCCAAATGACAAAGATGTTATGATTAGAAGGATGAATTAAGAATACAAATTAAAATTATAGCAATACTCAATAGATTATTTGGGTAAATGGTTTTCCCGATAAGTGTATTCCACAAAAAAAAAAAAAAAAAAAAAAAAAAAAAAAAAAAAAAAAAACGTTTAAGTATAAAAGATATGGGTGAAGTCCCATATCTCAACCCGTTACATAGGCGGAAAAGCTTACATAACAAGATACTTTCTATCCTTTAAACAAGACACAAACTACTACGCACTAGGTTACATGAGACACCTACTGAAATCACTACATTCCATGACCTTAAAGCTTGATATCATACATGTCATAAAAAGCATCCAATTGCCCTGGTAAATCGTAAACTTGATCCGCATAGTCATTATAATAATATTCAAGCTCATGGCCACCTCCTTACGACACGAGAAAATTAGCCATAGGATTATCTGGTAGAAGCACCTCCTCATCATCACTGTTTGAAACAACCACATCCTCCACCTTAGAAAATGGGTTACTCCTTTTAGTAGAAGATGTATATGGAGAAAAAGAAGAACTAGGCTTATTAGCCGCAACCTGCTCCTTCTCTTTCACATCACTCACAAGCGGATCTTGTGATTCCTTACCAGTCTTTTGAGACCCATCCACATTTGCTTCCTTTTTACTACCAAGATCCAAATCAGCCCCATCCTTAGTCACAACATTAGTAGGAATTAAGGACATTAAACGGATTAGATGTAGCAATATTAGACCCACTCGTACTAGCCACTTCAGTGGCCTTCTTCTTTGTAGCATCTACCTTCTTGGGCACAGTAGGCGTCGCTTTAGGTTGATAATGAAACTTATTACCCACAACAGGTTTTGTAAATCCTCTTTTACACGGTACACTTTGGGTAACATTCTGCTTATGTATATTTCAAAAAGTTTATAAGCTAACTTTTTCAACTTATAAGCTTATAAAGTTGAGCTTGTAACGTTAAATAAATCACAAACTTAAGTTGATAAGCTCGTGACTTTACTAAGGAATATAATGGGTATTTATATTATTATTGATAGTGTTTGGTTCATAAGTTCTTAATGTGAAAAACAAACCCCACTTTTAAACTGCCTTGAAGTTTTTGTAATCTTCTTTAACCAAGAAACTAAATTGATCTCAGTGTATATCATAAGCACGCCAATTAATCTATAAGCACTTTTTAGTATCAAAAATATAAAAGTCAAACAACACATATCGTATATAAAAGACATGCATATATCTTTTCTATTATGAGCATTTCTTATTTTATTTAATATTTCATGAAATTTCAAGCAGATAATTTGTTTCTTCTTCTAGTGCAGTAGCCATACGGTTACATTTATCTAACTAAAAACATAATTAATTGTTGAATAAAAATAATGAATTGAGATGTTACATGGGATGGAAGAGAAAAACAAGGAAGAGATAAAGAGAATGGATTACAAAGATTACCTGGTTGATAACCCTTAAATTAGAAAGGAATGGTATATTACATGGGTAAGGATCCAGTGAGAAGAAAATTTAAAATGAGAAGGATGAGAAATAATTATAACCACACATTTGAGATGCATCGACTAGATTTAGATGCATCTCTATTCATTTAGATGCATCCCAATTAGTTTCGAAAGTGATTTTGAAGTGAAAACGATGCAAAGTAGTACTAACAACAAATTTGACCCGCAGAGGACGAAAAATGTATATGATTCGTCTAACTTGATGAAATGCATCTAATATATGTATATGCATCTAATTTTTTGTTAGAAAATATATTATGGTGCATCTAAAAGACTAGGGATGCATCTAATTCAAGTTAATGCATCTCAAATATGTAGTTATAGTTATTTCTCATCCTTCTCATTTTAAGTTTTCTTCTCATTTGATCCTTAGTCATATTACATAGTATTAGGTAATCACTCATTATATTATAGCTAACCGGCCATATTTAATCGTTGCTATTATCATTCTTTACCCCTTAATACTCCAACCAAACACACCCTAAATAAGTTAACATAACCCCTAATTTTGCATTTCATCGTAACAGGACTATCGTGTCATTCTACTCCATTCTTATGTGGTATATATATTATTTCAAAACTATTTATAATTTACAATATTAAAAAACGACGGTTTATTTTAAATTTTAATCAATCAAAAAGTTTTTAAAATTCAAAGATAAAGTTTTATTAGTGTCAAACTGCTAAAAGTCTAAGTCCCGCTCTTTTGACATGAATACATGAAAAGTCTTTTAGGTAAGCATGGTGTCCGAAATTTTTACTGATTAATCTACGAGGTTTAAACCCATCGCTAAACTGGTTTAAATTAGGTAAAACCCTTCATTCTCAAAAAGTTGGCATGATCACTTCAAGGTTATTTGCACATAGGAATTGATCTTGTGACCTCACATATATTAGTGATGTTAATCACCAGCCTTTTGTCATCAAACCACCTACAAGTGGTTTTGAATACATAATAAGTTGATAACACTCTAACACTATCCGTAATGGATGCATTTTTAACGCACGAAGGCCATGCATAACATGTGCACCCCTCCAATTTCACATGCTATGGATCAATTTGAATGTGACCTAAACTTGACAAAATAAATTTAGAGAAAGAAGGAGAACGAGGGGGAGCAAGAGAGTGTTGGTTTAAGAGCGTATGCATGCAAGAGTTTTCCAGAAACTTTCTACTATTTTAAAAAGTCTGTAAATAACTTTCTTGCATCGCATAAGAAAGCTTTTACAATAGGTTATTACAAAGTGTTTAAATCTCCAACTATTTGTAGTTGTATACTAAATGAATAATTTTGTTAATTATAATTTTCAACTTCTTATAAAATCTCATCTTCTCTTTCATAAAAGCTTTTGGGAAAAGCTTTACCACTAAAGTAATTTAAAATAATAAGTTGATATTTAGAACTTAATAAAATTGATTACATAAACTGATAAAAGCTTAAAAAGTTATTGAGAAATTTGAGCATGAAAGATGCTTTATATGGTATATACTTGTGTGGTTGGTTTGTGGGCAGGGGTGTTAATCGGGTTGAGTCAATTCAGGTTGGGTTATAGTTGGGTCGAGGCTAAATAAAACATACCCGAACCCAACTTTATTTGAACTTGAGTCAATTCGGGTTCAGGTCAATTTTGGTAGGGTTCACTCGGGTCAAATATGGATAACTTGAAGAAAATTTTTGATCTGAGTAACTCGATCCGAATAGGCTCAATCAGATTTAGGTCCAAGTCGGGTTTGGGTCAGATCCGGTTTTTTGACACCTACTGGCGGCTACTGCTATTGTTAACTTTCGCCGAACATACCCTTATATAGTTGAGCTTCGCTACATTCGCAAAAACATTCACAAAAATGTGATGTTATGTTTTAATAGGTGTATTTTGATACACTTTCTCTCTCTCTCTTTTCTTTGGTAAGTTAATCGGACAACGCATTATTTTGAATGTTTTCTGATGAATATTTTGTGGATGTATCAAGCTCTGTATAGTTGGAGGAGTAAATCATAAATGTGTGAATTAGTGATTTTACATACACATGGGACGGAAGGAAGGAAGGAAACAATCCCATTCCCCCATTACCATTTCCAAGTTCCAAGGCGTGTGGGGGCAACAGCCCTTCGTCCCAGCTAGTATTTATTCTTTCAATTTTATTTTAGTCAAAATCAATTATTCAACAAACCCCCTTATTGACTATTTCGGTTCACCAATTCCACAACTCACCTACTCTAACAATTCATTAAATCCATTAAATTTCATACTAATTCCTTCAATAATTTTTATAGGAAATAAATAATGGTGGGTGTTTCGAGTGGGTTAACAAACTCAGTTACGATGATCAATTTGTCATTATCTTCATCTTGTGTAAGTTATGTTCCTTGTAAAGTAGGTATAGATTTAAAGCCGGTGTTTGGTATTAGGAGAGGATTGATGCGGGTCAATCCTAGATCCGAATTAGTATCGGATCGGAGCTCCGATGTTGAATCATCAGTTTTGAAAACAGCGAGTGTTTCTGCTCTTGAAGCTCTTAAGGTCTCAGCTGGCGACAGTAAGTTCTTCACTTTTTTTTCATTTCATTTTTAATCATATCTGAATTAGGAGTGTTTGGATTGGAAGATACTATTTTCGTTTTTATAAAAAAAAAAAAAAAAAAAAAAAAAAAAAAAAAAAAAAAAACAAACTTGTTTGTGTCAATTAGAGCTGATTTCATAAATGGGTATTTGGAATTGCTTATTATTTCTGCTTATATGCCTAGTTTGGATAAATTTTGACTGCTCTGCTTATCTGCTTTTGTAAGGACTAAATTAAGCATTTCTTTTCAATAAATGGATGTTCAGGATTGTTTTTTTTTTTTTTAATCGGCTTAAAAATAAACATTTCAGGAAATAGGGGTTTTATCTGCTTATTTTTTAAATGATGTAAAGAGATTCTATATGTAGGCAGGGAATCATTTTAAATATCAACTTTCAAATAAGCAGTTCCAACCTGCTTATTTTGCCTTATGACAAGCAGTTTGAACTTTGAATTACTCACTCATTCCATTTCCAAACTGTTTATCTGCTTATAGTTAAGCAATCCTAAACACCCGCTAAGTAGGTTGGCACCTGCTTTTCTCGAAGTGCTTATTTGAAAAAGATTTGGAATACCCATTTTTCAGTTATATTATGCCTAACAACCTTTTAACATATGCAAATTGAATATTCAATTATCTCTTGATCAAGCATTGCAAACACTATATCCTAAATTATTCATCTGTAGCAGAAGCATAAACAGAAAAAGTGAACAATCCCAAACAAACACCCTCCAAGTATATGCAACATTTTACTGGCTAATAATAGGATTGATAGATTCACCTGAAAGACAATGGTGTTCACGTTAATGGTTGATACTCATGTGTGTTTATGTTCTTTATAGGATATTCAAAGGAAAGGAGTAGTGTTATGGTTATTGGGATTAGTTTTCACACAGCACCGGTCGATATCCGCGAGAAGCTTTCTATACCCGAGGCGCAATTGCCACAAGCAATTAGTGACTTATGTGCGTTGAATCATATAGAAGAGGCTGCTGTTCTTAGTACTTGTAATAGGATGGAGATATATGTTGTGGCTCTTTCTCAGCACCGTGGTGTTAAGGAGGTCACCGAATGGATGTCAAAGGTACTAGTCAGATTCTATCTAATGTAAGGGGGTGTTTGGATTTCGATCTGCGATTTCAATATGTGTTTGGATTATTAAAATAATATTCACTTCTAATATGCAGATCCAAACACTTATTAGTTGTAGCGGGAGCATGTTAAATTTCATGTGGGCATACCCATCTAATACTATATTTTGAAATTGACCATAATTTTATTTCTTATTGCAGGTTAGTGGCGTATCTGTTTCTGAAATATCTCAGCACCAATTCTTGCTTCATAACAAAGACGCCACAAAACACTTGTTTGAGGTATCGGCAGGGCTTGATTCACTCGTTTTAGGAGAAGGTCAAATTCTTGCTCAGGTAAAGCATGTTGTAAAAGTCTCACAAGGAGTCCCTGGATTTGATAGGAAGATTGGCGGGCTATTCAAGCATGCAATCACTGTTGGAAAACGGGTTAGGACCGAGACCAAAATCTCTTCAGGATCAGTATCTGTTAGTTCAGCTGCTGTAGAACTTGCTCAAATGAAAATACCAGAATCTTCTTATGATTCCGTGAAAGTATTGGTTGTTGGGGCAGGCAAGATGGGAAAACTTGTGATTAAACATTTGGTTGCAAAAGGGTGCACGAAAATGGTGGTTGTTAATAGGACTGAAGAAAAAGTCAATGCTGTCCGTGAGGAGTGTAAGAATGTCGAGATTGTATATCAACCGTTTTCTAATTTAATGGCATGTGCTTCGGAAGCTGATGTTATATTTACCTGCACGGCTTCTGAAACACCATTATTCTTACAAGAACAAGTGTCAACCTTTCCTCTGTTGACTTCACAAAATGGAAGTCAAAGTCAAAGGATGTTTATTGACATATCGGTTCCAAGAAATGTGGAATCAAGTGTCTCGGATCTTGAAGCGACCCGTGTATATAACGTCGATGATTTAAAGGAAGTTGTGGAAGCTAATAAAGAAGATCGTTTACGAAAGGCAGCAGAAGCCCAATTAATCATATCCGAAGAAGTGCAAGAATTTGAAGCATGGAAAGATTCTTTGGAGACAGTACCAACTTTAAAGAAACTTAGAGCGTATGCTGAACGAATTAGGTCAAGTGAATTTGAGAAATGCGTAGCAAAAATGGGTGATTTGACTAAAAAGCAAAAGGCGGCTATCTATGGTTTGAGTACAGGTATAGCAAATAAGCTTCTTGAGGGTCCTATGCTGCATTTAAGATGCGATGAGAATGAAGGCCGATCTTTGGATGAGATAGTTGAGAATATGCATGCATTAAATAGGATATTTGGACTAGAAACTGAGATGTCCATATTGGAAGAAAAGATTCGATCCAAAATGGAAAAGGCGAAAAATTAAGTGCAATTTTGTAAGCATTCTTTCATTCAGATTTGAGTAATGGGTACCGGCAGCAGGTTACAGTTGGCTTTTTTGTTTATAGCTCCAGATTACTTGTACGACATACTGATTTATATGATAGAAGTGAGGCGACTCTGCCCAATTTGGGTTTGTTGCGGATTTGACCTATCTTTTTGTGATTACGTGTTTATGTAACGATATCAAGGTTGTTAAATAAAAGACGAAGACTTGAAATTGTAATAACAATGTTTGGGGATGTTTTGATCAGGGGTAGTTTGAGTGGTTAAAGGGGTGTTTGGGATTGCTTAATTTTTGAGATTATGCTTTATTGTTAGGTACTTATCGAAGCATACTTATTCCATCCCAATGGTGAGCAAAATTAGCACAAGTTTTTTCTTTATTCAAACACTCAAAAGCACATGTAGACTTTTTAAGCAAAAGCAAATAAGCATGAAGTCAATAAGCAAAATTATAAGCAATCTCTAACACATAAAGTTGATCGACAGTTTCTTGTTTTTAATATCATGCTAGGATTTGCACATCACAAATAGTGCTGTATGACAAAATAATTCCTAACTAACCAAATATTTATTTAGTTATTACATTTAGAAAAAGAAAAGAAAATATTTAAATACTATCTATATATTCAATTCATGTCCAAAGTCCAGACATTCTTAACTGCTTAACAAACTATCCTCATTGTAATTTGGCTTGTATATATTAACATTTTCTTTTCAAGAACTACATAACAACCAATTCAACTGCTTCCAAATTTCACCCACAAATTTTGATCTGATCTCACGTCGCAGAATTTCGATATGTAAGTGTCTTTGACCTCTCGATGATTCTTGAACTAAAATGAAATTAATATTCGTTCAGTTTCGCGTTTTTCTTCCATTCTTGTTTGGTTTAACACAAGAAGTTCGAAAATTTCTTAATCTTATATCAAGTTAAATATTTGTGGGTTATTAGCATTATATATTTGTAATCTTTCTTGTTATTATGTTAATGTAATTAGCTTATCATCAAGAATTTAGTTAACATTTAAATTTGTACTGATCATGCATGCAAGTGAACTTATTCGTTGTTTGATAATGTTTGTTTTGCACTTTTGTAAGTTTTGTGTATTTATCAGATGAATGAGACGTGATTTTTGTGCAGAAAGTTGGTTAGTTAGTATGGCTTTGAAGAGTGTTAGAGATGCGTTTGATGAAGTTGTTAAGAATCAAGAATCTGTAAGTTCTACTTACGCAGAAGTGATCGGTCAGATTGATAACGGGATTAAAGAAGTGATTACAAAGATTCAGTCGGTTCGTCAACCTTCTACTGATCATGCTGCAGTCATTACCAATCTGAAGCGAAAGCTGGAGACACTTTGGCCACATGAACTGTTAGAAAAATCAAAAAAAGAGCTAAACAAGAACCTAGCCAAGTATCCAAAGATATTGTCTGAATTTGCCGATCCTGATATATCAGAGGCATACAGAAATGTTGAGTTTGACTCCCACACAGTCAACCAAATCATTATTTCTTCACTTTGCCACCAAGGTCTTTTTGATATCGCGGATGTTTTCATAAAGGAATCTCAAGAACCCGACGTCAATTCCTTGAGATCGGAAATTGAAAGGTTTAACAAGGTTATATCGGCATTCAAAGCTGGAAATGAGGTACCTGCTTTAACTTGGATTTCGGAAAACCGTGAGACACTTACAGAAAAGAGGTCCAGTCTCGATTTTGAAGTTTGTGCTCTTCATCACTTAAAAATTCTAAGAAATTTAAAGAGGAATCGTGATTTTGGCTTTCCTGAAAATCAAATGGAAATGTTGAGATCACCTCACCCGCAATACCTGGGTTGGATAGGAGTATTTTACAAGGAGCTAAAACGTTCAAATGCTTCTCACTTATTGTCACAAGTCAAACATGAGGAATTAGTTGAAGAGATGACCAACCAGTTCTTTAGAATAATAGGAAAGAAAGCGTTAAGTGTGACTATTGAGGCTGGAGCTAGAGCACTCCCAATCCTTTTGAAGTTGGCACGTGTAATGTCGCTGAATAAGATGCAAGAATGGGAGACAATGAAGGAGCTACCGGTGCCAATAGATTTAGGAAGTGAATTTCAGTTTCATTCGGTATTTGTTTGTCCAGCGAGTGGAGCAGTAAGCGATGAACCGTACATGCTACCATGTTCCCATGTGATCAGTTTGGACACAATCATTGAATTGTCAAATTACCACGAAGAGGAGTTTAAGTGTCCAGTTTGTGAAAGTTCTCTTGAAGATAAAGATGGTACATTGACGTTTGAAGAGTGTACCGAACTGTTTATCTGAATGTTAGATTTGAGTCTGTAGTGGTAGTCATGTCAATGTATCATATTTCTTTTGATGTGCTAGTTTGGGCTTTACTTGATGCTGTCGTCAACAAATTGTTCGATATTAACTTGAAAATGTTGCGATATAACCACAAATTTAGTCAAATTCTCGAATGTGTAGAATCACGAAAAAATAATAAAAGTAGGATAAGCTTTGGTCTGTTTGTATTTTGCTTCAAAATCTTTTTTCTTGGCACATACCTTTGATAGAAATGTTATATTCTGATGTGTAAGCATGAGGGTGTTTTTGATTGCTTATAGTGCTTGTGTGCTTGTTTTTAATAAGCATATAAACTGTACTTATTGAATAATCAGATAGTTTATCCTAGTGAATGTCCATAGTCCCATATATCTCTTAAGAGCATCTCCAATGGGGACTTGATAAAGTTGTTCAAATTTAAGAATCAGCAATATCTAACTACAAAGAGTGACTAAAAGAAAACGATGTCAGTTGATCATCCCTCTATTGAACAATCAGTCGTTACAACCCTTAAGCAAAAGCTCAAGAAAATTTGGCCACATGAAAAGTTAGAAAACACACAAAAGGTGCTAACCACAACTTCACCAAGTACTCATAAATATTGAGTAATATAGTTGATCCTTATGTATCAATGGCATACATAAATGTTGACTTTGACTCACTCAGTCAATAAAATAATATTAAGTTCACTTTTACCATGAAGATCCCAATTTAAAATATGCATCATATTATCATGGCATTGAGAGCTAGACTTGTGGAACCTGCTTTGTCGAGGGCCTTGGTCAACCGTAAAATGGGTCAAATCATGAGTTTTAAATTGGTGTCTTCAATATTTGGAGCTTATTGTTGAGAAAGAAAACCAATCCTATGCAATCAACTCTGCCAAAACTTACCTAAATCATTTTGTTGAAATCACAGAAAAGATGAATCAAAGCATATGAGGAGCTCAAGCACTCCCAACCCTTTTGGAACAAGCGAAGTTGTTAGATATGGAAAATATATATCTCAGTTCCAGCGATATTCAAATGTTCATTTTCCCGTCCTGTAGCTGACAAGTATTGTAAAATGTATTTTTGGATCTTAGATTTGACTTGTGAGACTGTACATCATATGCCTTGTAATATACGTTTAATCTGCTAATCTCTTTAACACGCGGAATTGGAAAGTAAAATGTAGTCTTTGTTTATTATGATTTCATGGAAATGTTGTAAATTATCAATGCATGGTTCTTGACTTATTGTTGCCAATAATATTTTTAGGAAAAAAGGTACTGTAATTGTTCAAATATTCTAATAATATATAAATAAAATTACTTAGTTAACTATCCAGTAGGTACTTAATAATTTACTGATCACAGTTAAAACTAATCATTTACCTTCCAACAATCTGCCCTTGAAGATATTATATAAACAGAAAATCTAATATATTGCTATGTGCATCATTTTCATAACGTCCATTTTTTTTCTCAAGAACCACACCAACTAACTCAACTGCTCAGCCAAAAGTTCCCGCCAAAAATTTCAGTCCGATCAATCTCACATAGAACATTCTCTCTACATTTTGATATGTAAGTTTATTCACAACGATTCTTGAAATGAAAAGAAATTAATAGTTATTCAGTTTTGCGTTTTCATTGGATATTGGCTTTCTTGATTTATATCACTTCTGTTATTATGTTATTTCAAGTTTTTTTATCATCAAGAAATATTTAACTTTAACATCGAAAGTTGTTTGATTTTTGTTTCGTGTATTTATATGATGAAATGTTGTTTTGTGCAGAAAGTTTGTTAGTATGGATCTAAAAGGAGTTAAAGAAGCATTTAATGAAGTTGTTAAGAATCAAGAACTAGTAACTTCTAGTTACAAAGAAGTGATTGATCAAGTTGAAAACGGGATTAAAGAAGTGATAAAAAAGATTCAGTCAGTTGATCATCCCTCTTTTGATTATAATAAATCAGTCATAACCAATCTGAAGCAAAAGCTCGAGGCGATTTGGCCGCGCGATCAATGGTTAAAACAATCACAGAAAGAGTTAAATAAGAGGCTTCACCATGTATCCGAAAATATTGTCTAAATTTGCTGATCCTGATATATCAGAGGCATACAGAAATGTTGACTTTGACTCCGGCACAGTCAATCAAGTCATTATAACTTCACTTTGCCATGAAGGTTTTGATGATGTCGCCGATACTTTCATAGAAGAATCTCAAGAACCCGACATCAAACCCTTTAGATCGGAGTTTGAAAGATTGCAAAAGGTTATCAAGGCATTCAAAGCTGGTAATGAGGTACCTGCTTTGACTATGGTTTCGGAATACTGGGATATACTTAAACAAAATGGGTCAAATCTTGAGTTTGACATTTGTGGTCTTCATTACATGAAACTTTTAGAAAATAGTAAAAAGCAAGTCAAAGCATTTGAATTCGCTCAAAATCACCTTTTGCCGTTCAAAAAAACTCATCCAAACAAGTTGAATGATCTCTTAGGTTGGATGGCACTTCGCATAGAGTCAGAAAATTCATATGGTTCTCACTTATTGTCACAAGTCAAACAGGAGGAATTAGTCAAGGAGATGAGCAACCTTTTTTTTAGCATAAAAGGAAAAAATCTGTTAAGAGTGACCATAGAGGCTGGAGCTAGAGCACTCCCAACCCTTTTGAAGTTGGCACGTGTAATGTCGTTGAATAAGACCCAAGAATGGGAAACAATGAAGGAGCTACCGGTTCCAATAGATTTAGGAAGTGAATATCAGTTTCATTCGGTATTTGTTTGTCCAGCGAGTGGAAAAATAAGCGATCAACTGAACATGCTACCATGTTTCCATGTGATCAGTTTGGACACAATCATTGAATTGTCAGAAGGCCTCACAAAGGAGTTTAAGTGTCCAGTTTGTGAACGTCCTCTTGTAGATGAAGAGGGTACATTGACGGTTACAGGACTGGTTATCTGAATGTTAGATTTGAGTCTGTAGTGGTAGTCATGTCAATGTATCATATTTCTTTTGATGTGCTAGTTTGGGCTTTACTTGGTGCTGTCGTTAACAAATTGTTCGATATTAACCTGAAAATGTTGCGATATAATCTCAAATTTAGTCAAATTCTCAAATGTGTAGAATCAGGAAAAAAATAAAAAAATAAAAGTAGGATAAGGTTTGGTTTTTGTATATTTTGCATCAAAATCTATGTTAAGTGGCATATAGTTTTCACAGATATTATATTCTGATGTGTAAACATGAGGGTGTTTTGATTGCTCATTTAAGTGCTTATGCCCTTGTTTTCAGAAAGCAAATGAACTGTACTTATTAAGCACATAAAGATTCTCAAATGCATAATCCCAAACACCTCTTGTATCAATATATTTACGAGCCATTACTGAAAAGTCAAATAATTTACTCAAATTGAAATGTCAATAATCCAAAAATCCCTTTAAGAGCATCTCAAATCAGGACTTGATAAAGTTGCTCAAATTTCAAAATTAGCAACTCTCTTACTGCAAAGAAGTGATTGAAAGAAGACATTAAAGCATTTAGTCAGTTGATCATCCCTCTATTGAACAATCCGTCATTATAACCCTCAAGCAAAAGCTCGAGAAAATTTGGTCACTTTAAAAGTTACTAAACTTATAAAAAGTGCTAAACCACAAATTCACCAAGTACTCATATAGTTGATCCTTATATATCAATAGCATACATAAATGCTGACTTCCACTCACACAATCAATCAGGTAATAATAAGTTCAGTTTACCATGAAGATCCAATTTAAAATATGCATCACATTAATTATCATGACACTGAGAGCTAGAAAAGTGGAACCTTCTTTGACTTGGGCCTTGGTCAACTTTAAGAAACTTAATCAAAATGGGTCAAATCATGAGTTTTACCTTCACTGTCTTCAATATTTATAGCTTTTTATGCAAGCAACTATGCCAAAACTTACCTTAAGTTATTTATTTAAAATCAGAAAAAGACGTATTAACAGTTCGGGAAATGATGTAACCTCGAGAATTTTAAATTTCTCCATACAATGTTGAAGCTATCAAATGGAACCAGCAATATGTTTAAATGTCCATTTTGCTCTCTTGTGGTTGACAAGTACTGTAAACTGTATTTCTGAATGTTAGATGTGAAACTGTAGTGTTAGATTTGCTTGAACCCTTTAACGCGAAAAATTAGGTCATGAAATATTAGTTGCACAAGAAAATGTCTATAGTTCAAGTTATCGTGCCAATAACATATTTAGAAAGGGAAAAAAAAATCTAATTGTTCAAGTTATAGAGCACAAAAAGTTCAAGAATATATTGTAGTTGATGAAAAATAATGATCATATTTTAAAGTTAAAATAATAATATGGGGAAAAATAAAATAAAATACAATAACATAGTTAATCTATCTAAGGGTAGTATCGTAATATCACTTAAGTTTGACCATTTTCTAACAACTTGCCCTTGAGGAAAATATAAACATACAATCTAAGGGCAGTATCGTAATATCACTTATTAAGACACGCATATATAAATGCTTTGTGCATCATCTTCATAAGGTCAATTATTTTTTTTCAAGAATCACACCAACTAACTCAACTGCTGCTTAAATTTCCCGCCAAATTTTAGTCTGATCAATCACGCAAAGAACATTCTCTCGAAAGTTCGATATATGTAAGTTACTTCGACATATTAACGATTCTTGTATAAAACCCATTCAGTTTCGCGTTTTTCTTGCATTCTTGTTTGGCTTAATACAGAAAGTTTACGTGAAGTTGCTCTTTTGGTTGGTTATTGGCATTCTTGATTTACCGCTTTTTGTTGTTATGTTAATATACATTTTTATCATCAAGAAATATTTTTTTTTTCGTTTTACATGCATGTAGTTATGTAGCTGAAATCATCAATTGTTTTTGATGTTTGTTACACATACGTAAAGGATCAAATGTAATTTTTTTGATGTTTGTTTTGTGTACTAAACGAAGACTGTAATTTGTGTGCAGAAAGTTTGTTAGTATGGATTTGAAAAGTCTTAGAGATGTTCTTGGTAAAGTTGTTAAGAATCAAGAATTAGTAACTCTGGGTTACAATGAAGCGATTGATCAAGTTGAAAACGAGATTCAAGAAGCGGTTAACAAGATTCAGTTAGTTGATGATCAACCCTCTATTGATCATGAATCAGTCATTACTGATCTAAAGCAAAAGCTCGAGACGATTTGGCCAAAGGAACAGTTAGAAGAATCACGAAACGAGCTACACAAGAGTTTCACTAAATACCAGGAAATATTGTCTAAATTAGTTGATCCTGATATATCAAAGGCTTACGTGGATGTTGACTTTGACTATAAGACAGTCAATCAAATCATCATAAGTTCACTATACCACGATGGTCTATTTCATATCGCAGATGTTTTCTTGCAAGAATCTCAAGAAACGGACAATGTGTCATTGAAGACTCAATTTACAAGGATGCGTTACATTATCAAAGCATTGAAAGTTAAAGATTTGGAACCTGCTTTGACTTGGGTCTTGGTCAATCGTGAGAAACTTAATCGAATTGGGTCAAAACTTGTGTTTGACCTTCACTGTTTTCAGTATTTGGAGATTGTTCAGAAAGGAAACAAATCTGATGCAATGAACTACTTCAACGCTCATCTTAAGCCGTTTAGTTCAACTCGCAGCAAAGAGGTTATAAAACTCATGGGTAGTTTCTTGTGGTGCGGGAAGTTGGAAACTTCACCTTATTTTAAGTTCTTGTCACCGGATAAATGGGATGATTTGGTAAAAGAGTTTACTAAACAGTTTTGTAATTTGATAGGGGTGTCATTAAAGAACCCGTTAAGTGTGACCCTAGGCCTAGAGGCTGGAGCTCAAGCACTCCCAACCCTTTTGAAAGATGGAGCGATGGAGATAGAACTGGGAATTGAATTTCAGTTTCATCCAGTGTTTATTTGTCCAGTGTCTTATGAAGAAAGTAGTGAGGCTAACCCCCCGGTGATGCTTGATTGTGGCCATGTATTCTGTCAAAAAACAGTTTTGACTATGCTTAAATTTGAAAAGGATGTGCTCAAATGTCCAATTTGCCGTCCTGTGGCTGTGATTGGACATTACAGGATACTGTTTTTCTGAATGTTGGATTTGAGTCTTTAGTAATTGGTGAAGTAGAGTTGTGTAAATTGGATAGCATAAGGCTTGCAATATGTTTAGGGAGGGCCTAGTTGATGTTTTTGTTCACAAATTGTTGGAGCTCACCTTGAAAGTGTTGCGATGTAATCTCAGGTTTAGTTGAAGCTTTTAACGCATGGAATTGGAAAATTTAACGCATTCTTGGTACATTTTGCTTTCATGGAAATGTTTGTCTTATTGCTGTGTATTTTACCTGGTAGACTGGTTGTCACGCGTGTACTTCATGGGATCAGCGTTAAGGTAATTAAGTTGTTCAAAAGGTGCTAATGTTTTCAAAAGTATGCATTTAAAGCTTTTACTCTATAATATTTGAATATACGCTGCCATTAATGACGGCATTGATAAAAAAATACTTGCACCGAAACTGATTTTTAACTGGTTCTATGGCTTAATCAGTGGAACTCAACAGCCCTAGTGTTCCTTAACTAAATCAATGATGCCTGAAATTACAGGTACCAAAATGGGTGGGTAAAGTGGATTTGGTAACGGGTTAAAATGGGTAATTTTCAGTATTTGCAGGTTGACCACAGCCTTTAAGTACAACTTGTCAAAAATGGGGAAAAAAATACAACCAATTTCTGTTTTAAGCATAATCAAAATAAAAGATATTGTATTAAAATATAAACTTTTCAATAAAGCAAATAAACCATTCCACCCCATTTGAGCACCGGAAGAGTAAATAGGATGAAACTGCGACATCTTCCTAAAACATATGTTCAGTTATTCTCTTAACACTGGAAACACAATGAGAAGAAGTTTGAAAGGTTTACTGTACCATATAAGCAAGATTATAATGACACGAGTGTCCAAACTCCCCAAACTTAAACAAAAAAGAACACAGATAAGTCATGTCTTTAGTTTTTTTCTACATAAGAAGGATGATGATATTCAAATCATCTTTTTTAGTCAACACCGCAAAGTTTCTAACACCTTCCCTTAACTGATTCTCCAGAAAAGAATCTGTGAAAATAAAAAACAAGTGGCCCTTGCATCTCAGTTTCTTTTTAGGATGTCAAAATACGAGACAGGCTGCTTCGTCTCGACACGCAGTCCCTGAAAAGTAATGAATATATTTAAAAGAGTTTTTTTGCATTTTCATTCCTTAAATCCCACAGATTTTCTATATCTATATACCTCGAAAGCAGCAGCCAGACGCAATATTGTAGCTTCAGCCCATGGACGGCCTATAATCTGTAATCCTATTGGAAGTCCTTGCTTATCATAACCAACCTACAAATGAATAAGTTCACCGCAAAAAATAGGTAAATGATGATGTAAAGTGTTACTACAGATGATATTCAATGTGGTTCCAGTTATTACTACAAAGAAACAGTAATTTACTTACAGGTATAGAAATAGCTGGGAAACCAAGAAGATTTGCTGCTATGATAAAACGCATCAGATTGCCTGAAAGACAAGATAAATAGTTTCATAATCATGTATTGGAAATTATATATGGCGTTAGCAGTAAATAGGTAATTCTTTAAAAAGTTACCAACTGAGTTTAAGATGATGCAAGTTTACACTAGTCAACTCACCTGTAACCTTCATATCTGACTCGCCCAACTCAAGTGCACTTTCGGGAATTTTAGGAGCCGTCATGCTAAAAAGAAGAAAAAGACATCACATGAAATAAACTATATATTAACTCCATGATTCCACGAGAACGAAAATGATAATTCGTTTTATAAATATTTCATGCTTGAATGACTAATATCAACAAAAATTACATAGATTCAATGAACACAAGGATACACTAGTGAAGCATACCCGGTAGTTGGAGTAACTATGACATCCACGTTCTTGAAAATCTCCGTGTGATAATACATAATCCTGCGCCTGCAATCGTATATATATATATAAATGCCACAACTTGTACCTGTTTATTAGTACATTAACCAGCACAAAAATATCTTAGTATTAAATTGTTAGCCTCACCTGAGGCGTTGGGCAGCGACATAATCTGCAGCTGTAAATGAGTTGAAAAGTGCCAAGTTAATGTGTGAATCCAATGTAAGTCTCGTACCATTCCTATTTAAGATAAGAGGAAACATCTATTAGTTATAAACTGTATATAACTAATGCACAAAAAACACACACTAAACAAACTATTAACATACCCATCCTGAAGGTCAGGAGTTAATGAAGCTGCTGCTTCAGAACCAATCGATACAACATGTGCTGTTTGCATCTCGTCAAGCTCCGGTATTACAATCTCTACCACCTTCAACCGCCAAATTTATAAATATTAAACCCAAAAAAATATGCATGCATTAATATGAGAGTGCAAGAGTCTTAAAAGTACTTGCATAAAAACATATTTAAACTTACTTTGCAAGCATGAGTTTCTGAAAACATGCTAAGAGCGTCTTCGCACTTATTTGATATATCAGGTGAGAACACGTCGTGAAACCACTGCAGAACAGCCACAAAGTAAGTACATAATATCCAAAACAGTTTCATGAAAAAGAGTAGAAAATACAAAATATAGAGGGACCCACCTCGGTATACTTTCCTAGCTGCAATGATCCCAAAACCCTGGAATTCTCATGTGATGATAGATCAGGTAAACAAGGGACAGACTGCATAAAATACATAGATATTCACATTCCAACATAAATGTGACATGAATCATATTATTATTCTCATATTTATTATAATTTAGTTATTTTGATTATATTTAGATAAATATTTAAAGTTGTAGTTTTATTAGGATTGGGTAAGTCTTTACTTATCCTACAAGTATTAGGACTAGGTTATCTTTAATTATAAATAGGGCATTAGGGATGTCACTTTCATCATGTTGAATATAATTAAGAGTTGATTTGTATATTAATTAGGGGGTCGGTTTATCCCATTAACATAAACCATTGGGTTTATCTCATCAAAATAAACCATTTATATTGTCTATTCATTCTTTTCCTCTCTTTTATCGATCCAGTTCATATCAAAATGAAAATTGCGAATCGATCAAGAAATGTGCATTTTGATTACCGGATGCAGACTGATTTTGTCAGCAGCTGAGGATCCTAAGATTGCTGCATAGCTGTTGTACATAATAAACCCAAATAATTGTTAATATGTTGATGACAAATCCTAAGCATATATGCGATATGGAACCTAAACATACAATTTAACTTACATCAGTATGATATCTTCAACACTGGATGCTATAGGGCCAATAATTTCTACAGTACCTCCATCACATAATGAACTGCAGCATATGTTATGCCACTAAGAGGATTATTTGACCATTGACCATGAAGCAAAAGTCAATGAATATGAAATAGATAGCTAACCCTTCAATATCGGTGCGTCCATATGTTGTTTTCAAGCCCATCACACCACAAAGAGAAGAAGGAATACGAACCGAACCACCACCATCTGTTCCCAGTGCAGCTGAGCATATTCCAGAAGCTACAATAGCTGCTGGGCCTGATGAAGATCCACCCGTATATCTTTCCAGATCATGTGGATTTCTAGCCGTTCTGTTATGAGAAATTTTTGTATTATTCTGATTGTATAAGGAGTAACTTAATGTTCTTTTTTACCTAAAAGACGCCATATACACCTTACCCATGGTTTGGATTAACTCCGGTAGTTCCCATGCCCAATTCATGCATATTGGCTTTTCCAACCAATATTGCCCCACAGCTTCGTAACTTTGATACAGAAACTGCATCCTTCTTAACCTTTCTTACCTCATGAAACCATGTTGTTGCACCTGTTCATTGTAAACTTGATATAAGCAATATAAATATTGAATTTATATATGTAGGTTGAAAGTTGGATGTAAAGTTATGTACCATTAGATGGGTGTGGATAACAATCTATATCATCCTTGATTGCCACAAATATACCATCTAATATTGATAACGGCTTTCCTGCAATATCCAATACCCAAAATTATCATTAAAGGTGCCAATTTGACCAATTTAAAGACAAATGGATCATTTTGAGTTACATTTATCTCAAACAGGTTAAGTGCCAGATAAGCGCGTATATATTTTACGATGAAATACATATAAATGAAAACGGGTCAAATGGGCTAAACGGGTGAAAGTCGCCCAAAGGCCAGAGTGTATAAAGAATGCTGCATTCAGAAGATAGATTGTCATTGAAATAATACATTCCATACTCATCTTTAACACATGAGTCTTTTATAAAGGATTAATAATTTGATTCGAGTTGACCCATACTACAAACCTACCTGTTTTGACCCATTACCCAACCACCCATTATGCCACATCGAAAATCAACTAAGACGGGTGATGAGTTAGGTATCAATTTCAATATAATAACAGAAGTACCTTCCTCAAACCGTTGTGTAGAAGCTGTAGCTTGCTTCCTTACATCCTCAGCATTGAAGGAAATCAGTAGAGGCATTGGGGGCTTCTTATTACTAAACTCTTCAATTGCACAAATGACATGTTCTGCAACCTATTCAATGAAGATGGACATACATCATTTTTTTCTCAAGATAAAAATGGATAAAAACAAGGGGTGACTCGTAGGCAACCTACCATTGATGGGGTTGTAAGCTTCTGCCTGTAAGAATACGCAAAATCACGAATCTTCCAGTAACGAAATGGTGTTGAGTCTGAACTGTGGTTGCTAGCGGGGTCATAATGGGGAAGACATCTCACGGCCGATTCAACTCGCTCTTCAGATTTTCCATCCTCTTCGAGAAAAGCCACCCCAGATTCTGGTTCTAATATCAGTTCAAACTGAATAGATTACTTCTATGCTTGTGGAATCGTTATTTGAGCTTGCAGAATCAGCTAAATTTATAGACAGAAATTTTATGAAAAGGAGGTGAAACCTTGAGGACTGAGGAGGGAACTCGGGTCTGAACATTGGTGGTTCTGGTATCACAGTATCTCTTAACATCTGTTTAATATTCAAAGTAAAAACGTAAATAATCACACATCTAGATTCTATTTTCTAAATCCGTTAACCTTCGCTCAGAGCAATAGAACGTGTAACATGACTATAAGACCATCCTTGTTAGTATAGCACATCTGACCATTTTCCTGTGTGTTTGTACTCACATTCCTTGTTCAATAATATCATTATATTAAAACCTTAACCAAGTGATACAGACATGCAGGTTTTTTTTTGGATAAAAACACTGTCTAAGCTAAATTTAGAAAAAGCGATAAAGTCCTAGCATAGATTAATAGATATATGTTCAGACTTCTATGATCAAAGAAGTCATGCCAGGATGGATTAGTCTCAGAATCTATTCAAATTTAAAAAGGGTGTTTGGAATTGCTCATTAAAACTGCTTCTCTCCTTATTGCGTTTTTATACAGCATACTAAACATATTTAGGATTCGAAAACTTATACTAGTTTGATCACACACCTGATTCATTTTATTCTGGTTCTTCAAATGACCCATGATCAAAGAACCAAGAATCGGCATTTCAACTAACTTCACGAAAAACTTCAACCATGACCCACTTATATATGGAGCTACAAAACAACCCAACTTTTCAAACATCACAAAACAGCTTCAATATTTCACAACAAAAACTAATTATAGTTTATTTGAAGTACAAAAAAAAGACCTTCAATTTGGGCAGGATCATATTTGACTTGAGTCAAATCAACCTCAGTAACAGGCAACATAACTCTCTTGTTCTTCCCCATCTTCACACTGACATTTCACCAAACCTTACGTATGCAACATTAAAATAAAAATTAAAAAAAAAAAAAAAAAAAAAAAAAAAAAAAAAAAAAAAAAAAACCTTAAAAAATGATAACACTTACATTTGATGATATTACAAAGGTTTTAGAACATGGGTTTTTTATTTAAATGATGTGCTGATCATTGGTGGCATCGTAATTTATGATTGTATGCTAGTTTGTGTAGTATGCTGTTGGTGTGTTATGAATTTTTATTTATTTAATTTAGAGTAAATTACACCTTTGGTCCCTGTAAAAGTTCATACGACATCCAAAATTGCGAAAGCTCGCCGTTAGTCCATCATTTTGAAAATATTACGCTGGTGGTCCAATTTTCCTAATGTCGTTAGATTTTCTCGTTATCTCGGACCTCACGTGCAAATCACATGAGGGTACATTTGTCCGAACACATTTTTTTGTCCTTTTATCTGTGATTTCTTCACTTTTTGTCCGAGTACAATATAGCAAATACTACGTATAACTTTTTATGCTTCTTTTCTTCACTTTTTGTCCGAGTACCTAATGATTTCCGTTTTTTGTGCTTAAATACTCTTATTTTTGTTGGTGTTTCTCTTATTCTACTGTTGATTTGATTTGTTTTGTTTGGTGTCGTAGACTCGTAGTTGTTTGGTGGTGAAATGAAGATATAGAGATGCAAAGATGACAAAGATTTGGACTGCGATAATGAGCATATACAAATAACTACTTGGTAAATGTTTTATTTGTTTTTGAGATTGTTGGGATGCATTTAGATGTTTGTGTTATTTACTTAAATCAAATCGATGGTCATTTCTTTGCTCTATATATATATATATATATATATATATATATATATATATATAGGGAAGGGATCCGGTACATTTTTGGATTTTAGTGCGGATGTACGGACGAATCTCAGCCCTCCATCTAGTCAACCATTTGAAAAAAGCGGAGTGGCATTATCGTAAATATCCCGACTTTTTTAAAAATCGTTAATATCACAGTAGATTTTTTTATTGAAAAAAATTCAAAAAAAGTCTGAAAAAATTAAAAAAATAAAGAGAACAACAAATAATTATAAATCGCTGAAAAAAATTTCAAAAAAAAAAAAAAATCATTTTCATCGTTAAAGCCTTAAAGGTATTGTGATATTAGCGTATGATTTTGACTTTTTTACAAAAGTCAAAATCTGATCTTGACAAAGTCAAGATCAGATCTTGACTTTTATAAAAAAGTCAAAATCAGATTCTGATATCACATAAACTTTTTTTTTTAATAAAAAATTTAATATCACAATAACTTTTTTAATATCATAAAAACTTTTTCTTAATAAAATTGTTGATGTCACCGTAACTACCATACTTTCTTAATATCAAAGTTAATTTTTATTAATATCACCGCAACTTTTTCTTAATATCGTAATAAAAAAACAATGATATTAAGTTTTTTTTACTAATATCGCCGTTTATTTTTTTTATCACCGTAACTTTTCTTAATATCGTAACAAAAAAAACAGTGATATTAATTTTTTTTACTAATATCAAAGTTACTTTTTAAGTAAAATATTGTTAATATCACGGTAGCACTCATAATATCTTTAATATCACATTAACACTCATAATCACAAAACAAAAAAGTTCTCAGAAAAATCTGACAAAATAAAAAAAGTAAAGAAGACAACAATAGTAAGGATCCCTTAAAAGGAAAAAAATTAAAAAAATCATTTGCATGGTTAATTGGTACCGTGATCGTTGCGTCAGATCTTGACTTTTTTACAAAAAGTCAAGATCAGATCTGGATGGGCGGCTCAGATCTATCCGCACATCCGCACGAATTAAAAACATCCGCACATGATCCTTTGCCTATATATATATATATATATATATATATATATATATATATATATATATATATATATATATATATATGAGTGCGTTATATGCAGTACCATTCTTAGATACAGTACTTTACAGTACCATTTAGACCAATAATAATTTAGTATCATTAAATCTTTTTAATTAATTCAAAAGAGTAAAATAGTCAAACACATTTTTACTTTCTTTTTGATTTTTTTTAATTAAAATACGTTTTTCTAAGCCCCTTTTTTTTTTTTTTTTTTTTTTTTTTTTTTTTTTTTTTTTTTTTTTTTACTGTTTTCAACGGACATGTTTTCTGAAAGTGCATATGTGTTTTGTCAAACTTATTTTGCTTAAAATGATAATTGCACATATGTTTCTAGTGTACATTCTTTGATCTTTGGAATTTATGACCAAAAACAAAATCATATACATGTAACCTCTAAAAATTAATAGCAAACCATGAACAAAAATGTTATACACAAAATTCGATATCAAATAAGATACAATTCAACTACAATTATGATGTTAAATATAAATGTGCAAGCCACTTAAAAATATGTGTGCACTCTTCATGTGCTCATCAAATTCATTAGACCATATTTGCACGCCTTCCAAAAACATAGGTGCACGCGGGGCTTTCTCGTCAAATTTATTAAAACATATATGCACACATTTCAAAAACATGTGTGTTTGCAGCGACCACATAAACTTCATAATTAAAGCACCAAAAACACGATCCCTGTTTCGAAACAAAAACAAAATATTAAATAGTCAATCATGTTAGCTAAAAAAATAAATCAACAAAGCATTAAAAAAATGGATATGATTCAAATAACAGAACCGGGACAACTATTTGTCTATTTGTATTGTATCTTTTATCAGGTTTTGAAAATTGATGTTTTATACTTAAAACATACAAACAACTAGTACAACATACATGCACACTTACCATAACATATATGCACTCTTTACCATAACATATATGCACTACTGTTCAAATTACCAAAAAGCAAATTTTTATACAAAAACAAATATAAAGACAAGAAAATTAGCAAAAAGAACTATGTAACTGAATTACTAATTTTAGACCTCGATATAGTATTGCTCTTCTAATGCGTAGTGCAAATTCTTAAGTACCATTCGTTTGTAACCATGTCATTTATTCATTTAGTAATGTGATCAAAAGATTAAAAAGGAACTATTGCATACTTTTTGTTTATATTAAGAAAGATTAATACTAGTATTATTAATGAAAAAAGAACTTTTAATAAATTAACGAAGTAAAACAAATCTATAGGAAGGACAAAAATTGAAAAATATAGATCATAAAAGAACCTACCATATTTAAATCAACAAACAAAACAAGAACAAGTTAGTAGTTACATAGAACTCGAACAAACAAGATAAAAGTTTATATTTCATTGTTATATTTATTTCAAAATGTGTACCCACGTCACTACATAAAAAATAGCTTCTAAACAATTATTAAAATATAAAAACCATGATGTGATCATGAATCCAAAAGCAAATTAAATCACCCCAAGTTGATAACGATTTTCGAAACGCAAAACCGGAATTAAAACCAACGAATGTGGATACAATACAAAATTAAAAAATCAAACCTTAAATAAGTGATAAGATGATTGTGACGCTGGCATTTCTATTGTTGAATTCTTTTGTAGTTCGAACCTAAAAAAAAGAGTTATAAATCTTTTTCTCTTGCATCATTAATCAGGCATATATAATTAACAGTAATATTTGCAATGATCTTAGATTAAAAGAGAAACTACACAATAAGAAAACGAGTTTGTTAAATTATAAAACAAAATCAAAACAAAAATTCTTACCATGATTAAATTCGGAGAGACAAACCACAATCACAACCGCCGATCATAAAATTTTATTGATGGCTAGCGGCGCGTGGAAGGGATGGCGGCGATGGATCTGTGAATGAGATCTGACGGTGGTTTTTAGGTCAAGTGGGGGGAGAGAGGTGTAGATTGATATATAAGTGGCGGTTTTTATTTTTTAATGTAGAGAGACTGGCATTTTTTTAGGGATAATATGAAATACCTAGATTACCCCTCTTAGCTTTTTTACCTTTTTAAATATTGGCTTGATCTATCAATTAATTACATTAAAGGCATAAATGATCTTATCCATTGATTAAGTATTCTAACGGTTTATATTTGTCTAAATGGTACTGTAAAGTACTGTATTTAAGAATGGTACTGCATAGAATACACCACTATATATATATATATATATATATATATATATATATATATATATATATATCTCGATGGTCATTTGTGCTTGGTTTAGTTGGTTTATTTTTCTTTGTTCTACACTTTAATAGTTTTGGGTTGATTTGTTTTTGTAGCGTTGCAGTTATTTGGTGGTGGAACTAAGATTTAAAATCCACGACGAAGATTTTAACTTGGATAGAGATTTGAATATTGATGATGAATATATAAATATAACTATTTGGGGTGTGTAAGATTTTGCTACTTTTGTGTTTATCTGTGATTGATTTGGTTAGTTTTTTTAATTTTTGTTTCATACTGTGTTTATCATGTCTCACTTAAAGATGAAGCTATGACTATAAACATCTCAAGCAGAGTTGAGGAATGAGGTCCGTTACATGATGAAGATTGAACTGAGATTATAACAGAAGATGTTGTAAATGGAGATAAGGAGCTCGTAATTTCATTGTTATGGAACATGTTTGTTCATTTACATGTTTAAATGCAAATCTTGTACTTGGTCAATAAATAATTTAAATATAAGTGTTTCCTTATCCTTGTTAATAGTTGGATTATGTGTTTGAACTGCAGTAGCCACTCTTGATCAATAACAAGTTTGTATCCGATGAAATTACCAATATTCGTTTTTGATGGTAGTGTGTTTGGTGGTAGGTTCCGCCAATGTTATCACTATTTACACGGCGGAGATGGTGGAAACATTAACAACCGTCGGAGATGGTGGCAGTGGGTGTGATGGCGATAGAACTCGCGAGAAAATCTTGTCCACATGTTTTCAACAAAAATGATACTGAAGTCTGTAAAATAGATACTCCCTCCGTCCCAAAATTATTGTCCAGTTTGAATTTTCAAAGTCAAACTGGTTCGACTTTGACTATAAATATATATTTTTTATTATAAAATACTTGATGAAAAATTATATTATTAAAAAGTACATTTAAAACCCAATCTATTTATATATTTTGCATCAAATATTATATAACACACAAAAATATTTAAGGTCAAAGTTGAAGAATAGAGACTAAAAAAGTCAATAGTGGACAATAAAAATGGGACGGAGGGAGTATTAGTTTTATTTATTTATTTATTTATTTTGTGTGTGTGTGTGTAGTGTAGTGATGTATTTTGGTTTTGAGTTATTTTTTGATTTAACTGAAATGTAAATGAAGAAATGGGTTCGATTATTGTTTTCAGTTTGGTTTTGATTGTATCTTTGTTAAAGTGTTCTTCTTGTTTTGCGATTGTATGATGTTAATTGTTTCATATATGATCTATTTGTGTATGAAATGAAAATTTCTTGTGGGGATCTTTACATAGGGGTGGCAATTTTTGACCCGACATGAAACCGGATCTGAAACCGACATAAAAATTAACAGGTTCATGTTGAGTGTAAATAAATTTCGGGTCGGGTTTGGGTCGATCGACCCATCTAACCCGTATTAAACAGGTCAGGTTCGAGTTGGGAATAAATTAAACGGGTCGACCCGCTAACCCATTTAAGATTTTTTCTTAAATTAAAAGTTATTTATATTTTATTATACGGGTTAAATGGGTTAAACGGGTCAACCCACAAACCCATTTAACCTATATAACCCATTTAATATGCTAACTTTAGTCTATATATATACTATATAAACGGGTTACATGGGTCAACCCGAACTCGTTTAGCCTATTAAACCCGTGTGACCTATTTAACCCGCCAATCTAAGTATATATACGGGTTAAATGGGTCAGGTTCGGGTTATGTGTAAACAGGTTAGGGTTGACATAGCTGACCAGATTATTTAAATGGGTAAGATCTGGGTTGAGGTTTTCTGACCCGTCAACCTATCAATCCGAACCTGCCAACCTGACCCGAATTGCCACCCTTATCTTTACAGTTTTTTAGACCATTTGGTTTTGTGATTGTATAATCATATGTATATACTGAAATAAAATAGTAATGCATTAGTTTGTTGGGTTGAAAGTGACAAATGGTAAGTAAAAAAAATAAAAATAAAAAAGTGATTAGTAAAAGGTATAAATGCAAAGACAAAGTGGTAAGTAAAAAAAATTAAACAAATACTGTATATACTTTTTGTACTTTTTTCTTCCCTAACAAAAACAAAAAAGTACAACATGCTTCATTAAAGGTACAATGTTAGTTAGGGTAGGAAAAAAAATAAAAAATGGTCGGACAAAAATATCCTTGTGTGATTTGCACGTGAGGTCCGAAATAACGAGAAAATCTAACGACTTTAAGAAAATTGGACCACCGGTGTAATATTTTCAAAATAATAGACTAACGGCAAATATTTCGTGTTTTCAGATGTCGTATGAAATCTGACACTTTTACAAGGACCGACGGTGTAATTTACTCTTTAATTTAATTATTATAGGTTGAATGCGACGTCTTTTGGGGTTGGCTGGCTGAATTAGCTACTTCTTGACTCTATTTATTGTCATGATTTAAAATCATTTACATACTAAACTTTATTTAGAAACTAACCAATTTTTTTTTTACCTTTTTTAAGTTTTTTTCGTCGTTGACGCTTGCATGAAGAAATCGATTAAACACTAATTTGAATATACTAATAAAATCACATGTGTTATTAGTATTAAATCACATATGATATGTTCATATGTGATTTAATACTAATAACACATGTGATTTTATTAGAATATTAAAATTAGTGTGTAATCATATGTGATTACTCATGTAAGTTTCAACAACGAAGAAAAAGACGAAAAAAGTACAAAAACGGGAAAACAAAGTTCGTCAAAAGTATGTTAAAATGTCTGTTTATATAAAGATAATTAAATGTTGGTCGTGACGGTATAATTTGTTTTGCCAAACGATTAGCGGCTCATTAGATATTTTAATTATAAAAAAATATGTGAAATATTAAAATAATTTTTTTTAGAGGAAAAAGATCTACTATCACCTCTCTTTTTGTGATTTGAAATTTTTTGTATTTTTTGTTACAATGACAACGCTATAGCCAAAGGCAAGATTCTTGCCTAATGGTAATCATGAGATAGTTATATCGCTAACCAAGATATTATGAGTTGCTCAGTTCTCGAGTTGGAAAAGACGAGGAAATGAAAGGAAATTGATAGTTTTTTGTGTTCTTAAGATTTTTTAAAGAAGAAAAGGGAAGTGAAAAGGAAATAGGGAGGAAGTTTTGTTAAGTAATTCTTTCTCTCACTTTTGGGAGGAAAGGAAAATTGTTATTGTGTAAAGACTAATATGCATTTTTAAAACATTTTACATTAACAATTAAAGGGCATATATGTAATTTGACAAAGTAATTTTCCTTTTCCTCCTGCTTAAAAACATGATTATGATTACTTTCCTTTTCCTTTCTTTTATTTCAAGAACATAACAACTAATACTTACATTTCTTTTCCCTTTCCTATTCTTTTCCATTTCCTTTCACTTAAAACTCGAGAACTGAGTGTAAAAGTTTTGTCACGGTCAAAAGTGACATTGTTATGGTTTGTAAGATGGTACGTGTAATAAAGGGTCTTTAATGTCACGAGCCGAATTCTGAAGGTCGGGTTCTGCTTAGAAGCGTTGCTTAATGCGTAGATTCCTAGTTAATCATGTTGGTCTTGTTGGAGTTCCCCAACATTATGGGGTAGTACGTGCCACAAGTAGAGGCTCGATATGGCACCACACTGGTCGGGAGTTGGGGCGCTCCCCTGATAAGTCCAAGGCAGGATGAAACCAGTGAACCTCTATTATATGCGAGACGGATGGCTGGTACTTATTGGTGTAAGGGCGCCACGCGGGTTCGAATGAATTAGTCCATGATAAGTGGTATCAGAGCCAAGTTGGACCGAGGCGGACCGAAACAAGAATCGTTCAAGTCGCTCTCCCAAAAGTTCTTAAAAAGTGTTGGCTAAACAAAGGTGACGGGAGTGAGTTCCCGGGATATTGAAGAGTCAATATGATGTTGTGTGGAGTTCACAATGTCGCTTTTGGTGGAAGCCAGAAGGGGTAATGGACTAATCCAAATGGAGATGATAGTCGCTGCACGCTGGATCTTAAGTCGCCAGAATGAGTAATGGACTATGGAGTTTAGTCGCTGCACGCTAGGACACAAAAGAGTTCGAAGTCGAATGTCCCTTTAGCCATGAAGCCGGAGTAAAGCCAAATTATTCGAGGGAAGTCGTTCGTCGAGACAGATGACCATGCACGAGGACGTGCATGAATTGGTGGTGGGAGAATGTCACGTGCCAAATTTTGAAGGTCGGGTTCTACTTGGAAGCGTTGTTTAATGCGTGGATTCCTGGTTAATCCTGTTGGTCTTGTTGGAGTACCCCCAACGTTATGAGTGTAGTACGTTCCACGAGTAGAGACTCGATATGGCACCACACTGGTCGGGAGTTGGGGCCGCTCCCCTGATGAGTCCAAGGCAGGACGAAACCAGTGAACCTCTATTATACGCTGGACGGATGGCTGGTCCTTATCGGTGTAAGGGTGCCACGCGGGCTCGAAGGAATGAGTCCATGACATTAAGATAAATAAATAACATTTTTAATTACAGTTACTTATATTTGAATAAATTAAATAATTATGTAACCAATTTGTTATAATAAAATATTAAAATACTATTTGCAAATGATAAAACTGAAAGTTTGATAGAATAATTTTTTAATTTGATATCTTTTTTTAAAAGTATGATAGTATAATCAAAAGTTTTTTAGTTCTACATTAGCGTGATAATTGCAATTGTTACAATTTTTTTAGATTACTCACGTTTTTACAATATTGTAAACGAATAATATTTATTACATAAATTGCGTTGTCTTTTATAAAAGTAAGAGTATTTTGGTAGAACGGCTTATTTATTATGGAATAAGTTTTTTTTAAAGACTTCTTTATCTGATTGTGGCCATGTATTCTGTCAATAGTTCTAACTATGATTAAATTTGAAACGGATGTGCTCAAGTGTCCAATTTGCCGTCCTGTGATTGAACATTACAGGATAGTGTTTTTATAGAATGTTGGATTTGAGTCTTTAGTTATTGGTGAAGTAGAGTTGTGTAAATTGGATAGCATAAGGCTTGCAATATGTTTAGGGAGGGCTTAGTATGAACGCAGTGAATAATTGGGAAAATGAAAACTATTTCATTAATTTCTCAAATGAAAATGATGTACAGAGGTTGAATTTATACAAAGAATAAAATGCCTAACTGTCTAACAAACTTATTTACATAAGAGCCCCTCAACTATTCTAACTATTACAATGATAACTAAAATGTGTACAAAGTCAATAAGTCTGCATCCCCCCCCCCTCAAGGTGGAGGATCTGTGAGACCCAACTTGGAAGCAAGAGAAGAATGTTGAACTCTGTTTAATGACTTTGTCATAATATCTGCTAGTTGTTGATGAGAAGGAATGTGTGCAGTTTGAAGGAAACCGTCTTGTATTTTATCTCTAGTAAAGTGACAATCAAGTTCCATATGTTTTGTTCTATCATGAAAACAAGGGTTTGCTGCAATCATTTGAGCACTTTTATTGTCACAAAACATAGTAATTGGAGTCTTGACTGGAACCTTCAAGTCCTTTAGCAAGTAACTTAGCCATAGCAGTTCACATGTGGTAGCAACCATACTCCTATATTCAGCTTCTGTGGAAGACCTTGAAACTGTAGCTTGTTTCTTGGTTTTCCAGGATACTAAGGCATGACCTTGAAATATGCAATAACCTGTTAAGGATTTTCTAGTCATCAAACAAGTAGCCCAATCTGCATCAGTGAAACCAGTAACTTGTAGATGAGACTGAACAGGATAGAAAAGACCTTTGCATATTATTCTGATGAGGCGAAAAATGATCCGTTTTTAGGGGGTCATTTAAGCCCGAATCCGAATTTATTTGATCAAATATTGCCCTAAATCGTTCCTTTTGTGATTTTAGGTGTTTGGAGAGTGAATTCTGGAAAAGAAGCTATTTTGGACGTTTTTGGAGCATAAAAGTGAAGAAAACGGCAAAGTACCAAATTTCCATGCTGAAGATACAAGGTGACGGCGTCAAGAGTAATATCTTGACGGCGTCAGACATGAAGATTAAAATACCGAAGGTGGTGACGGCGTCAAACGCCTTCATGACGGCGTCAAAGTAGCCAGAATAAAATACCGTGGTCGGTGACGGCGTCACATAGGCCGTCATAAGTAGATCAAGGCCGTCCGAGGAAGTATATGGCGGCGAGGTGACGGCGTCACATGTAACTCTTGACGCCGTCAGCCTACTTTTCCTATATATAGTTTTCTAGTTTTTTCATTAAAAAAGAGAAGTTTTGGTGAAACCCTACAGACGAATTTGGTGCCTCTTTTACAGGCTTTTCAAGGGTTCCAAACCCTTGATACCTTGCATTGTAATTGAGATAAGTGTTCTTCTAATTCAATCAATATGTCTATGTGTTGGTTGTTTATCTCTTGTTCTTGTCTCAATTCAATTATGCTAGGCTAGATCTCTCTTGTGTTTGCTTAGATCTAATGAAACCTAGATGTTGATTATGTGTTGATTACTTGTTTATTCTTGTTCTTGGATGAATGATTTATATGTTAGGCTTAAGAAAACTGGCAGATCTCCAAATGGTAACATGCTTGAACGTCTTAAGAAACATGAACCGAGGCGTACTAGGTCTTTATTGGTTGTATTTAATGCATGAGCCACTGTTTACAATCCCTATAGTTGTGCTGGGTCATGGTGTAGGAGGAGATAAGAGCTCATAGAGTTGGGGAGTTATGTATGCCACCCCACGAATGGTATTAAGGAATACAATCCGTCATCCATACAAGTATAACAAGTAATTAACATGTAAAAGATATCTAGGGAGTAGTGAAGTCTAAGTAAACACAATTTCTCCAATTACTGCTCACAACCTTAGTATAATTTAGTTTAATTTCATTTTCAGTATTTTATTTTGATTATATATATTAGTTTGGGTTAGTTGAATAGCAACTAATTCCGCCCACTCCTTCAAAACCCGAGATTTTAATTGCTTTCTAAAAAATATAAAAATACAAAAATAATCATCCCTCACCTCTAGAACTAGTAAATTAGGTTTTCTAATCCTAGCGACACTATTCCTAAGCTGAACGATCAATCCCCCGGTACTTGTCACTATACTATACTACAACGATCAGGTACACTGCCTGGTGGGGTTTGTAAGCTTCTCGAGATCCCTCGATAGGTAAAGCAAGGTGCGATTCCCACACATCATATTCCTTTCAAGTATCTCAACAAATGAGTTGCAGCATGCATATGAGTATCTTTTGGGGCAGAAACAAATTGACTAAGATGCTGAACTCCAAAAGAAATATCAGGTATGGTCATTGTCAAATACAACAATCTGCCCACTAACCTTCTATAACTACCTGGATCATCAAGAGGAATACCTTTATCAAGAGAAAGCTGCAAATGAGCTGGAAGAGGAGCAGAAGCTGGTTTGCAGGCTGTCATGCCTGCATCTTTCAACAAATCAAGAATATATTTTCTTTGGTTTAGATGAGTGCCTGAATTAGTTCTGCAAATCTCTATTCCCAAAAAAATATTTAGCTGTGCCAAGATCTTTAATAGTGAACTGCTTATCTAAGGCCTGTTTGGTTAAGTCAATCTCATGGGGATCATTCTCTGTAACCAAAATATCATCCACATAAATAAGAAGAGCAGTATAACTTTGTCCTTGTTGCTTAACAAAGAGTGAATAATCATTTTTGGATTGTGCATAACCCAAACTGTTTAGAAATCTAGTTAATTCTTGGTTCCATTGTCTAGAGGCCTGCTTTAAACCATAAAGGGATCTTTTGAGATTGCAAACCTGCCCTGGTTTGGCTTTGTGGTATCCTTCTGGAGGATTCATGTATATTTTTTCATCAATAAAACCATGCAAAAATGCATTATTAACATCCAATTGATGAAGAGGCCAAGATTTAGTAGTAGCTAAGGCTATGAGAACTCTCATAGTTGCTAATTTTGCAACTGGTGAGAAGGTATGTTTGTAATCAAGGCCTTCTTTTTGACTAAAACCTTTTACCACCAATCTTGCCTTGAATTTTTCAACAGTGCCATCAGGATGATACTTAATCTTATACACCCATTTAGAATTGATTGGTTTATGCCCAGATGGTAAATCAGTCACTTCCCAAGTATAGTTTTTCTCAAGTGCATCCAACTCTGAATCCATGGCTTTAACCCAACCAGGATAAGTCTTTGCTTGAGAATATGTGACTGGCTCAAAGGTATTAAGAACATGTGCTATAAAAGCAATGTGAGCCTGAGATATGTTCTGAAAAGATTCCTTTGTAAATAAAGGATACTTGGGCTTGCTTGAGACATGATTAGCATTAGTGGTATGAGTGATAAAATCTTTCAACCATATAGGTGTGTTGATAGATCTAGTAGATCTTCGCAGAGGTGCATTAGGTTGAGGTAATGGTTGTGGAACAGAGGTTGTATTTGGTTTAGGTATCTCAATAGCAGGGGAAGTAGATGGAGGCTCAGTTGGCACAGGAATCTCAGCAGCAAGGGAAATAGGTGTTGGAATGGGTTCTGGTACTGGTGTGTTGGAGGTGTCATCAATGTCATCTTCAGTATGAAAAAATACTGAAGGAATGTTGTTGTGAGGATCAATGTTAGGTAAGACAACCTTAAAAGGGAATATGTGTTCTTCAAAAATGACATCCCTACTGTAAATTATCTCCTTTGTGGCTAAGGTATACAATTTGTAACCCTTTTGACCAGGGGGATAACCTAAGAAAACACATTTCACACCTTTTGGACCAAATTTGTCTTTAGGAAGTTTTGTATTTGCAGCATAACACAAACAACCAATAGTCTTAAGTGAATCATAGTTGGGTGCAGTACCATACAAAACTTCATAAGGTGACTTCCAACTTAAAATTTTCATTGGCATTTTATTAATAAGGTAAGTTGCTGCAAGAATGTAATCTCCCCAAAAGCTATTAGGCAAATTAGCATGTAGTTTTAGAGCCCTAGCAGTCTCTAATAAATGCCTATGCTTTTTTTCTACAATCCCATTTTGTTGTGGTGTATACACCATTGACTTTTGATGAATGATACCTTTAGACTTAAACAATGCCAAACACCTCTGATTAGTTATCTCAGTACCATTGTCAGACCTAACATACTTAACTTTAGCCTTAAAATGTGTCTCAACATATTGAAGAAATTGTGTCAAAACAGATAAGACTTGATCTTTAGTATGAACTAAGTAGGTCCATGTAGCTCTGCTTTTGTCATCAACAATGGTGTAAAAATAGTGTGCTCCATTCAAAGCAGGTGATTTATATGGGCCCCATAAATCAACATGAATTAATTCAAACAACTGAGCAGAGACAGAAGTACTTTTAGGAAAAGGAAGTTTGTGACATTTTGATATCATACAGCTTTCATAAGAAAAATCAGAGGCATTAAAATGTTTACATTCATCTAAATGTAACATTTTAGACAAAGAAACATGGCCAAGTCTGGCATGAAGAGTATGCAAATCTAAGACCTTTTTAGGTAGAACTAGATTGCTATACACAGACTGATTATTGAAATCAAAAACATTAATGGATGAAGAAGAAGAATTGGTAGAGCCTGCCAAAGAACTGCAAGTGTACAGACAGCTTGAGCCCTTGCCAAATGCCATAACCTTTTTAGTTTAAAGGTCCTAAAACACACAGAATTTGGGAAAGAATTGAGCAAATAGATTCTGTGTGATAAGAAGTTTTCCAACAGATAGCAAGTTAAACTTGAATCCTGGCACATATAGAACATCTACCAGGGTCAATGAGGGTGTTAATTTGATATTGCCAGCAATAGTGACTGTTTTAGAAGTCCCATCAGGGAGAACAACAATGATTGGGGTCTTAAGAGTATAGGTGGTAACAAAAAGACTAATATGGGGGCACATATGATCTGAGGCACCAGTATCAATTATCCAGTTATTGATAGTAAGCTGATTACTATGTGAAGACAAGGCAAATGCTCTCACATGGAAAGACATACCTGCATGATGCATAGAAGGTCCTGCGCCATTGCCATGTTCCTGCATAACACCTTTCCCTTTGAACATTTTCAACACTTCATGACAAACAGCTGCAACCAGATGCTGATCATACCCCTGAATACCCTGTCCACCTTGAATCTCATTTTCATACCCCAAATCAAAAAGGTGTGTCCTGATTCATCTCTAAATTCACATTGGCAGCCATTCTAACCCCTTCTTTGTTCTTCTTGCCCTTATACCAATCAGGATATCCTATCTTTTAAAAACACTGATCTACAGTGTGGCCATCTTGATCACAGTGAGTACAATGCCTGTTTCCATCATGCTTCATCCCATACTTGATATTCCTTGTATCTCTTCTTCCATTCTTAAACTAATTCACATTTGCAAAAAATGCTACAAGTTCAGGCATGTGATTAATAACATGTTTTTGTTTCTCTACTTGTTGTACAATATAGTAAGCCTTATTGACATTAGGCAAAGGATCCATGGCTAAAACTTGATTCCTGATTCGCCTCAAACGGTCAGATAATATTAACCAAGTTATGGTCAACAAGTCAAACAGCTGAGGCAAATGCTTCCGTGGAATACAGTGTTTCCCCGGGTCGTAATTTCCCAACGAGGTGTGCGATGTTTTATTAAAAACGAATCTGTGATCAGTGAATGTGAACAGGAAAGGTATAAGTGTGTGTGTGTGTGTGTGTGATTACACTAAGGTTTTATAACTTAAATAAACTATTAGAACGATTACGTAAAACCTAGATATCTAAAACGTATAAACGTACACCAAATTAAAAATCAGACGCGACTGCGTACTGAGAAAAAGGTGAGTTTTAAGGAAAAATAAACTATAAGGGTTAAAAATAAAAATTCTATAAACTTGAACTTAAAATAAAATTAAATTAAAAAGAAAATTATTTTTTAGATTATTTTATTATTTATTATTAATTATTTAATTAAAAACTATTTAACTATTTAATTAAAACTAATTTATATCAAACTAAAAATTATAAATACTACAAATTAAACTAAAAACTTATAAAAATAACTTCTAAACTTAAATTAGAACTTGAAGAAAGTATAAAAAATAAAAATAAATATTTTTGTCTTTTTTTGAATTTTCTATTAATTAAAAACTATTTATATTATTTATACTAATTAAACTATTTTAAATTACAAATAATACTAAAATGACTTAGAAAATTATGAAAAAATTTATAAAACTATTTTATAACATTTAAAAGCTAGGAAAAATATAAAAACTAGGTGTTACCTTATAAAAATTAATTATGCTATCTAAAACTTAATTATTGACTAATTATTAATTAAACTAATTTTAATTATAATAAATACTAAATTACAAAATAAAAATCTAAGAAAATTAATAAAAATACTTTAAAATAAGAGGAAATTAATAAAAATATAAAAACACAACTTACTTAATAAAAATCTAAAAATGAAAATTAAAATTAAATTATATTAAATAGAAACTATCAGTTATTTTTATGTTGTCTTTTCTGGATTTTTCTTTTACAAAACTATATTATACTTAAAAATAAACAACTTTTGTAAAAACAACTATTTTATAGCTTATTATTAAGCACTGTGGAAGCTTATTACTTCTACAGTTGACTTTTGTTGACTGAGTAAGCTAATAAGCTCAAATGAGCTTGTGTGGGGTCCACCTTGGTAAAACTTGGTTCCTCTAAGTTAATTGAACATGTATAAGCAAGAATAAGCACAAGTGGAACACTGAATAAGCCAATAAGCCACAATAAGCACTTGCTTATTTTGGACTGAGACAGAAAATGGGACAAAGTTCAATGGCAAATCTAAGTGGGGTCCACTGGGTTTCAGGTCAAACCCTTGGTCAATTAATGATCCCTGGTAGGAGGGGGGTTCAAAGAAACAAGTTTTGAGGTCTGGGGCCCACTGTGGTGGCCACAAATCACCACCAAAGGTGGTGATGTGGGTGAGTCTGCTGGTGCACAGGGGAATCCTTTGCCCTGCAGTTGAGTTTAGCAAGGTGTGGGGCCCACTAAAAAAATCTTAAAAATATAACTGAGATAGGATGATGAAGTTGAGGTGGTAGACTACTAAACCTCAAAAGCTCACAATCTAAATCTCACTACATAAATCTATAAAATTCCCACAAGATTTGAGAAAATCTGAGATTAGTAAAGTTTGACTTTTGATATAAACTTGAATTTTGACTAATTTGAGATTTGAGAGCTTCTAATTGATTAAGCTGATTGTAATAAGCTAAACTAAATCCAATCTAACCTAAAGTTTTGACTTATAAGCTAATGGGTGGGTTTGAGGATCACAAAATCCTTGACAGTTAACTATCAAGGGGTTTGTAATTGGATTTTGACTTATGGCTTAATATGGACTTGGTTCCTTGGCAATACTTACTTAATTAGACTAGGTAAGTATGATTAGAACTCAAACAACAATAAAAACCTAATAGAACACAGTGATTAACCAAGAACCAAACACCCCTTTATACTAAGTTTTACACTACAACTATGAATTTTACCCTTAAACCTACAATCTTTTTGTTTGAAACAGATACTAGTGATGATATAAAAGCTAAATAAGCCTAAACGACCATGAATAACAACAGTAACAAAAGAAAATTTCAAATGGCAAGATTGTGACTTACAATGGAGTTCAAGCTGAGAAAACAAAGAACCAACAACCAAGAACTGTAAACCACCCTAACAGCTTTCCACAAAGTTTCTAATACCCAATCAATCCAGAATACACCTTCTTCAATCTTAATTCTTCATTAACTCAGAATTTTTATTTTAATTCTATTTTTCTTTTATTTTTCTTATTTTTTTCTTTTATGAACTAACCAGCTAAGTGAGGTATTCTTAAGCTTATTTGAGCTTTTTCAGAGCTGATATGAGCTTATGAATTCAATAACAACAACAATTAACAACATACAAGCTTTTGGTGATCTTTGAAATTCATTGAAAATGCATAAACTGAGATAGCAATTGAAACCTGAAATTAATTACTTAAAAAGTTTAAGGATACATAAAAACAACTTAATTGATTTCTTAAAAGCTTTTGATTACACTAAGAAGCTAGAATTAAGTTACACGACACTAAGTTTTTGTTCTTCTGCTTCCTTCTCCTTTTTAATGGACTTCTAGGGTTTGTGGGACCCACTGGACCAATTCCCACCACTAATTAGAACCGTTGGATCACTGCAACTGATCCTAGCCATTTAAATGGCTTTTGGCGCCAAAAGTCGTGGGAGTACTGTAGAATGCGTGGGGAGGTTTTTTAGGGTTTTGGACAGTTGTGGAGGTGGAAGGGACAAGTGGGAAGAGTGGGTGGACAGGTGGTGGTGGTATTGGAGGTGAAACCATGGTGGTTTAGTAGCAGTGGTGGTGAGGTAGTATTGGGAGGGAAGGAAAGGCTGGGGTGGTTTTGGTGGTCAAACGGGGCGTTGACCCGTTTTTTATATTAAAGGGTGGACTGGGCTAGGTAGTGGGCTTGGGTTTTAAATAAAAAGGGAGTGGGCTATTGGTGTGTTGGGTAGTGGATTTGGATTTGGTGGTATAATAATAAAAGGATCCGTTTGGTTTATTCTTAGAAATTACACAAGGACCAAAAATGCAAATTGCTGAAAGTTGAGGGTATGATGTGTAATTTTCCAAAGTTTATCATAAGGGTTTAAATTGTCACATGTGAATAGTACAAGGGTATTTTTGATATTTTTCATTTTTTTTAAATACCCGGGGACTAAAATTGACAAACTACCAAACTTGAGGGACCAATCATGTAAATTCACCAAACTTCACACCAAGGACCATTCCTGCAAAAGATTAGTAGTACAAGGACCAAAATTGAATTTCTCAAAGTTTTTAACATCCCAGGGACCATTTATGTCAATTTGCAAAGTATAGGGACTAAACTTGTAATTTTGTGAAACTTTGCACCAAAGGACTAAATATGTAACTTTGTGATTAAAAAGGACATTTGGTGACTTTTTCATGTTTTTAGAATAACCAGGGACTAGTTTTGCAAATTTATGAAACTTGAGGGATTGAAACTGCCAATTATGCAAACTTTGTACGTTTTTCATCTGTTTTTGCATATTTTGCATTTGGAACATATAAAACACACATTTAAGATATTTTAAGTATTTTGATACATATTTGAGTGTTTTTGTATGTTTTGGCAGTTCAGATTGGTATAAAATGATGAGTATTTAGACACTTATCAATCCCCCACACTAAACTATTGCTAGTCCCTAGCAATCTTTTGAGAAAAATTTAATAGATTTGAAAAACTCTTTACCAAAAGCCATCACTTCTGGAGTAGCCAGATGTAAGAACTGTGGCACACCTGATAACCGTGTGATTTTGAGCAAATCACCAGCTGTCAACGGATTTGATTTGTCTTTACCAAAAGCCATCACTTCTGGATTAGCCAGATGTAAGAACTGTGGCACACCTGATAACCGTGTGATTTTGAGCAAATCACCAGCTGTCAACGGATTTGATTTGTCTTTACCAAAAGCCGTTTGCTTCTGGACTAGCCAACTCTTGATGGAATAGTCAACATCTTGGTGAGCTGATTACCAATTATGGTTTTTCTACTGCCTTTACCACAAGCCATAATCTTGCGGGCTAGCCAACTCATTCGCTTTATGGGATATGGCGAGTTGAGGTACCATACAATTTTGAGCAAATTGCAAGCCATCAACGGGTTTGAGATATCTTTACCAAGAACCGTTTGCTCCTGGATTAGCCAATCCTTATGTGGGTTAGACATGGCGGACTGATAACCATTTATTGCGTTCTAAGTGAGAAAAAATTTTAAAATTTTGGCTAAAATGAGGGTTCTTGATGGAACATGTGTTTAAATTCGTTAGAATAACGAATCTCCCCCCACACTTAGAACTGAATATTGTCCTCAATATTCAAAGTACCGGGTGTTAAACCGAACTTAGAACGTAAGAAGGAAATATTACTAGCCATTATTTTATGTGTATATACATACATATATTTTTTTAGATAAAACTTCTTAAATAGAAGCTATCACTATATTTACATTTTTTTTTAGAGATATTTACATATATACATCATGTGGGTTAGTATCTCCCCCACACTTAGGGTGAAAACCCTAAGTAAATGCTACTGTTTTTATTTACCGAGTCGCTAGCTTGACTCGACCCCGAATTAATTTGTCCATGGGGAAGCATGATGTGGAAGAGACAATCTACATCGGACTTTCATTCAAGATGTTTGGATAAACATTTGAAGCACGTGAAAGTTCCACATCGATGAGATATATAGAGAGACCCTAGCTCATAATTTATAAATGAGAATGTCGGGGTCAAAGATAATGTCTTCATTCCCGAAGGAGTGAAGAACAGGAGAAGCCACGGGATATATGAAGAAAAGAAAGAAAATCATGATAAAAATCATGACTAACTCTTCTTCCTCAATAGGAGAATTCATAGTTTCATGAATCTCCTCTTTTAAGTTCGTTTGATCAAGACATATTATGGGTATGTCTAGATCAAAATAAAAACTATCATACTCCGGTAGAGATATGATATGAGTGAGTTCACCGGAGAACTCCTCAAAGGTGAATGATTCGTATTCGGGATTGATTTGAGTGAGTTCATTGGGGAACTCCTCAATAGTAAATGATTCATAAACGGAAAGAGAATTATAAGAATGAGAAGTGGTGATACCACTTATCTTCTCTCCCGTTTGATCAAAATGGAACGTTTGCAATTCAGGAATAGAATCATTGATCAAAATCTCACTATCCTTGACGGGGATAGGAGATGAAATAGGCTCTTCATTAAAAGCCTCGATTCTAGAAATGAGAAGATTAGCATTTAATAATGTAAGACGAAGAGCTTCGTCTTGGATTATTTCTTCCTCATTCTCTTCTTCTGAGTTGACAAGCTCAGAAGGTAATTCCCCCACATAACTTATGTCTCCACAAGATAAAGAATAGTTCTCATCCAAATCAGAGAACATCTCAATATGATCATTTGGAAAGACAAGAGGGGGAGGAATATCACACACATGATCAAGAATTCCCTGTGACTCACTTGGGATTGAGACAAGGTTCTCAACACTAGACTTTATGAATTCGTCCGATTCCTTTTCAGGAACAGTGTCAAGATGCTCGTCCCCCATGCTCAGAGAGTGAGTGGGAACCTCGGGTGTGATAACATCATACTCAGGGAGATGAGAAGGACTAGCAGTAATGGATTCTACAAGTTCCATTATTTCTACTGCTGGTGATTCAGTTATATTCTTTTCTCCCTGTATATCCATGGAAGGAGTCTCAACTGATGAACTTGATGAGGTATCATCACTTTCATCATCCTCATCGAGAAAAACAGCATTTTGAAATTTGGTACGTGTTATAGCTGCTTGTTCTAAGACTAGTAATTCTTCCATGCTTCTTTCGTCTCTAGCAGCATGTTTTTCAGCAAGTAATTCCGTGATAGATTTATCACGAGAATATTGAGTGAGTGGAGACTGTGGGGGTGTGGATGTGTCAAAACCGAATGTATAAGAACTAGAACAATGTTCAGGTTTATAATACGGTTGACATTGAAAATCATCATGAGGACCCCCACAATGTACACAAGAAAAACTTGGTGCATTGACAGACGACATATTAGCCAACTCCTCCTTAATATCTTTAAGTTTCTTAAGAACCTCTATATAAGGGTCTTGCTGGATATGAGGAGTTGCTTGAATCATTTGGCACTGTGGAGGTGGGTCTTGAAACGAATAGTCGTAATTGTTACAAGGAAATGGATTCCTTGTTTGACAATCAGAGCTAAAGTGTGGACCTCCACAGTACTCACAACAGTAAAACTGTTGAGTCTGGCTTGGTGTATTTTGATATGAAGCATCATTGAGATTTGGATAATATGATTCTTGCTTGTATGAATGTGATGGGTAATTGTAAAAATTTGAGGAGTCGTTGAATGAGTTTTGATTAGGATCATAAGCAAATAAATTACTCGATCCACAAAACAAACAACTCCCGTCTCGAATATCATTACCACATTGGTCACATTTACACCAATGACATGGAAAACCGAAAAGCGGCTCACCACAACCGACACAAGGAACAAATTCTGGAGGTGGGACAAGTGGTGTGCTCTGAGAGCTAGGAATTTCCACCACTTCCGTTATGGTCTCGGGTTTTGGTTCTTGATAAACGTGAAGGTTGGGCAAGTTGTTCTTTTCAGTCACTGCCCTAAGCTCTGTATGTTTGCTTGACAAACTTTTAACCGTAAACCGTGAAAGATCAGGATTGATTCTTGAAGGTTTAGGAGCATTTGTGAGCTCAGGTTTTTGGATAACCGTAGGTTGGACGTATTTAGCACTTCCATCGTCAGAGGAAAGTACAAGGTCCTTTGTCACCCCGGTTTCTCGTTCCATTTCCCTCACTGGAGAGGGAATATGAATCGATGGTCCATCATAATCAACACGAATTCTAGACATCTTGGACAAGGTTTGAAGTTTTTCAAGCGCGAATAAGAATTCGGGTTCGATAGATGCCATAAGAATATAGAAGTTAGAATTAAATGGATAGAGGGTAAAGAGCTAAAGAATCAAAAAGAGTAAGAGGGAAAAGATGGTTATTTTTGTGGTTTTTAGATAAATATATTATAAAAATAAGAAAGAAAATATTTTTGGATTTTTGTTTTTGATGAAAATATGGACAAGGATGGATAAATATACAATGAGCGTGTATTCAGGTTTACTAATACGCAAAATCGTTTTAGAATAAGCGCACAACCTCCCCGGCAGCGGTGCCAAATTTTGATTCGCCTCAAACGGTCAGAAAATATTAACCAAGTTATGGTCAACAAGTCAAACAGCTAAGGCAAATGCTTCCGTGGAATACAGTGTTTCCCCGGGTCGTAATGTCCCAACGAGGTGTGCGATGTTTTATTAAAAACGAATCTGTGATCAGTGAATGTGAACAGGAAAGGTATAAGTGTGTGTGTGTGTGTGATTACACTAAGGTTTAATAACTTAAATAAACTATTAGAACGATTACGTAAAACCTAGATATCTAAAACGTATAAACGTACACTAAATTAAAAATCAGACGCGACTGCGTACTGAGAAAAATGTGAGTTTTAAGGAAAAATAAACTATAAGGGTTAAAAATGAAAATTCTATAAACTTGAACTTAAAATAAAATTAAATTAAAAAGAAAATTATTTTTTAGATTATTTTATTATTTATTATTAATTATTTAATTAAAAACTATTTAACTATTTAATTAAAACTAATTTATATCAAACTAAAAATTATAAATACTACAAATTAAACTAAAAACTTATAAAAATAACTTCTAAACTTAAATTAGAACTTGAAGAAAGTATAAAAAATAAAAATAAATATTTTTGTCTTTTTATGAATTTTCTATTAATTAAAAACTATTTATATTATTTATACTAATTAAACTATTTTAAATTACAAATAATACTAAAATGACTTAGAAAATTATGAAAAAATTTATAAAACTATTTTACAACATTTAAAAGCTAGGAAAAATATAAAAACTAGGTGTTACCTTATAAAAATTAATTATGCTATTTAAAACTTAATTATTGACTAATTATTAATTAAACTAATTTTAATTATAATAAATACTAAATTACAAAATAAAAATCTAAGAAAATTATTAAAAATACTTTAATATAAGAGGAAATTAATAAAAATATAAAAACACAACTTACTTAATAAAAATCTAAAAATGAAAATTAAAATTAAATTATATTAAATAGAAACTATCAGTTATTTTTATGTTGTCTTTTCTGGATTTTTCTTTTACAAAACTATATTATACTTAAAAATAAACAACTTTTGTAAAAACAACTATTTTATAGCTTATTATTAAGCACTGTGGAAGCTTATTACTTCCACAGTTGACTTTCGTTGACTGAGTAAGCTAATAAGCTCAAATGAGCTTGTGTGGGGTCCACCTTGGTAAAACTTGGTTCCTCTAAGTTAATTGAACATGTATAAGCAAGAATAAGCACAAGTGGAACACTGAATAAGCCAATAAGCCACAATAAGCACTTGCTTATTGTGGACTGAGACAGAAAATGGGACAAAGTTCAATGGCAAATCTAAGTGGGGTCCACTGGGTTTCAGGTCAAACCCTTGGTCAATTAATGATCCCTGGTAGGAGGGGGGTTCAAAGAAACAAGTTTTGAGGTCTGGGGCCCACTGTGGTGGCCACAAATCACCACCAAAGGTGGTGATGTGGGTGAGTCTGCTGGTGCACAGGGGAACCCTTTGCCCTGCAGTTGAGTTTAGCAAGGTGTGGGGCCCACTAAAAAAATCTTAAAAATATAACTAAGATAGGATGATGAAGTTGAGGTGGTAGACTACTAAACCTCAAAAGCTCACAATCTAAATCTCACTACATAAATCTATAAAATTCCCACAAGATTTGAGAAAATCTGAGATTAGTAAAGTTTGACTTTTGATATAAACTTGAATTTTGACTAATTTGATATTTGAGAGCTTCTAATTGATTAAGCTGATTGTAATAAGCTAAACTAAAGCCAATCTAACCTAAAGTTTTGACTTATAAGCTAATGGGTGGGTTTGAGGATCACAAAATCCTTGACAGTTAACTGTCAAGGGGTTTGTAATTGGATTTTGACTTATGGCTTAATATGGACTTGGTTCCTTGGCAATACTTACTTAATTAGACTAGGTAAGTATGATTAGAACTCAAACAACAATAAAAAACTAATAGAACACAGTGATTAACCAAGAACCAAACACCCCTTTATACTAAGTTTTACACTACAACTATGAATTTTACCCTTAAACCTACAATCTTTTTGTTTGAAACAGATACTAGTGATGATATAAAAGCTAAATAAGCCTAAACGACCATGAATAACAACAGTAACAAAAGAAAATTTCAAATGGCAAGATTGTGACTCACAATGGAGTTCAAGCTGAGAAAACAAAGAACCAACAACCAAGAACTGTAAACCACCCTAACAGCTTTCCACAAAGTTTCTAATACCCAATCAATCTAGAATACACCTTCTTCAATCTTAATTCTTCATTAACTCAGAATTTTTATTTTAATTCTATTTTTCTTTTATTTTTCTTATTTTTTTCTTTTATGAACTAACCAGCTAAGTGAGGTATTCTTAAGCTTATTTGAGCTTTTTCAGAGCTGATATGAGCTTATGAATTCAATAACAACAACAATTAACAACATACAAGCTTTTGGTGATCTTTGAAATTCATTGAAAATGCATAAACTGAGATAGCAATTGAAACCTGAAATTAATTACTTAAAAAGTTTAAGGATACATAAAAACAGCTTAATTGATTTCTTAAAAGTTTTTGATTACACTAAGAAGCTAGAATTAAGTTACACGACACTAAGTTATTCTACCTACACTAATACTTTTTGTTCTTCTGCTTCCTTCTCCTTTTTAATGGACTTCTAGGGTTTGTGGGACCCACTGGACCAATTCCCACCACTAATTAGAACCGTTGGATCACTGCAACTGATCCTAGCCATTTAAATGGCTTTTGGCGCCAAAAGTCGTGGGAGTACTGTAGAATGCGTGGGGAGGTTTTTTAGGGTTTTGGACAGTTGTGGAGGTGGAAGGGACAAGTGGGAAGAGTGGGTGGACAGGTGGTGGTGGTATTGGAGGTGAAACCATGGTGGTTTAGTAGCAGTGGTGGTGAGGTAGTATTGGGAGGGAAGGAAAGGCTGGGGTGGTTTTGGTGGTCAAACGGGGCGTTGACCCGTTTTTTATATTAAAGGGTGGACTGGGCTAGGTAGTGGGCTTGGGTTTTAAATAAAAAGGGAGTGGGCTATTGGTGTGTTGGGTAGTGGATTTGGATTTGGTGGTATAATAATAAAAGGATCCGTTTGGTTTATTCTTAGAAATTACACAAGGACCAAAAATGCAAATTGCTGAAAGTTGAGGGTATGATGTGTAATTTTCCAAAGTTTATCATAAGGGTTTAAATTGTCACATGTGAATAGTACAAGGGTATTTTTGATATTTTTCATTTTTTTTAAATACCCGGGGACTAAAATTGACAAACTACCAAACTTGAGGGACCAATCATGTAAATTCACCAAACTTCACACCAAGGACCATTCCTGCAAAAGATTAGTAGTACAAGGACCAAAATTGAATTTCTCAAAGTTTTTAACATCCCAGGGACCATTTATGTCAATTTGCAAAGTATAGGGACTAAACTTGTAATTTTGTGAAACTTTGCACCAAAGGACTAAATATGTAACTTTGTGATTAAAAAGGACCTTTGGTGACTTTTTCATGTTTTTAGAATAACCAGGGACTAGTTTTGCAAATTTATGAAACTTGAGGGACTGAAACTGCCAATTATGCAAACTTTGTACGTTTTTCATCTGTTTTTGCATATTTTGCATTTGGAACATATAAAACACACATTTAAGATATTTTAAGTATTTTGATACATATTTGAGTGTTTTTGTATGTTTTGGCAGTTCAAATTGGTATAAAATGATGAGTATTTAGACACTCATCAATTCCTCACTGACTCATACTCATCATTGAGTTTCATTAAAAATTGTACTAGCATAGATCTATTATCAATCTCAGTAAACTTCTCAACTAAACCACAAGAACACTCTTGCATCTTACCACAACTATAAGTAGGAACTCCATTCAGATTATGCAACTCATCCTAACATCTCTTTAGCTTATTGAAATAAGCAGCAATTGTAAGATTACCTTGACTTACATTGTTTAGTTCCCTTTGTAAATGATAGATCAATGGTCCATTGCTTTGACCATATCTTTCAGTGATTTCCTTCCACAACTCTGCAGCAGATTGTGCATACAAGAATGCCTCAGTCAACTCTGCAGTCATGAAGTTCAGTATCCAATAGGTTACCATATAATCACACCGTACCCATTTCTGATGATTCTCATCAGTAACAGTTGGCCTAGGAGTGCTTCCAGTTATAAACCCTAACTTCAATTTGGCACCCAACGCCATCTTAATAGTACGACTCCACCCTAGAAAATTGCTTCCATTGAACGGTGTATTTGTGAGAACCATACCAGGATGATCCGAATTACTGATGTACAAAGGATCATGAATGGAATTTGATGAATTTTGGGTGTTTGATCCCGAAGCGACATCGTTTTGGGAATTAGGGTTTGGAATCGCCATTAATGGAGGTTATAACGGTTTTGTAACAAATTTCAAGGAATTAATCAATTGAAACCCTAACAATCACAAAGAACAAAAATTTGAACTAATCAACACAACAAATTGATCTGATAGAACAAGAATTTGGGTGAATTAGGTTCAATTGATGAGATTTTGAAGCGAAAATAGTATTTGAGCGTGTTGCTCTGATACCATATGAACGCAGTGAATAATTGGGAAAATGAAAACTATTTCATTAATTTCTCAAATGAAAATGATGTACAGAGGTTGAATTTATACAAAGAATAAAATGCCTAACTGTCTAACAAACTTATTTACATAAGAGCCCCTCAACTATTCTAACTATTACAATGATAACTAAAATGTGTACAAAGTCAATAAGTCTACACTTAGTTAATGGTTTTGTTCACAAAATTTTGGAGCTAGTTTTGAAAGTATTGCGCTGTAATCTCTGGTTCAGTTGAAGCCTTTAACACATGGAATAGGAAAATTCAACGCATTCTTTGTACATTTTGCTTCCATGGACATTTTGTCTTATTGTTGTGTATTTTACCTAGTCGACTGGTTGTCACGCGTGACGCGTGTACTTCATGGATCAGCATTAAGGTACTTAAGTTTTTCAAAAGGTGGTAATGTTTTCAAAAGTATGCATTTAAACCTTTTAATCTATAATATCTGAATATACGCTGCCATTAATAACGGCATTTATAAAAAATACTCGCACCAAAACTAATTTTTAACTGGTTCTATGGCTTAATCAGTGGAACTCAACAGCCCTTGTGTTCCTTAACTAAATCAATGATGCCTTGAAATTACAGGTACCAAAATGGGTGGGTAAGGTGGATTTGGTAACAGGTTAAAATGGGAATTTTTTGGTATTTGTAGGTTGACCAGAAACAGCCTCTCAGTCCAACTTGTCAAAAACGGGGGGGGGGGGGGGGGGGGGGGGGGGGGGGAATACAACCGATTTCTGTTTTAAACATAATCAAAATAAAAGCTATTATATTAAAATATAAACTTTTCAATAAAGCAAATGAACCATTCCACCCATTTGAGAACCAGAAGAGTAAATAGGATGAAATTGCGACATCTTCCTAAAACATGTGTTCAGTGATTCTCTTAACACGGGAAACACCATAAAAACAAGTTTGAAAGGTTTACTGTACCATATAAGAAAGATAGTGACACGAGTGTGCAAACTCGCCAAACTCAAACAAAAAAGAACACAGATAAGTCATGTCTTAGTTTTTTTCTACATAAGAAGGATGATGATATTCAAATCATGTTTTTTAGTCAACACGGCAAAGTTTCTAACGCCAACTGATTCTCCTGAAAGAATCTATGCACATAAAAAAACAAGTGGCCCTTGCATCTCAATTTCTTTTTAGGATGTCAAAATACGAGGCAGGCTGCTTCGTCTCCACACGCAGTCCCTGAAAATTAATACATATATTCAAAAGAGTTCTTTTGCATTTTCATTCCTTAAATTCCACAGATTTTATATATCTATAAACCTCGAAAGCAGCAGCCAGACGCAATATTGTAGCTTCTGCCCATGGACGACCTATAATCTGTAATCCTATTGGAAGTCCTTGCTTATCATAACCAACCTACAAATGAATAAGTTCACCGCAAAACATAGGTAAATGATGATCTAAAGTGTTGCTACAGATGATATTCAATGTGTTTCCGGTTATTACTACAAAGAAACAGTAATTACTTACCGGTATAGAGATAGCTGGGAAACCAAGAAGATTTGCTGCTACGATAAAACGCATCAGATTACCTGAGAGACAAGATAAATAGCTTCACAATCATGTATTGGAAATTATATACTCCGTATGGCGTTAGCAGTAAATAGGTAATTCTTTAAAAATTTACCAACTGAGTTTAAGATGATGCAAGTTTATCTACTCAACTCACCTGTAACCTTTATATTTGACTCGCCCAACTCAAGTGCACTTTTGGGAATTTTAGGAGCCGTCATGCTAAAAAGAAGAAAAAGACACATCACATGAAACAAACTATTAAACCCCATGATTCCATGAGAACGAAAAAGATAATACGTTTTATACATATTTCATGCTTGAATGACTAATATCAGCAAAAATTACATAGATTCAATGTACACAAGGATACACTAGTGAAGCATACCCAGTAGTTGGAGTAACTATGACATCCACGTTCTTGAAAATCTCCGTGTGATAATACATAATCCTGCGCCTGCAATCGTATAAACATATATATAAATGCCACAACTTGTACCTGTTTATTAGTACCAGCACCAAAATATCTTAGTATTAAATTGTTAGCCTTACCTGAGGCGTTGGGCAGCGACATAATCTGCAGCTGTAAATGAGTTGAAAAGTGCAAAGTTAATGCGTGAATCCAATGTAAGTCTCGTACCCTTCCTATTAAAGATAAGAGGAAACATCTATTAGTTATAAACTGTATATAACTAATGTACAAAAAACACACACTAAACAAACTATAAACATACCCATCCTGAAGATCAGGAGTTAATGAAGCTGCTGCTTCAGAACCAATTGATACAACATGTGCTGTACGCATCTCGTCAAGCTCCGGTATTACAATCTCTACCACCTTCAACCGCCAAATTTGTAAATATTATACAAAAAAGAATATGCATGCATTAATATGAGAGTGCACGAGTCTTAAAATTACTTGTATAAAACATATTAAAACTTACTTTGCAACCATGCGTTTCTGAAAACATGCCAAGAGCCTCTTCGCATTTATTTGATATATCAGGGGAGAACACGTCGTGAAACCACTGCAGAACAACCACAAAGTGAGTACATAATATCCAAAACAGTTTCATGAAGAGTAGAAAATACAAAATGTAGAGGGACCCACCTCGGTATACTTTCCTAACCGCAATGATCCCAAAACACTGGAATTCTCATGTGATGATAGATCAGGCAAACAAGGGACGGACTGCATAAAATACACATAGATATTTACATTCCAACATAAATGAAAATTGTGAATCGATCAAGAAATGCGCATTTTGATTACCGGATGCAGACTGATTTTGTCAGCAGCAGAGGATCCTAAGATTGCTGCATAGCTGTTGTACATAATAAACCATACTAATAATTGTTAATATGCTAATGACAAATCCTGAGCATATGCGATATGGAACCTAAACATACAATTTAACTTACATCAGTATAATATCTTCAACATTGGATGCGATAGGGCCAATAATTTCTACAGTGCCTCCATCACATAATGCACTGCAGTATATGTTACGCCACTAAGAGGATCATTTGACCATTGACCAGGAAGCAAAACAACGAATATGAAATAGATAGCTAACCCTTTAATATCGGTGCGTCCATATGTTGTTTTCAAGCCCACAACACCACAAAGAGAAGAAGGAATACGAACCGAACCACCACCATCTGTTCCCAGTGCAGCTGAGCATATTCCAGAAGCTACAATAGCTGCTGGGCCTGATGAAGATCCACCCGTATATCTTTCCAGATCATGTGGATTTCTAGCAGTTCTGTTATGAATTTTTTTTGTATTATTCTGATTGTATAAGGAATAACTTATTGTTTTTTTTTGCCTAAAAGACGCCATATACACCTTACCCATAGTTTGGATTAACTCCGGTAGTTCCCATGCCCAATTCATGCATATTGGCTTTTCCAACCAATATTGCCCCACAGCTTCGTAACTTTGATACAGAAACTGCATCCTTCTTAACCTTTCTTACCTCATGAAGCCATGTTGTTGCACCTGTTCATTGTAAACTTGATATAAGCGATACAAATATTGAATTTATATATGTAAGTTGAAAGTTTGATGTAAAGTTATATACCATTAGATGGATGTGGATAACAATCTATATCATCCTTGATTGCCACAAATATACCATCTAATATTGACAACGGCTTTCCTGCAATATCCAATACCCAAAATTATCATTAAAGGTGCCAATTTGACCAATTTAAAGACAAATAGATCATTTTGAGTTACATTGATCTCAAACAGGTTAAGTGCCAGATAAGCGGTATATAGTTTACGATGAAATACATATAAATGAAAACGGGTCAAATGGGCTAAACGGGTGAAGTCTCCCAAAGGCTAGAGTGTATAAAGAATGCTGCATTCAAAAGATAGGTTGTCATCGAGATAATACATTCCATAATCATCTTTAACACATGAGTCTTTTATAAAGGACTAATAATTTGATTCAAGTTGACCCATAATACAAACCTACCTGTTTTGACCTGTTACCCAACCACCCATTATGCCACATCGAAAATCAACTAAGATGGGTGATGAGTTAGGTATCAAATTCAATATAATAACATAAGTACCTTCCGCAAACCGTTGTGTGGAAGCTTCAGCTTGCTTTCTTACATCCTCAGCATTGAAGGAAATCAGTAGAGGCGCTGGGGGCTTCTTATTACTAAACTCCTCAATTGCACAAATGACATGTTCTGCAACCTATTCAATGAATATGGACATACATCTTTTTTTCACATGATAAAAATGGATAAAAACAAGGGGTGACTCGTAGGCAACCTACCATTGATGGGGTTGTAAGCTTCTGCCTGTAAGAATACGCAAAATCACGAATCTTCCAGTAGCGAAATGGAGTTGAGTCTGAACTGTGGTTGCTAGCGGGGTCATAATGGGGAAGACATCTCACCGCCGATTCAACTCGATCTTCAGATTGTCCATCCTCTTTGAGAAATACCACCCCAGATTCTGGTTCTAATATCAGTTCAAACTGAATAGATTACTTCTATGCTTGTGGAATCGTTATTTGAGCTTGCAGAATCAGCTAAATTTATAGACAGAAATTATATGAAAAGGAGGTGAAACCTTGAGGAGGGAACTCAGGTCTGAACATTGGTGGTTCTGGTATCACAGTATCTCTTAACATCTGTTTAATATTCAATGTAAATGCGTAAATAATCACACATTTAGCTTCTATTTTCTAATTTCGTTAACCTTCGCTCAGAGCAATAGAACGTGTAACATGACTATAAGACTATCCTTGTTAGTATAGCACATCTGATCATTTTCATGTGTGCTTGTACTCTCATTCCTTGTTCAATAATATCATACATTAAAACCTTAACCAAGTGATATAGTCATGCAGGGTTTTTTTTTTATTATTATTATTATTATTATTATTATTATTATTATTATTATTATTATTTCAGGATAAAAACAGTGTCTAAGCTAAATTTATAAAAAAAAAAGAGATAAAGTCCTAGTATAAATATATGTTTTGACTTCTATGATCAAAGAAGTCATGCTAGGATGGATTAGTCTAAGAATTATTCTATTCAAATTTAAAGGGTGTTTGGAATTGCTTATTGCGTTTTTATACACCTTATAAGCAGCATTTACCGATTTTTGGGATTGCTTATTCAAACTGTTTATTTGAACTCTTATTATACACCACAATTGAGCAGCTTTAATAAGCAGTCACATAAAGATATACAGTTCATACTAAACATATAATACATATTTATTAGGATTCGAAAACTTATACTAGTTTGACCACACACCTGATTCATTTTATTCTGGTTCTTCAAATGACCAATGATCAAAGAACCAAGCAACGGCATTTCAACAAAATTCACGAAAAACTTCAACCATGAGCCAGTTATATGTGGAGCTACAAAACAAACCCAACATTTTAAACATCTCATTTTATTCAAAGTAGAAGAAAACATGACAAAAAACAAAAGACCTTCAATTTGGGCAGGATCATATTTGACTTGAGTCAAATCAACTTCAGTAACAGGCAACATAACTCTCTTGTTCTTCCCCATCTTCACGCTGACATTTCATCAAACATTACATGAAAAACCATAACCTTAAAAAATATATATATAACCTTAAAAAATGATAACACTTACATTTGATGATATTACAAAGGTTTAAAAACTTGGGTTTTTATTTAAATGATTGGTGTTATCGGATTTTATGATTGTATGCTAGTTTTTGTGTAGTATGCGTGTTGGGGTGTTATGAAAATTAATTTAAAATTATTATGGGTTGAATACGACGTCGTTTGGTTGGTTGGCTGATTTAGCTAAGTCTTGACTCTATTTATTATTGTCATTTATTTTTGGGATTTATGGTTGGGGCCGTCTGGAAAGACTATTTTGGTAAGAAATTATGGAAAAAGCTAGTTTAGTTGGAAATTTGATAAAAAGTGCATTATTTAAGTTTTCATACTTTCATTAAAAAACAACGACATCCTTGATATGTACATTTTCCACACTCTCTCTAATTCTCGACCACACAATTCCTCTATTTTCACATTTTATGATAAAAGTTCATTTAAACGATAAAAGGCGATAGCTTAAACTATACGTGCAAGCAAAGGCGAAGCTACATGCGGACCGGAAAGGGTCCCGGCCCCTTATGTCTAAACCCGTTAGTGTATTTATTTGCGATTTCATGTGTTAAAAATTTTTGTTTTTCATCTCGGCCCTCCCACTTAATGTGTTTCCGGAAGGAAAAAAAAAATTTGTTTCGGCCCTCTCATGAAAAATTTTTTAGCTCCACCACTGCGTGCGAGGCAGAGACGGATCTATAAAATTTTACTCGAGATGGCACACTTTGATAAATTAGTTTTTAGGAGGGCAAATTACAAAGAAAAACTAAGGGTGCATATAATTGAGGGAAAACACCCTTATGTTCCACAAAATTCTTATTTCCAACTTTAATACACAAAACTACAAAACACTTTTTTTTAGCCCTATTTTTCATTAAAATACCCCAAATCCGTTTTCGTCAGTTGTTTTGCGTTTTCGACTAATTTTTTACATTTTCGTTCATTTTTTACGTTTACGTCAAATTTTTTACGTTTTCGTCCGATTTTTTACGTTTTCGTCTGATTTTTTACGTTTTCGTTTTTTTAAGTTCTCGTCATATTTTTTACGTTTTCGTCCGATCTTTTATCTTTTCGTCTGATTTTTTACGTTCTCGTCCGTTTTTTTACGTTTTCGTCAGATTTTTTAAGTTTTCGTCAGATTTTTTTACGTTTTCGTCTGATTTTTTACGTTTTCGTCCGATTTTTTACGTTTTCGTCCGTTTTTTTTACGTTTTTGACATATTTTTACGTTTTCGTCAGATTTTTTACATTTTCGTCCGATTCTTTACATTTTAGTCTGATTTTTTACGTTTTCGTCCATTTTTTTACATTCCGTCAGATTCGTCCGTTTTTTACATTTTTTTCATATTTTTTTACGTTTTCGTCAGATTTTTCACGTTTTTGTCCGTTTTTTTTACGTTCTCATCATATTTTTTTTTTCATTTTCGTTAGATTTTTACGTTATCGTCCATTTTTTTTTACGTTTATGTCAGATTTTTACGTTTTTGTCAGATTTTTAATGTTTTCGTCAATTTTTTTACGTTTTCCTCTTTTTTACGTTTTTGTCCATTTTTTTACGTTTTCGTAAGATTTTTTACGTTATCGTTAGATTTTTCACGTTTTCGTCTGTTTTTTTACGTTTTCCTCTGATTTTTTATGTTTTCGTCAGATTTTTACGTTTTCGTCTGTTTTTTACGTTTTCGTCAGATTTTTTATGTTTTCTTTTGATTTTTTACCTTTTGTCCGTTTTTTACGTTTTCGTCATATTTTTTATGTTTTCTTCCATTTTTTTACGTTTTCTTCCGATTTTTTATGTTTTCATCCGATTTTTTATGTTTTCGTCTGTTTTTTACATTTTCTTTTGATTCTTTACGTTTTCGCATGATCTTTTACGTTTTCGTCCGTTTTTTAACGTTTTCGTACGTTTCCTTACATTGTCGTCCATTTTCGATTTTATTTACGTTTTCATTGGGTTTTTTTACATATTCATCCGTTTTCGCTCGTTTTCTTATGTTTTCGTCCGTTCGTTTATGTTTTTTACGTTTTCGTCTATTTTTTACGTTTATTTACATTTACGTTTTTGTTAGACGAAACCTAAAAAAACATAAATGAAAGATGAAAACATAAATGAAGATGAAAACATAAAAATCAGACGAAGATGGATGTAAACGTAAAAAATCGGAAGAAAACGAAAAAATAGGAAGAAATCGTAAAAAAAATATTAAAAAATGGACAAATGTATAAAAAAATCTGACGAAAACGTTAAAAACATATGGAAACATAAAAAAAATAAAAAATAAAAAAAAAACGTAAAAAATCTGACAAAAACATAAAATAACAGACAAAAGAGTAAGAAAATGGACGAAAACGTGAAAAATTTGACGAAAACGTATAAAAAATGGACGAAAACATAAAAATGGGACAAAAATGTAAGAAAACCTTACGACAATGTAAAAAATGGACAAAAACGTAAAAAACAGACGAAAAGGTAAAAAAAACTGACGAAAACGTAAAGAAACAGACGAAAACAAAAATATCAGATGAAAACTAACGAAAACGTAAAGAAACGGACGAAAACATTAAAAATCGGACGAAAATGTAAAAAATAAACGAAAATGTAAAAAAATAGACGAAAACGTAAAAAGACTGAAGAAAACGTAAAAAAAACTGACAAAACTGTTAAAAAATTTTGACGAAAACGTAAAAAAAGCGGACGAAAACTTAAAAAATCTGACGAAAATGTAAAAAAACTTATAAATACGTAAAAAAATCTGACGAAAACTTAAAAACTAGACGAAAACTAAAAAAAACAGACGAAAATGTTATTTGATTTTATATTTTACTTTTTTAATTCTTTATTTTCTCCTACTAGATTTTTTTAGTTATTTGATAATTTAGTTGGTTAGTTTATAATATTTGTTTTTGTGTTTTGAAGATATTTTTATAATATTACTAAGGTGAATAGTGAATTAAGATATAAAACAACAATATTTAAACATGTTTTCTAGCTTTGCAAAATGGAAAACACAAACACATGTTTTTCAGACTAAACGCGTTTTCTAAATTTTTTTTTAATGTTTTGTGGAAATCAAACTCCCCTCCCTTTTCCTACAAAACAATAAATAAGAAATGAAAGAAAATGTTTTACAACTAAACGCCACCTAAATATTTTCAAAAATTTACACTACAACTTTTTTTACTAGGGGGCACCTGCCCCTTGTGCACCCCTTTATCTCCACCCATGGTGTAAGGAGAGTTATTTTATTTTCTACCCCCCCCCCCCCCACCCCCCATATGTGAATAGCGAAGACTCATCTTCACCATTCATTTAAAAAATGGCTGATATTAAAAATATTTTGATATTTCATTTATTTTTTATAATTTAAATATCTCATTAATCGTTAATCGGTAGACAAAATAAATTATACCGTCACGAACAACATTTAATTATCTTTCTATAAACGTGCACTTTGATATACTTTCGACAAACTTCTTTTTTTACATTTTTTGTTTTTTATTCTTCATTGTTGAAAATAGAATGAGAAATGACATATGATTAAACACTAATATGAATATTTTAATAGAATCATATGTGATTTATAGCAGTTCATTTATGAAAATCACATGTGATTGAGATTAGGTGTGGGAAAAATTACATGATACGTGTTTGAAAAATCATATGTTATTTTATTAGAAATATCCAAATTGGTGTTGATTTCTCATGCAAATATATATATATATATATATATATATATATATATATATATATATATATATATATATATATATATATATATATATATATATATAAATGTCAAGTATTTTTACCCATATGGTTCTCAGGTGAAATTATTTCGCCATTTGAGCTTTAAATCCCATCACTTTTTCTTTTCTATTTTCCCATCACAACTGCCACTTCTATCTCTAGAAATGCAATATTTTTTCTCTCATGTATTCATCTTCTAAAAACACATGTCAAGTTCTAATACAAGATACGGTTTAGAAAAACAATTCATTTTTCACATGCACTCACTAAGACCACCGAGACCTAGTCATGGGCTAAGAGGGATGGCAACGGGGCGGGGATTATCGGGGATCGTATTTACCATCCCCGTCCCCGTTTCTCACTCCCCATCCCTATTCCCGCCTCCATCCCCATCGGGGAATAGTTTTACATCCCCATCCCCATCCCCAATGGGGGTCGGGGATCCCCACGGGGATTTGGGGATTTTCTGGCCTTATGAATTGAGCATAAAAATTACATAAGTAATCGAAAATATAAAGAACTAGCCTATCAATGTCTTAAAAAGCATACATTGTACATAGTTAGATCAATTAAAATAAAGTATCATAAATACTGAAACATCACATATAAAATACAAATAAACTGCATCGAATGTGTATATTCAGATAAAATATTGGTAGAATAATATGCATTAGTGCTTAACATTTTAAAAGTATTTGATCCACTAAGGGTTCGTTTGGTAGGACGAAATGAAATGTAAAATGAATGGAATGATCAATGTAATGGAATAAGTGGTGTAATGTAATGAGTCATTATCATTATTTATCATGTTTGGTTTGTTTGATAAGACGTAATTGAATCATAATAAAAAGACTAAAATGCCCATTATTAATGAGAAGTTTCATTAATATGGTTAGTTAATGATGGAGTTTTATGTAATTTTAATTCCATTACGGGATGTAATGAAAAAAAAGTAGGGGCCCCCAAAGGAATGGTTTTGGTGTAATGAGTCATTCCTTGTAATGAATTATTACATTACATAAATATAAACAAACAACATTTTCTTATTCAATCGTAATAATCATTTCCATTCCCTCTTTAATTACGACATACCAAACGCTACGTAAATGTCACATATACATACATATATACTTCAAGTATAATACTTCTCACTACTCACTAACATATAAATATACAAGTACATGTGGTATTAATATACATATAACTTATACAGTGTATACTTATACATTAAAAGTTCGGGTTCGGGTTCGGGTTCGGGTTCGGGGTCGGGGATTTTTGTCATCCCTATCCCCAGTTTTATAATTCAGGGATTCCCCGTCCCCATCCCCATCCCCATACCCGGTCAACTCGGGGATTCCCCAGTCAAATCGGATTTGGGGATCGGGTCCCCATCGGGTACGGAGTTTTTTGCCATCTCTAGGTAAGGAGAACACGTCCTCCTTGTGACACCCCACTCAACGAAGTCGCGTCTTGGCAGAAAATAGAGGATTCAGTGGTCCCAAGGCTGAGTTGTGGAGTGTTGTTGTAGTGTCTGTGTGTGATATTTTGGTTTTTGTGTTGTATAATGGTGTTTAAGTGAGGTATGTTTTGGTGATAAAGCTGATTGTCTTATTATGTTAATTTGATTGTGAAATTAGTTGTAGAGAAAAAATTAATATAGCGCTAAGATAATGATGATGAAGTTGGCTGTGCGGTTGTCTTGGATAGCCTTACAATCAAGAACCCAAATATAAACTAATGCCACAGTAAATAAATATTCCCAAATGAAAATTACTAATTACATAGTGATGTTTTCAGTTTCCTAATTTAATTTACGGTTTTATTATAAGAAATATAATAACTACAATTGCATTGTAGCCAACTCTTTATAATTTGTGTTATGATTTGTAGGTTCCTAAGCTTTTTTGTGGTTCTCTGAACTTTTTTTTTTTTTTTTTTTTTTTTTTTGTAAATTCCTCACTTATTTCTTATGTAATTTATATGAAGTATTGTAACTAATTGGTTACAAAAATTTTCATTTATCGTTTTCAATGGTAACATACATTCGTGTTACATCAAATGTGATGATGTTTAAAAAATAAGACAATTGATATATGCTTTATAAAGATGTACGGTAAGATTTATAACTAAATGATAAGTAGCAAATTTTAAAAAAGGCATTTCAATGTGTCTCTCCCTTTTGCTCCAAAAAATAAAATAAAAGTGTCCCTTGTTCTCCATTTCTAGATTCTACCATCAAATTTTGGTATATAAGTCATGTATTCATCAGTCAGTTCTGACTTGTCTACAGGCCATGGGTGTTGATTTTGTTTGGTTCATAATTTGCGTATGAATTAACTATACCAAAAACAAATGTAGATCTTATCTTTCTCTCGTATGATCTGATCCGACTTCGTTTAATGTTGCACCAGCTGGAATCTCATTTTTGCATCGTCGATTAATGTTTATGGAAACTCAAGTTTGTCATTATTTTACCATGTAAAAACCCTTTACCAAAAACACAAACTAGTCACATGTTTTTTTAACAAATTACTTTGCTGATAGAAATTTGGATCCAACCAAATAGCTTGATTTTTTAATCATTAGGCTGGCTTAATAATCATATGAATAAATAATCACCTTATTATCTTTAAATGCACAGGCATTAACAAAGGTTCCTTGAATTTAACACACACCAACTTGCTAAAGTTTGAATGCAGAGATAAACTAGCATACCATGAAATAACACAAATTATCAAACCACGACAAAAACAACAATAACTGAACCAAGCCTACAAGCTTCAAAATCTCATTAAAGAATTTCGTTCAAAAATGTATTTGGTTCCCAAATTCCAATGGGCAATAGCAGCCATATAATGTAACAAAATGGTAATTATTCCTACTACAAACCGCATCTCGTCATGATAGTTTCTTAGATACAAAAACTGTGGATAAAATTGTAGTCATAGAAGAAGATCAAATGAAAGGGAAGAAAAGATGTTACTGGTAATTCTACTTCTTTACCTCCTCGTATTCTGCCTCGGGAGCTTGTTCACCACCTTGTGAGCCTGCAGATCCTGAATCTGAACCCCCTCCTGAGCCTTTTTGCATGTGTTCTCCAATCTTAGATTGTGCCTTGTTTGCAGCATCGATCCAAGCCTGAATCTCGGCAACATCCTCACTACCAGAAGCTTTCCTCAAATCAGCCACAGCATTCTCGATTTCAGAAATGACTTCACTGGGAAGCTTCTCTCTGTACTCGTTCAAGTTCTTTTCGACGCTGTAAATGGTGGTGTCAGCAGTGTTCTTGGCATCAATGAGATTCTTCCTTTCAGAATCCTTTTGGGCATGAAGCTCAGCATCTCTAACCATCTTCTCGATCTCATCATCTGAGAGTCCTCCTGAAGACCTGATGGTGATTTGCTGTTCTTTACCAGTGGCCTTGTCTTTTGCGGAGACAGTGACTATGCCATTTGCATCGATGTCGAATGTTACTTCAATTTGAGGCATGCCTCTTGGGGCAGGAGGAATACCCATAAGATCAAACTCTCCCAACATCTTGTTGTCGGATGCCATTTCACGCTCACCTTGTAGAACTTTGATACCCACCTGAGTCTGGTTGTCAGCCGCTGTTGAGAAGGTCTACACAAACAGAAGCACAAATTAGCCATAAAAAACAGCAGCAGCAAACATAAATGCTTTAGCCATCTCGACCCATCTATTTATTAATTAACCGATAGATCAAGGTTATGTCTGACCTCTACAAGCAAAAATAGAAAGGAAACTAATGTCTCACCTGACTTTTCTTGGTTGGGATTGTAGTGTTTCGGCTAATCAACTTGGTGAAGATACCACCAAGCGTCTCAATACCAAGAGATAGAGGAGTCACATCAAGTAGAAGCAGTTCCTTAACATCACCACGAAGGATACCACCTTGGATAGCAGCTCCCATGGCCACAGCTTCATCGGGGTTCACCCCTTTGCTTGGGGTCTTTCCAAAGATTTCTGTAACGACTTCCTGAACTTTAGGTACGCGGGTCATTCCACCGACAAGAAGAACTTCATCCACTTCCTTGACTGTGACTCCAGCATCCTTCACGCAGTTCTTGCAAGGGTTCTTGGTCCTCTCGATCAGGTTGTTTACTAGAGCCTCAAATTTGGACCTTGTCAAAGTGATGTTCAAATGCTTAGCACCGGATGCATCAGCTGTGATGAAAGGCAAGTTGATATCAGTTTGGGTGGTGGATGAAAGCTCTATTTTAGCTTTCTCGGCAGCTTCCCTAAGTCTCTGAAGGGCAAGCCTGTCCTTCGTCAAGTCAATTCCCTCTGTTCTCTTGAACTCACTAACCAAAAAGTCCAACATAGCATTATCGAAGTCCTCTCCTCCAAGGAAAGTATCACCATTTGTCGCTTTTACCTATAAAAACAAAATAATTACCACATATCCACTTCAACAGAAAGAAAAAAACAAAGATGATCACCAAACAGGCCACATACCTCAAAAACACCGTTAGATATCTCCAAGATGGAAACATCAAAAGTACCACCACCAAGATCGAAAACAGCAATAAGACCCTCTTTATTATTCAAACCATAAGAAAGTGCAGCAGCAGTTGGCTCATTGATGATCCTTTGCACATCTAGACCAGCAATTCGCCCGGCATCCTTAGTGGCTTGTCTTTGTGCATCATTGAAGTAAGCTGGTACAGTAATAACGGCCTTGTTGATAGTCTTTCCAAGATATGCTTCAGCAGTTTCCTTCATCTTGGTAAGAACAAATGCACCGATCTGGCTAGGTGAATACTTCTGTCCATTAGCCTCGACCCAAGCATCTCCATTTGGAGCCTTGACAATCTTATATGGAACCATTCCCATTTCTTTTTGGGTCTGGGAATCATCAAAACGTCTCCCAATCATACGTTTTGTACCGAAAACGGTGTTTGTTGGGTTAGTGACTGCTTGACGTTTCGCAGGAGTTCCCACAATTAGCTCTCCTTTTTGGTTGAAGGCCACAACTGATGGAGTTGTACGTGCTCCTTCAGCGTTCTCAATAACTTTAGCGGACTGCATATGACAACAAAATACTTAATCTTTAACAAATATCCAAAATAAAAACAAGTATAACCTTTCAAAAAAACTGAAATACAGATGTTACCTTGCCCTCCATGACTGAAACACAAGAATTTGTGGTTCCCAAATCGATACCAATAACTTCATTTCCTAAAGGCCTTGAACTGTACAGTAGATGTCAATCAGCCAAGATACAAGAAGATAAAAGCATACAGTTGCAAGATATTGAACATATAGTACCTGAACGGTCTGGCAAGTACACCCAATTTGTGACTTAGATATGACCCACTCGTTGTCTGGGCTCCAGTAAACTGCAAGAACAGTAAAACTCAATCAACTAACTCTGCTTTTGCAGTAGCACGAAATACAAATCTCAAAGTCAACAAACTCAGCTTTTGCATACGAACACATAAAAGCCAAGAAAAAATTGCTACTTTTCAGTACCTCATCTACTAACAAAAAATTCCTCGTAAAGAAAAAGCCAATGATCCAACACTCATTATATAAATCTTACAACAATATACCACTTCCATCTACATTCAGAATCCAAATACCAAATAACTACAAATCGAGCTACCCCTTTATTAAATATACACAGTATACAAAAAATTACCATCAAATATTTCTCCTAATAGCATGGTAAAATTACCATGAGTATTCCACTTCTGCAACGCAAATAGCTAATAAACATCATATAGAGAAACTATTAACATTAGCATGATACGCAATTGATCTGTCTCAGCTTTATACAAACCAGTCAACTGACTAAACAAAACAATAAATTGCAAATCTAGCTACTATTTAGGGGGTGTTTGTTTCTGCTTATATATCTGGCTTATGGCTTATTTGATTTTGGGCTTATGTTTCATAAGCTCACTTTTTGTGGCTTATTATGGGCTTATACAAGTTTATTATGACTTGAGAAACTTATATAAGCCGAAAAGTTTTAAAATAAGACACAAAAAGTGACCTTATGAAACATAAACCCAAAACCAAATAAGCTATAAGCCGGCTATATAAGCCAAAACAAACACCCCCTTAATCAAAAAATGAAACAATCCTACACACACATAATACTATAAAATCAATACACAAATAAATAAACTGTTTAATTTTAAGCATATCATTAACTCGATGCAAAATGATCAATTAAAACTCCAGTAACACATCAATCCTAAACACAAACTAATGATGTCATCGAATCAACAAACATAAGATGATATAAGCATAGATCTAAAAAAGCAAAAATGGTAAGTAAAAAAAGTGGAAATGAGAAGAGGTGGTCGTACGGATCTGAAGGCGGAGATAGGAGCGGAAGCAATGTCACGGCGGCGTAAAGATCTGAGCAATACGGCGGTGGCCATTGGTGGGAGGTTGTTTTTCAGGGTTTAGGGTTTTGGAAAAATGAAAGACAAAATATAAAAAGAGAAATGTGTGGGGAGAAAATGGGCTGCGTGTAAGTGGGTGGGTGGGTGTGGGGTTATGTACTTATGTTTAGGTTTTATGAACCTTCTAGATTCTCTCATTTGGCTTGGGAAACAAGAAAATCATGACTTTTATTTATTCATGAAATGAAGAAAAATAAAATGTTACTCCGTATTTTAGTTAAGCAAAATGATATTTTTTTTCCTGACATTTGTTCTTATTTAATTTATTGAAATGAAGTAGAAATGAAAGTTGTTAAAACCAAAAAATGTTGGATTAAAGTTAATACTAATCATTTTCCTATATAATAAAGGTTAATTGTTTGAGAATATATATATATATATATATATATATATATATATATATATATATATATATATATATATATATAATCCGGTTCCATTGAGAAGACTTTTATATTGAGAAGGTTGAGAAGAGATCTTGGTCATTCAATTTGAATCATTTAATTAATTATTTAAAATAATGATAAAGGTAAATAGGTAATTAGATTTAAGTAAAGCTTTAATTGAAATTGAAGGCTCTTACAATTTAAATTTCATAACTGCTACTACTAAAAGAATGGTATTTTTGTGTTTCAAACGTTAATGGTTTCTTTACTGTCATTTTCTATTCAATCACTATTTATGTTAGATAATCAATATTATAACTTTGTAGTAACTTGAAGATTAACAATGAATCAAAGATGGATTCACAAATATTAATTTATAACTAGAAGAAACCATATTCTTATATATTTTTATTGAATCATATATATGTGAATCGTTGAGTTGATGAATCACTGAATATTGCATCACTAACGGGCTATGATATCATTAAATCATTATATATATACTAAAAGGTAAGAGGTTACTGTAGCAAGCACTGTGCTTGCTACAGTGTTTGCTACAAGTATTAACGGTCGTTAGTTATTTAACTGCTGCTAACTAACGACCGTTATTTTTAACATTTAAAAAAAAATGTGTACGCACTTTGTCTTTCATTTCAGTGGTTCATTGCAAATTTAATCCTCAAATAATTTACATAAATGGTCCTTCATGTTATACGTCAATTGCAAAGTCAGTACTAGGTAACTAACTTCACGTTAAGTAGCTAACGGCAACAAAAAAATTCCGCAGCAACGCGCGGGTACCAAACTCGTTAGATACTCATTCATCAATAACTATGCTATTTTTTTTTTTTAATTTTGAATCATATAAAAATTGGTGAATCATTAACAAATGTTAGTGATTCGTCTTAATCTTATACGCATTATTATATACACATTATTGATAATCATAGAAGTCCGATGAAACATTCTCTTACTTCATGATGACGTCAGTTTTTGTGAATCGCAAAACTAGACAACTGAATCATAAATAAATATATGCATGAATTCGTAAGATATTAGATACTCATTCATCAATAACTATGCTATTTTTTTTTTTTTTTTAATTTTGAATCATATAAAAATTGGTGAATCATTAACAAATGTTAGTGATTCGTCTTATTGTCTTAATCTTATACGCATTATTATATACACATTATTGATAATCATAGAAGTCCGATGAAACATTCTCTTACTTCATGATGACGTCAGTTTTTGTGAATCGCAAAACTAGACAACTGAATCATAAATAAATATATGCATGAATTCGTAAGATATCTATTGGTAAGTTGTACTCATGATACATGCAAGGTGAATATTAACATAATTATTTTCCTATAGCAGTTCTCAGTTTCTCACACCTTAGCACAATTAAAAAAAAAAAAAAAAAAAAAAAAAAAAAAAAAAAAAAAAAAAGTTTAATCAATAGCAATTAATGAATCATTGCTTAATCAGAGTATGTTGTAACAAATGTAATTGTTTGAGTAATCTTACATTTTTTAATATAAATTGGAGGATCAAAAGTGATGTAGATATACAAGAAACAAAAAGGGAATCATCCAAAAAAATTGTTCTCGAGGCTAATACAGAAGAAAACGGTTACATTATAAAATGTATTAAATGAATCACAAAATTAATTAATGTAATTGTAAATGTTCAACTTTACCCTTTACTTGGTTTGATGAGATGAAAGGTTAAAATTACTTCTCAATCTTCTCAATCTCAAACTCTTTTCAATCGATCCGGATTCTATATATATATATATATATATATATATATATATATATATATATATATATATATATATATATATATATATATATATATATATATATCTTAACTACTTATAATGTAGATTTAGTCAAAGGGAAAAAGTGGAAAACTGAAATTTCAGTCAATCTCCATTTTGCCCGTCTATACTACAAGGGTGAGAGAAAATGAATTGTGTAATTAATTCTCTTATTAAAACACCCCATAACTTAAAATTACAATAATTTATTCATATGGTACAACCAATTAAAAGCATCTATATCAAATTAAAAACAATCAATTAAAACACCCCTTACTAAAAAAGTACAATAAAATTTTCACAATATACAATTTAAACAAGCTTCAACATAATATAAAATATAAAATAATTAAACACACTAATTAATGTTATTTTTAAAACACCCTAAAATGAAAAGTATATGTTATTATACACATTATACAAATTAATAAAACACACAAAACTTTATACAAGCTAACAAGTTGATGTTGCATATAGTTTTGAAAACTGGACCGGACCAACGGGTTCAACTGGGAAAAACAAATAGTTTTGAAAACTGGACACGACGGGTTCAGTTATTAAAAGCATGACTCGGTTTAAATCGACCCGTTTTTCGACCGGAACGGTTCAACCGGGTTTCAAAACATTATGTTGACATGAGCTTAAGTATCAAAGTCAATAAGTCAACACATTTAGTAACTGATTTTCATATCAATTTGGGCGGGAAAATCTTTTTTAAAAGTTAGAGGTGGCAAATCTTGCCTAATTTGTAATTTTTGAGCGATTTTTGACACTTTTTTAAAAGTTTGGGTCGTTTTTTTGCCCCTTGCATTTATTTGATGGGCTCTTACAGGTAAAAGATAAAAACAGATATTATTAGATGGGCTTTCGAATCACACAATTCAACTTTCAAGCAATTACTATCATTTTTTTTTTCCGACCAATTCACTTGTCACTGGTAACTATAAAACATTCCAACTATTTTAATTTTAATTTATCTCATTTATTAACTATTTTATGCATAATTATTTAAAACTCTAATTAATTGATAGATATATTTAATTAGTTGCATTTTTATTCATTTGTCCAAGCAGATTTTCTCAAATTTGCAGTCAGATTTATTTATTTATTTATTTATTTTAAGAAAAAATAAATAAATATAGTTAAGACTTAGATGTTTGATCTTTTTTTACAAGATGAATTAAAGGGGTTTTTAGGACTGTTCCGAATGTTTTTAATAGTTAAATTATAATTTGCTCGTTTTAGCCCGTGCCTGTTTGGCCCGATTTATAATATCGCAAGGGGCAAAAAACGCCCCAAACTTTTAAAAAAGTGTCAAAAATCACCCAAAAATTACAAATTGGGCAAGATTTGCCACCTCTAACTTTTAAAAAAGATTTTCCCGCCCAAATTGATATGAAAATCAGTTACTAAATGTGTTGACTTATTGACTTTGATACTTAAGCTCATGTCAACATAATGTTTTGAAACCCGGTTGAACCGTTCCGGTCGAAAAACGGGTCGATTTAAACCGAGTCATGCTTTTAATAACTGAACCCGTCGTGTCCAGTTTTCAAAACTATTTGTTTTTCCCAGTTGAACCCGTTGGTCCGGTCCAGTTTTCAAAACTATATGCAATATCAACTTGTTAGCTTGTATAAAGTTTTGTGTGTTTTATTAATTTGTATAATGTGTATAATAACATATATTTTTCATTTTAGGATGTTTTAAAAATAACATTAATTAGCGTGTTTAATTATTTTATATTTTATATTATGTTGAAGCTTGTTTAAATTGTATATTGTGAAAATTTTATTGTAATTTTTTAGTAAGATGTGTTTTAATTGATTGTTGTTAATTTGATATATATGTTTTTAATTGGTTGTACCATATGAATAAATTATTGTAATTTTAAGTTATGGGATGTTTTAATAAGAGCATTAATTACACAATTCATTTTCTCTCACCCTTGTAGTATAGAAGGGCAAAATGGAGATTGACTGAAAATTCAGTTTTCCACTTTTTCCCTTTGACTAAATCTACATTATAAGTAGTTGAGATATATATATATATATATATATATATATATATATATATATATATATATATATATATATATATATATATATATATATAGGGGAATGTTATTGCGAGAACTTTTTTAAAGTTGTAAAAATGAGAACTATTCTAAAATACTATTAAAACATTGATACATAACTATTTTAGCAAAGATGCACCAAAATATTATATATTAATACAAGTTAACATTAAATCGAATAATAACCGACTCATACATGAGAAACGGATTACTGATACACAATTAAAATTTTGATACATATACATTAAAATCTCAAAAAAAAACTAATTTCTTATACATAAATTGATACACCTAATACACGACAACCACTAAAAACTTGATACACAATACTAAACCTTGATACACATTACATGTTGAATCAAAGTGTATCACTTAGTTTACGTCAATTTTTATAAGAAAACCCATCAAATATTTAACAATTTTAGTTGTAATTAATTATGTTTTTATTATCTTTTAAGTTGAGTGTCATTTGTGAGATTTTGGTTGGTTCTCATTTTTACAACTTTAAAAAAGTTCTCATTTGATCTCAATTCTATATATATATATATATATATATATATATATATATATATATATATATATATATATATATATATATATATATATATAGCACAAGTGTGATTGCTATTCTTAGAGGCAAAAATTCTTCCAAAATTATAAAAGAATAACACTTGGAAACATCACTACTAATAGAAAGTTTTAGAAATTTTTTGAAAATAAATTCGGTTCATTTATTTAAGGAAAAATCCCTTCAAACATGAAACATATCATAAATCAATTCAGAAATTTCAGATTTCTTCGCCACAATTTAAAAACCAAATTCAAAATCACATCTCTCCATTCTATCAGAAATCAACTAGATAGGTAATTGTTATTTTCAAATTGTGATCCGATTCAATAAATTAGGTTAGCTGACACTTTCAATTTATAATGAATTAGGGATTAGTTATGTATCCAATTGTAGATCAATTGTTTTTTTTTTTCCACAAAAATCCTTAATACATCCATGAATTGATAATTTATCAACTATATTGTGAATCTTATTGTTTAGGGCAAAAGGCTAAACAAAGTCGGTTTGATTCGACTGTCAAATTGGAGTATAAAACTCATCTTCACTGGTAAGAATATGTTTTCATTTGTGATAGTTGTAACCTATATAATTATGTAGTGTTATTAGAATTCGATGATGATGACTAGGTTGTCAATCAAATAGTGCAAATATCATATTTTTATCCATTGTGTATCAATGTTTTCAGATTAAGATTTGAGGAATGCTATGGAATGGACATGTAATGATTAATTTTAGTTATCATGTCTTATTGAAAAGGTGTTTGATGAAGTGCCTAACAAGTGCTTGATTTTATGCTTCTTAAGAGATAAAAGAGTATGGAAGGTATAATGGTCCTCTCCTTTTTCTTATATTAAAAGTTAAACATTAAGAACTAATTATGAAGGGGGTTGGGCGTGCGTATACAAGTTCCTAATGGTGTGACTTCAACGTCATAGGTGAAGTGTGGTAACGAGTGAGCTGGAGTTCAATTCCATGAGCTATTGCTATCAACATAGGTGGCCTGCTTCAGGTTTATATTCATTAACATAATACAATTGAAGGTATCAAATAAGGATTAAATTACATAAGCTAAGAACCAAGTTTTTTGGATTAGGATAAAAAAAAGTCGTTTATCATTAGAGATTTTACAAATCATCAATGTCAACGATTTTAGCAGATCAAAAAGCAATACTACTTATCTCAAAATTAAAGTTCTTATCTTTTGAATCTTGCATTATTTTTGTATATTTATGTAATGCCTTGGTGTTGTATTTAGTCCTAACTAATTATGAAATATTAATGATTGTGCTTTATGTGCAAGGTAACGCTTGGAAGACTTCATCAGATCATCTTCCAAATACGTAAATAGCAGGTAGGATCATATCATGAGAGAAATTAGTTATTCTATTACTAAGCGTACTTTAATCATATCTCAAAAACCTCAACACTCATAGTCTGATACGCAAACCTAAATAGCAGGTACATGCAGTGAAGTACCAAAGCCGGTAAATACACTAAACTCCGGTGTATCTCGCCCGCCATCGTGCTAGAATACATAGCCACGAAGGTATTGATTTCCAAGGGTTCGGTTCTTATTTCTGTCAAAATTCATGTTAGGTGAAATTAAGATAATTAAATTCATGTCAATTAGTTTCAATGGGTTAATTTACTAAGATGAATTTTATATATTATTATCAATATGAGTGGTGTAATGTTGTTCTAGGTTAACTTCAAAATCACAATCATCATTTTGATTACACTTTAGGGGGAATTATGATTATGAGATACATTTTATTTAGGTCATTTTGTTTGATTTAGAATCAGTTAGATGTTGTATTTCTAGCTTGATTGTTCATTTGATGTTTATGTTTTAGATATGCAAGTTCTTGAATTGGATTAAAATGCATCAAGAGACAACAAGAACACTTGGTTTGTGCCAAGACATATAAAGTCCGTCCAAAGTTAATTGGTTAGTATTATTTTATCTTGGCACACATGATTCTATAAATTAATGTATACACATAAGCTGATCTGGAAAAAAGCTTGAACAATCTTTGAGTTGGTGAGTCATTTCTTCAGTCTCTCAATACTGATAGCTAGATCTTTTTGCTATGTGATGTAAGAAAAGAGATGTAGTTGCACATATATTATCAAGAGCACTATTGATAGTGACTAATGTTTTTTCTATGCTAGGTTAGGAATCAGAGTGCTTTGAGCAAAAAATATAAACCTTCCAGTTGTACTTCTGAAGTTAAGCATACATACAAATCTTCCAGTTCCAATTCACAAGACATTGATTGGGATACACTTTATAACTTACTCATTGACCAAGGCAATCTTTCCTAACTGGTCTTGAGAATCTGATATTCTACCAGATTTCACCTTTGCGGTAAGCTTAGCCTCTCATTCCTCTTGTATGAAAGTGTTAGTAGAGTTGGCAAATTGAACTTTAACCTAAGTAATGTTTTTACTTTTTGTATCAGCAAAATGGGGCGAGTGGGGTAACAAGTTTAAATGAACCATTTAACCCACTTTCTTTTTTAACTAAACTAACTAGTCAAATGCCACGTCTAAGTGTTAGTTTTCTTATATAAGCCAAGAAAAAAACATTAGTCTTCAATATACACCTTCTTTTTGTAGACAATAATTTGGAATGGTGATCTTTGTGTATATTTCTACTCGAATAGTTTGAATGCTAAATCCTTAAAGTTCTTTGTTAGTTCAGTGTTAACCTTAACCATAAGAGTATGCCTCATTTTGGTCACTATATGAGAAAATAACCATTATACCACAAAATGCTGTGGTTTGGAGGTGTTTGGTATAATATCTTTATGAGATTTGGAAAAATACCTTTGAAACTCACATGGTTAATATGAATTTTGTATTCTTTACCATAACAATGATTTGAAATCTTATTTTAAACTATTTTTCAGGTAGTTTAAGGAAGCTGATTTTTGTGTTGCAAGAGTGAAGCCTCATATTCGAGTACAACAAAAGAGAGACATACCGATAGATCGCTCGATAGGTAAATGTCATTTTTTTCTGTATAATACAAAATTTATAATATTTAACAATAGTTTGTTTGTCTATGTGTATGACTGTATGTTATAAGGTTTCTAATTTGATAAACAAGCTGTTACTTTTCATGTTAGCTCAAATAGTCATAAAGACTAAATTTTCGAAGATCACAAATTGGAAAATAGCAAATAGTAAGGAAATAAATGGAATCATACATACTACCATTTTAGTGACAATAATGTAATTATATAATGTTCAAGTCTAGCACCAAGTCAGTCGAAGAAATAAGCTATTTCAATGATTAATTAATTCAATAATGGCATAGTCTGACCGGTAATAGTTCTAACCTATCTTTGAACAAGGATGTTATAATGAAACTCAGTCCCACTCCAAAAAACTTATATTAAAATTTATGAACATCTCTTAAGTTAATTTAGTTCGCTTAGTAGTAATTGTGACTTTTCTCTACCAGTCTGATACATATAGTCATTTTTCAATCAAAGGATAACCTGAACTTAAAGTAGAGGTCATTTTAGCCAGATGTTGACAATGTTTTGAAATAGTATCTTATTCAACTTTCTCTTGATTTTAAAGTGTATGCATTGTTAAGATATTGCTTGATTTGCTTATGATGCTTATGAACTGTTATAGTAGATATTAGCAAAAATATGAGAGACACAAAATGGTGTCTTTTTTACTTCAGTAGAGTAAAATTTAATTGACACAAAACACTTTTTGCCTAATGTTTGAGGGTGTTTGTTTAAGCTTATTTGTGGGCACTTGTGAGCTTATTTGATTTCAGGTTATATAAGCCTAAATTTTATGGCTTTTTTTTAGACCTACGGGCTTATATAAGCTTATATAAGCCCATAAGTCTCAAATAATATCACACGTCTCTAATGAGACTTGAACTCACAGCCTCTTGGTTATTGGGCAACTCACATACCGCTCGGCCAAAGGCCTTTTGTAGAGATTGAACATATAAACTTCCAATTGCTCATATGTTTCAGGTTCTTTAACAAAAGTAGTTTTGCGCATAAGTTGAGGTGTATGTTGTATGTTCAATCAACAACTTCATAGAGAAGGATTTTAGACAGGTGAGTAAACAAAATTTTATAGTTTCTATATCATCCTACTTCATTGATATATGCTACATTTGTGGTGTTTGCTATAACACATGGTGGAAACCAAGCATATGTTTGATATCCGATAACCTTAAAATGACTGATTCTCCAATTGTCCTCTATACCAGAAATTATCTATTTTCTTGATTTTTAATTTTGCAACAACTTGCCTTAGCTGCATGATCAAGGAACTTTACATTTGATCCGATAAGATTGAAACTTCGTGGAGAATTTATGTTATTACAGTTGTAAGAAAGAATTTGGTCTTAACCAATGGGGGTGACCCAGTGGCAAGGGCTTAGCCTCTTAGGACGAAAGTGCCTAGAGGTCTTGGGTTCGAACCCTGGGGAGAAAATTAATCCCCCATTGGCCACGGAGGTTCACCTGTGCCGACTCCGGGCTATCCAAAAAGGGTAGTCGCCCTGGGATTAGTTGGCTCGCAATGTCGAGTCGGAAACCCAGGTATACCTAAAAAAAAATTTTGGTCTTTCTTTTTTTCCCTCTAATTAGGTACTTTAATAGATGTTTCTCATCATAATAACTATTCATTTGATATGTTTTAATATAGAACCAGGTTGAGCAAGAAGCCATACAAACTATAAAATATGTGAAGTTGAGAGTTATCAAAGAAACAAGAATGTGTTGCGTATTGAAACTTTATTATGACATAAAAGGAAACTACACCGATGAAGCCACTAACATTCTTTGGGAAGTGATGCATAAGCTTTAAACATATTTTTTTAGTATTCATTCAATGTTTTGTTATTCCTTTAATACAAATTTTCTTTTTATTTATTTGTATAACTCATTTTATACTTTTTTATGTTTTTTGTTTGTTTGTTTGTTATGACATGATCAAATATAAATACTCTTATAATATTCATTAAAATGATTTCATTGAATTAGCCCGCCCATCGGGCGGGTCTTGAAGCTAGTATGTATATATATACATATATATATATATATATATATATATATATATATATATATATATATATACTTTTTTTAGAAAAATTTGAGAATGTATTTAATTTATTATTTCTTATAGTTTCGTGTAGTAGATTTTTCTTTTTCCTATTAAAACAAAAAAAACTTTTGCATTTATGCTTTTTTGTGTATTTTGCTCATGAAAATAAAAATTTACCCTTCGGTATCAATATAGTTGTTAACAACAAAAGTTCTGTTTTTTAATTAAAAAAAAAAAAAAAAAAAAAAAAAAAAAAAAAAAGTCTATCATTCAAAACTATAAAAATGTTAAGTTAAATACATTCAGATGCAATTAACTCTATAATAAAAAGTTAGTTTTACATAACTTTAAGGCTATTTAAAACTAACTCTGATACCGAATTATAAAATATTTACTCTCAAACAAGCACAACAATCTCATTTGTGTTTTGATAAAATGATACGTACAAGCCTAATTGTCAAAGTCAACATAAGTCAAACTTCTAAAGTCAAAGCTCTAAAACTCAAACTAGTTGGTGGCGCCAAAAACAGTTAGACCCATTTAGCTTAAATACCCACATTGTAATCATTTCTATCAATTCATGTTTTGTAACAAATACTTCCCTCTCAATCATTCAGTAACAACTTTGTAACAAATTCCTCCATTAATCAATACCAAAGCATTTCGAATCTTGTTCATTGTTAAAGATTCCTAGTGTAATTGTTGAAATTGATTCCATTTCTTCATTTCATAAGAATTCTAGAATTGGTGTGTTTCAATTGGTATCAAGAGCCTCTTTTCTGGCATCATATTATCTTCAAGAGTGTTACACTGACATTATTGATTTTCCAGTCATCTTCTCCAGTCACATTCTGGCAAGAAATTAGTCACCACTAATTTCACCTATTCTATTACATTAGATTAGTGCCAAACATTTGTACAATCACAAGGCTAGCCCATTAGTGGTTAATTTCACTAGCCTTGAACAAGCTGATCATAAGCAATTGGTTTGGGTAATCAAGAATAGGTTGTTATTCCATTGTTGATGAGTAATAACAATACTCGTGAGAAGGTGAACACAAGAACCACAAGTGGCAATCAAGAAGTCACAATGGATTCTCGTTCAAGATTCTTTAACAAGAATGATGAAGATGCTTAATGGCATTGATAAGATCGTTTAAGTATAGTTTTTAAACCGAAGAAATGCTTATGAAAGTATTTCCCCGGGTCGTGTCCCAGCGAAGGTGTGAATGGAATTTCGAATTCCCGATTCGTGAAACGTGTCGTGAAAGTGGTAAAAAGTGATTTGAATGAGATTACACTAATGAAATAGTAAATGAAGCACAAATAATCAATTAAGCACGTAATTCAACTAAACAAACCAAAAACGTAACGTAGAATCGAAAACCGTAAATTAAAACGTAAAATAAACGTCAACGCGCAAAATAAAACGTGATTTTTAAGCTACGCGACTCCTACGGACTTGAAAATAATTTCTAAAAATCAAAAATGATAAAAGAAAATTTTGAGAAAAAGAAAAATATTTTTTTGACTTTTTATGGATTTATTATGAATTAAAAACTAATTTAACTAATTAAAAATCAAAAGAAAATGCAAATAAAGTGAGAAAAATAAAAATTAAATTTTGAAAATTATAAAATAACTAAAAAGAAATTTTAAAATTAAAAACTAATTTTTTTGGCTTTTTATGTAATTTCTAGAAATTAAAAACAATTAAATCTAATTAAAAATTCAAAATAAATTCAAATTAAATGAGAAAAATATAAAATAAATTTCTAAAAATCTAAAATAACTAAAAATAATTTTCTAATATTTTTTTGGATTTTTCTGGGCTTTTTCTGATTTTTTTGGAATTTTTGGTAATTAAAAAGTATTTAAAAATTATTAAAAAGGAAAATTAAATAAGAAAAATAGCAAATAAGCTTGGAAAAATATGAAAATTTCAGGGAAATTCTAAAATAATATTCTAAATCTAAGAAAAATATAAAAATGGAAAAATAAGCTGTGGAACTGCTTAATGGATTAAAACTGCTTATAAAAAAGTGCTTATTATTAAGCTCAGTTGACCAATTTGACCAAAACTTCACCCAAATGATTTTCAGACTCTAAAATGCTTATAGGAACAGTTGAGAAACAAAATGAAGCACAGAAACACAGATATGGATACAAAAGTCCAAATAAGCAAAGTGTAAATAAGCTATAAGCTAACACAGAATAAGCTAGAGCACCAAATCAATGAGAACAACTACTTAAGGCACTATAGAACTAAGATGAACCAATAAACTCAGATTCCAAATGTTAAATCACAATTGCAGCCCTACATATGAAATCAGAAACTAGTCTCAACCTCCCAACTTTAGAAGGCAAATAAGCTGTGTGAATAAGCTGATGAGATGAAACCAAAGGATTCTATCTACTATCTAGCTACCAGAGATCACCAAACCACCTTGATAATGGAACCTAGGTCACAGCTATTGGTCTAAAAAGTACCCAAGAGAAGAGGGTATGAACTGTTGTGCAGGGCAATTTATTAGCTAAACAGCCAACTTAAGTGAGCTTTTCAGATAAGCTAGAGAGCTCCAATCTCAAAAATTCTTTTTGAAACTTGATAACCTACTACCAAACTACTAGAATCAGCAAACAATAAGTATTTTGAATCAAAATTAAGGACTGTGCAAGCTTATGAAATCCTGACCAAAACAGACTACCAAAAACTATTTTGACTTTTGATATGAACTCCAAACTTTGACTAAATTGAGTTTCCAATGCAAAAATCTTACTGCAAATGTGTTATCAAGCTAGTTAATGAGTGAATTTTGTTAAAACTATAACTAATGCAATTACTCAACTAAATATGCAACCTAAAACCTAACTGATATGTGATTTTAAAAAGAAACCAAATGATTTTGACTTATGATGATATTCGAACTTGTTTTATGAAGTATTAATAACCAAATGACTAATTTAAAACCAAATACAACCTCAGAAAAGGACTCAATACCAGCAAACTAATGAGATCCAAACACCCCTGATATGACAGTTCCTACTCAAAATCACCACAGATCCAACAGTTGTCAATCCAAACCTAACAATACTTCAAACTAGATCCAACATTTGATGAAATCAGAAGACACAGATCCAATGAACAACTAGAAACAGACAACAACTATACCTAATGTAACAGTAAACTAACTCAAACTAATCAAACCCAAATTGATTAAACAGATATCAAATACACTACTAGTAATGAAATAAAGCAGAAATCAATAACAACAATTAGATCTAATACTACTTAAGCTATTCAATTAGACAGAAATGAAAATGGGATGAACTTACAACTCAAACTCCCCCTCAGCTCAAATAGAGGGGGTTCACTATGCTTGCCTGTCTTTTAGACAGGCCAAATGGCACCTTATGGCTGTCTTTTAATTCCCAAATAAGCTGTAGCTTATTGCAATAAGCTATTCACAGTTTACTCTTTGACTATTATATTTTTGATAGATTTGATGAAACAGTAAGCTGATATGACTATTATAAGCTTATAACAATATAAACAAACTATTTGAAGCTAAATTCAGATAGATCAAAACTAATTTGAAATATATATATATATATATATTTTTTTTTATTTTTTATTATTATTATTTTTTTTTAATAAGATAAACAGAAATAAATGGAATTGATAAACAATCTAAACTAAAATAGAAGCAATTTAAATGGAATTGAAATAAGGAGACAATTAATCTGAAAGTAAATTTTATTAAAATAAAAAAGCTGAGTACAATACTGGAAAGAAATAATTGAAAAATACAAAGCTCAATTCAAAAAAACTACACACTACTAACTCTGATGTGAGGGGGTATATATAGCTGAGCTGAGGTGAGGTGAGGGTTGAGTCCAGGCTGGCTATCCGCGTCATTTGTGCTTTCTCTGAGCTCTTATCAGCCGTGTGATTGCATCCAGATCATTCCATTCAATTTGGACCATTGATTTGATTGATGTGATTTAAGCTAATCCTCCGTGTGTGATGCTATTGGTCCACGCGTCCCTATCTGACATGTGCTGACATTCCCCTGACACGTGACTATCCTTCTAGAAGACCAATCATGGGGTAATTATTACCCAATCGGGGTAATTTTGGTGGGAGGGATTTCTAGGGTTCATGGTAAACAGTAACTATCTGGGAATTGGGGGTAGTGTTTGGGCGGGGTGTGTGATTTGGGGGTTTTGTACGTTTTAAGTGTTGACCGGGTTAAAAGGGTGGTTGACTGGGTAACTTAGCAGGCTGGGTAAATATGGGTGGTGGGCTGGGTAGTTTCTTGGGCTAAGTGTCATGGGTTTTGGTAATTTTGGGTTAAGTGTAATTAGGCTAGGATCCGGATGTAGTACTTAGTTTAAGATTTGTATTTCAAGGACCAAAAGTGTATTATCTCAAACCTTAGGGACCAAAACTGATATTTATCCAAAGTTATTTTCAAGGATCTAAATTGCTAATATCTGAATCATGAGGGACCAAATTTGACTTTTCTTCGATATTCATTCCAAGGACCATTTTAGTAAATATCTGAAAGTATAAGGACTAAAATCGCCAATCTCTCCAAACTTTCACCAGGGACTGAATATGCAACTTTGATGAATCTCTGAGGTTGATTTTATCATTTTGAGCTTGGACTTTGACCATTTGACTTCCCCGGCTCCGGCTTTTGACCTTTTTCCAATCTCGTGCTCGTTTTTGTCGGTTTTGCTGTGTTTTTGTCCATTTTTCTCATATCCGTACCTGCACATACACAAATACAAAAACATGCATTCTCTTGGCATTTTTGGTTAGTATTTGGTATTTTTGGTCTGAAATAAGGCCTAAAAAGGATGAGTGAATAAGCACTCATCAAAATCCCCCAGACTAAGGTATTGCCGTGCCCTCACGCAATGTCATCACCTCACGCTTAAAAGATAAATAATTTTCAAAACCTCTCTTTACTGACGTTGTAAAGTAGCAATGATGTTCAAGAGAGATAGTAAAATCATTTATTCTCAAAAACGCTCCGTTTTCCGATTTTCATGAATAACAACTACTACTACTATTTTTGTACTTTTTCATTTATATATAGGTGACGGTTTGCTTTGACTTTCATTATCAATTCTTATTTGTTGATAACTTTCAGGGTCTACGAGTAGAAACACTTCTCACAGAGAAGAGACCATACGGATAAAAATCGTCATCCTTGATTTTTCACAAGCTCCCAAACTAAGCGTAAAATCGAAATCATTATTTATCCAGAAGTTAGATGCTAACACTGCCCACAAAAGTTACTTGTGTATTACCTCTTGTCCCCAGGTCCTTAGTTGTATCTAAAGATTTTAATTTATGAGAAATGAATTGCTTCATATTTTCTCGTTTCGATATTTGTTAGTCCGATAAGAGCACAAAATTTGAACGCTAAGTAGTTTCCAAACTTTCCCTCGAAAATCCCTGCATACAGAAATCGGGTCCACATGAAGGTCTCTGATTTAACACGATTTGTGGGGGCTCCCTTTTTATTTACGACCGAGACATACCATGTTTGATACCCGAAACGGAAGCTTTTTATTAGGGAAACCCCCGGAGTCGAAGCTTGGCATTTTTGCATAATCATAAGCACTTTAATAATACTTTGGTCCTTAGTCCTTTATTCTTTCACAGTCAACGGTTTATGAGCCGCCAAGATGTAAGAGTTTTATTATGACTTTGGATTTCTATCCGCTGCTTTTTTGTAGCTTTGGATTCCTCTGCCTTTTTATTTGGCTTTGGACTATTATTATTGATATTCATAATCATATGCCAAACCCCGAGTCCTACGGCCTTTACTAAGATCACAACATCGGCTGCGAACCGGCAAGATGCAATAGTCTATTTCACCGTAACACTGGCAGTACCCCTATGTGTACCAAACCCCTGTATGCAGAAATTTTGTTGGGAACGAGAAAAAACTAAGTATTGCCCAAACCGTATACCCTTAATTAATCCTAGACATCTATATTTATATATTGGTGTGCAAGCTGGTGGGAACAAGGAGGCCACAAGTACCTCTCGTGGGTTTTTTAAATCCCAGTAATGCGATCCGTGTATAGCACGAAACTTCCAAATAAACTCTATCATTCCTCGATCTCCGCAAATTTAAAATCCCAAGTAATGAGATCCGCGGATGCTTAGCCATAATCTTATGATTATTTTGGTTAAGGGAAACAAGCTAGGGCTCAACACGCCCGGTCAAGTCGGAACATTTATTTCTACTCTCGCCGGTAGGAAAGTCAAAACAAGGTGTCAAAACTTATTATTCATATCATATATATTTTTTTTCATCATTTCATTTTTTTTTTTTTTTTTTTTTTAATTATAAAGCGGTGACAAAAATTAAAATTTTTGGTGGAAAACGGAGTTGCGTAAGTTAACAGCTCAGACGATGGTACAGGTCAAATCGAATCGAAGATTCACCCCCCCAGACTAAAGTGAAACATTGTCCTCAATGTTTTAAGGGACGGGTAATCCTACGTAAAATCTAAGGCCGTTTATTAAGTATGCCAAGAGATAAACGTTAGTCGATAAGATTTAGGATATGGTGAATTTTCGAAAGAGCAGCGAAGGATGAGACTCGAGTGGAGAGAACGACAAACCACGAGCACGAGAATCCTCAAACTTCGGGGAAATTCCTGAACATACATAAACAACAACCACGAAAACACAAGTTTGGAAAGGGTCGCCCCCCTCACGTCACGTTATTAAAGAAAATAGAAAATTAAGAAAATGAAAATGGATAAGCATGGGGTGCCTCCCACGAAGCGCTTGTTTTTGTTCACCGAGTCACATGAGCTTGACTCGATCCCCGAATTTAATCGTCCTTGGGGAAAGTCTGGAGATCCGGGACAACCATGGATGGTATGTCCCCTCCAAAGTAATGTTTAACACGATGACCATTCACCTTAAAATTAGGACCATTAGGTTGAGAAAGTTCAACGGTCCCATAGGGAAATACTTGTGTAATGGTGAATGGTCCAGACCAACGGGTTTTAAGTTTGCCCGAGAAAATCTTTAATCGAGAATTGAAAAGAAGGACTCGGTCACCAACATTGAAGACGCGATCTTTAATTTTAGCATCGTGAATCCTCTTTGTCTTTTCTTTGTAGATCAAAGAATTCTCATAGGCCTGATCACGAAGCTCGACTAATTCATTCAATTGAACTTTTCGGTGATCACCCGCGGTTTGTAGGTCAAAATTAGCATGTTTCAAGGCCCAGTAGGCCTTGTGCTCAAGTTCAAAGGGCAAATGGCAGGCCTTCCCGTAAACCAGCTTATAAGGGGTGCACCCAATGGGTGTTTTGTAAGCTGTACGGAAGGCCCAAAGTGCATCATCTAACTTATCGGCCCATGAAGCACGATGTTCACCTACGGTCCTTTCTAAAATACGTTTCAAGCCACGATTGGAAACCTCAACTTGACCACTCGTCTGTGGATGATATGCCGTAGAAAGACGATGTGTGACACCATATTTGAGCATAACTTTAGCAAATTGGTCGTTACAGAAATGGGTCCCACGATCGCTTATGATAGCACGAGGTGCACCAAATCGGGCGAAAAGATTTTTAAGAAATTTCACTACAACTCGGGCGTCATTGGTGGGTAGCGCCTTCGCTTCGACCCATTTAGACAAGTAGTCGACGGCCACGAGTATATATTTGTTACCACGAGAAGACGGGAATGGACCCATGAAATCGATACCCCAGACGTCAAAAATTTCACAGACTTGGATAGCATTTTGAGGCATCTCATCCTTCTGAGAAATTTTTCCTTGACGCTGGCAAGAATCACAAGATTTAACCAACTCATGAGCATCCCGGTAAATCGTCGGCCAGTAGAAGCCGGAATCAAAAACTTTCTTAGCGGTGAGGTTGGCACCATGATGTCCCCCCGTGGGTCCATTGTGGCATGCCATAAGAATGTCAGCGGCTTCCGTGCCGTGAACGCACCGCCGGATCACTTGATCCGCACAAATTTTAAACAAATAGGGATCGTCCCAGAAATAATGCTTAACATCTTTGAAGAATTTTTTCTTCTGCTGGAACGACATCCCTTTCCGGATAAAATTCCCCGCATGGTAATTCGCAAAGTCGGCGAACCATGGGGTACTAGAATCACTATGTGATAAACTCCCCAGTGTCTCGAGAGGAAAAGCTTCGTTAATCTCCTTTTTCTCGAAAACACTTTGGTGGGGATTCTCTAAACGCGATAAGTGGTCAGCAGCAAGGTTCTCAGCTCCCTTTTTATCTCGAATCTCGACTTTGAATTCTTGAAGGAGGAGAACCCACCGCATCAAGCGTGGCTTAGCGTCTTGCTTCGCCATAAGGTACTTAAGAGCCGAATGATCCGTGTACACTATGCATTTCTTCAAAAGCAAATAAGATCGAAACTTTTCAAAAGCGTAAATGACGGCTAACATTTCTTTCTCAGTAGTCGTATAATGGTATTGAGCGTCGGTCATTGTTTTACTAGCATAGTGTATCGGCTGAAAATGTTTAAACTTGCGTTGCCCCAGGACTGCACCAATGGCATAATCGCTAGCATCGCACATTAGCTCGAAGGGCAAGTCCCAGTCGGGGGCAATTAAGACGGGAGCCTCCGTTAACTTCTTTTTAAGAATGTTAAATGCTTCGATGCATTCATTTGAGAAGATAAACGGAGCATCTTTTTCAAGCAAGTGTGTCAGAGGCCGGGCTATCTTAGAAAAGTCTTGAATGAAACGTCGGTAAAAACCGGCATGACCTAAAAAACTTCTAATTCCTTTAACGGTCGTGGGATGAGGTAATTTTGCAATAACGTCGACTTTAGCTCTATCGACCTCAATCCCAGATTTTGAAATCTTGTGGCCGAGGACAATGCCCTCTTTGACCATGAAATGGCATTTCTCCCAATTTAGAACCAAGTTGGTGTCTTCACACCGTTTCAGCATATTTTCTAAATGGGAGAGGCATGAAGTAAAAGAATCTCCATAAACCGAGAAATCATCCATGAAAACTTCCATGGTTTTCTCGATCATATCCGAAAATATCGACATCATACACCTTTGGAACGTGCCTGGAGCATTGCATAAGCCAAAAGGCATACGACGATAGGCAAACGTACCATAAGGGCAAGTAAAGGTAGTCTTTTCCTGGTCCGGAGGGTCAATAGGTATTTGAAAATAGCCGGAAAATCCATCAAGAAAACAATAGAACTCATTTCCCGCTAGGCGTTCTAGCATTTGATCCATAAATGGAAGTGGGAAATGGTCCTTACGAGTCGCATCATTCAATTTACGATAATCAATACAAACTCTCCATCCGGTAACAAGTCGTGTCGGAATCAATTCATTATCTTCATTTGTAACGACGGTCATTCCACCTTTCTTCGGTACGCAGTGGACCGGGCTAACCCAAGAGCTATCCGAGATTGGATAAATCATTCCGGCATCGAGGAGTTTGATAACTTCCTTTTTGATAACCTCATGAATTTTCGGGTTAACCCGTCGTTGTTGCTGCACGGACGGTTTGAAATTATCTTCAAGTAAGATCTTATGCGTGCAAAAACGAGGGTCGATACCCTTAATATCAGAAATTTGCCAAGCGATGGCACTCTTATGCTTCCTGAGCACATCTAAGAGACGTTTCTTCTCCTCATCCTTAAGTTCCTTAGAAATAATGACGGGAAGTTTGTCGGTTCCTTCCAAAAATGCGTATTCGAGATGAGGAGGTAAATCCTTGAGCTCGGGCTCCGGAGGATTCTCAGTAGACGGCTTAACTTCTTTAACGTCGGCCATTTTAAGGTCAAGCGGAGGGAGGGACGGGTTGGGATCTTCATTTAACAATTTCTCAATCAAAAGTACATCCTCCTCCGGGTCACAATCGGAATGATCAATTTCCGGTGAAATCGAATCATTAGCAAGAAAGGCCTCGATCTCTTCCAAGATGAAATCACTTCCCTCAAACGGAGTAAGGGAAGGGGAAGGATCGGAAATTATCGGTTCAGAAGAATGAGTGGGATTGCCACTCGAAGCATGTTCGGTAAAACCAAGTAACTCTTGAGCGTACTCCTCCGTAACTTCATCGATAACGTCGATTCGGTTAACGGAATATTTGTCAAACTCGGAGGAGTATCTCGCGGTTTGATCCAAGTTAAAAGTTACGGCTTCGGTACCAACGCGTAAGGTAATTTCTTCATCGAAAACATCAATCAAAGCACGGCCAGTCCTTAGGAAACCTCTTCCGAGAATGAGAGGTACCCGCGGATCAGCATCAAAATCAACAACGACAAAATCGGCAGGAAAATGGAATTTTCCCACATTAACAAAGACATCCTCGGCTATTCCCATCGGGCGGGAAGTAGATCGGTCGGCAAGCTCGAGGGTCATACAAGTCGGAGTTAAACTGGGTAAAGACAACTTCTTCCAAATTGATAACGGCATTAGGTTAATGCTAGCACCAAGATCGGCCAAGGCGAAGCATTGAACCATCCCAGGAAAATTACACGGAATGAGAAATCGACCGGGGTCTTCAAGCTTTTCGGGGAGCTTTTTGAGGATAACCGCCGAACAATTCTCATTCATCTGGGTTCGAGATTTTTCAAACAATTTCTCCTTATTATTCAAAAGACCTTTTAGCATAGAAGCAAATTTAGGCATTAAAAGTATAGCATCTGCGAGAGTTATGTCAAAATGTAGCTCTTGAAAAACTTGGTAAAACTTTTCCATCTGAATTTTATCTCTCTCACGGTGTGTTTGTTCGTTTAAGCGTGACGGATAAGGCAAATTAACTTTCACGGGACTTTCAGTTTCATTAACAACTTTATCTTTTCCTTTAGACGTTGGAACCACCGGAGGTTGGATGTTCTCGGTCCTTCCATTATTACTAGGAATTTCCGTATCCGTTGTCGCCTCGGTTTCACGGATGACCACCTTGGGAGACGAAGAAGAAGAAGGGGTAGTCGGAGCCGTTGGTCCATCGATAACAATACCACTCCTAGTCGTGATTGCCTTAGCATCGCCCCTCGGGTTAGCGATCGTGTTGCTTGGAAGAGTACCCGAGCCCGAGGGTCGATCATTTAAAGACTTCTTCAATTCGGTCATTTGATTGATTAACATTTTATTCATTTCCTCTTGACTTTTCATAAACTGCTTAAGTAATTCATCCGAAGAAGATTGATTCACAACTGGATTTTGAAAATTTTGACCACGATTGTTGTTATTGAAGCCTTGATTCTGAAAATTCTGATTTCCATGATTATAATTCCCATGATTAACATTTTGAAAATTTCCATGAAAATTCCCTTGATTCGGGCCTTGATTGTAATTTCCCCGATTTTGATTTTGAAAACCATGATTTTGATTTTGAAAACCATTGTTCATCCGATTTTGATTAGCATTGTGATTGAATTGATGATTTCGGTTTTGCACATTTTGATTAACTTGATTGACTTGATTAACTTGAGACGGTTGATTAAAACCGGGTGGTCCAACATAATGGTTCGAACGGTAGCTAAGAAGATTTCGGTCACCCTGTGGTTGGTATCCGTTACCGCCCATATTGTAGGTTCCCGAAGCAGCATACACATTCTCGTGAGTGTAGCCACCGGTGGCTGGGCACTCAAAATACGAATGAGGACCACCACAAGTCTCACAAACATTGTTGATCATGTTAACTTGATGGTTTTTGACTTGATTTTGATTCTGAGACGTTTGGTGCATTCGTAAAACAGCAGTCGACAAATCATCGAGTTTCTTAGTAATTGCGGCTATTTCAGAATTAGACGTAGAAGAATTGTGAGCAACGGTTGTTCTTGACTCATTCCTCTCGGCAGAGGAATCCCAGTAATTGTAATGAGCCGTCATATTCTCAATAAGTTCGTAGCAATCTTCAGGACGTCGTTTCATAAAAGTTCCACCCGCAGCTGCATTGATCGTGTCCCGATGTCGCAAAGTCAAACCATTGTAAAACGTATCAATTATCGTAACAAGAAGCATGTTATGGTTTGGACACCGATCAATAGCAAGCTTATAACGTTCCCAAGCTTCGAATAAAGATTCGTCGGGAAGCTGACGGAAATTGCTAATATCGTTTCGAAGTTTCGTCACCATCGATGGTGGAAAATATTTTGCCAAGAACTTCGATACCATCTCTTCGAAGGTATGAATCGAGTTCTTGGGAAGACGATCAAACCACGCGGTGGCATGATGTGTAAGAGAATAGGGGAAGAGAGAAAGACGAAGGGTGTCATCGGAGACCACATGTTGTTTCATACTTTGGGTGACGGTTAAAAATTTATCGAGATGCTTGTTAGCATCGTCACCCGGTAAACCGTGAAATTGGCATGAATTCTGGACTTGTTGAATCATGTGGTGCTTAAGTCCAAAATCCGTAGCCTCAATATTTAGAGGGGCAATCGGACCGCCTCTACCGTGCATTGTCGGTTGACACAGCTCCTCCATTGTTCGGAGATCGGGAGCTGGTGCATTTTGAACAACACCCACCGGAGGGTGTTGATTGTTGTGGTTGTTTTGTTCCATTTCCGTGATGTTAGGGAAACGAACTTTGTGTGTGTGACGTATCAAACTCTCGGGGTTCGATAATGGAGAAATAAGACGTTTAGAAGATGACCGGGTGTTCATACACCACAAAAACTCGAATTTTGAAAAATAAAAGGAAAATCAAATTTGAAAAGGAAAATCTTTTTGTATTTTTGTTTTTATAAAGCAAAATTTAAACTTTTGTTTCTTTTTCAAACGTTACGTTAATCGTAAACCGTTTCCCTTAATCTACTCGCGACGGAACGGGAGAGAAGAATGGATCTCTCTTCAGCTTGCAATTTAATGTCAAAGCTTCCGTATTTTCCGCTTATTCGGTCGTAGAATTAAAGTAATCCGACTCGCAACTAATTTCACGCGTAATTATATTGAGAAACTTTTTTGGTTTACAACGCCCTTTCTTTCGATCGGAACGAGGCTGTAACTTTATTATTTTTTTTTTGGTATTTTTGTGAAAACACTTTAGGAAAAGTGTTTTTGATTTTTCGATATTTATATAATATATACAAAATAGAGGAAGGCTTATCAAAACACAATTTTTCAAAAACGAAATTTCAAAAATTCACTTCAACCTTCCCCGGCAGCGGCGCCAAAAATTGATAAGATCGTTTAAGTATAGTTTTTAAACCGAAGAAATGCTTATGAAAGTATTTCCCCGGGTCGTGTCCCAGCGAAGGTGTGAATGGAATTTCGAATTCCCGATTCGTGAAACGTGTCGTGAAAGTGGTAAAAAGTGATTTGAATGAGATTACACTAATGAAATAGTAAATGAAGCACAAATAATCAATTAAGCACGTAATTCAACTAAACAAACCAAAAACGTAACGTAGAATCGAAAACCGTAAATTAAAACGTAAAATAAACGTCAACGCGCAAAATAAAACGTGATTTTTAAGCTACGCGACTCCTACGGACTTGAAAATAATTTCTAAAAATCAAAAATGATAAAAGAAAATTTTGAGAAAAAGAAAAATATTTTTTTGACTTTTTATGGATTTATTATGAATTAAAAACTAATTTAACTAATTAAAAATCAAAAGAAAATGCAAATAAAGTGAGAAAAATAAAAATTAAATTTTGAAAATTATAAAATAACTAAAAAGAAATTTTAAAATTAAAAACTAATTTTTTTGGCTTTTTATGTAATTTCTAGAAATTAAAAACAATTAAATCTAATTAAAAATTCAAAATAAATTCAAATTAAATGAGAAAAATATAAAATAAATTTCTAAAAATCTAAAATAACTAAAAATAATTTTCTAATATTTTTTTGGATTTTTCTGGGCTTTTTCTGATTTTTTTGGAATTTTTGGTAATTAAAAAGTATTTAAAAATGATTAAAAAGGAAAATTAAATAAGAAAAATAGCAAATAATCTTGGAAAAATATGAAAATTTCAGGGAAATTCTAAAATAATATTCTAAATCTAAGAAAAATATAAAAATGGAAAAATAAGCTGTGGAACTGCTTAATGGATTAAAACTGCTTATAAAAAGTGCTTATTATTAAGCTCAGTTGACCAATTTGACCAAAACTTCACCCAAATGATTTTCAGACTCTAAAATGCTTATAGGAACAGTTGAGAAACAAAATGAAGCACAGAAACACAGATATGGATACAAAAGTCCAAATAAGCAAAGTGTAAATAAGCTATAAGCTAACACAGAATAAGCTAGAGCACCAAATCAATGAGAACAACTACTTAAGGCACTATAGAACTAAGATGAACCAATAAACTCAGATTCCAAATGTTAAATCACAATTGCAGCCCTACATATGAAATCAGAAACTAGTCTCAACCTCCCAACTTTAGAAGGCAAATAAGCTGTGTGAATAAGCTGATGAGATGAAACCAAAGGATTCTATCTACTATCTAGCTACCAGAGATCACCAAACCACCTTGATAATGGAACCTAGGTCACAGCTATTGGTCTAAAAAGTACCCAAGAGAAGAGGGTATGAACTGTTGTGCAGGGCAATTTATTAGCTAAACAGCCAACTTAAGTGAGCTTTTCAGATAAGCTAGAGAGCTCCAATCTCAAAAATTCTTTTTGAAACTTGATAACCTACTACCAAACTACTAGAATCAGCAAACAATAAGTATTTTGAATCAAAATTAAGGACTGTGCAAGCTTATGAAATCCTGACCAAAACAGACTACCAAAAACTATTTTGACTTTTGATATGAACTCCAAACTTTGACTAAATTGAGTTTCCAATGCAAAAATCTTACTGCAAATGTGTTATCAAGCTAGTTAATGAGTGAATTTTGTTAAAACTATAACTAATGCAATTACTCAACTAAATATGCAACCTAAAACCTAACTGATATGTGATTTTAAAAAGAAACCAAATGATTTTGACTTATGATGATATTCGAACTTGTTTTATGAAGTATTAATAACCAAATGACTAATTTAAAACCAAATACAACCTCAGAAAAGGACTCAATACCAGCAAACTAATGAGATCCAAACACCCCTGATATGACAGTTCCTACTCAAAATCACCACAGATCCAACAGTTGTCAATCCAAACCTAACAATACTTCAAACTAGATCCAACATTTGATGAAATCAGAAGACACAGATCCAATGAACAACTAGAAACAGACAACAACTATACCTAATGTAACAGTAAACTAACTCAAACTAATCAAACCCAAATTGATTAAACAGATATCAAATACACTACTAGTAATGAAATAAAGCAGAAATCAATAACAACAATTAGATCTAATACTACTTAAGCTATTCAATTAGACAGAAATGAAAATGGGATGAACTTACAACTCAAACTCCCCCTCAGCTCAAATAGAGGGGGTTCACTATGCTTGCCTGTCTTTTAGACAGGCCAAATGGCACCTTATGGCTGTCTTTTAATTCCCAAATAAGCTGTAGCTTATTGCAATAAGCTATTCACAGTTTACTCTTTGACTATTATATTTTTGATAGATTTGATGAAACAGTAAGCTGATATGACTATTATAAGCTTATAACAATATAAACAAACTATTTGAAGCTAAATTCAGATAGATCAAAACTAATTTGAAATATATATATATATATATATATATATATATATTTTTTTTTTATTTTTTTTTTATTATTTTTTTTTTTTTTAATAAGATAAACAGAAATAAATGGAATTGATAAACAATCTAAACTAAAATAGAAGCAATTTAAATGGAATTGAAATAAGGAGACAATTAATCTGAAAGTAAATTTTATTAAAATAAAAAAGCTGAGTACAATACTGGAAAGAAATAATTGAAAAATACAAAGCTCAATTCAAAAAAACTACACACTACTAACTCTGATGTGAGGGGGTATATATAGCTGAGCTGAGGTGAGGTGAGGGTTGAGTCCAGGCTGGCTATCCGCGTCATTTGTGCTTTCTCTGAGCTCTTATCAGCCGTGTGATTGCATCCAGATCATTCCATTCAATTTGGACCATTGATTTGATTGATGTGATTTAAGCTAATCCTCCGTGTGTGATGCTATTGGTCCACGCGTCCCTATCTGACATGTGCTGACATTCCCCTGACACGTGACTATCCTTCTAGAAGACCAATCATGGGGTAATTATTACCCAATCGGGGTAATTTTGGTGGGAGGGATTTCTAGGGTTCATGGTAAACAGTAACTATCTGGGAATTGGGGGTAGTGTTTGGGCGGGGTGTGTGATTTGGGGGTTTTGTACGTTTTAAGTGTTGACCGGGTTAAAAGGGTGGTTGACTGGGTAACTTAGCAGGCTGGGTAAATATGGGTGGTGGGCTGGGTAGTGTCTTGGGCTAAGTGTCATGGGTTTTGGTAATTTTGGGTTAAGTGTAATTAGGCTAGGATCCGGATGTAGTACTTAGTTTAAGATTTGTATTTCAAGGACCAAAAGTGTATTATCTCAAACCTTAGGGACCAAAACTGATATTTATCCAAAGTTATTTTCAAGGATCTAAATTGCTAATATCTGAATCATGAGGGACCAAATTTGACTTTTCTTCGATATTCATTCCAAGGACCATTTTAGTAAATATCTGAAAGTATAAGGACTAAAATCGCCAATCTCTCCAAACTTTCACCAGGGACTGAATATGCAACTTTGATGAATCTCTGAGGTTGATTTTATCATTTTGAGCTTGGACTTTGACCATTTGACTTCCCCGGCTCCGGCTTTTGACCTTTTTCCAATCTCGTGCTCGTTTTTGTCGGTTTTGCTGTGTTTTTGTCCATTTTTCTCATATCCGTACCTGCACATACACAAATACAAAAACATGCATTCTCTTGGCATTTTTGGTTAGTATTTGGTATTTTTGGTCTGAAATAAGGCCTAAAAAGGATGAGTGAATAAGCACTCATCAGGCATGAACAATAAACTCACTGATCATGACAGGTAATTCAATGCTTCCCAAACAGAATTGGCTAGTATCAGGAGTGGAGAAGTGATGAGACGAAAAGTGTACCGCTTTTATGGGGTCATTTAAGCCCAAAGTCGAGATTATTTGATCAAATATTGCCCTAAATCGTTCCTTTTGTCATTTTAGGTACTTTTGAGAAGAAATCTGGAAAATGAAGCATTTTGGACGTTTTTGGAGCGAAAAAGTGAAGAAAACGACAAAGTCTCCAATTCATGCTGAAAACAGTACCTGACGGCGTTAGGATTTGCTTATGACGTCGTCACCCTTTGACAAAGAAGTGGATAATCAAGTTACATGTGACGCGCCAGAATGTTTTTGGAGGGTGACGGCGTCACCAAGGCCGTCACGTACAAAATGCAAGAGACGGCCATGAAGGAGTTTACACATGACGACGTTAGAATTGGATCTAGGCAATACGATAATATTTATGGCGGCGAGTTGATGGCGTCAGAACTTACTGTTGACGCCGTCAGACCCAATAATCTATATATAGTTTTTGATTTTTCATTCATTAGTGTGCAACTTTGAGAGGAGAAACCCTAGATGAATTTTACCTTATTTTTAAAGGTTTCAAACCCTTGTTTCATCCATGTTCTATTGAAGATAAGTTTTCCAATAATCATTCAATATGTCTATGTGTTGTTTGATTATATCTTATGATTGTCTTTACTTTAACATGCTAGGCTAGGTTTTCTTTGTGTTTGCTTAGATGTTATGAAACTTAGATATTGATTATTGGTTGGTTATTTGTTTATAATTGTTGTGAATGAATGATTTCGATGTTAGGCTTAAGAAAACTGGCAGACTTCCAATTGGTAACTTGCTTGAACGTCTTAAGAAACATGATCGGATGTGTACTACGATAAATTGGTTATATTTAATGCCTAGGTATCTACTAATGAGGCCATGTTAGGAGCTAGTAGTCGGCTCGACATAGGAAGAGGTAGAAGCTTATAGAGTTAGGGAAGATCGTACACGGCCCTACGAATAGTTTTAAGGAATATAACCCGTCATCCATTTAATTGTAACAAACTAATCAACCGGCAAAAGATAGCTAAGGAGTAGTGAAATCTAAGTAAACACATTTTCTCTTATTATTGTTTTCTCCAAATTTACTTTAGTGTCATTTTATTTTATTTTGTTTGCATTTGTAGTAATTTGGGTTAGTTGACTAGCAACTAATTCCGCCCATTCTTCTAAAACCCGAGATTTTTACTTGCTTTTTATAAAATATAAAAATACAAAAAGAATCATCCCTCACCTCTAGACCTAGTTTAATTGAGTTTTAACCCTAGCGAACATTATTCTTTGAGTTGAACGATCAATCCCCCGGTACTTGCCACTATACTATACTACAACGGTTAGGTACACTGCCTGGTGAGGATTGCAAGCTTCTCAAGATCCCTTGAGAGGTAAAACCTTTTGCAAGGTTGCAAAATCACGCATCAAGTTTTTGGCGTCGCAGCTCGGGGAATAGTTATTGTCTACGTTGAAATTTCTTTTTGTGGAAAACTAGAAGGGGGGTTGAATAGTTTACCGCTTTTTAACTTGATTATCATTTAAAACTTTACGTTTGTTTAAAGATATAAGCACAACTTTACTTTTTTAATTATTTGAAAAGCTTTACGTGTGATTAACAATTCTAACTAAAGACAATATGTAATAAGCAAAGACAAAGAAAGAAACAATCAAACCACAACACGATTGTTTATCGTGGTTCGGCTACAAGGACTCTTTTTCCTTGCCCTACATCCACCCCCCGAGTTTCCAAATCGAGAGTTATAAGCACTAATCAACAAGCTCCTTTCCCGGTGGAGAAACCTTTACAACGTCGCTTACACTTTTACCGACACTAAGCTAGATGTCGAGTTCTTTTACAAGGGTACAACCACTCCCGTCGTTGCTTACACTTTTACCGACACTAAGCTAGATGTCGAGTTCTTTTACAAGGGTACAACCACTCCCATCGTCGCTTACACTTTTACCGACACTAAGCTAGATGTCTAGTTCTTTACCAAGGGTACAACCACTCCCGTTAGTTCTTTTACAAGGGTACAACAACTCCCAACACACTATGTATTTTGAGGCCTAAAATACTAACCGATCACTTCTACACACACGATACAAATGAAGTATAAACTACCAAAGCTTATACATAACAAAGCTAACAAGTCTTGCAACTTTAGAGTTGAAACTTGTAACTTCTTGGATAAGCTTGTGAAGTCCCTTGCTACATAAGAGGATCACACAAGTCAAATGTTACTGAGTTAGTTGAGAGAGTATATGAAAATATATGTCCTAAAGTGATGACTTAAAACAAACAAGTGGCTTAGTATTTATAGCAAAACAAACAGTAGGTTTGGCGGATACGGCGGAACCCTCAGATGGGTTCCGCCCATGTACCCCCAGGGTTCCGCCAGGCTTGCAGTAGGTTTTGCAATAAATCATTCAAACCAACCAAAGTCACATCAACAACAACTAGTCAAACACATTGAATCCAATTTGGAAAGCTTCCAAAAATGTGTAAGATGTTATGGCAAGTCAAATACACAAGCTTGCCATAAATGTATGATGTGACAAGACACTTTCTAATTAAAGAAATAAAAACAATGTTTTGTTTAAAAGGAAATGTAAACCTTAGTTAAACAAGACTTAAACACTAAAGTGATGATTTACTATTAGCTAAAGTTCATACTTTGTCATTAACAAAACTTAGCAAAGATCGTAAAATATAAATAACGTTTTTAGGCGATATTTGTATTAACAATCTCCCCCTTTTTGTTGATGACAAAACATAAACTTTATTTATAAGTAAGCCACTAGTTTTAGTGTTAAGTCTTATAAAGTTAGTATTAAAACTTGTTTTTGCTAAGATGATGTGACATGCAAGGGTTAGGAAAAAAAATGAGAACAAGTTTATATATAAATTCTCCCCTTTTTTGTCGAAACAAAAAGAAGAGTAGCGAAGCGGAAGTATGCACTTGCTCCCCTTTGGACGATACTCCCCCTGAATGGAGTGCCAAGAGAGGATACATGAATTTTGAACCTACAAGAAAAAATGTTAGTTGCCGCACAAGACGAGTCATGAAAGCATTTCATGTCTAAAACGCAACTAAGAGTTGCGGAGCGGAATAATGCAATACTTATGCTCTCCCTTGAATATTACTCCCCTAAATGGAGTATCAAGGAAAGAAAACATGGATAATGATCCTACAAAAAGAAAGGTTAGTTTCTAAAACACAAGATATATGTATGCTACCATAGCGAGGTATAGTTTACTCATTATACCTAAATGGTCAACAAACAATGCAAACCTTGTAGTAGAATGAAATTCATTTCATGTAAAATTTTGACTCTTAGAAAGTCAAAGACAAGAAATTAGAACAACAACATCCTACTTCTTAAAAATAAAGAAAAACTAAGAACATAAAATGCTACAAGGAAATCATCATTTTCCTTAATGAGAAACATTTTACAAAAACAAGGCTAAGGTTGTTTAAGGATGAAAATGTGTGTTGGAGGTTGTAGCGGGCTTTATTTTGAAGGTTGAGAAGGTGACACGGTTTTGGTTTGTTGGTTTAAAGGGGAAACATTTTCCAAAAGAAACGGTTTTGTTTTATTTTGGAGACTCTAAAGTTGAGGTGGGTGAGACAAGGATTGTAGACGGTCCAAAATGTGGTTTAATATAAACCTCATTTCTTCGGATAACTCGCGAATTTCCGTTCGACACCTTTCACTAATGTGAGCGGTTCTTTCGCAATGTCTGCAATCATGGCGGGGAAATGATGGTGGAAGAGAGGTTTGATTTGTTGGTGGTGGATGGTTTGAACTTGAAGGAGCAAATGTGGATGGTTGAGAGGTGTTTTTGCTTCCTTCACTAGTTGAGTGTAATGCTGTATGGAAATCCATAAAATGGTTGATTTGAGAGTCAACCATATGTTTGAAGGCATGTAGGTGGTTTAATTGAATGTTCATTTCCTCATTAAGGTTTGGAGGTTTTTCCCATATGGATGCTTCTATTTTCTTATAAGAAGAAAGTAGAGATTCAAGGTGTTGGGAATGTTCTTGTGGTGGTGGTTGTTGTTGTTGTGGTTGTTCTTGTTGTTGAACAAAGTGGCGGAAGCTTGGTTCTCTGGAAGGATTACCATGAAGGTCTTTGTAAATGGGGTGAAATACAAATGATTGTAGGTGTGTATGACCTTGATTATTTGGAAAAATTGATGGTCTAGCATAACAGTAAGCCATCCGTTCTACTAGTGATGGTTGATGGAGTTCATCATCTAATTGCTCACTAGGTTGTTGTTGGGTTTCCATTTGAGCAATGGTGTCAAAAAGTGACAAGGATGGAGGACTTGATGATTTAGGTGATAGGTCTTCTAATGTTTCCAAATAGGGTAGTGGTGATGTTGGTGGTGTATGGAAAAGTTCCATTGGTGTAAGTGTTGGTGATTGAGGTGATGGAGTTTTTGATTTTTGAGCTTGTTGAGAAGGTGATGTTGACTCACTTGAAGGTCTAGTTGGTGGTGGAATAGTAGTTATGTTGGTGTTGCAATGTGGTGAAGAGGGTGTTGGAGTAGCAAGATTAAGCAAATCTTGAATAGTGATCACATTGGTATTGCAAGGTGTTGAGGATGGTGTTGAGGTAGTAAGGTTAAGGAAATCTTGGATAGGTGAAAAGATGTTAAGTGAAGCATCACTTGATGATGATGATGAGCTTGACTTGACGGTTTTGTTGAAGCAACAAGGTTTAACACTAATCCTAGCGGTTTTTGCAAAGGATTTTGATGACTCGGATGAGGTGTTGGATTTAGTCATTTCAAAGGTGATTTTGAAGTTTTGAGAGAAGAAATTTTAATGGTGATGGTGTGATTTGAAGTGTTGCAAAATTTTCACATTTATAGGGTGGAAGAGATGTTGGAAGGGGTGTTTGGATTTGATGTTCTACCATACAAAGATTGAGGTTTCTAATGATTTAGAAAAATTTTATGAACATGTCAAATCATTGGATGTCAATCCAATGGAATTGGGTGGAGTGAAAGACCAACATATGCACTCAATGCTTTGTGATCATGGGAAGTGGTTTGGTTGAAAATGTTCCAATGGTTTGAAGGATCCTTTAAAAGGGTTCCTTAGGTTAGTTATGTTTGAATTTGAATTTTTAGCGGGAAGTGACTTCCTAATTATTTTAGTGAGAGTTGTCCTAATATGGTTATTGGAGGTAAGGGAAGATGTTTCTCACTAAAGATAATGGTTTGACACTTTACAAGTTTTGAACTTAAGAAAAATGACAAATATTTTCTGTAGGTGACTAGTGGAACCCTCGTGAAACACAGGCGGAACCCTGTTTTGGGTTCCGTCTGGTCCGTTGGGCCATTTCTGGGTTGCCCAGAAATTTCACTGGCGGAACCCATTTGCGGGTGCCGCCAGATCCGCCAGGTCTGAAAAACAAGACAGTCCAATAATTTGACCCGCGAGACGATTTTCAAATTTTTCGAAAACTCTTAAAAATGAAAATTTATTATATTTCTGATTAGGAAATGCAAAAATTGGGCATGTAGACATTCATATCATAGGACTTTGACCGGGGGCTAGCGATTTTCACTAAACTTAGTGAAATTTACCATAAGTATAAAAATTGACAAACACCTCAAATATTGTCATTATGCATAAAGGCTCATACAAAACATAATCCGACAAACGTAATAAAGTAAACGTGAAAAACAATACAAATCACATAGTTTAACACATACAAAGTTCTAAAACCTTCAAAAGCCAAACACTCCTTAATCACGCATCTCACAACCGGTCTATCTTCTTATTGAGCTTAATTAAGTACCTTCCAAAGCACTTGAAAATTCCTTTGGTTTGCTTAAATTCTTCAGATGCATTGCCAATGACGGGGAGTTCTTGAAGGTAGTCTAAAGGGGGTAACTTAGAGTTAGGAAGTTTATCGTCCTTGCTCATGTCGGATGATGATGATGATGGTGAAGGTGAGCGAGTACGTTTGCCCTTAGCTTTGAAGACTCGTTTATCACTTAGAGGGACGAAAATGAAAGGAACGAGAGAATAGTCAAGGCACATTCCCTTATCTTTAGGAGGAATGGGTGAGATTGCTCTAAAGAGGCGGGTGAGAAGTATTCCATAAGGAAGAGCGGTTGTTCCTACCAAGGGTATGTCGGCCATTCTTTTGGCGAGGTAATAGGCTAAGTTAAAAGGTTGACCGGTGGAAATTCTATAGAGCATGTAGCTAAGACATGTGTTGACATGATCTCTATTTCCTATGGAACTTATAACGTTGGCTCTAAGAATTTCTTCCCATTTCTTAAATTGTGATTTGAGCTCATTGATTTCCATACCAAAAGGGTCCTTATCTACCTCGTTACCCGAACGATTCTTCCTAGTTGTTGAGGTTCTAACAAATAGATGCTCACGAATTGCTTCCTTATTCGCAAGAGGAGTGTCGTATGGATGAAAACGCTCAATGGAGTCAAGACTAGAAAGAGGCCACTTATCCGTGTAGAGACATGTACCAACATTACGGACACCAAGAATTGTTGCAAAATCTTTCAAGGATATGATGTGTGGTATTTGATTGATTGTAAATGTTAGTGAGAATTCACCATCGTCATCGAAGAAAAGGCTTAAGGTTGCATAGAATTCTAAGATGAACCTACGGCAAATTTGCTCATCGATGTCTAGGAGGCAATCAAAGTTGATTGCGGCAAAGTTTTGGCGAATGGATGTTCCCTCTAGGAAGGATAGATCAATGGTTCTTCCTTCATGAACATAGCGTTTTTCTAGACTCTTAAAGGTTTCAACTTGATCTTTAGTAAGACCTTTGGTCCTATGGTGTTTGGGTAAGTAATTACGAGTTTCTTTGTGATCGGAGAATGTTGCGGGAAGCATGTTGATTCCTAGAAAACATAAAGTTTAAGTTCAAATTAATGACTTTTATAATGTGAATGTTCTAATGTGTGCCTATATGAAAACACTGTAGAGGTGCGGTTATCTTGATTCATTTTGATGCTTAAAACGTTTTGTAATGCAAGTTTTTTTACATAACAAAAGATAACTCAAACGCTCCTAATTCAATATAGCTTCATTTGAATGTACCCGAAAACACATATTAGTTATGTATTTCCTTTAGCATTCAGGAGACATTATATAAGTGATGTTTCAATGACGTTTTTCATTTGTTTTAACAATGTGGTGAAAGATGGTGTTCTAGTGACTTTTAAAAGACAATGAACTTGGTGTGTTTGGTAAATCAAGATAATAACAAAAAGGATACAATTCCTAACTAATGAAAATTTTGATTAGTTCACACCCAAGGTTTTTCATGAATCAACAATTTTATTGATGAGGCGAAAAATGATCCGTTTTTAGGGGGTCATTTAAGCCCGGAATTGACTTTATTTGATCAAATATTGCCCTAAATCGTTCCTTTTGTGATTTTAGGTACTTTGGGAGTGAAATCTGGAAAAGGAAGCAATTCGGACGTTTTTGGAGCATAAAAGTGAAGAAAATGCCAAAGTCTTAATTTTCCTTGCTTGGAACAGTAGGTGACGGCGTCAAGAAGGAACTTCTGACGGCGTCAAGAGTAATTTCCATGACGACCCAGTACAGATTTGACGGCGTCACGAAGTAGGGCGTCAAGAGTAAAATTCATGACGGCCTGAAAATGCGTAATACATGATGGCGTCAAAAGTAGATCAAGGCAGTCCGAGAAGAGTTTTGGCGGCGAGGTGACGGCGTCACAAGTTTGGTCTTGACGCCGTCAGACCCTTTTTCCTATATATAGTTTTCTAATTTTCACATTAAAAAGAGAGAAGTTTTGGAGAAACCCTAAGTACGAACTTGGTGCGAATTTTACAGGTTTTTCAAGGGTTCTAAGCCCTTGATACCTTCCATGTGTAATTGAGATAAGTATTCTTTTAATTCAATCAATATGTCTATGTGTTGGTTGTCTATATCTTGTTCTTGTCTTAATTTCATCATGCTAGGCTAGATCTATCTTGTGTTTGCTTGGATCTAATGAAACCTAGATGTTAATTATGTGTTGATTACTTGTTTATAATTGTATTTGATGGGTGAATTCGATGTTAGGCTTAAGAAAACTGGCAGACTTCCAAATGGTAACATGCTTGAACGTCTTAGGAAACATGAACTGATGTGCACTAGGTTTTATTGGTTGTATTTAATGCATGAGCCGCTGTTTATAATCCCTATGGTTGTGCTGGGCATGGTATAGGAGGAGATAAGAGCTCATAGGATTGGGGAGTTAAGTGCGCCACCCCATGAATGGTATTAAGGAATACAATCCGTCATCCATGCAACTATAACAAGTAATTAACGTGTAAAAGATATCTAGGGAGTAGTGAAATCTAAGTAAACACATTTTCTCCACTTATTGCTTTCAACCTTAGTATAATTTAGTTTATTTTCATTTTCAGTATTTTATTTTGATTGCATATTTAGTATTGGGTTAGTTGACTAGCAACTAATTCCGCCCACATCCTTCAAACCCGAGATTTTTACTTGCTTTCTAAAAAATATAAAAATACAAAAATAATCATCCCTCACCTTTAGAACTAGTATTTAGGTTTTCTAATCCTAGCGACACTATTCCTAGCTGAACGATCAATCCCCCGGTACTTGTCATTATACTATACTACAACGATCAGGTACACTGCCTGGTGGGGGTTGTAAGCTTCTCAAGATCCCTTGAGAGGTAAAACTTGGTGCGACTCCCACGTACATCAAGTTTTTGGCGCCGCAGCCTGGGGAATAGTTATTGTCTAGGTTAGAATTTCTTTTTATTAGGTCTACTTGCTAGATTCCTTTCCAGTAAGATTTTATTTTTATTTTTAGGTCTTCTTTAGTCTATCTTATTTCTTTGTGTCTTTGTTCGTAACTCTTCACCACCCGACATCATGGACGATGGGAACATCCTTGAACCCGTCATCCCACCACAACAAAACCCACCACTAGAACCCCTTAGGCCCCGAACCTTAGGAGAGTATTCCCGACCTAGCCACCAAGGCTATCGAAACACCATTGAGCTCACCGGAGCCAATGTGACTCCCTTGCGATCCGACACCATCCGGTTGGTGCAAAGCGGATGTGCATTCCATGGACTTCGTTCCGAAGATCCAAACCAACATCTTAAGGACTTCCTCAAAATCGTAGATTCCATAGACCTAGGTGTTGAAACTAGAGAGACAACCCGATTATGCCTATTCCAATTCTCTCTACGGGATCAAGCTAGTCAATGGCTTGAGCGTTTACCCGCGGGATCCATCACCACATGGGATGATCTCACCACTCGTTTCCTTGCTCAATTTTTCCCACCGGGGAGAACTACTAAGCTTAGAAATGACATCTTGATGTTCCGACAACGTCAAAATGAATCTCTTTATGAAGCATGGACTCGTTTCAAGGACTTACTCCAAAAAGTCCCTCATCATGACATAGATCTTTGGCTCCAAGTCCAAATTTTTTATGACCATATCGATATCCCCACGAGGCGAGCCATTGACCAATCGGCCGGTGGTAAGCTACGTGATCTAAGTGCGGAACAATCATGGGAACTAATAGAAGATCTTGCTCTCTATGACAACGAAAGTTGGAATGATCCCCGTGATTTGAACAAAACAGTCAAGGCAATATCTTTGCCTTCGAACAACTCTAGCACTCCCGACCGTAGGATCATGGAACTTGAGGACCAAGTCAAGTTTCTCATGAAATCTTACGAAGCTCCGAAGCCTTCAAGCCAAGTGAACAAAATCACTTCTTCATGCGAATTATGTAGTGGTCCCCACGACACTCGTGATTGTGTGGAACTCCCCGGAACAGCTTTTGCGGACTACGCATCCACGCGTACCGACGAAGCGGGAGATAAGTGGTACACTTTCAAGCCTGAGCCAAACTCTTACGGTGATTCATACAACCCCTCTTGGAAAAATCACCCAAACCTTAGGTGGAAACAAAATCAACCCAATTCTTCCAATCCGCCTAATCGTTACCAACCAAACGGTCCACCCTCCAACCGTACTTTGAACAACAATCCTTCTAACAACTATGGTAGTACCAACAATCTTGAAGGATTGATGTCAAAGTTTATGGCATCTCAAGAAGCTCGCATAGCTAGGTTTGAAACCGAATTCAACCAACAACAAATGGAGATGACCAACAAGATTGACAACTTGTTGAAAGCCCTCAACAACCAAGCGTTAGTCACACCTAAGAAGGACACTAGGGACACCAATAACGGAATCCAAATTAAGGACCCCTCATCATCCAAACATGTCCACTTTGTCAATGTTGTCACCCTTAAGCCAATAGATAAGGAAATAGAAGAGAGTGACAAGGATGAAGTTAGAGTAGAAGCCGAGACTAAGGATGAGAGTAGGGAAGTTGAGGTTAATAGGAGAGAGGAATTAGAGGAGGTAGAGTCTATAGAAAAGTATTTTGATAAGTTGCCCACCAAGGAAGAACGGGAATACCATAAGGATTTATTCGATAATCCCGAGAGACCATATGTTAGGTCACCATTTATGTAAACACAAGTATGATTGATAAAGAAATAAGATGAGAAATGAGATGGTTGATTATGAGACAATATGAAAGGTGAAAGTGCAAGAGTTTCCTTAAGATAATCAAATAACCAACAAAATAAAATGTAACATAAGGTTTCTATTTATAAGGGAGGAGCTAGGGCAACACTCCCTTCCTCCCTTATCCTTTCATACGTGGGCTTTTAAGGCCTCATGGGCTTTTACATGTTGCCCATTAACTAAACAATAATCATAAACAATACTTAAGCAACCTATAACAAAATGTAATGACCGAGACTTGACTAAATACTAAAGTATGATCCCAACAATCTCCCCCTAAGGGTCGGTCATCACGGTTGCTTGACGTCTTCATCTTTGTCGTTGACTTGTGACATGTAAAACTCTAGACGTCTTCAAAATTGGTTGAATGATAATGAATATACTTTGCTCTTTGTCTTTGTTCTTTGGTGATGATGTAGTGATTCGGTTATGAAGTTGTCTGCCGTTCGTCACTCCTGCGTCTGTGGTGGTTGTCCGCCATTCCAACATACTCATACATCTTTGGACTTTAGACTTTCACGTACAAGAAGTTCCTTTTCATGCACTGAGATCTTTGTCTTTATACTTTGTAGATTCTTCTTATAGCCGTAGAATCTTTCTTTGAACTTTGTGTTGCTAAAGATCTTTGGGGGAGCTTTCTTTGACTTCTAGATGTATGTATGAGCATGTTGGAATCTACCATCATGGAAGTGAGGTACCTGCGAGTAAACAGTTAGCAATAAAACAACCGGTACTTACGGATAAGGAAATAGAGCTCATCAACAGCATATTGTGAAGACTCCTTCTAATCCTTATCCAGGCCGTTCCCATATCAGATACTCCCGAAGGAGCTTTCGAGACCTACTAAGTAGCTCAATGACTGGGTGAGTCGCTGGGGATCACTCCACGACTGTAGACCGTAATGGAACCACCGCAAACACTAAGCATAACCCTTGTGGGGTTACCGAAGTGACCTGCTGTCAGGGCTGTTTGATGTTGACCCTGACAGGATTTCCGTTTAATCATTGAGAAATACATAAGTAATCCTCTCATAAACGTTCTCGGCAGATTGCTAAGATCTGCGAAGGACTCGATAGTTTACAACTGATGCCCATTGATGTAGAACACCAGTTGTAGAAATACTAAGTGTTCCTAAGAGATCTTTGATGTATCTCAAGGCTCTAGACTCTATAAGTGCACACCTAGGTTTCCTATGCGGAGACTGGGGAGGTGTCTCCTGCTTCAATAACAACCGTCTCTAAGAGATAGGTCGATAGATTACGCGGGATCCCCGTGAGAATGAAACAAGTCCTTTTAAGAGAACTTGAGTGGTTAAGAAGGTTTAGTGCATTGCATCACTGGGTCCATGACGACTTAATCTTCAATACCGGTGTTGTCTTTTGCAACAGCCAGTAGCATACGTATTGAACCCGGTGTCTGCCCTAAGGTTGATTCATATGGAGGGCTATTTCTTTTCACCCTTTTCTTTACTTTTCTTTTTAATTCTTCAACTCCTTCTTTCCCTTTCATTCATTTCTCTTTTTATCGTATCATACCTAAGGACTTCTAATTCTAACTATGGGAGATGTCCTTGGGTAGATCCCTCCGGCTCTGGCGGATCATAGGACGGATATTCCTATCTTAATCACCTTATAACTCCGACAGTAGCCAAGAAACCTTTGATTAAAAAATCTCTCAAAGTGTTTGTGATAATCAAATATTTTGGTTAACACTTTGAGAGTTTTGTGTACACTTTTGAAGGGCTCCCCCTGCACATGTGCTCATATGTGTTTAATAAATTTGCACATGCGGGAGGAGCAAGCTCTTTTGAATTGATCCACTTTCCGTGAACTAGACCGATTCGAGACACGCTTACATCACTAGTTAAACTAGCTTGAAGTTATTACCCGGCCTGGTCAAGTCCACAGAAAGTTTGTCGAGACGGTACATTTCTACTAAGACTAATCCTTTTCGAGACACGCTTACGTGGTTAGTTAAAGAGTTCCATTGTCAGCTTTTAGGTGACAACTAGCTCTAGTAACTAACTTGATGTTATTACCCGTCGAGGATAAGTCTTTTCGATATTACTAACATTTATTGTCTCGTCAATTCCTGGGTGAATCTGAGTCTAGCTCGCACAAGATACAACTTTTCAGCTTTAACTTCATATATTTTAATCACTTTTTCATTTTCTCCCCCTCAAAAATAGCATATGAGATGTTGTTTTTGGTAAAGTTTTGATTAAAATATGTTTTTTGAGTCTTATGGGGAGATTCACCAAGAACTTTTGATTTAATTTGAACAAAGTATTTTGTTTTGACAAGTGCTCCCCCTCAACAAGTGATTAGGTCTTATTGAGGTGAAATACTTGTCCTTTTGAGCAGAATTGTGAAAGATCATAAAAGTTTGATTAATTCTACTCAAAAGTAAGAAGCCTTCGCTCCTTATATTTAGGATTGAGGCACTGATGCGTACCTCAGGGTCCTTTCTTTACAAGTTTGGGTTGTGCACTGTAATGCGTACACAAACCATTATGAAGTAAATTATTGACAAATCAAATCAAATTCTTACAATGATCTACCAATCAGGCCTCTGAAATGTCAACACCGGAAATTTGGATCTGCCTCCCACATAGCTTTCCAACCTCCGAAACTGATCCCTGCGCCTCAATCTGTTCTCAATCCTTAAGATGAATCTGCGAGCTTCCCTGGCCTCATTGGTTTTCCACCTTTTAGACTTACCCAAAGCAATGTCATCCAATCTGCTTTTGATTCCATCTCTTACGAACTTCAAGGTCTCATCACAGAACTTATGTAATTCGTCGTAAGCCATGAAGCAGTTGCGACCGTTGATGCTGCGGTAGGTGAACCCAAATGGTTTTCTGATCAGGGAGTATTGAGGTAGATGTTGAAGATCGGGGATGTCAAACAGGTTTGGTTTGGTGAGATTGAGTTTCTTCTGGTAACTTTCCACTCCTAACTGAAGATCTTCGACTCTTTCTCTAATGACTATTTGCCTGATGAAGATGAGTAGAGCTTGGATAAAGGCAAGTTGCATCTTTTTGGGCAAGCCACAGAGTTTTCCTTGAACTTTGAGCAGGTACATGTCTTCAATGTCGTTGAGACGTAGTCGTGGAAAGTCAGACTCGGAAATATCGTACTCCTTTTCATCAAGTCTTTTCAGTGTGATTTTGCTGAGGAAGGGGTACCCAAAGTGAGTGACAGTCAAAATGAATTGAATCGAGACGATCTTCAAATCACTGGTCACATCGCCCATCGTTTGGTTAAGTCTGCTGCTTCGATAGTATTGTGCCCGGTTGTCTGGCCAATGATGAATACCATAAAGTGCATTCCGGTCATATTCAACAATTTTGTCGACAAATAATGCTGAAGCTTCTTCTTCGATGGCATTGTTGAGATATCGAGCTGCAGGGAGAAAGGCGAGTGAGGTAACGTACTTCTTCTCGATCTTGCTGCCAAGTCTCAGAAATTCCAAGTCTGTGTTGTAGAAGAACTTGTACGGGATCTTTGGTTCCTTAGGCTTCCCAATCATCGGTAGTGGTTTGGACCAGTCAGTAATGTAAGGTGCGGTTTTCTTTGTGACCGGATCGACATATGATTCAGGATTGATCCAGTCAATATTGCTTGACATAGCTCGAGCAATATTTTCCAGATGGTATTCAAGCTCGATTGAGTTAGCAGACCGATCTTTCAGAAGATTGAAAGCATCATTTTTGATTCTTCGCAGCTCTTTCTTATTCATCTTTTTCATCTTAAACTTTTGCTGAATCATTTGAGCATATTCCACCGTTCGACCATCTTGAGGTTCATGATTGTCTTCCAGTGGTGGTTGCGAATTGATCATCTTCTCAAACCAGGAGTATTCGGCACTATTGTCTTGGTCTAGCCAGTTAAGGACGGTTTTGGGTTTCTTTGGTTCGGTGCCTTTAGATGAGGTGTCCGGTTGGGGTTGATGATGCTTTCCTTTCTTATCTTTCTTCTTCTTCTTAGGGGACGGTTCTGGAATTTCATCAGGCATAGAAATGTCGTCACCACCGGTGTATTCAAAGTGGTCGTGTGCTTTGGGAGCAGAACCTGATGCCTTCGGTTGTTGTGAGGAAGTTGTTGTGGTAGGAGGGATTACCGGTGTTTTGTACTGAGATGAGGGTCCTTCGGCTTGTTTTTGTTTCTTTGCCTGAGAATTAGGATCCCTGTCTTCATCATCTCTTTGACGTTTCAACTTATCGGCCTCTGTGCTGCAAGTCTCTTTTGTCAGTTTATCTTTCAGTGCTTCCAGGACTTTGGCTTCTTCAGGTGTCAAGGTAAGTTTGCTTGCCAGCTTGTCCAAAAGTTGAGCTTCCAAATCATCCAGAGATAGTCCCGGTAGAGGAGCAGTAGACTTGTCGGCACGAAGAGTGAAGGTAGTTGATCGGATCACTTTCTTGACTGCTTGCTCAGCGAACTTGGTGAGTTCTTCTCTCATTGGTGCTAGCAGTTCTTTCAGCTCAGCCACTAAGTGTTGTGCCATGTATTCTTGTGCTTGAGCTGCTAATGCGGCTTCCAAGTTCTCTGTTACGTCTTTAGCTAAGAAAATGTCAACCTTATCTTGTAGCTCTTTGACGTTCGAGTTCAGCTTAGTCAGTTCAGCAACCTGAGTTGCAAGTGTAGCAACCTGATCTTTTAGTTTGCTTCTCTTCTTCTCATGTACTCTCTTGAAAGCTGACTTGAGTAACTTAGATGCAGCAGAGGCTTTGGAGCTCGGTTTCTTGATTGATTTGTCATGTGTTGATTCAGATGCAGGAGGTGATGACTGTGATGATTCAATAATGGTGGTAGTGTCTTTGACATCTCCTTTCTGTGGTTCGGGTTGTACAACTTCCTTGACTCTGGCTGCTTCTTCTTTCAACCTTTGTTCTTCAGCTAGTTTATCAGCTTCGGCTTTAAGCTTAAGCTCTTCAGCAAGCCTGGCTTCTTCTTCCTTCTTTAACTTTTCTTCAGCCAGTTTGGCTGCCTCCTCTGCTTTCCTGCTCTCTTCCATTCTGATTGTTTCTTCCAGTTTAGCTTGAGCAATCTCTTCAAGTCTGGCCTCTTCAGCTTCTTGTTTTCTTTTCAGTTCCTCTTCCTGAGCCCTTTCTCTGAGCTCCATTTCTTCCATAGACATAAGTCTTGGAGCATCGGTATCCATAGGATCTTCCTCTTCTTCCTCTCCCATAGTCATTTCAATATCGGTGGGAGTTACTGAGGGATTATCATAAGCAACTAAGTCTGAGGAGATTCCTGTGGTAGGCTCAGGAATGCTGCTTGATCCGCCAGCTTCGGTGGTCTGAGAGAAGACTGGAGGTGGAGGCATATCAGCATTGAATGCATCAATTCGGCTGTGAAGGAGACCCATATTGAGAGCCCTTTCATTTTCTTCTTCAGCTGAAAGGCCAACAGACTCTGGTTCAGCAGTTACGGGTTCCTTTAGCTTCGCTCTCCTGATCCTTTCTTCTTCCAAGAGTGACTGTTCTTTAGTGAACGGTCTTTGAGTGAGATATGTTGGATATACAGCATTGTCAGCAAACTCATCAATGTCTTTATCCCAGTCGATGTCATCAAGATTCTCATCTTTCTCAATATTAGCATATGCTTCACTATACTGAGGACCTTCGTCGGATTCAGTTCGTTCAGAGTCAGACGGCTTTGGAGAAGATTGAGGAGGGGGAAACCACCCAGGTTCGGGAATAGAAGCGGGCTGTTTGGTAGGAATTCTTCTCTTTGGAGTACCCTTCTTCTTCTTAGACTGAGTGGAACTGCCGGAGCTCCCAGTCTTACTATCTTTCTTACCCTTCTTATGCATGAAGGGGGGTAGAACATCTTCGTCCAGAAATCCAACTTTATTTGCTTCAAGAGCTTGAAGGTAGTACTTGTAGTTATTGCATTCTTGAACCTTCTTAGTCAGAAGACAATCAGGAAGTTTCTTTCCTTGTACTAGTATCCATTCTCTTGATGACCTTAAGTGTGTCTTCATTCTTGTATGTGTGCTGAAACTCATCATTCAGTCTTTGAGGTATGTCATCATATTCATGGATGAAGCTTGCAATGAGAAGTTTGGTGAAACGGACGAAAGGAATATTGGTCGTCTTGCGGTGTATGTGCCACACAATGTCTTCCTAGATAATGCTGGCATAATCAACCTTCTTGACATTAGCAATAGCCCAGAACAGCTTGAGATGTTGGAGCTTAGGGTGTTCATGGCCTGTGTCTCTGCCAGATAGTGACTTGGCAATTATGATGTAGAGAGTTCTCCAAGGCTGTGGAAGAAATCTGATATTGACCTTAGAGTGCCTAGTTATGACCCCTTCAGACTCATCATACCCAATATCTCTCAGCCATTCTATCAATTCTTCTTCACTGGGAACTTGGTCATAATCTTCATTAGGTTCAAGTTCGGGAAGTCCAAGAGCACTACGGAGAAGATCCTTGTCGATCGTGACTTGTCTCATGTGAAGCATACAAGTAAAGGATTCTTCAAGGAGGTCCAAGTGGATTGTGTGCCAAAACTGATGTATGTAGAAGCATGCCACTGCAGCAGATTTGGTGAGTAGAACTTTGCACGGGTGATAGATAAGAGCATCTACTGCAACAAGGCAAGAAGACTCATTGCATGTGATATTGTTGAAGTTGACTCTCAGATTGTTCCTTCCTATCTTTCTGGAGTAGTTCTCAGGAAAGGTGTCTTCCCATGCACGTAAGGGTTCAGGCACTGGTACGTGAGGAATATCGTTGTGTTCTGCCATCTGAAAAGATCATAAACACACACAAACATGGCAATTGTGGATGATGTTAGCATAAACATTCATTTAAGATGTGTACATATAGCTTTGCATGTTTTACATTGATCAGTGGGGTTTAGTGTGTGTGAAAACTTTTGATACATGACAAACTTGAGTTATATTACTTGGTAGAAACATAAAACAATTTAGTTACACCATAAGTTTATCATTACAAGAAGTTACACTTTGGAAAATTTCTCAACACTTAGAAAAATTTGGATTTTGACAAGTTTACGCGTAAGTGGGAAACTTTACGCGTAACCTGACTTAAGCGTAAGTTTAGAAATAATGCGTAAGTGCAAAATCTACGCGTAAGATAGAATGTTACGCGTAAAGTGAATCTTACGCGTAAGATCAATTTTAAGCGTAAGATAAGTCTTAGGCGTAGAAATTGAAGTTACGCGTAGGATTAACCTTAAGCGTAGATTGTATCTTATGCGTAGGTAATGACTTATGCGTAAGTTCTAGACTTATGCGTAAGATCAGAACTTATGCGTAAGATTTTCATTAATGCGTAAACTATGTCTTATCCAAGACACAATTTGTCCACGTGTCGAATCTTACGCGTAAGATTCAATCTTACGCGTAGGATGAACATTTAACGCGTAAACACGCCATTTTCCAGAAATTCACCTTTGAAATTCGAGTTGTATGTTTCCTGAAAGTGTACAAACATTACCACTGATCAATAATTCACCCAACACACTTAATTTACACATTTCAACGCGTAAACATGCCAAATTCAACTTAACGCGTAAACATGTATGAACAACAAATCACAACCTTAATCAAACGTGTTTCTGGGTAGGAATTGTCATGGGGCAAGTGATACTAACAACATAAGGATCATATGGACCAAGTTACAACAAGTTTTAACCACACAATCAAACAATCATAGCTGCTAGTGTCATTCGAACCCTAAACCTTTGATTCACAACCAAAACACGATTAAGATGCAATCAAACAACTGGGATATGATCCTTAACACTAATACACACTATCCCTATCATCAAACATAATCAAAACATCCACAATCAAGAATCCCTAATCTATACGTATGAACCCTAATATCCAAATCACTCAAATCACTCAATTGATGATTCTGGGTGAGATTGGAGTTCTCAAACATGTTTAGTAGCATAATATGAACAAAACCCACCAACAAATTCAATCAAAACATCACTTAATTCTGGGTTTGAATTCTACGCATAACTCAAAAAGCAAATTAATCGATTGTGATAGATTGAGCCGTTGGATTTTTATAAAATTAAAAACCTTAGTTCAAAATCATGATCAAAACATAATCACACTTACAGATTCAAGGATGGTTGATTAGATCGAGAGAATGATTGTGAGTCATTCGATTGAGTAGGTGAAAGAGTTAATGATTTGCAGAAAAAATAAATGTGAGTGGTCAAACCTAGTTATGACTGCGGTTAAATCAAGTTACTCAAAGTGACATTTTTAGTCCCTTAACCTAACAAAACATTTATACCTAATGCCTAACCACATTATCACATATGGTTTTCGTATATTCACACCAAGAAATGATAAGAACAACTTGTCGTACTCCCCCTTGACCTTAGATCATTGTAAAATTAATTGGTTTTGGTCAAGGAGAGTAACCCGAAATCCTTTTGAATCAACACTTTAGATAAAACGTATATGTTTTTGGTAAAATGCAAGTATAAAAAAGGTAATATATATTTTAAGAAATTAGTAAAACATTACTTTTCCTCCCCCTCAACACTTGTTTTAAATATTTGAAGACATTTTATAAAATAGTGTTGAAAGAGTTTTTATACTTGCGTTTTTTTTTTTTTTTTTTTTTTTTTTTTTTTTTTTTTTTTAAATGCAAGACCAAAAATCTTTTTGAGTTTTTGATTGGTTTTATATTTTTGTATTTTGTTTTTGAAAAAAATATTTACAAAGATAGTTTTGATGTTTGACGATCAATTGTGTTTTAAAAACTTTTCCAGATCCTCTGGAGTCAAACATCGCATACCAATTTGGTGAACTAAACTAGCAAACCTGGATGGTGCCAAGGATTTGGTAAGTAAGTCCGCCAATTGGTACTCAGTTCCAACAAAATAAAGTTCAACTGTACCCTTTTCCACATGCTCTTTGATGAAGTGATATCGGAGATCGATGTGTTTGGATTTACAATGATGTACAGTGTTGCAGGAGATAGCAATTGCACTCTTTGAATCACAGTAGATAGGAATCATGTTGAATAGGTAGCCATAGTCTTTAAGTTGTGATCTCATCCAGATGACTTGAGCACAACAAGCAGACATGGCTACGTATTCAGATTCTGTAGACGACAGTGAAGTGCAGTCCTGCTTCTTAGATTGCCATGACACAAGTTTGTCTCCGAGAAATTGTAATCCACCAGATGTACTTTTGCGTGTGTCTAAACATCCTGCATGGTCAGCATCTGAAAACGCAATTAGTTCAAAGCCAGAATCCTTCGGATACCAGATCCCCAAGTTAATGGTTCCCTTTATGTATCGAAGGATTCTCTTGACCTCACTGAGGTGTTTTTCAGTTGGTCTGGACTGATAGTGAGAGCACATGTATACAGCAAAAACTATATCAGGTCTACTAGCTGTGAGATACATGAGGGACCCAATCATACTTCGGTATTTGGTAGGGTCAACTGGAGTCCCATGTAAATCAGCATCTAGTTTTGTGGTATAGCCCATTGGTGTATTATAAGTATCACAAGACATCATTCCATGTTTCTTCAAAATTTCAAGAGTATATTTAGACTGATTTATAAAAATTCCACGGGGTGATTGATGAACTTGAAGTCCTAGAAAGAATGAAAGTTCACCCATCATGGACATTTCAAAATTATCTTTCATTAATTTTGCAAAATCATTAGAGTAACTTCTTTTTGTTGAGGCAAAAATGATGTCATCGACATATATTTGAACAACAAGTAAGTCCTCCCCGTAGGTTTTTGTAAATAGTGTGGGATCCACTGATCCTTTAGAAAATTTATTGGCCAATAAGAAAGTAGACAGTTTGTCATACCACGCCCGTGGGGCTTGCTTGAGTCCGTAGAGTGCCTTTTTGAGTCGGTAAACGTGATTAGGACGCTCAGGATCAACGAAGCCTTCAGGTTGGCTAACATAAACTTCTTCACGGAGATCTCCATTAAGAAATGCTGTTTTGACATCCATTTGGAAGACTACCATGTTCCGGTGTGCAGCATAGGCCAAAAAGATCCGAACAGCTTCATGTCTAGCCACTGGAGCAAAGGATTCAGCAAAATCTAGACCTTCCAGTTGAGAGTATCCTTTCGCTACCAGACGTGATTTGTTTCGTATGACAGTGCCTTCAGCATCAAGCTTATTCTTCCATATCCATTTTAACCCAATGACAAAGACTCCGTCAGGTCTTTCAACTAATTCCCAGACTTCTAATCTTATGAATTGCTGAAATTCCTCTTGCATAGATTCAATCCAGTTGTCATAAGTCATTGCATCTTTAATGTTCTTTGGTTCTTCATGACAAACTGTGAGTGCGTATATGCAAGTTTCTCCATCTGTGTGAAGTCGTTGTCTTGTCATAACAGGTGCATCTGGATGGCCAATAATATGAACTAGTGGATGGTCACGAGTCCATTTATGTGTTGAAGGGTGTAGTTGATAAGTATCTCGCATGTTGGCAAGATCCAAGTTGCGTGTTGACGACTCAGCTATATCAGGAACTGTAGTAGCTGGTGCAAACGGATTGAAGAACGCATCAGGATCATGCTCTGCGGATTGTGGAACTGATAGTGGTGTTGGATCTTCAGCTGAATGGCTGGAGTTAGAAACAGTTTGTACTACTGTAGATGGTGAAGCAATTGGAGGACCGTCTCTCTCAACAGTTGTAGAAGTTTGTTGAGGTGAGTCTGGTACATGAATATTGTCAGGTTGAGCAGCGGAATTAGGTGGGACCTCAGTAGGACGGTATTCAATTGTGTCATCAAACAGTGGAGCAAACAAGGTTTCCAATTCTGTGCGGTTGAGTGGCAATGGTTCAGCCGAAGATGCCGGAGAGTTAAGACGGTTAAATTCGGGTCCTAAGCTGTGTTGCTCAGAAGCCATTTGTGTGAGTTCATCAAAATTAGCGTGAATGGTTTCTTGAATTTCTCTTGTACGACGATTCCATATCCGAAAACCTTTGGAATTTTCACAGTATCCAACGAACACTCCTATGTCAGCCTTTGCTTTAAGTTTACCTAAATCATCACGATCATTTTTCGGATAACAAAGTGCTCCAAATACATGAAAGTAATCGATGTTCGGTTTTCTTTTGTGAACAATTTGATATGGTGTTTTGCGATGGCGTTTTGTGATCATGCAACGGTTTTGAGTATAACATGCGGTTGAAACAGCTTCTGCCCACAAGTAATCTGGTAATTGAGCATTAATCAACATAGTTCTAGCAGCTTCCACTAACGTCCTGTTGCGTCTTTCAACAACTCCATTCTGTTCTGGGCTTCTAGGAATAGATGTTTGATGTTCAATTCCCACTTTCTCATAATAAGACCTAAGTGTCTGATTCTTGAATTCAGTTCCATTGTCAGTTCTGACTATTCGGACCGTGTTGCGTAACTGAACTTGAATTTTAGTGAGAAAGGTGATGATCATTGAAGGAGCCTGATCTTTACTTCATAGAAAATAAACCCAAGTCCATCTGGAAAAATCATCGACGATTACTAGTATGTAGCGTTTACCGTTGATACTTTGAACACGCATCGGTCCACACAAATCCATATGAAGCAGTTGTAGAACATGATTCGTACTGTGTTCAGGTTTAGAAGGGAAATGCGCACGAGTACTTTTACCTTGTTCACAGGCTGGACATAAGTGATCTTTGGTAAAGCGGAATCTTGGAAATCCCTCAACAAGTTTATAACGAGCAAGGTCAGTCATAGTTTTGAAATTCAAGTGTGAAAGACGTTTGTGCCATAACCAAGATTTAGTTGATTCTGCTTTGGAGAGAAGACATATCGGAGATGTTGCAATCATATCTGACATTGATATTGTATAAAGATTGGAGCCACGGGAGCCAGACATAAGATCGTTTCCTTGTAAGTCACGAACAAAGCAAGTTTTCTCACGAAATGCAACTTCTAGATCCCCATCACAGAATTGACCAACAGAGAAAAGGTTGTGTCCAAGGCCTTCCACATAATAAACACGACTTATTTCGATGTTCCCACTGATAAAGTCACCATATCCCATGATTAAAGCGTAATGATCATTCCCGAATCTGACAGTACCAATGAACTTTGAGACAAAGTTGTGTAACAGTTTGAGATTACCTGTCATATGTCGGGTGCATCCGCTATCAACAATCCAGAGAACAATCTGTACCACCTGCATCACAAGAAGAGGACACGGATGGAACAGAAGTAAGGGTGGAACCCAAAGAAACTGCGGGTTCCAGTTGGTTAGAAGCACAAGTATTCAATAATTTAGGAATCCATTTAAAATCAGGTTTGTGTTGTAACCAACGTTGCCAATTCCAACTAGTTCGAGCTTTCATAATGGTGTATTCACTAGTGTTTGGCTGATTCCTAGACTTGTTCTCTGCACCTATGGGGGTAACATCAACTTCATTAGAAACCGTAGAAGGCGGCTTTCCTAAGATAGACTTAGAGGCAGTAGTGGGCCTAGAAGGAATGCTTGTCCTACGTTTCTTATGACGATGAAGTAGAGAATTAGCTATACATTTTGTATGATCACCAGATGAAACACTTTTACGACAAAACACACAAGATGCATTAATATTCAAAACATTTAAAGGTACATCATTCGTTACATTAAGATTTTGATTAGAATTTGCCAGATTAGAATCTAAATCCGATGCAACATGAGTATTATTCAAATTCCTAAGGTGATCTTCTACTCCTTGAGCTTCTAGTGATCCTCTCTTACGTTGCCAGAGCCTATTCTTCTTTTTACTTTGTCGCTTGGGTCTGCTAACGCTATTAGGGGAGACTAGTCCTGTAGAAGTGGAGTTATCAACATTAGTATTTTGAACAACCTTTCCTTTATTAGTTTTGTCTAATTTATACATTCCTGGTGCGATCACCGTGGTGTCAACCATCTTTCCTTTTTCAAGTAGCTTAACTTTCTCTTTTAAATCAATGATGATGTGATTTTTATCCTAAATTTCAGACTCGAGTAAACCATTGCAATATTTGATGTCATCGCGGTTTTGTTGCCATTCGGCGTTTTCAATTTTTAAGTCCGCAATTTCTTTCTCGTATTTGAGACACAAACTTTTGAAAGACTCATTGTTTTTGCAAAGCTGACAAGAGTTAGAAATATTTTGACTTTGAAGTTTCAATTCCTTTTTAAGACTCTGAGCTTGACACCATTCAAGCCTTTGTTTGAGTTGACAAATTTCTTTTGAAAACTGTTTTGTCACATCATCATTCTTTTTCCTCAGATTGTCATTCTCATGTTTCAGTGTCTCAATTTCCACATGCAACAAGTTATTATCAACACAATGATCATGCTTAAGCATAGAAGTACCAGAATTATAGAGATCATTCATGATAACAGACAAAATATCAGCATTGAGAACTTGTTCTAAGAGTCGATCAGCATCATTTTTGAAAACTCTAGTTCTTTGCTTTTGAACCAAAATTTCATTTTTATTTTCATTGAAAACGTTTATCATATGTTTGACCTCCTTTTGAAGTTCCTGATCCCAACGTGTAGCACAGAGACGGAGGTGTTTGACAATTGGCAACATTTGTTTTTGAAAAATATCTCTCTTTTCGCGCTCGTAAGCGGATTGAAACGTTTCAATTTTTATTTCAGAGTTGCGTTCAATTGTCTCCTCCAAAATTTCGATGTCTTCCATAAAAGTTTTGAAATAATTTAAGACACGAACACTATTTGGTAAGGGTGAAAGTTCACCGGATGATGGTAAAGGACCATTTATTTGTGCTACAGTTTGGACAGGGGCCTCATTGTGAGATGAAACATATGACTCTTCGATAAACCATGATTTCTCAGGTAAATCCTTTTGAGTAACGAACTTAATTGGATTTTTTGAATAGTCATATGGTGTGCAATATTGAACCTTACTCATTTTTGACCGACTCTCGTCTTCAAGTTCTTCTTCTTCCTCAGTATCAAAAACAACAGCACGCACAATCGTATTATCAAGCAAATAGTCCATACTATAAATTTTTGGAACATCTTTGAATGCATTGTGAAGAAACATTGAATTGTAATCGCCAAGTGCAAATCCTGTACCGGGTCTCGGTTTTAAAGTAAATTTCTGAATTGTTGTGACAGAGTTCCCGTGTTTGTAAACAATATTACGAAATTCTTTCAGTTGTTTTTCAAGATCAACAATATCGCCGAGTAAGTCATCTATATACTTCCTTTTTCGTATTTTATGTTCACAAAAATCCTTTTGATAACTTGACAATTCTGTTTCTGTTTTTGAAAGTTCTGTTTGAAGACGTTCAACTTGCATTTTCAATTCACTCTTTTCACTTTCGAGTTTTGAAATCAACTTTCCGTTTGACTCGATTAAATCTTGCATTTTACGTTGAAGATCTTGTTCTTTGTTGTATGAATCGTGAAACGCTTTTTCAAAACTTTTTGCATTTTTAATCTTGTCTTCCTGATTAGAAAGCTGAATTTTATAACATTCAATATCTCTTGCAAGTGACGCATTTTGTTCTTTCAAAACTTTGTTTTTCTCGTTGCATTTTGTTATTTGCACTTGTTGAGCATCCAGTTGTTTAGATAACAATATGAGATCAGGGTCTGGATCAAATGATGGTTCATGTTGTTCGAAATGATCATGTTTATCATTCTCAATAGGATCATCAAATGAAACAACTGTGTCATCATCGAAGATGACAACTGTGTTTATTTGTTCATCTTTATGAGATGATGAAGATGATTTAGATGGAACAACTTGCGCCATATCTGATTCATAAGCAGAAGGTGAGACTATTTCATTAATAAAGCATTCATTGAGGTCATGTACCTGAGACAAGCCGTCAGTGTCATACACTGGACCTGAATCATTGAGCTTAAGTTCCTGCATGTTGGCCATAAGCATCACAGCAGCATTGGCTTCCAGATCTTCCATGTCATCATCGTTGTTCACATTTGCCATGAAGTTGTTGTCCTGTTCAGGGAAATGTCCATCTTTTTCATCTTGAAGAGCCATGAGTAATGCCTGCTTGTGAAACTTACTACCCCGAGTTCTCGGTTTGGGACATGCTGTAGCAATATGACCTTGTTCATTACAATTGTAGCACCAAACTGCATTCCCTGAGTTGGAGTTCCTTGTAGCAACTGAGTCAGACCTTTGTTGAGAAGATCCTGAGTTGTTCCTGAACCCTCCATTGTTACCAAACCTCTGACCATTCCCATAATTTCCTGAAGAACTTCCTGAACCAGATCTACCATAGTTATGATTCTGAATTTCCACTCTTCCATCATTGACAACAGCTTGATTCCTGGTGTTAGAAGATGAACGTTGACGGTTGTTTGTTTTGTTGGAGAATTTGCTGAAAGCACGAGCAATAAGAGCAAGTCCCTGATTCAACGTATTAAAGTCATCATCGTCATCATCATTGCAGTTGGAGTAGTACACAGCATCGTTGTTGTTTGACGGAACAAGTTGAGTAGAAGAATCTTGTGGAGATGAATCATAAGGGACCATTTGGTTCGAGGTGGAAGATTGTGGATAACTGAAGTAGTTCTGCTCTTGAACATATGCATGATTTGACAGTGGTGGTGGAGCATAGGGAGATTGAGCTACGAGAGCCAAAGAATTTGGTGTTGTTGTGGGTGTGTAACCTCCTCGTAGAGCTCGATCTTTTTCCACCTCAGGTTCATGGTGTTTCAGAAAGTCATACAACAAACCATATGGAGCATCATGAAGATTCTTTGTTTGACGAACAAATGTCACATATTTATGCCAATCAGGGCCAAGACTACCAACAAATTTGGAGTTCACAGCGATCCTTGGTACTGTGATTTTGTGACGTTCCAGATCATTGACCACATTTGTGAAACGATGATAGTAGGATTCAAGTGACTCTCCAGGTTCAATTGTGATGTCAGTGTATTCCATGTATAGCTTGGATTCCATGTCATCTTTGTTCAATTGAGTTCCTTCCATAAGGAGATGAACGTGTTCCCACATAGCTTTGGCTGTTTTCTGAGCATCGACACTTCGATAGATCGGATTAGGTATACCTTGAAGTATATAAGCCATTGCATACTGATCAGCTTCACGATGTAGTTTCTGTTCTTCAGTGAGTGCAGATTCTGGAAGGGGTCTATCACCAGGAGGACGTGGAGGATCAGCATGTGGATCACCAGCTTCAAATCTAGTTGGCCACTCAAATGGTCCTTCAAGTATCACTTGCTTCAAGAATTTCCCATGAGGTTTCTTTAGTTCAAGAAATCGTAAGAATCGACTTGACCATTGCACATAGTTTCCAGGTGTAAGCATTGGAGGTGTTTCAAGTGATCCTGCCTCATGTCGGGATTGTTGAGTTGTAATAACTTCACACATTCTGTCAAACCAGTGAGGTTGTTTGGAGGAAAACTGAGTGTTTTGTAGTGGCACTTGATATGGTTGTTGTTGAGGAATGATCTGATGTTGTTGCATCATAAGGTAATGATGTAGTGGATTATATGTTTGTTTCTGAGAAGGTTGTTGATTCATTATGTACGGGAGGTATTGTTGTTGCTGATACTGCTGAGGTTGTTGTTGCTGATACTGCTGAGGTTGATGTTGCTGAGGATAAGAGTGAGGGAAGTAGTGATTAGGTGGTTGAGACATCTTAGAACACTTGTGTAGAAATGGATCTTTGTAGAAGATTGAAATGCACGTTCCTTTGAGCAAGTTGCAAAATCCTTGAGGTAAGTTCAATTCTTATGCGTAACTTAATCTTACGCGTAAACTTTAGGTTATGCGTAAAGAGTAGGTTATGCGTAAACTAATAGTTTATGCGTAAGTTTTCTCTTTACGCGTAAGCTTAGGCTTATGCGTAAGTTTAGACTTATGCGTAAGGTTTAAACAACCAAACAAATCTTTCAAACTTATCCAAGCCTGAAAGATGTCCGTAGTCGAAGTATTCCACTAACTTATCCAAGCTAGGGAAGTACTGAGTCACCGTTACACGAGGAGAAGATCGTTGATGAAGCTTACGCGTAAACTCTGGCAAGTTACGCGTAAATTAGACTTACGCGTAGGATCTGACTTAAGCGTAGGTTTATGGCGTAGATGAGCAAGTTACGCGTAGGATCAGGGTTTTAACCTATTTTATGCGTAAGAAAAGGGTTTTGGACCTATTTAACGCGTAAGAAAAGGGTTTATGCCTATTTTACGCGTAAGAAAAGGGTTTAGACCAAAACTTATGCGTAAACCGACCAAAAAACACTGTAGACAGCTGGAGATTGTACTTTTTCCGACCAACTTACGCGTAAAACGTACTGTTCATCCAAAAAATGACTTTTTTGATGAGAAAATGCATAGAAATAAGGTACTTTTGATCAAATAACTTCACCAATACTTAGAAAAACCTTAACTTTATAAGATTTAGCTACCAAAAACTAGTTTTCCAATATCAAAGAAGCTATAAAACCTTAAAAAACCTTAAAAAATCACAACTTTATGCAACAACTAAGCTTCAAATCACTATATCAACCTTGAAACTTGTCCAAGCTTCAAGATTTGAGTGAAAGAAACAAAGAAAAATGCAAAAAGATGAAGAACTAAGCACCAAACCCCACGTTAAACAAAGAAACACACTTCAAACTTCTAGTAGGCGAATGATACCACTTGTTAGGTCACCATTTATGTAAACACAAGTATGATTGATAAAGAAATAAGATGAGAAATGAGATGGTTGATTATGAGACAATATGAAAGGTGAAAGTGCAAGAGTTTCCTTAAGATAATCAAATAACCAACAAAATAAAATGTAACATAAGGTTTCTATTTATAAGGGAGGAGCTAGGGCAACACTCTCTTCCTCCCTTATCCTTTCATACATGGGCTTTTAAGGCCTCATGGGCTTTTACATGTTGCCCATTAACTAAACAATAATCATAAACAATACTTAAGCAACCTATAACAAAATGTAATGACCGAGACTTGACTAAATACTAGAGTATGATCCCAACACCATATATCCTTGGCACCCCCCTTATCAAAATGGGAGACCCCTATAACATTAACATACCATGCAATATCGGGCACATGCATATATGGAAAGCTTATATCGATCTTAGATCTCCTGTAAACATCATGACTAAGACTTATTACAATTGGGTGATAAAGAAACAACTTGATTTTAGGATGATGCCCAATACGAATTTGATAAGTAATTTTGCAGGAAGAGTAAAGGGATTACATGTGATTATAGGCAATCTCAGTTATGAGATCGATTTTATGATAGTAGAAGACACTCGTCCGGTGATAGATGCTTGCCTAAGCCAAATAATATTTGGAAAACCATTTGTTGAGGCCACTAGGATGAGTTATGATCCGACTCTAGGGATAGTTAGATTCAAGAAAGAGAGTGATGAGGTTGCCTATCAAATGCCCTACAAGATTGAGCAATACCGCCTTCTCTCTAATTTCGAAAAGGAACACAAGCAAGCGGCTTATTATAGGAATGAGGAGGATAGACGTAGAGGAGTAGAGTATGTAAAGAATAGGATGCTTGGTTTCTACAAAGAATGCTTGCAACTAGGTCCCGAATACAAAACTGGTTTAGAAGACGACCTAGAGAGTGGAACCAATGACGAGGTCATGTAGTAACCCATGACCTTGAGTCTAGCTACAAGACTCGTAAATAAAGAAAAGCGCTTCTTGGGAGGTAACCCATGTTTTGTGTGATTTTGTTTGTTTGTTTGTTATTTGCTTCCGTATGCATGCTTTGTTTTTATTGTTGGTTGATCATGTTTCTAAATTAAATAGTGAAAATACTTTACTTTGTTGTTTTGGCCTAGTCTTAACTCCACCTAAAAGTATTTTTGCAAAAGATAAGTGTAAGGGGAAACCCCAAATATGTTTTTAAGAAACAAACCGATCATGATTCTCCACAATATTAAATGAACATGTGTATTCGTATTTGTTAGAGTCAAATGCTTGTATTGAGTCATAATGAAGTTTTGCAGGATTTTCCAGGAAGTAGGACCATGTTTTTCCAGAAGTTTTCCGGAAACTTAACATAAGAATTTCTGCAGGTCACTTCTGACGGCGTCAAGTGTAAAAATCTGGAAATTTTACCAGTTTTGTTTTTCTAACGGAGTCTTATGGTTTTTGTGAATTATTAAGTTTTATAATCTCCAGGAGATCTGCAAACTTCATTCCACAAGCATTATATCTTATTTTGTTTTCTAGGATTTAGTAACTTATATAGGATGCCGCCGATTTTACGCGAGGTTGTTTTGTCTATTTTTTCAGGATTTACAGGTTATGTTTGACAAGAAGATGATTTATATTCTGGAAGGGAAGCTTTGATTGTTCATTTTCTTGGAGGAAGATTTAACCTGGCCACCTTATTATCCATACCGAGCGAATCAGGGGAGTATTTGATTTCATTCTTTTTACTTTTTAACTTTTACATTCTTTACTTGGCTAGTTAAGTCAACTAATTTTTCCCACACCCTTAGCGTTGTACTCATTTTTAGTACACGAAACCCCTAGTACACCCCTCCGAGCCTATCTTTTCGTTTCTAACTTTAAGCATTTTACTTAAAGGAAGAATTTGTTACACCCCACTTAAATGTACACTCAAATCGCCTTAGCCTTCCTTGTATGCGCTCATCTTTAGTGCATTATTGTTATTTGATAAACCCTAAGTTAACTATCTAATTGATTACATGGTTGCTAAGTCGAGCTATATCCTTGTACATATTGTTTTGGGATGATTGGGACTCATGGGTAAAGTACTTATTTTATGGAGTAATGGGGAAGAACATCATTTATTACCCCCATATGTACGTTAATCTTAAAAGTACTCCAAGTGTTTTGATTTTCTTAATTCGAGTCATTAGATTAGTTAATTGAAAAGTATGTAAAAATTCAAGTGTAAGGGAAATGTTCATTCCCTATGATGTATTATTTTGGATGGTAGGGTAAGAGTGTATGCAAAAAAAAAAAAAAAAAAAAAAAAAAAAAAAAAAAAAAAATCGAAAAATCAAGAAAAAAGAAAGAAAAAAATAGAAAAAAAGAAAAAGAGAAAAAACATACGGACTACCATCCCTTTTTATTCTATGTTCATTTTTATGTTTTTGTTATTTTTCATTTATTAGCTTAAGTCGAGTCTAGTCTTGGCTTAGCAACGCTACATTGTACATGTAATTAACCAAGATTGTTAACTCGCCACCAGTAAAACTTCCTTTATCCAACAAAACCGTGTATTTCATATCCCTACACCTAACGTTACAACCCTTTAAAAGACCTCTTTGATAGTTTATCCTAGGTGCTTACGCCATGTGGTGGAGGTTTGATCCTTTCGCAAGCCTATGGTAATCTATTTTGCTATGACAGGTAGTGAGAGATATTTTCCGTTTCCATATTGTAATTTATACTTTATTACACCCGAGAGATGTGAGTATCTAAACACTATTTGTGAGGTGCTAGTGTATGACCTCCGTGCTTGTCTATTGGTCTTTAGTGGAACGATTATTTGTTGTAATTACTTTTATATTAGTGTTAAATAACCCCTAACTTGTATTTTGAGTAGAATAAAAGCGCATTTGCTTGAGGACAAGCAAATCTCAAGTGTAAGGGTATATGATGAGGCGAAAAATGATCCGTTTTTAGGGGGTCATTTAAGCCCGGAATTGACTTTATTTGATCAAATATTGCCCTAAATTGTTCCTTTTGTGATTTTAGGTACTTTGGGAGTGAAATCTGGAAAAGGAAGCAATTCGGACGTTTTTGGAGCATAAAAGTGAAGAAAACGCCAAAGTCTTAATTTTCCTTGCTGGGAACAGTAGGTGACGGCGTCAAGAGTAATTTCCATGACGACCCAGTTCAGATTTGACGGCGTCACGAAGTAGGGCGTCAAGAGTAAAATTCATGACGGCCTGGAAATGCATAATACATGACGGCGTCAAAAGTAGATCAAGGCAGTCTGAGAAGAGTTTTGGCGGCGAGGTGACGGAGTCACAAGTTTGGTCTTGACGCTGTCAGACCCTATTTCCTATATATAGTTTTCTAATTTTCACATTAAAAAGAGAAAAGTTTTGGAGAAATCCTAAGTACGAACTTGGTGCGAATTTTACAGGGTTTTCAAGGGTTCTAAGCCCTTGATACCTTGCATGTGTAATTGAGATAAGTATTCTTTTAATTCAATCAATATGTCTATGTGTTGGTTGTCTATATCTTGTTCTTGTCTTAATTTCATCATGCTATGCTAGATCTATCTTGTGTTTGCTTGGATCTAATGAAACCTAGATGTTAATTATGTGTTGATTACTTGTTTATAATTGTATTGGATGGGTGAATTCGATGTTAGGCTTAAGAAAACTGGCAGACTTCCAAATGGTAACATGCTTGAACGTCTTAGGAAACATGAACTGATGTGCACTAGGTTTTATTGGTTGTATTTAATACATGAGCCGCTGTTTATAATCCCTATGGTTGTGCTGGGCATGGTATAGGAGGAGATAAGAGCTCATAGGATTGGGGAGTTAAGTGCGCCACCCCATGAATGGTATTAAGGAATACAATCCGTCATCCATGCAACTATAACAAGTAATTAACGTGTAAAAGATATCTAGGGAGTAGTGAAATCTAAGTAACCACATTTTCTCCATTTATTGCCCACAACCTTAGTATAATTTAGTTTATTTTCATTTTCAGTATTTTATTTTGATTGCATCTTTAGTATTGGGTTAGTTGACTAGCAACTAATTCCGCCCACATCCTTCAAACCCGAGATTTTTACTTGCTTTCTAAAAAATATAAAAATACAAAAATAATCATCCCTCACCTTTAGAACTAGTATTTAGGTTTTCTAATCCTAGCGACACTATTCCTAGCTGAACGATCAATCCCCCGGTACTTGTCACTATACTATACTACAACGATCAGGTACACTGCCTGGTGGGGGTTGTAAGCTTCTAAAGATCCCTTGAGAGGTAAAACCTGGTGCGACTCCCACGTACATCATTTATGCATAAACCCTAAGATTCTAGTTAATGTAAGTAGATGAGAGTGATAGATTTTGATTGAAAATGCAATTATGATAAGAATACTTACAAGGTTGATTGGATTGAAGGAGATGTAAGTGAGAGCCCTAATTTTCGTGTGGTAAGGTGTTTGTGAGTGAGGGATGGCTGTTGGTAAGTTGAAGTTGTGAGTAATGAAGTGTTTGGTTTTGAAATTAAAATAAAACAGGCTGCAGATTCGGCGGACCAGGCGGAACCAAAGGGAGGGTTTCGCCAGTTTGGTCTCAGGGTTCCGTGGGTACTGCAAGGAAAAATTCAAAAGGAATTGTCTTGATTTTTGTGGTTTTATCCTAATGTTCAAAACTAAGGTTTTAGGTCTTTTGAGTCTTTAACTAAGCCTAGGGATGATGAATGCTTCTCATTCAAGAGGTTTCGTGAAAAAGTTGACAGAATGGTTAACGTATAAGACTTTCTTAGTTAAGATGTTCCTCAATGAACATTTTTACCAAGGCGATGATGATGGATCACAATATGTCAATTAAGAACATAATGGATTAAATTGTCGCTGAAGTCGATGCTTCCTTTGTTGAAGGGATAACAATGATGATAAAATGAATTTCGTTGTCGACAAGAGTTAGCTTGTTCAAGTGGAGCTTGTTGACGTGCTTCTCCATTCGATACTAAAATGAGAACCTTACGCGTTTTGGAGAATCAATGGGTAAGTAGATATAAAAGTGCAAGTACCACTTGGGCTTTTCTTATCAACTTATTATCGACATAATTCCATTTGGCATACACTATGGTTTCTATTCCCGTTCTTTTGGGATACCATAATCCTAGTTGTGTGGTACCTTATAATGAATCCAAACAAGCTCTTTCGAAAGAGTTGTTTTAGGATCTTCTCTAAAAAAAACGAGCACATAGACAAGCACTAAACATAATGTTGGATTTATTTGTTGTGAGAACAAGTATACTTCCAAGCATTTATCTATGTTTAGTTTTACCTACGGATTTACTAATCTCATTCTTGATAAGTCATAAAGGACTTAATCATTGTGAACATGTGAATAACTAGGAATGTCTTTGAGTGATTATCCCTTGCTTTTGGAGCTTGCTTAAAAAAAATCTTTCATAGATTTACATTAATTTCTATTTTGAAAGATCCATTTTATTTTAATGGTTGCTTTACTCTAATGTCCAAAAACACTTTTTATCAAATTTGTTTTAATCACAACTATGACTTATGAATCAAATTTTTATGACCATGTCAATATTGCTTGACTCAATGTTTGACACAAGACGAAAGGATGTTGTTTTTCAATTTTAATAGTTCATCTTCCTTGTTATTGATTTTGACTTACTTGTCTTATCAATGTTGGACTTTCGACTAAGTCATCATCTACCAAAGATGATATCTTAGAAGGATCTTTCATTGAATGTTAAATTCAATGATCCCTCGACTCTTTGGGTTTATTTACTTAAAACACTATGAGTGTAAGTGTCTAAGAGATGCAACATCATAAGACTATGGGCCGAATTTGATGTGCAAGTCCTAGATGTTTATAAATCATTTTCTTCCACTCATCCTAATGAATTCAAATGATTTATTTATCTTTGTGTGTCTTATATGAAACTTTTTAACAAAAGAATGGTTGAATTTAAGACACAATTGAAAATGTAAGGTATAATGTCAAAAGACGTTGTACTACAAGTATCTATGAAATGTTGTGGTTTTGCTAGATTTGCAAGTATCACAAAAGTGTTGGTTGTCTCATCACTTAGGAGATTCTTAGTTAGCTCACTTGTAGACAAGTATTAAGTAAGACTCACTCAAGGGTTACTCGTGTCTTTTCCCGAAGGTTAAAAGAAGTAAAACACCTTATATCTCCTACTAAAAGTAGTGTCTACACAACATAACCATCTTAGAGTAAAAACTACTAGTATCACCCATGACAGAACTTAATACTAATCAACATGAAACACTGAAAGGTAAGTTGAAGAGACGTGTACCTTTTAAGCTCCATAGATTAGCCATCAAGAAGATGATCATTAAGCAAGTAATCTTGACTCGTAGAAAAGCTAAACTCAAATACTTATGAATCCAAGGATGTTAGACAAACACATAAAAATATTTGAACATGATATCTTTATCCTTTTATCATGAGCTCCTACTAGAGATAGAATTACTCCTACAATTCTCTCCTAGGTTTCACAAACACAACTTGCTTTGTTTTACTTGTTGATGGTTCATTAGAGTTAAATCCTAATCCGGTTCTATCTCTAAATGACTTTTGACTCTTCAAACAACATTCAAGAGCTTTTGAACTTTCTTCAAATTTTGCAAGCATTTTTCCTTTTTCATTTTGTCTTTGAATTTCATGTTTGTAATCTAGACATAATTTGCATTCTAAATCAATTTCAACATGACTCTCAAGTCTAGACATCTTATCTTCTAACATGATTTCATTTTCAAAATTATTCACATAAGATTTTGAAGGTTCATTGTTAAAGATAGTTTTTAGGTCCATGTTGCATAAAAGTTTAGACTTATTTTCTAGTTTAGAAAACTCTAGGATAAATGTGTCAAAGCAAAAGTGTTTGGTTTCAAAATGTACCTTGCTTGATGTTTTATCTAGTTGAGAATCACAAGCCGGATGGTTGACTTCATGTTCATCCGTGGTATTCCATGAATCGTAAGCAAGTCCACTAAGAGCACGACATGAGTAATCATCTTCACTTACACCTTCATTTAAAACATTTAAACTAGTAGCACATGTATTTATCTCAACTAAATGTCTATTTATTAATTTTTCAAAGACTTCTAATTCATATGTGAGATCAAGTTGATCATCTTTGACTTGACATATTTCTTAATGAAAGTTTAACATATTTTTCCAAATATCATTAGCCGTTTGACAAAAGTACACTCTTTCATATTCGGTACTTGATAAAGCTTTATAAATCATTATCTTAGCTTTAGTATTTTTATCAAGTTTAGGATAGTCATCTTGGTTTTCAAAACTTGTTTTCGTTGGCTTGAAATCACCAATAGAAATAATATGCCAAAGATCTTGATCAATTGATTTAACATAGTTTTCAAATTTACTTTTCCATTCAAGGAAGTTTTCTTTTTCAAATAGCGGTGGGTTTTGAATAGGTTGCCCTTCTTTGAGATTTTCAAAATCCATGGATCGATCCAAGTTTTAAAATACACTATATTTTAAAGATCTTGAGTAACATAGCTCCTGATGCCAATTGTGGAAAACTAGAAGGGGGGTTGAATAGTTTACAGCTTTTTAACTTGATTATCATTTAAAACTTTACGTTTGTTTAAAGATATAAGCACAACTTTACTTGTTTAATTCTTTGAAAATCTTTACGTGTGATTAACAATTCTAACTAAAGACAATATGTAATAAGCAAAGACAAAGAAAGAAATGATCAAACCACAACACGATTGTTTATCGTAGTTCGGCTACAAGGACTCTTTTTCCTTGCCCTACATCCACGCCCCGAGTTTCCAACTCGAGAGTTATAAGTACTAATCAACAAGCTCCTTTCCCAGTGGAGAAACCTTTACAACGTCGCTTACACTTTTACCGACACTAAGCTAGATGTCGACTTCTTTTACAAGGGTACAACCACTCCCGTCGTTGCTTACACTTTTACCGACACTAAGCTAGATGTCGAGTTCTTTTACAAGGGTACAACCACTCCCATCGTCGCTTACACTTTTACCGACACTAAGCTAGATGTCGAGTTCTTTACCAAGGGTAAAACCACTCCCGTTAGTCCTTTTACAAGGGTACAACAACTCCCGACACACTATGTATTTTGGGGCCTAAAATACTAACCAGTCACTTCTACACACATGATACAAATGAAGTATAAACTACCAAAGCTTATACATAACAAAGCTAACAAGTCTTGCAACTTTAGAGTTGAAACTTGTAACTTCTTGGATGAGCTTGTGAAGTCCCTTGCTACATAAGAGGATCACACAAGTCAAATGTTACTGAGTTAGTTGAGAGAGTATATGAAAATATATGTCCAAAAGTGATGACTCAAAATAAACAAGTGGCTTAGTATTTATAGCAAAACAAACAGCAGGTCTGGCGGATACGGCGGAACCCTCAGATGGGTTCCGTCCGTGTACCCCCAGGGTTCCGCCAGGCTTGCAGTAGGTTTTGCAATAAATCATTCAAACCAACCAAAGTCACATCAACAACAACTAGTCAAACACATTGAATCCAATTTGAAAAGCTTCCAAAAATGTGTTAGATGTTATGGCAAGTCAAATACACAAGCTTGCCATAAATGTATGATGTGACAAGACACTTTCTAATTAAAGAAATAAAAATAATGTTTTGTTTAAAAGGAAATGTAAACCTTAGTTAAACAAGACTTAAACACTAAAGTGATGATTTACTATTAGCTAAACTTCATACTTTGTCATTAACAAAACTTAGCAAAGATCGTAAAATATAAATAACGTTTTTAGGCGATATTTGTATTATCACTTTTTATTAAGTCTACTTGCTAGATTCCTTTTTAGTAAGATTTTTATTTTATTTTCATAGGTCTTCTTTAGTCTATCGTTTTATTTGTTTCCTTTGTTCGTAACCGTTGCCATCCGCCATCATGGAAGATTTGAGAATGTATTTAATTTATTATTTTTTATACTTTCGTGTAGTAGATTTTTCTTTTTCATATTAAAAAAAAAAAACTTTTGTATTCATGCTTTTTTCGTGTATTTTGGTCATGAAAATAAAAATTTACCATTCGATATCAATATAGTTGTTAACAAATATGTTGATAACGAGGGGTAAAATGGTTTCTAAGATACACAAAAAAACAAAAATTTAAAAGTTTTGTGTTTTAATAAGGAAAAAAAAGATCTATCACACAAAACTATAAAAATGTTAAGTTAAATACATTCAAAAGCAATTAACTCTATAATAAAAAGTTAGTTTTACGTAACTTTAAGGTTATTTTGTTTTTTACCATTATAGGTTCAGATCTTCCTCAATTAGATTTTGATGCCTATGTTTTAAAGTCACTACACAATGATGGCCTTGTACCTTGGATTTCATAAAGATGTCTCTCTATTCACCCTCAATAATAGTTTCATTAGGCCTTTGTTAGGTAAGTGAGAACTGTGTTGACAAGTGGTGTGTGCTTTTTCACACACCTTTTTCTGTCTAAATTAAGACCAAAACAGACACAAACTAATCATAAATGCCAAATTACCAGAGCCGAGGAAGCAAATTACCATTTTTGAGCTCAGATTGTCAAAACACACCTTGGGGAATCATAGAATGCCAGAAATAGTCCTTGGAGCAAAAGTTTGAAGAATTGGTAGAAATGGTCCCTCAAGTTTGAAAATTGACAAAATTGGCCCCTAAGCATTCATTTTTGAAGAAAAGTCAACCAAAGTCCTTGGGAATTCAAAAGTTGTCAATATCAGTCCTTGGATGAAAAGTTTGAAGATTTGGCAAATATCAGTCCTTGGATGAAAAGTTTGAAGATTTGGCAAGTTTAGTCCCTCCACTTTCAAAATTGGCAGAAATGGTCCTTGGGAAATTCATTTTGGAAAATATTCAACAAAGGTCCTTAGATAAATGAAACTTAGCAAATTCAGCCCTTGTGATAACTTTGGTAACTTGGCAAAACCCACCCCTGGACTTTTGGTAAATTGCAAGAATGGTCCTTGTGATAATTTTAAACCAAATGGACCTTATTTATTATTAACCCAAAAATCCAATCCTAACCAAACACAACCATCACCCAGCCCACTCCCATTCTTGGCCTAATCCCACCAAAAGCCCAACCAACACCCTTTAATATTAAACCGGGGTCAAACTGTCAACCCCGGTCAAACCCCTAGTCAAACTCATCCCCTTCCCTCCCACTTGTAACCTGCAAACATCACCTCACCACCCCCACCATTTCCACTTGCCAGTCATTTCTCCACCGCCCAAAGCCATCACCTCAACACTCTTAAACACCAAGCATTAAATGCTCCTTCTTCCCCCACACTCAACATACCCAAATTGCAATTGTACTTTTTGGAGCCAAAAATAATTTGACGGCTAGGATCAATTCCAGGGATCCAATGGTCAATATTAGTGCTGGGAAAGCTCAAGTGGGTCTCATAAACCCTAATTGTTCACTATAAAAGGGAGAAGAAGCAATGAAGACAGAGTAGTAGTTTTTAGTTCTAATTTTCATATTGTTTTCATGTAAACTTCCTTTTTAGTTGTAAACTTTAACACCCCCAATTTTCAAAATATGTTATGGAATTTAGATTGAGTGTTACTTCATGGCACCACAGTTTAATAGTAGACAACGATCACCAATTTAGTCGTTTTAAAATATTTATCATTTGAATTTTTATAAAAATCAGAGTTTACAAAATGAGGTCCCTTTGGTTTCAAAGTTTTAAGAAATGGTTTTCGAATGATAGAAATTTATAGCCTTTATATGTATTCGTGCTCCTCCGTGCCATCCTTGCTCATTATGGACCTGAGATAAATACATGCTAAAAGCGTCAACACAATGGTTGGTGAGTTCATAGAGTTTATGAGTAAAATAGTTGATTTCCAAAATCAAAAGAATTTAGTGAGTCCATAGTGTTTGTAGTTTGAATAGTTGATTCATCAAAATCAAAGTATGGATAATTCCAGAGAGTATATAGTTTAAACGATTGATTCTCAAAATCAAAGTATGAATAATTCCATAAAGTTTATAGTTTAACCAGTTGATTTTCAATAGTTCCGAGTTTAGGTAATAATTGTAATAAATACAATTATTAATAAAATAAGTAGTGGGTTACAATATTATACACCTATAATTGGTTTGTTATAAAGTAGTGGTTGGTTAAGTTGTTATGTACCCATAGTTGGTTTGGTTGCCCTAACTGGTCAACACAAAATAGTTATGGTTTTCCAAGTGGTGATTTTCTTAGTAATCACAAGTTTTAAGTTTAGATAATATTTGTAACGAATACAAATATTATTAAAATGATGGCAATATTGTATCATGACTACAATATTGGTCTATTGCTCTAAGCCTCATGACACTCAACGATTGACAGACATCAAATATGATGTATAACAGTGTGCCCTCAGGATAGGTATTTTCCAATAACCTATAAGTAGTGTTCAAAATAAAGTGCGTTTGGGTGGCTCATCCTAGCAGACCCAAACGGGGATTGTCAGTCCCAAATAGATCTATTCACAATTATTTACCTTCACTCGCAAGTGATTAAGGTGCATGATGTGAGGGACTTCGAACATGGCAGTAAGTGGTAAACTTAGGCAATAGAGAATCGGGTATAACATACAGTTGAAAATCGCTTGTGATCATGTTCATAGTAGGTAGCTCTCCATGAGCTACAAAAGTGTATAAAAGTGGATTTATAAGTTCTTAGTAATTCGCAAAAAGTTTATAGTGCCTTTGAAAGTAAAAGCAAGTGTTATGTTTCAACAACAAGTAGAGTGGTTGATCAACTGAGTGTAATGTTTAAGGTAAACTAGTATAGTTTATATATAAAACAAGCATGTATCTCCCCCAAAAGTAATTCAAAATAGGTAAAAGAGTGGGGGCTATGGAACTCACAGTAATTTGTAAATAGTTAAGAGTACTTGTAAAAGTATAAAACATGTAGTTAAGAATGTATCTCCCCCAAAACGTTTATAAAACAAGTAAAAGAGTAAGAGAGGGGCTATGAATCACCTTATAGGAATGGTAGGTAGGATAAAGTAATGTCAATAACATAATAAGAGTGAAAGATGAACCTACTTGGTCCTATCTATACACAGCTAAGGGGGTTTGGTGATTCTGCCTCAAGGTGAGTATTTCAAAGACCTTGAAGCCTTTTGTAAAGAGGGAAATGTAGAGGTCTTGAAAGAGCCCTTGACTGGATTGATGGGTGGATATACCTTGCTTAATGATGCCCTCCTTCTGTCTCTTTTGCCTAAGTGTGGTTGGTTGACTGGGCAGGACTGGGTGTGGAAATGTAGTTAAGAAGGTATGGTCTTGGTGCATGAATAATTGGGTGAATAAGAGAGTTTGCAGACATGGGTGGTCTGTTGCTGCATAAGTGTGATCTTTCCAATAATCACATTGTGTGTATGTTTGTTATGATAAGTCTCATAGAATTGAACTTTGCAGAGAAGTTCTTAGTGATGTCTCATATCTGGTAGCATTGTATTTTGATATGATTAGTCTGATGGGTAATGTCCATCTCAGAAAAATGAAACTATGTAACTTGTTGATAGTTAGTATAATATACCCATTTGTGAGAGAGAGAGAGAGAGACACACACAGAGAGAGAGAGACTATAAGGCTATTGTTTTTCACTTTAAAATATATTTACTCTCAAACAAGCACAACAATCTCATTTATGTTTTGATAAAACTTACACTTTCAATATATTAGCAAATTAAGCTAAGAAACGTAAGAACACACAAATCATAAAAATTAGATTCTTAATAACGAAAAATTAAATTAGTAATGCAAGATATACTACAACGACGTGCAACCTATGTAAATAACTTAAACGATAGCATCTTGTGCCTTTATTATGGGCGACTTTAAAACACTTATGACAAAGATGGGCAGTCAATAACGTAAATGAGAGGAATCAAAAACATGATTTCATAATTGTTGGTTAGTTCTCTTTTGAAGCTTGGAAATCGTTATCATTGAAAGCTCGGTTTGTCTTGATGCCTTATGATTTAATAACTTTTAGCAGTTATTTATGTTTGGAACTGTATGTTAAAGACGTAAGACTAGTGCTTAATTTATGATTTAAGGGGTTTTTGATTGTTTAACTAATTGCATGAAAAATATATATTGGTAGTAGTATGAAACAAAAAGTACTAAAGCCCCCAGATGGTGTACACAAGATCTGTTAGAGTTTGACAATCAATATAGCACATACGCGGAAGCAAGGATCAATAATAACACGTATAAAGATTAACTAAAACATAAATAGTAAACGTACCCGATGCACTTCAATAAACCTTGAACTTGTGTAAAATAGATCAATGATAAACCCCTTACCGTTTTGTTTATCGATCTCTTGATAATTACTAAAGTAAGTAATTACCTCGTTCTTGTACACACAAACTACCAACGAATAAAGGTTTGATGCAAGTAAACGTAAACACAAGTTTTCTTATGAAAAAATCAATCCTAAAACCTTTATGGGAGTGAGGGTCGATCGGCCAAAAGAAGAAAAGAGACAAGGAAAACTTTAGGGTTTTGTGTGTGTGCACAAGAGATGATTAGGTTTAACCCCAAGGCCTTGTATTTATACTAGATGAATCTTTGGAGCACAAGAAAGCATGGGTCGACCCTATTGGGTTGGGTTCGACCGGCCATGCCCTTCCAAAGGGTATTCCGGAACCTTCTTGTCTTCCAAATTACATCCTAGTCCTCGTTCTTTCGTTCCTTAATAATAATAATTAATACTTACTTTTAATATTAACGATTATTTAGTCCCTCAAGTGTTTATAAATATATATATACACGATACATATAACATATATATATATATATATATATATATATATATATATATATATATATATATATATATATTTATTTACTTTATTCTCGTTTGTAATGTGTGCAATCCCGAGGTCTCGGGTTCGATACTAGTCATTTACTTATTAATATTTATACGTAACTTTTAACTGCTCCCACTCGTATATCTATTAATAGTAAAATGACATTGGTTGGCGTCTTGCAACACTCCAATGCCCCCAGTTCGACCCGAGCTAGGTTTCCTGGAAAACCATTAATGATTCATCATTATTATTATCTTTTCGCCTCTAATACTACATTAATAAAGATGTGAGGTTCTTTATTAAATTCTGTTTCTCGTCTCTTTATGATTGAACAAAATTACCAAAACATCTGAACGTATTCCAGATAGACTTTGGGCGTGGCCACGCAAACATTTTGTCAACCCTACGAGGGGCCCAACAGTATTAAACTTCTGAACAAATCAGAAGGAACGAATTCTCTTTTGACTACAAGAATAACCCATGAACTTTGTAACATTCTGAAAATAACCCTTATGACTTCCAATTACGGTAAGCGGTAGATTGCTCCACAAAATGTACTACATCCATGACACTCATCTGGTATCTCAAGTCTGAGGATAACTCTTAAATATGATTCTCACAATAAATTTAAATCATATTGTTGGGATAAGTCCAATACTCAATTCATTGAATATCATGTGAAATTGGTATGACTACGCATCAATATACTTTCAAGTATATCCTTAACCAATACTCAAAATTGTCTTAATTCAATGATATTCCCATATCATTAATCGACAACGGACCATTTAGAATAATAAATTATTCATGGATCTTAAACATGCAAATATAGGATATATTATTAAGACAATGAATAAATAAACAGAACCAATACTTTATTTCATTAAAATTAATAATTGTACATTACATCCCTTATCCAAATACTAATCACAAATGGGCATGAAACTATCAGCTAATTTAAGTCCTATTCCTTCAGCATGCTTGTAAAGCTTGGTGCCAGGTAAAGGCTTTGTAAATTGATCAGCTAAGTTTTCATCTGTGTGAACTTTGAGCATTTCGATTTCACCTATCTCAACTTGTTCTCTGACATAGTGGTGCTTAATCGGGAAATTTCTGGTGCCTGTCATGATTCCAGGTTCATTGGCAAATGTAATTGCAGCTGAGTTGTCACAATACATTTTTATAGGTCGCTGAATCGAAGGCATAACCCCAAGCCCTGAAACAAACTTCCTAATCCAAACAGCTTCCATTGCAGCTTCTGAAGCAGCTATATACTCACTTTCTGTAGCAGACATCGCTAGTACACTCTGCTTTCTGCTCCTCCAATCAACAGCTCCTCCATTAATGACAAAGACATAACCCGTCTGAGACTTCGTATCATCTTTATCACCTTTCCAAGAAGCATCGCAGTAACCTGTTACATCAAGCTCTGCAGATGGAGTACCCCCATAAACCAAGAACATCTCTTTAGTAGCCCTAAGGTACTTAAGAATATTCTTAACAGCAGTCCAGTGTTTTTCACCTGGATTCTGCTGATATCGACTGGTTAAATTCTGAGCAAACGCCACATCAGGCCTTGTGCTTTTCACCGCATACTTAATAGATCCCACAGCCGAAGCGTAAGGGACTCTCTTCATGCGTTGCACCTCTTCAGGTGTTGAAGCACAAACTTTGTTGCTCAAGCCATGTTGCTCTTGCATTGGCAAATATCCTTTCTTGGAATTTTGCATACTGAATCTCTTCAATATTTTATCAATGTAAGCACTTTGGCTTAATCCAATTAATCGCCAAGATCTATCTCTATATATCTTGATTCCTAGAATAAATGCAGCTTCCCCTAAATCTTTCATAGAAAAACAACTTCTATGATATGCCTTAACCTTTTGCAAACTTAGAATGTCATTTCCCATGATCAATATGTCATCGACATATAATATAAGGAAAATTACATTACTCCCACTAGCTTTGTGATATACACATGGCTCATCAAGATTTTGAGTGAATCCATACTTCTTAATTTCACTATCAAATCTCTTATTCCATTGTCGTGATGCTTGCTTTAATCCATAAATGGATCTTTTAAGCTTGCATACACGATCTGGGAATTCTGGATTCACAAACCCCTCAGGCTGCGCCATATAGATGTCTTCATCTAGGCTACCATTTAAGAAGGCGGTTTTGACATCCATTTGCCAAATCTCATAGTCATAGTAAGCGGTTATGGCTATAAGAATCCTAATAGCCCTTATGTCAGCTACAGGAGAAAAGGTCTCCTCATAGTCAACACCAAAAGTTTGAGTATAGCCTTTAGCTACCTAACGGGCCTTATAGGTGTGTACAATGCCATCCATATCAGTCTTTTTCTTGAAGAGCCATTTACTCCCAACTAGCTTGGCACCCGGAGGTAGGTCTACTTCTTCCCAGACATCATTGTCTTTCATGGATTGCATTTCCCCATTCATAGCTCCCTGCCATTTTTCCTTTTCAGGACTATTCATAGCAACTTTATAACTTGTAGGTTCATTAAGATCCCCTATCAAGTTGTCATCACACTCCATGTTGAGACATAGACGTGTAGGAGCCTTCACAGATCTTGAAGATCTGCGAACGGGAACCACTTCAACTTCTGGTGGAGGACCTAAACTTTCAGGTTCTTCAGAAAGTTGGCTAGTGTTTTCAGAAGGTGTTACATCTTCATGATCGTCTTCCAGATCATATACTCTCCCACTGAATTCTTGAGATATGAGCTCCTTTTCTAAGAAGTCTCCATACCTTGCAACAAAAACTTTGTTTTCAGCTGGGTAATAAAAGTAGTAACCCATAGTTTCCTTAGGGTATCCTACGAAGATGCACTTTACAGATCTTTGTTGGAGTTTGTCTGCTGAGTCACGTTTAACATACGCCTCACAACCCCAGACCTTTAGATAAGACAAGTTAGGAGCTTTCCCAGTCCATACCTCATATGGAGTCTTATCAACCTTCTTTGTTGGAACCATATTTAAAATGCGAACTGCAGATTCCAAGGCATAATCCCAAAACAAGTAAGGAAGAGTTGTTAGATTAAACATAGATCGTATCATATCTTGCAATGTACGATTCATTCTTTCAGATACACCATTTTGTTGTGGAGTATATGGAGAAGTAAGGTGCGGGACAATTCCCTCCTTTGCTAAGTAATCTATAAACTCTTGACTTAGGTATTCACCACCTCTATCGGATCGAAGAGCTTTAATCTTCTTTCCTAGTTGCAACTCTACTTCTGCTTTAAACACTTTGAATGTCTCAAACACCTCATGTTTATGTTTAAGTAAATAAACATAACCATAACGGCTGTAGTCATCCGTAAATGTTAAGAAGTAGCTAGCACCTCTCCTTGACACATGTCTAAGTGGTCCACACACATCTGTATGAATAAGACCAAGTAGATCATTAGCCCTTTCAATCCTATTTTTAAAGGGTTTCTTAGTCATCTTCCCAGCAATGCAAGATTCGCATTTATCAAATGATTCATCATTGATCTTTTCTAAAAGCCCATCATGTTGCAGCTTTTTCATGCGATCTTTGCCAATGTGAGCAAGTCGACAATGCCAAAGGTAAGATGAATCCAGACCTTTCTTGATTCTCTTATTGTTGATGCTATACATTGAATTATTTTTAACAAAAGCATTATCATTATTATTCATATCAATTTCAAAGACACCATTCATAGCAATAGCATTAAAATAAAAAACACCATTTAAAGAAACCGAAATTCCATTGCTAGAAATAGTATGCTTAAAACCAAGGTTCAACAAACATGAAAATGAAATTACACCTCTAACAATTGACGGTGCATAATGACAATTATTTAAAGATAGTACTAAGCCCGAAGGCAACACTAAATCATAAACTCCTATAGCTTCAACTCCTGCATGCGCTCCGTTACCAACGTGCAAGAATTGTTGTCCATAGGCCAGCTTTCTCTCAACTCTAAACCCCTGCAAGGTATTGAAAATATGAATGCCACATCCCGTATCATATACCCATGAATTCAATTTAGGAGTAAGAGTGAATAATTCAATCATAAAGAACGCACCTGATGAGCTGGGGTTACCAGCTTCATTCCCCTGCTTCTTGAGTCGCAAGTCATGAATGTAGAGAGGACAATTGCGCTTCCAATGGCCCTTTTCATGACAATGGTGACATGCCTGATCCTTCTTGTTTGGTGGATTCACCTTTTTCTGCTTAGGCTGATGTTGCTTCATCTTGGGTTCAGGTTGATAGGCCATGACCTGCTTGCCTTTGTTACCCTTCCCTTTGCCTTTGTTCACATGCGATTTCTTCTGGATTCTCCCACCATGAATTGCCAACACTTGCGGGGTAGGAGCCTTGACCTTGGCTGGTATACTTTTCTCATATTCAACAAGCAATGCGAGTAATTCTGAGACTGTCTTCCCCGAGCAATGCATGTTGAAATTCTGCACAAAACCAGCAAAGTCCTTGTTAAAGGACCTGTTGACCAAGTGCACTTGCACATTGTCAGGGTAACCAAATCCAATTCTGTGAAGCTGATCAAAAGATTCCTTCATCTCAGTCACATAATCTTCAACTGGTTTACCATCACCATGCTTGCAGTTGTGTAGCTTGTCCAATTCACCATACAATTCAACTGCAGGTGGTTTCTCATAAGATTGCCTAAGTACATCAAGCATATCTTTAGGGAAAAAAGTACTCAAACTTCTTTTGTAACTGAGCACTCATGCTAGTGAGCATTAAACAAGCAACCTCATTAAACTTAGCATGTTCCACCCTCCATGCCACCTTAACTGCTTCTGGTTCAGTAGCAGCAGGCTCAGCTGGGCATTCGTCGGTCAAATAATCTATCTTACCGGTCGACCTCAAGACAATTCTAAGTGAGCGGTACTAATCATTGAAATTCTTTCCAGTCAGTTTTTCTCTCTCAAGATGACTCTTGAAAGCAGAAATCACAGATGGGTATCGGGTTGAGCCATATCTACAGATAAAAGTTCAAACATTAGTATTTTCGATAATAAATATCTTCAAGAAAATAAAATACCCAAAGTTATATTCATATAACCACCAAAATTTTCTTGGAAACCTAGGATCTAACTTTACATAGTTCCACCACATCAGTTGATCTGCTAGTGGTGAAAGTACAAAAGATAGTAATCTGTCGAACAATAATTGGCAAACAAGATTTCCAATTCCTAGATCATTATGGGAATTATATCAAATTGATTCATCAATTTGCCTTGTAAGCATGTTTCATCCCATCTCATGCCTTAAGTTCTAGGTCTCACGCACAACTTAATTAAGTCGTCTACCTTAGAAACTGTAAAATTACAATTATGGTCTCACGCGTTAAAATAATTTTACCTTGTTATAGTAATTTAGCCTAGGTCTCACGTTTACTAAATTAAAATTCCAAGTGTTTCTTATAGATAGATGGCATGTAACTTAAATTATAAGGGTATTTAATTTTGATGTGTAAATCAAAATATGTATAAAGATGCATGCACTCATCTTTATAGCATAAGTTTTCAAAACCTTTTTATTACCAATTCGTGAAATTAATACACAAAGTTTACTTGAGGTTTAATAAACCCTAAGATGACTTTCTACAATTATGATTTTAAAAGTAATTCGTTTAAGACATATTCAAGATTGTGATAACCAAGGCAGACTCTAAGGCTCTTTTCTAAGCCTTCAAATCACGGTTATGAATATCGTCTTAAAGGACTTAATTTTAAAAGCATATTTGTACAAAACATCAATCAAGCAAAAGTTTATGGATTCAATCTCAAAATCATGTAACAAAGTATAAATTTTGCTAGTCTCGCCTGGGAGCTGATTACCGTGCGAATCGGACCACTATCAGCACTTAAGACCTTGCAAGATTCTTACTTTATCAATTTAGTTTCACCATTATTAGTCCATATTATTTTCTTTTATGAAAATCACCCTTTTTATTGCTTACATCAAGTCAAACAATTAAGAAAACAATAAAAACAAGTAATTTAAAGAAAAATAAACAACTAATAATAATAACGTGAAACACTTAGCCACATGCAAACCTTGTTAAAAAGATCCTAATAAAATCAATTCTAGGTATTATAACGCATGTAATCAATTAAGGCATTCTCCTCTTAATGGAGGAGAGTCACATACCTTGACGTATCAATTGCGTAGGCCAAAATCAATATACACACCACATAGCATATAAATTGATTTTAATATATTAATTAATTGGAGTCTTCCCCAATTTTAGATCTATTTAAAACATGTGACAAATAAATAAACAAACAAGATCTATGACTAACATGCATGTTTCGTCATGGATTTAACCTAACAATTAGCACATAGGTCACAAGTACGTTCACAAAAACCGGTTTAAGACCTAGGGTTTCTATGTGATTACAATTTAATCAAGAAAACCACAAACCCTAATTAGGGTTTTTAGTGGAAATCGACCCCCCCCCCCCCTTAAATTAGGGTTAGGGTTTTAAATTTTATAAAAAAAAAAATTTAAAGAAAAACCCTAGAAAAAACATTTATCTAAAACAATTAAAGATCCGATTTTTATTACGTTTTAGTAATCAATTACATGTTATCCATGGCTCGTGATGCCACTGTTAGAGTTTGACAATCAATATAGCATATACGCGGAAGCAAGGATCAATAATAACACGTATAAAGATTAACTAAAACATAAATAGTAAACGTACCCGATGCACTTCAATAAACCTTGAACTTGTGTAAAATAGATCAATGATAAACCCCTTACCGTTTTGTTTATCGATCTCTTGATAATTACTAGAGTAAGTAATTACCTCGTTCTTGTACACACAAACTACCAACGAATAAATGTTTGATGCAAGTAAACGTAAACACAAGTTTTCTTATGAAAAAATCGATCCTAAAACCCTTATGGGAGTGAGGGTCGATCGGCCAAAAGAAGAAAAGAGACAAGGAAAACTTTAGGGTTTTGTGTGTGTGCACAAGAGATGATTAGGTTTAACCCCAAGGCCTTGTATTTATACTAGATGAATCCTTGGAGCACAAGAAAGCATGGGTCGACCCTATTGGGTTGGGTTCGACCGGCCATGCCCTTCCAAAGGGTATTCCGGAACCTTCTTGTCTTCCAAATTACATCCTAGTCCTCGTTCTTTCGTTCCTTAATAATAATTAATACTTACGTTTAATATTAACGATTATTTAGTCCCTCAAGTGTTTATAAATATATATATATACACAATACATATAACATATATATATTTATTTACTTTATTCTCGTTTGTAATGTGTGCAATCCCGAAGTCTCGGGTTCGATACTAGTCATTTACTTATTAATATTTATACGTAACTTTTAACAAGATCAACCTCATCGGGCAGGTTTCAACCTCATGGAGTACTTATTGTTTGGTACTTCGGTAATTTAAAGAGTTAGACTTTACATAATAATCCCTACCATTTGCAAGCTAAACCAACTTTACAGTTTACATAAACGAGATCACACTTTAAAGTCAGCAAGCAATCACACAAATTCAAAGGAACATGATGGTGAATATGCATATTACTTCTGGAATGACTTAGAATCAATATAAAAAATTTCAAAACACCAAGTGTTTGCCACACCACTAGGCCCTAAACAGGTTGTCAACACTGTACAAAAAAATAAAATAAAAAAACATTGAACAATTTATACACCGATCCCTTTTTTATGTAGCAACTATCAACAAAATACACCAGAAAAGAACTGCAAAAGCTATCACAAGCCGATGAAGTCTTTATTTCGGGTCAGAGCCGAAGGTACCCTCCCCGTTCTTCAGCGACATTTCTTTTAAAGGATTTGCGGTTAAGAGACCAGCTTCTTTTTAGACTTCTTTGTCTTCTCCAAGTAGTTATTCGGGTATAAAGAAATGGAAACAAGAAACATAAGAAGACAAAACCTAATGTTGCAGCACAAACCAACATCACGTTTCTAAAACCGTCTACTAGCGCTGGATCTTTTTGTCCTGTCCAAGGAACACCTCCCACGTTCATCCCAAACACTGTCATATTATTATTAAGATTCAAAAGTCAGATAAAGATAAGACATGACAAAAGTGAATGAACTCAATCAAAGGGAGTTTGACTTTTGAGGTCAAACTTACTCTTTTGACTCATGATATACGTTCATTCACCAGTGTTTATTACAAAGAGTTCGCCGTTTTATTGCATCAATAATAGAAGTATGCAGGTATAAACGGTTTCTCAAACATATTTTGATTCTCATGACCCTCAAAGTCCAAACCGAGCTCATTTGACCTCAAAAGTCAAACGAACAATGTTGATATAACAAAAGTAAAAGAGTTCACACATAGCATGAAGGATATAAGCGCATATAAAAATGTGGAGAACCCAAAACACCCCATATGTTACTCAAAAAAGGGAGTTTGAGATATGGTGGTCAAACATATTTATTTCCGATTCAACATTTACATATATGTCATTAAGCCATACAGGTTTCCCATACTAAAATCCAATCATAACTACATCAGTTATACTTGTCTAACAGATAAATCAAAGATTTCTTAAATCTAAATATAAATCTCATTAAACTCAAAAGTTCAAAAAAAGCTTATGTAACCTCAAAAGTCAAAGTGAAGCATGTTACCTCCTGTGATGATGGATAGAGGAAGAAATATGATCGACAGGAATGATAGATAGTAGAGTTTTCGGTTGATTTGTTCGGCCTGCCAGCTGTCAAGGCCAGCTTGAACAGCAGTGACTCGATTGGAGATAAAACCGACATTGTCCTTTAATCTTTTCAGCCGTCCAATCAACTCTTCCAGGGAATTTATGTCTTCACTTCCAAACCAATCCTTTGTGGCACATTTTTCCTTCACTCTTGGAAACACTTGTTCTCCATGCGTAATCACCTGCATTCACATGAAACTGTAAGATCTCACGATCCAATTTCATACTAGTCTAACTTAGATGGCTTGATGTGTGTTCTCAAGCTGATTATCTGATAGTCAAGTGACTATGCATTTTGGAATAATCAGTTCAGTAAGTTACTTTCAACCTGATTATCCAAAAGTTTAAGACTGATTTATTTCACTCTATGATAACCAAATAATCTATTTAGTCCAGACACTCGATACAAATTTGAGTGATTTGAAAACGCAATTAAAAAACCATTACGCAAAATTGCAAACGTAACCCCAAAACACCCCTTAGCCTCAGCGTCTGGATGTCTTCTGCTGCTTAAAGTAGTCAATAGCAAACAATCTGCTATCTTAGGTATGTATCATATTTTGATTATGATTATAGAAGGTAACATAGTTTGAATATTTGATAAACTACAAGATATTATGATCAAGTAATTATTGATTTTTTTTTTTTTAGTTCAAAATATATTTTTTCATGTTTAATCAACTAAAAAAATGTTAATTTCGGTAAAAGGAGGAGTTAACCAGAACTTTTAAGAAAATGGATTTTCAAAAATTGATTAATTGACCCATAATTAATAGACAAACATAATCTCAATCACTTATCCAAACTCCAAACATTTAAAAGTGATATGTGAATTCAAGTAACATAATTTAGATAACTGAAGTTTCATAAACATATCGAGACACCCCCTTATGCTTAAAAAATCACAAGCTAAAGAATCACACTCAATGTGAATATTTTGTATGTTCAGAACTTTTTTTAAAAACGGACTCTATACACGGAACAGAGGGAGTAAGAAATTGAAGGATTACCTGTAATAGCCGTTGCAAGTCGAGATGCATTTTGGGGAATCTTCTATCATCCAGCATTTGTTTCTTCAAAGAAAAACCACCTGAAATTTGAACATCAAATAAAATTACCTCAATGACAATTACCGGCATACACAAACAAAGCTAGACGGCACATGTTGCAAATAGATTATGTTTTCTGCTTTAACTTGTGACAATTTCATTAAAATGTACTTAACATGGTCACCCAACACATGTTAATTTAAAAATAACGAAAAAATAACAAATATTGCACAGATGCAGGAGATGTTTAAAAAATGAAATCGACTGCAATTGAGGGAAAATGAAGGAAACAGGAAATATGAGATTGATGTAAGCTGAAGAAACTTCTGATATAGATAAAAAAAAAAAAAAAAAAGAAAAAAAGAAAAAAAAGATAGTAATATAGAAAACCCAAGTTTAGTTAAAGCATAAGATTTCTAAGGATGTATAACAACAACAAAACTTTGGAAAAAAATTATGGATTTCAAAAAGTAGAAGATAAAATAAATTGTGCCATTATGAGGTTAGTCGTGCATTTAAACAGAAAAGTGCAATTTGAAGTTGCACTACTATGTTTCAAGTGTTTGAGTAATATACAAGTAAAGTTCAACTTCCTAACACACCAAGTATTTTATCATTAGAAGAAACCAGCAAAGCAACTACACAGACAACATCAATAGACTAACAGTCAAACTTCTCTTAGACCGTGTCAAATCAAACAATGCAATTTTCATAGACAGAAAAGTAAGAAACTGAGTATAAGTTTTCATGAAAGAACAGATATTCGATCTTTAAGCTCATTAGTAGTAATGACACAAAAATCTTTACCTTTATCCAGTTCAACTTCTACAGAGTCAAGCTCGATCTCAAGTTTAGTAACAACATCCTCAAGATGATCCACATGCGTATCAACGATATGAACAACCAAATTAGAAACCGATTTAGGAACAGGATTATCCGCCTCTTCAGAATGATTCATCGTCAACAAGAAATCAAGAACATGTTCCTTAATCACGATCCCCTCACTTTCCTTAGTCCCATTTTGTTTAGCACTTGGGCTCTCAACACTCGGGATCTCAGAAAGCAAAGACTGACCCATCGGAGAAAATCCCAATCTAGGCACCCGTCCTAACGACACAGTAATCACAGAATTCTCAGTTACCCGGGCAGCTAACCTAAACGTAAACTTGCTAGAAGGCGGTCCAGGCGAATTAACTCTAAATACAAGAGCCCCATCAACATGCCCACAATATGGGCCATTACTAATTAAGGAAAGAATGTCTTGCAATTTCAAAGGTGGACAAAGTACATCAATCAAGTACTGCGCCGATTGAGATAATTTCTGATTTCCTTTAGGGATTTCGACATGATACCAACAAAACTCTTTACCATTACCCTCTACTAAATCCCACTCCTTATTATAGTAATCACCTAACCCATCAAAGATATAAGCTTTCGTTTTAACTAAGCCCGGAAAACGGGTTCTAAAGGGCCTAACCTCATTACGCGAAGACGGTCCACCCTCCATTTCATCTCCCTCATTATCTACACTTAGCTCTCTTTCAACCATTTCAACCATTACTTCAACTAGTCAATCCAAGATTAAATTTTTACTTAAATCTAAACTCTAAATATCAAGAATCTTGAAATTGGCAAAAGGGTATCAAATTAAACTCTAAAAACCACTAATTTTGCATTAATACAACAAACCCACCAAGAATTTAGTAAATTTTAACATACCCATATGAAAAAACTGAATGAGAGTGGATCAAGATTAATCAAATAGCCAAAAAAATGATAAAGAATTTTGAAATTTAAAGAAAACCCATCAAGAAAAATGGTACCTTTTTTTGAATGCGGTGACTTTTTTTTAGTATGAATTTGATTACAACAAGATTTGCTATTACTAGTAGTATGTTGGAATAACGTGTATGAGTATTATAAAATATTGACAATTAAGTGGCGTAATAAAATATGACTAGTCTATTTGGCCTGTTTGCAAATTGCAATGCTCCAGCCTTTTTCTGGAAAACTTAAGTCAAATGTTTGTTACCAAATTTATGTCAGTTTCCCGGAAGGATAACATTGCCATATTTAAACTGAGTTTTAAGTTGAAATTTGTTGAATTGTTAAATTGTATAAAGGTCAAAGTAGCAATTACACATTTACACAAGAAAATTAATTTTGTTATTTAAGGGTGCGTTTGGTATAAATAAAAAGATTCGTTTTCTTTTAATCGGTTGTTCTTCTTTGTCAACACTACTAAGAACCTATAGGTTCGTAATAATGAAAATTGGTTATTTTAAAAAGAAAAGACGTTATTTAGCCCTACATTAGTAGAAGTAAGCGGCTGAGTTAGCCTAACATACCCTAAAAGTGGTATAGTAGGGTATAGTAGGCAAGCAGTTAGCGAAGACGCTTAGGCTAATATAAAAGAGAGCATCGGTGCTTTGTAGACGGGGTTAGATTCGGATTTGGTTTTGCGATTGATTTGAAAGAAATTAAGGAAAAAAATATAATTATATAAAACACATTTACTTTATAAATTAATAATGAATTATACATATTATTTGTATAAGAGTATTAGGGCCCATTTGGTTTGAGTGAGTAGGATTAGGATTTCGTATTGATGCTAAAAATTGTTGTTTGATTTGTTTGTGCGGGTTTCACAAGTGTGGATGAATACCAAATATATATCCATATGCAAAACCCATCTAACTTGTCTATTTTTGTTATATTATCATTTTTTGTTGGCCCAAAATTCCACAATCATCCATATTGAATTTTATTTTTATTTTTACAATAACAATATTTTTAAAATACTCATCTATAATATATTATTATATTATATTTTCTCTCTCTTCATTTAATTTAAATATTAAATTCAAATCTTAATGTACAACTTTATATTCAAATTCAAATCATAATCTAAACCTATTTACAAACCAAACGAGCCCTTAATTAGAGTAAGACAGGTAAGCATATTATTTAATAGAAAGCATATAATATTTGTGGTTGAGAATAATGAATAGATTGAGATTGTGACATCAAAATGTGAGATCAATATATAGCTTATATTTGTTATAGAACTAATGAATCAATCATATCCATTCATTTTTTTTATTTAAATTAATAAAAAACATTTTCAACTTAAAAAAAAAAAAAAAAAAAAAAACATATCTTGCAAACGGTAAATCTTCAATCTACAAAAAATACACCATTGCGACGAGAATTAAATTATCTTTTTATAGATATGCATTGTTATATACTTTCAACGATTTTTTTTTTAAATTTTCGCCCGGAAAAATCACATATGATTTGATTTTTACAAATCACATATGATTCTTACGAATCATATGTGATTTTTACAAATCACATGTGATTCGTAAAAATCACATATGATTTGATATTACAAATCACGTGTAATTTTTCTAAGCGGGAATTTAAAAAAAAAAATCGTCGAAAGTATATAACAATGCATACCTATAGAAAGATTATTTAATTCTCATCCCGATGGTATAATTTTTTTGGCGTAACGATTAACGGTTTGGCAGATATTTAATTTTTTAAAAAATGGTGAAAGTTTATTTCTTTTATTTTGATAAAAAAAAAAATGAATGAATATAATTGGTTCATTGGTTATACGGCAAATATGAGCTTTATATTGATCTTTTAGCGTGACATCAAAACGTACCAAAATATTGTGAATCAAAAACCAAACTGCATATTTAAAATATCATTCAATTTCAACAGCGCAAAACCTATCAAACTATTAAACAAACGGCCCATAACTTTCCTTTTTATTGTTTTGATCGGGGTGTGCATCGATCCAAAAACCAAACCAAACTGGTGTGAACTGGACCGAGCCAAAATCGAAAATAAAAGGATAGGTGGATCAACGATCGAACCAAAATTTGTTTGGGTCGGTTCGTCAGTCTAGACTAGATCAAGTGATCAACGAAACATATTGGCAAGTTGTGCGTAACCGGAGTAGACCAAACCGAGGCCCGAAAGAAAAAGAGTGGATCGAGGAGTGTACCCGAAATGTGTTTGGTCCGGTTCACAGTCCAATGATGTTGATCCCTAGTTTATATTTATTTTTGAGCTTATAGTTTATTAGTCGCGACTTATATATATTTTGTTTGAACGGCAATTTTATTGATGAAGCTAGCAAGAAGCTAGAAAATTACAAAGAAATTAGGTAGGGATTTTTTTTAACCAACCTACCCAACTAAATGAGGTTTTACATCTATAACGACACCAATAAAAAGAATTTAACACTACATCGTCAAAGATAGACGCCTTTGAAGGAGAGGCCACGCCGAACACCATCTTATTCCGAAAAGCCCATATGAACCACCATAAACCATAACACACCCCTTCTAATAAACTCTTGAGCTTAGATGGTAACCTTAAAGTACGAATCCAAGACACCCAACCACCAAATACATATCTTTCGGAAATTCTCTTTAAAAATACGACAATCAAAGAACAAATGTGTCGACGACTCCACCGCCGAATCACATAAAGGACAGCTAATAGAAGATAAATCCATACCTCTACGAGATAGATTCCAACGAGCCGACAAACAATCCAATCTCACCTTCCATGCAAGAATATTTACTTTAATGGGCACCTCTTTAATCCATCTTGTTAGTACAAATATTACGATATTTAATCTATACAATCTCGTTTGTTTTGATTGATGACAAACATATAACTTGATACATAACGTAAAATGTACAAGTTACTTGCAATCTTATTTTGTCTCAACATATATTCAACACCTCTCAACGTCTCGAGTCCTCGTATGCTACAACACAGGTTCATACATGTTTGTTATGTGGCATTATGATCAAACCCTTGACCAAACATTTAGAATGTTTAAAATACGGCTAGATCATCAAGTATTTTAAAAGACTAACCATTTAGAATGATTAAAACACTCTTTGAGTCTTTAAGTATTTTAGGTATCAAATAGAATAAGTGCCACATTAAGTGTCTAGGTAATATTAGTAAGTTTACAATTTATAAAAATATGTCTTATAACAACATAAGTACATCAAACATTTTTAGTAACTTACTAAATATCATATAGCAAGTTAATACATTTTAGTAAGTTTACAATGTATAATAATGTGTCTTATAACAACATAAGTATATCAAATATTTTTAGTAACTTACTAAATATCATATAGCAAGTTAATACATTCTCTAATAACTTTATAAGTTTACTTTCATATACATTTTTATCAAAATAGAAAGTATATAATTACATCATCACATGGATCATCATATTATAGAATGTATATCTTTCCAAATATTCTTGTAAGATATATCATAGATCTTGTAAGATATGTCATAGATTTTGTAAGATATGTTTTAGTTGACTTTGGAAAGATTGTGTAAGATCTTTATTAGTTTTGAAAAGTAGCTCATGGTTTTTGCACATGGTTTATGTCTTTGGTAGTTTACCTACATATAGTAGTCCACAGTTTTCTCACAACTTGATGAAAAAAACACACATTCTCTCTACACTTTGCAAACATCTTAGATCAATAGAAACCATGTAGAAAACATAATTAATCACCCTCATTATCATGATCATAATGCTTCTAACATTCATCTTTGTTGCAAGCATATCATACATCTTGATCCACCAAAGAAGCTTGGAGATCTTGCCATCATCATCCACCACAAGCATACATATATAAAGATCCATCACAACAAGCTTAGAGAACTTGTGATCTTCATGCATTGAAGGCTTCCTATCAATGGAAGTTCTTTTAGATTAGTTATTTATATCAATTAGATATTTATGTCATGGATCATTGTAAACATCATTGCATAACAATCTATTCATCAAACTAGAATAGATGGTTTATGTGTTTGTGCTATAAAGCACAAGGTTTCTATGTTGGGCCACAAAACATGGCAGGAGTGGTTGTACCCTTGTTAAAGAACTCGACATCTAGCTTAGTGTCGGAAATATTGTATAGGCGACGTTAGGAGTGGTTGTACCTTTGTAAAAGAACTCGGTATTTAGCTTTGTACCAGAAAAAGTGTAAGCGACAATTGTAAGGTTTTCTCCGCCAATAAGGGAGCTTGTTGATCTAGTGAAGTAACTCTCGAGTTGGGTACGCGGGGAGTGGAGTAAGGCGGAAAGGAGATCCGTGACCGAACCACTATAAATCCTCGTGTTCGGTTTGCTCTTCCCTTTTACTCGTTGTTTTACTTTTATACTTGCACTATATTATTGTTTGTGTTGTGGCTTGATGTTTATGCTTGTGTGACAACTTGTTATACCATATGTTTTATATTAGTCATAAGACTATTATTAGCATTTTTCATATTACAACAAGCTTGATCGATAATTTTTCATATGGATGTTTTTAGAAAAGAAAAACAAACCGGACTAATAATGGCGAAACTTGATTTATTGCTAACACAATGGTTTATACTATATTTGATACAACAAGTTTAAAAGATTTTAAAACGGAAACGTATTCACCCCCCCCCCCCCCCCTCTACGTTTTCACAATTGGCATCAGAGCTTCGTAGCTCTTATTTTCAAAATAAATGGTTTTTAAAATAGAGCACGATCCATGTATCAAATTACCATTGAAGCGGAATATAATATGAAAAATGTTTCGCTAAATATACTTAGAAATTTTGTTGTTAAATGTTACTTTGTATACAAGCTTGAAGGTGTCCTTGAAAAATAAAAGAAAACATTTCTTAAAAAAATAATTTGTAAGTGTCTAATTATGTGCTTCGAGCTAATTTACGAAAAATACATTTTTAAAAAAGGAGAGTTTGGGATAACTAAAACTTTAGTTGAATAATCACCTCCGTAAATGATAAGATAAGCCACATCAGTAGAAATGAAGTAAAATAAGTGTATTATATATTTGTTATTAAATCTAGTAAGTCCTACATGTTTTCTTTATGTCAAAATACGAGTTTTGGTAAATCTATCACAGATTCCAAGGAACCAAACGATATAAAGGGCGGAACCCTTTATTTGGTTCTTTGAAATCCGTCGGTGCAGTAAACAGTTTTTGTCCAACTTCAAAAATTCATAAATAATTAACCGTAAGTCCATAGAAGTCGCGCCACCTATCATTTTAAAGGTAATATTTGAGTCTATTTTCTATTAAAAATAATGTTATGGCCTAAATCTAATCTGAAGTCAAAAGAATAAACCAAATACTATAGTGTGTCCAAAATATTAAGTTTCGTTTTGACGTAGATACTCAAACTTTTGAGTTAAGCAATTTAAGTTAGGATCCTTTGAACATTGATATAATTTGTTTTGAAACTAAAGAATTTGGTGATATCTATATAGATAAAGGAAACTAATCAAGCTTGGCATACATCGTCATATTTAAACGCAAAGTGACGAAAAGTATATTTCTTTGTATGATATGCTAAATGACTACTTGTTTCAGTTGTATGCATATATGTTGTTTGTTTATTGAATGTTGTGATTGCTCTTGTTTATTTGTGATTTATAAGTATCTATCTTGCCATGATATTCATTTGCTTGTTTGTTGATTTCGTGTTTATAAACAATAGGATATTTGCTAGATTTTGTGTACTAAGTTGAAAACTTGTTTTTGCATTGCTTATAGCTTTAGATCACTCTCTTTGTTTTTGTTATATTAAAATCTTGCTTAACTCACTTAGAAATGAGTGTTAAGTTTTATTAATTAAGTATCTTGAAATATGGTCAAGTATCTAAATAAGTCACTTCATTTTTTAAACATGTAATATTATTGTAAAATGGTGTTTGGTATATATGATTCTACAATGATGTTTAATGAATGTGTCGTGCTATAAGATAGAAACTCATCTTTATTTGATCATGTAAACTAACCGTGTCATGTTTGGACGATAACACTTTGTTGTTATCAATTTTCCATGTTTGGCTTAATTTCCATCTTTGGTAAGCTCATAATCCTCGGCTTGATCTATATGCTAACATGTGTTAGAATATGTGTTTTTGGTTTTAATCTATCACATCTAATTAGGTGCATTTGTTCCAAGTATAATTAGGATATTTGAACGGGTTTCGGGAGTCGATAAATATCCATTGTTAAGGAGTGCTTGGCACAACTTGAAATTTGAACAATTTGGTAGTTAAACAATGTGTTTCATGGATATATGTACTTCTAGGATCTTTTGTTATATTTGGACATTGTCTTGTACTAACGGATATGCAGGTAGACAACATTTGGGATGTTGTCAAATTTTCAAGTTTATGATAATTTTACTAAGTATAGTGAAATTCGCTAGCCCTAGTCAAAGTATATCGGTAAGAATGTTTCTACTTGCATTTTGGTATTTCCTAATCACATATGTAAAGTTACTTTAGTTTTAGGCAAAATTAGGAAAATCGAAGATCGTTCACCCCGTTAAAAATGTCCACTGTCTACTTTATGAGGCTCCACGGAAATGGCGGAACCAAAGATTTGGTTCCTTTCGTTTAAAAATTTGGTACCGCTAAATTTAAGCCACGGATATGGCGAAACCCAAAACTTGGTTCCGGCCTTGTTATCGATTGGTTCCGCCAGTAGTACAGCAATTTATGATTATTTAATTTTATAAAATTTTCTAGCAATTCGTAGGATCCATAATTGTTACTAACATACTTCTTAGTATTTATCACTAATATTAGGACTATCATATTCTAGTTCAATCAATAGGATCACCATTCCCGCCAAATTTTCAAAATTCTCAAAAACAACCCAAGGAACCTTTATGCATAAAGGAAGGAACCCTTTATTTGGTTCCTTGACATCCGTGGTCCCTAAACACAAATGTTTTGTGATCATTACCCACGAATACTACATTCTTTTGTCCTTTACTCATTCATTTACTTGATTTGTAACTTCCTAACTGATCCTGACTCATTGTATGCAAAAATATCATAGTTCACAAGCCCAACATATGACTACAGATATTGTTGTATATTCACATATGTAACCTTTCTTAGTTAACATGTCATCCATCAAGTCGATTAAGATTTACATCAAGTCATAACTTACACTTAGGATAGATGTATTATCAAGTATTGCTATCTATCCAATCTCAACAAAGTAGATTTGATAACCAAAATATTCAAGTAAATATGACCTACGATTGTAGTCATTAAATGTCATATCCGAAAGAATCAACACACAAGTATTTTAACAACATATGTTAAAACACTTATCCTATTACCTAAAGTACACTTGTACTTTCACCATCTTCCCATTACATTTACCTCTGTGATATATCTCAGGCCCTAAGCTTCAGATCACATCACACACTGGTTGTACCTATCTATAAATCACCATAATTAGTCTCCATCCTTAACTCATCCTTCATCCATTAGCTTTACTTATTTGGTGACTTGACAACTTCTTAACAAATCCGGACTCATTATTTGCAAAGATTACATACAATATCAAAATCACAAGTCCAACTTATAACTATAGATACTATCTTGTATCTACATATGTTACCTCACTTGGTTAAACATAAAAATAATGTGTCATCCTTCAAGACGATAAGGATTTACATCGATTCATAACTCAATCTTAAGTTATAGATGTATTATCGAGTCTTGCCATCCTTTTATGCTATCCAATCTCAACTAAGTAGGATTGACAACTTAAGTATTTCGTTCGAAATATTCAAGTAAATTTGACTTACTACCGTACTCATAAAAAGTCATATCCGAAAAATCAACACCCAAGTACTTTAACAATATTTGTTAAAACACTCATCACGACTAGAACACTTATCGTAATACTCTCCCAATCAATAGGAACAAAAAAAAAATGTCAATAGGTTTTCATCCTTAAACATTTAGCACTTAAGTTCACTTGTTCTTTCACCATCATCTCATCATTTTCACCTTGTGATATATCTCAGCCCATAAGCTTCACAAACATGACCAAAACTTCAAGCACTTCACCCGCTAGTTGTACCAACCAATGGATCACAACAAATTAGGATTCACCCTTCTCTGCTTTCAACATTGATGCGTGGGAATCGCAACAAGCTTTACCTCTCGAGGGATCTCGAGAAGCTTACAACCCCCACCAGGCAGTGTACTTGATCGTTGTAGTATAGTATAGTGACAAGTACCGGGGGATTGATCGTTCAGCTTAGGAATAGTGTCGCTAGGATTAGAAAGCCTAAATACTAGTTCTAAAGGTGAGGGATGATTATTTTTGTATTTTTATATTTTTTAGAAAGCAAATTAAAATCTTGGGTTTTGGAAGAGTGGGCGGAATTAGTTGCTAATCAACTAACCCAATACTAAGATGCAATCAAAATAAAATACTAAAAATGAAAGTAAACTAATTTATACTAAAGTTGTGAGCAGTAATTGGAGAAAATGTGTTTACTTAGATTTCATTACTCCCTAGATATCTTTTACACGTTAATTACTTGTTATAATTGCATAGATGACGGATCGTATTCCTTAATACCATTCATGGGGTGGCACACATAACTCCCCAATTCTATGAGTTCTTATCTCCTCCTACACCATGCCCAGCACAACTATAGGGATTGTAAACAGTGGCTCATGCATTAAATACAACCAATAAAGACCTAGTGCGCGTTGGTTCATGTTTCTTAAGACGTTCAAGCATGTTACCAATTGGAGATCTGCCAGTTTTCTTAAGCCTAACATATAAATCATTCATCCAAGACAAGAATAAACAAGTAATCAACACATAATCAATATCTAGGTTTCATTATATCTAAGCAAACACAAAAGAGATCTAGCCTAGCATGATAGAATTAAGATAAGAACATGATATAGACAACCAACACATAGACATATTGATTGAATTAGAAGAACACTTATCTTGATTAATCATGCAAGGTATCAAGGGGTTGGAACCCTTGAAAAACCTGTAAAGTTACACCAAAATCGTACTTAGGGTTTCTCCCAAAACTTCTCTCTTTTAATGTGAAAAATTAGAAAACTATATATAGAAAAAAGGGTCTGACGGCGTCAAGACCAATTAGGTGACGCCGTCACCTCGCCGCCAAAACAATCCTCGGACTGCCTAGATCCACATTTGACGCCGTCAAGACTTATACACTTCTAGGCCGTCATGACTCTTTTACTCTTGACGCCCTTCCTACGTGACGCCGTCAAAACTCTTCTGGGTCGTCATGGAAATTCATGAGATTTGCTCTTGACGCCGTCAAGGTTTTGCTCTTGACGCCGTCACCTACTGTTCCCAGCATGGAAAATTAAGACTTTTGCGTTTTCTTCACTTTTATGCTCCAAAAACGTCCGAATTGCTTCCTTTTCCAGATTTCACTCCCAAAGTACCTAAAATCACAAAAGGAACGATTTAGGGCAATATTTGATCAAATAAATTCGGATTCGGGCTTAAATGACCCCCTAAAAACGGATCATTTTTCACCTCATCATATACCCTTACACTTGAGATTTGCTTGTCCTCAAGCAAATGCGCTTTTATTCTACTCAAAAGACAAGTTAGGGGTCATTTAACACTAATATAAAAGTAACTACAACAAATAATCGTTCCACTAAAGACCAATAGACAAGCACGGAGGTCATACACAAGCACCTCACAAATAGTGTTTAGATACTCACATCTCTCGGGTGTAATAAAGTGTAAATTACAATATGGAAACGGAAGATATCTCTCACTACCTGTCATAGCAAAATAGATTACCATAGGCTTGGGAAAGGATCAAACCTCCACCACATGGCGTAAGCACCTAGGATAAACTATCAAAGAGGTCTTTTAAAGGGTTGTAACGTTAGGTGTAGGGATATGAAATACACGGTTTTGTTGGATAAAGGAAGTTTTACTGGTGGCGAGTTAACAATCTTGGTTAATTACATGTACAATATGGCGTTGCTAAGCCAAGACTAGACTCGACTTAAGCTAATAAATGAAAAATAACAAAAACATAAAATGAACATAGAATAAAAAGGGATGGTAGTCCGTATGTTTTTCTCTTTTTTCTTTTTCTATTTTTTTTCTTTTTCTTGATTTTTCGATTTTTTTTTTTTTTTTTTTTTTTTTTTTTTTTTTTTTTTTTTGCATACACTCTTACCCTACCATCCAAAATAATACATCATAGGGAATGAACATTCCCCTTACACTTGAATCTTTACATACTTTACAATAAACTAAACTAATGACTCGAATTAAGAAAATCAAAACACTTTGAGCACTTTTAAGATTAACGTACATATGGGGGTAATAATATGATGTTCTTCCCCATTACTCCATAAAATAAGTACTTACCCATGAGTCCCAATCGTCCCAAAACAATATGTACAAGGATATGACTCGACTTAGCAACCATGTAATCAATTAGATAGTTAACTTAGGGTTTAACAAATAACAATAATGCACTAAAAAGGAGCGCATACACGGAAGGCTAAGGCGATTTGGTTGTACATTTAAGTGGGGTGTAACAAATTCTTCCTTTAAGTAAAATGCTTAAAGTTAGAAATGAAAAGATAGGATCGGAGGGGTGTACTAGTGTACTAAAAATGAGTACAACGCTAAGGGTGTGGGAAAAATTAGTTGACTTAACTAGCCAAGTAATATGACTTAAATGGTCAAGTAATTATAATACGGGTTTAACACAAGGGTGATCCTAATGCCTCTTATCATATAGTAAATCCTACTACACGAATGTAGTCTCACTAGCGGTCTCGGGATGCATTACTAACGCAAGTTCTAGAATCTAAATGCTACCGGTACACTCATAAGCACTAATAATGAATGCTTTTCCTATCAAATCTAAAGGCGAACCTCACATATTTGGGTGGAAAATTTTTCTGAATATACGGTTATGTGCTAGTCATACAATCTCCTATCCATGAGACGCTTGCTATGGCTAAAGTTTCACTCCTAAATGTTGTAAAAAATTTTAAATTTGGCGCTAAAATTACACTAACAAGTATTTCTCATAGTTTTATTACACATCTACCATCAAACAAAACAAACTCAAGCGAAAGTGCATATGTAAGGTATCATCTTTTTACCCTCCCCTTACACTTAAGATGAACATTGTCCCCAATGTTCAAGTAAAGAATGTAAAAGTGAAATAAGTAAAAAGAATGAAATCAAATACTCCCCTGATTCGCTCGGTATGGATAATAAGGTGGCCAGGTTAAATCTTCCTCCAAGAAAATGAACAATCAAAGCTTCCCTTCCAGAATATAAATCATCTTCTTGTCATACATAACCTGTAAAACCTGACAAAATTGACAAGACAACCTCGCGTAAAATCGGCGGCATCCTATATAAGTTTCTAAATCCTAGAAAACAAGATAAGATATAATGCTTGTGGAATGAAGTTTGCAGATCTCCTGGAGATTATAAAACTTAATAATTCACAAAAACCATAAGACTCCGTTAGAAAAACAAAACCGGTAAAATTTCCAGATTTTAACTCCTGACGCCGTCAAGAGTAAAACCCTGACACCGTCAGAATGGACCTGCAGAAATTCTTATGTTAAGTTTCCGGAAAATTTCCAGAAAAACTTGGTCCTACTTCTTGGAAAACCCTGCAAAACTTCATTATGACTCAATACAAGCATTTGACTCTAACAAATACGAATATACATGTTCATTTATTATTGTGGCGAATCATGATCGGTTTGTTTCTTAAAAAACATATTTGGTGTTTCCCCTTACATTTATCTTTTGCAAAAATACTTCTAGGTGGAGTTAAGACTAGGCCAAAACAACAAAGTAAAGTATTTCCACTATTTAGTTTAGAAACATGATCTACCAACAATAAAAATAAAGCATGCATACGGAAGCAAATAACAATCAAACAAATAAAATCACACAAAACATGGGTTGCCTCCCAAGAAGCGCTTTTCTTTATTTACGAGTCTTGTAGCTAGACTCAAGGCCATGGGTTACTACGTGACTTCATCATTGGTTCCATTCTCTAGGTCGTCTTCTAAACCAGTTTTGTATTCCGGACCTAGTTGTAAGCATTCTTTATAGAAACCAAGCATCCTATTCTTTACATATTCTACTCCTCTACGTCTATCCTCCTCATTCCTATAATAAGCCGCTTGCTTGTGTTCTTTTTTGAAATTAGAGAGAAGGCGGTATTGCTCAATCTTGTAGGGCATTTGATAGGCAACCTCATCGTTCTCTTCCTTAAATCTAACTATCCCTAAAGTCGGATCATAACTCATCCTGGTGGCCTCAACAAATGGTTTTCCGAATATTACTTGGCTTAGGCAAGCATCTATCACCGGACGAATGTCTTCCACTATCATAAAATCGATCTCATAGGTGAGATTCCCAATAATTACATGCAATCCCTTCACCCTTCCCGCAAAATTACTTATCAGATTCTTGTTGGGCATCATCCTAAAGTTAAGTTGCTTCTTCATTACCCAATTGTAATAAGTCCTAGTCATGATGTTAACGGGGGATCTAAGGTCGATGTAAGCTTTCCATATATGCATGTGCCCGATATTGCATGGGATGTTAATGTTAGAGGGGTCTCCCATTTTGATAAGGGGTGTGCCGAAGATATATGGTCTCTCAGGACTATCGAATAAATCCTTATGGTACTCCCGTTCTTCCTCGGTGGGTAACTTATCAAAGTATTTTTCTATAGGCTCTACCTCCTCTAATTCCTCTTCCTTGTTATTCTCAACTTCTCTACTCTCATCCTTAATCTTGGCTTCTATTCTAACTTCATCCTTGTCACTCCTCTCTATCTCCTTATCTATCGGCTTAATGGTGACAACATTGACAAAGTGGACATGTTTGGATGATGAGGGGTCCTTAATTTGGATTCCACTATTGGTGTCTCTAGTGTCCTTCCTAGGTGTGATTAACGCTTGGTTGTTGAGGGCTTTCAACAAGTTGTCAATCTTGTTGGTCATCTCCGTTTGTTGTTGGTTGAATTCGGTTTCAAACCTAGCTATGCGAGCTTCTTGAGATGCCATGAACTTTGACATCAATCCTTCAAGATTGTTGGTACTACCATAGTTGTTAGAAGGATTGTTGTTGAAAATACGGTTGGATGGTGGACCGTTTGGTTGGTAACGATTTGGTGGGTTGGAAGAATTGGTTTGATTTTGTTTCCACCTAAGGTTTGGGTGATTTTTCCATGAGGGGTTGTATGAATCACCGTAAGTGTTTGGCTCGGGCTTGAAAGTGTACCACTTATCTCCCTCTTCGTCGGTACGCGTGGATGCGTAGTCCGCAAAAGCTGTTCCGGGGAGTTCCACACAATCACGAGTGTCATGGGGACCACTACATAATTCGCATGAAGAAGTGATTTTGTTCACTTGGCTTGAAGGCTTCGGAGCTTCGTAAGATTTCATGAGAAACTTGACTTGGTCCTCAAGTTCCATGATCCTACGGTCGGGAGTGCTAGAATTGTTCGAAGGCAAAGATATTGCCTTGACCGTTTTGTTCAAATCACGGGGATCATTCCAACTTTCGTTGTCACAGAGAGCAAGATCTTCTATGAGTTCCCATGATTGTTCCGCACTAAGATCACGTAGCTTACCACCGGCCGATTGGTCAATGGCTCGCCTCGTGGAGATGTCGATATGGTCATAGAAAATTTGGACTTGGAGCCAAAGATCTATGCAATGATGAGGGACTTTTTGGAGTAAGTCCTTGAAACGAGTCCATGCTTCATAAAGAGATTCATTTTGACGTTGTTGGAACATCAAGATGTCATTTCTAAGCTTAGTAGTTCTCCCCGGTGGGAAAAATTGAGCAAGGAAACAAGTGGTGAGATCATCCCATGTGGTGATAGATCCCGCGGGTAAACGCTCAAGCCATTGACTAGCTTGATCCCGTAGAGAGAATTGGAATAGGCGTAAACGGGTTGTCTCTCTGGTTTCAACATCTAGGTCTATGGAATCTACGATTTTGAGAAAGTCCTTAAGATGTTGGTTTGGATCTTCGGAACGAAGTCCATGGAATGCACATCCGCTTTGCACCAACCGGATGGTGTCGGATCGCAAGGGGGTCACACTGGCTCCGGTGAGCTCAATGGTGTTTCGGTAGCCTTGGTGGCTAGGTCGGGAATACTTTCCTAAGGTTCGGGGCCTAAGGGGTTCTAGTAGTGGGTTTTGTTGTGGTGGGATGACGGGTTCAAAGATGTTACCACCTTCCATGATGTCGGATGGTAAAGAGTTACGAACAAAGGCACAAAGAAATGATATAGACTAAAGAAGATCCAAAAATAAAAATAAAATCTTACTAGAAAGGAATCTAGCAAGTAGACCTAATAAAAAGAAATTCTAACCTAGACAATAACTATTCCCCGGGCTGCGGCGCCAAAAACTTGATGCGTGGGAATCGCAACAGGCTTTACCTCTCGAGGGATCTCGAGAAGCTTACAACCCCCACCAGGCAGTGTACCTGATCGTTGTAGTATAGTATAGTGACAAGTACCGGGGGATTGATCGTTCAGCTTAGGAATAGTGTCGCTAGGATTAGAAAGCCTAAATACTAGTTCTAAAGGTGAGAGATGATTATTTTTGTATTTTTATATTTTTTAGAAAGCAAATTAAAATCTCGGGTTTTGGAAGAGTGGGCGGAATTAGTTGCTAATCAACTAACCCAATACTAAGATGCAATCAAAATAAAATACTAAAAATGAAAGTAAACTAATTTATACTAAAGTTGTGAGCAGTAATTGGAGAAAATGTGTTTACTTAGATTTCATTACTCCCTAGATATCTTTTACACGTTAATTACTTGTTATAATTGCATGGATGACGGATCGTATTCCTTAATACCATTCATGGGGTGGCACACATAACTCCCCAATTCTATGAGTTCTTATCTCCTCCTACACCATGCCCAACACAACTATAGGGATTGTAAACAGTGGCTCATGCATTAAATACAACCAATAAAGACCTAGTACGCGTTGGTTCATGTTTCTTAAGACGTTCAAGCATGTTACCAATTGGAGATCTGCCAGTTTTCTTAAGCCTAACATATAAATCATTCATCCAAGACAAGAATAAACAAGTAATCAACACATAATCAATATCTAGGTTTCATTAGATCTAAGCAAACACAAAAGAGATCTAGCCTAGCATGATAGAATTAAGATAAGAACATGATATAGACAACCAACACATAGACATATTAATTGAATTAGAAGAACACTTATCTTGATTAATCATGCAAGGTATCAAGGGGTTGGAACCCTTGAAAAACCTGTAAAGTTACACCAAAATCGTACTTAGGGTTTCTCCCAAAACTTCTCTCTTTTAATGTGAAAAATTAGAAAACTATATATAGAAAAAGGGGTCTGACGGCGTCAAGACCAATTAGGTGACGCCGTCACCTCGCCGCCAAAACAATCCTCGGACTGCCTAGATCCACATTTGACGCCGTCAAGACTTATTGATGAGTGCCTAAATACTCATCATTTCGTTCACATTTAGGCTACTAAAACATCTGAAAATATACAAATATGCTTCAAAATACTGGAAATATCATGAAACTGTGTTTTTAGGTGTTACAAGTGCAAAAGGGGTGAAAACTGATGAAAAACATATAAAATATTTATAATTTACAGTTTCAGTCCCTGAACTTTGACAAATTGGCAAAACTAGTCCCTGGTCAATCAAAACTTGTACAAATGTCATAAAAGGTCCTTGGGATTCATAAGTTGTAAGAAATCGTCCTTTAAAGTTTAAAATCACATATTTACAACTTTGGTCCCTCAACTTTGAAAAGTGTCAAAAATAGTCCCTAAGGTTTTAAAAATAAGAAAATAATCAAAATAAACCTTATACTATTCCTAAATGACATATTTGGTCCTTTGTGTTAATATTTGATATTTACAGGTTTAACCCTTCAAGAATTCAGAAAATACAATATTGGTCCTTGGGCTTTAATCCATTACAAACCAAACCGGACCCTATTAAATAAATAAACCAAACAAACAAACCAATCCACTATCCTAGCCTAGCCCACCCTTTCTTTTTCTTTGGCCCATAATAAGCCCAGTCCAACCCCCTTAATAATATACCAGGTTTGACCCTGGTCAACCCCCCATATCCCGCCATCACTGTTCACCCCTCTCCTTCCTCACTGCAAACCAAAACCAGGTAGTTTCACCACCTGTCCATCTCCACCTCACCACCAATACAGCTCACCACCCACTCCCTTCCACCACCCTACACCTAACCCTGCTCCATTAAATGCTGTTTTCACAGCTTTTCCCTCCAAACTACCACTACTTCCCCTGTTTTCACCAATACCACTCCAACTTGCCTCAAACTTATCTCAAACTTGTTCCCTAAGTCTCTACTACAAGCCAAAGTTCCTTAATTGAATTATATCAGGCTGCAAGCAACCTAGAAGACTTTGGCGCCAAAAAATGTTTAAACGGCCAAGATTGGCTTAACTCATCCAACGGTTGATTTTATTGATGGGAAATGCTCAGGATCACATGGGGAGTCCAAAAGTCTATAAAGATTGAAGAAAGAAGCATTGTGGAGAGTACCTAGTTTAATTGTAATTTTAGTTTTAAATCGTTTTTATGCTTTTTCAATTATCAGTGTATTTTTAGCTTTCAAAGTACTTTAATTATCATCCTCAGTGTGTAAGAAATATTTTTCAAGTATCAATTTCAATATAAAGTTCTATGTTCAGTTTATGCCAAATCGTATCAATTTCCATGTTTATTTAAATATTGTTAGTTGTTGTTGTTTGTGGACTTTCTAGGTTCATATAAGCTCCCAGATAGCTTATCCAAGCTATTAGTAACATAAAATTCAGTTTATAGTTAAAAAGCAAAAAGAAATCAAAAATAAAAAAAATAGATAAAAATACAAAAATCAGTTGAAGTAATCAAGGAAGCTAAAACATGGTGAATTCTGGATGGATATGGGTTAGTGATCCTGAGGAGGATCTATAGGAGTGTTCTTGGTCCTTGTTTCTTGATCTCAGCTGGATTGCTATCAATTGTAAGGCATTTTAACCATTTTTCTTATTTACTTAATAAGTTGAAATTAGCTGTTTCTATCTGTTCTTATAGGTTCCATTTGTGTTAAATAATCATAATATTACTTAATAAATAGGTCTTGTTAGTTGGAATTAACTTGTGCTAAAAATATTGTTTCACAGTTAAAATACCAAATTAGTACTCTTAGTCTTTCATGCTTGGTTATATACTGGATTATGCTCAGTTAGTCTTATTTTATGATGATATGATTAATTGAATCAGTGTTGTGGATTGTATAAGTAATTTGCTTTGATCATTTTGATTTAACAGGTTTATAGGGGTGTTTGGTATTGACTGAGTGGTAGTGTTTTAGATAGTCTCAGTGCTCATTTGTTGTTCATTTATCATACTCAGACTCATATTGGACCAAAACAACAAAGTCTTAGGTAGTTACAAGGCTAAAAGTCAAAATCACCAACAAATTGGCTTTAACTTCTGTCTGTATGGAATTCTAAGTAACACAAGTCTCATTTGATCTCACAAATACTAGTTCTAGCTCATTTTAGTCTTATTATATCTTAACTAACTCATATCAATCAGAAAATCAAGCTGGAATCTCAATTTAGTCAACTTAGCAAGAATATATAAAAAGTCAAAATTTGCATGTTCAGATTTTCATCAAAATGGCAATAATTTTCATGAATTTTGTGTTGTGATTTGGGATCTGAAATTTGTTGTGAGTAAACCCTACCAGCTGAACTTGTTAATTTCATAGTTTGCATATTTTTGTGATTTTTTCTATTGGACCAAAATGACCCTTGAACTGAGCTGCAGGGCAAGGTGATTGCCCTGTCTCAGCAGATCTAAGCCACAACACCAACTTTGGTGGTGTTTTGTGGATCACTTAGTGGGTCCCACACCTTACAATTTGGTTCTCCCAACCCCCTCCTACCAGGATTGAACCCTTGACCCTTGGTCTGACCATTTGACCACTGGGCCCCACCTTAAATCAGCTTGGAAATCTGTCCCATTTCTGTCTCAGTCACCATATAAGCAATTGCTTATTTTAGCTTTTTAGCTTATCCATTGAGCTTATATAAGCAAATCTAGCTTATTTAAGTTAAAATAACTTAGGTGGGCTAGGTTTCACCCTTGTGGACCCCACACAAGCTCAGTTGAGCTTATTTCTTAGCAAAGTCAACAAAAAGTCAACTGTTTGGGTAATAAGCACTCATAGTGCTTATTCTGAGTATCTAAATTATTTTCCTTTATTAAAGTTTCATATTTTAAGTATTTTATTAGTTTTATAAAAGAAAAACCAGAAAAAGACAAACTTAATTATAGTGATAGCTTCTATTTAATAGAAATTATCTATTTAATTTTCTTTTTAGTTTATTTATAAGCACTTCTGCTATTTTATATTTTTATTAAATCTCTTATATATTAAAGTATTTTTATAAAATTTTCCAGAATTTTCTTTTGTCATATAGTGTTATTTAGAATTAACATTAGTTAAATTAATAATTAAATAATAAATAAGAATTAAATAGCATAATTATATTTTATAAAGTACTACATATTTTTTATAATTTTTATAGCTTTTATATAAGGTAAAGTAATTTTATAAATTTTTCTAGGATTTATACTGTTCATTTTCTATTTTTAATAATATAATTAGTTTAATTGATAAATAATTAATAAATAGAATAATAATTAGTAAATTATATTAAAAATACATAAAATAGAGTTTTATAATTTTTTAGGATTCCTATGATGGTTAATTAGATATATAAAATTTTTCATAATTATCTAAGTCTTTTTAGTAATTATAAATAAGTTAATCAATATAATTAGTTAAATAATAATTAATTAATAATAAATAGATAAATAGTGTGAAAAATATAATTTTAATTTTAAAATAAGTTTTATAATATTTTAGATTTTTAGAAATTTTAATTTAGTATTTCTAGACTTATTTCATATTTTCTTAATTATTAGTGAATTATTAAATAATTAATAATAGTTATTAAATAAAAATAATTAATTAAATAGTTTTTAATTATAAAATAAATATTTTAAATTTATTTAATTTGCATTTAAGCCCCTAAGGCTTATAAAATCCTACTATTGTTAAATTTTTTTTTGTTTACGTTTAATTAATAAACGTTCACAGTTTTCAGTCCCTTTTTCACTTGTACGTATCTGATTTCACGTATTGGTTGATATAACTTATTAAAGCTATTCACTCTTATATTTCAGTAGTACAATCACTTAAACCCTTTTTCTGTTCAATTCACCTGATCTCGAAGTCGTTTTATTTCAGATTTCACTTCTCGTTGGGATCTAACGATCCGGGGAAACACTAAACTCACCGGAGTATTGGTTTAGGCTGATTGACTTGTTGACCATTACTTGGTTGATATTATCTGACTGTTTAGCACCAATCAAAATTTGGCGCCGCTGCCGGGGAGGTGTGCTGCGTATTACGACTTTTTGAAATATCTGTGAGTTTGAATTATCACACTTTGTTATATATCATCTTTTTGTCTATATTTTTATTTTTAGTTTCCCGTCACTCTAAGGATTCTTAGAGTCGTCTCTAGTGCATGCGCACTCGTTCTTCTAGGTCAACAAGCCCTTTACGTGAGCTTGTCAGAATTCCTCGAAGACGCCATAGACGTTCTGCCCCAACAGCCGTATCTGAGGAACGTGCTGTTTCACCTAAGAAAGTTATCATGGCGGAAGACCGTCCGATGAATGAGCTTCTCCAAGCACCCATTGAGGGTTACGGAGACGCTATTATTGTCCCAGCCATTGTGGCTGAATACTTTGAGCTCAAAACCGGGTTACTAAATCTAGTAACTTCAAGCCAATTTTATGGTTTTGAGAGGGATGATCCCCATGCTCATATTCGATGGTTTAATAAAATTACTTCAACCATCAAATACAAGAACGTCCCTTCCGAAGCAGTCAAACTTCTTCTTTTCCCATTTTCTCTTGAGGGAGCAGCCCGGATTTGGCTGGAAAAACAACCTCCTCGTTCCATAACATCATGGGAAGATTTAGTTACCAAATTTGTAAACGAATTTTTTCCCCCATCCAGAACGACAAGTCTTAAAAATGAAATCATCAAATTTACTCAAAGGTTTGATGAATCGTTTGGTGACGCATGGGATCGTTTCAAAGAATTGCTTCGTCGATGTCCTCATCATGGTTTCACTGAATTAATGCAAATTGACACGTTTTATAATGGTGTGAGTCAATCTGACCAAGATTCTCTCAATGCCTCCGCGGGAGGTGATTTTTTGAGCAAAACCACAAAAGAAGCTTTAGAAATCATTGAAAATAAGTCCAAAGTCCGCACTACACGCACAAAACCATATAACTCCCAAGTGAGTGCTGGTCCTTCTACTTCATCGCCCGTGAGTACTTCTAGCACCGATGCTAAGATAGATAAACTCACGGACGCCATTCAAGCTTTGGTTATCTCAAACCAGAAAAAAGTCACTTTCACACAAAACCCTTCACATGCTGAAGTAAAAAAAGTGGAAGTTTGTGTCACTTGTGGTGGCCCACATGCTTACTACAATTCTACTGCCACTGATGGTAGTCCTTTTGAAGCCAATGCCTTAGCCGGTACTACAAATCAGGGGGGGGGGGGTAATCAATACCGTCCTCAAATGGAACCAAGTTACCGTGCTAACACACATATGGGACCACCCGGGTTTAATTAAAACCCAAATTTGCAAAACCGAAACCAGAACCAACCACGAATGAACCAAGGTTATCAAAACCAAGGGAATTTCCATCCTGGACAGAATCAAGGTTTCCACAATCAAGGAAACTTTAACAGAAACAATTTCAACCCCGAAAATCATTTTCAGGGAAATGGTAACCCAAATCAAGGGAATTTTCAGCCACAACAAGGTTATAATCAAAATAACCGTGTCCAAAATTCCCCCAACCAAACACAAGGCATTCTCCCAGCTCCACAACCATCATCCGATGAGTTGTTAAAGCAGTTCATGAAAACTCAAGAAGAGACAAACAGGTTGTTGGTCAGCCAGATTTCTGAAATCAAGAAATCTTTAAATGAACAACCCTCGGGCTCTGGAAAACTTCCGAGCAACACGATCGCAAACCCGAGGGGCGATGCAAAGGCGATCACGACCAGGAGCGGAGTTTCATATGATGGACCCTGATGAGTGCTCAAACACTCATCATTTTTATCGTTTCTGGACTGTCAAAACATCCAAAAACACCCAAAAATGCATCAAAATACACAATTTATCCCAAAAGTGTGTTTTATATGTTTTAGATGCAAAATGTTTAAAAACAAATGAAAAACGAACAAAGTTTGCATAATTGGCAGTTTCAGTCCCTCAAGTTTCAAAATTTGGCAAAACTAGTCCCTGGAAGTTTAAAATGAAAGAAAAGTCAACCCAAGGCAAAGAAAAGTCAAAAATTATCAAAATAAGTCCTTGGGTGAAAAAGTTTGAGAAAATTACACTTTTACCCCTCAAAATCCAAAATTGACATAAATGGCCCTTGGAATTTCAGAAAATGGCAGAATTGGTCCCTGGTGGGATAATTTTGAATGAAAAATCAATTTTGGTCCTTGGGAATTCACAAAAACCACTTTTAATCACTGGATGAAAATTTTGAGAAAATTACAAGTTTAGTCCCCGGAGTTTGGAAATTTGCAATTTTGGTCCCCGGGTATTTTAATTTTGGAAAATAAAAATTTTTGTACTTGTAATACTCAAATGTTGTCAAAATTGGTCCTCATGCTATATTTTGGAAAGTTTCATGACCAGCCCCTCAACTTTGGTGAAACTACATGATTGGTCCTTATGTGTTAAATACCAAACGGACCCTATTTATTACTAAAACAAAACAACCCACCAACAAACCCAACAAACAAACCCACCTTATCACTCCAAACTCAGCCCAACCTCAGCCCATCACCACAACAACCCAACATCCTCAGCCCACTCCACCCTCCACCGTTTTAAATAATAATACTACTCCCCGCTGACCTGGTCAACTCCCACCATCTCCACACTCCCACTCAACCCTGCTACAAACCAAAACCAAACCCATCATCACCCCTAGCCTCTTTTCACCACCTGCACACTCCTTCCCCCTTGCCTAACCAAACAACAGCTAAGCTCCAAAATATTCTCCTCTGGCTTCAATTACCCAAGAAAAATCCAAAAAATGATTTTGGCGCCAAAACTCTCCAACGGCCAAGATCAAGTTTCATCATCCAATGGTTCTAGTTTTTGATGGGAAACACTCCAGTGGGTCCCACAAGCTCAAGAGGGGAAATAAAATGAAGAGAGAAGCAGGGAAGCAAGGAGTAGTTTTTTTAGCAAAAAAAATTGTAATGTCGAATTAGTGTATTTTTCCATTTTCAGCTGTAAACTTTAGTTTTTAAGTATTGTAATCAGTCCTTTTAATGTAATCTAAACTTAATTTAATCCTAATTTCAAGTTATCAGTTGAGTTTAGTTTTTGGCAATTTGTCACTAACACCTCATTTTAGCTTTAACATTGTTAGAAGTTGTGTTTTAGAGTTCCAATAAGTTAATATCAGGTCACTCTTAAGCTTTTAAAAGGTAACTTAGCATAAACCCCAGTTTAGTAAAAAAATACAAAAAAATTCCAAGTTTAATACATGAAAAATTCAAAAATCAGTTTTGAAGGAGAAGAAGCAGTGGAGAATGGCTGATGATTGATGGTTGTGGTTTTAGCACTCCAAGGGGAGTAATAGGACAGTGATCTGAGCCCTTGCATCTTTGATCCTTGCTTTGACTAATCTGTAAGCCTTTCTATGCAAATCTTAGCATCAACTGTGATTGTGAGTATTTGTTGTTTACCTTTATTTATTTTTGCTTAATCATGGTTCTTTTAGCTTAATATTAGTTAATCTATCAGTTTTGTAGTTTAAATCAACCCCTTGCTTCCTAAATACAAAACAGTCAATCATATAAGGGGGTGTTTGGATTTAGGATTTAGCATGTGTTAATGCTTGTTTCAGTGGGTACAATTAGTTAGAATAAGTTATATCAGGTTTATATAGAACTCTTGAACTCTAAAAACCAATGCTCACTTGAAAAAAAAAGTCAAAACTCACTCACTCACTTCATAAGTTGTTATCTGTTAGGTCTTGGGTCTTTTAATCTCACCATTTCAGTGTTGTAGTTGGTAAAATAGATTAAATCAGTTTCATATTGGCTTAATATTACATATACAGTCTATTACAAGCAATTAAAGCTCACAAAAGTCAAATTTTCAAGTTTCATCATAAAGTCAAAGTGGTAGCTGTCAGTTTTTCTTCAAAATAGCAAGATTTGTTTAGATTTTAGGACTTGGATTCAGCTTTTGAAATGCTCAGGATTGGTAGTCTACCACCTTGTCTTTGAAATCCCAGTATCATTTTAATTTTACAAATTTTCTAGTGGGCCCTACAAGTCCTCAAAGAGGGCTGTAGGGGAATTGACTGCCCTGTCTCAGCAGATACTCCACCACCACCACCACTTGGTGGTGGTTTTCCAGCCAACCCAGTGGGCCCCCAAGCCCCCACCTTACACCTTTCAACCCCCCTCCTACCAGGATTGACCTATTGACCCTTTGTTTTGACCCCTAGGCTGTGGACCCCACCTGTATTTGTCATTGTGGACCCCACTCTTTCCCATTTGAGCTAAAAAACCTCCACAGTCAACAAAAGTCAACTGTGGGAGTAATAAGCACTCCAAGTGCTTATTTATTGGGTTAAAATAAAAGTGTTTTTAGTAAAAGTTGTTATTTTTAGTTTATAATCAGTTTAGGAAAAGAAAAAAAAACCAAAAAACCAACTTTAAAATTAGTGATAGCTTCTATTTAATAGGATTTATAAATTTATTTTTCTTTTTAATTTATTTTTAAGTAATATATCATTTTTATATTTTTAGAAATTCTATTTTAGGTTAAAATAATTTTATAAATTTTTCCAGATTTTTATTTTGTCTTTTAGTGGTTTTTCTAATTAATTTTAGTTTAATTTAGTTTTAATTAATATTAATCAATTAAATAGCATAATTAGATTTTATATAGTATAACCTTGTTTTTATAATTTTTCTAGCTTTTATTTTAGTTAAAACATTTTTATAAATTTTTCTAGAATTTTTACTGTTCATTTTCTATTTTTTATCATTTAATTAGTTTAATTAGAAATTAATAAGTAATTAGATTAATAATTAGTTAATTAGCTTAAAAATACATAAAATTAACTTTTTATAATTTTTTAGGATTCCCATGATGGTTAATTAGATTTATAATATTTTTCTTAATTTTCTAAGTCTTTTTAGTATTTTTAATAATTCTAATTAGTTTAATTAGTATTAAATAGATAATTAGTAATTAATTAATAATAAATAATCAAATAGTGTAAAAATAGTTTTTATTTTTCTTAAAATTTTCTTTAATTATTAGAATTGTAAAAATATTAATTTTACACTTTTAACCCTTCCCGTCCTTCAGTTGTACTTTTTGTTTTGTTCGTCTGTATACGTTTTTAATTAAAACGTACGTTTTTAGGTTTAGCTCAAATCTTTGTAATCTTAATTCTCGTAATCACTCACGTAGCTTTCCTAAGCTATACTTGTTAATAATTTCCAAATAATTCTGATCATAACCCTTTTCTGTGAATAATCACCCGATCACGAATACGCTAAAGTTACAATTCACACTTCAACGGGACTTAACGACCTGGTGATACCTTATATTACCCGGAGCATTGACCTAGGGAGTTTGACCTTGTTGACCATTGACTTGGTCAATTTAAGGTTGACTGTTTAGCATCAATCAATTTTTGGCGCCGCTGCCGGGGAAGTGTGCGCGTTTCTATAGCGTTATTTGAGATTAGTGTTATCTCACCTCACTCACTGTACAAATACCACCACTTTTTGTAAATTCAAATCATAAACAAAAACGTCATTAACACTTTTCCTAAAGTGTTAAAAACACCAAAAAAAATAAAAACAACAAAACAGATCGTAACGTTTTCTGATTCGGTTTTCTTTTAAGGTGATTCTTAAAGAAAAACGATTTTGGTAAACGAGACGATACCAAAAATATTTTCCAAAAGTCTTTAAACCCATACACAAAACCCAAAAACATCCGTCTTTTCTTGTGAATAATAATTCTACATAAAAATAAACCGTCGCAAACCAAGACAGAACACCTACCAACTGGGGGTGTGGACATAATAAGTTCCCAAACCAAAGATTTAAAACTTGCCTTTGTATCCTCGTGAGTGGTGTACCTTTCTTAAAGAAGCCACTTGCTTGCGATTATTGGTTTAAGTTCACTGTCGTTTTGCCTCGATTTTGTTTTGAGTGAGTTTGTTTTTAGTGCATGCGCACTCGTTCTTCTAGGTCTACTAGCCCATTACGTGAGCTTGTACGAAAACCTAGAAGACCTCGTAGACGTTCAGCACCAACAGTCGGATCTGAGATCCGTACTGTTGCCACACCCACTGTCACCATGGCGGAAGACCGCCCCATGTGTGAGCTTCTCCAAGCACCCATCGAGGGTTACGGAGATGCCATTATTGTCCCAGCCATCGTGGCTGATAGTTTTGAGCTCAAAACCGGGTTACTCAATCTTGTAACCTCAAGTCAATTCTACGGTTTTGAGAGGGACGATCCTCATGCTCATATTCGATGGTTCAATAAAATCGCATCGACCATCAAGTACAAGAATGTCCCGTGTGAAGCAATAAAACTTCTTCTCTTCCCATTCTCCTTGGAGGGACAAGCCCGGATTTGGCTTGAAAAACAACCTCCACGATCTATTGAGACTTGGGAAGATCTTGTCAAAAAGTTTGTGAATGAATTCTTCCCACCTTCCAAGACCACGAGTCTTAAGAACGAAATCACCAAGTTCACTCAAAAATACGATGAATCTTTTGGTGAAGCGTGGGATCGTTTCAAAGAATTACTTCGCAAGTGTCCACATCATGGTTTCTCTGAGTTGATGCAACTCGATACTTTTTACAATGGCGTGAGCCAAGCTGATCAGGATTCTCTCAATGCCTCCGCGGGAGGTAACTTTTTGAGTAAAACAACAAAAGAAGCTTTGCAAATCATAGAAAACAAGTCTAAGGTCCGCTCTACACGAAGCAAACCGATTGTTTCCCAAATTAATGCGGGACCTTCTACTTCATCTTCTGTGGGTCAATCTAGCACGGATGCTAAGATTGACAAGCTCACTGAAGCGATCCAAGCTTTGGTTCTCGCCCAAACAAAGAAAGTCTCATTTCCACAACATCCTCCACCTGCTGAGGTTAAAAAAGTGGAAGTCTGTGTAACTTGTGGTGGGCCGCATGCCTACCATAATTGCACAACTACTGATGGTACTCCATATGAAGCTCATGCTGTAGTCGGGTCCTAAAATCAAGGAGGAAATCAATATCGCCCTCCTATGGACCCTAGCTATCGTCCTCAACATCATTATCCTGGACCTCCTGGTTTTAATCAAAACCAAAATGTCCAAAACCGTGGCCAAAATCAAAATAGAGCGAACCAAGGTTATCAAAACCAAGGTAACTTCAATCAGGGTCACGGTTTTCACAATCAAAACCAAGGGTTCCAAAATCAAGGTTTCCAACAACAAAATCAAGGAAACTTTAATCGGAACCAAGGTCAGGGTAATTTCAATCAGGGATATTTTCATGGAAACAACAACCCTAAACAGGGTAATTTTCAAAATCAAGGTCCCAATCCCAACAATCGAGCTCCAAATATTCCTAATCCGAATCAAGCCATTGTTCCAACCGGGCCTTCATCTGGCGAGTTGTTGAAACAATTCATGAAGTCCCAAAAAGAGTTGAACAAGTTGCTGGTCAGCCAGATTTCTGACATCAAGAAGTCTTTAAATGATCGACCCTCGGGCTCAGGTACTACTTTACCGAGCAACACGATCGCTAACCCGAGGGGCGATGCTAAGGCGATCACAACACGAAGTGGTGCTTCATATGATGAACCCGCGATTCCTACTACCTCTTCTTCCTCTCCTCCTAAGGTAGTGAATCGTGAGCCTGAGGTGACAAAGGACAAGGTGCAAAATCCTAGCTCACGAAGTACAGCACACGTCCAACCTCAGGTTATTCCTGAAACCAGATGTAAGCCTGGAGTTGTCTTTGAACCACCAGAAACTCCAGTGGACAACCCTAAATCCAAAACTTCTATTCCCTATCCATCACGTCTCAGTGAACAAAAGCTCCGCGAAAAATCTAATCACCAAATGGATAAATTCTTCCAAATCTTTCAAGATTTGCACTTTGACATTAGCTTCGCGGATGCTATTCTCTTGATGCCCAAGTTTGCATCGACAATCAAAAATCTGTTGAGTAATAAAGAAAAATTATTTGAGATGGCAAGGACTCCTCTGAATGAGAACTGCTCTGCGGTTCTTTTGAAAAAGCTTCATGAAAAGCTTGGAGATCCCGGGAAACTTCTCATTCCTTGTACTTTCCCGGGTATGGTTGATTGCTTCGCCCTGGCCGATCTAGGTGCTAGCATTAACCTGATGCCATATTATGTGTGGAAGAAACTTTCTCTTCCCGAACTTACCCCCACGTGCATGACTTTAGAGCTTGCCGATCGTTCGATTTCTCGTCCCATTGGCATTGCCGAGAACGTATTCGTTAAAGTGGGGAAGTTCCATTTTCCGGCAGATTTTGTGATTGTTGACTTTGATGCCGATTCAAGGGTCCCTCTCATTCTTGGGCGGGGATTCCTTAGAACTGGGCGAGCTCTTATCGATGTATTTGAGCATGAGATCACATTACGTGTTGGAACGGAAGCCATAACCTTCAACCTAAATCAAACTTCGAGATACTCTTCCAATTATGATTGTGAGTCGGTGAATCAAATTGATGTCATCGATGTTGCTGCTGAGGAGTATGCTCAAGAGATTTTAGGTTTCATTGATGATTCTTCGAGTGAAAACCTCACTCAGTCTTCTCACCCCATCATTGCCAATTCTTCTCCTTCCCTCACTCCGTTTGAGGGAAGTGACTTCATCTTAGAAGAAATGGAGGCGTTTCTCAAAAGTGACTCGATTCCCGATGGAGTCGATAACCAAGAGATCGACCTCGAGAGGGATATTCTCATACTTGAAAAATTGTTAAACGAAGATCCCTCTCCTCTTCCTGTTCTACCACAACAACTTCATAAAGAGGAGGTCAAAAATGTTGAGAAAACTGATGACTTCCCCGAGGTTGAACTTAAGGACTTGCCGCCTCATCTTGAATATGCATTTCTGGAGGGTGATGATAAATTACCCGTCATAATTGCCAAAGACTTAAGTGATGAGGAAAAGGCTTCTCTTATAAAGGTTTTGAAGTCTCATAAACAAGCAATTGCTTGGCGTCTCTCCGACATCAAGGGCATTGACCCTGAATTCTGTACTCATAAAATTTTAATGGAGGACGACTTCAAACCTGCAGTCCAACAACAAAGAAGGGTGAATCCAAAAATTCACGAGGTTATCAAACAAGAGGTTTTAAAACTTCTTGATGCCGGATTGATTTACCCTATCTCGGACAGTCCTTGGGTCAGCCCAGTTCATTGCGTTCCAAAAAAAGGTGGCATTACTGTTGTCACAAACGAGGAAAATGAGTTAATCCCAACTCGTTTGGTTACGAGTTGGCGCGTCTGCATTGATTATCGTAAATTGAATGACGCCACTCGTAAGGATCATTTTCCTCTGCCCTTTATGGATCAGATGCTCGAGAGATTAGCGGGGAATGAGTACTATTGCTTCCTCGATGGTTTCTCGGGTTACTTTCAGATTCCCATTGACCCGCAAGACCAAGAAAAGACCACGTTCACGTGCCCCTATGGAACTTTCGCATATAAACGTATGCCATTTGGCTTATGTAATGCTCCGGGCACGTTTCAAAGATGTATGATGGCCATGTTTTCCGACATGATCGGAAAAACTATGGAGGTCTTCATGGACGATTTTTCGGTCATTGGGGATTCGTTTCAGTCATGCCTCTCCCATTTAGACAACATGCTAAAACGTTGTGAAGACACAAAGTTATGTCTAAATTGGGAGAAGAGTCACTTTATGGTCAAAGAGGGCATTGTCCTCAGTCATAAAATTTCAAAAAACGGGATTGAGGTTGACAGAGCCAAAGTGGACGTCATTGCAAAACTGCCTCATCCCACTACTGTGAAAGGTGTTAGGAGCTTTTTGGGTCACGCCGGTTTCTATCGTAGGTTTATTCAAGATTTTTCTAAAATCGCCCGGCCTATGACCCATCTCCTCGAAAAGGATGCTCCTTTTATCTTCTCCCCCGAGTGCATCGAAGCCTTTGAAACATTAAAGAAAAGGCTTACCGAGGCACCTATTCTTGTTGCCCCCGATTGGGACTTGCCCTTTGAACTTATGTGTGATGCTAGCGATTATGCTATAGGGGCAGTCTTGGGGCAACGCAGGTCTAAACACTTTCAGCCTATACACTATGCAAGCAAAACGATGACTGAGGCTCAAAGTCATTACACCACCACTGAAAAAGAATTATTAGCTGTGGTGTATGCCTTTGAGAAATTCCGGTCATATTTGATCTTGACAAAAAGCATAGTGTATACGGATCACTCGGCTTTGAAGTACCTTTTTGCAAAACAAGATGCAAAGCCGAGACTTCTTCGTTGGGTTCTCCTCCTTCAGGAATTTGATATCATTATTCGTGATAAAAAAGGAGCTGAGAACCTAGCTGCTAATCATCTCTCCCGTCTTGAAAACCCTTACCAAAATGCTTTCGAGAAAAAGGAAATAAATGAAACATTTCCTCTCGAAACCCTCGATGCGGTTTCATTTCGTGGAGACTCGATTACCCCATGGTTTTCCGACTTTGCAAACTATCTTGCGGGTAACTTCATTGTGAAAGGGATGTCGTCCCAACAAAAAAATAAAATTTTCAAAGACATAAAATATTACTTTTGGGATGACCCCTACTTGTTCAAAATCTGTGCGGATCAAGTCATCCGGCGGTGTGTATATGGTCAAGAAGCCGCTGAAATCTTAAAGGCTTGCCATGCTGGTCCCACGGGGGGCCACCACAATCCAAATTACACCGCCAAAAAGGTGTTTGACTCCGGTTTCTTTTGGCCCACGATTTACAAGGATGCCCATGAATTGGTCAAATCCTGTGACGCTTGTCAACGTCACGGGAATATTTCACAAAAGAATGAAATGCCACAAAATGCAATCCAAGTTTGTGAAATATTTGACGTTTGGGGCATCGACTTTATGGGGCTATTTCCATCATCTCATGGAAACAAATACATACTCGTGGCAGTTGACTATTTGTCAAAATGGGTCGAAGCAAAAGCTTTACCCACAAATGATGCCCGAGTAGTTGTGAAATTTTTGAAAGCTCTCTTTGCTCGATTTGGAACTCCACGTGCTATAATTAGTGATCGTGGTACGCATTTTTGCAACGACAAATTTGATAAAGTCATGCAAAAGTATGGTGTAACTCACCGTCTTTCTACTGCGTACCACCCTCAAACAAGTGGACAAGTAGAAGTTTCCAATCGAGGCATAAAGAGAATATTGGAAAGAACCGTTGGGGAAAATCGTGCATCTTGGTCGGATAAATTAGATGATGCACTTTGGGCTTTCCGTACGGCGTATAAAACACCCATTGGGTGTACGCCTTATAAACTTGTGTACGGGAAAGCGTGCCATCTTCCGATCGAGCTTGAGCATAAAGCCTATTGGGCTCTCAAGCATGCAAATTTTGACCTCAAAACTGCGGGTGATCATAGGAAAGTTCAACTGAATGAATTAAATGAACTTCGTGATCAAGCTTACGAGAACTCTTTGATCTATAAAGAAAAGATAAAGAAGATTCATGACTCCAAGAACAAAAACCGCGTTTTCAACGTTGGTGATCGAGTCCTTCTTTTCAACTCTAGACTCAAGATCTTCTCGGGAAAGCTCAAAACCCGATGGACTGGTCCATTCACTATCATTAAGGTTTATCCTTATGGCACCGTCGAGTTATCACAAAATGACGGCCCTAATTTCAAAGTGAATGGACATCGTCTAAAGCACTACTTTGGAGAGGACATACCATCCATGGTTGTCCCGGATCTCCAAACTTTCCCCAAGGACAATTAAATTCGGGGATCGAGTCAAGCTAGCGACTCGGTGAACAAAAATTAGCAACATATATGGGTTTTTCACCCATATTTCTGACTTCTTTCTACTTTCTACCACCCTAGTGTGGGGGAATGGCCAACCCCCTGCTATTTGAAAAATGTATATCTGTATATAAGTTCAAAAAAAAAAGAAAAAAAAAAAGTGTGTGATTGTCTGTACAGATAAATAAAGTGAAAAATACAAAACAAAATTCCACAGTTAGCTTCGAATATTATCTTTTTACGTTCATAGATTCGGCATAATAGCCGGGACTTTGAATATTGAGGACAATATTTATTTCTAAGTGTGAGGGGGAAATTCTAGCGAATTTTATCGCAAAATACTTTCAAGTACCCCCATTTTGGCCCAAATTTTTCAAAATTTTTTTTCACTTTATTTCAAAATTTTTGTGGTAATCAGTCCGCCTTGTCTAAGCGACAAAAGGGATTGGCTAGTCCAGGAGCAAACGGCTCTTGGTAAAGACATCTCAAATCCGTTTACGGCTTGCAATTTGCCCAAAATTGTACGGTTCCTCAACTCCCCAAAAACAAATGAGTTGGCTAGCCCGCAAGATTATGGCTTGTGGTAAAGGCCGTGGAAAAACCATAATTGGTAATCAGATCACCAAGATGTCGACTAGGTCCATCAAGATGCTGGCTAGTCCAGGAGCAAACGGCTCCTGGTAAAGACTAATCAAATCCGTTGACAGCTGGTGGTTTGCTTAAAATCACACGGTTATCAGGTGTGCCACAGTTCTTACACCTGGCTACTCCAGAAGTGATGGCTTTTGGTAAAGAGTTTCAAATCCATCAAGTTTTTCTCAAAAGATTGCTAGGGACTAGCAATAGCTTAGTGTGGGGGATTGATGAGTGCTCAAACACTCATCATTTTTATCGTATCTGGACTGCCAAAACATCCAAAAACACCCAAAAACGCATCAAAATACACAATTTATCCAAAAAGTGTGTTTTATATGTTTTAGATGCAAAATGTTTAAAAACAAATGAAAAATGAACAAAGTTTGCATAATTGGCAGTTTCAGTCCCTCAAGTTTCAAAATTTGGCAAAACTAGTCCCTGGAAGTTTAAAATGAAAGAAAAGTCAACCCAAGGCAAAGAAAAGTAAAAAATTATCAAAATAAGTCCTTGGGTGAAAAAGTTTGAGAAAATTACACTTTTACCCCTCAAAATCCAAAATTGACATAAATGGTCCCTGGAATTTCAAAAAATGGCAGAATTGGTCCCTGGTGGGATAATTTTGAATGAAAAATCAATTTTGGTCCTTGGGAATTCACAAAAACCACTTTTAATCCCTGGATGAAAATTTTGAGAAAATTACAAGTTTAGTCCCCGGAGTTTGGAAATTTGCAATTTTGGTCCCCGGGTATTTTAATTTTGGAAAATAAAAAATTTTGTACTTGTAATACTCAAATGTTGTCAATATTGGTCCTCATGCTATATTTTGGAAAGTTTCATGATCAGCCCCTCAACTTTGGTGAAACTACATGATTGGTCCTTATGTGTTAAATACCAAACGGACCCTATTTATTACTAAAACAAAACAACCCACCAACAAACCCAACAAACAAACCCACCTTATCACTCCAAACTCAGCCCAACCTCAGCCCATCACCACAACAACCCAACATCCTCAGCCCACTCCACCCTCCACCGTTTTAAATAATAATACTACTCCCTGCTGACCTGGTCAACTCCCACCATCTCCACACTCCCACTCAACCCTGCTACAAACCAAAACCAAACCCATCATCACCCCTAGCCTCTTTTCACCACCTGCACACTCCTTCCCCCCTTGCCTAACCAAACAACAGCTAAGCTCCAAAATATTCTCCTCTGGCTTCAATTACCCAAGAAAAATCCAAAAAATGATTTTGGCGCCAAAACTCTCCAACGGCCAAGAGCAAGTTTCATCATCCAATGGTTCTAGTTTTTGATGGGAAACACTCAGTGGGTCCCACAAGCTCAAGAGGGGAAATAAAATGAAGAGAGAAGCAGGGAAGCAAGGAGTAGTTTTTTTAGCAAAAAAAATTGTAATGTCGAATTAGTGTGTTTTTCCATTTTCAGCTGTAAACTTTAGTTTTTAAGTATTGTAATCAGTCCTTTTAATGTAATCTAAACTTAATTTAATCCTAATTTCAAGTTATCAGTTGAGTTTAGTTTTTGGCAATTTGTCACTAACACCTCATTTTAGCTTTAACATTGTTAGAAGTTGTGTTTTAGGGTTCCAATAAGTTAATATCAGGTCACTCTTAAGTTTTTAAAAGGTAACTTAGCATAAACCCCAGTTTAGTAAAAAAATACAAAAAAATTCCAGGTTTAATACATGAAAAATTCAAAAATCAGTTTTGAAGGAGAAGAAGCAGTGGAGAATGGCTGATGATTGATGGTTGTGGTTTTTAGCACTCCAAGGGGAGTAATAAGACAGTGATCTGAGCCCTTGCATCTTTGATCCTTGCTTTGACTAATCTGTAAGCCTTTCTATGCAAATCTTAGCATCAACTGTGATTGTGAGTATTTGTTGTTTACCTTTATTTATTTTTGCTTAATCATGGTTCTTTTAGCTTAATATTAGTTAATCTATCAGTTTTGTAGTTTAAATCAACCCCTTGCTTCCTAAATACAAAACAGCCAATCATATAAGGGGGTGTTTGGATTTAGGATTTAGCATGTGTTAATGCTTGTTTCAGTGGGTACAATTAGTTAGAATAAGTTATATCAGGTTTATATAGAACTCTTGAAGTCTAAAAACCAATGCTCACTTGAAAAAAAAAAGTCAAAACTCACTCACTCACTTCATAAGTTGTTATCTGTTAGGTCTTGGGTCTTTTAATCTCACCATTTCAGTGTTGTAGTTGGTAAAATAGATTAAATCAGTTTCATATTGGCTTAATATTACATATACAGTCTATTACAAGCAATTAAAGCTCACAAAAGTCAATTTTTCAAGTTTCATCATAAAGTCAAAGTGGTAGCTGTCAGTTTTTCTTCAAAATAGCAAGATTTGTTTAGATTTTAGGACTTGGATTCAGCTTTTGAAATTCTCAGGATTGATAGTCTACCACCTTGTCTTTGAAATCCCAGTATCATTTTAATTTTACAAATTTTCTAGTGGGCCCTACAAGTCCTCAAAGAGGGCTGCAGGGGAATTGACTGCCCTGTCTCAGCAGATACTCCACCACCACCACCACTTGGTGGTGGTTTTCCAGCCAACCCAATGGGCCCCCAAGCCCTCACCTTGCACCTTTCAACCCCCTCCTACCAGGATTGACCTATTGACCCTTTGTTTTGACCCCTAGGCTGTGGACCCCACCTGTATTTGGTAATAAACCTTGTCCCATAACTGCCTTAGAAAACCAATAAGCAAGTGCTTATTTGAGATTTTTGGCTTATTCTGGCAACCTTATTACTTGAAACCTGCTTGTCATTGTTCATTATATTCAGAGAAACCAAATTTGTCATTGTGGACCCCACTCTTTCCCATTTGAGCTGAAAAACCTCCACAGTCAACAAAAGTCAACTGTGGGAGTAATAAGCACTCCAAGTGCTTATTTATTGGGTTAAAATAAAAGTGTTTTTAGTAAAAGTTGTTATTTTTAGTTTATAATCAGTTTAGGAAAAGAAAAAAAAAACCAAAAAACCAACTTTAAAATTAGTGATAGCTTCTATTTAATAGGATTTATCAATTTATTTTTCTTTTTAATTTATTTCTAAGTAATATATCATTTTTATATTTTTAGAAATTCTATTTTAGGTTAAAATAATTTTATAAATTTTTCCAGATTTTTATTTTGTCTTTTAGTGGTTTTTCTAATTAATTTTAGTTTAATTTAGTTTTAATTAATATTAATCAATTAAATAGCATAATTAGATTTTATATAGTATAACCTAGTTTTTATAATTTTTCTAGCTTTTATTTTAGTTAAAATATTTTTATAAATTTTTCTAGAATTTTTACTGTTCATTTTCTATTTTTTATAATTTAATTAGTTTAATTAGAAATTAATAAGTAATTAGATTAATAATTAGTTAGTTAGCTTAAAAATACATAAAATTAACTTTTTATAATTTTTTAGGATTCCCATGATGGTTAATTAGATTTATAAATTTTTTCTTAATTTTCTAAGTCTTTTTAGTATTTTTAATAATTCTAATTAGTTTAATTAGTATTAAATAGATAATTAGTAATTAATTAATAATAAATAATTAAATAGTGTAAAAATAGTTTTTATTTTTCTTAAACTTTTCTTTAATTATTAGAATTGTAAAAATATTAATTTTACACTTTTAACCCTTCCCGTCCTTCAGTTGTACTTTTTGTTTTGTTCGTCTGTATACGTTTTTAGGTTTTAGCTCAAATCTTTGTAATCTTAATTCTCGTAATCACTCACGTAGCTTTCCTAAGCTATACTTGTTAATAATTTCCAAATAATTCTGATCATAACCCTTTTCTGTGAATAATCACCCGATCACGAATACGCTAAAGTTACAATTCACACTTCAACGGGACTTAACGACCTGGTGATACCTTATATTACCCGGAGCATTGACCTAGGGAGTTTGACCTTGTTGACCATTGACTTGGTCAATTTAAGGTTGACTGTTTAGCATCAATCAGACCCACTGTTCCCACTACCCCTTCCTCTTCTTCTCCCAAGGTAGTGGAAAATAACGTCGAGGTAAATAAGGACGAAGTACTTCCTACTCATAAGGGAGGTACCCAAGACGTCCCACCTCATGTTGTCCCGAAACCCAAACCAAAACCTAGAGTTGTTTTTGAACCAAATGATATTCCAGTTGAAAAACCTCAGTCCAAACCTTCTACCTCCTCTATTCCTTACCCCTCACGTTTGAGTGAACAAAAGCTCCGTGAAAAAGCTAGTCACCAGATGGATAAATTCTTTCAAATCTTCCAAGATTTGCATTTTGACATTAGCTTTGCGGATGCTATTATTCTGATGCCCAAATTTGCATCAACAATCAAACACTTGTTAAGCAACAAGGAGAAACTGTTTGAAATGGCAAAGACTCCCTTGAATGAGAACTGCTCAGCAGTTCTTTTAAAGAAGCTTCCTGAGAAGTTAGGAGATCCTGGAAAATTTCTAATACCATGTGTATTTCCGGGAATGGTTGATTGCTATGCCTTGGCCGATCTTGGTGCAAGTATCAACCTAATGCCGTACTCAGTTTGGAAGAAACTTTCTCTTCCTGATCTTACTCCTACCTGCATGACTTTAGAGCTTGCAGACCGATCGATATCTCGTCCTCTCGGCATTGCCGAGGACGTGTTTGTAAAGGTAGGAGAATTTCATCTCCCCACTGACTTTGTAGTGGTTGATTTCGATGCTGATCAAAGGGTCCCTCTCATTGTTGGGAGGGGTTTCCTTAGAACGGGCCGTGCTCTTATCGATGTATTTGAGTAAGAAATCACTCTTCGTGTGGGTAATGAAGCTGTTACATTTAACCTCGATCAAACCTCGAGGTACTCCTCCAATTATGATTCTGAAGCAGTTAATCAAATAGATATCATAGACATTGCTTCGGAGGAGTATTCTCAAGAGTTTCTTAGTTATTCTCATAATTCTATGAGTGGGGATGCCACTCCATCATCTGAACCTATCATTTCCGACTCTTCCCCTTCTCTCACTCCGTTTGAGGGAAGTGATTTTCTTTTGGAAGAGGTCGAGGCTTTTCTCAAAAGTGATTCAGTTCCATCGGGAATTGATAACACTGAGATTGATCTGGAGGGAGATATTCTTCTCCTTGAGAGATTGCTAAACCAAGACAATTCTCCTCCACTCCCTCCCGTACAACTTCATAATCAGGAAATCAAATATGTTGAGGAAACTGATGATTTTCCTGAGGTCGAACTCAAGGACTTACCTCCTCATCTTGAATACGCATTCTTGGAGGGTGATGATAAATTACCCGTCATTATTGCTAAAGGTTTAAGTGTTGAGGAGAAGATTGCTCTCATAAAGGTCTTGAAGTCAAACAAGCAAGCAATTGCTTGGAAACTCTCCGATATTAAGGGTATTAACCCAGATTTTTGTACACACAAAATCTTGATGGAGGATGACTTCAAGCCTGCAGTGCAACATCAAAGAAGGGTGAATCCAAAAATCCATGATGTGATTAAACAAGTGGTTCTTAAACTTCTTGATGCAGGATTGATTTACCCTATCTCTGACAGTCCATAGGTTAGTCCCATTCATTGCGTCCCAAAAAAGGGTGGCATTACTGTTGTCACTAATGAGGAAAATGAGTTGATTCCAACTCGGCTGGTTACCAGATGGCGTGTTTGCATTGACTATCGTAAGTTAAATGACGCAACCCGCAAAGACCACTTTTCGCTGCCCTTTATGGACCAGATGCTTGAGAGATTAGCAGGGAACGAGTACTATTGTTTCCTTGAGGGTTTCTCAGGATACTTTCAAATCCCCATTGATCCATCAGATCAAGAAAAGACTACCTTTACATGCCCTTATGGAACCTTTGCTTATAAACGTATGCCTTTTGGCTTATGTAATGCTCCAGGTACGTTCCAGAGGTGCATGATGGCTATATTTACCGACATGATCGGTAAAACTATGGAGGTCTTTATGGATGACTTTTCGGTCATTGGGGATTCATTCCAAACATGTCTCACCAATTTAGAAAAAATGTTGAAAAGGTGTAAAGACACCAATCTATGTCTAAATTGGGAAAAGAGTCACTTTATGGTTAAAGAGGGCATTGTCCTCGGCCATAAGATTTCCAAGAATGGGATTGAGGTTGACAGAGCTAAGGCTGATGTCATTGCAAAACTGCCTCACCCTAATACCGTCAAAGGTATTAGGAGTTTCTTGGGTCATGCCGGTTTCTATCGTCGATTTATACAAGATTTTTCTAAAATCTCACGGCCTATGACTCATCTCCTTGAAAATGATACTCCTTTTATCTTCTCACCATAGTGCATCGAAGCTTTTGAAACATTAAAGAAAAAGCTTACTGAGGCACCCATTCTTATTGTTCCCGACTGGGATTTACCCTTCGAGATTATGTGCGATGCAAGTGATTTTTCTATCGGTGCAGTCTTGGGGCAACGCAAAACGAAACACTTTCAGCCTATCCACTACGCAAGCAAAACTATGAACGAAGCTCAAACACATTACACCACTACAGAAAAAGAATTATTAGCTGTGGTGTATGCTTTTGAGAAATTTCGGACATACTTAATCTTGACTAAAAGCGTAGTGTATACGGATCATTCGGCTCTTAAATATCTATTTGCAAAACAAGATGCAAAGCCGAGATTGCTCCGTTGGATTCTCCTCCTCCAAGAATTTGATATCATTATTCGTGATAAAAAAGGAGCTGAGAACCTGGCTGCTGATCATTTGTCCCGATTAGAGAACCCTCATCAAGATGTATATGAGAAAAAGGAAATAAATGAAACATTTCCTCTCGAAACACTTAATGCGGTTACTTTTCGCGGAGATTCTACTACCCCATGGTTTGCCGACTTCGCAAACTATCATGCGGGTAACTTTGTTGTGAAAGGGATGTCAACCCAACAGAAGAATAAATTCTTTTAGGATGTTAAACATTACTTCTGAGATGACCCCTACTTATTCAAAATCTGTGCGGATCAAGTCATCCGACGGTGTGTATATGGACATGAAGCCACTGAAATTCTTAAGGCTTGCCATGCTGGACCCACTGGGGGACATCATAGTCCTAATTACACTGCCAAAAAGGTGTTTGATTCCGAATTCTTCTGGCCCACAATTTATAAAGATGCCCAGGATCTCATTAAAACCTGTGACGCTTGTCAGCGTCATGGAAACATTTCACAAAGAAATGAGATGCCACAAAATGCTATTCAAGTATGTGAAATATTTGATATCTGGGGCATTGACTTTATGGGGCCATTTCCATCATCTAGAGGAAACAAGTACATACTTATGGCAGTTGATTATTTATCAAAGTGGGTTGAAGCAAAAGCTTTACCCACAAATGATGCCCGAGTTGTAGTGAAATTCCTTAAATCTCTTTTTGCCCGTTTTGGAACTCCACGTGCTATCATAAGTGATCGTGGTACGCATTTCTGCAATGACAAATTTGATAAAGTCATGCAAAAGTATGGTGTAACCCACCGTCTTTCTACCGCGTATCACCCACAAACAAGTGGGCAAGTTGAGATTTCAAATCGTGGTATCAAAAGGATACTTGAGAGGACTGTTGGTGAAAACCGTGCTGCCTGGTCGGATAAATTAGATGACGCACTATGGGCTTTTCGTACAACTTATAAAACACCCATTGGGTGTACACCTTACAAGCTTGTGTACGGAAAGACATGTCATCTACCGATGGAACTTGAGCACAAAGCCTACTGGGCATTGAAACATGCCAACTTTGACCTCAAAACTGCGGGTGATCACAGAAAAGTTCAAATGAATGAATTAAATGAACTACGTGATCAGGCTTACGAGAACTCTTTAATCTATAAAGGAAAAACCAAGAGAATACATGACTCAAAAGTAAAGAACCACGTTTTTAACGTTGGTGATCGAGTACTTCTCTTTAACTCTAGATTAAAGATCTTCTCGGGTAAATTAAAAACCCGTTGGACTGGTCCATTTACTATCACTAAGGTTTATCCATATGGTACCGTTGAGTTATCTCAAAATGACGGTCCATGTTTTAAAGTAAATGGCCATCGTGTGAAACACTACTTTGGAGAGGACTTCCCAAACATGGTTGTCCCAGATCTCCAAACTTTCCCCAAGGACAATTAAATTCGGGGTCGAGTCAAGCTAGCGACTCGGGAATAAAAAACAAGCTACCTCATGGACAAATCAATTCGAGGTCGAGTCAAGCTAGTGACTCGGTAATCAAAAGCGTAGCAATATGGGTTTTCACTCATATTTCTGATTTTTTCTCTTTTCTACCACCCTAGTGTGGGGGAGATGCCCCACATGTTGTATATATGTATATATCTTGAAAAAAAAAGTTCAAAAACAAAAGAAAAAAGTGAGTTTGTATGTAAATAGCCTAAAATAAAGGTTATTAATATTTCCTTCTTACGTTCTAAGTATCGGTTTAACACCCGGTGTTTTGAATATTGAGGGCAATATTCATTTCTAAGTGTGAGGGGGGGGGGGGGGATTCTCACGAATTCAAACACATGTTCCATCAAGCACCCTCATTTGATCAAAATTTAAAGTTTTTTCACACTTAGAAATGCAATAAATGGTATCAATCCTCCATGTCTAACCCACAACAGGATTGGCTAGTCCAGGAGCAAACGGCTCTTGGTAAAGACATCTCAAAACCGTTGATGGCTTGCAATTTGCCAAAAATTGTATGGTCCCTCAACTCCCCATTATCCTCAAAAGCTAATGAGTTGGCTAGCCCGCAAGATTATGGCTTGTGGTAAAGGCCGTGGAAAAACCATAATTGGTAATCAGCTCACCAAGATGTTGACTATTCCATCAAGAGTTGGCTAGTCCAGAAGCAAACGGCTTTTGGTAAAGACAAATCAAATCCGTTGACAGCTGGTGGTTTGCTAAAAATTACACGGTTATCAGGTGTGCCACAGTTCTTACACCTGGCTACTCCAGAAGTGATGGCTTTTGGTAAAGAGTTCTTTGAAATCCATTAAAACTTCATAAAATATTGCTAGGGACTAGCAATAGTTTAGTGTGGGGGATTGATGAATGTCTAAATACTCATCATTTCGTTCACATTTAGGCTACTAAAACATCTGAAAACATACAAATATGCTTCAAAATACTGGAAATATCATGAAACTGTGTTTTTAGGTGTTACAAGTGCAAAAGGGATGAAAACTGATGAAAAACATATAAAATATTTATAATTTACAGTTTCAGTCCCTGAACTTTGACAAATTGGCAAAACTAGTCCCTGGTCAATCAAAACTTGTACAAATGTCATAAAAGGTCCTTGGGATTCATAAGTTGTAAGAAATAGTCCTTTAAAGTTTAAAATCACATATTTACAACTTTGGTCCCTCAACTTTGAAAAGTGTCAAAAATAGTCCCTAAGGTTTTAAAAATAAGAAAATAATCAAAATAAACCTTATACTATTCCTAAATGACATATTTGGTCCTTTGTGTTAATATTTGATATTTACAGGTTTAACCCTTCAAGAATTCAGAAAATACAATATTGGTCCTTGGGCTTTAATCCATTACAAACCAAACCGGACCCTATTAAATAAATAAACCAAACAAACAAACCAATCCACTATCCTAGCCTAGCCCACCCTTTCTTTTTCTTTGGCCCATAATAAGCCCAGTCCAACCCCCTTAATAATATACCAGGTTTGACCCTGGTCAACCCCCCATATCCCGCCATCACTGTTCACCCCTCTCCTTCCTCACTGCAAACCAAAACCAGGTAGTTTCACCACCTGTCCATCTCCACCTCACCACCAATACAGCTCACCACCCACTCCCTTCCACCACCCTACACCTAACCCTGCTCCATTAAATGCTGTTTTCACAGCTTTTCCCTCCAAACTACCACTACTTCCCCTGTTTTCACCAATACCACTCCAACTTGCCTCAAACTTATCTCAAACTTGTTCCCTAAGTCTCTACTACAAGCCAAAGTTCCTTAATTGAATTATATCAGGCTGCAAGCAACCTAGAAGACTTTGGCGCCAAAAAATGTTTAAACGGCCAAGATTGGCTTAACTCATCCAACGGTTGATTTTATTGATGGGAAATGCTCAGGATCACATGGGGAGTCCAAAAGTCTATAAAGATTGAAGAAAGAAGCATTGTGGAGAGTACCTAGTTTAATTGTAATTTTAGTTTTAAATCGTTTTTATTCTCTTTCAATTATCAGTGTATTTTTAGCTTTCAAAGTACTTTAATTATCATCCTCAGTGTGTAAGAAATATTTTTCAAGTATCAATTTCAATATAAAGTTCTATGTTCAGTTTATGCCAAATCGTATCAATTTCCATGTTTATTTAAATATTGTTAGTTGTTGTTGTTTGTGGACTTTCTAGGTTCATATAAGCTCCCAGATAGCTTATCCAAGCTATTAGTAACATAAAATTCAGTTTATAGTTAAAAAGCAAAAAGAAATCAAAAATAAAAAAAATAGATAAAAATACAAAAATCAGTTGAAGTAATCAAGGAAGCTAAAACATGGTGAATTCTGGATGGATATGGGTTAGTGATCCTGAGGAGGATCTATAGGAGTGTTCTTGGTCCTTGTTTCTTGATCTCAGCTGGATTGCTATCAATTGTAAGGCATTTTAACCATTTTTCTTATTTACTTAATAAGTTGAAATTAGCTGTTTCTATCTGTTCTTATAGGTTCCATTTGTGTTAAATAATCATAATATTACTTAATAAATAGGTCTTGTTAGTTGGAATTAACTTGTGCTAAAAATATTGTTTCACAGTCAAAATACCAAATTAGTACTCTTAGTCTTTCATGCTTGGTTATATACTGGATTATGCTCAGTTAGTCTTATTTTATGATGATATGATTAATTGAATCAGTGTTGTGGATTGTATAAGTAATTTGCTTTGATCATTTTGATTTAACAGGTTTATAGGGGTGTTTGGTATTGACTGAGTGGTAGTGTTTTAGATAGTCTCAGTGCTCATTTGTTGTTCATTTATCATACTCAGACTCATATTGGACCAAAACAACAAAGTCTTAGGTAGTTACAAGGCTAAAAGTCAAAATCACCAACAAATTGGCTTTAACTTCTGTCTGTATGGAATTCTAAGTAACACAAGTCTCATTTGATCTCACAAATACTAGTTCTAGCTCATTTTAGTCTTATTATATCTTAACTAACTCATATCAATCAGAAAATCAAGCTGGAATCTCAATTTAGTCAACTTAGCAAGAATATATAAAAAGTCAAAATTTGCATGTTCAGATTTTCATCAAAATGGCAATAATTTTCATGAATTTTGTGTTGTGATTTGGGATCTGAAATTTGTTGTGAGTAAACCCTACCAGCTGAACTTGTTAATTTCATAGTTTGCATATTTTTGTGATTTTTTCTATTGGACCAAAATGACCCTTGAACTGAGCTGCAGGGCAAGGTGATTGCCCTGTCTCAGCAAATCTAAGCCACAACACCAACTTTGGTGGTGTTTTGTGGATCACTCAGTGGGTCCCACACCTTACAATTTGGTTCTCCCAACCCCCTCCTACCAGGATTGAACCCTTGACCCTTGGTCTGACCATTTGACCACTGGGCCCCACCTTAAATCAGCTTGGAAATCTGTCCCATTTTTGTCGCAGTCACCATATAAGCAATTGCTTATTTCAGCTTTTTAGCTTATCCATTGAGCTTATATCAGCAAATCTAGCTTATTTAAGTTAAAATAACTTAGGTGGGCCAGGTTTCACCCTTGTGGACCCCACACAAGCTCAGTTGAGCTTATTTCTTAGCAAAGTCAACAAAAAGTCAACTGTTTGGGTAATAAGCACTCATAGTACTTATTCTGAGTATCTAAATTATTTTCCTTTATTAAAGTTTCATATTTTAAGTATTTTATTAGTTTTATAAAAGAAAAACCAGAAAAAGACAAACTTAATTATAGTGATAGCTTTTATTTAATAGAAATTATCTATTTAATTTTCTTTTTAGCTTATTTATAAGCACTTCTGCTATTTTATATTTTTATTAAATCTCTTATATATTAAAGTAATTTTATAAATTTTTCCAGAATTTTCTTTTGTCATCTAGTGTTATTTAGAATTAATATTATTTAAATTAATAATTAAATAATAAATAAGAATTAAATAGCATAATTATATTTTATAAAGTACTACATAGTTTTTATAATTTTTATAGCTTTTATATAAGGTAAAGTAATTTTATAAATTTTTCTAGGATTTATACTGTTCATTTTCTATTTTTAATAATATAATTAGTTTAATCAATAAATAATTAATAAATAGAATAATAATTAGTAAATTATATTAAAAATACATAAAATAGAGTTTTTATATTTGTTTAGGATTCCTATGATGGTTAATTAGATATATAAAATTTTTCATAATTATCTAAGTCTTTTTAGTAATTATAAATAAGTTAATCAATATAATTAGTTAAATAATAATTAAATAATAATTAATTAATAATGAATAGATAAATAGTGTGAAAAATATAATTTTAATTTTAAAATAAGTTTTATAATATTTTAGATTTTTAGAAATTTTAATTTAGTATTTCTAGACTTATTTCATATTTTCTTAATTATTAGTGAATTATTAAATAATTAATAATAGTTATTAAATAAAAATAATTAATTAAATAGTTTTTAATTATAAAATAAATATTTTAAATTTATTTAATTTGCATTTAAGCCCCTAAGGCTTATAAAATCCTACTATTGTTAAATTTGTCTTTGTTTACGTTTAATTAATAAACGTTCACGGTTTTCAGTCCCTTTTTCACTTGTACGTATCTGATTTCACGTATTGGTTGATATAGCTTATTAAAGCTATTCACTCTTATATTTCAGTAGTACAATCACTTAAACCCTTTTCCTGTTCAATTCACCTGATCTCGAAGTCGTTTTATTTCAGATTTCACATCTCGTTGGGATCTAACGATCCGGGGAAACACTAAACTCACCGGAGTATTGGTTTAGGCTGATTGACTTGTTGACCATTACTTGGTTGATATTATCTGACTGTTTATCTGACTGTTTATACACTTCCAGGCCGTCATGACTCTTTTACTCTTGACGCCCTTCCTACGTGACGCCGTCAAAACTCTTCTGGGTCGTCATGGAAATTCATGAGATTTGTTCTTGACGCCGTCAAGGTTTTGCTCTTGACTCCGTCACCTACTGTTCCCAGCATGGAAAATTAAGACTTTGGCGTTTTCTTCACTTTTATGCTCCAAAAACGTCCGAATTGCTTCCTTTTCCAGATTTCACTCCCAAAGTACCTAAAATCACAAAAGGAATGATTTAGGGCAATATTTGATCAAATAAATTCGGATTCGGGCTTAAATGACCCCCTAAAAACGGATCATTTTTCGCCTCATCATATACCCTTACACTTGAGATTTGCTTGTCCTCAAGCAAATGCGCTTTTATTCTACTCAAAAGACAAGTTAGGGGTCATTTAACACTAATATAAAAGTAATTACAACAAATAATCGTTCCACTAAAGACCAATAGACAATCACGGAGGTCATACACAAGCACCTCACAAATAGTGTTTAGATACTCACATCTCTCGGGTGTAATAAAGTGTAAATTACAATATGGAAACGGAAGATATCTCTCACTACCTGTCATAGCAAAATAGATTACCATAGGCTTGGGAAAGGATCAAACCTCCACCACATGGCGTAAGCACCTCGGATAAACTATCAAAGAGGTCTTTTAAAGGGTTGTAACGTTAGGTGTAGGGATATGAAATACACGGTTTTGTTGGATAAAAGAAGTTTTACTGGTGGCGAGTTAACAATCTTGGTTAATTACATGTACAATATGGCGTTGCTAAGCCAAGACTAGACTCGACTTAAGCTAATAAATGAAAAATAACAAAAACATAAAATGAACATAGAATAAAAAGGGATGGTAGTCCGTATGTTTTTCTCTTTTTTCTTTTTCTATTTTTTTTTTTCTTTTTTTTTCTTTTTCTTGATTTTTCGAGTTAACAATCTTGGTAACTTCACTTAGATTCTTGTTCCAAAGAGCTTTCTTGAGAACGTTTTTATCATATTCCATTATCACACACAAACTCATCTTTTGGTCTTGGATGACCAAATCACTTGCCTAACACATGCTTAAAGATGTCACCTTTTAGATCATTCAACCGTAGATTCCAAACACAAAGATTAAAATCTCTTGCATTACACATACATGTGTCCATTACATGTTATTTGCTTGATAATGATTGGAAATCTTAACATAACCATGTTAACTATTTGGTTGATTCATGTGTAAACCTTGGTTATTTCTTTATGATGCCTGCATGCTTATATGTTTCATGTTACTATATATTAACATGATTTATATGATATTTTCATTCTTAATGTTTATGATGTTTTGCATGATTAACGTGTTACTTGTTAACTCATGTATGTCATTTTGATACATGATGTCTTTATATGATATTTATATATTTGAATGGTTGTGTCTCTTTCGGTCATTCATTAGATCCATGCTTAGGATGGTCTATATAATACATGCTCCAAAAATGTTATCATTTAAACATGGGTTGCAAAAAAATTTCGTCTTGTTTCTTTGTCACACTATTTGTTCACTACATGTGCACTTATAATTTGTCAAAGTACTTTCAGTATGATAAACATTTAGAAGTCGTTTTATCATACAAATTAATCACATAGATTGTTATATGCTTAAGTGTCTAAGCTTAACAACAAAATAATTTTATAAGGAAAGTATTTCGTATTATTTCATGCTCTTGCTTAATATGACTGTTTTTTTGTTGATGCTTTCTAGCCATGTGTTAACTTTATGTCTAGTAGTTGAATGTGTTGTCTGAATAAGATAATATCTTTAAATTTTTATCTTGTTAACAACTTTTCTCACTAACAAATTTGTTTTAGTGGATTGAGAACTATTTGCCATCTCACTTCGTTCTAGCTTTTATTTGTTCATCTAGCATAACTATAATCCCTTCACTTGCATATAGTTTTAATACTAATAGGATTGAGTCTTAGAGATTTGAAATTTGTGTTTGGGTATCTTTCAATCGATCTCTTTCCAAATAGCATTATTGCTTCCACTTTCCAAAAAATCACTTCCATCACTATTTAGCTATAACAATACTCTAATCCTTTCCACCTCCTCAGAGAAAACCACATGCCTCGTCATGCGATCATCTCTCATTAATAGAGAAGAGCTACGTGACTTCGTGGATGATGTACGTTGTATGCTATCCAACATCTGCAAAAACATTACTAAGCTCATCGCTTTCATTAACCTTCAGCCTCCTAAACACTTTATCGTCATTCTTTATATGATGCATTACACAATATGTTAGATGTCCACCGATTAAGGCGGAGAGAAATTCATTCACATATTTGTATTTTGTCAAAATGTATTTAAAGAACATCTACTCATGTTTCTTGCACCCTAAAATACCAACACATAGGTACACACCATTTAGTTAAAATCGGTTCACAAAATCACAAGTGTTTCAAGACTTTTTAACCCAACATCACTAGTTTGTACCAATATCTCATCAAGTGAAAAACACATCGTGTGTTTGACAAAGTTCTTCATCTCCACAACCAACAACTAATGGAGTCTAGGATCTTTCTTAAACTAGGACTTCACAACTTCATTTTCTAGAAATTCATACTCAACACATATCATGCACGTCATCGTCAGTGCAATCGATATATTAATCCTGTCATTCCCAACACTTTCTCAACACATCGGTTTAACCAACACTCTCCCATCACATAATGTTATTCTCATCCTAATATAGGTTCTTAGTATTCTTTATTCCTTTCTTATGAAATGTTTGTTCCTAGGTGCTTATTGTCTTCACTTCTATTTGAATCCATTCAAGCATACATTATGGCATGATACATCATCTTTGGTAGATGATAATGTCTTTAAAGGTCATATAGGTCTAAACCATGTTAGTATTCTTTCATCCATTATCTTTTGACATAGGTCATTCTTTCTAAACGTATTTCGTTTTCATTAGTGCCAATAATAATCGATCACATCATAACCCGTAGCCGTCATTGAAATATCAATGTCCATTCACATTTTCTTTTTCTCTTAACATCACGTAAGTCGTATTCCTTTATCCCTTGAGTTGTGAATTTTAGATTGCATAAGTCCATATGTTCAATCTTTATATTCGTTACAGCATTTGCTATACATACGAGTTTCTAATTCTTTAAATAGTTGTCTACGTTATCACCACCACCTTCCATCATTACTTTCACTAATCACCACCATGGATTAGCTTAAAACCTACTTCTATCAATCTTGTGATGTTGTCAAATTTTCATTATTTTTACTAAGTATAATGAAAATCTTTAGCCCTCATTCAAACTCTATCGACACGTGTGTTTTTACTTGCCTTTTTGTCATTTCCCAATCAGATTTAATAAAGTGCTTATGTTTTAGGAAAAATTATGGAATTATAAAATCGTTTCGCCCTTCGAAAAGCTGGTCTGTTAAGAATTTGAGTCTGGCGGAAATGACGGAACCAAATTTTGGGTTCCGCCAGTGTAATTTCTGGGTATTCTCAATTTTGGCCCAGCGGACCAGGCGGAACCAAAAACAGGGTTCTGCCCATGTAGTCGTTTTGTGCCGCCAGTAACCTGCAGAATTTTCTATATTTTTCTCAATTTCACATTTTCTCAAATACCAACACGTGCACCACTCACCTTAACTTTTAATATTTCAATTTCACTTCATTTGTTCCTTTGAGGGATTTTATCATATTATATTCGCGTTTTTATTTTAATTGTAATTCTTATTAGAAGAATACATCTTATTTTTCTTTAAGATAAAAAATATTGCACTAATCTTTTCATTGTAGGTTCATTATATATACTTATTCGTATATAGCATACTCATCTAAGGATGATGTTTGCATCGAATATTTTCCTTCTTTCATTATAGGTGTTTCTTGACGTAGGAGGAATATCCATCAAGCACTCATATTACATCGTCTATACACTTGGTTGTATATGACATACGTGTCTACTAACAAAGCTTCTAGTATACTAATATTTGTTTTATAGGTTCATATTGACGCCCTAAAGCAAGGGGAGCTTCCGTCAAACATTTATGAAATGCATCATACACACGCATTGTTATATATCACATACTCATTATAGGACAATTATTTTCTTACACTAACATTTATATTGTAGGATTCTTCATCCTTACATCATATACGTTGGTACCCTAGCAACGGGGAGTATTGATCAAGGGGGAGCTAATCATGCACTAACCTTTGTTTTTGTAGCTTTATTATTTCTTGTGTCATATACGTTGGGACCCTACAACGGGGATTATTGATCAAGGGGGAGCTACAATCAAGGGGAAGCATGCACGCATTCATCTTTATTTTCATTCTTCGACACACTTTTGTGTTTCGACAAAAAGAAGGAGATAGGTCAACATAGTCCAACATGCATTTCATTCATCATGCATTTTTCGTATAATTTTTATGTTGCACAACACTAACCTTGATGTAGGTTAAGGAACTTAATTTGATCCATGGATTCGCTAACAACCTATGAGACGAAACAACCTTAGGAAATTCGAGTTGAAGACTAAACTTCACTAGGGATGATGCAAACTCGCTATTTCGGGGAGAAATGAAGTTAACTCCAAGGACACACCCTTTTTGTTTCGACAAAAGGGGGAGAAGAGTGTAAACGGAGAAGAAAATATAGAAGGTGTTACGGATACAAGTAAGTAATACGGACACAAGTAACATTTTACATTTTACTATCTATCATGTTTACATATTTTGTCATCATCAAAAAGGGGGAGATTGTTAGTTCAAATATTATGATATTTAATCTATACAGTCTCGTTTGTTTTGATTGATGACAAACATATAACTTGATACATAACTTAAAATGTACAAGTTACTTGCAATCTTATTTTTTCTCAACATACATTCAACACCTCTCAACGTCTCGAGTCCTCGTATGCTACAACACAGGTTCGTACATGTTTGTTATGTGGCATTATGATCAAACCCCATGACCAAACATTTAGAATGTTTAAAATACGGCTAGATCATCAAGTATTTTAAAAGACTAACCATTTAGAATGATTAAAACACTCTTTGAGTCTTTAAGTATTTTAGGTGTCAAAGTGCACTTTAGGTATCAAATAGAATAAGTGCCACATTAGGTGTCTAGGTAATATTAGTAAGTTTACAATTTATAAAAATGTGTCTTATAACAACATAAGTACATCAAACATTTTTAGTAACTTACTAAATATCATATAGCAAGTTAATACATTTTAGTAAGTTTACAATGTATAATAATGTGTCTTATAACAACATAAGTACATCAAATATTTTTAGTAACTTACTAAATATCAGATAGCAAGTTAATACATTCTCTAATAACTTTACAAGTTTACTTTCATATACATTTTTATCAAAATAGAAAGTATATAATTACATCATCACATGGATCATCATATTATAGAATGTATATCTTTCCAAATATTCTTTTAAGATATGTCATAGATTTTGTAAGATATGTTGCAATTGACTTTGGAAAGATTGTGTAAGATCTTTATTAGTTTTGAAAAGTAGCTCATGGTTTATGTCTTTGGTAGTTTACCTACATATAGTAGTCCATGGTTTTCTCACAACTTGATGAAAAAAACAGACATTCTCTCTGCACTTTGCATACATCTTAGATCAATAGAAAACTATAACACCCCCAAAATTACAACGCATCGGAATACCAATTTAGGTGTCACTTCATAGTTCATACACACAAGTTACATAAAACAACCTCAAAAGAGACGTTTAATAAAATGTCACATTCGATTTGATAAATCAGAGTACAAAGGTCCCAAAAATTTCTATTTAAAAATTAAGTTACAAGAATTAAAACATGACACATATGTGTATTTTAAAGATAAAAAAGTTATCGAATGTGTAGAAAACAAGTCTTCCAATATTTGATATCCACACGACTCCGATTGCTCCCAATGCTCAGCTAGTCAAGTAATACCTGAGAAAATACATGCTAAAAAGTCAACACAAAGGTTGAGTGAATCCATAGAGTTTAATAAGTAATCATTTGAATACAAGATAATCCAGTTTAAAAAATACGATGGGCTACGTTGTTATACGCCCATAAATAAGTTGACATGTAACAAATACAAGTTGGGAAATAAGATTTATAGCATTGAGCTCATGAAACTGAACCTTGACCTAGTTTTAAATGCCCCTCACAAGGTATTCAATTGCCATTTACCTCAATTCTCAATATCATATGTCCGTTTGACCCACAGTTGTCAAATGAGCGCTACTCACCCGGACAGGCCCGCCAGGCCAAATATGCATATCTATAATATTAGCGTTTACGCACGTAATTAACGGTTCATGAAATTAGGGACTTGCTGGCAGGGTACTCAATGTCTATAATTAGGTAATCGGGTCAAGCATCTCAAAAACTACTTGTATTCAGTTTGTAAAACTAGCATGTATCCCCCTCGCGAGGTTTATAAAACATTTAAGTAAGTGAAATGCGAGGCTATGAACTCACCTTGATGATACGGTAGACAGGATAAAGTAATGTCAATAGCTATAGTGGGAATGACTCCAAAAGGCAACCTGAATAATATGGAAGTCTGAGATGTCGATAATTTAAGCTTGAATTATCGTGAATAATGATTTGAAACAATATCGAATGATAAAATGGTTTGTGTGACAAAGGTGGCTTGCGATTAAGGAAATAGAAGCGATAAAGAAAATGCATAAATTGCATACACATATAAAATGTATACAATTAGTCGACATGTATAATCATATTCCTTAGAATCCATGTACACATCTAAACTATTTTAATTAGACTCATTAAGTGTTTCGCATAACAACTATACTTCGTTTTAATTCATTTCGCCTAATATGTAACTTTTAGTAAAAATTCCCATTTTGACCCATTACCACGATTAAGACTATTAGACATAAACAAAGCCAACGACTAATTTATTAGTCGCAAAATATTTAGTTTTACTTAAGTTCCACGCTAAAACAACTTCATAATTCTACTAGACTATTAGAAGAATTTTGTCAAGATTGACTTTTGTAATATATTCTCCAAATCTGACCCGTCCGAAACAACCCGCTAGATGACATTTTCACTTTTCGGACTCAAAAGAGATTTAATGCAAAACGACATTCCGAACAACTTTCATGTTTTAACGGAAGGCCGGTTCGGACCAGAAAAGGCTCAAAACCCTGTTTAAAAACTGCATCAGCTAACTTTTTACAAAACAAGTGCTGTCATTTTTAAAAGAAAAATGTAGAACTGGTTTTTAATCAAAATTACCCCCATTTTCGCACTTTCACACCCCAATTCCGCGCGGTAGCCTAAAAACCTTGTTTTGGACAACTTTCGTGTTTTAACGGAAGGCCGGCTCGGACCAGAAAAGGCTCAAAACCCCGTTTAAAAACTGCATCAGCTCACTTTTTATAAAACAGGTGCTGTCATTTTTAAAAGAAAAATGTAGAACTGGTTTTTAATAAAAATTACCCTCATTTTCGCACTTTCACACCCCAATTCCGCGCGGTAGCCTAAAAAGGTTGTTTCGGACAACTTTCGTGTTTTGGCCGAAGGCCGAAACGGGCCAGAAAATGACGAAAATGCCCTTATTCAGATCTGACAGCAACTAAATTTTATACAAGTGCTGTTTGGAAATTTATAATTTTTCTAAATTTCAAATGACTGCCAAATGTTCGTTATTAAGAGTTAAAAGCCGAATTTTATATCAAAACGTTCATATTAACATCCTCTATCATATTCAAAAGACAAAAATCTGTTTCAAAAATTTCAACCTAGGCGAAACAAGCCTCAACTTTATGGTCTAAAATGGGTAGCTTTAAACCCCTTCAAACTTCAATTTTCGCAATATATAACATCACCATAACCTCTAACTAGCCTAACCCCATTCACTAATCATCCCAACTATTAATCCAACCTTAATAATAATATTTCACACATCACCACATGGATTCTAAGTACTAGATTATAAACATGCATGCATAATATAACCAAAAATCAAATTAAAACCAAAGAAAATACTTACAAAAAGGTATAGAAACAAGAAGATGATCAAAACCACAAACCCTTGTGGTTTTGATGATTTGGTCGAGCACAAGGAGGAACAAAGGAACCCAAAAACTTGATTTTTCTTGCCCACAATTGCTTATTGTTAACCCAATTTAGTTTCTTAGTAACCCTTGAACCTTTAATTGCTTCCAATTTGAAAAATTAAGAAATCTTCAAAAAAATTATAATCTTCTAAAAATCAATAAATGATGGATTATATTTGTTTGGGATTGATTAGGGTTAGTTTAGGATAAATTTTAGAGTGATTGGAAGTGATTTTTAGGAACAAAGATGAAGATTTGATATTTTGGTGATGATGAAGTCACGAGCAGAATAAAACAAAGAGAGGGAGTCGGTTGTGTTGTGTGGGTGTGTGTTTTAATTAATTGGAATTTGTATATATATTGATTTAAAGTAAGAAAAATATGTAGAGGGGTGTTTGGTTATGCATATTGTTGGAGTCCAAAATAAAAATGAGTGTTTGGTTTTTGGTTTTGATGGAGAAGTAAAAATTATAAAAGGGGTGTTTGGCTAACTATATGTATTTATTTTTCTAAAAATTTACATTACATTAGTTTGTGTTAAAACACTTAAATAAAATGTTACAAAGTTTGAAAATACTTTTTTGACACAGATTTCGGCTAAAACGCGAGAAAATTCGGGAAAACTAAAGTAGAAATAATTAAGCTCTCGAAGCTAAAATATGAAATTGTTGATTTCTTAAATGACTTAACAAATAAATATCAAAGGCACGACGCAGAATTAGTTAAAAGATGAAAATTTTCGATAAAACGACTAAAAAAAATAAAATAATGAATTCCATAAAAATTAGTAATAGAATAAGGGGTTGGTTCACGTTGTTAAAAATTTAATATGTAAATTTAAATTGTGTAAAACGCAACGGTGCAAGGTTTACGTAAAAAAAAATAAAAAAATAAAAAGTGACTTTTAAAATAGGATTGTAAGGAATTAAAAATGCATAAAAAGTATAGAGTGGGCATAGTATTGTGTCGGTTGAATTAAGTGAACGTGTTATGACAAAACGCGGATAACTTCCGACGAAGTTAATTATTTAAAAATATGATTGTTAAATAATAAAATACTAAAATTTATTGACATGAAATTTTTGAAATGTCACAGCACGTACCCCTTAAGAGAGCGACGTCCCGGCGCTCAATTCGTCTTAATCACTGAATGGTTTAATTGTGAAGAGATGACGATATAGATAAGTCATCGTTGATGTTTCCAACGGAAGTTGAATGATCAAAAGCCAAAGCATCAAATATGTTCAATGAACAAGAGTGAATGGTAAAGAATTCTAACAAGTCATCAATTCTTGCAAGCGGATAATAGTACACTACTATTAATTTATCAAGCTCGCGGCGGTCGATACAAGATCGGAAAAAGAAAAATCCACATAACAAATTACGAGTCTAGAGGAGTTCATAGCCAAAAGAATGATTCGTACACACGATATGGTGGATACACATAAGCCCACTCATTCATAACTCGTCACTTACATAAAGAGGCGTCCCAATCCATGTATGTGAAGATTTATGGATTTATGGTTCGGCGGTTTATAATTTCCCTATTCAAATAAAGAAGCGTCCCAATTCATTTCAATAAGACGATTATAAATCATCCTACTTAAGTATGTCCGTCACAAAAAAGAAAATACACAACAAGATCAAGTGCTACAATAAATAAAAGGACACTTAATTAACGACATGATTCATCAAAATCATAAGAAGCAGTAAAGAGAAATAATATGACATTAGCCAATCACATTCGCAAATGTAAGTGCCAAAGGATGGCACGATCCGAGATGACAAGTTAATGTCGTACTCCCATCAATTGGAAGATTTCAAAACAATGGATAACGAAAACAACATACGTGATTCAAAGGCATAAGAAGAATGTTCACACTCAGAATTGAACAATAAAATAACTAGTGGAATTGACAAAGTACACCGAATGTCAATATCATTAAAAGGAAATAAACTAAAGTACGAAAATGTTTCAGAGATTACCGCATCGTTCATAAAAGGTTAAAGTAAAAGAGCTCATTAATACATATCATAGTACTATACATATGCGTAAGAATTTGAGAAGAGAGTAACAGATATATGTACGGGTATCCTTATACAATACTAGTATCGACGTTCGAGGGAGAAAATAAGAAAACACGAAGTACACGATAATCGGAGTGGTCAGCGTATAAATAACCGACCGATATAAAGTAAATAGTATGACATCATAAGATAGGCATGAGAGAGCGAAATCATGACTAGGGGATATATTCATTAGTCGTATAATAGAAGTATGGAAGTAAAAGAGAGCATATAGGTTACCTGGGAGCAAGCGTGCGCGGATATCGAACAATGGTGAAAGACTTAAAAAAAATTTTGAAAATCAGTGATAGTTTAGGTTTTGAAAATGACCTATTTCTCTATAACTAATGCTCTGATACCATTCTATAACACCCCCAAAATTACAACGCAGCGGAATACCAATTTAGGTGTGACTCCTCTCAAACCAACCAGTCAACCGGGTGCGGTCAATAGGTCAACCCAGGAGAAAGTGCAAGATAACCGGTGAAGAATAGGGTTTCCCCGGGTCGTTATGTCCCAGCGAGGCGTGAATGGTATTTAAAACGGATTTGTGATCGGGTGATTCTGAACAGTGAAGAGATATGATTATATTTATAACTACGAAAAGTAAAGTTACACTAGAAAGCAATAATTAAGCATATAAAACAATAACGGAAAGCACAAATAACATAAAATGCAATCTAAACTTAAAACGGGCCTAAAACTAAATGATTAAAACAAAGATAAGAATAACACTAGTAGCAAGTAAATAATCTAAAGTTAACGATAAAGAAATAACAACTAAAAATAACAAACTAAATTATGTTAAGCAAGCAAATAAGAAATATATGATAAAAAAGATATACTTGTTAAGCAAATTATCAAGATCCTTAAATGTGGTTTATTATTTCAATTAAGTCCTTTATTGATGAATTAATATCTCTTACAAATAATTATTTTCTCATAACGTTGCTTTCTTTTAAAAATAATTTTTCACAAAGAGATATCAATATATTAAATTAAAACCAAATTATTTTCACGGCTTTTGCCCACTCAAACAACCAAAATTTCAATATAAGTAACTTAAAATTACTAACCAATATATTTTCTAACTTTTATAAACTACACTTAATTCACGGAATAATCTACTCAACAAGTATATAAAAATCTACTCACGACACCTATTAACTAAGCTAACCAAAACAACTAATCCAACAAACATGAGCATATTTCTAAACTAACATATATCTAAACTACTCGCGCATAATAAAAACTACACTACAAGCAATAAATAAAGCAACAATAATAACTAAAGTAAGCATGACAATAAAGATAATAAACATACTAAAAATAAAAAGATAAAAGGGTTAGAGATAACCAAATGAGAATAAACATGTAACGATGGCGAGATGAAACCCACTCGCTAAACTTCAACCCAACATCCATAAGCTCCATCGATTATACCCAAATACTCAAACATTAATTACCACTAACTAGCTACACTTATTACCAATTAATGTAATTAAATTGATTAAAAAATAGTTTTAATGAAACTAAACTACTGGAAAATTTAGATCAACTAGTAAACAAAAAAAAGCATAAATGAAACCATTCATTAAAAGCTCAAATTAATAAACTCTTTAATAGAATTTAGACAATAAATTAAGAGGCTTTACAATGACAAAGACAAAATATACTAGGAATGAAGACTAATTTGCTATTTAATACTCGTAGTAACATAGAACCATTGACGAAGATAAAAAAATGCAAATGAAAGTTACTGCAGCATTAAAGGAGCATCTAATATTCATTAAAAATAACATTAAAGTTCCAAAACATTAGTGGATTGGTTGACAAAATGATTGCTCTATGTTGTTGTGTAAATTTCTCATTAAAACAAAGAAAAAAAAAGATTTTTTTATTGAAACTTGAGGTCAAGATTAAACATTACTTTGACCAAGAAAAGGAAAAACAGAGAAGACGAAGAAGAAAAGTAGCTGCGCAATAAAAATATATACAATGCCTCTATGTGGCTGGATAATGATATAATTTATAGTTCCTTCATTCAAGATGCCCTAGCAACTATCCAATCTAGTTATGACATGATGGGCTGAATTTTAGACTAAGCCAATCGTGGGCTTAATTGGCCAAAAACTTGGCTTGAGCATTGGGCATGAGCTGGCTAACATTGGGCTTCGTTTAATCATTAATTTTTTTTCTTTTTCCTCGATGCTCCAAATAAAATTAACGACCGTCTCGTAAGTTTATACTCTTTCCAATGTCGTGCTCGATTTTGTCCACTTTTGCCTCGTTTTCAATCCTTTTGTACCTAAAATACATAAAAACACAATCCAATGATATTTGCAATATAATTCGGCATATTTGGGCGTTTTTAGTAATTTTACGGTCCAATATGGGTATAAAATGATGAGTGTTTGAGCACTCATCAATCCCCCACACTAAACTATTGCTAGTCCCTAGCAATCCTATCATGTCACACCCCCAATTTACCTGACTTGCAGCGGAATGGAATGCCTGAGGGTGTAACTGTCATAGCACCATAACAAGGAAATATTGAACGACCTAAAGTGTCGTTTGGAAAATACATATCGTTTGATTTATAAAAACATTCAGAGTATAATACATAGGTCCCAAAAGTCATGAAAGGTTTACAGAAATAAGTTTAGACATGTCAAACGATAATTATACATAAGTGCATGAAAGTGTCAAAGTGAGACGCGTCATCCTAGGTCCTCACTAAAATGACTCCATGCATGCCATGAAGTTTATGCTCTTAGTTACCTGAAAATACATTGCGAAAACGGTCAACACGAATGTTGGTGAATAATCATAGGTTTGTAAGTTAAATCGTATGTACAAAAGCCACAAGTATAAAGTAAGTCGACAAAAATGTCAAAAATGCTACATTGTCTCTTAAGCTCATGGCCCCGAAGCTAGACTTTGTAATGCCCCAACAGAGTGTTTACCAGACACTCACTTGATAAGACATGAAATGCATTCGTCCCGTTGGAGCAACCCAAACGCGAATGGAGGCGTCACCCTCAATAGATCTATTCACTCACTCTCGCTTAGTACTTGAAATTAACGGTCCATGAAATAAAGGGGACTTGTCGTGTCGTGGTAGCAAGGCAACTTAAGCAATGTAAGGAATTTGTAATACTTGGGCATGTACGAAAGGAATTGATGCAATGTATTCTCCCCCGTGGGATTTGAAATCAAATAAGTAATTGAAAACGGGGCTATGAAACTCACCTCAACTGATGATACTGCGATGATATGAAATGAACAACAATGATTGGTTAACTGCCGCAACCTACAATGAATGATGAATGATCTCATTTAGATCACCAAATGATGTTTATGAATGTCCATGCTCATGTTTCTATACCACTCTACTCTTTGGAAAAACACTTGTGTTATCAAAAATATATATTCCAAGAATTTGGAAAATATTGCTATTAGAAAATATAAATAGCTAGTTATAATATATATATACTTATATATATATAACGTAAGTTCTCATGTTGACGTTGAAATACTCGGGTTGTAATCCTTGAAATGATGAAAACATACTCGTAATAACTAATACTACGTTAGTTATAAAGCTCGGTACTTGATATTACTTCTAGCTCAAAAATGTACTTCGTAGTTTTTGCGCCAAATTTAATAAAAGCTGTCAATTATAAAATGGTTTTAGCCGATATTCAAACGAGTATATCTTTGTCGTTACTTGTCCGTTTTACTTGTTCTTTATGTCCACGGTTACGTCTTAGTATGTAGTAATATATTTTGGAAAGCTCGGCTCCTCCGGGTTACGTCTAAAGTCTCTTTTTGTCCAATGAAAAACGTCCAACAGCATACATTTTCAGAAAAAATACTTTTCGTCTACAATCTTGCAAAAATCATAACTCCTTCGTTATAGACTCTTTTTAATCCGTTCTTTCGCCTACGGATTCGTTTTTGAAAGTATTTTCTAAAAATTTTGCCAAAGTTTCCTTGGTGTTTACTGATTTTCCAGATTTTTACAAAACGGGACAGCATGTCTAAAATAGGTTCCAAATCAAGTTTCCAAGGTTAAAAACCAATTTCTACCATCACCAAACCTCTTGTAATCACCACATGGCTAATCTAATCTTACCATACACCTTCTTAGGGTGCCATGGACTCCTAACCAAGTTATTAGAGCAAGGGGATTCATAACTAAAAAGTTAGGGTTTGTATGTTTCTTTTTAGCCAAAATAAAGTCTGGTATAGCTACTTGTACATGGTTTTTAGCATGATACTTATGAAATACATGTAAAAATAGGATGATCCATGAAAAAATAAAGATGAAAACTTACTTGATAAAATGAGATGATTATAGGATGATTATGCTTGATGTTCTTGTGTTTTTGTTGCTTGATTCTTGATTAGGCTTGTAAAATGAACAAGTTTAGTGTTTTACTTTATGGAAAATGATCACTTGATCATGGAGATCAATTATGGGTCGTGGGTATGGAGAGGAAATGGAAGAGATGAGAGGAATTTTGTTCTTAGCTAAAATGTGGATTATGATTTTGTAATTTTGGTAAAGTTATGTCTTGATAGGTTTATTAGTTAAATACTTAGGAAGTTAATGCCAAGGGTTAAAAGGGTGTTTCATGGGCTGGTTTTCAAAGGGTAGGAGGGGGGGGGGGGGGTTAGGGTACTTGTGATTTAATTAGAAAACCTAGCATGAATTATGTGCTATCTTGTGTTTTTAGTTACAATCGGGTACCGGTTTTAATAGAAATAAATGTTCACGAAGTTTACCGGGATGAAATAAAGTTATAATAATGTTAAAAACATATTAAAAATATGTTGGGTACATTTACTGAGTGTTCGGGTGATTATTGTTTAGTTTTAACGAAAACCGTCGTTATATTCATACGCGTACGTTAAAAATAAAATAAATTTCCAAAATACTGGGTAACTGAATGTTATAACTTTTATGATGTTAAAATGGATATAAAAATATGTCGGGACCATTGTGGGAATATTTAGATATATTCGTCGTGTATAAACCGGGTGTTAACGTTTACTATAAATACTTATACGTAAAAACGTTAAATGTACTGAATATAGAAATTTGAAAATCCTGAGAGTGGTATAACATGAAAATGCTGTTATGATGATATGCAGACTATCCCCAGTCCGTATGCAGTGTACTTAACACTAATGAAATGAATTCGCACCTAAACCAATCCGGTTACGCGAATTTGAATACCCGTAAACTAAATTTACGATGAAATGAGTAATGCAAGTGAATGGTGAAAACTTTTCCGGAAATGAATAGTGTTCAGTGAATAGTAAATTTCCAAAAAGTTTCTCAGAACATCAAACTGACCTCGAAAACGATGAATAGTAAAACGATGAATAGTGTTTTGATGAATAGTGATTTATGAATAGTAAAAAGTCGAAGTTTGGGAAAATGACCTGAAATGGTAAATGACGTGAAATGGTGAGTTGTGACATATCATATGAAGTAATGAAAGAATATCAAGTATACCCTGTTTCGACTTTTTATTCAATGCAAGACTTTTAGACTAAAACCAAAGTAAACAAAATGCTTGATTTTTCAAAAACGGTATTATGGAACGGGATTCACACAAACTGGGTGTCTCCAAGGAATTTTTATCATCATTCTCTTTTTATACTTCCAACTAAGTTCAAAAACCCTTGCGCAAATATTTTCGTAAAAATGCTAACACTACTTATATTAATAATCTGTGTAAGTCGAGACTTAACTTTTTACTCCCGCAATTTATAAAGTTTAGGTATGTGTGCTTATTTTCAAAAGTTTGACCACCAAAAATCGGAGCTCATTAAGGTTGTCATTTATTTAAGCCCAATCCTAACTCACCGGGAACCTCAGAAATTTAAGAGTCAAAAAGAGCCTTTTCCATGTAGCGGCTTTCTTCTCGGCACATCCCAACCAGTTGGTTTAGGTGACCAGGCTTTTGACACCCCACAGAGAATAGTACCGGAATTGGCGGAATTTCGATTCAAAGATTTTTTATATCCCCGACACATTAAAATCAAAACTTAAATAGATAACAACAAACGATTATTTAGAGATTAAAGATTCAAAGGTGAGATCACTCCATGTTGCGACTTTCTTCTCAGCTTGTCCTTTTAGCCGAGGCTTAGGAGGCTAGGTTTTTACACCCTCGAGAATAGTATCGGAGCTTTCGGGGTCTTTGACTTCGACAATCTCTAAATTCCCGCTTAGTCGTTACACAAAATCAACGAATACTAGCTCAACTTTCTATTTAAATTTGAGAACAAGCAACTTCTATTTATTTGTTCTAATTCTATTCAACACATTTTTTTTTTTTTTTTTCATTTTCTCATTTTTCAATTTTTTTTCTTTTCTTTTCATTTTTTTTTCATCATCCTTTTTTTTTCTTATTCATTTTTTTTTCTCTTTTTTTTTCTTTTCACTTTTTCTTTTCATAACAAACTCAAAATTTTGCATCATTCAACAATTTTACATTACTTTACTTTGCAATCTTATTCAAATTTTAGGGAAGTTGCTTGTTCCAAAATTTAAATACAAATTTGAACTAGTACTCTATATTAACTTTGCATAAAAACTTGTTACATAACGAAAACTTTTAATGGTCAAAAGTTTGAAAACAACACGTATTTAGATCCAATTAGGAGCTACTGGGAGAAAAAGCCACAAATTACTTATATAAGCTCTAAAGAGAACCAACTACTCTACGCTTAGCATTTTCATTTGCACAATTCGTTAAGAATTTAGTCTAAAAAGTTAAGGAAGCAGCCAGATCAACACTCTGGCAGAGTCAGGATTCCCCTTGTTCTAACCTAATCAAGACTAAACAACTTCTTTTATTTTATTTTTGTGTGCAAAGCACTTTTCTTTTTATCGAAAATTTTTTAAAATTTTGCCAAAAACAGGGGTACTAGGGCACTAACAGGTACAATATATGTGACAAATTCGACAGAATTCCCCCCCCCCCCCCCCCACACTTAGAATTGAATATTGTCCTCAATATTCAAAGTCCCGGCTATTATGCCGACTCTTTGAATGAAAAAAGGCAATACTAATGTCTAAGTGTGAAACGGAAATCTGTTTTTCACAAAAAGGATTAAAAAGATATCCTTGAAATAAACATTAGCAAAAGGATAGGATATTGACCGGCTGGATTGAAAACAGGCGCGTCAATCATCACGATCCAAAGGGTACCTGCAAACATAAGCAAACAACACATGGCAAACAACAGCAGAGGAAACTCCCCCACACTTAGTGTTAGAAATAAGAAAGAAGATAGATAGCATGGGTGAAAACCCATGTGATGCTAATGTTTTTGTTTACCGAGTCACTAGCTTGACTCGACCCCGAATTCATTGGTTCACGAGGAAGCAACATGTGGAAGAGACAATCTCCATCGGACTTTCATTCAAGATGTTTGGACAAACATTTGAAGCACGTGAAAGTTCCACACCGATGAGATAAGTACCCGGCTTAAAATAGTATAAACTATAAGCGGTGATACCGGGGTCAAAAATAATGTCTTCATTCCCGAAGGAATGAAGAACAGGAGAAGTCACCCGGTAGGTGAAGAAGGGAAGAAAGATCTTCATGACAATCAAGATAGAGTCATCATCATCAGAAAGAGAATTCAAAATTGGAATATCATGAATCTCATCAGTAAAGCTCATATGATCTAGACATATAATGGGAGGGAGGGTTGGGATTTTGATATCAAGCAAATTCTCCAGGTTGAGAATATTTCCCTCCGAAACACAAAGATCGTCTTTATCTAAATCAACGTAAAAGTTATCATACTCCGGTGGAGATATGATATGATTGAGTTCACCGGAGAACTCCTCGAAGGTGAATGAATCATATTCGGGGAGAGAAATTTGAGAATGAGAAGTGGTACTTCCACTAATCTTCTCTCCCATATGATCAAAAGTAAAGGCTTCAAACTCCGGAATAGGATCATCGAAGAAAATGTCACTATCCTTAATGGGGATAGGAGATGAAATATGTTTCATATTGAAAGCCTCGATTTTAGAAATGAGGAGATCGACATTCAATAATGTTGCACGAAGTGCTTCATCCTTGATTTCAGTGTCAATCTCATCATTCTCTTCTTCTAAACTAACTAGCTTAGAAGGTAATTCTTCCATAAAAACAATGTCTCCACAAGATAACGAATTGTCATCAGTAAAATCGGAGAACATCTGAACATCATCATTCGGGAAGACAAGAGGAGGAGGAATATCGCACAAATGATCAAGAATTCCCTGTGACTCTCTTGGGATTGAGACAAGGTTCTCAACACTAGACTTTATGAATTCGTCCGATTCCCTTTCAGGAACAGTGTCAAGATGCTCGTCCCCCATGCTCAAAGAGTGAGTGGGAACCTCGGGTGTGATAAGAGTGGGTTGAGATGGAATCTCAACTGATGGTATCTCATCTGACGAATCTTTATAGAATTGAAGAATATCAAGGATATCCTCATCATCACTATCATCAAGAATGAAACGGAATCGAGAGCTAGATCTGGCTGCTTTTTCTTTTGCTATTGATTCCCTAATAGATCTTTCATAAGCATCTTGGGAATTTATTTTAGCAGCCTGTTCGTCAGCTAACAATTCTTCCATCGATTTTTGTTTTGGATTATCTGGGGTATGTGTGATTCCTCTCAAATCTTTCACTAAATCTAAAAGATCAAGGAGAAGACTTTGAGGAATTGCCTGAGGTGGAGGTTCGTCATAATAAGATGTGTCACAATTGTTACAAGGAAATGGATCCCTTGTTTGACAATCGGAACCGAAGTGTGGACCTCCACAGTAATCACAACAGTAAAACTGATGTGGCTGTGGGTTGTATGTGCTAGAATCATAATTGTTATCAGGAAACTGCTCATAGACAAGTGTGTTTCCTGATTGACAATCAGGACTGTAGTGTGAACCACCACAGTACTCACAACAATAAAACTGTTGAGTATCATGGTGTGGTAGCTGATGGAATAAATCAGTCGTGTCATGGTAGGAATAGGGATCTTGGTTATAGACAGACCCGTTTCCTGACTCTACCATGCCACAACTGGGGCAATTACCACCAGTATGAGAATTACCACACCATTGGCAAATAATAAAGTGTGGATGAGACATAGAAAGAATCAAAAGGTTTGGGAGGTTAAGGAATGAAGAATCAAAAGGGTAGGAGGGTAAAGATGAATATTTTTGGAAATACATTTTATATACAAATAAGAAAGAAAATCTTTTTAGGTTTTTTGTGTTCGTTGAAAACTGATTTTAAAAAGTTTTCAGGAACAGTTTTGTTTTGATAATAAGAACAAAGGATGGGTAAATGTACAATGAGAGAATTCCAAAACCACTGATACGCAAAACCGTTTAAAATACGCGCACAACCTCCCCGGCAGCGGCGCCAAAATTTGACTCCTCCCAAACCAACCAGTCAACCGGGTGCGGTCAATAGGTCAACCCAGGAGAAAGTGCAAGATAACCGGTGAAGAATAGGGTTTCCCCGGGTCGTTATGTCCCAGCGAGGCGTGAATGGTATTTAAAACGGATTTGTGATCGGGTGATTCTGAACAGTGAAGATATATGATTATATTTATAACTACGAAAAGTAAAGTTACACTAGAAAGCAATAATTAAGCATATAAAACAATAACGGAAAGCACAAATAACATAAAATGCGATCTAAACTTAAAACGGGCCTAAAACTAAATGATTAAAACAAAGATAAGAATAACACTAGTAGCAAGTAAATAATCTAAAGTTAACGATAAAGAAATAACAACTAAAAATAACAAACTAAATTATGTTAAGCAAGCAAATAAGAAATATATGATAAAAAAGATATACTTGTTAAGCAAATTATCAAGATCCTTAAGTGTGGTTTATTATTTCAATTAAGTCCTTTATTGATGAATTAATATCTCTTACAAATAATTATTTTCTCATAACGTTGCTTTCTTTTAAAAATAATTTTTCACAAAGAGATATCAATATATTAAATTAAAACCAAAGTATTTTCACGGCTTTTGCCCGCTCAAACAACCAAAATTTCAATATAAGTAACTTAAAATTACTAACCAATATATTTTCTAACTTTTATAAACTACACTTAATTCACGGAATAATCTACTCAACAAGTATTTAAAAATCTACTCACGACACCTATTAAATAAGCTAACCAAAACAACTAATCCAACAAACATGAGCATATTTCTAAACTAACATATATCTAAACTACTCGCGCATAATAAAAACTACACTACAAGCAATAAATAAAGCAACAATAATAACTAAATTAAGCATGGCAATAAAGATAATAAACATACTAAAAATAAAAAGATAAAAGGGTTAGAGATAACCAAATGAGAATAAACATGTAACGATGGCGAGATGAAACCCACTCGCTAAACTTCAACCCAACATCCATAAGCTCCATCGATTATACCCAAATACTCAAACATTAATTACCACTAACTAGCTACACTTATTACCAATTAATGTAATTAAATTGATTAAAAAATAGTTTTAATGAAACTAAACTACTGGAAAATTTAGATCGACTAGTAAACAAAAAAAAGCATAAATGAAACCATTCATTAAAAGCTCAAATTAATAAACTCTTTAATAGAATTTAGACAATAAATTAAGAGGCTTTACAATGACAAAGACAAAATATACTAGGAATGAAGACTAATTTGCTATTTAATACTCGTAGTAACATAGAACCATTGACGAAGATAAAAAAATGCAAATGAAAGTTACTGCAGCATTAAAGGAGCATCTAATATTCATTAAAAATAACATTAAAGTTCCAAAACATTAATGGATTGGTTGACAAAATGATTGCTCTATGTTGTTGTGTAAATTTCTCATTAAAACAAAGAAAAAAAAAAGATTTTTTTTATTGAAACTTGAGGTCAAGATTAAACATTACTTTGACCAAGAAAAGGAAAAACAGAGAAGACGAAGAAGAAAAGTAGCTGCGCAATAAAAATATATACAATGCCTCTATGTGGCTGGATAATGATATAATTTATAGTTCCTTCATTCAAGATGCCCTAGCAACTATCCAATCTAGTTATGACATGATGGGCTGAATTTTAGACTAAGCCAATCGTGGGCTTAATTGGCCAAAAACTTGGCTTGAGCATTGGGCATGAGCTGGCTAACATTGGGCTTCGTTTAATCATTAATTTTTTTTCTTTTTCCTCGATGCTCCAAATAAAATTAACGACCGTCTCGTAAGTTTATACTCTTTCCAATGTCGTGCTCGATTTTGTCCACTTTTGCCTCGTTTTCAATCCTTTTGTACCTAAAATACATAAAAACACAATCCAAGGATATTTGCAATATAATTCGGCATATTTGGGCATTTTTAGTAATTTTACGGTCCAATATGGGTATAAAATGACGAGTGTTTGAGCACTCATCAAGGTGTCACTTCATAGTTCATACACACAAGTTACATAAAACAACCTCAAAAGAGACGTTTAATAAAATGTCACATTCGATTTGATAAATCAGAGTACAAAGGTCCCAAAAATTTCTATTTAAAAATTAAGTTACAAGAATTAAAACATGACACATATGTGTATTTTAAATATAAAAAAGTTATCGAATGTGTAGAAAACAAGTCTTCCAATATTTGATATCCACGCGACTCCGATTGCTCCCAATGCTCAGCTAGTCAAGTAATACCTGAGAAAATACATGCTAAAAAGTCAACACAAAGGTTGAGTGAATCCATAGAGTTTACTAAGTAATCATTTGAATACAAGATAATCCAGTTTAAAAAATACGATGGGCTACGTTGTTATACGCCCATAAATAAGTTGACATGTAACAAATACAAGTTGGGAAATAAGATTTATAGCATTGAGCTCATGAAACCGAACCTTGACCTAGTTTTAAATGCCCCTCACAAGGTATTCAATTGCCATTTACCTCAATTCTCAATATCATATGTCCGTTTGACCCACAGTTGTCAAATGAGCGCTACTCACCCGGACAGGCCCGCCAGGCCAAATATGCATATCTATAATATTAGCGTTTATGCACGTAATTAATGGTTCATGAAATTAGGGACTTGCTGGCAGGGTACTCAATGTCTATAATTAGGTAATCGGGTCAAGCATCTCAAAAACTACTTGTATTCAGTTTGTAAAACTAGCATGTATCCCCCTCGTGAGGTTTATAAAACATTTAAGTAAGTAAAATGCGAGGCTATGAACTCACCTTGATGATACGGTAGACATGATAAAGTAATGTCAATAGCTATAGTGGGAATGGCTCCAAAAGGCAACCTGAATAATATGGAAGTCTGAGATGTTGATAATTTAAGCTTGAATTATCGTGAATAATGATTTGAAACAATATCGAATGATAAAATGGTTTATGTGACAAAGGTGGCTTGCGATTAAGGAAATAGAAGCGATAAAGAAAATGCATAAATTGCATACACATATAAAATGTATACAATTAGTCGACATGTATAATCATATTCCTTAGAATCCATGTACACATCTAAACTATTTTAATTAGACTCATTAAGTGTTTCGCATAACAACTATACTTCGTTTTAATTCATTTTGCCTAATATGTAACTTTTAGTAAAAATTCCCATTTTGACCCATTACCACAATTAAGACTATTAGACATAAACAAAGCCAACGACTAATTTATTAGTCGCAAAATATTTAGTTTTACTTAAGTTCCACGCTAAAACAACTTCATAATTCTACTAGACTATTAGAAGAATTTTGTCAAGATTGACTTTTGTAATATATTCTCCAAATCTGACCCGTCCGAAACAACCCGCTAGATGACATTTTTACTTTTCGGACTCAAAAGAGATTTAATGCAAAACGACATTCCGAACAACTTTCATGTTTTAACGGAAGGCCGGTTCGGACCAGAAAAGGCTCAAAACCCCGTTTAAAAACTGCATCAGCTAACTTTTTACAAAACAAGTGCTGTCATTTTTAAAAGAAAAATGTAGAACTGGTTTTTAATCAAAATTACCCTCATTTTCGCACTTTCACACCCCAATTCCTCGCGGTAGCCTAAAAAGGTTGTTTGGGACAACTTTCGTCTTTTAACGGAAGGCCGGTTCGGACCAGAAAAGGCTCAAAACCCCGTTTAAAAACTGTATCAGCTCACTTTTTATAAAACAAGTGCTGTCATTTTTAAAAGAAAAATGTAGAACTGGTTTTTAATCAAAATTACCCTCATTTTCGCACTTTCACACCCCAATTCCTCTTGGTAGCCTAAAAACGTTGTTTCGGACAACTTTCGTGTTTTGGCCGAAGGCCGAAACGGGCCAGAAAATGACGAAAATGCCCTTATTCAGATCTGACAGCAACTAAATTTTATACAAGTGCTGTTTGGAAATTTATAATTTTTCTAAATTTCAAATGACTGCCAAATGTTCGTTATTAAGAGTTAAAAGCCGAATTTTATATCAAAACGTTCATATTAACATCCTCTATCATATTCAAAAGACAAAAATCAAGTTCAAAAATTTCAACCTAGGCGAAACAAGCCTCAACTTTCTGGTCTAAAATGGGTAGCTTTAAACCCCTTCAAATTTCAATTTTCGCAATATATAACATCACCATAACCTCTAACTAGCCTAACCCCATTCACTAATCATCCCAACTATTAATCCAACCTTAATAATAATATTTTACACATCACCACATGGATTCTAAGTACTAGGTTATAAACATGCATGCATAATATAACCAAAAATCAAATTAAGACCAAAGAAAATACTTACAAAAGAGGTATAGAAACAAGAAGATGTTCAAAACCACAAACCCTTGTGGTTTTGATGATTTGGTCGAGCACAAGGAGGAACAAAGGAACCCAAAAACTTGATTTTTCTTGCCCACAATTGCTTATTGTTAACCCAATTTAGTTCCTTAGTAACCCTTGAACCTTTAATTGCTTCCAATTTGAAAAATTAAGAAATCTTCAAAAAAATTATAATCTTCTAAAAATCAATAAATGATGGATTATATTTGTTTGGGATTGATTAGGGTTAGTTTAGGATAAATTTTAGAGTGATTGGAAGTGATTTTTAGGAACAAAGATGATGATTTGATATTTTGGTGATGATGAAGTCACGAGCAGAATAAAACAAAGAGAGGGAGTCGGTTGTGTTGTGTGGGTGTGTGTTTTAATTAATTGGAATTTGTATATATATTGATTTAAAGTAAGAAAAATATGTAGAGGGGTGTTTGGTTATGCATATTGTTGGAGTCCAAAATAAAAATGAGTGTTTGGTTTTTGGTTTTCATGGAGAAGTAAAAATTATAAAAGGGGTGTTTGGCTAACTATATGTATTTATTTTTCTAAAAATTTACATTACATTAGTTTGTGTTAAAACACTTAAATAAAATGTTACAAAGTTTGAAAATACTTTTTTGACACAGATTTCGGCTAAAACGCGAGAAAATTCGGGAAAACTAAAATAGAAATAATTAAGCTCTCGAAGCTAAAATATGAAATTGTTGATTTCTTAAATGACTTAACAAATAAATATCAAAGGCACGACGCGGAATTAGTTAAAAGATGAAAATTTTCGATAAAACGACTAAAAAAAATAAATAATGAATTCCATAAAAATTAGTAATAGAATAAGGGGTTGGTTCACGTTGTTAAAAATTTAATATGTAAATTTAAATTGTGTAAAACGCAACGGTGCAAGGTTTACGTAAAAAAAAATAAAAAAATGAAAAGTGACTTTTAAAATAGGATTGTAAGGAATTAAAAATGCATAAAAAGTATAGAGTGGGCATAGTATAGTGTCGGTTGAATTAAGTGAACGTGTTATGACAAAACGCGGATAACTTCCGACGAAGTTAATTATTTAAAAATCTGATTGTTAAATAATAAAATACTAAAATTTATTGACATGAAATTTTTGAAATGTCACAAAAACCATGTAGAAAACATAATTAATCACCCTCATTATCATGATCATAATGCTTCTGACATTTGATAACGCTCAAAATTAACATGTTTTTATGAGCGTTATTGTGGATTTTATGATCACTTTTAAGAACTTATGGTACTTAATTGAGCATCATTCGTGTTTTAGGTTCATGGAAGTTAAAGTACAAGAAAATGATGAAAAAGACGAAGAAATGAACAAAAACGAAGATTTATGCATGTATGAAGAATTCCCGACTCATTCAAGTCTCTTGGAGTATGTTCGAGAAGATAAAAGTCATGAAGTTGTCACTCCAAAGTCTCAAGAATAAAGTAAAAGAGGGAAAACGAGAAAAGAAATGAAGAAAATAAGCTAAAACGAAGAATTATTGGAAGACTCGTTGTTCCCGACAAACCTTCACCATTTTGGCCATAACTTGAGCATACGGACTCCGTTTGACCCCCCGTTCGCGGCCATCGAAAACTAAGAGAAAGATCTACAACTTTCATGTTTATGACTTTTGCCCAACCGATCGGATGGATGACCATCCGATCGGATGGAGCCCTCGTATAGATTTTGCAAAAACTAATTCTACCTCATTCTACCCGATTCTAGGCCATTCTTTTTGGTATTCTAGGTCCTTCTAAATTACTTGGAGACCAAGTTGATGTATTAATGAGCCTAGGCCTTGAGAGGAGTATAAATAGAGAACTTTGCAAGCTTTTCTAATCACCCCTTACCAATTCTCTCTATCCCAACTTGAGAGAACACTTCTCTTACCACCATTACTCCCTCTCATACCAAAATTCGTCCATAAAATCCCAGAAAACTTTGGAGGTCCAAGAAGTCATCATTTGGAGGTCAAAACATCAAGAAGTCATAACCAATACTTGAGGCATCATTACTACATCATTTGTTATCTTATTTCAATCATTGCAAGACTTTTAATTATCATTTCTAATGTTCAAAATTCTGAGTTTATGTTCATGTTTGCTATGAGCGGCTAGTGCCTTTGTGCACTTGCTTAGACGATGTTTATTATTTAATGGTTTGCTTATGATTGTGATAACATGTTTTAATTCAATTTCAAGTCAATCCTAAGAACCAATTGTATCTGAAGTTTCATAGTGACATTTGTTGGGTCAAGGTTAACTAATTGATAATAGTTTCAAGGGTCGAAAGATTTGTTATTATTCAACTAGTTATAATCATTTGGCTATGAATGATTGTTTTTCACCATAATTATTCTTGACTAAACAAAGAAACAAGAAGTATGATTGTAATGAGAATTCTTTTATAACATCAAATCGGATTGTTTGTAAACCTTTAGTATGACGAAAGTTTAAATGTTTATAAACGATTGTGACCTTTTTGTCTATGAAGAGGTTACCTTTTGTATTGACCATTTCCTAAGAGTATTTGATTGGTAATAAAAGTTTGTCTTGTGTTTAAGATATCCACCATACCTTATGAACCTTGGATAGATCTTGAATTGATTGGCTTACACCTAAAGCTTGTTTTTATGAACTAAAATCTTGACGAAGGTTTAACTTGTAGAAACAATAGATTAGACCACCATCTAATTATCACAACCAACATGTTATCAAAAGTTATCACAATCATGTGTGTCATTAAGTTGTAAACTAGTCTAAGCAAGTGTAGTTTTTAATCTTATTGAATTCACATAATCATCATTTTCGTATTACTTATTGCTTATATGGTATTTTGGATCGTGACAACCAATTACCACCCTTTTATTGCTTATTGTTACATAGATTCTTCACAATTAAAAACACCCATATCTCTGCGAACGATCCCGACTTACCATCATATCTTGCTATAACGGACGAGTACACTTGCTCGTATGTGTTGTTTCTAGATTTGGTAATTCACCCTTATAAATTTAAAACTTGTACTAATAAAACGCACATCAAGTTTTTGGCGCCGCTGCCGGGGATTTGTTTTTGTTTGTTTTGTTTCTGTGCTTTAATCATTCCCTAGTTGTTTCGTTTTTGTTTTCGAAAAAAAAAAAATCCGAGCTGCCCATCCGATCGGTTTACCGTCCATCCGATCGGCTAACCAAGAAAAACATTTACCGAGACATCCAACCGATCGGTTAGACCCAAAAACCCAATCCAACCGATCGGTAGGAACCCGTATCCGATTCGGTTAGACCAATAACCCAATCCAACCGATCGGCTTGTCCACCAAACCGATCGGCTGAACCTTTTCTTTTTACAAAAACCTATTTTTTTTTTCAAAACCCATTTTTACCTTTTCACCTTAGTTCGAAACAAACACCACCCAACCCACCCTTTGGAGTGATTTATTTTTCTTGTGTCCTTGTTATTTTCTTTTCTTATTTGTTTCTTTGGTAAATTATTTTATAAAAATTGTCTTTTTAGATTTTTGAACGTCTTTTAAATAAAAGTTAAAAAAAAAGTCTATTTAAAAAAGTTTTGTCATAATTAGTTTATTTTTCTTAAACTTCTAGTAGTTATAATAGTAACGATTTTCTTATCTTAGTTAAGCTTATTTTTGTTTACTTCAACTTAAAAAAAAAATACAAAAAGATTTTTCTTAGTGTTCGTTTTCATTATGTTTTTATTTTTGCTTTTTGTGATAATTTACGAATCGCTCCGGGTTTGTATAAACTCACACTCATGGGGTAAACAACTTGGTAGTCCACTTTACGAGCTTAAACGTAAAATCAAAAAGAGGATTCGTAAACTCGATAAGACACCAATCTTACCCTTAAAGATCGAATCAACCGAACTTTATCCAAAATCACCATTCATCGAGGAACTTTTTGTGGTAATCGACATAATCGAAGAGAAAGTCGAAACTCAACCCGATTCCCTACCCATAACCGTCGTTGATCCCGATGACCAACCCATGTGGTCAAGCACCAGGACCATTGCACCAACACCTAGTTCCGCTATTATTCAACGCCCTTTTCCAAACAATTTCCATATCAAGGGTACCCACATGCAAATGATTCAGGAGAATCAATTCGATGGGAGAATCCGATCCGATCCTCACCGACACATAGTTGATTTTCTTGAGATTAGTAACCTATTCCATTATGGTGAAAATCAAGAGGAAGCGGTTAAATTGAGGACTTTTCCTTTCTCATTGTCCGGAGAAGCCAAGATTTGGTTGAATGAATTAAATGAAAGAACAATTACTACGTAGGAAGAGATGAGAGAAGCTTTTGTTAGCCGATACTTTTCTCCCGCAAAGTTTAAACGTCTCCTAAATGACATTTACAACTTTCAACAACTCGATCAGGAAACTCTCATTGATGCTTGGCTTCGTATGAAAGATATGCTTCGAACTTGTCATGGACACGGTATAACCAAAGGAGTGATCATTCAAACATTCTATCATGGTTTAGACGATCCAACTCAAGGAATTCTTGATGCTGGAGGAATATTCCTCTACAATACTCCCAACGAAGCTTACAAAATCCTTGAGGACAAGGTCCAACTCAAGCTTGATTTCTCGAAAAATTCTCTAATCGTACCCAAACCAAAAACCGTTGTTTCCGCCGGTGGAAGCAACATCAATGCCGATCATTCCATATTGATTGAGAAATTAAAAGCTCTCACCAGACATATTGACGTTGAATTCAAGAACATAAGAGGAGAGCTAAAGAAGTTACGAGATGCTCGTAGAGATGATGAAGATGCCAATGCTTCAGAATACCACACGGATGATGTCATGTTGATGATTGAACCTAATGAAGCAAGATACCACGACGGATATCACAACCAAAATTCCAGAAATTCATACTCTTATTCAAGCCACAACGCAAATCATTCCCAAGATGAAATGCCCCATCCATCACAATATTCCAAAACCTCACCGGAGGAGATGATGATAGAATGGATGGAAAAAAATGAGAGTATGAAAAGCCATGTGGTGGAAACGAAGTTGGGTGAAAAGAAAGAAGTCCATCATACCGAATCACTTCCTCAAACAATAGATTCCAATCCAGGACATGAATTTGTCTACAAACCACCTTCAATCCAAAATGAACATGATAAGGGTGATGTTGAATTTATCGAGGAGGATGAAACTGAATCTATTACAACCATGCCAACCCCAATCATTACTAGTTCACCAACCGTTTCACCTTTGTTGAGGATTGCACCGTGCACATCCCGTCCACTGAACGCTTAGTGAAAGAGAAGATGTTTACACATGATGAATTGACAAATCATGTTGGTAACAAGGAACTCAATGCAATTGGAGACGTTGAAAAGGAAGTCTTGAAAGAAAAAGAGATTAAGAAGCAGGAGAAAGAAGTGTCAAAGGTACCCAAGAGGAATGGAGAATTGGAAAGAAAGATAGACGAATGGTATAAACCACAAAATTCAGTTTCTTCAAAACAAAACAGTATGACTAACCCACCTCCTCCAGCTCACATTGAGAACGTGAATGACGTATTCACTAGGAGTGGAAAGTCTGATGAACCTTTGAAAAATCAAAAAGATTCACCACCTGTCTTCGTTTCTAATAAAATTGATGAAGCGTTCAAGATAACAAATAGGGATTATCACGTAGTCAAATCCAAAGAATGTCCATCACTTGTGAAGTACATACCAGAGATCCCTTATCCTCAACATTTAAGAACTGAAATTCCCCATTTGAACCGTACCGTCAAAGTATCCTGATCCGGGGAAGAGTCTAGCTAATGACTCAGAAATAAATTAAGCGCTACTCGGGAGGCAACCCGAGCTTTTAATTGTTCGCTTATAAAAAAATAATTATTTTTCGTCTTTTATTCTTGTGTGTTTGTGTTTAGATCGAACAAGTTTAAATGTCTTTTGGTTTTTGCAAGAGCGTCATTTCTTATAATTCTACTTAAAGTTTTTTTTTTCATTGTGAATAAATAAGTACTTGTTTTATTAAATAAAAGTTTTGAACTTTGTGGGTATGCTCACTGGAAACCCTCACGAGACTTCACTCGTCCACTCGGGCCACCGAGGGATTTAAAAGGCTTGTTGCATATGCTAAATGCAACCGTGATGCCTACGAAAGTGAGTTTTAGGATTTTACGCGTTTTTGTAGTTTAGTTTGTTTTTGCAGATTTAATAAGCTCTTGGAGATTGGATTATTGGTGACATTGTACTTGGTGTGTTGATGTTTTGTTAGAAGCGAAATCGATTGATCTCACATGCTTAGCAACTTATCATATGGAGTTCGATCGCGATTTCTACGACCCAGGAAGTTTCGTTTCTCTTGGACTATCTATTTATTTATTTTTCCCATTTTACATGCTTTGAAGTTTATTTTTCATGAGTATAATGCATAACTTAAGTGTGGGGGAAAAGTGAAATAGTGAAAAACGAAACCAATTTTTAAATTTATTATTTTTGGGCCAATTGAAAAATAAATTTTGTATACTTGTTTGCCCTTGTGATCTAGTTGTTTTCACGCTTTTAGGATAATATACTAGAATAATTGGATCATTCCACTGGTGAAATCGGTAATTTTGAAAAATTTGAGATGTGTCCCGATTAATATTGCAATCCATTCTAGGATTGATAACATTTGCTAGCACATTTTATAGCCATTACCACTAAATTGTGAGGATTTAAGCCTATTTCATATATAGCATACATCTTTTATGCTTGAATCATTTGTTATGAGTGTGCCGGTGAATTTATTTATTCTAGAACTTGTACTTGTAAATCATTACCAGACCGCAGTAAGATCGCATTCGTGTGATAAAGAGGCACCTTAGGAATAAAACCAAATGGCCATCCATTTACAAAATAATTTTTGCTAACCACATCGGTTAGTTATCCTCGTATTTGGAACCCATTTGTTAGCGTTTATCTTTAATGCTAGATACCCCTAGTTACACCCTCTGAGCCATCCCATTTCTTTTGTTACATCCAGAAAAATACAAAAATATTTTACACTTTAAACCTTAGCCTTACCCTTTGTCAAAGTCTAAACGGTGGGTTGCTAGTAGCTTGGTTGTTGGATTGTTTTTGATGATTATTAGTTAGCCACACTTTGTCATTCGTGTATGCCATTCCGACAAAGATGGAGAGGGCCCGCTTCATGTTTTGTATTTTTGTGGTGATGCTTAAACGAAGTGTGGGAGAGAAGTGATGCATGATGAAGAATTGTTCAAAAAAAAAAAAAAAAAAAAAAAAAAAAAAAAAAAAAAAAAAAAAAGTGAAAATAAGTCATCGCAACTATAAGGTGACAATTATAGCAAATGTGCTATATTATTATGAATAAAGAAAGTTATGTGATATGTTGTTAGTCATGTGCTAAGTATGAAGAATATTGTTATGGCAAATCAATGTATCGATATGTGAAAGTTTGAAGAGGAGGAAGTTAACTATAATCATTTAAGGGTTTGCGGTTTGTTTGGTGACTAGCAACAATGGGTATTAGACTTGACTTTATTTTTCTTTTAAAACCAATTTCATAAATATTCCCATGCCATATTCCTACCCTTACCAAATTACTTTATCTACCCGGATATAGTAATGACTTTGTGAGAATATCAAGTGCATGAATATTGTAGTGACCTTCCGGTTTTTGAGTAATCAAGAATTCGCGCCAGCGAACTATTATGTTTTTGTATGAGATGTTTGAACATAAGCCTGGTATAAACCCTTTAGCCTAAACATTACAACCAGAATAAAAGACCTCTTTAGATGTTTACACTTGGTGCTTACGCCACGTCGGTGGAGTTTTGTTTCTTGTACAAGCCTATGGTAATAAACAAATCATGACTGAGCAATGAGTATGATTTATCTTACATATACTCCACTACACAAATAAATGAGTGTTGAGTGAATTATACTTCGTTCCTTTTTCGTGAGGTGTTTAGAAATGTTAATCAAGCGAGAAAATCATTGGGTATTTTTAAACATCTCGGAATTTTCACCCTAAAGCTTAAAATGATGAATCGTATCTTGTACTTGTGCTTGGTAGATTTGCATCACATTTTTCTAAACATACTTGTGCACCATGTGGATCTATTTTACTTAATTTTTGCTTGAGGACAAGCAAACCCTTAAGCGTGGGGGAGTTTGCTCTCATTTTCGTTTATTTATCTCATTTTAGCTTGTTTATGTTTTCGAAAAAAAAAACCAAAAATATTTTTCAAATTTTTAAATTTTTCAAATTTTTATAGTTTTTAAAATTTTCTTTTCATTTTTTTTCATTTAGGTATGGTTTCGATTTTTCTTTTTCTAGATTTGCTTGAGGGCAAGCAAAGTTTAAGTGTGGGGGATTTGATAACGCTCAAAATTAACATGTCTTTATTAGCGTTATTGTGGATTTTATGATCACTTTTATGAACTTATGGTACTTAATTGAGAATAATTCGTGTGTTAGGTTCATGGAAGCTAAAGTACAAGAAAATGATGAAAAAGATGAAGAAATGAACAAAAACGAAGATTTATGCATGTACGAAGAATTCCCGACTCATTCAAGTCTCTTGGAGTATGTTCGAGAAGATAAAAGTCATGAAGTTGTCACTCCAAAGTCTCAAGAATAAAGTACAAGAGGGAAAACGAGAAAAGAAATGAAGAAAATAAGCTAAAACGAAGAATTATTTGAAAACTCGTTGTTCCCGACACACCTTCACCATTTTGGCCATAACTTGAGCATACAGACTCCGTTTGACCCCCCGTTCGCGGCCACGGAAAGCTAAGAGAAAGATCTACAACTTTCATGTTTATGACTTTTGCCCAACCGATCGGATGGATGACCATCCGATCGGATGGAGCCCTCGTACAGATTTCGCAAAAACTAATTCTACCTCATTCTACCCGATTCTAGGCCATTCTTTTTGGTATTCTAGGTCCTTCTAAATTACTTGGAGACCAAGTTGATGTATTAATGAGCCTAGGCCTTGAGAGGAGTATAAATAGAGAACTTTGCAAGCTTTTCTAATCACCCCTTACCAATTCTCTCTATCCCAACTTGAGAGAACACTTCTCTTACCACCATTACTCCTTCTCATACCAAAATTCGTCCATAAAATCCCAAGAAACTTTGGAGGTCCAAGAAGTCATTATTTGGAGGTCAAAACATCAAGAAGTCATAACCAATACTTGAGGAATCATTACTACATCATTTGTTATCTTATTTCAATCATTGTAAGACTTTTAATTATCATTTCTAATGTTCAAAATTCTGAGTTTATGTTCATGTTTGCTATGAGTGGCTAGTGCCTTTGTGCACTTGCTTAGATGATGTTTATTATTTAATGGTTTGCTTATGATTGTGATAACATGTTTTAATTCAATTTCAAGTCAATCCTAAGAACCAATTGTACCTTAAGTTTCATAGTGACATTTGTTGAGTCAAGGTTAACTAATTGATAATAGTTTCAAGGGTCAAAAAATTTGTTATTATTCAACTAGTTATAATCATTTGTCTATGAATGATTGTTTTTCACCATAATTATTCTTGACTAAACAAAGAAACAAGAAGTATGATTGTAATGAGAATTCTTTTATAACATCAAATCGGATTGTTTGTAAACCTTTAGTAAGACGAAAGTTTAAATGTTTATAACGATTATGACCATTTTGTCTATGAAGAGGTTACCTTTTGTATTGACCATTTCCTAAGAGTATTTGATTGGTAATAAAAGTTTGTCTTGTGTTTAAGATATCCACCATACCTTATGAACCTTGGATAGATTTTGAATTGATTGGTTTACACCTAAAGCTTGTTTTTATGAACTAAAATCTTGACGAAGGTTTAACTTGTAGAAACAATAGATTAGACCACCATCTAATTATCACAACCAACATGTTATCAAAAGTTATCACAATCATGTGTGTCATTAAGTAGTAAACTAGTCTAAGCAAGTGTAGTTTTTAATCTTATTGAATTCACATAATCATCATTTTCGTGTTACTTATTGCTTATATGGTATTTTGGATCGTGACAACCAATTACCACCCTTTTATTGCTTATTGTTACATAGATTCTTTACAATTGAAAACACCCAAATCCCTGCGAACGATCCCGACTTACCATCATATCTTGCTATAACGGACGAGTACACTTGCTCGTATGTGTTGTTTCTAGATTTGGTAATTCACCCTTATAAATTTAAAACTTGTACTAATAAAATGCACATCAACATTCATCTTTGTTGTAAGCATATTATACATCTTGATCCACCAAAGAAGCTTGTAAATCTTGTCATCATCATCCACCACAAGAATACATATATAAAGATCCATCACAACAAGCTTAGAGAACTTGTGATCTTCATCCATTGAAGGCTTCCTATCAATGGAAGTTCTTTTAGATTAGTTATTTATATCCATTAGATATTTATGTCATGGATCATTGTAAACGTCATTGCATAACAATCTATTCATCAAACTAGAATAGATGGTTTATGTGTTTGTGCCATAAAACACAAGGTTTATATGTTGGACCACAAAACATAGAGGGAGTGGTTGTACCCTTGTTAAAGAACTCGACATCTAGCTTAGTGTCGGAAATATTGTATAGGTGACTTTATGAGTGGTTGTACCTTTGTAAAAGAACTCGGTATTTAGCTTTGTACCGAAAAAAGTGTAAGCGACGATTGTAAGGTTTTTTTAGCCAAGAAGGGAGCTTGTTAATCTAGTGAAGTAACTCTCGAGTTGGGTACTCGGGGAGTGGAGTAGGGCGGAAAGGAGATCCGTGACCGAACCACTATAAATCCTCATGTTCGGTTTGCTCTTTCTTATTACTCATTGTTTTACTTTTATACTTGCATTATATTTTTGTTTGTGTTGTGACTTGATGTTTATGCTTGTGTGACAACTTGTTATACCATATGCTTTATATTAGTTATAAGACTATTATTAGCATTTTTCATATTACAATAAGCTTGATCGATAATTTGTCATATGGATGTTTTTAGAAAAGAAAAACAAACCGGACTAATAATGGCGAAACTTGATTTATTGCAAACACAATGGTTTATTCTATATTTGATACAACAAGTTTAACAAATTTTTTAAAACGGAAACGTATTCACCCCCTCCCCCTCTACGTTTTAACACATCTAGTTGTAGTAGAAACGACCGGCAATCTTTTATCATTTATAAACTTTCTAGCCGAAGCAACATTAAAGTCCCCTGAACCGGTTAGGTTCCACCACCATCTGTCATCTACGAAATTTAATAAAACACCTTCCATCCTTTCCAAAAATTCAGCCACTGCTCGGTTTCAACTCCACTTCGAGGTAAACGACGAAAAGAAATCTGAAGTTTTTCTTGCTCAAACTTGGCAGCTACTGTAATGCTTTTATCCTGTTCCAGCGCGTACAATAGAAGGAAATCGTCTTTCAGTTTCGTATCTCCTCGCCATGAGTCATTCCAAAAAAAGATATTAAGCCCGTTTCCAATCTTTTTCTGCATAAAATTAAAAAGGTCAATGTCATGCTAAGCTAACCTTTCCATTTCCTTTGTGATGTTACACCAGATATACGCCCGTCTAGATTTCTTAGTACTTCCGAACCCTCCATCCACACCATGAATGGCACTTATAACTCTAGCCCAAAGCGTCTCTTTTTGAGTGAAAAACCGCCACACCCATTTGAACAAAAGAACTCTATTTAACGCGAAAAAACTAGAAACACCAAGACCAACTTTCTCTTTAGAAGCCAAAACATTATTCCATCTAACCCATATCAACTTCTTACTGTTAAGATCGATACCATTAAAAAAATGACTACGTAAAGATTCCATGCGTTGAAGAATATGCATAGGCACCTTGAAAATAGACATATTGTAAATCGGCATAGAACCTAACACCACCTTAAGGAGTGTTAAACGACCTCCTATAGACAATGTTTTCATTTTCCATCTCGAGAGACGATTCACCATTTTATCCACCACCTCATTCCAAGATTGAGTCCGAGACATACAACCCCCTACTTTCGATCCTAAATAATTTAAAGGAGTATTGAGAACACCACATCCTAATTTAACCGTGGCCTCTTCTACCTTGTCATCCGAAACCGAAATGCCCATCAATTTACTTTTATTAAGATTCATACTAAGGCCCGATGCACGTTGGAAACATTTTAACATATACATTAATGTATCAATGTTCCTATTGCTCCAATGTCCCATAAAAATGGCATCATCCGCGTAGAACATATGAGATAATTGCATGGTAGAGTTTAACACGATTCCATTAAACATCCCCGCATCCACCACTCTTTTAAAAGACAAATGAAGACTCTCCATAATCAAAATGAATAAAAAAGGAGAGAGCGGATCACCTTGTCTTAAACCTTTTTAGAATTGAAACTCCTCCGTAGGACTACCATTTACTAACACCGGACCCCTCGAAGAGCGAAGACATTCTTGAATCCAACCACACAATCTATCTCTAAAGCCAAATATCCTTAACACATCATCTAGATAATCCCATCTAACAGAATCATAAGCTTTCTCAAAATCTATCTTAAAAATGAAAGATTGCTTTTTCTTCACTTTACACTATTGCAGCACCTCGTTAAGAATAAAAGGACCATCAAGAATTTGTCTATCCGCCACAAAAGCCGATTGAACCTCAATAACAATATCACTCAAAACCACCACAAGCCGATTTGCGAAAATTTTAGCAATAATTTTTTATAAGCTCCCAATAAGACTAATAGGTCTAAAATCCTTTACCATCTTAGCATCCAGGGTTTTTGGAATCAAAGCAATAAAGGATGCATTGCATCCTTTAGGAAATATCCCAGAAATAAAAAAATGAGTGACCGCCTTTACTACATCCGCTCCAACTAAATCCCAAAACCGCCTAAAGAAACCAAACGTGAACCCATCCGGCCCCGGAGATTTATCAATACCATAATTCCATACCGCCCTTTTTACCTCTTCGTAAGAAACATCAACTTCCAAATCTATTTGTTGCATCGAAGTTAATTGATGCGGAAATACCATATTTAAAAGGGGACGAACATACGACGGTTTATTAAAGCGACATTTGAAGTGCGTAACAAATTCCTTTTTAACCAAAACCGGATCGTCAATCCAAATACCATCTTTCAATACACCACGAATAGCATGTTGATGACGTTTCTTGTTAAGAATCCCATGGTAGTATTTCGAGTTCTCATCTCCTTCAATCGCCCATTTAATCTTAGTTTTTTGAGCCGCCTCCATAGAATCCAACTTATCCAAATCTTGAATATTTTTAATTAACTCCATTCGTTTGATCAACGTACTATCCATGGCATTTCCATTATCAATAAGAACCTCCACGTCATAAAGCTCTTTTTTGAATTCATGTTTTTTTCGCATGTTACTGCTCCTCGAGCCATTCCACTCTCGAATTCGCTTTTTAAGAAACTTCATTTGATATAATAATTTCAACATGGGATTCGTCTCACCTACTGGAAAATCGCTCCATGCTTTTGTAACAATCTCTACAAAACCACCAATCTCAAACCAATAATGGAATAACCTACACGGAATTGGACCATAATCATAAGAAAACTCGCGTAACATGATGGGTCTATGATCCGAAAGATATCTATCCAACGTAATGGCAGAAAATCTAGGATTCTCATTCAACAAACCTTCCGACATAAGAAACCTATCCAACTTACTCATCTTCGTAGCAGATTTGTGACACCAAGTAAAAGCACAACCTCCAAGAGGGACCTCTTTTAGATTTGCCTTCGAAATAAACGTATTAAAAACATCCGCACCTTGAGCATTAAAAACGACCCATATCTTTCATTCTTATTCCGAACCTCATTAAAATCCCTCCATAATAATCATCTCACCATTCCAATTTGTAATCACATGCTCCAAGTAATCCCTAAGCATTTTCTTTTCAGAAAATTCTTGAGGAGCATAAACCGAAATAATCAAAAGATTTATACCACTACACACCCACTTCCCTCTTATTAAGACAAAATAATCCGAAATCGTCAGAGTTAATTTTCTGAAATGAAGATTTCTCCCACACATAAAATTCCACCTGAAAACCCCACCGCTTATATTTAATAAGCTTAACTTTTCCGGCTTATTTTTAAAATCATAATTATTATGACTTAAATATGGAAAATAAGCACGTAAAAAGAAGCCGGAAAATATTTGCTAATGAAATATGAGCCGAATTGAATAAACTCGCAAGCCCATAAATAAGCTTAAACAAACACCTCAATATATTCAAATGAGGTATCTATTGGTCAAGAGTGTCATTTTTACATGGATCCGAAAATTCCGAATATCTCATTTTGATCCTAACAGAAATTAGGTTATTCGGGTTGCAAACGAGTAATCTGGTTTACCTTGATTAACCCAATTAACAATTACTGCATTTGTTTTAAAATAAATATATATACATCAAACCCAAATGACCCGCTCACTGACATATGTGGTATTCCGAGTATCCCAATTTGATCCTAACAGAAATTAAGTTATTTCGGGTTGCAAACAAGTAATCTCATTTATCTCGATTAACCCAATTAACAAATATCGCTAAAAAAATATACATAAAAGTATCAAACCCAAATGACACATATTTGGTATTCCATGTTACCTAATCATTTGCGCTCTTCCCAACAAAAACATTGTACCACGAACGTTACTTGATTATAGCAAACTCAAGGGTAAGCCCTGCAAATGGCAAATGCAAAAATTGATGATATTGAAGACACGTTCAGCATAATGGAGGTTTTGTGGTTACTTTCTTGGGTAACTTTAAGCTGTTAGATAGTCGGTTCAGTTTGTCATTAGTAATTTAACACCATGTAAAAGGCAATAAAGAGATGGTAAATGATCTCGTGCTTTTGCATTTCTTAATATGTTGGTCAATATAGAAACAATGGCGCTTTTATTGGACAATTTAAGCAATGCATGGTACTTTAGTAATACACTAACCTATACTATAATCGCGGTTTAGGGTTATCATTCCATCTGCATTTGATCACCTACCATATCACATCATCACCAAGAGCTACCTACCAAGTCACATGATCAGCAGAATCTGCCTCTCTTTGTTCATGATTAAGTTCAATATTCTTGTCAGCATGCATCTGTTAACCAGGCAAAAATGACTCAGATGAAGTATGAACCAGTTAAAACTACATTAGATCATCAAGGGAGCCATCAAAAAAAAAAAAAAAAAAAAAAAAGCACACCCACACACACATACTATTTTCATGTAAAGAAAATGTATGAGATAATGCAGCAACTCTTTTAAGACATAAACATGTGGTTGAGCAAAACTGCTCTTGAGCTCGTACATTGCAAACGTTGCCACATTGGAGCTCAAATTTATAATATAAGAAATTGCAGTCACATGTCTACTTATAAAACTTCCCCTCGTTCTGCTATATATCGATCTATACTCACAACAGCTTAGGACAATGCCAACAATGTGCATGGTTGTTGTACCACTGCTTCGATGATGTTGCTTTCTTATACCAAGTAAAATCACCTCTTTCCATAAACACAAATTGATGGTTCATAATCCATACCTTTAGGTATTCTGAGAATATGCACCAGAAATCCATTGATTATACTCATCCATTCGAATTATAAATGAGCTTGAAGAAGGGGATCCTCCTCCACCATATACCTATGTATTTGAGGATCACGTATAGTTACAGAACTGCCATTATCGACATATTCAGGAGACAAATTAACTAAATATTCAGTTTTTATGCATACCTTGGCAATTTGAGACGTGTCAGTCAAGCTATCTGTACTCCGCAAGCACATTTTGAGATTTTTCCCTTGCATGTAAACAACTGCTCCAATAGGCCTGATATATAAGTACTTGAGTTAGTAACAACTTAATACTGTATACAGAAATTTGGCCCCACTTTGATATCGATAAGCTGTTTAATTAGCTAAAAATCTGTATTTTGCTGTACTCTAGGGCCAATAGTTAGCTTGTATGTTACATGTACAGTACGAATTCTACTAAAAGAGAATAAACATTTCTACCCACAAGCATTTCTTTTGGTCAAAAAAGGGGGAAATTCACATATATTTTGAGTCTGAGACTCAAATAGAAATTTGAAATACCTTAATCCAGCTGCTTGACTCTTTATGCTGATTTCCTTGCCGATTATATCACTTAAATTGGAATTTCCATCGATCCTAACCCCCTGAATAATATTAGATCATCAATCCTAACAGAAAGTTAAAAAATGACAAAGATTCAGGATTAATTAGATTAAGGAAGAAACTAAAATAATATACCAGGCACTCCCCATATAAACCTCTGCCCAGCTTAACTTTGAGTAACTTTTCCATGAGTTTAGATGCTGAACTTTGTTGTTTAGCTATATAAGCACTTCCATGTGCAACTAAATTCGAGACACTAATCTTCAATAACTGTTTCAATATACAAGTTGAGCCAGATTATAATCATGTAATAAATGCTAAAAAACAAATCAAATAAATAATATGATTGAAGACATAAATTAGAAAGAGAACAAGACCTGTTCAAACAAGTGTGGATTTGTGATGCAATTCAACTTTGAACGCCATCTAGACAGACCGATATTGAATTCTTTGATATCAGGCAAGGTCCACCTTCTAAGGTCCCCATCCTCAATGTACTTGAGGACCATTTCCACTCGTTCTTGGTCTTCAGCGCTCAATAGACTTGCAATATGCCCCTAGTTAACACAAAATGTAATGACGATTTATAAAATTTAACTGTAGTAAAAAAATAGCAACGTGAAATAAAACATAAGTACACTATTAACTTACTTCACTACACCTCGTTTCCAATAGCTTCGCGCAGAAATAATCATATACCGCAGAAGAACTGCTCTTCTCCAAATTGACATGATATGAGAGATTTCTGTTACAGTCCTCATACAAGTGTATATCAGACAACGTGGATTTCCGGTGATCGAATCCTATCACCCTGATTATCAAAAGAATCAGTAAGAAAACAAGCAACTTCCACACATGAACATATCTAAATTAAGAAACATGATTACATTTACATACTGGCATGAAGTCCGTCGTGAAAGCTCAGCTGCGAACCCTTTGGGACCAAGAAAATCAAGAAAATAACATCTCTCAAGTCCATCAATACACAAATCTTCAACCCTGTATTACACATAACAATCCAAACTTATTCCAGAAAACATCAAAACCACAAAATTAGTAACAACTTAAGCAAAACCATAATCATTTTCTCCATTACAAACTCTAAACCTAACTACTTATCTGCCTATGTTTAAACCAAAATAGCAATTTTGAGTGTTAGAATGAAATTTCTTGTGAGGGTATGTGGGATTGCTTATTTAAGTCCTTATCTGCTTATTTCAAAGCAGATATGCAGTTTCAAGTCTTTGACAAAAATCGCTGATTTCCTTTTAATCGAAATAAAAAATGAAAACGGATAAGCACTTGAAGTTTAGTCAATCCAAAACACCCTCTTACACTAAAGACCTGTTTCACACAAAATAACAGCTAAATCCTCATTTACTCTATAATAACCATACTATCAGTCTATATTCCATAAAGTCATAAGTTTTGATTCCAACAAAAAAGATTAGGACTTTTTGCTACCAATATGATTCACGCCAACTATTATACCTAAAATTAAGCAAAAAGGACACATAGAATGGAACTTTTTTCTGCTTATTTTAAAGCAAAAGAAGCAACTGCAAACACCCCTTAATTATAATGCCTAGAGGGTATTTTTAATTACTTATCTAAGTCCTTATCCACCTTTTTTTATAATGCCTACTGATTTAAAAAAGAAATGGGCAATCACAGTCCCCCGTAACTATAATCGCCTGAAGGGTGTTTCGGATAACTTATCTAAGTCCTTATATGCCTTCCTTCTTTAAACACATAAGCAGCTGCAAGTATTTGGGAAAAAAAACAACTTATTTTCGTATCTTACATTGGAACAAACACTCAAAAACGCTAAAACGGATACGCACTAAAAAAAAAAAAAAAAAAAAAAAAAAAAAAAAAAGCAATCCCAAACACCACCTTACTTTACATTACATGTTTAAAAAAGCCAAGTAAATGCTTATTTCCATAAACTCATAGTAATGCTTTTCAGCCAAACATTCAAGATTAAAACTTTATGGTACCATACTACCATATCATAACAATAACCACTAAACCCATAATGAAGTAAAAAAAAAAATGGTTTAAGGCATGATGTTCACCTGAAAGGTTCAACAGATGAAAAGGGTAAAACAAGGCATGGAAGATTAAGGTGAGAATGAAAAATATGAGCAAATAAAGCTGAGAATGATCCTGAAAAAGATGGATAATTGTACAAGACTAAGTTTTTGGTAGCTTTTGTTAGTGATTCGAGTGCGGCATTTGATCGAAAACCTTGTGTGCGTGTAAGGTTGTTATTTAGAACCAGTGAAAGTGAGTGTTTTAGTGTCATTTGATTATCACAGGGTGTGTCGTTATTCTTCTTTGTGTGTTGTAGTCAACTCTGATAGTTGCTGTAATTGTGCATTAAAAAACGGATAGCTTCAAACTATGTTCAAAGGTCTTTAATAAGACTAGACGGATACCAGCGCACAGCAGCGACGAAAAATATAGTTACTCCGTATATCATAAATATATGGTAAATGAATTGTTAGCCTAAATTTTCACGCAATTCTCTACCTGTTTAGTGAATTCGTTTCACAACACTCTGAATGCATATGTGTTTGCTTGGGTTTCCCGTAGCTTTCTCATGACATCATTATTCTCGTATATAGAAAGATCCTCACAATCTCTTAACCGTCAAACACTCACCCAAAAGTATATGATTTTGACGAATCAAGATTGTATTGATTGAAATAAATGTTAAGTTGTAAAAATTTGAATAAAAAACCCGCTAAAAATCTAATAACAAAAAACTCATAAAAATATTTATCAAAATGAATAATTAAATAAAGAGCATAAAATTTTAAAAAATATGATAAAATTAGATTTAAAAAAAAAATAAATAAAAAGATATTTCAATTTGAAAATAAAGGTGAATTTTAAGTTAGGAAGTGACACATGTCACCTCATTATTTGAGCTCCTTGTCTTAATTTTTGGTTATAAGTTAGGCTTGAAGTTGGGGTTGGTTATCCATTCTTTATAATATAGTATAGATATAGATTATAAATTTAATCTATTAAATCGCTCAATTCAATTTTTGTTGTAGTGGGATTAGGGTTTAGCATCGCAGACCCAAAACCGATTGAGCCCGAGAGGACCGACCGAATCGACCGAACCGAAGGACCAACGGTCCAGTTTCGGTCTGGAATTTTTCCTTATTTTGGTCTCGGTCTGGTTTGTAAAACCCGACTACTATGCTTTCTTGCACCGGACAGACCGAAAAAACCGAACCGGACAGAACACATTCGGTCCGGTTCTCGGCTGAAGGTTTTCAGCTAGTTCGGTCTCGGTCTGATCAGATTTTGGTCGCTGATCACCCCTAAGTGAGATAAATTGGTCAATAAAAAGTTATAAAATTATTTTGATCAAACTATCTAAATTTCATCTAGTAAAACACACACACACACACACACACACACACACACACACACACACACACACATATATATATATATATATATATATATATATATATATATATATATATATATATATATATATATATATATATATATATATAAATTTATAAATTCAATAAATACCCCTAAACTCTATATTTTTTTTAAAGAAAACAACAACATATATTTTGATGTTATTTATAAATATAATTATCATTATTTATTGAATAAATATATAAGCACAAAATTATAAATATCAAAATGAAAACATAAATTAGTGTGTTATGTAAATGAGTATACGAGATTATACATATATGAACAACTCATGTTATTCCTCTGAATAAGTTTAACTCGCACGTATACAAGTTTAAAAATTATATACAGCTAAAATTATAATTAACATGAATATAAGTATCAAAATTAAGGCAAGGCCTCACGGTTTATTGTGAGATGAGAAAAATACATAACTACATATAGCAATGACACATGTATTACTCTTTAAAGTTGAATTAATGATATGTGGAAAAGCATATCTTCAAGAGTCATTATGTGTTGATAATAAAAATAATATTTAAACATGATATAGATTGTTAAATTTAAACAATATCAACCTTAATGCCACGCTAAATAAACAAGTCAAATCCTTTGTCCAATTAAAATCCATACTAGATATTAAGAAATATTTGTACACAATGCAAAAATTATGTAAAAACTTGCACATGCACAGACATTATAACTTTAAGTATAAAGATTTTACATAATGTTATGAAAAAATCTTATTTAACAATTCCGTGTATGCACCTAGACTGGCTTTATTATGCCAAGATAGAAATTTACAAGATAAAAATATATATTCTTAACCAATTGTATTATTGGAATAAATACCATTGTGACTTATGTCAAAACACATTAAGTAAAATTTATATCAAAACTCCATGCGTGCACGGGGGTATATAATTAGTAAAAATAAAAAGAGACTGGTTGTGCACTAGACCTGATCCCATTATTTTATTTGTGAGAAAACATTATAATTATCGGTCATGTTTATAATATTTCGAATCTTAATCCATAACGAGTAATTAGGTTGTCGCCCGTTGCTGTGAAGCCAATTTAATTTTAAATAATTTTCAATATATGGTGCGTCGAATTGTATAGCCAATCAATTTAATTTTGCATGTTTCCTCCACCTTTTGTTTGTTCTAAAATATTTTGCATGTGATATTTTATTGAATTTTTTTCGAGAGTTGTTGCTTCACTGTTTGGTGTAAAAAGCATTAAGATGTAAATATTAAGGGTTGTATTATTATTATTTTTTTTAATTTGTGTGTTACATTTTTTGGTTCTATAAATATACTTTAAAGATATGTTATATAGCAGTTGTCTATTGTGACTATCAAATGTTCAACAAAGTCCATTGGTTCATAAGTATCAAAAACTCATGTTTTATACATTAGTCTATTAAACATATAACCTGATGCAACACCCTATTTTTATGGTTTTAGTTAAAAGCATATTATATTGATTTTATAATATTAGAAAAGTTCTTACGTTAGTTTTATTAGAAATAAGGACCTTGAGTGTAAATAGTTAACGGAAAAGGACTAACGGTGTAAAATATTCCACGACAGGGACTAATGGCGCAAAGTTAACTTTAAAAATTGAAATTACAGAATTAACCTTGTTTTTAGATAACTCAAAATATCCAGATGTTGCCTCATACCACACGTGTCCTTGTGTGTGGTTTTGGAGGGAAATTAGTTAGAGCTTAATCATTAAGAAATCATCAAAATGATGATTTATGTGGAAAAATAGAGGGGGGGGGGGGGGGGGGAGAGAGGGTTGAATAGTTTTACGTCTTTGGTTTTATATCAAATAGGTTACCAAACTTTGCGATTTTGTTCACCTAAGTTACCCAACTATTTTTTTGTGCATATGGGTTACCAAACTTTGTGATTTTGTTCACCTAGGTTACTGAACATACCAAAATATACGTAATCATCACTCGAACATGTAAAAACACGACATTCATGTTACTTAACTTACCAAAAAATGTACATTCAGGTTACTCGGATTACACTGAAAATATGAGGTGTATGCTACCCAAAAGTTCAGTAACCTAAGTGAACAAAAAAAAAAGTTTGGTAACTTAGGTGAATAAAGTTGGAAAGTTGGGTAACCTATCTGATATAAAACCCTTAATTTTATTATAAAAACTTAGTTTAGTTTTAAAACCTTGTTTACTTTTAAAAACTTTGATTCGATCTTATGTGAACTCAAATCTTGAACAATACGAAGAACTATATCTAAGTATGAAAAGTAATAATGATGTAAGCTAAGTATGTGAAATTAACACATGAATAATATACACAATTATAACTATATACGAGAGATAAGTGAGTAAGCTAAGTAATAAGTTAGAGATGGAAAGATCAAACCGCGAGACAAAGGATTTATGGTGGTTCGGCTACAAGGACACCTTCCTTGCCATACTCCACTCCCCGAGTCACCTACTCGAGAGTTTTCTTCACTATGTCAACAAGCTCTCTTATGGCGGAGAAAACCTTACACAACTTTTGCTTACACTAATTAACGACACTAAGCTAGATGTCGAGTCCTAATCGTAGCTAGAACCAATCTCACACCACTAGTCTATACACGACTTCTTCACACCACTACTTCTTCACAACTTAGCTCTATATCTTCACACCTCTACTTCTTCATGACTTAGCTCTAGTTCTTCACAACACTACCTCTTCTTCACTACTTAGCTCTAGTTCTCCACACCACTACTTCTTCTTCACAACTTATCACTACTTCTATACTCCTCTACTTCTTCACACTTTCACTACTTCACAAATTACAAACTACTCTAATTTCCTATGTTTAGATCTAACTAACCAATATGCACACCTTATACGCAAGCTAATGAATGATTTACAAATTACAATATATAAACAACTTAGATAGCAAGATGAAACTAAGTTGTAATACTTCTAGTCTTGATTAATAGAAGTATTCTTCTCTTTGGACTTGAATGGTTGAAGCTTGTATCACTTGGAAACAAAAGCTTATGATTATATGATCAATTGATTTATTAGAAAGATGGAGAGAGATTTTTACAGAAGGTTTTTGTGCAAAAATTGTTGATATAAATAATGTATAAAAACGTTATTAATATTTTTCGATATCCCTAAGTTTTGACGATCACAAAATATAAAACATTAAACGCAAAGTTAATATGTAAACAAGTTTTAAGCAAATTTATATCATCTCATCCAACATAATCACTTAAGGTACTAGTCGTTCAGACCCGTGCGTTGCACACGGGCTCTATCTAAATATTTATAGTGTAATGTTCGGCACTAATTTTCATCATGTTTGAAACTATCATGTTTTGGTGATGGTCGGATTTTTTTGGGCTTTATCTAAATGTTTATAGCGTAATGTTTGTGTAAATATACAACAATCTATAACTCGTGCTGTCTCGTGACAATTTTATTGATTGTTGGAAAAATTTTGTTAATGTTTACTCAATGGTAATTATTTTGTTGATTTATAGTTTAGTTCTTTTAGTTGTGCTTCTTCACTTTTTTATATGTTTTGTGCGGCACTAATTTTGGTGCTGCTATAGGTTTTAGGTAAATGCTTGTTGCGTGATGTGTTTTAAAGGTTGTCATTTAAACCGAATTAATTATAATGAGTACAATTTGTATTTAAATTTATTTTGTAAAGAGTACTATAAACATTACAAATTACTCAAATTAAAAAAAAAAATAATTTAAAGAAAATTATGCATGCATTATAGTAAGTAGTAGAGGTTATTAAAAGACTTTTATATCCTTATTTAATAATCCATCCGTCCCAAAATAATTGTCCTCATTTGACTTTTTAAAGTCTTAATTTTTTAACTTTGATTTTTAATAATTTTGTTTATGTTATATATTAATTGATGCAAAATATATGAATTGATTGGTTTTTAAATACTTTTTCATTAGTATAACTTTCATCAAGTGTTATATAACACATACAAAAATATTTAAGATCAAAGTTGAGAAATTAAGACTTTAAAAAGTCAAATGAGGACAATTATTTTGGAACGGAGGTAGTAATTACATTATTTTAATATTAATTTAACTTTTTGTCATTTTACTTTATTAATCATGATAAGCTAAACCAAACACCTAAGAGGCTAAGAGCATGAGCAATGTATCAAGTCATAAAAAGATCGACTTGATGGATTTATCTCTATAAATGCTAAAGTTAAGCTTTTTTCAGAATTTTATGATAGCCATTAACTGTTTGTAAATTAAGCATAAAATAGGTTCAAAACTTGTTTAACATATGAAGCCTTTATGTCACTCGTATCCATGTACTTAACACATATAAATTAGTAAGGGCAATATTCATATGAGATTAGTGTTCTAAACTTCATTAAATTATCATACTCATGGCTGCCAGCCATATAATGTTATTGATTGTGTCCATTGCACCGTACTTTATGTTACACTTTTTACTGGCGGAAGGAGAAAAAACAAAATAACTTCATAATGATTATAGATGTCTATTAAATTAAATTGACAAAATTTGTGGATATATAACAGTAGATAACCCTAATACACAAAGTGACAAAACTTTTACTATGGATGGATGAATAGATATTGACATCAATCCACTAATTCAATTAAGAAACATAAATATTATCAAAAGGGCGAATGAGTTCTCTACCCAGTTATCTACAAATCTACAATTGGTCCCTGCTAATTATAATGACTTATTTGATTGCCAAAACCATACATCTTCTGCATCTAATGCATCTAACACTTCATATTTATCTTCCTGATAACCGAACCATTTCATTTATATTCCAACAAACACTTCGTATTCACCTTCATTACTTCTTGCAATTAAACATGGCGCGGTTGTACATATTTGGATTCAATCTTGAAGTCTCACATTTATTATTCGTCTAACATTACATAAGGTATTGTTAAAAACTTAACATATGCATAAAGTCAAATCACAAAACTTTGATAATACACTATAATTATTGGCAACTTAAAGATTCTTTTTCCTCATCATCCATTGCAGTGAAACAAACAATCGATGCGACCATAATATCATGATATTACTTAGGCTAATATTTTTGATTTCTCAACCACATATATATTTTTCTAAAAACTAATATCTCACTCTTGAGGCGTCGAGTATGTATACACTCTAGATCCAGTAACTGCAAAGATAAACCACACTTAATAATTGATGGAAATATATAATGAACTTGATGCATTAATTCGAAGGGTTATTTAAGCTCACTTTGTTAACTTTTTTATCTTGGACAAAAACTATATCAATTTCTGCATGCTCCAAGATAAAGTTTACCACCCTGCCACTATTTAGAAAAAAAAAATTGATCTTTGAATCAAGATTTACAAATGGTTGAGTAATAAATATAAAAGAAGGATGATAAAAATGAAGTTACCAACGGTATCATAGAGAGGTACGCAAATCAAACTTTGTGCATTGCAAGCCTACTAATAGAATAAACCACGAAAATGATCATATTGTGTATATATACACGGTAATAAACATGGACTGACTAATCGAGTTAAACTTAAAATTGACATCCATTGCTACAATCCACTGAGGGCACAACACAAAACTTACACCTATACGGATATACATTCAACAACATGTATTTCTCTTTTAATCGACTACTCATATACAATGACTATAATGAGACTGAGGAGATGAGTTTGACCTTGTAAGAACATACCAATGGCATGCGTGCAACCATCCATTCTATGTTTGAAATCATAGCCAACTCACATTCCCACACAACTCTTTATATAATGGTTTAGTATGATTTGCTTGTAAGTTGTACTCATGGGAGGCAAAGAGATTAAGGGTTTAAAATCTTTTGGTTTTCTTATATTAATTACATTCCCATAACTCCAACAACACTTCAATTTCAATAGTCACTCTTTATATTCTTACATTCGATTCACCCATCTTGAGTCTTGCATATGGTACCATCAAATCATCAATTCATGAAACATTTATATTGAGCACTTTGCATTTATAAGACTACTTAAGCTTTTAGTATATAAGATGAATAAACAAGTGACTAATACATTTTATGATCAAAGGGATGTTTATTTAAGTAATACAAAGTTTATAAAATTAAATAAACTTATTATATATTTTTGAAAAATATTTTTGGTAATAAAGGAAAATGTTTAATTCATAGTAAATATATGCATTCAAATTTTTAACCAAAATCAGTTAGTTTTTCACCAAATAAATTTTCCTCACTAGAAGACAGATTTTTTGGCCGTTACAGCTGGGCGGCCCCCTTAATTTTAAGGGGGCCGGCACACAATTAAGGGGACCGGCCACGCTCACCTGTCAGATTTGTCAGAAATTTTTCCCTATAAATACCACCTTAAATCTGGAATTTTGACCACCTCTTGCACGAAAACTTTCAGATCCAAATCTCTCTAAACATCCTCCTAAAAACTCTTTGATCATATAATTGTTAATCCTTGTTTCAAGTGATTCATTCCCTCACCTCTCATCTCTCAAAATGCAAGAGAAGAATACTCCTTCAACATCACGTTGTGAAGTATTGTAGATTTGTGTATATAGTCTAGTTGTTGTGTACATTCATTGTAAAGGTGTGATAATAGTGTAACTAGATAGATCTAGGAATAGAGGTTGTGTAGCGAGAAGAAGTTGTTTAGTAGTGAAGTAGTGTAGTTGTGAAGAAGATTGGTGTGAAGTAGATAGGTGTGAAGTAGAAAGGTGTGAAGTAGAATTGGTGTGAAGTAAATTGGTGTGAAGAAGTTGTGTAGAAGTTGTGATTAAGTTGTGACGAAGTTATGGTGTGTACATTGGTGTGTAAGGTTTTCTCCGCCATAAGGAAGCTTGTTGACATAGTGAAGAAAACTCTCGAGTAGATGACTCGGGGAGTGGAGTAGGGCAAGGAAGGTGTCCTTGTAGCCGAACCACTATAAATCCTTTGTCTCGCGGTTAGATCTTTCCAACTCTAACTTATTACTTAGCTTATTTACTTACATCTCGTATGTAGCTATAATTGTCTATGTTATGCATGTGTTGATTGTACATATTTAGCTTACTTCGGTATTACTTCTCATACCTCGATATAGTTGTTCATATTGTTCAAGACTTGAATTCACATAAGATCGAATCAAAGTTTTAAGAGTAAACAAGACTTTAAAACTAAACTAAGTTTTCATAAATAAAAGGGATGTAAAAATACTTGTCTATATTGTTATTGTTTACTTGCATAGATATTAATTCTTTTAAGTCATACTCATCCATATTGTTATTATTTACTTGCGTAGATATAAGTACTTATAAGTATACATGCATTGATCTCACATAAACTAGAAACAAAGTTTTGTTTTAAGCAACTAAGTTTTCATAAAATTAAAAAGACGTAAAACTATTCAACCCCCCATTCTAGTTTTCCTCAATTGGCATCAGAGCCAGGTTAAACAAGATTTTTAAAATATACTGTATTTTAAAACTTGTATCGATCTATGGAATCGGAAAAATATTTAGAAGGGCAATCTATGCAAAGACCACCACTATTTGAAAGTGATGGATTTTTATATTGGAAAAATAGATTCGAAACTTATGTGAAATCGAAAGATCTTGATCTTTGGCATGTCATTACCTTTGGTGATTTTCCCCCTATTCAATATAATTTTGAAACTAAAATGGATGAAATTGTATCTTTTGAAAAATAAAATGGTGATTTGAAAAGGAAACTAGCAAAAAATAATGAGGCTAAAATGGTTATTTATAATGCGTTACCACGCAAAGAATATGAAAGATTTTTTATGTGTAAAACCGCAAAAGAAATTTGGGATTCTTTACTAATCACTCACCAAGATAATAGTCAAGTTAGAGATATTAAAATAGATTTTCTTGTTCAACAATATGAACAATTTACGATTCCGGAAGAGGAATCAATAGATAATGCTTTTGCTAGATTTATCACAATTATCCCAAGTTTAAAAGCACTTGATGAGAATTTTTCTAGTAAGAATTTTGTTAGGAAATTTCTTAGGGCCCTTCATCCAAAATGGCGAGCTAAAGTTACGGCGATTGAAGAATTAAAGAATTTGTCAACTCTACAACTTGACGAATTGATCGGCAATTTAAAGGTCTATGAAGAAATAATAAAGAAAGACTACCGAGATTGTCAAAGGAAAAAGGGAGCAAAGCAAATCAATTGCGTTGAAAGCTAAAAAGGACTCTAATGACGAAGAATGCTCAACCTCCAAAAGTGATGAAGAGTATGCTATGGCCGTACGAGACTTCAAGAAATTTTTCAAAAGATGAGGAAGATACGTTAGGCAACCATATAATGAAAGAAAGTGTTTTAAGTGTGGAGATCCAAATCATCTTATTGGAGAATGTACGAAATTGTCAAGAAGTCAAAACCACAAGGCCTTTGTAGGAGGAGCATGGAGCGATAGTGATAATGATGAAAATGAGACAACAAAAATTGAAAAGTGTCTCATGGCAAAAGCATCCGATGAGGTACGTTCTAAAACCGAATACTATAGTGATGAACATTTATCTTTAGATGAAAAAGACTTAGATAACGAATATAGTAGATTGTGTAAATTAGGTCAAAAGGTCATAGCTAAAAATAAGTCACTAAAACATATTAATAATAAATTAGAAAATGAAGTACCCGAATTAAAAATTAAACTACAACATTTGGAAAAAGAAAAAGAAGTTTTTAAAGAATGTAAAACATGTTTAGAGGTCAAAAATGAAAACGAAAAACTTAAAGATGAAATTTTCAAACTTGACAAGTTTAAAAATAGTAGTAACTCACTTAAGAAAATAATAAGTGTTCAAGAAACTTTGGGAGATAAAACCGGTCTAGGATTCGACTTAACTAATGTTTCAACTAGTGAAAATAAAAATGAAAAGTATGAATGTGAATCTAGTAAACAAAAACCATTAGACTCAAAACCTAAGTATGTACCTATAAAAGATAGAAAAATACCTATTGCGAGTGATGAAGAAGTAAAAAGTTTTTATAAACCATCATTAAAAGCTAAAACCGGATTTTCTAAACTAAAATTAAGATCTAAAACTCCACCTCCAAATAGACCAAATAATCCTCATCCTCGGTCTAAAACCCCTCAACATATGAGAAATCAAGGTAGACAAAACTTTTCTAATAATAGTCACCCAATGTGGATTTATCCACATCAACCAAGCTTTAGCCCATGGGGAATACTTCCACTATACATGCATCCTAGTCAATTGAAAACCATGTTTGGTTCAAACAACTTTGGACCAATGAGACCATGGGAACCAAGTGGCTAAGTTGTCACTTTTCGAAACTATTGGAATCTCATCTACAAATGGCTTCTATAAGTCAACATGGCAACTTGAAGTTTTTTGAAGAAAATTTATTAAAGACTAAAAGGTACGCATTTCTTTTAAGTTTATCGTTAATATTTATATTCTTAGATTGATAACTAGTTAGAATAATGCTTAGTTATACAACTAGTAATACTTACTTGCTCACATATTATGAACCCCTCTTAGTTGGCTTTCCTAGGATTTAAATTAAAATTGTTCGTTGTCGAACAACATAGAAAATGAAAATCTTCTATGTCCACTAGTAGAAAACTCATGGTGATGAAGTGAAATGAGTTAAGTGGACTAATCGTTAATATAGAAGTAAGACTAGATCCCTCGCGTAAGAAAACTATGGATGAAACAAGCTCTCGAAGACTATGACATTAAGTTAGAAAATATTCCTATTATGTGCAATAACAAAGGCGCTATAGATTTAAGTAAGAATCATGTTCAACACTCTATGACTAAACACATAGAAATACGTCATCACCTTATTAGGGACATTATACAAAAAGAAAATATAACAATATAGAAGGTAGCTTCGGAAGGTAACATTGCCGATATAATCACTAAGCCTCTTAAGCGTGATTTACTTAACCACTTACGTTTAGGATTAGGAATGATGGATCAAATTGATTAAATTCTTGGAATATTTAACATCTTCTGAAAAATCAAAGTTCTGAAAATTTTTCTTTGTCAGATGGGCAGACCCCTTAATTTATAAGGGCGGCCCCCTTAAAATTAAGGGGACCGGCCTCACTTTAAGGGGGCCAGCCATCTGAGCATAAAATTTTAAGTTTTCTTTCTTCTCAAATCTGAGTCTAGGATTCTATTTTGTACAAAATCAAGAATTGAGATATTTTGTTTTGCATAAATATATTCTCAAAGAAAACCTCAATTTATTTTGAAATTATTCTCACGTTTAGGAAAACTCATTGTTGAATAATGATAAAAACGTTTTTCTATATGTATGTAATCCAATATATATACTTATATATGACACTTAGAAGTGAGCAAAGATAAATCAAGGAGATCAAAAATTATTTCTTAGGAAAATTTATTTTCTCTTCATAGAAGTCGAAACAATCTTAACTCAATATTTGTTTTTTATATAGGCACACACTAGAACAAAATCAAGAATTACAAAATCACATTTGTTCCATCACTAGTTTCTCACTAACTAGTTGCCTTACACTAAGATAGGAGTTTTAGGTTGAATGATTTGCTAAATTGATTATTTGTCTTATTGGTTATGCATGCATGCTTAGTTATGATTATTTTATGTGCTTACTTGCTTGCCTATATACTTTTCATGCATATTTCATTAAGATAATACTTGCCTTGTTGCCTAAAGAGTTGGACTTGCCCAAAACCAAACCTCATAACCTTTACACACTCAAACCTCATAACATTTACACACTTAAACCTCATAACCCTTACACACTCAAACCACCAAAGTGAAATGAAAAACCAAGTCATCCCTTCCATCAACATCGCTCTCACCAATCACAACACTTGATACGCATTTCCCATCTTCACCAATAACTCCATCTAGTCATCCTCACAAAAAGATTCAACCATGAAACCATTTCCTACACTCTACAAAGTGTGTCATCACCACTACAACTTAACCCATGAAGGTTAAACCATACTTCATGATACACAAACCTCATGTTCACTCAAATGAACCTTTTCACAAACCACATCATAATAACCAACCATCCATCACATTACCCAAGTACACCTTCATCTCACCCTTCACCTCCAACACACATCACCATAATCCACCATGGATTCACCAAAAACTTCCATTTCCAAAACATCAAATAAACAAAAGATCCTCATCATCACTCCTAAACAACTATTCATTGACTTAACCAAAGATGACAACACAACCCCATCACCTCAAATTCAATGCTCATCTCCTAATGCACCGAATGCACCATCCAAAACACCCTCTACTCGTGGAACATCCTCTTCTTCAATACCGTCATCCTCATCCATCAATGACTACCTAAACTCACAAATGTTTCCACCACCAAGAGTAACACCACCACTTCCTAACAACACACATGATATTCTCATGTTGCATATCCAATCATCCATCACAACCCAACACCTCCATCATCAACTTCGTTCAAACAATGAAAGTTCGTTGAGGAGCTCAAAGAAGCTCATGAGCTTAGTGCTCTTCTTGTCATGCATCTTGTTCTATGCAACTTGGACCAACCACCTTTATCACCCTACTCAAATTGTCTCCCTTACTCACTCCACTTAAAGCTAGTTGAGCATCATACCCACTATTGTCCTTGTTTCATTTACCTCAAAAAAAAAAAAAAAAAAAAACATTCTCTTGGAAGAACACCTCACTTGGATTGAATATCTCCTCATTAGGAAAAACTCAAACCTATCACTCACTCAAGACACCAAAAATTCATCAACCGCTCAAAACCCACAACTTACCATTGAAAATGCATCCGTAGACATCACCCTTTCATTATCACCCATAACATTCTTTAATGCACACTTATCCTCATCACCGATCAACCTACCAAACTTCAATCCTATCCCATGAAGCTTACTTGAAGCCAACTACAATGCTTCCCATCAACAACCACCAAATTCTCCAAACACCATTCCAACAAAAATCTATCTCCACTAAATCCAACTACCATGATTCCCATCTTCAAATAAAATCTCCTCAAACCTTTCGTGTTCCAAGAAAGTCCAAGAGACCTCAACTTGGTAACTTAGTATTATCTAGTGTAATTTGCTAGAAAAGCATACATCTATATGCTTATGTACTAATGATTATGTTTTCAACATAATTACTAATGAATGTTTCTTTTGTTTTATTACCATGCATTCTTATTAGTTACTTCATATCTATTGCATGCATATATATCTATGTTCCTTGTGCTCTAAATATTTTTGCAAGCATTCCATATCTCGATCTCTTATGACCTCAAAACGAGGGGGAGTATACTTCAAGGGGGAGCTATACATTCATCGGGATAACCTTTTTGATGCTAACAAAAAGGGGGAGAAGTGATATAAACTCACACTAAAAACTTGCATATATATTAATTTTTAGTTTAATGAGTTTAGATTTTGTAATCATCAAAAAGGGGGAGATTGTTGATATAAATAATGTATAAAAACGTTATTAATATTTTTCGATATCCCTAAGTTTTGACGATCACAAAATATAAAAACATTAAACGCAAAGTTAATATGTAAACAAGTTTTAAGCAAGTTTATATCATCTCATCCAACATAATCACTTAAGGTATGAATAAACAAGTGACTAATACATTTTATGATCAAAGGGATGTTTATTTAAATAATACAAAGTTTATAAAATTAAATAAACTTATTATATATTTTTGAAAAACATTTTTGGTGATAAAGGAAAATGTTTAATTCATAGTAAATATATGCATTCAAATTTTTAACCAAAATCAGTTAGTTTTTCACCAAATAAACTTTCCTCACTAAAAGACAGATTTTCTGGCCGTTACAGCTGGGCGGCCCCCTTAATTATAAGGGCGGCCCCCTTAATTTTAAGGGGGCCGGCACACAATTAAGGGGACCGGCCATGCTCCCCTGTCAGATTCTGTCAGAAATTTTTCCCTATAAATACCACCTTAAATCTGGAATTTTGACCACCTCTTGCACGAAAATTTTTAGATCCAAATCTCTCTAAACATCCTCCTAAAAACCCTTTGATCATATAATTGTTAATACTTGTTTCAAGTGATTCATTCCCTCACCTCTCATCTCTCAAAGTGCAAGAGAAGAATACTCCTTCAACATCACGTTGTGAAGTATTGTAGATTTGTGTATCTAGTTGTTGTGTACATTCATTGTAAAGGTGTGATAGTAGTGTAACTAGATAGATCTAGGAATAGAAGTTGTGTAGGGAGAAGAAGTTGTTTAGTAGTGAAGTAGTGTAGTTGTGAAGAAGATTGGTGTGAAGAAGATTGGTGTGGAGTAGAAAGGTGTGAAGTAGAATTGGTGTGAAGTAAATTGGTGTGAAGAAGTTGTGTAGAAGTTGTGATTAAGTTGTGACGAAGTTGTGGTGTGTACATTGGTGTGTAAGGTTTTCTCCGCCATAAGAGAGCTTGTTGACATAGTGAAGAAAACTCTCGAGTAGGTGACTCGGGGAGTGGAGTAGGGCAAGGAAGGTGTCCTTGTAGCTGAACCACTATAAATCCTTTGTCTCGCGGTTAGATCTTTCCAACTCTAACTTATTACTTAGCTTACTTACTTACATCTCGTATATAGCTATAATTGTCTATATTATGCATGTGTTGATTGTACATATTTAGCTTACTTCGTTATTACTTCTCATACTTCGATATAGTTGTTCATATTGTTCAAGACTTGATTTCACATAAGATCGAATCAAAGTTTTAAGAGTAAACAAGACTTTAAAACTAAACTAAGTTTTCATAAATAAAAGGGACGTAAAAATACTTGTCTATATTGTTATTGTTTACTTGCGTAGATATTAATTCTTTTAAGTCATACTCATCCATATTGTTATTATTTACTTGCGTAGATATAAGTACTTATAAGTATACATGCATTGATCTCACATAAACTAGAAACAAAGTTTTGTTTTAAGCAACTAAGTTTTCATAAAATTAAAAAGACGTAAAACTATTCAACCCCCCTTCTAGTTTTCCACAAAAATGTTAGGAAAAATGCTAGGTTTGAGCCAGTATTTATAGGGAAAAAAATATTGTTCGGGAGCGTGGCCGGTCCCCTTAATAATTAAGGGGGCCACCTAGAACTTTTGTCTTTTTGTGGGGAAGGTTTTTCCTGAAGAATATAGCCATTTTTTTGGGTAGAAATCTGAATTCAAAATATTTATTTTGAATAAAACATTTCTTATAAATACAAAAACATTTCGTATAAGTTTAAAATTTTTTGTCCCATTTTATAAAAAATGTAAGGTTTGTTAAAATAAAAAATCTAGTGATTTGGAAAATGTTCCTTTGATCATAAAATGCATTAGGCATTTTGTTTATTCATACCTTAAGTGATTGATATGTTAAAATGAATATTTACTACTAAATACTCGTTTACATCATAATCTTTTAGTTTAATGAGTTTACATTTTGTTATTATCAAAACGTAGAGATATTGAGAAATATTAATAACGTTTTTAGGCATTATTTATATCAACAATCTTCCCCATTTTGATGATTACAAAACCTAAATTCATTAAATCAAAAATTAAGTGAGTTTATATTCACTTCTCCCCCTTTTGTAGAATCAAAAAGGTTATGCCGATTAGCTTCATAAATGAATTTAGATGGGATGAAAGCTCCCCCTTGATGTGTGCTCCCCCTCGTTCGAGGGCACCAAGGAATCGAGATATGGAATTCTTGTAAGAAAAATATTAAAAGCACAAGCATATATAGCAAAATATGGAAAACAACAAGCATAGCAAACAAATATTAAGGTCACATAGCAATATATTCATTAATTTAAAGTGATTATATGAGACACATAATCATTGCAACAACATTTAGTATGCTTGAAGCATATAACAAGTAAAAGGTCCTAAATTGCCAAAGGGAGCCATCTGACTTGCTTGGAACAAAAGGTTGGTTGATTCTTATATGTACAACAATCATAATGAGGTGGGAGTTTTGAGATTACGTCAATTTTTGCCTTGTCAACTTCAAGTCCTGCTCCTAACACTTTATGTCCAAGCACAATTCCTTCTTTGACCATGAAGTGGCATTTTTTCCCAATTAAGTACAAGATTTGCATCTTCGCAACGTTGAAGTATTTTATCTAAATTACCTAGGTATTTATCGAAAGAATTTCCAAAGACAGAAAAATCATCCATCAAAACTTCCACGGATTCTTCAATCATATCATGAAAAATTGCTATCATACACCTTTGAAAAGTAGCAGGTGCATTACATAAACCAAAGGGCATACGTCGATAAGCATAAGTTCCGAAAGGACATGTAAATGTTGTTTTTTCTTGATCCATTTGATCGATTGGTATTTGGAAATAACCGGAAAATTGATCTAGAAAATAGAAATAAGGTGTTTGGAGGTAGCAGGGGTGTAGCTTCTCTGTTTTCATTAAACAGAGAATTGTATATTCTCTGTTGTTTGTACAAAAGTTACTAATGCTATTATTAAGTTACTATTGCTATTACAATAGTTGTTTGTGTAATTTAGCCTATTGTAATGAGTTTAGACTCCAAAAAGTCAAGCTTTTCTATGCAATGAAAAAATTTGCAGTTTTCACTAGTATATCTACTTGCAGGCAACATAATTAATAATATAACATTAAAATTGATTAAAAAAAAAAAAAAAAAAAAAAACATGACATGACATGACATGATAAAAACATAACATTAAAATTCAAAGGAACATAACATGGTTGATAAAAAACATTGAAAGAAAATCTAAAGTCCTTTGACAAATGTGTGCTTGTTGAAAAGCTTGAGCTTCACTTCGGCAATCTTCTTCTTCAATTCCAAAAGCTCAATAACGTCGGACTTTTGAAGCTTCTTAAAATACTCCAAGCACTTGAACATCTGCACCGAAGGACGCACAAGTTCCATTTCAGCCATGTACTTGTTCCTTTGAATAACAATATCAAGCAACTCTTGATATGCCGTAAACAGATCTTTCGCATACTTCACATCATGCTGTGTCTCCCTATCAAAATACACCGTCATTTGGTATGGTAACTCAGTTGAGTTAGCAGCCGCTTCAAGTTCCTGAAGAAGCACAAATTGAGACATTCTTACACCCTTTGATACAATTTATGTTTTACTGTTTTTGTTTACTGGATGAATGAGGAAGTTACTTGGGTTATAGCATATAAATAGGCGGGGTAATTACATGTGAAAATGTGTTTTAGGCGTGTTTGGGTAATAAATGCTAAACGTTTGGGTTACCAACATACACATCCCAAAATTTCCTAGCAACATTAATTTATGCCTAGCAGCATTAAGTTATGCCAAGCAGCATTAACATAATTAAAGTAGATTACAACTACTTCATTTCGTTTAACTTGATGTTTTAACTTTATTTCGTTTGTAAATACAAGAATTTTAATTAGATTTTAACTTTTACATTATAGTTTTAAATGATTGTTACAAACATTTAAAACTACAATATTAAAACAACAAATCTTTGTAAATTTTTTTAAAAAAATAAAACAATCCTATCTAAATTCATTTTACAACTAACTAAATCTATTTTTAGGTAATGATTAACATAATTTAAGTAGACTACAACAACTTCATTTATGTTACAAGGATAAATTTGTACATGGTTAATGGTCACATATAATACCCTTATAACGTGACAATAATCATGATTTAGATACACATTTATGATATGGTGTGACTATTGTAAAGCCTATAGTCACATGATCGTGCTACAAATATATGTGACTATACACATTAGGATTTGGAAAGCAAACACACACTAATCTTTAGACACACATATTAACTTACGTGACCATATGTATCGAATTTTCGTTATGCTTAATCATGTTTGTATGGTTTAGTGTGACCATATATGACATTTGGTCATTCTCTTCAAGTGTGTGACATATATTTGTCACTCTTAAATGCATATCGTGACTAACGTTTCAAACTGAATTTTTAGTTGTCACACATTTCAAATTCATATGTGGCTAACTATTCAGCAAAGAATAGCAGTCACGTTTATATAATGTGTGACAAACTTGACTATATAATTTAGCCACATACGCAAGTACTTCATGTGACCATATATCTTTTTTAGTCACACTGTTTAATTGTGTGACATATATTTGTCACATATGTATATCTATAGTGTGACTAATGTTTCAAGCTGATTTGTATCAGTCACATGTCCCGAATTAAAAGTGACTAAAATGTCGAAAAATATTTACCAGTTACCCTCTAGTCACATATATACACCAATGTGTGACATATATTTTACGAAATGGTCACACAAGTCGGATCAAGTGTGGATGTTTATTTAAGGCTGGTACATTTAGTCACGTAAATATGTTGCTATGTGACCATTCAAAATACGCTCTGTGTGACGAAAGGCCAAATCTGTACTAGTGCATTTGATTTAATGCAATGGAGCTATAAGGATGATAAAGTTAGGTATTTTTTCCCATGATCCACCATAACCGGAGGGATCTTCCCAGGAACAATCCTCTAGTTAGAGTAGAAGTCCTTAGGATGATTAAAAAAGGAGAAAAGTGAGAGATGGGAAGAGTGCCGATTGAGATAGAGCTAGTACTGGAACAAACCCAAAAAGGTTCTAGTAATGACGTCTCGGTAAGCACTGAAGGGGTTGAAGAATGAAAAAGAAATATAATGAGAAAGGGTGAAAAAAATAGCCCTTCATATATTCAACCTTAAGGCAGAAACCGGGTTCAACTCATATGCTACTGGTGGTTACCAAGGTAACACTAGTATTGAAGACAAGATGTCATGGACCCAGTGACGCACTGCACTAACCTTCCTAGCCACTCAAGTTCTGTTAAAAGGACTTGTTTCATTCTCACAGGGAACCCTGCATAGTGTATCGACCGCTCATTGTGAGCCATGTTGATACTAAAACAGGAGAAGCCTCTCCAGTCTCCAGGAGCGGATCAACACGCACTATTGAGTGTAGAGCCAAGAGATCATCCATAAATCTCATTAGGACACATTTACAATATGCTTACTGTTTCACACAATGTGGAAAGTAAGATAATATATTTAGAGTCCTACGCATTATCCTTGCGGTATTGCCAGAACATCTGAGTGATATGCAATTATTCACGATGAAGATGGAAATCCTGCTAGAGTGAACATCAATCAAGCTCTTGGTAGGTGACATGTGAGATCCTTCATGGATCAAACTAGTGACAACTGGAAAGCAACGATATGGCGATTCGTTTTTGAATCAAACTTGTTCCAGGAAATGAATTGACGGATGCTTTTGGAAAACCATTCGATGTGCTTAACTACTTTCTTTCGAGCACATTGACTGCGCAAAATTTTCAAAATAAAAGTATTTGACATAAAATTGATGTTTCTCATAAAACTCTCGTTGTATTGCAAAAACTCTTTATCTAGCAATACACGATTGTTTTTCAAAATCAATTTCCTCATTAATCGGTGAATCATTAATTCACCGGTTCACTCACTCCGTGTTGTCTACTTTAAGACGCTCCGGTTTGAGAACGGCTAGTCAGCTGCGAAACCCTGTCACGGAAGTTCTTCGGAATTCTACCTGATCAGAGGCAGTATTTATACTGATTAACGGGGAACCGTGGTTCTTGCAACCCTATTCAACGAAGGTGAACAAAGACACTTTCGTGTGTTTATTGCTAACTGTTGTTTGCATGAACACTCAACGGTTGCAGCTGATGGCAAAGGAGACGTCAATTCATAACCTCATGCTCACACTCCACACTCACAATTAAAGACATCATGAAAAGTGAAAGATCAACAACAATAATTCCGCAACTCTGATGCAAAGTTTCATGATCCAGAAAGGTGTGAGCATGATGGTCCGATGGTCACTACATCACATGGAGGTGAGTCTACAAAGGATGATTTGGAGATTTACGGTGGCTGATGATCTCAAAGAAAGCTCAAAGATCACACAAGTCAAAGGAACTTATGCTCAAAGATCACTACTTGTCGTACAAAGACAACACTTGAAGAATCAATGGATACAAGCTAGAGCTAAAGATCAATGTATAGAATGCTAAGATTCAATTTATTTTTTCTGGGGTGACCTCCCTTAGAGGGAGATTGTTAGAATTAAGAAAAAGGTTCAGTCACCCCATGTATTAGCATACTTAGCGTAGCTTTTAGCTTTGTATATATTAGAATAGATATAGTCACACCGTGGAGGACGGACGGGGCTTTACCCACTGTACACCTGATCCACAGCCCGTAGGAGGGCGTTTATTGTAAGTGAATATATACCCTCCTCCCACCAAGGGAGAGGGTTGGTTGTTTCAATATTACACACACACACAAGTGTGTTTTCTCTCTCAAGAAACTACCCTCTCTCTCTTTCTCTCTCGAACTTGTTAACCATGTTTATCATCTACTTCCATCTTCCAAGACCTCCTAACTCACCACATAAATCAACACATGGGTTCATGGAATGCTCCGTTGTGGCTCATAGGTTTAAGCCAGCCTTTTTTGGCGTCTTTTTGGCTTCACTATAACCGACGGTGACGAGGATGTGACCTCGGCGGGAGATTCTTCACATGTGGTGTTTTGATAATAAGACTCATCAAATTGAGGTTCGTACAAATCCTCATTTGGAAATGAAGAAATGGGAGACATGGGTTGGTGGGTATGATGTTGTGATGATGAACCACCAATTTAGGTTTGTAACATATCAAACGGGTACGCGTTATGTTGTACCGAGAATTGGCTAAACAGGTTTTGTTGGTGTTGTTTTGAGAATTAGTTAAAAGCTTGTTGTTGTGGGTATGGATTACGGTATGGCGGGTTTATGTAATGTTATAAAAGAATAATTGTGGTCGTCAGTTGATTTGTTGGTTTGGCGGGGGTGTATTTCCTAGATTAAAGGTTCCTTCGAGTGTCGGGGGATTGCTTTGGGCATCTCATCGTTGGGGACGTTTGATGTTTTGGGGAGTGTTTTCTTGAGACATTGTTTTTAATAAAAATATGAAGTAATAATAGTTGAGAGTGTAAAAGATTTAGGATTGTGTTTAAAAAAAGATGGTTTGGTGGGTAGTTATAAAAGAAAAAATGGGGTATTGTGATTTTATTTATTTATTTTTATGCAACGACTAAACGGTAAGAAAAGTATTAATGGTTTTTTTTTTTTTTTTTTTTTTTTTTTTTTTTTTTTTTTTTTTTTAAAGGTGAGTCGTTCACCTTAACTCTTTTTGGGAACACCATTCGCGTGTGAGTGGACTAGGATGGTATGGAGCTGGCGCGTGAGTTTGGATAAAAGGTGAGAGGGTCACCTCCCTTGCTATCTAGTCTTAGGGATGGAAATGAGTGAGTAACATTTTGGGCTATCCGAATTTATTAAGTTAAATGGCCTTTATCCGAATTTGGTTAGTCAAATCAACAAATGCACTACAATTAAGTGAAATGAGCTTTATTCAAATTTGGTTAGTCAACTCAACAAATGCATTAGAACGTAAAATGCTTGAATTGGCCATAAAAAAGAAACGGGACAAAGACATCTTCTTCTATAATTCGCGAATCCATAAGACTTTACCCCTAAAGCAACAAGAGAAGCCAACGGAGATGAAGAAAGAAATCAAGAAGTACTATAACTTAGATTATTCGTTTAAGTTTTTAATTATTATTGTAATGTTTTAATTTTATTTGAATCATTATGAAATGTGTTTTATTATTAATGATTTTAAGTTTGCTATTAAAAAAGTTGAAAAAAAAAAAAAAAAAAAAAAATTGTCGGTTGCCTTATTGTGCCTAAAAGGTCGCATGTAAATCGCAGGAGAGATAATGCTAATGTAGCATAAAAATTGAGAGTCGTTGAGGGTTACTATTGTGCCTAGCCTAAGAAGCTCTACTTCTTTTAACTATACCAAAATTAATAAGAATAGATCTATAACAAAACTGTTACAAACTTTCTTTCTTTCGATCAAAGAACAACACAAGAACCATGAAATATACCTACCCGAGACCTCTATAAAAGATCTGTGTTTTTTCTTTATAATAAACGATAAAGGAGTAGCTTTGTATTTGTGATTTGGGTTTCATAAGCAAAAAGATTTTAAGTTTCATAGGGTAGGTTTATAATGATGGGCTGGTGTGTTTAGTTTAAGTGAACTTGGGCTTTATGTTTTGCTATCCAAATGCAGGTAGTTTGGTTTCTTTTGCTTGGGCTTTAATGAAAGAACTAAAATGAATCTGTTACAGGCTGGGTTTCTGTTAGGGTGTCTAAATCTTAAAAACTACGTAGTATAAGTTTTGTTTCGGTTTATTAATGATCGTTTTCAGATTAAGTAGGGCGGCTCGGTTTTTCAATTTCACATATTATTTGAACACCCCTATCTATAAAGCTTAATTTTATATAAATCATGTAGTCATTATGAACAATGAGAAAAACATTGCTTACTAAAGTTTTCGTTAGAAAAAACATATAAATGAAAAATATTTGTTTGCCACAAAATATAATAAGAGGGTACCCGCCACTACATTGCTTAGGTACCCTGCTAGTATTTAGTAAGTGTGTAAGCGGAGGTTTTTAAGACTTTAACGTTTAGAAAGTCCAAAATGCTATATTATTAGTATAGAAGTATAGATTGTTATACATGTATAGATTTATGTATATGTGTGGGTATATTTCAGGGTGAGGCGGGGATGTTGTGCCACTCTCTCGCCAAACCCAATAACAATTCCCCTTAATGCCCCAAAACTCGCCCCGTAACCTAGTAAACATAGTCCGCCCCGCCTTAGAAAGTTTGGGTTTCGGATTTCCTTGTAGGGGGTACTAGGGTTCATGTTTTTTTCCATCCCTGCAATAACAAGTTTTAAAAGCTGATACAGTAAGCAGCTAATTACTATACATTGCTGATAATTATCACACAACACAGGCCTAGTCACTTTGCTGGAGTACAAATTTCATAGATGTTAAGTATATCACACATCTCCCTATACTTTTTTTATTAAAACTTTACATCTTCAAATAATACAACAACGCCACATGACTAGTATAGGGTGGATTCTTTTACAAGATCTGGTTGTGCAGCAGGATACATCATAACGAACATAACACCTTTTTCATTTACCTACTAATCATATCTTTGATCAAAGTAATATAATAGTTTCATGGCAGTTGGTTGATACGAGGATTCACTGATATCTTCCTGTTTTCAACTTGATTTGGAGCCCAACTGTAACCTGTCATACATTTTTAATAAAATTTTCACATGTCGAAATGGCGAATGTATAAGCAATCTAAGTAAATTCAGAGCTTACCCCAGTTTCATGGTTTCTGCGGGAAAGATGCTCTTTGGTGTTTCTGGCTGCCTTAGCTGGAGACTTATGGGTGCATGCAACTCGACATCACTACCCTGCATGTGGGTAGTAGGAGTTCTGGCGTAAAGCTGAGGAAAAGATTATCAATGTTCAGTGACGATAACAGATCAATTACTTAGACTTTGAAAGCTTGTCTAGATAATGTATACCTTCTTCTGCAGCTCTACATTTTCTTGAGCCAGGAGATTTATTTGCTTATGCAATTCTTTATTTTCTTGACTAACAAGACTCCCCTGCAAAGATATCAATCAGAACATGTTTCATGCGTAATCTAAGGTAACTACCTTTGTTGCTTACCTTGCGGTGTAGTTCTTGTTTTTCATCAGTTATTACCTGTTCCTGCAGAATGAAATAAGTGTGCTTAGAATCACCAGCACAACAGTATATGATGTTAGTTTTTTTGGGTCTTTAACCTTGTAGTTACGAGCAACATTTTAGTGTGCTGTCCACGTCTAAAACAACCATTTATATGTATAAGCGATTATAGAAGATTTTACATTTCCATTTTGTAACACGCTGTGCCACCTATCAAACCTATTATATGTTCATCTCATAACAATAAAATTATTTGTTGTTGGTGACAATAATATGTGAAATGGTGGAATGACAATCCAACCTTCTTTATCCTGACACCTTTTAGACTCATTTCTAATTTGGCTTCCAGCTTGTGCAGATCATTGACATTCATACCAGTAAGTTCTTCTCCCAGCAGCTGCCTGCAAGAATTATGTCACTCGTGAAGAAGATATATCTATTATAATCAAAGGCCCCTTCCCATTAACTCTTAATTATTGATAAGATATTATATAACATAAATAAATAAGACAAAATAAGAAAATTAGAAGCTGAATTCAGATAAACCACACAGATCCTGATTGTCCCTTAAACAGTTAAGTTTCTGCAACCTTTTATCATTCATAACCCACGAACATGATCCACATGTGCCCATATGTTTTAAATCTCTGAAGTCTCTTATTAAGTATAAGGTTCTCTTTTGGGATCTTCCGGTTTCAGTGCTAATTAGAGTTGCCTTAATAGTATCCTAACTATTCTAAACGGTAGATTGTCACTCCTTCAGTTATATCATGATTTAGATTTTCCTTTTTAGTATACTGTTTTGTTCTGCTTTGGGGTGGCCATCTTGGGGTCGGAAAGAGTCACACAGATACCTCACTAAGTAAAATCTTGGGGGTGGCCAAGGAAAGGGTTGGAAATGGTCACGGGGATACTCCAGTTAGGCCGTGTACATCTAAGTCAAAGAATCGCCCTCCCAGGAAAACCTGAACAAGGGAAACCTCATCCTTTACCCATATATATCAGTACACATTAAGTATAGTGAAGCTTTTCATACCCAATTTTTATAATCTCTAGTTAACATAACTTGTTCTAGATGCTGGAGATGATTACTGACTGCGGAATTTCTTATAAACAAAGGTTGAATATTTTCGATTAGTATTTATCATACATGGCATTGTACAAGAAAGTATAAATAACATGCATAAATAAAAACAGATAAAATCAGTAGTATAAACCCCTAGAAATTTTACAACTCTGACTCTGAATGGCTCTGCACTTCTGTTGTTCATGCATATATTGTTGTTGCCTTCTCAACCTATCTCCCGTCGTATTATATTCTGGTATATCTGATGTGTTTTAACATCATTCTGCCAGTGTACTGAATTAATTTGAGATAAGGTCTTTAAGTTGAAGACATGTCTGGTTTTATGCTATGTTGTATATAGATTTTTCAGTAAGTACTTATTGTATTTATTGCTAAAAACATGGTGGAAAAAACATTATTGATGTGACTAGTGTATGATGCTGACTAACTGATTTAGTCAAATAACAATGGTATAGATAGTGAATGTAGTTGAATAATCAGATTCTTGAGGGGATTGTTTGATGTTTCTGATGCTTCAATTGTTGAGCACTACCATTCGATTCATTTTTCTTGACCAGCATTCTTGCAGTGAAACCCGCTGATCATAGACCACCTTTTGATTTCTTTCTATGTCCGAGGTTGTGAATCTGCCTGGTCCTAAGGATTTTGATATGAAATTATTTTTCAGTGGTCTTATTTCTTTTACTCCTGCGCACTGCTGATCTTCTTGATACGATTTATTGTTTTGTCTGGTTAGAGCTGTCATGTATGATCACGTTGACTGGACTGTTTCATGAGAGGAGGAATTAGTTCTTTGTGGTTCTGGTAGGAGACTTGTCAACAAACCGGAAAGAAATAGTTCATATTGCATTAGTAACAGGACACAAACTACTTGATACCGTGGTTTGAAGTTGAAGCAAATGAGATCAACTTCATCTTATAAGCAGGACACATACAGACATACTAAGCTTAGTCTACTTGACTCATAAAAAGGGGTTTGCTTCTTATGCGAATGCTAATGTTTTGGGTAATCATATACTTGTTTCTGTATGAACTTCATGGTAGATGATATTCTATACGAATGTTGCAGACATAGGTAATTGTATTAGTCTTTTGGGTAGGTGCAGTGTGTGTTGATAATTATTCTAGACCAACGTTGATCTATTTGCAATAAATTTTTGCTGAAATATTCTAAATCTTCATTTTATATTACATTAAAATCAATTTTTCACTTCCAAAGAACACTTTCTAGCTTTGTGGAGGCCATTAATTTATGATCTTGGCTATAGGATCTTACAGTAGTTTTCATATGCTCCCATACTAATATCTTAGTGTTGTTTAACACAAAAGATACATTTCTTAGTGGCCCTGTACCTTACCGTATCTAATAAGTCAACTCTTTTCTATGCTGATTTAAAATAATTTAGTTACATTTGTTATATTAATGTTTCTTTACTCATTTTACCAAACTTGACGCTAGGCGAATCAGTGTATCTTTATTATAAATTCGAGGTCTTAAAAGGTTATAGTCCCACCATCTGGAAACTTATGTGTATGTTGATGAACTTTTCTTGTTTTTAGCCTCGCTTCTATCCTATAAACTAGTAGATTTTGATTTCAAAACTAATGAGGTCATAACTGTACCACTTCACAGCTCCTTTTCACCATTGGAATGTTATGGGTTTACCTAGTACTTACGTTTCCTCTTCTGGCATACTCTAGCAGAAAGATTTACACTTATGCAACCCATAAAGCTACCATACCTGTTCCTGATTTTAGAGGGGGGACTCAAGACTCCTTCTGATGTTTCAATTCAAGATTGATGCATATATTGCCAACGAACAAAAAAACAAAATCGTGTTTGCAAACTTGTGGTAGACATGCAAACTAGTAAGGGTTATTCTCTAGCCGTCATAATGCTTAACTCAACCTTACTTATGTAGACAATACGCATGAGAAGATGACGATGGCTTTTTCAGAAAATGACCCTGTAGAATGCCTTGTTTCTGAGAATCATTGTGTATGGCTTAGCCTTATTGTTTTCTTGATTACATGATGTGCCTCTTCATTAGGTGGTGTGTATGGCTTAGCCTTATTGTTTTGTGGTTTGACAGGAGGATTTGAGGGTTTTCATCAAAAAGCTTGTTGGGTTTGGGTTTCTTTCTTCTCTTTTGGAGATATCTGAACTGCGCGTCACTGCCCAGTATTTTTTTAGGAAGAATAAATGACACACAAATTATGCTGGTTTACAAGGATAGTAGTGTAATTATCAGGGTTACTTAGAGGGGTTAATTGTAACATAATCGATGTTAAAGTAGATTCAGAAATGAGATTCGGGCAAAGTACTTGTTACTTACTGGGAAGTCTATATCTTAAATGGGATTCGTTTAAAGTCAGTTGAAGTATGCCCTTTATATCTTGGTTTGGTTTCCATAAAAGTTGGATAGTAGACCCTCCAATGATCTTAATGTAAAGGATAGTTCAGACGATGCTGAACTCCTTGATGATCTAAAAAGGTAGCAGAGTGAACTAAGATAGATTGGTCCCTTTTCTCTTAAGAAAAGACAATACTTGATCATGGATGTCTTTGTTGTGTGTTCAGGTTCAGGTGTCTCCTTGGAGTATTCAAGAGTGTTCCTTGCAGAGGTATCCATATGCAATGAAGGAAACTGGATTACAAGTTATCTCGGTGATATCATGGAAGTTGTGCTAGCCAATATTGATGAAGTCCCTTAATGGTGCGCTTGGATTGATCTTTTATGCTGAAGTTGGGAATGCATAATCTATATGTTCCATTTGTGTAGTGTTACCGCATTTGTGTATGTCACTTAATCTATATATCCATATACTTATTTATGTATGTATTCAGATATGTCATACATTACTTTTACAAGTTGAGTATTATGGAATTCTCATTATTTGCCACAATGGTCAAGGGTTTCTCGATATATATATATATATATATATATATATATATATATATATATATATATATATATATATATATATATATATATATATATATATATATATATATATTTGAGGTGAGCATCAGCAGCCTATAAAGTTCCAAAAAAAAAAAAGCTGTAGGGGTGGCAATTTCTGACTCGACACGTAACCTGACTTGAAACCGTCACGAAAATTAATAGGTTCGGGTTGAGCAAAATAGATTTCGGGTCAGGTTTGGGTCGACATATCTAACCCGTTTATTAAACATGTCAGGTTCGTGTTGGGTATAAAATAAACGGGTCGACCCGCCAACCCGTTTAAGATTTTTTTTTAAATTAAAAATTATTTATATTTAATTATACGGGTTAAATGTGTTAAAGGGATCGACTTGCTAACCGTTTAACTCGTGTAATGTTTTAACTTTTGTATATAAAACATGTTAAATGGGTCAAACCGAAACCCGTTAACCTATTTAACCCGTCAGCCCAAGTATATATACGGGTTAAATGGGTTAGGTTCGGGTTACGTGTAAACAGGTTAGGGTTGACGTAGTTGACCCGATGATTTAAATGGGTCAGGTTTGGGTTGGGGTTTTCTGACCCCCGCCAACCTGACAACCCGAACCCGCCAACCCGAACCCGACCCGAATTGCCACCCCTACTGTAGAGTGGCAATTTTTGTTTGATATATGTGAGAGCTTCTTTTGACAAATCATCACAATCTTTCTTTCGAGCTCTCAGTGTGAGCCCACCTTATTTATTTTATAGATATATCGCTGCCTTACTTCAATTTAGGAAATAAAAACTCAAGTCCTTTGGTCTAGTGGTAGTACATTAGTGTGGTCCCCACAAAGAGGTTGTGGGCTCAAGTCTCGTTTAGGGGCCGGGCCAGCAAGTTATGCCCCCCCCCCCCCCCCCCCCCCCCCCCCCCCCCCCCGTATCCGCCTCTGGACTCTTGTTGGAGGCATTTGTGAGATATATAATGTGAGATAGGTGGTATAGGTTTGATAAATGATGGCGTTCTAAAAAACAGTTTAGGAAATAAAAAGAAAGATTAGGGACTTTACCTGTGGCACTGTTGTAAATATTGAAGCTGCTGCCTCAACTGAACTGCTTCTCCTTGCCAAAACTAGTGGTGAAATACAAAATATTTTAACATAAGTTATATGAACTATCATTGCTATACATAGACCAGTAATACATAGCAATGGAATATATCTCATAGTTTATGAATGCATGTGATATGAAGGTTCTTTTGTGTTTGTCTACATACAAACTAAACAGGTAAAATGTGGTCGTCTTGGATATGAATGTTTATGATTGGCTTAAAAATCCATTCATTCCATGTTGCAGTGCAGATTAAATGGATTTTAATGATTACAAATTGATAATCATGATTAATTGCATGCTATCTTAATTAAGCTAACGAGGCTAGTAACATGGCATGTATACCTTCTGTATGGAGTTGGAAAAATGAATAAATTTGATCTCTTCCTTGGTACATAAAAAACTACACTATTTATATGTTCAATAGTGGTTACTTGATATTATTTTAGAAGTATAGGATAAATTTGGTTGAATTTTAGCTGAGAGTAACAATTTTAGCTGGTTATAACTTTGTACTATATTTATCACTGCATTGGTTTACAAAAGACATTTTTCAAGTACTTATCTGTACATTTTGCAGTGAGATGGGATTATAAGTTTTCTGAATGAGTTTGATATTTGGTTACGACATCCTTAAGATCTATTATCATATTTGGGGTTCTCAAACTATGGAAGAATCTCAGATAACAGAGATTGAAAAATTGCTCTTTGTAGGTGATGTGTTCTAGTCACGTATGTTGATAATATCATGAACTTAGAGATGATATGTGGGATAAATATCCTTAACTTCTTCAGTTGTAACCAAATTGAGACAAAGGAATCTTTCGAATTAAGTACTTTTTTGGGGTATGGAGGGAACTAGGTCTCACAATAGCATTCTTTGGTCCAGGAAGATATCTATATTTTTTCATGCAAAGCTATCATATTGGCTAAAGTTGACATGCTACCGCAAGTCAAGCTTGAATGGTGAGTCATCTTGGGAGATACTAGGCACCGGTAGATAAATTGGACCACAAGTGGTGGGAATTATATAACACCTTTATGAGTGGTGAGCTCTTTACTGTTTTCATCTCACGCTGGTTTTTGGCATAATGCTACATGTCTTGGCCTCAAAGTACTCTAGCAAATTTGTTCTGTATATACCTGATGGTGCTCTTGGATTACAGTTTAATTGAATTCAATGCTTTCTGAATACCCAAATGCAGTTGGTGTTCTATAATGTTTGGGGGTAATCGTATGTCCTGGTCATTACTCGTTGGATGGTCAAATCAAAGTTCTTAGCTGCATAATAGAACACTCATTTTTTTTTGAACAGCACATCAATTAAAAACTAGCAAGGCGCTAGGAAGGAATTACAATAAGTTCATACAAGAGGATATAGGATCAACAGTCCAATCTATCCAATTAGGTACAAGATTCCTACTTCTATGACAAATCCAAGAATGCGAATAAACCATGATTTCATCCATGAGAGTGTCCTTCCTTGGTGGTTTTAAATCAAAGCAAACTCGATTCCTATATCTCCAAAGAACCCAAAAAGCTGTTTGCAAAACCACATCAAAGCACAACTTTGACGTCACGATGCTCTTTTAATGTGGGTGAGTTTTCCAACAATCATGCTTGCATTAACAGTTCTAGTTGTGAACCACTTCTGTGAAGTGTTTTCTCTGTGTTGGCATTTAACCACCTTTGAATTTAACTTCTGTAATTGTGCATCACCGCCGAGTATCCAACAAATAGTATTCTTTAATGTCCTCTTGTAAGGCATAATACCCTTCAAAACGGACCACCAAACACATGGACTAATCTATTCCCTTATTGCATTCACTTGATTACGTGAGCTATGTAAGTTCAAGTCTCGTTGAAGACATGTGAGATAAAATTTGTGAGAGAGGTGGTGTAGGTTGTAAAAATTTGCCGTACAAAAAAAAAAAAAAAAAATTTGTGAGAGAGGTGGTGTAGGTTGTAAAAACAGTTGAATGTGAGACATATTATCTTTGTTACAGAAAGATCAAGAGTAGGAATTTGGCTTAATCTATTTCGATTAGTCATGTTCATCTTAATATGTTGCCGTGCAGGGTTTTTTGTTGGAAGGTTCATTTTAATTGATGAGTAGGGCCAGAGGTGTTAAGAAGAAAAGACTTCGACGGTGTAGGCATAAGCCATACTAAAACGTATATTTTGAAATGCATTGTGTTCAGTAAATTTGCACTCAGCTCTTTCCATCCTCTGTCTCTTCCAAAAATAGACTAAGCAAAAAAGAAATGTATCACTAGCTAGGCACTAGTGAATGTGACCCTCAATGCAGGCTCTCTCTTTGCATCTGACTATGCATTTAACTTGATGTTATATCTCTTTTAATTCATCTAATCAAGCAAGTTACCTTTTAATACTTGCATCAGGAGAATACAGTTGCATTAGCGGTACTTGCTTGATATTTTTCTCTCCTTTTTTCTGTGGATCCTACTATCTGCTCTTTGCATCAATTATCTTGAAATTAGCATGTATTCAAACCCATGAGAGCTTATAACCCCAACCTCCACTTTAAGCAAAATTTCTAGCCTCAACACGTCCGCTCTTTTTCTTACAGAACAGTTTCAATAAGTTTCTAACTTAAATTTTCCAGAATAAATGTGGTCTATCTGAGTCTTCCCTGAATCTTACGTTAACGTGGAATATTCTTCAGTATGCACATGGTGTAAACTATTTTTCATGCTTCGTAGATACATGCATATGCAAGTACCCTATTATGATCGCCATGATGCGAAAAACAGCTCTATTTATTATTGCAGGTTAATCTTACCATTTCGGTGTAGCTCTACCAGTACCCATATAAACTGGCACCAAGGTTTCCTCTTCTGATCTCCTATTTCTGTATTTCCTACAGGTAAAACGAACTATTTTTTAATGGGATAGTTTTGAGCTTGACAGGTGAACATTCCTCTTGATATCATCTGTTCTTGTTCAATTTCTGCAAATGTAAACATAGAGGTATTAGCTAAACCTTAACTGTTGCAAACTGACTGTATGTTAGAAAACAGTTTTCAGCTTCTATTCTTACTTTTCACAAGCTCATCCCTCCATAATATTACCAGAACAAGATTAGTTATAGTTTCTGGCAATAGAAAGGGGATATTTTCAGTATCAATACTGTGTTGATTTGAAAATCATATTCTGGTTTACCATAGGAACTTTGGTGAAAAGCTATGATTTAACAACTGCTTCGATTTAGCTTACTTTGATTCCTTATTGGTTATTTCAAGATTTGAAGCCAGTTCTTACTGATGACCATTCATTGATTTGACTTTGGCCATTCGCTATTTCCTTCTTGATAGCATCCACCATCTTCCATCTTTCTTTTCCTTTTGGTCTTATAAATCCCTGTATTATTCATCAACTTTGGTAATCTGCATTCCAGGCAGTTATTTTATGCAAAACTTGGTGTGCAGTTGTTAGACTGTACTACTTAGTTTCCCTTTAGCTGGTATTTCTTATACGATCCTACCACTTAAATGGTGTATATTGCCACTTAATCCAATTGGATGTATAGCTTACAAGTAGACCTTCCATCTGCAATACTGACAACACCGTTGATCCACACATACTCCAAAAATGGTCAAGTGATACAAAATAGGCGCTAGATATGATAACTAGATTCCCTATGCGGCTATGCCCTACAAATAAATTGCATCATGCAACCCACATATCTTGTGTTATCTCTAAAACACTTCACGAAGCATCAATCTCTTACTTGAAAGCATTAGATATGATCATGTAGATTTTAGTAGAGTAGAATGTAGTTTCAGCTGGCAATTTAGTTCTTTGCAAAAATCAAAGGTTTTATCCTGTTTTCTCAACTTCAATATGCTGTTGAATTTGAGAATACTAAAGTTCACTACAACAGATGGCTTAGTACCTTGAGAACTTGAATCCTATATACTTTGGCTAGATTTGCAGGCTTACAATAGGCATTGGTAAGGTAATTGTGTAGTCTGCAATATAGTTCTTTGTATTTTAGGAGGATAGTGTATCAAAATGTATGTTTCCTGTGTGTGAATGGTCAGTGAACTTGGTGGGCAATATATGATGCTAGAAATAGAGAGATATGAAAGATGAATCTTCTTGGTTCTAGCAATATTGTGAATGGAGGTTAGGGTGGTTTTCACATTGAAGAAATCTATCTGTTGGATGAGGCCTGGTTTCTTATAAATTGTACTCCATCTGTCTCGAAATTATTGTCCACATTTCCATTTTGAGATGTCTCAAAATAATTGTCCACTTTCCATTTTAAGTAAGAAAAAGAGAATTTAGTGGGGGAATATTTCATTTGAGTGGTTGAGATTTATAGTGGCCCCACTTTTATTAAACTTGGTGATTCTTGTCTCCTGACAATAATTTTGAGACGGAGGGAGTAGTTTACTAGTGAGGTGGCTGGTGCTAGTAAAGTATGGTTTATATAGAAGTCCTGCAAATGTAGTCTCTCAGAAGTGTTTTCTTTTTTGGTGCGGTCAGGATGGCTATGTCTTACATGATGATGCCTTCCATTGGTGTTCTTATAGTCCTTTAAGTTGTGGAGTTTTGGAAGGCTATCCATTTGTGAAGGAAATGTAATCATGAAGGCATGGTTGGTGAATATAAGTGGTGAATATAGCCTGTTTGGGTTAGACAGTGTATGTTTAGTATGCAGTTTTTGATGTTTGCTGTTAGTCAAAACTGCTTGCAGTTGGTATGTTTGTTAGAAGCATTGGGCATGTCCAATTGTTTTTCCTTATTTGTTGTTAATGGTTTGGTATTAATATATATATTCACCCTTTTTCACCAAAAAAATTGTAGGCTCTTCCTATGACTAGTAAACTTCTGTTCTTGGGCAAGCTGATGAAAAGAGTAGCTTAATTAGTGGAATTCTACTCTAGAGAGTAAGTTTAATTCGCAGCAGATATTCTGTTCTTCAGATGGAAATTTTTGAAACGTATTTGCCTAATAGAAAAAGATGAGGGCTCTGTTCCTATAAATTTTGCTCACTGCAAATCTTAGTATTCTCGCTTTACATGCACCAGTAGAGTTATAATGATAAAAAAAGAAAAAAGAAAAAAATTAAACCTGCATATGCTAGGAAGTAAATACTACTTGCTGTATAGGTAAACTGTATACTTATAGAAAACGAGACACACATTTATAAATTAGAGTGATTGTTTTCATAAGCAGTATAACGAGTTCCAATAGGAATGGCTGAAATGACCCGTCTTTTCATGTGTTCATCCTATAGGCTGATCTATGTGTTAAGACAGGTTTACTTTCTATGCTTAACTAGCTCTGAAACATGTGCAGTCTGGAATTATTGGTAACAGATATCAACTTAATGCATGCCTACAATGTTTTTAGGTAATAATGGGATTAGTCTTTATGCTATGTTATGTCAATGAATATGTCATGTGGAACCAAAAGAAACTATACCAAGGTTTTTCAAAACACTGACTAAAACTATATTTAATGTGCTGATTTCAGGAAACTGGTGAAAAGCTATTAAAACAATACCTTGGCTTCTGAAGTAGGATTCAACAGTCGATGATGTTCCTCCATTGCTTTGTTATAACGATCTATAACAGTTTTCATGCTGTAGAGGAACAAATTAGAAAATTACTAGGGGAAATGTGCGCAGGAATGTGTGATGTAAAGCAACACACTGTACGTTACATGCATGTCAAAACGAATTGAAAGAACAAATTAGCTAAGATATGAGCAACGGTTGATCACATTCATACTAACATCCAGCAACACAACAAAAAGCAGTGTTGTAACTGTAAAAATTATTCTTAAACGCATGTTCAATGAAGACTGCCAACTTAAGGTATGTGTACTATAAAGATATGTAAACTCAATGTACAGAGACAATGAATAAAAGAAACAAGGCTTGCAGAATTTGTCTTACTAATGTATTATTAAGATGTGCAAGTTTTGCTGTTAAAATAACTTTTTGCTCCACTGCTATCACTTCCCCACCACAAACATCTAGTATACAAGGCAACGAGGGTTTTGGGAAAATAGGTCATGGGTCTAATCCCAATTCCGGACTAAAGGTCGCTGGAACATGTATTCATTGGGCCAACTTGGGGGAGGGTCATGGTCAGGGTTTTCTCGTCAATCTAAACCTTGACAAAAGGGGCGCAGTGGTCAGGTTTCCCGGAAGATCTAACTGTTTGAGGAAAAAAATAGTATATTATGATCTATTTTATCCTTCAGTTACAATCATGAAACTCTCCCTACTTTGTTAATCGATGATGACAGGGTCTTATAGTTCATCATAACGCCATTTGGTTAATCTTCCCTTGCTGCATCCAAAGTTGGGGTATTTATTTTTCTCTTGGTTATGAAGAAACCTCACTTGATCCCCCTTGGTGTCCTTTCGCGGACTCCACAAAGGTACGAGATATAAATTTAGGTAAACATAGTCCACCATGATTTTCTTTTAAAATACACAGATAAACATAAAATAATTAGATATTTCAGTTAGGGTGCATTTAGTTAGTGAAAAACTATCCTATTTTTCTAAGAAATTTTCATATGAAATGCAAAATTTGAAAATCCATTTAGTTTTTGCACTTTTTTCGAACAATTTAAAAAAAAAAAAAAAAAAAATCTCATTTTCTAAATTATATCTAGAAAATTGAAAAGCATATTCTACAATTTTCACACCCCTTTTCTTTTTTTCATTCTCATTACTTTCTCAATACAAAGAGATGGATCTAAAAAAGAAAAACATACATCATTCTAACCTTAATCTCTCGTGACATCCTCTACCTCCCACCTCGCCGCCATCGTCACAATCCGAGGTAATCTTTTCAAAAAGGAAAAGTATAACTCCGTCTAAAATTATTTTTAAAATTCTCACATCTTCTCTAGAGAAGAAAAACCATTCTCTTCTTAAAGAATTTAGAAATGAAAAAACATAAAAATTTTCACCAAATAAATGGCAACATAACTTTTAAGAAATTATTTCTCAATAAATTTAGAAACAGGTTATTGGGTTAGATACGGGTTAAAAGTGGCAATCCGAACCTATTAGATTAAATCATTAATCTGTAAAATGGGCTCTAGGGTTTAGTCATATATAGCTTATCCTATAATAATATCATATTTATATATGTGCGATGTATCATTTTGTTATGATATACAAGAAAAATACCTTGCTTGTTATTTTAGCTTGTACCAACAAAAACACGTAATAATTTAGCGACCATGAACCACTTCGAGACATATCATGGCAATGACACACTTGAAAGGACTTTTTATCCATTACATTGATTCCTTAAATATTTATATCTTCTTTCTGTTAAAATACGGAGTATTATGTAACAACAACAATTTTTTTTTTTTTTTTTATTTATTTTTTTAATTTCACCTTACTTTTTGTTATGAGAGATGAGTTAACACTCACTACCTTGATAAACTTGTCTTACTTTTCTTCCTCCCCATTTTAGTGTACCTTATCAACTTCATGTTATACCATACCTCGTGAAACAAATTCCCGTTTTAGCAAACCGTCTCCGATTATTTCTTTCTTCGAGTCTTCGAGTCTTCAGGTCTTCATATGTAAATTTTTCTTTCATCTTCGTCCCAATAATCATTACAAAATGGAATTTAGATCCAACTTTTGTGTCTTTCTTAGCTACAATCCACTTCATCATGGCTATAGATGTCGTAACTTATCTATCGAGTACCTCTACATTGATCTTCATGTTCGCTTCAATAAAGCAAACTTTCCCTTTTTCCATTCGTGATTCACCCACTTCATCCACACCAACACCATGTACCCATAGTTCCTAGATGTGATTGTTTGATTCCTAGACACACCAATCAATGTATCATCCCAAACATTACTTGATCCTACAAGTCCTACTCAATCCTTATCTTTTTATGAATCTTTGAAGTCTTCATCAACACTTTATATCACCATCATCAAACACCTCACCACAATAATAACCACCACCACCACTGTAGCCGCCTATTCGTCAACGTCCACCTAATCCCCATCCCAAACCAAAGAAGTGGGAACCTTCTTATAGGATTATGTAGATGATATAATGAAAGTTAAATATTGCCATTAATATATGATCCACTGGGGTTACACACAATAGCTCAAGATTGTAGCTTTATATATTTATTGTAAATATATAAATGATCTAATTAATATGAAAGAGTATTGGGCTTAATTAGTTGGACTTAATTAAGTAAGGAAGGGATTAAACCAACATATGGGCCAAAGCCCAAAAGGGGCGTGAACCCCTTGTGGGATTCACATGGACGGCCGACTACCTAAGGGTGAACGGAGCCGGGCTTGGTTGCTTGACTTGTTTAAAAAGAAAGCGATATTATGAGATAATATCAAATCTTTTTAAACTAGTTAATTGTATTTTACTTATTATTGGTAATTATTTTATTATTTGATTTTTTGGTAACTTTCCAATAAGCCTTATAAATAAAAGAGTTAATTACCAATGGGCTTGTGGTCCACTGGACATGTCTTATTCAGTTAAGCGTGCCTAGTGGAGAGTAGTACCGGTTTGGGTGACCAAACCGGGAAGTCCTCCCTTGTGGACCACTGCCTGTCGGTACGATTTCAAAGTCCTTCAATGAAGGTTTCAACCCACAAGGGTTCGAATCTGGAGAAGGTAGGGTTTACTTCAATTAAGTGTCGTGCTTTCGGGCGGCTTAAGTTGAAGGTTTTCCCCCCATCGGGTTTCAAATTGGACATGGATTTCCCTTAAAAGAAAGTAACCGTTCAAAAAAAATAAAAGAGTTAATTATTCATTCAGTGTGCAATTCAGAAACCCTGCTCCTCCCCTCTCTATTTATACGACCAACCACACACGCACACAAACACGTTTTGTTCGTGTGTTCCTGATTTAATCGTTAGTGTTGCTGCTTGGATCAGCCTCTAGCACGCTGTTGCAATCGTTCGAGGGGTGGCGTGCTAACCTATGATGAGCCTTTCTTTAGGTTGTTGCATCCGTGTTGATCTCCCACTACAAACAAACACGTACGCAATCATTGTGTTTTATTTTGATTAGTTATAAAATGTATCTGGATCGTTAGCTCGTGGAAAATCGTTGTAGGGATTGTATTGTCTTCCACTACATGTTTCTTATAGTTATGAATTTTTTAAAACGACCTTACTTTTCCATCAGTAGAATCAGAGCCACTTATACGGGTTTATAACTATTTGTGATTGATTTTAAACATATATTTTATGGTTATCGTGTCAGAAATCTTGTTGGATTTGGTATGTACTTTGATAACACAAACGCATTTGACTAGATGATGCATAAATAAGTGTTGTAAAATTTATCACTTTTTATTATTTATTCTGATCCGTATTTTTTTAATTGATCCGGCGACAGATCTGTCAAATTCGCATATACGAGATCTAGATAATAGACAAAAATTAAATATTGTATTTAATTGTTCTAATTGGCTTGTTTAAATTAATAGTTTTAATTTTCTGCATCTAATCATGATCAATCTCATGAAAAGTTTTACACCCTGGTTAAGCTCGTTATGCCCATAGTGTGTTTGTCGTGAATTAATTATTTGATAATTAGTTTCACGCCCTGGTTAAGGAGTCTGGGTTTTTCGGCTTCGATGCCAAGTTGTAATAGTATTCAGTTTCTGTTTATGAATTTTTTTCAATTATAAATAATAGAATAGGATTGTACTTTTCAATTTTTATTAATGTAACAAGACAGAGCTAAAGACTAGATGCACAGAGCTTGGATGTGTGGCTTATGCGTTGCTTAACTGAGATAATAGGATATTGAGTCAAGTGGGAGCAGTGGAGAAACTCTTGATGACCATTGTATAGGTGTTGGCTCGTAGATACAGTTATAGAATTTTGGGTTAGGGTATACATAATTGTGTTTGCATGAATTTGTTTACTTTATTGCATGATTTGATTGTGCATGGTTGTACACTTGTTTCGGTTTAAGGATTAAAAAGGGTTTCTAAAATGTTAAACGCCAAAATTGATTTTAAAGAGTGTAAAGCAGTTACAACTCTATTTGACAAGATTTCATCATAAGTGATATGCATTACTTATGAAACGTTTTTTATAAGTTACCTATAGAATTTCAGGCACGGCCTCTCAGAAACCTGTGAGATACAGTTATTAAATTGATACCAAATGGCATGATCTTGGAGATTATAATGAACCTGAATACTACCATCAAGCTATAACAAATTCTGAATTAGAGAAATCGACTGAGGCAATGAAAGTAGTGATGTAATCCATGAAAGATAACGAAGTTTGGGACTTGGTTAATCTTCCACCTGGCAGGAAAATAGCTGGCTGCAAGTGAGTCTTCAAGAAGAAGACAGATATGGATGGTAATGTAAACACATTCAAAGCTAGACTAATAGGTCAAGGTTTCTACACAAACTCAAAGAATTGATTATACTGAAACTTTATCACCAGTAGTTAACACTCTAGTTATAAGTAGGGGTGTCAATAGGGTCGGGTTGACCCGACCCGAACCTGATAGGGCTTATTGGGTCCGGTCAAAAAATCTTATCGGGTTGTCTTGACCCAAACCCGATAACCCGATAGTGTTATCGGGTTGGGTTATGGTTAAATAGATAATGCTATCAGGTTATCGGGTCAACCCGATAAGACCCGACAATCACTTTTTGATTTTTTAGTTATTACTTTTTAATACAAGTAGGATGCATGTTCTTTTTTATTACTATAGACATTGACCAGTGTTGTTATATGGAAACTCATATGTACAAGTTTCGAGTTAAAACAATATGATTCATAAGCTTGAATAACTAGAAACGACTGATTCATAATCTTGGCAATATTTCTTATACTGTGTTTCCAATTACAATTTGTTTACTTGACAATATCTCATATACGACGTTACATGAATTCATGATTGGTAAATAAGCAGGCATTTGGATATGAATCTTTAAAATGATTTGCACAATTTATAACTTCGACAACAAAAACATATAAATGGCAATCAGTAAATAAAGACGTAGATAATTAGCTGGTTTTACATTTAGCAAACTGCAGAAAAAACACGCCTTCAGCTGACATTGCATAAAAAATTTTGAATCAGATACATCTAGTCCACTCTTCTGTATAGTTTTGAATCAGATATATGGTGTTTCATGATCCAGCATCTTTCAGAATACCAAAATATATTGTTTACTTAATCAATAAGTTATTACTGCAAGTATAAAACTGTTTACTTAATCAATAACTTCATATATTAATACATTCAATACAACAACATTTAAGTACACTGTTATAACCCACAAATTGGTGTTTTCAACCCGACTCGACAATACCCGAACCCGATAACCTGATTTCTTATCGGGTTGGGTTGCAGGTGACTTTTTAAAAACTTAAAACCCGACTCAACCCGACCCGACAAACCTGAAAACCCCAATAATTCGACCCAATAACACCCCTAGTTATAAGGATATTATTTGCCATTGATGCATACTACGATTATGAGATACGTCAAATGAAAGTTAAGATTGCCTTTCTAGATGGTCGCTTATATAAAGATGTTTATATGGAGCAACATGAAGGTTTTAGAAGTCTAAAGCGTCCTAACAAAGTATGTAAATTTCAGAGATCCATTTATACTTTAAAGTACGCATCACATAGCTGGAATAAAAGGGTTGATGAGAAAATCAAAGAGTTTGGTTTTATTCAGAATACTAAAGAACCTTGTGTTTACAAGAGAACTAAAAAGGATAATGTAGTTTTCTTAATCCAGTATCTAGATGACAAACTTATGATGGGAAATGACATTCATATCCTTAATAGTGTAAAAACCTAGCTAAGGAAATGCTTTGCCATAAAGGATTTAGGAGAGGCTGCCTATATTATAGGAATCAAGATATATAAAAAATAGCTCTAAATAAATACTAGGACTTAGTTAAAGCACATTAATTGATAAGATCCTGAAGAGATTTAAAATGGGTAAATCTAAGAAAGGGATGATACCAATTATGGTTAAGAAGTATTTGAGCAAGGCTCAACGTCCAGTTTCTCCTAAAGAGATTAGAAGGATGGGAAGTGTTCATATGCTTCAACCATTGTTTCTATCATGTATGATATGATTTGCACAAGACCTGATGTGTCTTTTTCCTTGAGCATGACTAATAGATTTCAAAAGAATCCTGGAGAGCATCATTAGACTGCAGTTAAGAACATTATGAAGTACATAAGAAGAGCCAAGGATATGTTTTTAGTGTATGGAGGTTTGGAGGGAATGCTTGATGTAAAATGTTACACGGATGTTGGATTCCTGACTAATCGAGATGATACCAATCTCAATCAGGCTACCTTTCCGTTATGAATGGTGGGCGGTAGAGCGGAGGAGCTCAAAGAAAAACAGCATGGCAATGTCATCTACAAAAGCTGAGTACATCACTGCCTCAGAAGCTTTGCAAGTAGCTTGTTGGATGAAGAAATTCATAGAGGAGCTTGGTATTATACCAAGTAATGAAAACCCTATGAAAATGTATTGTGACAATTCAAGTGCAATCCTACTTGCGAATGATGTCATAGTACATAGAGGCAGTCGACATATACTTCGCATGAATTACTATGTTTGTTATTGGGATTTCTTGTTTCGCGAATCATGCTACTTTGGATGAACAATGATATTGATAAAAGTAATCTGAGTATGCACATCTGTGCAGGGACTCGATATGAGAACAGAGAGGGTGGGAACTTTTATCAAACACACGTTATTATTATTATTCCACACTTCTAAAACGTTTACAATACATGAGTATATATAGGAGATCAATCGGTATGAATGAACCGATGTGACTCTTCCTAAGAGATATCTTCTAAACGACATAACCTATCCTACTTTACAGGAATAACTATATTTACAGTTAATAACTATCTAATCTACACTATTGGTCCTTCGACATATGATTCTTGATTATTTCATGCCAACATTCACTCCCCTAATCAAGACATCATAGTCTTCATCTTTGCCATCTTCATCACTTTCTGCCTCAGGCTGTGGTAAGGTATCTGCAACATCTTTGCCATCTTCATCACCTTCTGCCTTTCCTTGCTTTGTTCTTCTTTCTACTTGCGCTTCTGCCAATTCATGCGATGTTTTTCTGGGTTTTCCTTGTTCTTCATAGGCGATAACTTTCTTGACTGCTTCTTATTGATCTCGCAAAACATTAAGAACAAGGAAAACCCAGAAAAACATCGCATGAATTGGCAGAAGCGCAAGTAGAAAGAAGAACAAAGCAAGGAAAGGCAGAAAGTGATGAAGATGGCAAAGATGTTGCAGATACCTTACCACAGCCTGAGGCAGAAAGTGATGAAGATGGCAAAGATGTTGCAGATACCTTACCACAGCCTGAGGCAGAAAGTCTTGAACCATGGGCTCTGATACCATATTGGATTTTCACAGGTTCCAGAAACTTTGATATTCCCAGGATCATGTTGCACAAGATTGACAAGAAAATGATTCTTTATATTAACAAAGTAACAGTAGGTTACATCGTAATTTTGACACTTACTAAAAATGTTTACATCTGAAGGACTATATATAGATATGAAGGGGTATGACCCAATGGTCATGATGGTTCGAATGGTCATGAACCAAACGACACAACCTTTCACCAAATTACAGGAATAACTACTTTAACTACCAACAGAAATAACTACTTTTCGGTTATAAACTTTCTACTTAACACCTTTGGTCCTTCATCTATCATTATCTTCATAATACAAGACTTGTACAATTATCAAGGTCCAACATTCTCCCCCCTAATTGTTTAAGTCTTGTTCTTCGAGTCTTCATGCTCTTCTCCGTGTCTTTTCTTTCCTTCTTCTTGTCTTCAAGATTTGTTGCTGCTGTTGCTTGTTCCATTCCATCGTTGTACCACAATACTTCCTTGTGTTTCTTCAATTTTACACCGTATCTTCAACAACTCTTCAATACCCGTCGGTATTTTCTTATGAACGAGTGATTGGCCCATCCTTTTCGTTATTTGTTGTTGTTCTTGTATTGCTAAACGTCTCCAAACAATCCTTGATTGTTTTGTCTCTCGGTATACCTTATCACATCCACAAGCAACGCCTTTTTTTTTACTTCCTGCCTCGTTGCCTTTTCAAATCCTATTCGACTTCAACCTTTAACAAAAACTTTCGAATTTGTCGCCTTGTTTCTGTTTTGTTTCGAACCAAAACAGAACACCACGATTCCTTCTTCATTCTCCTTGTCGAATTGTTGTTGTTGCCAACGAGTCTAAACAAAACGTTCCACGGCCTCCCTTGAATCTTCAACAAAAAAGTCACGGCCTCCTTGTGTTATTCTTGTTTGTGTTTATATTCGACACCAACAAACCAACACTTTCTTGTACCACGTTACACGTTTCCTTTCTCCTTGCGTGTTGTTCTTGATCTCGGTCTCTTTGAGATTCCTAAGAAACTTCCTACACACAATCCTTGTTACCACACCTTGGTAATCACATCGAACCAGAAATCAGTCCTTCACTTATGAATTCGTTCCAACAAAACAAGGCAGTCCTTCGCTTGTTTCTTCTTTCGCTGAACAAAACAGTCCTTCGTTTGCTCATCCTCTTGCTGTTGTTGTTCTTGTGTGTTGTTTTGATCACAAACCTTCTAACACACAACTTGGTACCACGCCTTGGTAACCAAATCGATCCAGAAAAACAGTCCTTCGTTTCTGAATTCCTATGAAACAAATCAGTCCTTCGTTTGTTCCTTCTCTTGAGTACTCCTTCATTGTTCTACGTATACGTTTTCTTCTTCACAACAACGTTCCTTGCGCTTCTAGAATCTGCGTCTTATACCTTGCGCGCTAGCTCTGCGTCTTACATCTTGCGCGCTAGTCCTGCGTCTTATACTTTGTATCTTGTTTTCAACCGGTTTCACAAAGTCCTACAATATTGTTTTCTTCCTTCTTGTTTGTTGTCACGTTTCAGCAGAAATCACAACAAACAGTCCATCAATTTCGTTTGATGTCCATGTACGTTGGTTCTTGATTGTGCACTATCTTCCCCAACATCTTGGTGCCTTCTTTTATCGGTTTCTTGATCAAGAGACTTGAATCACATCTTGTAACCTTGCAACAACCTTCGGCTCTGATGCCATATTGGGATTTCTTGTTTCGCGAATCATGCTACTTTGGATGAACAATGATATTGATAAAAGTAATCTGAGTATGCACATCTGTGCAGGGACTCGATATGAGAACAGAGAGGGTGGGAACTTTTATCAAACACACGTTATTATTATTATTCCACACTTCTAAAATGTTTACAATACATGAGTATATATAGGAGATCAATCGGTATGAATGAACCGATGTGACTCTTCCTAAGAGATATCTTCTAAACGACATAACCTATCCTACTTTACAGGAATAACTATATTTACAGTTAATAACTATCTAATCTACACTATTGGTCCTTCGACATATGATTCTTGATTATTTCATGCCAACATTCACTCCCCTAATCAAGACATCATAGTCTTCATCATGATCTTCACTCTGTTCTTGTTTGTTCATCCCAATTGCAGCCTTGCTTCTTCTTTTATTTTTCTGTATTTGATCGCCTTTGTCTTGTCCCATATTCAGTTCATTGTTCCTTGACTTCTTCCATTTCAATTCTGCTTTTTTTCATTTGGTGATTCAACTATGTCATCTTCCATATCTTCTGCATCAGGCTGTGGTTTGGTATCTACAACATCTTTGCCATCTTCATCACTTTCTGCCTCAGGCTGTGGTAAGGTATCTGCAACATCTTTGCCATCTTCATCACTTTCTGCCTCAGGCTGTGGTAAGGTATCTGCAACATCTTTGCCATCTTCATCACTTTCTGCCTTTCCTTGCTTTGTTCTTCTTTCTACTTGCGCTTCTGCCAATTCATGCGATGTTTTTCTGGGTTTTCCTTGTTCTTCATAGGCGATAACTTTCTTGACTGCTTCTTATTGATCTCGCAAAACATTCTTCCACAGGTTTCTTAGTTTTTTTTCTTCTTCCAGGATCTTTGAACCATGGGCTCTGATACCATATTGAGATTTCTTGTTTCGCGAATCATGCTACTTTGGATGAACAATGATATTGATAAAAGTAATCTGAGTATGCACATCTGTGCAGGGACTCGATATGAGAACAGAGAGGGTGGGAACTTTTATCAAACACACGTTATTATTATTATTCCACACTTCTAAAACGTTTACAATACATGAGTATATATAGGAGATCAATCGGTATGAATGAACCGATGTGACTCTTCCTAAGAGATATCTTCTAAACGACATAACCTATCCTACTTTACAGGAATAACTATATTTACAGTTAATAACTATCTAATCTACACTATTGGTCCTTCGACATATGATTCTTGATTATTTCATGCCAACATTCACTCCCCTAATCAAGACATCATAGTCTTCATCATGATCTTCACTCTGTTCTTGTTTGTTCATCCCAATTGCAGCCTTGCTTCTTCTTTTATTTTTCTGTATTTGATCGCCTTTGTCTTGTCCCATATTCAGTTCATTGTTCCTTGACTTCTTCCATTTCAATTCTGCTTTTTTTCATTTGGTGATTCAACTATGTCATCTTCCATATCTTCTGCATCAGGCTGTGGTTTGGTATCTACAACATCTTTGCCATCTTCATCACTTTCTGCCTCAGGCTGTGGTAAGGTATCTGCAACATCTTTGCCATCTTCATCACTTTCTGCCTCAGGCTGTGGTAAGGTATCTGCAACATCTTTGCCATCTTCATCACTTTCTGCCTTTCCTTGCTTTGTTCTTCTTTCTACTTGCGCTTCTGCCAATTCATGCGATGTTTTTCTGGGTTTTCCTTATTCTTCATAGGCGATAACTTTCTTGACTGCTTCTTATTGATCTCGCAAAACATTCTTCCACAGGTTTCTTAGTTTTTTTTCTTCTTCCAGGATCTTTGAACCATGGGCTCTGATACCATATTGAGATTTCTTGTTTCGCGAATCATGCTACTTTGGATGAACAATGATATTGATAAAAGTAATCTGAGTATGCACATCTGTGCAGGGACTCGATATGAGAACAGAGAGGGTGGGAACTTTTATCAAACACACGTTATTATTATTATTCCACACTTCTAAAACGTTTACAATACATGAGTATATATAGGAGATCAATCGGTATGAATGAACCGATGTGACTCTTCCTAAGAGATATCTTCTAAACGACATAACCTATCCTACTTTACAGGAATAACTATATTTACAGTTAATAACTATCTAATCTACACTATTGGTCCTTCGACATATGATTCTTGATTATTTCATGCCAACATTTGTAAGGTGGTTGAAAGGAATAATGCAGAGGTTATTAAAGTCCATACTGATGACAATATTGTCGATCCCATATCAATGGCATTACCGCATGATAAACATGAGTTGCATGTTAATAGAATGGGACTTCGTTATGTAGATTTAGATCATAGTTTTATTCATGTATTTGAGATATTGGAACTGATGAAATGTAATATACTGTATATTTTATTTCTTCTTTTATGTTATTGTTTCCTATATTTGCACGTTTTACCTATAAATAAGTTTGTTCTATATTTCGTAGTCGATCATATTATTTGGGCACAATATGAATTAAGATTAATATGATAGTATCTTGTTTTGTTTTAAACATATGATTTACTTATTGTCGCCAGAGTTCATATGTATTCATGGAGATGAATATTTGATGACCCACAGAGACGTCACGACATGGATGTTTGCAATAAGTGAGTCACATTTATGGTTTATATTCTTGAGTATCCTTTGACTTTTGATATATAGTACTTTTGCGGTGTTCGAGGAGTTGGCTTTGATTCATGTCCTACGACTTGATAACACAAGGCCATCTTGACATGTTTTAGGTTTATGAGTCATACATTACATGGTGGTTATAGGCAAAGGGATTTGTTAACAGCTCGAAACGGCTGCTAATACCCCGTATGCTGAGGAGCAAAAGGAGGAATAAGCACGAGGAGGGGCTCGCATCTGATTAGCTAGTTGGTGAGGTAATAGCTTACCAAGGTGAAGAGAATGATATTAGTGTTGGCCACTCGATCAATTGATTAATATTAACACGACCGTGACTGGATTAGAGATTAAACTATTGTTGTATCATTGATTCGTGATTGAGAAATAGATGTTAGCGATCTAAGATTGCTGAACCCATGTCTCAAATTATCATGTATTAGAACAAAGGGAATAAGAATATTACTAAAATCATAAATCATAAGAGTTAATGATAATTCTTTGGTTCTATCAACGGACGGACAAGTCGTGTATTTTTAGAAGGCAAGTAGGATCGTTGCTAGACATTTGTTTTCTCGGTATTAATTAATGGATGTTATACCATGTCCAAGTGGGAGTTTGTTATAGGATTATGTACATGATACGACATGAATTAAATATTTTCAATAATATACGATCCATTGGGGTCGCACTCAATAGCTCGAGATTGTAGCTTTATTTATTTATTGTAAATATATAAATGATCTAATTAATATGAAATAATATTGAGCTTAATTAGTTGGACTTAATTAAGTAAGGAAGAGACTAAACCAACATTGGTTATTTGACTTGTTTTTAAAGAAAGAGATATTATAAGATAATATCAAATTTTTTTAAAGGGAAATGCTGACGACAACCCTTAGTGTTGTTGATAACAACAAACTATTCATAAAATTCGCTAAGATTAAGACATAGTGAGAAACATGCTCCGTATTTTTTTGCTGAAATAACCAATAAGAAGAGTGAATTAAATTTGTGTGTGAGAAATTTTAGAGAATGATTAGTAATTTTTAGATAATTTTGAATGATTTTATTTGGACATTGTGTATTGTCATAGCAAAATCCTTTTTTAAATTATGTAATTATCTTTTATTAATTATTGGTAATTATCTTATAATTTGAATTGGGTAAGTTAATTATTCATTCCGTATGCAATTCAAAAACCCTCCCCTTCTCCATCTCTCTTTGTTCGTACGACAGACCACACACACACGAACAAGTTTTGTTCGTGTGTTCTTGATTTGATCGTTCGTGTTGCTGCTTGGATCGATCGCTAGCACGCTGTTGCAATCATTCGAGGGTTAGTGTGCTAAACCGTGAGGAAACTTGCTTTAGGTTCTTGGATCTGTGTTGATCTCCCACCGCAAACAAACAGTTACGCAATCGTTGTTTTATTATCATTTGTTATAACCTCTATTTGGATTGTTGGCTCGTGAAAAATCGTTGTAACTAATCAAAATATAGTTTTTATAGAGATATAAAAATAGACGTCACGTGGCCAAAATGTGCTCATATTTATATGGGCAAATGATATTAAAAGGTAATATACTTGTCACAAATTCATCGAATAGGTAGTGAACTATTTTTTTTCATTTTGAGGGTAATTTTCTTTTAAATTCATCATCTTTAGGGTATTTTGCAAAATTTTTGGACAATTTTGCCCTTCGGGAAAAAAAATTTTGTATTAGCTATGAGGGGCAAAATTGTCCAAAATTTTTACAAAATACCCTAAAGATGATGATTTTGAAAGAAAATTACCCTCAAAATAAAAAATAAAAAAATAGTTCACTACCCATTCGATGAAATTGTGACAAGTATATTACCTTTTTTTATTATTTGCCCTATTTATATCGCACAACATAGATTACTATCTACGTATCACATTAATTATGTAGTTTTTCTCTCTCATGTAGTTTTTCGCTTGAGTTTTTTTTAATAAAAAACAAATTAAAATAGTTTTAAAAAAAGAACTAGGAAGCCTTAGCTTATATAAGAATGCAAAAAGTAATTGACATTCTCGTGTGAGCTTATGTGTCGATGGAATTAAATTTGGGATTAGTAACATGATTAAATTTTATTTTCTATGTTATATAGCTATCGACATTATTCACCATTATCAGCTAATGGAACGCTGCCAAGGAAGTGTTAACAGGTACTGAATCTAAAACCGGTTTGCTTCCTTACATTCAAGTTTGCTATGACCAGAATGCATATAGTGGTACAGTTTATGCTTAGATTATATTTAGCGAATGAGTGGCTATCAGTTTATCAAAAACAGGAGTTCGAGCATAGTTGGAATATACTTAAAAACTGGAAGTGTTAAAAGGTCGAAGGCAACAACTTGTGATAAGGTATCTGCCATGACATTAAAAACTTGAAAGGTTTACCACCCTGGCTCTTCGTAGAATATACTTCTTGGCATAAGGCTATTTGAAAATCATATATAAAATGAGGATCAATACATTAATTTATACTTCAATATTGTTCATAGGTTGTACACACTACTAGATTTTATGATAAATGACTCATTATAAGTACCATCAAAGGCCAGAAACATCATCAGTACGTCTCCGTGTAATAAACAATATGCTCCAGACCCTACTTTATCATTAGCACCTTGAGATTATGTTCAACATTAACTCGTTATCTCATAAATCACTATATATTTTCCGACATCCATGATTAAAAGTGACAGATGTCTAACTAATGATTTTGATTCGTGTGCATGATTGTATCTGAAGGTCAATTTGGATGTCTACTTGTTTCTAGTTATTTTTGTCCAATGATGGTTGTTGAGTGTTCCTTGAGGTTACCAGTGATAGATAGTTCATATTCCGGTCACGGTTTGATCCTGGAGAAACATAATTTTTTAATCTGAACAGTTATGAGGAATTGACAGGCAATTTAGTTATACTTATTAATGTGACTGGATCATATATGCACTCAAGGACTAAATTAGAAAATAATATTTCATGCAATAAGCAACTTCTTTTAGGGTTTTAATCGTGTTTTCATGTATGTAAAGTTGTGACCTAAAAAAAAAAAAAAAAAAAAGCATCTTCGATTATTCGTCCAGTCTGCGATGATCCCAGAATTGAATAAAACACATATGGGTTTCACCTTTAAACATCTTAAAGACCTAAGCTCCCTAAGATGGTGGAATGAATAATATGTACAAAGTTCAGGCAACAATATGTAAACGACCATGATGGCCTTTCTGGTCCAGTGGTCCATGTACTGTAGAAACAAATTGCAGTCATCCAGTTGTATGCCAGGCATAGATTATGTGTTCTTTGTTGCTCTCAAGGCGCTAGTACTAAAAGATTGTTGTGGGTTCAAACAAGCTCGTTTAGTCTGAAATCAAACTAAAACTATTCAATAATATTGAAGAATCCTTGTTTTGTTCTATTCTCATTGTATCCTTGACACACATTGACTCCAAAATAACCTCTCTAAACACCATATTCTAAAAGCATACCAGTGCGAATGATATTAAAACCATATAACCAACGTTATATCTACAGCAGAAGCCTGGCCATAGAACACCTTACAGTATGTAGCAGTCAGACATTGATCTAACCGTACTGGTCAATGAGGAATTATACATACCGCCCATGATATTAATGATGAAAGCTATAAGTCCCGTGCACGAATGGGGTTTACAAATGAATCAAATTTATTTTAAAATTTTAGTTTAGTATATGGACATATAATAATTTACCTGTGAAAATTGTAATATAAGTACAACTAATACTTGTTCAGGATTTTCTTATTATGTATTAATATCTTTACAATAATATTTTGTAAAAAATTTATTGGTTGAAAGATTTAACTTTGTTTAACTTACATAGATGTTGATGTTGAGGTTGAGGTTGAAGTTGATGTTATTGTTTAACTTTAACTATTAATATCATGTTGTACAAAATGTGCGAGTTTAATAGCACATAATCAGCACGAATAGGAGACATGTCGGTACGCTATCCATGGGACATCTTTCGTAGTGAGAGAAATCTTCTTGATGAAGTTAAAATATGCTCCATAAAGTTTATTTAAATGTTTTTCTGGATATATCCATATATAACTTTAAATAAGAATTTCATAAGTCATTGTCATAAGTAAAATAACGTATATTTATTTTCATTTCATATTAATCCGTGTTTACATTTGATATTCATATTCTCGTTAACAATAGTTTAGCCGTATTTATTATTCAATCCCGTGTACGCATAAATTAAACTTTTAAAATAAAATAATATAAGTCCTTATTTAACGTATATAGTAAAAAAATTTTAATGAATTAAAGTCTAAAACTAATATTAGTTTAAAAAAATATTTAACGTATATTAAAACTACTTCATATATTTACAAATTTTTATAATTTTAATAGATGAAAGTCTGAAAATAATATTAATACTCATGTGATTTTAAATAAATTTCATATTATAAAGTATAGATGTATAAAGTGTAAGGGGTTATTCATTTTTTTCTAAAGTTATTAAAAAATAAGAAAGCTTATAATTTTACACTTAACTCCATATATTTTATGCAAAATTCAACAACTAAATTTTTATTAATTACTTCATCTTTTTTTTTTAAGTTTTTTGTTTTCACAAATTTGACACAAATATTTTTGTGTTTTTTTCTCAACCGAATTTTTCTATCAAATTTATTAAAGTTTGACCAAAATCAATTCAATTTTGACTTTTATTAATCAATCACGTCGTTTGATTTTGCCTAGATGGCAAAATAGAGCTCTCCTATTGGTCTAGTTTTTTTTGTTTTTTTGTTTTTTTTTCTATGAGAAGGGTTTTGCAGAAACACTGCGAAATGATGTAATTTTTTTATTATATAAAAGATTATAAGGTTTTGTGTAGGATTTACTTACAATTAATTATAAGTAGTGTTCTCAGATTTAATTGAAGTTTTGTAAGGCCCAAAGAGATTGATGAATATGAGAAAATCTTAATCAAACTTGTTATAAGTAGCTTGAGACACAATAGTAGCCAAGCAGAGAACTTCAACCATGAACCTTAGTTTGCTAATTAATTTCATAAATTAACAATCTCCTATATATTGTCGAATAATAGTACTAGTATGGATTGAATCAATAAATCATCAGTCGTTGACTTCCGAACATCGATGAAACACAAGAGAAATAGCATGGTTTCTTTCCATGAACCATATCTATGCCCTAAATTTTAAACTTTTAGCTTGAGTAAATAATTGGGCACATCTAAACAAGGTAAACTGATAAGTAAAACTATATTTCAATCAAGCAATGGATATGATATATATATATATATATATATATATATATATATATATATATATATATATATATATATATATATATATATATATATATATATATATATATATATATATATATGTATGTATAGGTGAGCGTTGACCAAACCTTGAGCTAGCGAACTCATGGAGCTTCCCAGTGCTAGAGAAGATAACGAGTCCGACCTCTGAATCACATAAGATAGCCAACTCCTTAGCCTTCTTCAACAGCCCATTCCTTCTTTTAGAGAAAGTAACTTGTCGGCTAGTTGCGTTATCAATCCTTCGAATTACAATCTTCCCTCTTCCCATAGTTAGGGTTTGATCAGCAGCCTCTATCAGATCCAGAAAATTAAGATTATAATAAAGAAATTTATTAGAAGCAAATAAACTCAGATAAAGTGAGTATATATCACTGGAGAATCCAAATAATTGAACGATTATATATGTTAAAGAAAGTAGAAAGAAAAGGGTATAATTCCAAAAATTCTAAAATTAGAAACTTTATTTAGGCAAATATAACAAAGTGTATATGTCTTGAAGATCATTAAAGCAAAGAGACAAACAAATAATTGTTTAAAGAGGGTGTGGATTATTACAGCCAAGAAAAACTTACTAATTTGAGCGTAATGAATGTGATCAAGATTACTGGGAGAGAAAGAGTTCTTATTTTGGATGGGGTGTTCTATTCTAGGAAGGTGGACAACTAAACCAATTAGAAAAATGGATGTGACTACTGATGCCTAGTTCACTTTTAAATAAACTAGACGAGTACCCGTGCATAGCAACGGGATTTTATAGCGACAGATCGTTTAGTGATAAAAAAAGTTTATGGATTATAAACTAAAAATAATAAAAGTTTGAAGATTTAAAGATTAAACATAATGTTTTGAAACCCGGTTCGACCCGTTCTGGACGAAAAATGGGTCGATTTAAATCGAGTGAACCCGATGGATTGGGTAAAAAACGGGTCAAATTAAACCGGATCAACCCATCGGATTTGAAGCGTCTCAGGTCAACCCGGTTTTCGATGTTTATTAATAGTTTCATTTTGAAATATATGTTTTCATATGGCATTTATTAGTTAGACGAACCGGTGGCGACACCGGTTCCCGGTTGAACCCGTTGGTCCGGTCCAGTTTTCAAAACTATATGTACCATCAACTTGTTAGTTTGTATGAAGCTTTGTGTGTTTTATTAATTTGTATAATGTGTAAAATAACATTAGTTAGTGTGTTAATTATTTTATATTTAGATTATGTTGTAACTTGTTTAAATTGTACATTGTGAAAATTTTATTGTACTTTTTAGTAAGGGGTGTTTTAATTGGTTGTTTTTTTATTTGATATATATATTTTTAATTGGTTGTACAATGTGAATAAATTATTGTACTTTAACGTTATGAGGTGTTTTAATAAGAGTATTAATTATATTATGCATTTCTCTCACCTTTAACTTTCAAGATTTCACTTTTCAAAATTTGACCATACATTCTTTATAGCGACAAATAGTTTATTCAACAAATAGTTTATTCATCAAAAAAAAGTTTATAAGTTATAAATGAAAAATAATAAAAGTTTGAATATTTAGGAATTAAACATAATGTCTTGAAACCCGGTTCGACCCGGGTGGTTCAACAGGGTGAACCGTTCCGGTCAAAAAATTGGTCGATTTAAACCGGGTCAACTTACTAGATTAGGTCAAAAATGGGTCAAATTAAACCGGTTCAACCCATCCGGTTTGAAGCGTACCGGGTCAACCCGGTTTGTGATTTGTATTAATTGGTTGTATTTAATTTGGTAGATATGTTTTTAATTGGTTGTACAATATGAATAAATCACTGTACTTTTAAGTAATGATGTATTTTAATAAGAGTATTAATTATATTTCATAATTTCCTTTAATAAATATTTTCAAGATTTCCACTTTTCAAGATTGACCATTTTTTTCAAGATTGACCATTTTTCCTTTATATATAGTATAGATATGACGTTTGATATAATATATGTATATATTTATATTATAGTATGGAACTTGTCTTGGGGCGTCTTTGGCTTTACGAGAGAAAGCTCGCCGTAGAAAAAAGTCTTTCTCTTCCCGTCCCGGGTCATAGGGAGAAGTTAAGCAGGTTTCTTAGACGGAATGTTCTTAGTCTAATCGGAAACAGAACCCGTCTGTAACCACAATGACACTTTAAAACTCGTGTAATTGAAAATAGGTTAATCACAAGTTTGACAAATAAAACGTTGGTTTGGTAGCAACAATATTCGCCTTTCCAAGCCAAAAAGAAAGAGAAATCTCATAACAAATGTTAGTAAATAGAGGTTTCAATCTTATTCATGTCCATCGACGCTCCTATATATTTTGTGTAAAACTCCAACTATGAAAGGTACATTGATCTTCAAATATCTAAACATGTAATAAAATGAACATAACTTTTTCTACAATATTTTAAGAATTCCACCATTTTTTTTTCTTGGAAACTAGATATTCATAGCTTTCCAACCATATATAACACATTATATTTTGAATTACAGATTAGTCCAATTAATTCATCAAAGTTGGATTAAACACATAAAATCACATACAATTTTAACCACACTTGATCTCAATCACATGTGATTTTTACTATCTGTGTTGTTATCACATGTGATTATAGAAGTTTCACGAATGAACTACTTTAATATATAATTCGAATACATTGTGTGATATATGGTTGGAAAGCCATGAATATGTGTTTTTCAATGCAAAAAACGAGAAATTTTTTTTATTTACAGACAAATACTTATATCAATTTTAGTATAGATGTTTAATGTTCGAATTTCAATATTAGTGTTAAATCACATTTGATATGTCATGTGAATTTCAATACCAAAAATAAAGCGTGAAAAAAACAACAAAAAGAAGTTTGTCGAAAGTATATCAAAGTGCTTGTCTATAGAAAGATAATTAAATGTTTGTCGTACCGGTATAATTTGTTTTGCCAACGATAAACGGTTCTTGAGATGTTTAAATTATAAAAAAATTTGTGTAATTGAATTTTGACTTTAAATTGGTGAAATTTTAAGAAAAATTTTGTATGTAAAATAACTTTACTCTTTTATATGATAGTAGCGATTTCAAACAAAGATGATAAGTTGATTAAATTTTAGATAATATGAAAAAGTAAATCGGTACATATCAAATAATTAACAAACGTAAAGTAATATTAAATGTGGAATCAAATATGGTGGTAAGGTGGTTTTCATGATTTGATTCCCAAATGCGCGCATCACTTCCAAGAGTAGAAATATATTCAAAGCCAATTTGATAACCTTAAATTTAACGAAACACATATAGGGCAGACGCAATCTTGTCGGTTGAGTAAGGCGAAAGTTGTCTAAAAATATAACCTTATTTAATGTAATCTTGTGTACTAGGCTTTTGATATAATTGTCTAACGTATAGATCATTGACAAGTGTCCCAATAAGAGATTTAACCTCCTTCTGTAGAGTGTTTATGTTGTACCTATTTAAACCTCTTTCACCCAACCTCTAAATTAGTATATTGGGTTTGAATTGGTGGGTATTTTACTATTTTGTATATCTAAAGATAACAATATTTATTATTTTATATTATCTTCATAAAATATTCTGAGCAGATCTTAATTATTTTTCAGTAGTGATTAGTACAAGCGAAAATTACTGACATGCCCCTGCATGAAGAGGTGTGTCTCAATCTACCCCAACCTAGCGCCGTTTCCAGAAATACCCCAACATTACCCTAATATATATACGCGACATGTCCGAATAACACGTGTCGTCATTTCCTATTTTTATCGAGTTAGAAAAAAAATGTATAGCATGTCGGTAATATATATACGTGACATGCTTATGTGGTACTCGAATAGTTGGTCAAAGCACATAGAACTGTCACATATGCACATGACCCACCTTTCATTTTGTAAAAGCTAATGAAATTTTAAAAACTTACAAAAAATACCCTTTAACTTTTTAATAATTACAACTTTTTTATATAACAAACTTTATTTGTCAAATATTTAGCAAATATCTAGCAAATTCGTTAATGAAAAAAATATCGTTACGAAGAGCTCTGAATTACGAACAAAACAAGCCCAATATTGATATGCTTTTGACGTATGTACGATTTTATAAACTTTCAAAATACCGTTTATAGGTTTATAAAATGTTACCGTTTTTAATTTATGAATATTTACGTTTATATCTCCCAACGATATTCATATTTTATAGAATTGTACGTCTTTGTCCTTTGTGGTTTAAGCGTATGTTTTGAAAGTTTATAAAATCGTAGAGTTTGAGCACGACTCAGACTAGTTTATAGCCCTAAACTAATTTACATGTACTAAAAACTTAACAAGAGTATAAGCTTGTATAATTACTACGTATTTTTTTTGTTATCAGGGAAGTATTTATAATTTTGTTATTTTCTAAATTGAAATTTTTAAGGTAAAAGGTATATAAGTGACTAGTTTATTTTCAAAAAAGTTGTTCTAGTAATATACGTGCTTTGACAAAAAGCAAGTTGATCATTGAAAGCTAACATGTTCAATGTGGTTCTAATATGTACGTGCTCCTAGTTATTTAATAAGTGCAAACTTACGTACAAACTACAAATTTGCTCAAAGTAATATCGCTAGGTTAAATTTGGTACTGATCGAGGTCATTTTTAAGTTATATGAGTGGATAAACAAAGAGATCTACATTCATGTTCTTAAAGTTGAATATAAAAAACGTTGACTTTCTTTTTTCATATAGTAAAACACTGTTATTTTTTTTTAAAACTAATATGTTCAATGAAGGTTTATAAAATCGTACATACGTCAAAATCATATCAATATTGGGCTTGTTTTGTTCGTAATTCAGAGCTCTTCGTAACGATATTTTTTTCATTAACGAATTTGTTAGATATTTGCTAAATATTTGACAAATAAAGTTTGTTATATAAAAAAGTTGTAATTATTAAAAAGTTAAAGGGTATTTTTTGTAAGTTTTTAAAATTTCATTAGCTTTTACAAAATGAAAGGTGGGTCATGTGCATATGTGACAGTTCTACGTGCTTTGACCAACTATTCGAGTACCACATAAGCATGTCGCGTATATATATTACCGACATGCTATACAATTTTTTTTTCTAACTCGATAAAAATAGGAAATGACGACACGTGTTATTCGGACATGTCGCGTATATATATTAGGGTAATGTTGGGGTATTTCTGAAAACGGCGCTAGGTTGGGGTAGATTGGGACACACCCCTTCATGCAGGGGCATGTCAGTAATTTTCGCTTAGTACAATATGTTGAGTAGACATTGTGTATTAATTATGAGCTTTTCTTAAGAGAAAGGGCCACTTCAAATCACATATATGTGGTGAGGCGAGGATGTTATTTGAATAAGTCGTCTACACAAATCTCACCGAATAAGGATATGGAAGACCAACTTAACAAAATTCATGAAAATTTTTAGAAACAAATTAACTTGGTGAGATAAGTAAATTTTAAATTAGTAATTCAAAAAAAATATAGTCAAAAGTCGGCAATAAAAAAACATGAAGGCTTTTCGATTGAGAGTATTAAAAATATTAAGTGCAAAATTTGGATGTTTAATTGATAATGACATGTTTTGATACTTTCTTAAAGAATATTATTCTTCTCAAGTAACTAAATAATATATCAAACGCAATAGGATCATATAAAACACATAACTTCATAGAGAAAAGTTCTTTAAACATCACAAATTCTCTAAAGATCAACTCTCCACCATTCAATCTATTCGGTCTAAAAGTATAGATTGTCATTTCACGTGAGTTACCTAACATCTCATGATGCATTCAAGTAATCTGCAATAGTTTCAGTTACAATCACACGTGATTTTTAATATAATCACATGTGATAATCACATGTTATTTTGTCTGTAATACTAGCTACATCTTCTTCAAAATCCATAGATGTATCGGATTCGACAGTGACCTGATTATCTTCATCCATAACCTGATATTTATCAGCAACAACATGACTTTTATCATCAATAACTTGATTTTCATTCTCCACAATCCGATTATCATCCATATCTAACTAATCATTTGTTAATTGATAATTTTGAACCAATTGATGAAAGTGGAATGGAAGGTGAAGGTTTGTTCTTTTAATCTTTAGAGAAAATTTGATTTATATGGATCTTATCTCTAACTTCGTAAATATTATAAAAATTGATTTAAAAGTTAGTTGTAAAAATATGAAAAATAACAAAACAAATAAAATGTTAAACGCAAAAGACTTACTTTTTAGGCGTCATGGAAACTTTGATGAACACAAATTAGGTGAATTTGTGATGAATAAAAGCTCTAAACGGTCCTTTTGATAAACAAAACAAAATCATCTAATAAATAAGTTCCTCTTTTCTCTATTTCCATCAAAGCTGCAACCATCTTTGAGTATAAAAGATTTTGTCTAAATTTTGTTCATCGAAAAGGCCTTTTTTATAAGGATTTATTTGATACGTTTTTAGGGGGTCATTTAAGCCCTAAGTCGTGATTTTATGATCAAATATTACCTCAAATCGTTCCTTTTCTCATTTAAGTAGTTGGGACGTGATTTCTGGAATATGGAGCATTTTGGAGCTTTTCGAACGTTTTTATGCTCAAGAATGAAGAAAACAAGAAAGCCATGAAAAGTCAGGTTTTTATACCTGACGGCGTCACGCTTTGGAGGCTGACGCTGTCACTTTATGATGAGAAGTGTTTGATTTTTACACGAGACACACCACAAAGATTTTGGAAGTTAACAGCTGACGCCGTCAGGCACAAAGATGGCAAGGCAGTTTGGCTTTGCATTTACACGAGACGGCCAAGTGTGTAAAACCCAGAATTTCAAAATATGTGAAAATGACCAAAATGCCCCTAATGCTTAAAAAGTTCATTATAACACTTATATAAACACCAAATAAATCCCAAACACTTTCATATTTAGCAAAATATGATCAATATTATTTTTGTGGGAACATTTGCAATATTTTAACTCTCATAAAAATGTATGGCACACCTAAAGAAGTATTATGGGTCCAAAATTATTTAAAAACTTGTGTATAACTTTTTAAATAATTTACTTAAGATATTTTAAGAAATAATGAAAAGTTCTGACTTGGTCTCCCCTTAACCCTTGAAGCTCGGCGAAAACCACCCCATATCACCCCTATAATTATTCCCATTTATTTCATACCAAAATAAAACCCTAAATTACCACAAAAACTCAAACCGGCGACATACAATTTTCCAGAGGTGTTTTCTATTTTCATTGGGCTATTAATAAAGTTTAGAAGGTGGGAAAAATAGTGATGAAGGCTGTGGAGTGATCGGGGGTTCGTGGGCAATTGTTTTGTGTTGTTTACTGTAGCCGAGAAGCAATAATTCATTCCTCCTTGTTCCATTCGATCCAAAGCTTTTGGGTATATTTGTATCACTCTTCTTATCATATATTATCTGTATAAAATGATAAAAATGATCCATGCATGATTTATAATGCTATACGAATTAAATAAAACAAAACCCTAACATTAAGCAAAAATCCTAAATTGGCCTATACAAATTTCTGGTGGCTCTACTTGATTTTTGTACCATGTATATCTGTATATTCGACATATATAAAATGAGATCACATTTATTCGAAGCTTAGAATTTTTTTTGAATTGTTTTGCTTTGATCCGATTGGAATAAATAAAAAAGGGTGGGAAATAATTAGGGTTAGGGTTTTTTTAGGGTTTAGGATGTTATAATTAATGATTAATGAAGGTGTAATGATGATTTGATGTGTTGGAAAAATTAGGGTTTGGAATTGGGGTTTTTATTAAAAACTGTATGGAATTAAATAAATAAAAGGGGGTGTTTTGTAATTTTATAAACTTTGGGGTTATTTTTTAAAATCATATTAGACCAAAGGAGAAATATATAAAATATAATATGAGGGTGTTAAGTGTTAATTTTGTAATTAGAAGGGTTAAATATTAATTATAGAATTAAATATGCACGATTTGAAATTAATTAAAATGGAGGGGATGTGTTTTGTAAATTCTAGTATTTTGTGGTGATTTGTGCATATTTAATCATGAGGGGTAAATTGTGTAATTTCTAGAAACTAAGGGGCTAATGTGTTTAAATGATTTAATTATGGATTAAAGTGTATATAATAAATAATATGGATTTAAAATGGAAAATTTATAAGTAAAGGGTTGTTTTGTATAAATATGATATTAAGGGATAAAATGTGTACTTTTGATAATCAATGGTTAAATGTGTTAATTGGAATTTAATATAGTTATATATGTAATTTAAATATTTATAAGGACTTATTTGTAATTAATGTAACTTAAGGGTTTAAATTGTCACATTTGTAAACTTGAGGTATTGAAAGGTAAATATTATTAACTCATGGATTAAATGGTATAAAATCGGGAGAATTGTAATATTTACACTTTAAACCTTGAACTTTGGCATATTTGTATAATAAACCCTAAAATAGGGAAAGTTGATATATTAAACCCTAATCTTGCATAATTGACATTTTGAACACTTAACTTATCCAAACAGTAATTATAATCAAGAAGGGATAATATTACTGATTATGGAAACCTGCTAAATATGAAAACCTGCTAATTATGAAAAGTTACTATTTTTGGAAAGTTACCTAAAATGGAAAGATAACCTAAAAGGGAGTAATCTGATTTGAAATAAAATAGTAAATAATTCTCAACTTCTAATTTGTCTAGGTTCTGTGAAGGAGGAGTAGTCCCTATTCCTGTTTGATCTTTCTTGTGTCTACTTTGTCGTCTGGTTGAGGTACAGATATTCTGACCTTATCTCTTAAGGTTTCTCATGATTCATACACATATTTCGATATTAGCTTTTCTTATGACTCATGATCCGTTCCATTGCCACTATTAAGATTTTTGATCTTTATACGCCTGATATCCTTGGTTCATTTGATAGTATAATTTCATATGAAGACCCTTTTAAAAAAATATAACCTAATGACTTTTAAGAAAAACTATTTTTGAAATGATACATGTATGCTTAGCCTAGAGCTTGGCATATGTATATTTGTTTTTACATGGAGCGTATGGATGTTTCCTAGGTACTTTGTTTCATTTTGAATTTGGTGAATGGGTATGTGTGTGCAATACACTCCATTTCACATTTAGTACATCGAGCTAGCTACTCTATGTACAATTTGATATATGATTGTTGGACATTTCTGTTACTTCTACTATATATGTGATCCTTGTTGTTCTAATTTCTTTATTGTTATTGACTTATGCTTTTCATAGTTCATTTCCTTACACTTATGATTCGTTCCATTTTCCTTTGATTCATTTGATATTCCTTATACGTATTCCCTTTGATCATATTCTGTTGATTCTATCATATGTTCCATATTCTTTGATATTCGTCTCAACAGGTTTGCTTGGATTCATTTCTGATTTACTTTCGTTTCCCTTTTGTTATTAGATTTTGTTTGTTTATATCTGTTCACTGGGCTTTTTAAGCTCAGCCGCATTTCTTTTCCTGCGGCAGGTTATTTAGAAGGAAGCTGGGTTTGAGGGAAGAGTGCTTAGGAGCTTTTAGTGGACTACACGGTTGATAGCTCCCCATGGATTAGAGATAGACTTAGAGATTCCTCTTTTGGTTCTTAGTTTGTAATTAGTTTGAAAGCTGTTATGCTTAGTTTTAGCACCTTATCATTTATTAGATTTGCTTTGTAACCCTTGTATTATTTAATGTATTCTGCTTGCTTATGTTCTGATTCGACCCCGTAATGTTACACTTTAGCCCTTTTTGGGTTGGGGTGTTACAAAGTGGATTTAATACGTGACGATGTCAGAGGATTGTTTGGGCAAAAAGAAACCCTAATTGCGGCATTCTGACGGTGCCAAAAGCCATAACCTGACGTCGTCAGCTTTGTAATTCTATATATAGTTTTGGATTTTTCATTCATTAAGTGTCGAACTTTAGAGTGCAACTTGGGAGATAAACCCTAGTCTGACTTTTACAGCATTTTTAGGGTTTCAAACCCTCTTTTCTTCCATGTTTAATTAAAGATAAGTTATTCCTTTAATCATTCAATATGTCTATATGTTGTTTGATTAATTGTTTGTCTTTTTCTTACATTAACATGCTAGCTTAGATTTCTTAGTGTTTGCTTAGATCTAATGAAACCTCGTTATTGATTATTGATTGTTGATTTGTTATTGGTTGTTTGGTTGGTTAACTAGCGTTAGGCTTAAGAAAACTGGCTAATCTACTATACGGTAACAAGCTTGAACGTCTTAAGAAACGTAATCGGATGTGTACTACGGTTTTATTGATTATATTTAACGCATGAGTAGATGTTGATGATTCTATGATAGGATACTAAACGTGTCGTCATAAGAAGAAGTAGATACTCATAGAGTTGGGGAAGGACGTACACGCCCTCACGACTAGTATTAAGCAATACAATCCTTCAACTAAACAATTGGAACAGCTCAATAAATCAATAAGAGATAACTAGGGAGTAGTGAAATATAAGTAAACACACTTGTCTCACATAGAAGTTCCACATTTACTTTTCTTGTCATTTATTTTATTGTTTTTAGTTTAATTATTAATTTTGGGTTAGTTGACTAGCAACTAATTCCGCCCACTTTTCTAATAACCGGGATTTTTAATTGCTTTCCGTAAAATATAAAAATACAAAAAGAATCATCCCTCACCTTTAGACCTAGTTGACCTACACTTCAATCCTAACGACACTATTCCCCTATAGAACAAACAATCCCCCAGACATACCATTTACTATACTACAACGGTCAGTTACACTGCCTGGTGGATTGCAAAATCTCTTAAGATCCCTTGAGAGGTAAAACCTTTTGCGAGGTTGCAAAACACGCATCAAGTTTTTGGCGCCACTGCCGGTGAATTGTTATTGCTTAGGTAAATTTGTATTTCGATTAGGTCTACTCATTAGATTCCTATCTAGTGAGATTTTTATTTTCTTTTTCATAGGATTTCTTTAGTCTATCTTTTCTTCGTGTCTTTGTTTGTAATCCATATCATCCGCCCTCATGGAAGGTGATAATATCCTAGAACCCATCATTCAACCAAACCACCAAAACCCACCCGAACCACCTAGAGCACGTACCTTAGGAGACTACTCTCGACCTAGCCACCAAGGTTATCAAAACACCATTGAGCTCAACCAACGAGCCAATGTGTCTCTCCCTTGCGATCCGACACCATCCGGTTGGTGCAAAGCGGATGTGCATTCCATGGACTTCGTTCCGAAGATCCAAACCAACATCCCAAGGATTTCCTTAAAATAGTTGATTCCATAGACCTTGATGTTGCCACTCAAGAGACAACACGATTGCGTCTCTTCAAATTCTCTCTACGTGACCAAGCTAGTCAATGGCTTGAGCATTTACCCGCGGGATCCATCACCTTTTGGGATGATCTCACCTCTCATATCCTTGCTCAATTTTTCCCACCGGGGAGAACTATTAAGTTAAGGAACGACATCTTGATGTTCCAACAACGTCAAGGTGAAACTCTTTATGAAGCATGGACTCGTTTCAAGGACTTACTCCAAAAAGTCCCTAATCATGGCATCGATCTTAAGCTCCAAATCCAAATCCTTTATGATCATGTCAATCTCTCCACAAAGCAAACCATTGACCAAGCGGCCGGTGGTAAGCTACATGATAAGAATGCGGAGGAATCATGGGGAATCATAGAAGATCTTGCTCTCTATGACAACGAATGTTGGAATGAACCCCGTGATTTGAACAAAACGGTCAAGGCAATATCTGTTGGGTTTTGAGTTCTGTTGCTGAGTGAAACTGCTGCTATGATGAAACTGCTGCTAGAGTAAATGATTCTGCTGCTGATGACAAAGTGCTGCTAAGGAAAAAGCTGCTAAAGGAAACTGCTGCTGAAGAGATAAGCATGTATTCGTAGTAGATAATTATAGAATAGATTGAATGTATATCTTATAAGTCTAGAATATTCTTATCTTGATTAGAAAGTTATTGTAAACCTAGTAGGACTCCTTGGCCTATAAAAGGAGGATCCTAGGGTTAGAGTATGTACGCATTGTTTAGTTTTCGTTTACACTTCAAGGTTGTAAAATCCTAGCATTGTTGAGTGCTCGTATTAATAATATTGAAGTGTTGATAGAGAATTATTCTTCTTAAGTTAAGCTTTTATATTCCGCATTCAAGCTTAAGTGTTTACTTTAAGTCAACTTCTATATAAGATCGTTTGCTCAACTGGGATCAACAAGTGGTATCAGAGCTTGTGATCTAGAAGTTGTAATCAAGAAGAAACTGTTCTTTGCAAGTTTGCTGTTCCTAATCAACTACTAAAGATGGGTGATGACACACATATGGTGACTGCTTCAAAGGTACCCATGCTCAATCCTGGAGAGTATGAACTGTGGAAGATGAGGATTCGACAATACATTCGCATGATTGATTATAACATGTGGAATGTTATCATGAACGGTGACTCTTTACCAAAGAAGGGTACTGATGGTAAAGAGATACCAATCAAGACTGCTGAAGATAATTCTATAAGGAAGATGGAGATCAAGGCTCACAGTATTCTCTTGATGGGAATACCTAATGAGTTTTAGTTAGACTTTGAGAGTTGTGAGACTGCTAAAGAATTAATAGATGCTATTGAATTTAGGTTTGGAGGGAATGATGCTACCAAGAAGTCAAGGAAGAACATGTTGAAGCATCAGTTTGAGAACTTTACTGCTGAAAGTGGAGAGAAGATTATTGGCACCTACAACAGGCTCAATCAACTTGTCAGTCATCTAAAGCTTGTTGGCTATGTGGTTCCACAAGAAGATGTGAATCTCAAGTTTCTCAGAAGTCTTGCACCTGAATGGAGTATGCACACTGTTGTTTGGAGGAATAAGCCTGACTTTGAAACCATGAAGTTGGAAAGCCTCTATAACAATTTAAGAGTGTATGAACCAGAATTGTCTACTTCATCTACTTCTGGTTCACAAAATCTTGCCTTCGTATCTTCAAAGTCAAAGGGATCTAAAGAATCTCACTCTGCTGCTTATGGAGTATCTACTGCTGATGGATCTGCTGCTAGCTCTCATGAGAATAACTCCACCAGTGATATGGCTTTATCTGCATTCTTGGCTGATCTAACATCAAGTATAAGGTCACAGGCACTTAATCAAGATTTGGATCACCTTGATGAAGATGATCTTGAAGAGATGGATCTTAAATGGCAGATGGCCATGTTGACCTTGAGGGCTAGAAAATTCTGGAAGAAAACTGGAAAAGAGATCAAGTACAGACCTAAAGAAAATGTTGGCTTTGACAAGTCAAAGATAGATTGTTACAACTGTAACAGGAAAGGTCACTTTGCCAGAGAATGTAGAGCTCCAAAGAAGAATGGTGAAGCATCAAAGAAGACTGAAGAGACAAAGAATACTACTACTGCATTAGTGTCTTGTGATGGATTGGGAGAATATGATTGGAGTGATTTGGCTGATGAAGAACCAAATTATTCCTTGGTGGCTCAAGTTAAGCCTGAAGTGCATAACTTTGCACTTATGGCTTATTCATCATCATCTTCTGGATCTGACTCTGAGGTATCTAATGATTCTGATTTATCTGAGTGTTCTTTTAAGTCTTGTGCTGACACTATAGAAGAACTTAAGTCTAGGAATGAGAGTCTAAATAAAGAAGTTGAAAACCTAAAACTTGATAACTTAGGTTATAAAGTAGGTATTCAAAATGTTGAAAGAAGACTTGAGTACTTAAAAGAGTGTGAGATGGAATATGTAGATAGAATTAACCAACAAGATGTTGAGATTTTTAAGAAAAACAGTGAAATTGAGTTTCTTAAAAATAAATTAGAAGAAGCAGAAAAAGATAGAGATGAAGCTCTTGCTGAAAAAGAAAAACATATAGTAAGAGTAAACAAACAGCAATATGCTTCTGATTTGGTTAATAAGTCTATTGAGAGTACAATAATGAGGAAAGGAAGTGGAATAGGTTACAATGAGATTGCTCCTCCTGTTAAGAGTGCCTATGCTCCACCAGGAAAAGAATTGTCCTTCATTAGTGAGCTGAATATAGAAAAACCATTAGGTGAGTCTAGTACATGTGTCTTAGAAACACCTAAGGTAGAAGGTAGAAAATTTCCTGATGCTCCCATTATTGAAGATTGGTACTCAGATAGTGATGAGGAACAAGAACAGGTTGAACTAGAACATAATGTAGTAAAGGAAGAAGTTCCTGCTAAAATTGAAAAAGTTGAACCTAAAATTGAACAAGTGAAGTTTGTGAAACCTGTGCTAGGTCAAGGTATCTCTAGAAGAATGGTTGAGTATAAAGAGGTTTCTAGAGAAAGAATGAATGGTTTTAATAATAAGCCTAGGGGTAATCAGAGAAACTTTAATAACCTAGTTTCAAACAAATTAGGTAGTGAGTTTCAATTAAGAAAAAAGGCTTGTTATAAGTGTGGTAGCTTTGAACATTTGATTAATGGCTGTCCTGACCACAAGAAACCTGTTTGGAATCAATACTCTAGGGTGAATCACAAATATGTTAATCAAAATACTCACCCTCATCCAAAAAGAAACATGATTCCTAGGGCTGTGTTGCTAAGATCTGGTGCAGCTAGATCAATTTATGCTGTTAAATCAAATGGTGCTTTCAAAACCACAACTGGTTCTTTTGCTGGCTCTACTGCTAGTAAGCATTCTGCTGCTGGTAAGCACTCTGCTGCTAGTAAGCAATCTGCTGCTAGTACAAAACTTTCTACTTCTGGGCCAAAAGTTTTGTCAAATACAGTTGTTGGAAACCACTTTTATGCTGTTAAGGCCTCAGCTTGTTGGGTTTGGAAACCAAAATCAAATGTTTCAAACAATATTTCCAAAACCTGCAGTGCATCAAGTGATTTAAAGAAATTTAACTATGTTGATGCACAAGACAGATCCAAGTCAGTAATGGCTTGGGTCCCCAAGAGAAACTAATTTCTCTATTTTCATGTGCAGGGTAATCTACTGGATGAGCTTAAAGACATGGTTATAGTTGATAGTGGATGTTCTGGACATATGACAGGGGATGAGTCTCAGCTTGATGATTTTGAGGCTTTTGATGGTGGCTATGTTGCTTTTGGGAATGATCCAAAAGGTGGAAAGATTATTGGTAGAGGCACTTTAAAGACTGGTAATTTGGACTTTGAGAAGGTGTTTCTTGTGAAAGGGCTTAAGTTTAACCTCTTTAGTGTTTCACAAATGTGTGACAAAAGGAATTTTGTTCTTTTTACAGACACTGAATGTATGATCCTTTCTCCTGATTTTCAGTTGCCAAATGATAAATTTGTGCTATTGAAGGTCCCTAGAAATGAAAATATATACAGTGACCATATTAAGAACATTGTTCCCAAAAGAGCTTTAACTTGTCTAATTGCAAAAGCTACTGTTGATGAGTCCAAATTTTGGCATAGAAGACTTGGGCATTTGAACTACAAGACAATGAATAAGTTGGTGCAAGGAAATCTGGTGAGAGGAATGCCCACAAAGTTATTTGAAAACTGTGAGACTTGTATTGCTTGTCAGAAGGGAAAACAACACAGAGTCTCATTCAAGTCAAAGACTGTGAATACAAATACAGAGCCCTTGCATTTGCTACACATGGATTTATTTGGGCCTGTTTTTGTGAAAAGTTTGAATAAGAAGTCATATTGCCTAGTTGTCACAAATGATTACAGCAGATTCACCTGGGTGTTTTTCTTAGCCACTAAAGATGAAACCCCAGTTGTACTTAAAGAATTTATTACAAGAGTTGAAAATCTGCACAACCACAAAGTGAAGATTATAAGATGTGACAATGGTACTGAGTTCAAGAATAGTGTGATGAACCAATTCTGTGTGGGAAAAGGCATTTTAAGACAGTATAGTGTTGCAAGAACTCCACAGCAGAATGGTGTTGCAGAGAGAAGAAATAGGACACTTATTGAGGCTGCAAGAACAATGTTAGCTGATTCTAAACTACCTATACCTTTTTGGGCTGAAGCTGTCAACACTGCATGTTTTGTGCAGAACAGAAGTAAGGTAGTGAAGCCTCACAACAAAACTCCATATGAGCTCTTTCATGGAAAGAAACCAATGATTGATTTTCTTAAGCCATTTGGATGTCCTGTTACTATTTTGAACACTAAAATCAGTTAGGCAAGTTTGAAGAGAAAGCTGATGAAGGGAATTTGGTTGGTTACTCGGTACATAGTAAAGCTTTCAGAGTATATAACAAGAGAACCAAACATGTAGAGGAGAATTTGCATATCAAGTTTAGTGAGAACACATCTAATGCTGCAGGGAAAGGACCTGAATGGATGTTTGATGTTGACATCCTAACCAAGACAATGAATTATGTACCTGTTATTGCCACTATTGACACTAACAAACCACAAGAAGACATTGTTTTGATTGAGAAACTGAAGGTTGGTCCTACTTTCATACCTTTACAGCAAACTCAAGATACACAAGAAGATGATGTTCCTCCAGAGAAACCTAAGGAAGCTCAAGCAGATGATGTAACTTCTATTGATGCAGAAAAGATACCTAATGAAGCTCCAAAAGAAGTTGTTGCTGGCTCTCCAATTAGACCAGAAGACTCTACTGCTGACTCAGAAGACTCTACTGCTAGACCAAAACAAACAACTACTACTTCTATCTATTCTGCTGCCAAGCCTACTCACTCTGCTTTTACATCACAGTTTCCTTCTTTGAATGCTCAGGATAAACCTTTTGGTGATACAGATTATCCTGAAGATCCTAATATGCCTCCTCTGGAGAATATCTATGATGACACAGATGATGAAGCTCTTGATGGTAAATTATTTGGAGCTGAAGTTGACTATACTAATTTGGAACTCAATATTCCTGTTAGTCCTACTACTACTACAAGAATTCACAAGGATCATCCTAAAGAACAAATTCTAAGTGATCCTCAATCATCTGTGCAAACAAGGAAAATGACTAAAGAGCTCAAAGATCTTCAAATCTCTGCATCAAAGAAACAATCATAAAGATCTACAAAATTGCTTGTTTGCCTGCTTTCTATCTCAAATTGAACCCAAAAACACTTACAAAGCCCTACAAGAAGCTAGTTGGGTGGAAGCAATGCAAGATGAGCTTCTGCAATTCAAGCTACAAGAAGTATGGACTTTGGTTTATTTGCCAAATGGAAAAAGAGTTATTTGTACTAAATGGGTTTTCAGATGTAAAAGAGATGAAAGAGGGATTGTCATCAGAAATAAACTAGATTAGTAGCTCAAGGATACACACAACAAGAAGGACTTGATTATGATGAGGTATTTGCACCAGTGGCAAGGATAGAAGCCATTAGACTATTCTTGGCTTATGCTTCATTCAAAGATTTTGTGGTGTATCAAATGGATGTCAAGAGTGCTTTCCTTTATGGGACCATTACAGAAGAAGTTTATGTGTCTCAACCACCAGGTTTTGAGGACCCTGATTATCCTGACAAAGTTTACAAGGTGAATAGAGCAATGTATGGACTACATCAAGCTCCAAGAGCTGGGTATGATACCTTGTCAACATACTTGTTGGACTCTAGGTTCAGTAGAGGAAAGATTGACAAGACTTTGTTTCTCAAAAGACAAAAAGATGATATTTTGCTGGTACAAATCTATGTTGATGACATCATCTTTGGATCTACAAATAGAGCAATGTGTGTTGATTTTGAGAAGCTTATGAAGGAAAAGTTTGCAATGAGTTCAATGGGAGAACTCAACTTCTTCTTGGGACTACAGGTGGTTCAAAAGAAAGATGGCATATTTATCAGTCAGGATAAGTATGTTAATGACATCTTGAAGAAGTTTGGATTTGAAGATGCTAAGCCTGCTAAGACAACCATGGATACCAACAAACCTTTGTTGAAGGATGAAAATGGAAAAGAAGTAGATGTTCGCTTGTACAGGTCTATGATTGGCTCATTGATGTATCTTACAGCATCAAGGCCTGATATCATGTTTGCTGTGTGTGCCTGTGCAAGATTCCAAGTTTGTCCCAAAGAATCACATCTCAATGCAGTAAAGAGGATTTTTAGGTATCTAAGGCATCAACCTAAATTGGGCCTATGGTATCCTAAGGATTCACCTTTTGATTTGGTGGCATATTCAGACAGTGACTATGCTGGTGCTTGCTTGGATAGAAAGTCAACAACAGGAGGTTGTCAATTTCTTGGAAACAGATTGGTGTCATGGCAATGCAAGAAACAAACAGTGGTTGCAAATTCTACAACTGAAGCTGAGTATGTGGCTGCTTCAAGTTGCTGTGGTCAAGTGCTATGGATGCAAAATCAACTACTGGATTATGGGTACAATTTCATGAACACCAAAATTCATATTGATAACAACAGCACACTTTGCATAATTAAAAATGTTGTTTTTCATTCAAAAACAAAACATATAGAGATAAGACATCATTTCATAAGGGATTGCTATGAAAAGAAGTTAATTCAAATTGTCAAAATTCATACTGATAACAATGTTGCTGATCTTCTCACTAAACATTTTGATGTAGGAAGATTTCAATTCTTAATTGCAAACATTGGTATGATTAATCTTTGAAAAACTTATCTCTTAGTCTTTTTTTTTGTAAAAAGTGTAAAGGTCTTGTGCTGATTGTTTATCTGTTTCTGCTGCTTCTTAAGAAGCACGTGATTAAGTTGTAATGTACTCTGCTGCTATTTTACTCTACTGCTAATATATTTTTTGTATACTTTGTGGTGTTTGGACTAACATTTTGCAGGATAAGTTGAAAATTGATGATTTGCAAGATTGTTAATCAGAAATTCACAAGATTTCATTCATCAATTCGAAACGTACATTCAACAAAAGAGTTCATCCATATCAAGTTCTGACATAACAAAAGACTGCTAGACCACAAACAAAAATAAAAAGACCTAATACATCATTTTCTAGGGCATGGAAGTCCAAGTACAATCTTCCTCTCCTTAGGAAGTGGAGGGTTTGATTTTCTTGCCTTGATAGATGTCTTGGATCTTGGCCTTGATGATGATGGTCTTTCTGAAGTGGATGGTGGATTGTAGTCTGGTTCATCCTCATCTGATGATGTGTAGATGAAGGGGGAAACAAGCTCCTTGGGAGATGGTGGTCTGATTGGGATCCAAGCAGGGTCTTCTGATGATTCTGAAGACGATGGAGACTTGGGAGACATCACCTCTTTACCTCTAGAAGTACTTGGGGTTTGATTCAAATGTAGGAGATCTTTGAAGACTGGAAGGTCATGCTTCCTCTTTCTTGCTTGCTCCTTGGTTCTACAACCATTGTGAGGAGGACGGAATGGAGGGACATATGTTTCAAAAGGGGATTCATCTTCCGAAGAAGAATCGGATGAGATGTTAATTATTTCGGGTGATGATTTCATTGTGATTGGAGGAATTGATTTGGGTGATTTGCAGATTTGATTGTGTGATTGGCGTTTTAAATTGTAATTAGGGTTTGATTGTGATGATTTAGGGAAAAGATTACGTCCGGTTTTATAGGGATTTTGGAGTATCAAGCGCATTAATTGTTATGGGTTATTGACTTTTTGACCAAGTTTGAATAGTCAACTCTGCTGCTGGCTTATTTTCACTCTGCTTCTAGTTGTTTTATTCTGCTGCTAGTTGTGGATGACTGGGTTATGCTGCTACGGTTGTAAGTGAGAGGGTGGTATGTGTAACTTCTACACATCAGTTTAAAACCTAATTAATCTTCATAATTGGTTTCTACACGCTCCAAATTGAAGTTATCACAAACCCTAACACTCCATTATTGTCAAAATCAATTATCCCCAATTTCCCTAAACCCTAATTCATGGAGATTACACGTACCTGGGCTGAGCAACACAATAGTGTGGCTGTTTTGGATGAAGAATTGGTTCCTGAAGGGCTCACAGATATGGTTAAATTTTTGAATGCTACTTCTCTTAGGTGTGCACTCACTGTGAATCCTACTATATATGTTTCCTACATCAAACAGTTTTGGCTTACTGCTAAAGTCAAATCTATGAATGGGGAAAAATATGTCAGTGTGTTGGTAGATAGGCAAAAGGTTCGTATCACTGAATCATCTATAAGGGAATCACTTCTCTTAAATGATGAAACAGAGACTACTTGCCTTGCTAATTCTGCTATTTTTGCTGGTTTAAAAACTTTGGGGTATGAGGGCAAGCATAACAATTTAAAATTTTAAAAAGCTCTGCTCTGTCCTCAATACAAGTTTTTGGTACACCTTCTCCTTCATTGTTTGAGTCCTAAAACTTCTGGGTGGCATAAGTTTAGTACTACTATTGCTTCTGCAATGGTATGCTTAAGCACAGGTCAACCATTTAATTTTTCAAATATGATTTTGGAGGGGATTGCTAAAAGTGTTAAAGAGTCTGTTCTTATTTTCTCTATCCAAGATTTCTACAGCTCTTTATTGTTGACCAACTTACTGAGTTTAGATCCCATGCTGGTTATTATGAAGCTCCAAGATTGATTTCAAAAACTTTCACTTTCTTGGTTAAGCATGGAAAAGGTTTTTCAGGCACACATACAAATCTTAAACCTTATATGGTGCAACTTATGCAAAATATTCAGGGTGAAGGATCAGGAAATCCCACTGATTCCCATCACACACCCAATTTTTCTGCATCAGCTACCCAACCCAAAATACACTATACCTGTAGGAAAACCAAAAAGAACACTGATCTACCTCAGGATAGTGTTAGTATGGCTGTACCAGATGAGGCTGTCCTAGTTGATGGAGGGGACATGTTGGTGAGGGCTGTCACTACTGCTTCTAGCTTAGCAGCAGAGTAGGATAGTGATAACATAAATAAGACCCAATCCAAGGCAACATCTAGAGAAAAGGATTCTACTGAATCTACTTCTCAGGATGGTAACCCTAGCCAAATGGAAAATATAGGGGGCTCAGATGATCAAACTAGGTTTGATACTGAGTTTATGTCCCAAGATTCACCTCTCGGACTAGGTAACACAGGTCGAAGTGATGAGGACAGGCCAGTGACCAATGAATTGACGGAAAATCTTGTACATGATGACAATGTCCATGATTTGCCTCTCGGACCAGGTAACACAGGTCGAAGTGATGAGACTACTATGCAACTCATTCAGGAATTGACGGTTACTTGTACCAATTTGGGGTTGAAGTGTACTACTTTGGAAGATAAGGTTCTTAGTCTGTCTACAGTTGTTGCCAATCAAGGCAAGCTTATTACAACATTGAAGAAACAGATTAAGAAATTGAAAAAATCAAGAACTTCAACCTCATTGAAAAGGCTAAAGAAGGTGGGCACTTCTCACGTTATTAGTTCACCTGAACTCACTACATATTTGGAAGAGGATGATGCTTCCAAACAGGGGAGGAATGATGATGCAATGGGTTCAGGGGAGGCAAATTTGAAGAGGGTTGAAAGTGCTCAGGTTATGAAAGAAGAAATTGCTTCAGGGGAGGTTCCAGTGATTGGAGACATGGATGTGGAAAGTCCTGAAGAGGCTGAGAATTTTGTGGTTGCTGATCAATCAGGGAATGAGGTGGTAATGGAAAAAGTGATTGCTACTCAAGAAAAGATGGTGGAAAATCTCAAGACTTTGGAGCCTGAGCAATTAGTGAAGGCAACAGGGGTAATAGGTGAAGCTTTAAAGACTTTGGAGGATTCAATGGTGAAAGAGCTTGAAAATGCTGCTCATGATTATGCTGCTAAGGATCCTGCTGATCCTGCTGCTAGTGGAAAAGTGACTTCTGCTGATGCACAAGACTCTGCTGCTAGGTCTAGTGATAATGCTGCTGCTGAAGCAATGGTTTTGTTAAGTAAGAAGACTTCAGAAGTTCCATATGAATCATCTTCAAAACTTACACCACTACCAACACCATCACTACCACAACAACCTACAATAACAACCACATCATCCATACCAAGTTTACCTCTAAAAGGAGTTGTGATTAGAGAACCTGCTGCTCAATCAAAGAAAATGGTATCTTCATCTACAGACAAAGGAAAGGGCAAGCAAGTTGCAGAACCTCAATGGGTGTATAAGGGGTTTGACTACTCTGTACTACCTTTTCATATGTGGCCTAAGGAACTACAACTTGAACATGACTTAGCTGCTGCTTTGAAAGAACAAGAGATGATTGATCAAGAAGAACTACAGCTGGCTCAGAAAGAAAAGGATAAGATTGAAAAGGAGACAGAAGATTTAAGGAGGTATAATGAATGGTTGGATGAGAAGATAAGAATAGAGGCTGATATTGAACTCAACAAGATTATCAAGATTGAGGATATTGAAGATCAATCTTTTGATGTGAGATCTTGGGTAAGTAAGTTCACAGCTAAGAAAAAGAAAGAAGATGCTGCTACTAGAAAGAAGAAAAAGGTACTTAGAGGTCCAACTCCACTACAAAAGAGAAAAGAGTATGAAAGATATCTGAAGAATATGAAAGGATGGACATTGGTGCGGTTAAAACCTAAATCTGATTAAGAGGTTTATGACTTGTATCAAGTGACTAAAAGACAAACAGATACTTTTTATCCTATGGGTTGTGCTGAAGACCTGGAACATATTGCTCAGATGAATAAGAAGTTGCTACCTGAAAAAGTAGCTGAAGTAGAGCATGTTCAAGAAGCAGTTGTTGTTAAGCAGCTTGATGATGCAGTTAAGATTACTTCTTCTGTGCAAAGTGTTAAAACAAAAGGTGTAGTTCAAAAATCAGTTGCAAAGAAGAAGAGGAAAACAGGGGAAGAAAGCAGTTCTAAACCAGAAGGAGATGAATTCAAGAATGATTGGGATCATATTCCTCCTGAGCATTTAAAAGAACAATTGAAGGTTTACACTATGGTTGGCAAGATGGAAGATCATGAAGTAGTTGATGCCAAACCATTAGGAGTCAAATATCCTATTATCAAAGTAACTACAGGATATGATACTAACATTGGAGCATTTCATGATGTCCAGAGATCTGATGGTAAGACTCACAGGTTTCTTAGATTTCAACAGATGCTACACTACTTTGATAGAGAAGATGTTGATGATATGTGGACATTGTACAAAGCAAAGTTTGGAGCTGAGAAGTTTGATGGTAAAAAGTATGAGAACGATCAACTTGATCATATCATAACTATGACAGATAATGTTCTGTGGAGAGCTCTAAAACTTATGTATGAACCTTCAATGGATGATTCTGAGTGGATAGAGATAGTACAATACAAAGTAAGAAGATGGAGACTCTTTCAAGATTCTGGAGTTCATATGCTAGAAATTGGACCAATTACTTTGTATATGCTAGCTGAAAAAGATTACCCAGTGGTAAGATACTGGAATATTGTCAATCAGATGGTTAATGGTGATAGATCACTTAAGTTACAGAAAGACTATGATTCTAATGATCAATCATTCAATTTGCTGTCAAAGTATAAGAAGATATTTGATCAACTGAATTCTCAAGGTTTGAAGTGTTTGGAAGCATCCTCCTAGTGATTAACTGAGCTTAGAAGAAACTTACTTATTTAGAAATAAATAATAAGTTTAGGGGAGGATTGTTGGGTTTTGAGTTCTGCTGCTGAGTGAAACTGCTGCTAGAGTAAATGATTCTGCTGCTGATGACAAAGTGCTACTAAGGAAAAAGCTGCTAAAGGAAACTGCTACTGAAGAGATAAGCATGTATTCGTAGTAGATAATTATAGAATAGATTGAATGTATATCTTATAAGTCTAGAATATTCTTATCTTGATTAGAAAGTTATTGTAAACCTAGTAGGACTCCTTGGCCTATAAAAGGAGGATCCTAGGGTTAGAGTATGTACGCATTGTTTAGTTTTCGTTTACACTTCAAGGTTGTAAAACCCTAGCATTGTTGAGTGCTCGTATTAATAATATTGAAGTGTTGATAGAGAATTATTCTTCTTAAGTTAAGCTTTTATATTCCGCATTCAAGCTTAAGTGTTTACTTTAAGTCAACTTCTATATAAGATCATTTGCTCAACTGGGATCAACAATATCTTTTCCTTCGAACAATTCAAGCATTCCCAACCATAGGATCATGGAACTTGAGGAACAAGTCAAGTTTCTTATGAAATTCTACGAAGCTCCTAAACCTTCAAGTCAAGTGAAAAGGATCACTTCTTCATGTGAGTATTGTAGTGTTCCCCACGACACTCGTGATTGCATGGAACTCCCCGAACAAGCTTTTGTGGACTACGTATCCTCGCGTACCGACAGAGCGGGAGATAAGTGGTATACTTTCAAGCCCGAGCCAAACACTTATGGTGATTCTTACAACCCCTCTTAGAAAAATCACCCAAACTTTAGGTGGAAACAAAACCAAAATCCTTCTCAAACCAATTCTTCCAATCCACCTAATCGTTTCCAACCAAATGGCCCATCCTCAAACCGTACTTTCAACACAATCCTTCCAACACTTACGGCCATGCCAATAATTTTGAAGGATTGATGTCCAATTTTATGGCATCTCAAGAAGCTCGTAAAGCCAAGTTTGAAGTTGATTTCAACCAACAACAAAACGAGATGACCAATAAAATTGATAATTTGATAAAGGCTTTAAATAACCAAGGAATGACCCCGTCTACTAAAGTAGTAAGAAAACCTAGTGGGGGAAGTGAGGTTAAGGATCCTTCATCATCTAAACACGTACACTTTGTCAACGTCGTCATTATTAAGCCAGTTGATAGGAGTTGCAAGGATGACGATGAAGGTAAGGTTGAGATAGGAAGTGAATTTAAGAAAGATGTCAAAGAGGAGGTGGAAAAGGTAGATGATTACTTCAACAAGTTTCCCACTAAGGATGAGCTTGCATACCACAAGAATTTATTGGATGATCCTAACCCATCAATCTATAGAAATCTACCGATCATTCGAGTCGGCAACCCAAACAACATAAACATACCATGCAATATTAGGCATTTGCATGTGTAGAAAGCTTACATTGGCCTTGAGTCACCCATAAATATCTTGTCTAGGACATTCTACATTTGGATTATGAAAAAGCAATTAGTTCCTAGGATAGACCCTATAACTGGAAAAACAAGTAATTTTGTGGGGGGAGTTAGAGGGTTGCCTGTTTACATAGGAAATTTCACCTATGTAATAGATTTAGTGATTTTAGAAGATGTTAGCCCCGCGGTCAACATCAATTTATCTAATGTCGTGTTAGGAAAGCCATTTGTTGAAGTCTCTAGAATGAATTATTATCTATCATTAGGGATAGTTAAGTTCAAGGACGGGACTGACGAGATTGCCTACCAAATGCCATATAAGATAGAACAATTCCGACTTATGCCAAACCTAGAAAAAGAATTTAAGAAGTCAGTATACTATAGGAATGATGAAGATAAGAGGAAAGGAGTAGACTACGTAATGAAAAAATATTTGGGTTCTACAAGGAATGTTTACAACTAGGTCCGGAGTATAAAACCAAGATAGAGGATGACCTAGAGAACGTGACGGATGATGGAGTCACGTAATAGGGTATGACTTTGAGTCTATCTACAAGACTCGTAAATAAAGAAAAGCACTTCTTGGGAGGCAACCCAAGCTTTTTCATTATTTGTTTGTTTATTTGATTTTATTTGTTTCCGTATGTATACTTTTTCTTATTGTTTATTGTTCATGTCTCAAATAAAATTGTGAAAATGTTTTATTTTGTCTTTAACCTCGTCTTAATCACATATAAAGGTATTTTGCAAAAAGATAAGTGTAAAGGAACATCATATTTCTTTCTAAGAACATGAACAATAACAATTAGAAATTGGTATACATATTAGTATTTGTTTGAGTCAAATGCTTGTATCGAGTCACAATGAATGTTTTGCAGGATTCCAGGTATAAAGACATAGATTTTTTCTAGAAATTTTCTAGAAACAAAATATAAAAATTTCTGTCAGATCATTTTTGATGGCGTCAGGGGTTAAAACCAGACAGCGTCAGGAGGTATTTTCTGAAAAATTTTCAGGTTTTGTTTTTGTGCTAGAATTGTAAAGTTTCGTAAAATCTAAAATTTTTAAACTCCAGGAATCTGTAAACATTTATTTTGCAAGCATTATATCTTTACTTGTTTTCTAGGATTTACTTTTATATAGAATTTACCGTCGATTTTACGCGAGGTTTCGTGTTTGTTTCTTTGTTGTTTAATAGGTTACATTGGACAAGAAGATGATTATATCTCAAAAGTGAAGCTTTACATTTTCATTTTCTTGGAGGATGACTTAACCATGATACCATATCATCCATACCGAGCGAATCAGGGGAGTATTAGTTTCTTTCATTTTCATTTAACTTTGCTTTTACTTTTTTTTTTTATTTTGAACATTGAGGACAATGTTTGACTTAAGTGTAAGGGGGTAAATTGGAATACCTTAGAAACTATAACTTCGCTTTATTTTTGTTTTGTTTAATAGTAAATGTGTAATAAAACTAAGAGAAATACTTGTTAGGGTAATTTTGACACCAAATTTAAATTTTTTTTGCAACATATAGGAGTGAAACTTTAGTCTTAATAAGCGTCTCATGGATAGGAATTGTATGACTAGCACAAAAACCGTACCACTCAAAAATTTTTCCACCCCCAATATGTGAGGTTCGCCTTTAAATTATTAGGAAAAAGCATTCATTGTTGGTGCTTATGAGTGTGCCGGTAGTATTTAGATTCTAGAACTTGCATTAGTGATGCATTCCAAGACCGCTAGTGAGACTGCATTTGTGTAGTTAGGATTTACTATATGATAAGAGGCATCATGATAACCCATGTTTTAAACATGTATTATAATTACTTTGACTTCATTGGTCAAGTAATTTTCCCACACCTTTGCGATGTACTCATTTTTAGTACACGATACCTCTAGTACATCCCTCAGAGCCTATCTTTTTTGTTTCTAACTATAAGCATCTTACTTAAAGGAAGAATTTGTTTACAATCCACTCCTAAATGTACAACCAAATCACCTTAGCCTTCCTTGTATGCACTCATCTTTAGTACATTATTGTTACTTTTTTAAACCCTTAGTTAATTGTCTAATTGATTACATGGTTGCTTAGTCGAGCCATATCTTGTACATATTGTTTTGGGACGATTGGGACTCATGGGTAAAGTACTAGTGTTATGGAGTAATGTGGAAGAACACCATTTATTACCCCCATATGTGCGTTAATATTTTAAAGTACTCCAAGTGTTTCAATTATCTTAATTTGAGTCTTTATTTCAATTTATGTAAAAGTTTAAGTGTAAGGGAGAAGCAAGTTCCCTTTGATGTATTATTTTAGATGGTAGAGTAAAAGTGTATAAAAATAAAATAAAATAAAAATATACGGGTAACCATCCATTTCTTTTATTCATGTTGATTCAAATAGTGTCTTGAAAATACCATAAAGATTTTGTAGTTAGTTTAAGTTGAGTCGAGTCTTGGCATACTAACGCCTCATTGTATATGTAATTAACTAAGACAATTGACTTGCCACTAGTAAAATATCCCTTTATCTAACAAACCGTGTTATTCCATACCCCTACACCTAACGTTATAACCCTTTAAAGACATCTTTGATAGTTTATCCTAGGTGCATACGCCAAAGTGGTGGAGGTTTTGATCATTTCCCAAGCCTATGGTAATCTATTTGCTATGACAGGTAGTGAGAGATATTTTTCCATTTCCAATTGTGATATATAAACTTATAAAACCCGAGAGATGAGAGTATCCAAACACTTATTGTGAGGTGCTGGTGTATAATTTCCGTGCATGTTTTGACTAAGGTAGAATGATCATTTGTTGTAATTACATTTATATTAATGTTAAATGACCCCTAACTTGTATTTTGATTGGTATAAAAGCTCATTTCCTTGAGGACAAGCAAATCCAAAGTGTAAGGGTATTTGATAAGGATTTATTTGATACGTTTTTAGGGGGTCATTTAAGCCCTAAGTCGTGATTTTATGATCAAATATTGCCTCAAATCGTTCCGTTTCTCATTTTAGGTACTTGGGACGTGATTTCTGGAATATGGAATATTTAGGAGCTTTTCAGATGTTTCGATGCTCAAGAATGAAGAAAACAAGAAAGTCATGAAAAGTCAGGTTTTTACACTTGACAGCGTCATGCTTTGGAGGCTGACGCCATTACATTATGATGAGAAGTGTTGGATTTTTACACGAGATGCCCCAGAAAGATTTTGAAAGTTAACACCTAACGCCGTCAGGCACAAAGATGGCAAGGCCATCTGGCTTTGCATTTACACGAGAAGGCTTAGTGGATTTAATAGGTGACGACGTCAGAGGATTGTTTGGGCGATAAGAAGCCCTAATTGCGGCGTTCTGACGCGTCAGAAGCCATAACCTGGGAGATAAACCCTAGTCCGACTTTTACAGCATTTTTAGGGTTTCAAACCCTCTTTTCTTCCATGTTCAATTAAAGATAAGTTATTCCTTTAATCATTCAATATGTTTATGTGTTGTTTGATTAATTGTTTGTTTTTTCTTTACATTAACATGCTAGCTTAGATTTCTTAGTGTTTACTTAGATCTAATAAAACCTAGTTATTGATTATTGATTGTTGATTTGTTATTGGTTGTTTGGTTAATTGACTCGCTTTAGGCTTAAGAAAACTTGCTAATCTCCTATATGGTAACAAGCTTGAACGTCTTAAGAAACGTAATCGGATGTGTACTACGGTTTTATTGATTATATTTAATGCATGAGTAGATGTTGATGATTCTATGATAGGATACTAAACGTGTCGTCATAAGAAGAAATAGATACTCATAGAGTTAGGGAAGGACGTACACGCCCTCACGAATGGTATTAAGGAATACAATCCTTCAACTAAACAATTGGGACAACTCAATAAATCAATAAGAGATAACTAGGGAGTATTGAAATCTAAGTAAACACACTTGTCTCACATAGAAGTTCCACATTTACTTTTCTTGTTATTTATTTTATTGTTTTTAGTTTAATTAGTAATTTTGGGTAAGTTGACTAGCAACTAATTCCACCCACTTTTCCAATACCCGAAATTTTTAATTGCTTTCCGTAAAATATAAAAATACGAAAAGAATCATCCCTCACCTTTAGACCTAGTTGACCTACACTTCAATCCTAATGACACTATTCCCCTAGAGAATGATCAATCCCCAGGATCTATCATTTACTACACTACAACGGTAAGGTACACTGCCTGGTGGATTGCAAAATCTTTCAAAATCCCTTAAGAGGTAAAACCTTTTGTGAGGTTGCAAAACACGCGTCAATTTTGCTCCTTATAAGAAGTTGAGCTCTTTGGGTGATCTAACCACATATCAGTCTTTACATATTGAATAAATGGATAAACTCTTAGTAATTCAATATTTTGATGAAGCCTATAACATATAAAGATTCACATCAACATTTATGTAAAGTTTGACAACACCAATCTTAATTCAATCAACCACCCTTTACTTTTATAATAAACTCAAATTTATGTAAGGTTTAAAAACACTAATCTTAATTCAATCAACAACCCTTTACTTGTTTAATAAACTTAATAAGAATCACCCTCAAACGAGGGGGATCTAAACATAAAAAAATTAATAATAATAAAAAAAATCATCCCCAACATGGATGTGATCTAAATAAAACAAAACTCGCACTACAACACCTTTAATAACCAAATAATTACAAGACATAAACCAAAACAAGATCAAAACCAAACTATAAATGAGATATAGAGAATGTGTGTGTGAAAGAGAAGAAAGACTGCAAAAGTTATGAAACCCTAGCCCAACCTTTTGCTTATATAGCCAGAAGTTTAACTTTAGCCCCTGCACAAACAACATTGACAGAAAACATATCAAACTTTGAAACTATTAGAAAAATACAATATTAGTCCTTGTACTTCGTAATACTATAACTTGTATTTCCAACATCATCCATAAATCTTATAAAGCATATGTGTTACAAAGAGTAAAAACCCAGAAGCCACTTTTTCCCTTACCAAACGAGCATTAATATCAAAATGTTTAGTTTTTTTATGCATAACAGGCAACTATTTGAATAGTTGAACTGTTAAAAGAACAAACTCACAAGTAATATCATGAACATATAAATCCTTTAAAATATTTAAAATTTACATAAACTTCACAAGTTGCTAAAGCCATATAAATGTACTCAGCGATGAGCTTGAAAGAGTTGACTGTTTTTTTACTCTTTGAAGACACCAAACATCTACAAAACAAACACAATAAGTCAATAACCTTAAACAGACCTTCTGGTCATCTTAAACTTATCCCAGTATCAATCTGCATAAATAGTCTCAAACACATATTTGGACTTTGTATACTCAACACTAGTACTTGGACCCAACTTCAAGTACCTCAACACTTTTAAAACTGCATCAAAATCAGACTAAAGTGGAGCATGCATGTGTTTGCTCAAAAATTGTACAAAATAAGATATATCAGGCTTGTTTTGCACAGATACATAAGTTTCACTACTAACTTTTAATATTGAGTAATATTTTTTTGAAACTTATCGTATGTTGACTTTTGATGAGTTAACACTGTATATGTTGGCATTAGTGTTACAACAAGTTTACATGCTAGAAGAGTAAACTCATGTAATAACTCAAGATAGTATTTCCTTTGAGACAAACATAAACCATTTATTGTTTTTGAAACTTCAATACAAAGGAAAACTTTTAACTCACTGAGATCTTTTTCTTAAACTTTTCATTAAAAACTGTATAAATTTTTCAATTTCACTAACATTGTTGCTTGTAACAGCAGTGTCATCAACATATACTAGTAAAGCAAGAAATGATCCATTGAAAAAAATCCATCTTCATTAACAGCTTTTGACAGCTTATGATTCCACTGTTTAGGAGATTGCTTGGAACCATATAAAGACTTAACCATCTTACAAACCTTTTTTCATCATTGTAAAAGAAACTAGGAGGAGGAACCATATAAACATCCTCAATAAGATCTCAATACAAAAAAAAAAGTATTATTAACATCTATCTGATATAACTTTCAATAATTTTGAATATCCAAACTAATTAAACATCTAACAGTTCCCATTTTAACCACATGACAAGGTTTTTTCATAATTAATTCTTTCCCTTTGACTATAACGTTTAGCAACAAATCTAGCTTTGTATCTGTGAAATCGTAAAGGGGGGGGGGGAGTGAATACGTTTCCATTTAAAAATCTATAAACTTGTTGTATCAAATATAGTATAAACCATTAAGTTAAGTTTTGCCATTATTAGTCTAGTTTATATTTCTTTTCTAAAAACATCCGTAATACAAATTACCACTCAAGCTTGTTGTAATATGAATAATATCAATTATAGTCTTATGACTAATATAAAGCATATGGCATAATAAGTTGTCACACAAGCATAAACATCAAATCATAATACAAACAATAAAATAGTGCAAGTGTAAAAGTAAAGAAAGTGCAAACCGAACACGAGGATTTATAGTGGTTCGGTCATGGATGTCCTGTCCGGCCTCGAGAGTTACTTCACTAGATCAACAAGCTCCTTCTTAGCGGAGAAAATCTTACAATCGTCGCTTACACTTTTTCCGGTACAAAGCTAAATACCGGGTTCTTTTACAAGGGTACAACCACTCCCGCTAGTTCTTTTGCAAGGGTACAACAACTCCCGCTATGTTTTGTGGCCCAACATAGAAACCTTGTGCTTTATGGCACAAACACATAAACCATCTAATATATAATAATGAGTACAATGATGATCCAAGACATAAATGTCTAATGGATATGAATGACTAATCTAAAAGAACTTACATTGATAGAAAGCCTTCGATGAATGAAGATCACAAGTTCTCTAAGCTTGTTGTGATGAATCTTCATGTATGTATATTTGTGGTGGATGATGATGGCAAGATCTCCAAGCTTCCTTAGTGGATCAAGATGTATGATATGCTGACAACAAAGATGAATGTTAGAAGCATTATGATCATGATGAAAAGGATGATTAATTGTGTTTTCTACATGGTTTTCTATTGATCTAAGATCTATGCAAAGGGTAGAGAGAAATGCATGTTTTTCATCAAGTTGTTAGAAAACCATGTACTTGTATATATAAGTAAACTACCAAAGACCTAAACCATGTGCATAAACCATGAGCTACTTTCCAAAAACTATGTCAAGTCTAATCAAGATCTTACACAATCTTTCCAAAATCAACTATGACATATCTTACAAGAATATTTGGAAAGATATACATTCTAGAATATGATAATCCATGTGATGATGTAATTATATACTTTCCATTTTGATAAAAATGTATATTAAAGTAAACTTGTAAAGTTATTAGAAAATGTATTAACTTGCTATATGACATTTAGTAAGTTACTAAAAATGTTTTATGCACTTATGTTGTTATAAGACACATTTTTATAGATCGTAAACTTACTAATATTATCTGGACACCTAATGTGACACTTATTCTATTTTATACCTAACGTGCATTTTGACACCTAAAATACTTAAAGACTCTAAAAGTATTTTAAACATTCTAAATGGTTGGTCAAGGGGTTTGATCATAATGCCACATAACAAACATGTACGAACCTGTGTTGTAGCATACGAGGACTCGAGACGTTAAGAGGTGTTGAATGTATGTTGAGACAAAATAATATTACAAGTAACTTGTACATTTTATGTTATGTATCAAGTTATATGTTTGTCATCAATCAAAACAAACGAGACTGTGTAGATTAAATATCATAATATTTGCACTAACAATCTCCCCCTTTTTGATGATGACAAAATATGTAAACATGATAAATAGTAAAATGTAAAAAATTACTTGTGTCCATATTACTTACTTGTATCCGTAACACCTTCTACATTTCCTTCTCCGTTTACACTCTTCTCCCCCTTTTGTCGAAACAAAAAGGGTGTATCCTTGGAGTTAACTTCATTTCTCCCCGAAATGGTGAGATTGCATCATCCCTAGTGAAGATTAGTCTTCAACTCCAATTTCCTAAGGTTGTTGCATCCCTTAGGTTGTTAGCGGATCCATGGATCAAATAAAGTTCCTTAACCTACATCAAGGTTAGTGTTGTGCAACATAAAATTATATAAAAAAATGCATGATGAATGAAATGCATGTTGGACTATGTTGACTTATCTCCTTCTTTTTGTCGAAACATAGAAGTGTGTCGAAGAAAGAGAATAAAGATGAATGCGTGCATTCTTCCCCTTGATTATAGCTCCCCCTTGATCAATACTCCCCGTTGCTAGGGTCCCAACGTATATGACACAAGAAACAAGAAAGCTAGAAAATCAAAGGTTAGTGCATGATTAGCTCCCCCTTGATTAATACTCCCCGTTGCTAGGGTACCAACGTATATGATGAAAGGATGAAGAATCCTACAAAATAAATGTTAGTGTAAGACAATAATTGTCCTATAATGAGTATATGATATATAACAATGCGTGTGTATGATGCATTTTAAAAATGCTTGACGGAAGCTCCCCTTGCTATATGGCGTCAATATGAACCTACAAAACAAATATTAGTATACTAGAAGCTTTGTTAGTAGACACGTATGTCATATACAACCAAGTCTATAGACGATGCAATAAGAGTGCTTGATGAAGATTCCTCATTGTTCGAAGGTACCAAGAAGCATCTAAAATAAGAAAATAATTGATGCAAACAACATCCCTAGATGAGTATGCTATATACGAAGAAGTATATATGATGAACCTACAATGAAAAGATTTGTGCAATATATTTCATCTTAAAGAAAAATAAGAAACTAAGGTGTATTCATCTAATAAGAAATACAATAAAAGAAAAATGTGAATATAATATGATAAAATCCTACAAGATAGTGCCTCGAAGGAAAATATAAAGTGAGGTTGGACTATTGAGAGTTAGAGTGAGTGGTGCTAGTGTTGGTGTTGGTTTACTAGAAGGATTCATGTGGTGATAACTCGATAGATGAAGGATTGATAAAAGTAAGTTTTCGCTAATCCATGGTTGTGATGATTAGTTAAAGTGATGATGGAAGGTGGTGGTGATAACGTAGACAACTATTTAAAGAATTAGAAACTCGTATGTATAGCAAATGCTATAACGAATATAAAGATTGAACATATGGACTTATGCAATCTAAAATTCACAACTTAAGGGATAAAGGAATACGACTTACGTAATGTTAAGAGAAAAGGAAAATGTGAATGGACATTGATATTTAATGACGGCTACGGGTTATGATTTGATCGATTAGGATTGACGCTAATGAAAACGAAATACGTTTAGAAATAATTACCTATATCGAAAGACAATGGATGAAAGAGTACTAACATTGTTTAGTTCTACATGACCTTTAATGACATTATCATCTACAAAAGATGATGTATCATGCCATAATGTATGCTTGAATGGATTCAAAAAGAAGTGAAGACAATAAGCACCTAGGAACAAACATTTCATAAGAAATGAATAAAGAATACTAAGAACCTATATGAGGATGAGAATGACATTATGAGATGGGAGAGTGTTGGTTAAACCGATATGTTAAGAAAGTGTTGGGAATGACGGTTTTGATTAGTATATCATTTGCACTGACAATGACGTGCATGATATGTGTTGAGTACGAAAGGATGAGATCCTATGATGGTGTTCTAGAAAATGAAGTTGTCAAGTCCTAGTTTAAGAAAGATCCTAGACTCCATTAGTTGTTGGTTGTGGAGATGAAGAACTTTGTCAAACACATGATGTGTTTTTCACTTGATGAGATATTGGTACGAACTAGTGATGTTGGGTTAAAAGGGCTTGAAACACTTGTGGTTTTGTGAACCAATTTTAACTAAATGGTGTGTACCTATGTGTTGGTATTTTAGGGTGCATGAAACACGAGTAGATGTTCTTTAAATACATTTTGACAAAATACAAATATGTGAATGAATTTCTCTCCTCCTTAATTGGTGGACATCCAACATATTGTGTAATGCATCGTATAAAGAATGACGATAAAGTGTTTGGGGGGTTGAAGGTTAATGAAAGAGATAAACTTAGTAATGCTTTTGTGGATGTTGGTTAGCATACAAGGAACTTCATCCACGAAGTCACGTAGTTCTTCTCTATCAATGCGAGATGATCGCATGACGAGGCATGTGGTTTTCTCAGAGGAGGTGGAAAGGATTAGAGTATTGTTATAGCTAAATAGTGATGGAAGTGATTTTTGGAAAGCGGAAGCAATAATACGATTTGGAAAGAGGTCGATTGAAAGATACTCAAACACAAATTTCAAATCTCTAAGACTAAATCCTATTAGCATTAAAACTATATGTAAGTGAAGGGATTACTGTTATGCGAGATAAGCATATAAAAGCTAGAATGAAGTGAGATGGAAAATGATTAGTTCTCAATCCACTACAACAAATTTGTTAGTGAGAAAAGATGTCAACAAGATAAAAAATCTAAAGATACTATCTTATTCAGATAGCACATTCGACTACAGACATAAAGTTAACACATGGCTAGATAGCATCAACAAAAACAATCATATTAAGCAAGAGCATGACATAATACGAAATACTTTCCTTGTAAAATTGTTTTGGTGTTAAGCTTAGACACTTGAGCATATAATAATCTATGTGATTAATTTGTATGATAAAATGACTTCTAAATGTTTATCATACCAAAAGTACTTTGACAAATTATAAGTGCACATGTAGTGAACAAACAGTGTAACAAAGAAACAAGATGGAAAATTTATGCAACCCATGTTTAAATGATAACATTTTTGGAGCATGTATTATATAGACCATCCTAAGCATGGATCTAATGAATGACCGAAAGAGACACAACCATTCAAATATATAAATATCATATAATGACATCATGTATCAAAATGACGTACCATGAGTTAACAAGTTACATATTAATCATGCAAAATATCATATACATGAAGAATGAAAATATCATATAAATCATGTTAATATATAGTAACACGAAACATATAAGCATGCAGGCATCATAAAGAAATAACCAAGCTTTATACATGAATCAACCAAATAGTTAATGTTGGGAAATGAAGATCAAAGTACTGCTGGAAAGATTAAAGTACTGCTATGTCAAAGTACTGCTCAATAGTCAACGTGCTGATTAAAGTCAAAGTGCTGCTAGATTATTGAAGATTATTCAAAGTACTTTGAAGAACAAGGACTTATGTGCAATATTGTTTAAAGGATTATTATGTAATATTATATGAATATTCTAGAATTAGTTAGGGATAATTACTTGTCGTTCAAGTAAATATTGTAAACCGACTTAAGGTTTTCCTTATGCCTATAAAAGGAGCCTTAGGATGGTATTAGACGTATGAGTTTTAGAGTTTCACATTACGATTTCTAGAAAACGATTTTAGTGAAGTTAGGGATTGTTAGTGAATCTGTGTTTAGAGAAGCAGGATTAAGAGTTGGGTTTAATATAAACAAAGTTCTTCTTAGCTTTGTGTTAGTAGATTCCGCATACTTTACAAAGTAACATCAGTGTTTCAATTTTAATTATTTTGAGTTATTCAAGATTGTTAAAACCTTACAAGCTACAAAGTAGTTTGGTCAGAGTATATCGATCCAACAAGTGGTATCAGAGCTTGTGTTGTAAACTTTGATTAAGAAGAAAACCTTTAAAACCTTTAAAACCAATTTTACTACAAACCCTTAAAGATGTCGACAGATGTTGCACCTGCTCCATCCATCACTTCAGTCAGAATTCCTATTGTCAAGAAGGGAGAATATGATCTATGGAGCATGAAGATGAGGCAGTACATTGCCATAACAGACCATGCACTATGGGATGTGATTGTCACTGGTAATATGGTAATTGATGAACCAGTAGAGATCCCAGGCCAACCAACACCACCTAAGCCAACCTTGCCAGCTGCCACCAAAAGAAATCAAGACAAGGATCTCAATATACTACTTTCTACCATTCCTGATGGTCACTTGCTGAAGTTTCATGATGCCAAGGATGCAAAACAACTCTGGGATGCAATTAAAACAAGATTTGGAGGCAATGATGCTTCCAAGAAGATGCACATGAACCTTTTAAAGCAACAGTTTGAAACCTTCACTGTTGGTGAAAGAGAAAGTCTTGACTCTGCCTATGATAGATATCAAAATCTACTAAGTATGATAGAGTTATATGGAGCAGAAGCATCAGTTGAAGATGAAAACCTGAAGTTCTTGAGGAGTTTGCCATCTGCATGGCATATGGTTGCTACTATGATTAGAGGACAACTAGGATTGGACACTATGGACTTTGATGATCTCTACAATAATCTAAAGATGTATGAGCATGAGATGAAGGGTAATAAAGGTTCAAGTTCTCACAGCATTGCTTTTGTATCTTCTGAAAACAGAAGCAGTACTTCCACTAAAAGTACTGCTTACCCTATCCAAAGTACTATTCCAGAGACACAGAATCCATGTACAACCATGATCACTACTACTTCATCACCATCACATACCCCCAATTCAGATGATGTTCTATGTTCATTCTTTGCCCAACAAGCCACTCTACCTGTTACTTATCAAGAAGATGTCCTGCAAATTGATGATGATGCTATGGAAGAAATTGACATAAGATGGCAGGTTGCCATGATCACTACAAGGATCAAGAAGTTTATGAACAAGACAGGAAGAGGTATTAATTTCAAAGCTAAGCAGGGGATAGCATTTGATAAGTCTAAGATTGAATGCTTTAACTATCAAAGGACTGGTCACTTTGCAAGGGAATGCAAGTTTGCAAAGTATCAAGCAAACATGATGATTGAACAACCTAAACCCGAGGTTGAAAGAAAAGAAGTCGCTATTGCTGAGCCAAAGTCACAAGCTTTGGTTGCTCAAGAAAACTTGTCAGAAGTTAATGGGAGTAATGAATTTGATGATGAACCAGTAACCTATTCTATGGTTGCATTGGAAGAGGTTGATTTGAGCACAGCTTTTGATGAGGAACCAGGATATGAAGCTTTGGAGTCAAGAGATGGTCTAGGAAGCTTTGATTGGAGCATGGAAAGTGAAGAAGAACCTGTTCAGCTTGCTATGATGGCTACTTCACCAAGTTCATCCACTATCTCTGAGGTATGTTCCAAATGTAGTAACTCTTATAAAAAAAATGCTTAAAGAATATGAAACTGAAAGAGATAACTATAGAAGGGCTAGGTCTGAGATAGTTGGTTACCAATTAACTTTAGAGTCAATGGAAGCTAAGATAATCACTCATGAGAATAATGAAGTAGTTTGGGCTGAAAAATATGACCAACAAGATTATCAATTAAAGTTAAGTGAGTAGAAGTTAGGATGTAAAGTTTCTGAATTAGAAAAGGTCACTAAAGAAAGAGACAAGTTGCTAGAGAAACTTGCTGTTTGGAAAGAATCAGGCCTGTCACATGTTAGTTTTGTTGAAAAATAGAGAACAACAAACATTAAAACTGGCCTAGGTTATGATAATAATTTGTAAGTACTTTCAACTAAGAACCAAGAATTAAGTCTTTCTCAGGAGACCTCAACTAGTGATGAAGAATTCATAAGCCTAGAGGAAAACACATCTAGTGATGAGGAACCACCTTGCTCAACACCTCCTGAGTTTAAGAAAAACAAAGGATATAATGAAGTTCCTCCACCCACAGGTAGTTTTCAACCACCTAGGATAGATGTTTCTTGTTTTGGTGTAGACAACCTAGAGTTTAGGAAAAAGCTTAAAGGTAAATCTAATTCAAGTCAATCTAGTCCTGAGTCTTTAAGAGAATCTGTTAAGACACCTAGGGATGATACAAAGGGTTCTGAGACTGAAAATGGTTTTTCAAAGCAAGCAGTACTTTCAAAAACTTCTCAATGTAGCGCTGATCACTCAGCAATACCTACAAGAAAATCATTCCAAAATACTGCTTATTATAGAAAACCTTTTGGGAATGGATTTGGGATGATGGGTCCAAAGTTATGCTTTGTATGTTATAGTCCTCATCATCTGATTAAGGACTGTGACTATCATTCAGAATATTTAAGCAAATACCTAAAGACCACATCTGCAAACCATAAGCACAAGGAGAATAAACCAAGGGAGAATAAACCAGCCTGGAATTAGTCAAATAAGGTTAACCATAGTAATTTTTCAAAAGACTATAAGTACCCTCATCAGAAAAGACCATTCTCCAAACCCACAGTATCTTCAAGAAATACTTCTCAAAGTACTGGTCAAGCAGTACTTCCTCAAAGTACTGTTAGGAAGTTTCCCAATCAAAGTACTACAAGCAAAGACTCAAATGTAAGACCTAAAAGATTCAATTCTTACAAACCTAGAAGGACTTACAACTCAAGAAAAGCTTCTAGAACACATAACCCAACACCAAAAGTTACAACTAAATGGGTTAAAAAGGAAAGTGCTGCTGTGGGTGACAAAGTACTTTCAGAAAATAATGGTGAAAAAGGGAGTGTTGATAACAATTCAACACAGGTTTTGGAATCAAAAACAGTAATTCTTGATAGTACTTTCAAAAACAGTGGTGATTACATACTCAAAGAATTTGAGTATGTTACTCCACAAGGGGAACACAAGTCAGTAATGGCTTAGGTTCCTAAAAGAAACTAACACTTTTCATTTTTATGCAGGGCAACCCGGCAGAGGAGCTTAAAGACCATCTTATTGTGGACAGTGGTTGCTCTGGAAGCATGACAGGAGAAAAGGAGCTCTTGTTAGATTTTAAGGCTTATTTTGGAGGAAGAGTTGCATTTGGGAATGATCCTGATGGAGGGAGAATCACTAGCAAAGGAACTATTAAGGCAGGATCAATTGATTTTGAGAATGTGAGATATGTGAAGGAGCTTAAGTTCAACCTTTTGTCAGTCTCTCAGATCTGTGACAAGAAGTACCCTGTGTTGTTTCTTGACACAGAATATCTTATTCTCTCCCCTGAGTTTAGATTAGAAGATGAAAACTTGGTGATGCTGAGAGCACCAAGAACCAAGGATGTGTATAGCATAGACTTGAAGAATATTAATTCTACTGAAAGAGCAACATGCTTGATAGCAAGAGCAACAATGGAAGAAGCACATCAATGGCACAAAAGACTAGGGCATGTAAATTTCAAGAATATCAACAACCTAGTCAAAGGAAATTTAGTTAGAGGTTTACCTTCTAAGACATTCAAGAGTGATCACTCATGTCTCGCTTGCAAGAAGGGTAAAAACACAAGGCTTCATGTAAAAAGGTTGAAGAAAGAACTATTAGGGAGCCTTTGGAATTGCTGCATATGGATCTGTTTGGACCTGTCTCAGTTGTTAGTTTAAACAAGAAGAAGTACTGTTTGGTTATAACAGATGACTGTAGCAGATTTAGCTGGGTCTTTTTCTTGGGATTCAAAGATGAAACTTTTGATGCTATTCATGATCTTTGATGAGGCAAAAAATGAACCGTTTTTAGGGGGTTATTTAAGCCCGGAATTGAATTTATTTGATCAAATATTACCCTAAATCGTTCCTTTTGTGATTTTAGGTACTTTGGGAGTGAATTTTGGAAAAAGGAAGCATTTTGGATGTTTTTGGAGCATAAAAGTGAAGAAAACGACAAAGACTTAATTTTCCTTGCTGAGAACAGTACCTGACGGCGTCAAGAAGGATTTTTTGACGGCGTCAAGAGGAAAATGGATGACGACCCAGAGAAAACGTGATGGCGTCAGAAGTAGGGCATCAAGAGTAAATTTGGTAACAGCCTGGAGCAGAATTGCACATGACGGCGTCACCCATGGATCTAGGCAGTCCGAGAACTTTATTTGCGGTGAGATGACGGCGTCAGAATTTTACTCTTGACGCCGTCACCTCACAAAATCTATACTTTTCTAATTTTCATTCATTAAGGAGGAACTTGTGTGGAGAATACTAGGGCCGAACCTAATAAACCCTAGGTCGTTTGTAACAGTATTTTCAAGGGTTTTCACCCCTTGAAACCCTTCATGTTCAATTGAGATAAGTTTTCTTTCAATTCATTCAATATGTCTATGTGTTGTTTGAATATATCTTATGCTTGTCTTGATTATAACATGCTAGGCTAGATCTTTCATGTGTTTGCTTAGATGTAATGAAACCTAGATGTTAATTATAGGTTGATTGCTTGTTTATAGTTGTAATGGATGAATGATTTCAATGTTAGGCTTAAGAAAACTGGCAGATCTCCATTGTGTAACTTCCTTGAACGTCTTAAGAAACATGAACCGATGTGTACTAGGTTTTTATGATTGTATTTAATGCATGAGCGAATTCTAGTGATCCCATGTTAGGAGCTTCTTAGCCGGCTCGACATAGGAGTGAAGTAGGAGCTTATAGGATTGGGGAAGTAAGTACGCCACCCCATGAATGGTATTAAGGAATACAATCCATCATCCACGCAACTGTAAAAAGTAATTAACCTGTAAAAGATATCTAGGGAGTAGTGAAATCTAAGTAAACACAATTCTCCCATATATTGCTCACACCACTATCTTAATTTAGTTTATTTTCATTTTTATTATTTTATTTTGATTGCATCTTAGTTATTGGGTTAGTTGACTAGCAACTAATTCCGCCCACTCTTCCAATACCTGAGATTTTACTTGCTTTTATAAAATATAAAAAATACAAAAAGAATCATCCCTCACCTCTAGACCTAGTTCTTAGGCTTTCTAATCCTAGCGACACTATTCCTGAGTTGAACGATCAATCCCCCGGTACTTGTCACTATACTATATTACAACGATCAGGTACACTGCCTGGTGGGGGTTGTAAGCTTCTCGAGATCCCATGAGAGGTATAGCCTGGTGCAATTCCCACTCATCAAGTTTTGGCGCCGCAACCCGGGGAATAGTTATTGTCTAGGTTAGAATTTCTTTTTATTAGGTCTACTTGCTAGATTCCTTTCTAGTAAGATTTTATTTTTATTTTTAGGTTTTCTTTAGTCTATCTTTTCTTTGTGTCTTTGTTCGTAAAAACCTTTCCATTGACTCTTCCGTTCACCATTATGGAGAACGTGAATCCACCAAGTCCGACACTAGAGTTCTACCAGAAAAAATATAATTACACTAGTTTGGATATACCAAGATGGACGAATGAAATGAGGTGGACATGATCTTATATTGATTTTATTGAATACCTTGAGAAAAGAGGCCAAGTGCATAAGACTTTTAAAGAATTCACCTTAGGAGCTCCATCAACCCCTCAAAATGCCTCACTTAGTGAAACCTATGCACCATATGAGCCTTCACCTAGGATAGTTTCGTATGAGCCACCTAGCTGTATGTCATGGTTAGGCACTACCATAATATAGGATGAACACATAGGTGACCTTGATGTGATGGAAGATTTAGCCGAAAATGATCACATTGATCAAAAAGACCTAGGTTTTATGATCGATGATGATGAATCTCAAGAAATAGATGATGAATCTTTTGGGCAATTTGTATATAGCAGTCAGAATATTGAGGATGATCCTTATGATTCGGATATAGAAGTTGAGATACCTAGAGAAGCACTTGAGATACTTGGGAAAATGTTAGGGTTAGATTATAATAAAACATATGTTGAGGATATAGGTGATATTAACACATGGAATGATGAGGTCAATAACATAAGCCCACAAAATAGTCAACCATCATTTGAGGCACACACACCGCCCGTGACTTACTCAGAAGAAGTAGAAGAAACTTTAGGAATGACCAGGCACCACTAGAGGATATAGGTTTGAATACTTGTAGTTATAACCTTACTCCTAGTTCTAGGGAATTTCCTAATTTTGATGAATCGGAGCCTCAACCAAAACTGTTACCTAATCTTCCATCCTTGGATGAAAATTTAGGAATTGAAATAGGTCCTGTTACACCCATCAAACCATATAGTCTGGGTAGTCTTAGGACAAAGGTAATGGACTCAAAGCCTTGTAGAGAGAAAGCCAATATAGGGGTGGAAAATGACCTTACATGCTTACATCACCCATTTATGATTGATCACAAGAAACATTATGGGTTTAAACCAGGTTTATTAGGTCAAGATGGATCCCCAACTAGTAGTCTCTTGAAGTTGATAGAAAATGATCCCTTTCTAGGAGAAAGTCTTAATCCACCCATTAACCCGATTGAATTAGGTAAGGTTATGATGATAGGAGCACACCATTTTGAGCTTATAATTGATCCACCACTCTTTCCTCACATGGCATATTTCCACCTTAAGGGTGTGTATCGCTACTTTCACCCACACTTAATCCTAAGTGTAGGGAAAACCTCCCCTATTTCCGTTAAATAAGGGTAGAGTCAGGCTCGTGACTCGAACAAAAACAAGCGCTTCTTGGGAGGCAACCCATGCTTTGTGTGATTTTTATTTGTTTGATTGTTATTTGTTTCCGTATGCATGCTTTATTTTTATTGCTGGTAGATCATGTTTCAACTAAAATGGTGAAAATACTTTATTTTGTTGTTTGGCTTTGTCTTAACTTCATCCAAAGGTATTTCGCAAAAGATAAGTGTAAGGGGAAACCCCAAATATGTTTTTAAGAAACAAAATTGATCATGATTCTCCACAATATTAAGTGAACATGTATATTCATATTTGTTAGAGTCAAATGCTTGTATCGAGTCATAATGATGTTTTGCAGGATTTTCCAGGAAGTAGGACCAAATTTTTCCAGAAATTTTCCGGAAACTTAACATAAGAATTTCTGCAGGTCACTTCTGACGGCGTCAGGAATTAATTCCTGACGGCGTCATGTGTAAAATTCTGGAAATTTTGCTAGTTTTGTTCTTCTAACGGAGTCTTAAAGTTTTTGTTAAATCTTTAGTTTTATAAACTCCAGGGAATCTGCAAACATCATTCTACAAGCATTATATCCCTTTAATTCCTAGAAAGCAATTTAAGATATATATGTTATTTTTCTAGGATTTGTTATCATATATAGATTGCCGCCGATTTTACGCGAGGTTGCCTTGTTTGTTTTCTCAGGTTTAACAGGTTATATATGACAAGAAGATGATTTATATTCTGGAAGGGAAGCTTTGATGGTTCATTTTCTTGGAGGAAGATCTAACCTTGTTACCACACTATCCATACCGAGCGAATTAGGGGTGTATTTGATTTCATTCTTTTACCTGTTTTTACTTTTACAATCTTTAATTGAACATTGGGGACAATGTTCATCCTAAGTGTAAGGGGAGGGTAAATGATGATACCTTATAGTATACACTTTCACTTGAGTTTGTTTGTTTGATGCTAGGTGTGTAATAAAACTATGAGAAATACTTGTTAGTGTAATTTTAGCGCCAAATTTAAAATTTTTTACAACATTTAGGAGTGAATCTTTAGCCTTAGCAAGCGTCTCATGGATAGGAGATCTTATGACTAGCACAAAACCGTACTATTCAGAAAAATTTTCCACCCAAATATGTGAGGTTCGCCTTTAGATTTGATAGGAAAAACATTTACTATTAGTGCTTATGAGTGTACCGGTAGCATTTAGATTCTAGAACTTGCGTTAGTGATGCATCCCGAGACTGCTAGTGAGACTACATTCGTGTAGTAGGATTTACTACATGATAAGAGGCATTAGGATCACCCTTGTGTTAAACCCGTATCATAATTTCTTGACCATTTAAGTCATACTACTTGGCTAGTTAAGTCAATTAATTTTTCCCACACCCTTAGCGTTGTACTCATTTTTAGTACACGAAACCCTTAGTACACCCCTCCGAGCCTATCTTTTCGTTTCTACCATTAAGCATCTTACTTAAAGGAAGAATTTGTTACACCCTACTTAAATGTACACCCAAATCGCCTTAGCCTTCCGTGTATGCACTCATCTTTAGTGCATTATTGTTATTTTTTTAAACCCTTAGTTAATTATCTAATTGATTACATGGTTGCTAAGTCGAGTCATATCCTTGTACATATTGTTTTGGGACGATTGGGACTCATGGGTAAAGTACTAATCTTATGGAGTAATGGGGAAGAACATAATATTATTACCCCCATATGTGCGTTAATCTTAAAAGTACTCCAAGTGTTTTGATTATCTTAAATTCGAGTCATTAGATTAGGTTTTTTTTTTTTTGGTAAAGTATGTAAAAGTTCAAGTGTAAGGGGAATGCTCATTCCCTATGATGTATTATTTTGGATGGTAGGGTAAAAGTGTATGCAAAAAAAAAAAAAAAAATTGAAAAATCAAGAAAAAAGAAAAAAAAAATAGATAAAGAAAAGAGAGAAAAAACATACGGACTACCATCCCGTTTCATTCTATGTTTATTTTATGTTTTTGTTATTTTTCATTCATTAGCTTAAGTCGAGTCTAGTCTTGGCTTAGCAACGCCATATTGTACATGTAATTAACCAAGATGATTAACTCGCCACCAGTAAAGATTGCCTATATCCAACAAAACCGTGTATTCCATATCCCTACACATAACGTTACAACCCTTTAAAAGACCTCTTTGATAGTTTATCCTAGGTGCTTACGCCATGTGGTGGAGGTTTGATCCTTTCCCAAGCCTATGGTAATCTATTTTGCTATGACAGGTAGTGAGAGATGTTTTCCATTTCCATATTGTGATATATACTTTATTACACCCGAGAGATGTGAGTGTCTAAACACTATTTATGAGGTGCTAGTGTATGACCTTCGTGCTTGTCTTTGGTCTTTAGTGGAACGATTATTTGTTGTAATTACTTTTATATTAGTGTTAAATGACCCCTAACTTGTATTTTAATTAGAATAAAAGCGCATTTGCTTGAGGACAAGCAAATCTCAAGCGTCAGGGTATATGATGAGGCGAAAAATGAACCGTTTTTAGGGGGTCATTTAAGCTCGGAATTGAATTTATTTGATCAAATATTACCCTAAATCGTTCCTTTTGTGATTTTAGGTACTTTGGGAGTAAATTCTGGAAAAAGAAGCATTTTGGACGTTTTTGGAGCATAAAAGTGAAGAAAACGACAAAGACTTAATTTTCCTTGCTGAGAACAGTACCTGACAGCGTCAAGAAGGATTTTTTGACGGCGTCAAGAGCATACTGGATGACAACCCAGAGAAAACGTGACGGCGTCAGAAGTAGGGCGTCAAGAGTAAATTTGGTGACGGCCTGGAGCAGAATTGCTCATGACGGCGTCACCCATGGATCTAGGCAGTCTGAGAACTTTATTGGCGGCGAGATGACGGTGTCAGAATTTTACTCTTGACGCCGTCACCTCACAAAATCTATATATACTTTTCTAATTTTCATTCATTAAGGAGGAACTTGTGTGGAGAATACTAGGGCCGAACCTAATAAACCCTAGGTCGTTTGTAACAGTATTTTCAAGGGTTTTCACCCCTTGAAACCCTTCATGTTCAATTGAGATAAGTTTTCTTTCAATTCATTCAATATGTCTATGTGTTGTTTGAATATATCTTATGCTTGTCTTGATTATAACATGCTAGGCTAGATCTTTCATGTGTTTGCTTAGATGTAATGAAACCTAGATGTTAATTATAGGTTGATTGCTTGTTTATAGTTGTAATGGATGAATGATTTCAATGTTAGGCTTAAGAAAACTGACAGATCTCCATTGTGTAACTTGCTTGAACGTCTTAAGAAACATGAACCGATGTGTACTAGGTTTTTATGATTGTATTTAATGCATGAGCGAATTCTAGTGATCCCATGTTAGGAGCTTCTTAGCCGGCTCGACATAGGAGTGAAGTAGGAGCTTATAGGATTGGGGAAGTAAGTACGCCACCCCATGAATGGTATTAAGGAATACAATCCGTCATCCACGCAACTGTAACAAGTAATTAACCTGTAAAAGATATCTAGGGAGTAATGAAATCTAAGTAAACACAATTCTCCCATATATTGCTCACACCACTATCTTAATTTAGTTTATTTTCATTTTTATTACTTTATTTTGATTGCATCTTAGTTATTGGGTTAGTTGACTAGCAACTAATTCCGCCCACTCTTCCAATACCCGAGATTTTACTTGCTTTTATAAAATATAAAAAATACAAAAAGAATCATCCTTCACCTCTAGACCTAGTTCTTAGGCTTTCTAATCCTAGCGATACTATTCCTGAGTTGAACGATCAATCCCTCGGTACTTGTCACTATACTATACTACAATGATCAGGTACACTGCCTGGTGGGGGTTGTAAGCTTCTCGAGATCCCTCGAGAGGTAAAGCCTGGTCCAATTCCCACACATCAATCTTATAATAGCACTTGAAAATCAGTTAAGACTAAAGGTTAGAGGCATTAGATGTGATAATGGGACTGAATTCAAGAATCAGCTTATGGATGAATTTTGTGCCAAGAAAAGAATTAAGAGAGAATTTAGTATTGCCAGAACTCCTCAGCAGAATAGAGTTGCAGAAAAGAAGAACAGAACTTTGATAGAAGCAGGAAGGACAATTCTTGCAGACTCCCAATTACCTGTTCCATTTTGGGCTGAAGCTATAAGTGCTGCTTGTTATGTGTTGAATAGAATATGAATGACAAAACCTCAGATGAAAACACCTTATGAGTTTCTCGTGGGAAAGAAACCAAACATTAAGTTTATGAAACCTTTTGGATGTCCGCTGACTATTTTGAATATTGCTGACAATTTGGGAAAATTTGATGGTAAGTCTGATGAAGGATACTTATTGGGTTATTGTATCAATAGCAAGGGATTCAGAGTGTATAACAGGGCTACCAATAAGCTTCAAGAATGTATTCATGTTGAATTTCTAGAAGAACAAGAAAATCAAAAAGGTAAAGGTCCTGATTGGATGTTTGATCTTGATTTAATGGCATCATCCATGAACTATGTACCTGTAAGGGAAGAAAATTAAGTTTTTCACAATGAAGAGGAATCACAATACATTGTTCATGGAGTTAACATAAGATCTGAAGATAATTCTGATGAAACACTCAATGATGAGAAGAAAAGTACTGCTGCACCTCAAGGTACTGTTGATCCACCAAGTACTGTTCAACCAAATACCACAGTATCTGATGAAGACCAAGCTATCCAAGATGAACTTAATAGGATGCTTCTTCAAGAAACAATTGCTAAGTCCTATGAAGATGATTAAAGGAGAGCTTATGAAGCCGAAAAGAAGAAGTCTAAAGGCACTGATAGTACTTTGCCCCAAAGTACTGCTGATCCATTTGAAAGTACTTCTCAAGTCTTAGATACTTCAAATTGGAAAAATGCTGATGATTTAACTGATCCAACCACGCCTGCCTTAGAAGATAGTGATGATGAATTAGAAAAAGTAGGCATTTTCTCAGATTCAAATGAGGACCTTGATTTCACAAATTTGGAAGATAATCTTGAAGTATCACCAACTCCTACACTAAGAATTCACAAAGATCATCCTGTCACAAGAACTAAAGCTAAGAATATGTCTCAACAACATACTTCTTTACTTAGCTTTATTTACAAACAGAACAGGGTGAATCACAAGGATCAGCAGTTGTGTTTATTTGCTTGCTTTCTATCTCAAGAAGAACCTAAGACAATAAAACAAGCATTAGCCAAGGAGAGTTGGGTTGAAGCTATGCAAGAAGAACTTTTACAATTCAAACTTCAAGAAGTATGGGTATTATGTGATTTACCTGATGGTAAAAGGCCAATTGGAACAAAATGGGTCTTCAGAGTTAAAAGAGATGAAAGAGGGAATGTAATCAAGAATAAAGCAAGGTTAGTAGCTCAAGGATATAGACAAGAAGAAGGGGTAGACTATGATGAAGTCTTTGCTCCTGTGGCAAGGATTGAAGCCATAAGGTTGTTTTTGGCCTTTGCATCTTATATGGGCTTTCATGTATATCAGATGGATGTTAAAAGTGCTTTTCTATATGGCACTATCACAGAGGAAGTTTATGTTAAACAACCTCCTGGTTTTGAAGATCCTGCCAATCCAAACAAAGTCTACAAGGTTATTAAGGATCTGTATGGCCTTCATCAAGCCCCTAGAGCATGGTATGAAAGACTCTCCTCTTTTCTATTACAACATGGTTACAGGAGACGTGCTATTGACAAGACCTTGTTTATCAAAAGAGATAAAAAGGATATCATGCTTGTCCAAGTTTATGTGGATGACATTATTTTTGGAGCTACAAAGCAGTCAATGGTGAAGGAATTTGAAGATCTTATGCAAAAAGAATTTCAAATGAGTTCAATGGGTGAATTAACTTTCTTTTTGGGACTTCAAGTTCAACAATCAAGCAGTGGAATTTTCATAAGTCAAGACAAGTATGTTGCAGACATTCTTAAGAGATTCAACTTCACCACTGTCAAGCCAGCTTCTACACCTGTTGCTGCTAACAAACCTTTGGGAATAGATGAAGATGGAGAAGATGTTGATGTCAAACAGGTCTATGATTGGATGTCTAATGTACTTAACTGAATCTAGACCTGACATTACTTTTGCTGTTTGTTTGTATGCAAGACGTCAAGTTCAACCCAAGGTTTCACATTTGAATGCTGTCAAGAGGATTTTTAGGTATCTAAGGCAACAACCTAATCTAGGATTATGGTATCCTAGGGAGTCCCCTGTTCATCTACAAGCTTTTTCAGATAGTGATTATGCTGGTGACAACTATGATAGAAGGTCAACAACTAGAGGATGTCAATATCTTGGAAGCAGATTAGTCTCATGGCAATGCAAAAAGCAAACAATTGCAGCAACATCTTCCACAGAAGCAGAATATGTAGCTGTTGCAAGTTGTTGTGCACAAGTACTTTGGTTGCAAAATCAGCTTTTGGATTATGGATTCAACTTCAAGAACACTCCTATCAACATTGATAATGAGAGTACCATTTGTATTGTGAAGAATCCAGTTTATCACTCCAAGAAAAAGCACATTCAGATTAGACATCATTTTATTCGAGATTGCTATGAGCACAGGCTCATTAATGTGGTTAAAGTTCATATAGATGATAATGTGGCATATTTACCACAAAGGGCTTTGATGTTTCAAGATTTACTTTCTTAGTAGTGAGTATTGGTACGATAAATAATTAAGCTATTTTTTAGGGGAGGCATTAGTAGTTAGTCATTATTTGAGGGGAGGCTACATGTTTCATTCAACAGAAAAGATATTTTATTCATTAATTATTCCAAAGGTGTTACATTCATCAGTTCAGCAACACAGATACAAGCATGACAGAGATACCCAACCAAGACAAAGAGAGAACTAATCCAAACAACCTACACAAAACCTAACAAGAATGTGTCTGTTCCTGCTCTAGCTCCAACAATTTCTAGTGAACTCCCACAAGCCTTAACACAGGCTCTTGAGTCTGCCTTAAAGAACATGAAGTGGCCTGCTCAAAGGAAACCTGCAAGACCAGAGAGACCTCCCAAGCAAATACTTGGCCTGGCTTGCCCAAGGAAGCAAGCTTCTTTTGATGACAAAATAAAGACTACTCAAGAGGGAAAGCAGAGCTATCAAGGAAAGTACTGATGTTCAAAGTACTGTTGATGAAAGTACTGGTATGCAAGGTACTGGTGTGCAAGGTACTGCTGCAATGGATATTGGAGAAATTGGAACTTCTACAGCTCAACCTTCTATAAAAGCATTTGAAGATGAAGCTGGTCCTTCTAATCCTATTCAGCAAGAAGAAGTCAAAGAGCATACAGCTAGTGATGATGAGACAATAGCTCAGATAATGCTCAATTTGGATAGACCAACAGGTATACATATTTCTGAGCCTGCAAAACAAGTCTCTGAATCTTCTTCTGAACATGAAGCTTTAGATCCAAAAGACAAAGGAAAAGGGATCATGAAGGAAACCAAGAAGAAAAAGAAGAAGTTAACTCTTGCACAGCTGAGAGAAATTGAGATTGCTAAGAATGAAGAGATTGCTAGACAGCAACAAGCTGTTTATGATGCAGAGTACTTAGAAGAGATAAGAAAGCCAGTTGCTGTTACAAGAAAACCAATGACTATTTCTCAAGAAAGAAATTGGATGATTAGTTTCTTGAAAAGAAGACGATACAAGAATTTACAAGGGCTAAGATATCTAGATGTGAAAGCACTGTGGGATAGTGTTCAAGAATCTATTAAGAGAGAGCTGGATAACTTTGTACCTATGGATGCTAAGAGAGAAAAGAAGTTAGAAGATATAATGAAAGAACAGGCTGAGAAAAGAAAATTGAAAAGGAAGAAAGCAATTCAGGATGATCAATTGTCAAAAAGGCTCAAAATGATAAGATCAGATACAATTGATGAACTGAAGAATTATTTCAGAGTTGTTGATTTTAAGAACAAGAAAACAGAAGACTTTGGAAATAAGTCTAAGATTATCTCATTCTCCATGGTTGAATCAACTGAAGGAAATTATCTCATGTTTAACAGAGAGGATGAAAGCTTCATTGTGTTCAATATGTTATGGGATGTACTGCACATGATATACAGAGAAGATCTATACAATTTATTTTTACAAGTGCAGACTTACTATGAGAATATTGAAGCAACAGGAGTGGGATTAATCTTACTTGGAGATTTGATAACCATCTGGGAAACTGAAGAAACAAGTAATGATACTCTGTGGAATGATCAAGAAAACTGGGAGATAATAAGATGGAGATTCTTTGAGTCATCAGGAGTTCATTCACTTGAGATGGAAGATGGTACCATGATTCATATGTTAGCTGAAAGAAGATATCCTTTGATAAGAGAAATTATGCTCAAGATGTTGGATCATGGAATAGAGGTTGAGGATGAAACTGAAGTAGCATTCATGGTAATCAAGCTATTCATAAGATGGACTACTTCAGATGAATGATATTGCATAAGTGCTGGTATGATTTGTATTGTGTACATTATTTGAATAAAAAGTACTTTTCTCAAAGTACTGTATGACAAACAGTACTTTACCAAAGTACTGCTTGCTGCATAAAACCAGTAAAAGTCTTTTGTATAATTAAATAAAAGTTTTTGAAGCTTAAGATGATATAAATAAAAGGATTTGAAGAGTAATACATGGTGTTAGTACTTGTACTGCATAGCAAATGGTAATCAACTCACCATGTTTAACAGACAAGAAAGAGTTTGACTCATCATGAGGGTATGACTCTGATGTGATAATCAAATCCGTTTTTAGTTGACAATTTACTAAAAATTGTATGGTGTTCAACTCACCATATCTGTAAAAGTGAAGAGTTGACTAGCCCACAAGAAAATGGCTTGCGGTAAAGGCTGTGGAAAATCCATTTATGGTAATTAGTTCACCATGGTTGAAATCAAAGAACTAACTAGTCCAAAAGCAAACGGCTATTGGTAAAGACTACTAAAATCCGTTGATAGCTGATGATTTGCTAAAAATCATATGGTTATCAATGTACCATGGTTGTTCTAACCTAAACATTGGCTACTCCAGAGTTAATGGCTTTGGTAAAGAGACATCAAAATCCATTAAAAATTCAATGATTCACCTCACAGAAGTTTACACATCTGGAAGTGATGAGAATAGTATGAAACTTTAAAAGATTTGATGTACACTTTGTCAAAATTTTGTTGAGTTGCTGTAAAGATATCATCTGAAGCTGAACAAGAGCATTTTGACATACAAGACAGAAAAGAGATAAAGATACAATCTTTCTTAATGATAAGGATATTGAAGATCAAAGATTACAAAGAAACTTGAAATCAAGCAAGTGGAGTTCAAGTTAGGGGAGGATTGTTGGGAAATGAAGATCAAAGTACTGCTGGAAAGATTAAAGTACTGCCACATGAAAGTATTGCTCAATTGTCAACGTGTTCATTAAAGTCAAAGTACTGCTAGATTATTGAAGATTATTCAAAGTACTTCGAAGAACAAGGACTTATGTGCAATATTGTTTAAAGGATTATTATGTAATATTATATGAATATTCTAGAATTAGTTAGGGATAATTACTTGTCGTTCAAGTAAATATTGTAAACTGACTAAAGGTTTTCCTTATGCCTATAAATGGAGCCTTAGGATGGTATTAGACGTATGAGTTTTGGAGTTTCACATTACGATTTCTAGAAAACGATTTTAGTGAAGTTAGGGATTGTTAGTGAATCTGTGTTTAGAGAAGCAGGTTTAAGAGTTGGGTTTAATATAAACAAAGTTCTTCTTAGCTTTGTGTTAGTAGATTCCGCATACTTTACAAAGTAACATCAGTGTTTCAATTTTAATTATTTTGAGTTATTCAAGATTGTTAAAACCTTACAAGCTACAAAGTAGTTTGGTCAGAGTATATCGATCCAACAGTTAACATGGTTATGTTAATATGTCCAATCATTATCAAACAAATAACATGTAATAGACACATGCATGTGTATTGCAAGAGATTTTAATCTTTGTGTTTGGAATCTACGGTTGAATGATCTAAAAGGTGACATCTTTAAGCATGTGTTACGCAAGTGATTTGGTCATCCAAGACCAAGAGATAAGTTTGTGTGTGATTATGGAATATGATAAGAACGTTCTCAAGAAAGCTCTTTGTAACAGGAATCTAAGTGAAGTTACCAACTTTAATAGATCTTGTGTATGCTCTAGAGATACGGTTTGAACTAGGTTATGAGCAAGGTTTGGTTATGATGAACGCTTGAAAGGAAATAGACACATATAGTGTCTTTCAATAAGTAGAATTATTACGTGGAATAAATTCATCTTGCTTATGAAGACAAAAATGACAAGATGATGAGAAAGCTTAGGTTATGGTGTACGCTTGAAGGAAATAGATACATATAGCGTCTTTTAATAAGTAAGATTATCTCGTGGAATAAAGTCATCATGCTTCTGAAAACAAGTATGACAAGTTGATGGGAAGCTCTAGTTCATAGAACTTGCAGATGTTTATTTAAAACCATTAACCCGATGAGGTGTAATGAAATCTCATGTAACACAACCGTTCATGTTTCAAGGAGAGAATGATGCATATGATATACAATATCCTTTTAAAAGAATGAAAACTTAATGCATGATTTCTTAGGCATAATGTCTTCCAAAACATCATGTTTTCCTAAATGAAGATATGAAGCCAAAGTGTTTGAATCGGATAGTGCTATCTAAATATACTTGGTCTCAAGATTATACTAGATGATGACAAGAGGAATTAACTCAAGTTTCTTATGTATACTCCTCAAGGGTCATTGTTGCTCGGGCTACATGAGGTTGGCTTTGAGATTGCATTTTAATATATGTTGTTAAGATGTTGATTTAAGGTTTAATGAAACTTATGCAAAAGTTAAAAGTATTACCAATACTTTGATAACTTGTGAAAGTGGTACTACTTAAACCTAGTATAACTGAATGTGAGCTTCATGCTCATTTGATGGTAAAGGTTCTAATCCTATAGGTAGTAAGGTATGGTTGAGTATTTGGACAAAGGGCTTTTTGAGCAATGTACTCAATGAATTCGAACAATGGTAAGAATGGTGGATTGGTTGATCTAGGTGGTAGGTCTTCTAATGTTTCTTAATAAAGATGTGGTAATGTAGAGGTTTGTTGTGCTAATAGAAGTACTTAAGTTTCATAGATGTTGAAAGTAAAATGGATGGATACTAAGTCTTGGGGTCCATAACTAGTGAGTGAAGTTCTTGAAGTTTTGGTTATATTTGTGAAGCTTAGGGGCTGAGATATAACATAGAAGTGAATGAGATGATGGTGAATGAACAAGTGAACTTAAGTACTCAATGTTTAATGATGAAAACCTATTGTCATTTGTTTTATCCCTATTGATTGAGAGAGTATTAGGATAAGTGTTTTAACATATGTTGTTAAAGGGTGTAGATTTTTTTTGGATGTGACTTTAAATGACTACAATCGTAAGTCAAATTTACTTGAATATTTCAGACAAAATACTTTAGTTGTCAATCCTACTTTGTTGAGATTGGATAGTGCTAAAGAATAGCAAGACTTGATAATACATTTATAACTTAATTGTAAGTTATGACTTGATGTAAATCCTTATCGTCTTGAAGGATGACACATTACTTTCATGTTAACCAAGTGAGGTAACATATATAGATACAAGACAATATCCATAGTCACAAGTTAGACTTGTGATTTTGATATTATATGTAATCTATGTAAGTAACAAGTCCGGATTAGTTAGGAAGTTGTCAAGTCACCAAATAAGTAAAGCTAATGGATGAAGGATGAGTTAAGGATGGAAGAATGTAGTAACCGTTGGTAATGACTACAAAAAATTTGTGGTTAAGGACCTACGGATGGCAAATAACCAAATAAAGGGTTCCTTCCTTTATGCATAAGGGTTCCTTGGGTGAGTTTTGTTGAAATTGAGTTTTTGGCGGGAAGTGGTTTCCTATTGGTTATAATAAGTAAAAATGGTCCTAATATGCTTAATGAATACTGAGGAAAATGTTTCTCACTAAAGTGAATGATTTGGTGGAGGAGTGGTGATTACGTTGGCATTGCAAGATTTTTTAGATGGTGTTGGAGTAGCAAGGTTGAGGACGTTTGTATCTTTGATGGGTGAGGAAATGTTGAGTGATGAATCACTTGATGATGATGAGCTTAGTTGAAAGGTTTTGTTGAAGCAACATGGTTTTACACTAATCCTAGCTATTTTCCTAATAAGTCTAGATGATTCGGATGAGGTGTCGGATTTAGTAATTTCAAGACTTTGGTTAGCTAGAATTATAAGAATAAGAGAAGTGATGGTGATGGTGTAAATTGGAAGTATGAATGTTGGTCAATTTATAGGAAGAACATGTTATGAAAAGTAGTGTTTGGATTAGATGTTGTTCCATACACATTTGGAGGTTCCTAATCATTTGGAAGAGTTCAAATCATTTGAAGTCATTCCAATGGAGTTGGGTGGAGTGAAAGACCAACTTATGCACTAAGTATTATGTGATCATGGAAGATAATGTTCCACAGATTTGGAGGACCCAAAGGAAAGGTTCCTTCCTTGTAACAGAAAGGTTCCTTCCTTGTAACAGAAAGGTTCCTTGGGTTAGTTTAGCCAAATTTGAAATTTTGGCTGGAATGATGATCCTATTGTTTAAAGTGTGCTAAGAGAGCTCTAGAATTATTGATAAATACTAACTAGCCTGTAGGAAGCAAGTTTGGAACCTAAGGATTACTAGAAAAATTCAAAAAAAATCAAAGATGAAATTTTGTTGTATGACTGGAGGAACCAAACGATAACACGGGCGGAACCAAGTTTTGGGTTTCGCCGTATCCGTTTGAAAAACTTGGCAGAACCAAGTTTTTGAATGGACGGAATCAAAAATTGAGTTCTGCCGTTTCCATGGAAGCTCAGAATCGAGACAGAGCAGTTTTTACGGCTTCGTGGTTTTTTCGAATTCCAAAATTTTTCCTAAACTTAAGTAAACAATTTTTTCTAGTTAGAAGATACAAAAATTACAGGTAGAAACATGCTTACCTATAGAGTTCATGAGAGCGATTCTAGCATTCATATTTTTAGCTGAAAAGTGAAAATGGCATAGTACTAAAGAGTTATCCCCTGCAAATGTTGTTAGTACACACATAATCTACAGACATAATATCATCCTACAACATCATAAAAGCATAAAATAACATTGTTTCAATGACCAAATTGTTCAAATTTCAAGTTGTGCCAAACACTCCTTAATAGTGGACATTTTTTGACTCCCAAAACCTATTCAAATTTCCTAAATTTTACTTGGAACATATGCACCTAATTTGTTGTAATAGATTAAAACCAAAAACACATATTCTAAAACATGTTAGCATATAAATAAAGCCGAGGATTATGAACTTGCCATAAATTGAAATTAAGCTACACACAAAAAATTGATAACACCAAAGTGTTATCGTCCAAACATGACATGGTTAGTTTACATGATCAATCAAAGATGAGTTTCTATCTTATATCACGATACTTATAAATCACAAATAAACAAATGCAATTACAACATAGAACAAGTAAACAATATGCATGCAAAACAACCAAAACAAGTAGTCATATAGCATGGCATAAAACAAAGATACTTATCGTCACTTTGTGTTTAAACATGACGATGTATACCAAGCTTGATTAGTTTCCTTTACATATATAAATATCACCAAATTCTTTAGTTTCAAAAGAAATCATATTAATGTTCGAAGGATACTAACAAAAATTGCCTAACTCAAAAGTTTGAGTTTCTACGTCAAAACGAAACTTAATATTTTGGACACACTATAGTATTTGGTTTATTCTTTTGACTTCAAATTAGATTTAGGTCATAAAATTACTTTTAATATAAAGTAGACTCAATTACCTTTAAAATGATAGGTGGCGCGACTCATACGGACATACGGTTAATTAGTTATGAATTTTTGAAGTTGGACAAAAACTGTTTACTGTACCGACGGATTTCAAGGAACCAAATAAAGGGTTCCGCCCTTTATATCGTTTGGGTTCCTTGGCATCTGTGATAAATTTACCAAAACTCGTATTTTTACATAAAGAAAACATGTAGGACTTACTAGATTTGATAACAAACATATAATACACTTATTTTACTTCATTTCTACTGATGTAACTTATCGAATCATTTACGAAGGTGATTATTCAACTATAATTTTAGTTATCCCAAACGCTCCTTTTAAAAATGTATTTTTCGTAAATTAGCTCTAAGCACATAATTAGACACTTACAAATTCTTTTAAGAAATCTACTCTTTTATCTTTCAAGGAAACCTACAAGCTTGTATACAAAGTAATATTTAACCACAAAATTTCTAAGTATACTTAGGGAAATATTTTTCATATTATATTCCGCTTCAACCTTAATTTGATACATGGATCGTGCTCTATTTTAAAAACCATTTGTTTTGAAAATAAGAGCTACGAAGCTCTGATGCCAATTGGGAAATCGTAGAGGGGGGGGGGGGGGGGGGGGGGTGAATACGTTTCCGTTTAAAAATCTTTAAACTTGTTGTATCAAATATAGTATAAACCATTGAGTCAAGTTTCGCCATTATTAGTCCAGTTTATATTTCTTTTCTAAAAACATCCGTAATATAAATTACCACTCAAGCTTGTTGTAATATGAATAATACCAATTATAGTCTTATGACTAATATAAAACATATGACACAATAAGTTGTCACACAAGCATAAACATCAAATCACAACACAAACAATAATATAGCGCAAGTGTAAAAGTAAAGAAAGTGCAAACCGAACACGAGGATTTATAGTGGTTCGGTCACGGATCTCCTCTCCGCCCTACTCCACTCCCCGAGTACCCAACTCGAGAGTTACTTCACAAGATCAACAAGCTCCCTTCTTGGCGGAGAAAACCTTACAATCATCGCTTACACTTTTTCCGATACAAAGCTAAATACCGGGTTCTTTTACAAGGGTACAACCACTCCCGCTAGTTCTTTTACAAGGGTACAACAACTCCCGCTATGTTTTGTGGCCTAACATAGAAACCTTGTGTTTTATGGCACAAACACATAAACCATCTAATCTATAATAATGAGTATAATGATGATCCAAGACATAAATGTCTAATGCATATGAATGACTAATCTAAAAGAATTTCCATTGATAGAATGCCTTCAATGAATGAAGATCACAAGTTCTCTAAGCTTGTTGTGATGAATCTTCATGTATGTATATTTGTGGTGGATGATGATGGCAAGATCTCCAAGCTTCTTTAGTGGATCAAGATGTATGATATGCTTACAATAAAGATGAATGTTAGAAGCATTATGATCATGATGATAAGGATGATTAATTGTGTTTTCTACATGGTTTTCTATTGATCTAAGATCTATGAAAATGGTAGAGGGAAATGTATGTTTTTCATCAAGTTGTTAGAAAACCATGTACTTGTATATATAAGTAAACTACCAAAGACCTAAACCATGTGCATAAACCATGAGCTACTTTCCAAAAACTATGTCAACTCTAATCAAGATCTTACACAATCTTTCCAAAATCAAGTATGACATATCTTACACAATCTGTGACATATCTTACAAGATCTATGATATATCTTACAAGAATATTTGGAAAGATATACATTCTAGAATATGATGATCCATGTGATGATGTAATTATATACTTTCCATTTTAATAAAAATCTATATTAAAGTAAACTTGTAAAGTTATTAGAAAATGTATTAACTTGCTATATGACATTTAGTAAGTTACTAAAAATGTTTTACGTACTTATGTTGTTATAAGACACATTTTTATAGATTGTAAACTTACTAATATTATCTGGACACCTAATGTGGCACTTATTCTATTTTATACCTAACGTGCATTTTGACACCTAAAATACTTAAAGACTCTATAAGTATTTTAAACATTCTAAATGGTTGGTCAAGGGGTTTGATCATAATTCCACATAACAAACATGTACGAACCTGTGTTGTAGCATACGAGGACTCGAGACATTGAGAGGTGTTGAATGTATGTTGAGACAAAATAATATTACAAGTAACTTGTACATTTTACGTTATGTATCAAGTTATATGTTTGTCATCAATCAAAACAAACGAGACTGTGTAGATTAAATATTATAATATTTGCACTAACAGTATCTATCAGTTTCACCAATTGACTTATACTTTATTTTAAAAATCCATTTACAACCAATAGGCTTTCTTCTTTGTGGTAAAAATAAGTTAAAACCCAAGTATTTATCTCACATAAGGCATGCATTTCATTATTTAATTATTCATAGCTTGAACCCAATTTTTATCTTTAGCAACCTCGAAATAAGAATCAGGTTCATATGACTTATTAAGATTGGAAATGAAACAACAACTTTCAGCAAACAACCTAGTATTATTAGCATATCTACTCAGACCATACTTAACCTTGTTATCAAGAATAATATCATTTAATATTTCAGGTAACTTAGACATTGTTCTAGACCTTCTAGCAGACACCACCTCCTCTATATCAACACTTTCTGTATGACTATGGACATTTTGATTTAAAACATTTTAAATTTTGCCCTCAGAGAAGCATTGTTTACCAATATGATGTGCAGAGATGGCTGCTTCACTGCAATATCATCTGAATGCATTCAAATTTACCTGCCCTATACTATCAGATAGCCCTTTCCCATCATCATTAGGTCTTGAAGAATTTTGGCTATCAAAATTTATTTTATGATTACTATTATCATCAGACTCAAAACTGTTTTCATTTTTATAAAAAATTTCAATTGCAGAATTTCTATTTTCAGTGTTTATTTTATACGGAAAAATATTTTTATAAACTTTACATCACTTGAGTTTAAAATACTTTTATTATCAAGACTCAACAACTTAAAAGCTTTTTTGTAACTTGAAAAATCTATTAAAACCATTTTTTAAACCCTGAAGAAAATCTATCAATTATCAAAAATATAAGCCAAACAAGGCTAGCCAAAACTCCTAATTTGAGAAAGGGATGGTTCTCTACCATACAATACACAGTAATGACACTTGCAACATCAAGCAAATGTTTATGTTTTCTTTCAGTAAAACCGTTTTGCTAAGGTGCGTATGCACAAGTAGTTTGATGTATTAAACCACTTAGTTCAATAAAACTGACTCAATTTATGATTAACAAAGTCAGTTCCATTAACCGACCTAATGACCTTAACTTTTCTCTAGTAGTGACCTTATAAGGACACCACAAATCAAGATGCACAATATCCCTTAATTCTTTTGTTTTATGTTCACTTAAAGGAAAAGAATCTTTTTTTTTTTGTTTTGTAAAATGATATACTTCACAAGGTAACATGATTAGGTTTACTAATTTTCTAAATGTCTTTAAATACCAATAAAACTTGATCAGGATTTATCAGGAGGATGACCCAACCTATTGCACCACACACCTACAAAAACATGACAACTCATAAAACTATTATTACCACAAAAAAGGAAACGTTACTTTAACACCCCCATTTTCAACAGATCACACCGAAATATAGATCTGGGGTGTTACATTTTGGAACAAAGACATGATATAGAAAACGACTCGAAAAGAGACGTTTTTGAAAAAGGAGTTATCATTCATTTATTTTATCAGAGTTATACAGTAAAAGTTGTACTTTTACCAAAAGAGAGGTCCCAAAGATACGTTTTTTTTATGTTATTAGTAGGTGAATGATAACTAGTTTGGACGTCCTCATGTCCAGTGCCGCTCTGTGCCATGGGTTCCTAAAGGGCTTATATACCTAGGATAACATGCTTAAATGTCAACACTAAGGTTGAGTGAGAGTCATAGGTTTAAGTAGAGATAGACTGAATACAAGCTCCATAGGTTTCAGCTTAAACCAAGTAGAAAGAGTTATGAAAGAGAAGGGTATGTTGCACTAAGCTCATGAAACCGCATGTTAATAGTCTGGGTCATGGGGTTTGTAGACCAAACCATGAGGGGACGATAAGGATAACTTGCCTAAGTTAATCCTTAGGAGTTTCAAGTATAGTACTTATTAGTAGCCCAGCTGGGGCAAACCAATGGGAGTTGTCAATCTCCAATAGATCTATCAATTATACTGGCGTTCACTCGCAAGTGATTATGGCTTATGAATTTTAGTTATGTAATGGTGGCAGAAAGTAACACTCGTGCATCAACCAAAGAAAAAGACTTGTATTCGGTTTAAAGCATGTATCCCCCTCACAGGGTCTGTAAAGCATTTAAAAGTAAGGCTATGAAAACTCACCTGGGTCTAAGGCAAGTGATATAGAGGTTTAAATGGCTGACTCATGTATCCTGGGGGTAGTCTAGGTGTGTATATGTCAAGTCCTTAGTTTCTAGGTTTTCAAGTAATTACACGTAGGGTTTCTAGATTTAGTTATATCATAACACCGTTCAGGCCATTGTAATCCAGAAGTATAACTCCTCACATGAAGCTCCCAACTATTGTATTATGCTGCCAACATAATACCGTTCGGGCCATCATAATTCAGAAGTATATAACTCCTCTCAAAAAGCTCCCTACTATTGAGTTATGTTGTTATTATCATTTAGGTATACATAACACCATTCGGGCCATCATAATTCAGAGGTCATGTAGTAAACGTTTGAGGAGCGAGGGCAATTTAATTCGTAAACCCAGCAAACTCGACAAAACGATTAACCAAATGAAACCCCTCACATGAAACTTCCTAGTATTGTGTTATGTTTTAAGTAAAAACAGGTTTTTATTATTTATATAAAAATAGTCTGTTTATACCCTTCAAGTTTCGCATATTTACAATTTCTACCCTAAACTTATATATATAGTATATATTAAGTATTTAACTATCTATACTTCACATAATTAGTCCCTATAGTTATATATTTTAGAGAAATGGCAGAAATAGTCCCTAAACTATACTAACTTTCTATATTTACCATTTATAGCCTTAACTTTATAATATTTGCAAAACTAGTCCTTATAAGTTTCTAATTTGTTTTACTTTCTATCCTAGGGTTCAAGAACTTTGCAAAAAAGGTCCTTATACTTTATACTTCTAAGTTATGTAAAAAATAGTCCTTAGACTCAGTATTTTTAGAAAGTTACCATATATACCCCTATGCATGAAAACTATTGCAAAACTAGTCCTAATTTCATGTCAACTATATTTTTATGAAACAACAAAGTTTCCTAGCTTATGTTTAACTAATATATGCTTATTAAAGTCATCTAATTCACATTATAGCACATGTTAAGGCAATTTAGCATATAAACACATATTTTTCTAAAATTAGGGTTTCTAAATGGAAACTTAAAAATGAAAATGATCAAGCCTCATGTAAGGGTTCGAAGGCTTCCTATATCTATCCTAGGTCAGTACTAAGACTATTAGGATCAAATATTAGGCTTACCTAGGTCGTGGAAGGCTTAACGTGGGATCTAGGGTTTGTTCAACTAGGTTTTCAATTCGAAAAGGTTCTAGGGCTATTGTACTCGACTCCTATGGGTTCTAGGGACTTAGTACTACATAATATAAGTGATAGAGAAGAGAGGAGAGGGGTGAAGTGAAATGGTGTGGTTTGGTGGGTATTTATAGGGTGTGTTTGGATTGTAGAGCAAGAAAAGGGAGGAGAGATGGCAAGGAGGAGGGGCTGATTCATGGCAACTAGGGGGTATAATGGAGGACCTAAGGGGTGACAAGGAGAGGCTATGGGTAGCTAGGGGGCTATAGGGGAGGGTGTAAGGTGGTTGTTGGGCCGCGGCATAAGGTGGTGACAAGGAGGTAATCCACCACCTTGTGTGCTAGCTTGGGTGGTGTTAGGGTGTTAGCATGAGGTGCTTAAGCTACTAGGGTGCTTGGTTGAGGAGCTTTAGGAACTTGTACCTAAGTTCTAAGGAGTTTTACTATGGTCTAGGGAGTCTAAGATATCCTATAGTTGTTATAGTAACTTATACCTAAGCCTCGAACACTTTTAAACTAGTTCAGATAAGCAGTTAGGGTTTTAAAGATAACCGTAAACACATAGGGTGCAATTAGGATTTTGTTAGGGTTTCTAATAGATATAGTATCCTAGAGTGATAAATTACTTAGTGTTTTAGTGTTTATAACCTATACTTGATATACCTGGATGTTTACATGAGGTAAACATAGTGGTGTTGTGGATAGGTAGATACGTGAATATGTCTAAGAGTCATATTGGTAATAGAGATGTAATAAATCAAAAAATTTTACTCGAGAAAATGATATAGGCATTTTTAATCCTAGAGGATGCTTAGTGAGGGCCTAAGTTAAGTTAGTGAGGCATAGCTAACCTAGGGAAGGCTTAGTGGGGAAGTTAGTGGGTTACTACAGTCTCCCATCCTAAAAGAAAATCTTGTCCTAATATTTAGCTAGGGTTAGTAGACGAGGGTGTGAATAGGTGTGGGTATTTAGCACAGATATGATTCTCTCATTCCCATGTATACTCTGGTCCTCTTTTGGAGTTCCAGCGTACCTTAACGATAGGAATCCGGTGGTGTTTTAGATTTTTGACCTCTCGGTCCATGATTTCTACTGGTTCCTCTATGAAATTGAGCTTATCATCCAACTGAAGCTGTTTCATAGGAATGACGAGTGATTCGTCAGATAAACATTTCTTAAGGTTAGAGACGTGAAATGTGTTGTGTATGTTACTTAGTTCATCCGGTAATTCAAGTCGGTATGCCACTGGACCAATTCGCTCAATAACATTAAGTGGCCCGATGTATCTCGGATTTAGCTTTCCTTGCTTTCCAAAATGAAAGACACCTTTCCTAGGTGAAACTTTCAACATAACCCTATATCCGACTTGAAATTCTAAGGCTTACGTCTTATATCGGCATTATTCTTTTGCCGATCTCTTGCTGCTTGTAAGCATTGTCGAATTTGAACTATTTTCTCATTAGTCTCATGGATTATCTCTGGTCCCGTAAGTTGTACTTCTCCAACTTCGGCCCAGCAGACAAGGGATCTGCACTTACGTCCATAAAGTGCTTCAAACGGTGTTGTCCTAATACTAGCATGATAACTATTATTATATGAGAATTCTATTAACGGTAAGTGTCTCTCCCATCCTTTTCCAAAGTCTATCACACATGCTCGAAGCATATCCTCGAGTGTTTGGATAGTCCTTTCACTTTGACCGTCAGTCTGAGGATGATATGCCGTACTCATGTCTATCTGAGTACCTAAGGCACTTTGCATAGACTGCCAAAATCTAGATGTGAAATGAGAATCATGATCCGTGTAACACCCCGACCTGACAAGGGTAAAGATGTCACAATAATATGGTGTTACATCAGAACAAACATAACAGATTAAAATCGGAAATCTTATATAAATAACTTACTCTAAATGACTATGATCAAAATCTTCAACTCAGCTCTACTCTCAATCCTAGAAAGCTATCCTAAAAGCTATCTTGAATACCTGCCGCGGTGAAAAGAAATGCCGCTGAGCTTAAAAAGCCCAGTGAACAGATATATAATAAAATGAAACGAAATATAAATGTTGAAATACAAGTGATATATTTTGGGGAAAATATGTTTAGGTATAACGGATAGTACGGAAATAAAATGTGTAGGTTATGTAAGGAATTCATACAGTCACCTGTATAAACAGAATCAGAACCAAAATAATACCATGAGCTCAGAAACAGATCATATCATAAACACATATAAGGCAACATAATGGAGTAGCTAGCTCCCAGAATTTGTGAAGGACGTGTATTGCACACACAGCCACATTCACCAGATAACAGATAACAGATAATAGATAACAGATAAAAGATAACAGATAACAGAAACTGATCTAGGATGCATCCATATGCCCCTTCCCAACAGATAAATATATGCAGCCAAACCAAGGGACGTAGCAAAACATCACTCTACTGCCCTAGAGTCATGTCACAGGTGCATCTATGACATGGACATGGAACCCCCATGCCTAGTCCAAGTCAGGTAATAAAATGTTCATAATAAGGGTTAAAAAATATTTGACATTGCAGAAAGTTCAAAACATGGTTTATCATAGCAAGTCCAAATCAGAAAGTTTTCAAAACAGAGAGTTTCAAATCGGAAAGTTCATATCACAAAGGAAACCTTAAAAGTAAGGTCAGAATATCCGTACCATAGCAAAGCGATGAGATCAAAAGAAAAATTCACGAAGGGAAAAGTTCACTTCTTCTTTAATGTATCCATCTGATTTAGGGATCATTTAATTTGTTAATAACTTTATCTTAAATTATATTACTTCTTTTATTCGACTTTCCATTTTTAGTAACTTTACAAGTTTAGTAACTTTCCATATTTAATAACTTTCCATATTTAGTAGGTTTTCAAAATTAGTAAATCTTCATAAGGTGTAATTATAATATAGTGTAAGGTTTTAAATGTAAATATCTTATGTTTCATGTTTTATTCACTTAAATCCATAAGTTTCTCATATTTACAATTCCAACCCTTAAATCTTAATAATCTTACCAATTAAACCTTTTAATTAAATACATTACAATTTAATCCTTATCATAATCATATTTACACATTAAGCCCTTAATATCCAAAATTACACATTCACCCCTTAATATCATAATTATACTAAACAGCCCTTAACTTTATATAATTTCCAAAACTAACCCCGTAATTTAATTAATTACAAATCGAATTATATAACTGCATAAATTACCATATAAACCTTTTAGTTACAAAATCTACTCATAACACTCTCATAATATAATTTTACCAACTTACCCTTGGTCCAATATATTTTACAAAAATAATCCTCAAGTTTATTTAATTACAAAACACACCCTTGTATTTAAAAAAATCCCATTCGATTCCAAAATTAATCCACCAAACCCTAACCCTAAATTCCCCAATCCTTATAATCATTAGTTAAACCTTAAACTCATTAATGGCATCCAAGAAAATATCAAAACCCTAACCCTAGCCTAATTCGATTTCTTTTCCTTTATTTTCTTTTCTTTTATTAACCCGATTACAAAATAAATTCCAAACTTAGTTTCTAGGCTTCCAAAATTATCAAACTTATTTTCTAGCCTTCTTAGATTCAAAAAAAAAGTTTAGGAAAAGTGCTTGGGATCCTCCAGAATTTTTGTGTCGAGTGTGAGGGTTTTCTTGGGGTTTCGATCTTATTAAAGTCGGTTTAAGGATTTTAAATAAAATAAAACGTGTAAAGTTTATTATATATAGAATAAAATAATTATCTTGGCTATCTTGGCCTGCAAGTTTATGTGATAAGGTAAAAATACAAGTTTCCTAATTATATTTGTATTTTAACTCTTTAAATTAATTACAAATATATATACTTACATATATATTCGACCCTTTAAAAAATTTTATGCAAGAAATATATTTTTACTTTTGTAAAATGAAAAATTTTTATTCATTCATAATTTATTTGATCACATATTGCTAAAATTCCAGATTTCTAGGGTTTTCTTTGGTTTTATTTAAATGTTAATATAAATTTTTAAACTTAGGGGAATTTTGGTCATTTTGTATGTTTTAAAATTTGAGGTATCACAATCCGATATGATGGATATTGGCACTCCATGACGGGAAAATATTTCCTTTAGGTACAACCTAGCAAGGGTTTCCATATCATCCGTTTCTCGCATAGGGATGGAATGAGCTGACTTCGTAAGACTATCCACTATAAACCAAATAGTATCATGTCCGTTGGATGTTATAGGAAGTTTCGTGATAAAATCCATTGTAATCCTTTCTCACTTCCAAATGGGAATTTTAGGCTACACCAATAAGCCGGATGGCTTTTGACATTCAGCCTTTACTCTAGAACATGTTAAACACTTGCCCACATATCTAGCAATGGATGCCTTCATGTCAGGCACCAGTAGTGTTTCTTCGGATCCTGATACATCTTATCAGAACCCGGATGGATGGAGTACTTAGATTTATGGGACTCGTGCATTATCAAATTCCTTAAGTTATGATAATGTGGTAACCATCTCCGATTCTTAATACAACGAGTTCCATCTGAATGTATCTCAAAAGCCTTATCCATCCCTTGTAAGTTCTCAACTTCTAGATTATCCTCTTTGAGAGCTTCTTTTTGGGCTTTAAGTATCTTAGAAGGTAGATTCGATTGAAGAGTCATAACTAACGACCTAACTCTAAGTGGGTTGATTCGTTCCTTACGGCTCAAAGCATCTGCTACTACGTTAGCTTTGCCAGGATGGTAACGAATCTCACTATCATAATTAGTAAGCACTTCTATCCAACACCGTTGTCTCATGTTCAATTCCTTTTGATTAAGAATATGTTGTAGGCTTTTATGATCGGTGAAAACCGTGCATTTTGTGCCATACAGATAATGTCTCCATATTCATAGGGCGAACACTATTGTTCCTAATTCTAGATCATGTGTAGTGTAATTCTCTTCATGCGGTTTGAGTTGTTGTAATGCATAGGCGATTACCTAGTTCCTTTGCATCAGTATAGCTCCAAGACCTCGAAGCAAAGCATCACAGTAAACAACAAAATCGTCATTTCCCTATGGTAATGCAAAGATCGGAGCTTCACACAACTTTATCTTCAAAAGTTAGAAAGTTGTCTCTTGGTCTTTTCCCCAGTCAAACTTCCTATTTTTCTGGGTTAACTCAGTAAAAGTTTTTGCAATTTTTAAAATCACTCAATAAACCTTCGATAATAGCCCGCTAGTCCTAAGAATTGGCGTATTTCGGTAGGATTCGTCAGATACGGCCAATTTTTTACAGCTATAATTTTTTGTAGGATCGACATGAAGTCCTTGTTTATCTATCAAGTGTCCGAGAAATTGCCCGACACTAATCTAGAATTCGCATTTAGAGAACTTTGCATAAAGCTTCTCTGTCTTAAGTAATTCCAGGATTATTCTCAAGTGTCGGACGTGCTCTTCCTCATTACAAGAATAGATAAGGATATCATCTATGAACACTATAACAAACTTATTCAAAATATGGTTTACACACTCGGTTCATGAGATCCATGAAAACCGCAGGTGCGTTTGTCAAACCAAATGGCATCACTTGAAATTCATAGTGCCTATATCTCGTTCTGAAAGCGGTCTTAGGGATATCCTCTTCCCTCACTCTCAGTTGATGATAACCAGATCGTAAGTCAATTTTCGAATAAATGCTCGAACCTTGAAGTTGATCAAATAAGTCATCAATCCTGGGTAATGGGTATCGATTCTTGACAGTAAGTTTATTCAATCCACAATAATCGATACACATCCTAAAAGATCCATCTTTCTTCTTAACAAACAGAACAGCAGTTCGCCAGGGTGACGTACTTGGTCGTATGAAACCCCCATCCGCTAATTCCTGAAGTTGTTCAGAGAGTTCCTTCATCTCTGAAAGGGCTAACCTATAGGGTGCTTGGGCTATAGGTGCCGCTCCGAGAATCAAATCGATTTGAAATTCGATTTGACGCACAGGAGGTAAGCCAGGTAAATCCTTAGGAAAAACTTCTGGGTATTCCATGACTATAGGGATCTCATCCAGTTGTTTTTCATCTAGCTTAGTCTTCGTTACTTGAATAACCAAGACTTGATAACCTCGTGATATGTATCGTTCCGTTTTGATACATGAAATAAGGTTAAGACGGGTTTTACTCTGATCTCCTCAGATAATTAAAGTTTCACCTTTGGTAGGAACATCGATGATTTTCTCGTCACAAAGAATCTTGGCTTGATTCTTGGACAACCAATCCATTCCCAAAACAACGTCAAAACTACCAAGTAGAATTGGTATGAGAACAATCTCAAAAGGGTGATTAAGTAGGGTTAGGGTACAACCCTGGATGATGGTATTAGTACTAACTAGTTTTTCGTTGGCTAATTCTATGTTGTAAAAACTATCTAAGGTTAGGGGTTTGATCCTAAGTCTAGAGGCAAAAGGTATAGATACGAAACTTCTATCTGCTCCCGAATCAAATAGTACTTTAACTAGATGATGGTTTAAGAAAAACTTACCCGTGACTATGCTTGGATCCTATTGGCCATTCTTATCCCTTAGCATGTAGGCTCTTCCCTGGGCACCATCAGTAGTTTTCTTCTAACAACTATTTGCATAGTGTCCTTTTTCTCCACAAGCATGACAAATTACCGATGCTAGAGGTGGTATTCTCCCGGTAGTTGGTCCTTTGGGCTTGTAATCCTTTGAATGATGGCCCACCTTATTGCATATGTTACACTTGATGAAACAAGGCCCTGTGTGGTGTAAAGCACACTTCCTACATAAAGGGGCTTTCCCAGCATAACCACTTCCCTCATTTGGAGTGGCGGCATAAGCTCTTGTAGCTTCTGGCCATGGGTTTGGCTGAGGATAAGGGTTGGTACGGTAATTACTAATAGTATTACGAGTATTGCCGAAAGCTCTCCCATCATGGAACTTTTGTTTATTATCATTGGGTACTGGCACAGTGTTGTACTTTGTTACTTGATCCATTAACCTCAAAGTGATGTTAATGACTTCCTCTAAAGTTTGAGGCTTTGAGGCAGTAACATTCCCTTCGATAGTACGGGGTAAACCTCCAATTAAAACTTCTATCATCTTTTCAGTAGTTGGCACCATTGTAGGACACAAAGTTACCAATTCCTGAAATCTCCTAATATAAGTTTTGACATCGTTCCCCTTCACAGTCAAGTTATAAAACTCATCTTCCATTTTCTTGACTTCCGTTCAAGGGCAATACTTCTTAATCATAAGCTTCTTAAATTTAGTCCAGGTGATCTTGTATGCCTCCTCAATTTCTATTGGCTGAGCATACGAGTTCCACCAGGAGAAAGCTTCTTCAGTAAGAGTACCGGTAGCAAACTTAACTCAACAAATCCTCAGTACAGTTACTAAGAGAGAACACTGATTCACACCTCTCAAACCAATGAATCAATCCTATGGCCCCTTCCATCCCTTTGAAATTGAAAGGCTGATAGCTCATAAATTCCTTGTAGTTACTCTTCTACACTACAGGAACTTCGGGGTTTCTAGCCATATTTGCATCACTAGCTTCTAGTGCCGCAGTCACACTGTTAGCAACTAGTCTCCGGATGGCTTCCTAAGCCATGGCGGGAGTAGTAGGTGTAGTTGATCTCGTATGTGCCATTCTATAAACGGTTTTTAGAATTAGAATAGATGAGAATAATGTCGTACTCGAATATAATGAGGATTAAAATTCTACATAGACATTCTTGCAAGTTCTAACTAATAGAATCTTGCGTAATGACGGAAGATATAAATTTCATCTGATACCAAGGGTTGGGAATCCTAAAACTAAAAGGGCAAAGTTCCTAATAAGATTTGTTGGATTTCCCGGAAGTTTGTTTCTCCCACCTAAAGGTATAGTGATGCTAATCCTAAAGGTTCTAATTGTTTTAAGTTTTTAGTGTTCCTAGGTATAATTTTAAGTTTTCTATAACCTCGAGTTCATAATACTTAGGGTAAGACTATAATAGTTCATAATATGAGATACTTAAACTAATAAGACTTAGTATAGACAAACTATAACTTTTATTCCTATCACTTATAGAGTGAAAACTTAACAACTACTTACCTAACTAAGTTATATTTTTAAAACTAAGCCTATAACCTTACTAGTTTGACCCTTTACTATTCTTAAGTTCCTGAATTACTTCTAAAAGATCTCTTATATCTGACCTATGATTATTTTTAATATCCTCGATGATCATTTCTAGTGTGGAAAGCTTAACATGAGATGTGACTACTTCATCAGAATAACCTTCATACCTTATTTGTAACTTAGAAATTTGATTACGGGTTTTCCTAAGTTCAGTTTCTAACCTATCACAGCCTTTTTGTATTATAACCCTACCTTTTCCTAGATCACTAATCTTATTTTCTACTTCCTCGATACGTCCTAAGGACAACTTATCTAGGTGATTAAGTATATCCTCAATTTGCTCCTCATGTCTTTCTATAGGTGTTTTATAAGAACTATTTCCTATTTCATACCTAGGGGGAGGTGTAGGTGGTATAATACGTAATTTCTTGTGGGGAGGAGAAATTACTTCGGGAACATAGCAATCTTGAATTTTAAAGTGAGGTATAGATGGAGTAGGGGTTACAGTAGGCACTATAGGAATATCACCACCATATGCTTGCATATAGTTATTATATGTTTGCATATAGGGATCATTCGGGGAGGGTTCTATAGCTAAGGCAACTAAGACATTCTGAGCTAATTCTTTCAGTGAGTTAGAATCAGAGAATGAATGACTAGGAGTAGCCAGAGCATACTCATAACTATCTAGGAAGTATCCTCATCATCGGTTTCCAACACGATGATAGGATGATTAAGGGAAGACATGCCTAACTGTAATACCCGAGAAAAGTATCTTAGCATTCTTCTATCTTATGCTATATCCTAAAGGCAAGTTAGGGAAAGCAATAGGGAACCTATCTTAAAGGTAATAGGGAATCTATCCTAAAGGCATTAGGGAAACTATCCTAAAGGCATTAGGGAATCTATCCTAGAGGCATTAGGGAATCTATCCGAAAGCCAGCTCGGGGATTCTTGTGGCACTGAGGACGACCTTTTTTGAAAATACTGGTTATAGTTTTTAGGGAAATCCTTTTGTTCTCTATAACCAAGGCTCTGATGCCAATCTGTAACACCACTATTTTTGACAGATCACAGCAGAATATAGATCTAGGGTACTACATTTTGGAACAAAGACATGATATAGAAAACGACTTGAAAAGAGACGTTTTTGAAAAAGGAGTTATCATTCATTTATTTTATCAGAGTTATACAGTAAAAGTTGCACTTTTACCAAAAGAGAGGTCCCTAAGATATGTTTCTTTCATGTTATTAGTAGGTGAATGATAACTAGTTTGGACGTCCTCATGTCCAGTGCCTCTCCGTGCCATGGGTTCCTAAAGGGCTTATATACCTAGGATAACATGCTTAAAGGTCAACACTAAATTTGAGTGAGAGTCATAGGTTTAAGTAGAGATAGAGTGAATACATGCTCCACAGGTTTCAGCTTAAACCCAGTAGAAAGAGTTATGAAAGAGAAGGGTATGTTACACTAAGCTTATGAAATAGCATGTTAACAGTCCGGGTCATGGGGTCTGTAGACCAAACCATGAGGGGACGATAAGGATAACTTGCCAAAGTTAATCCATAGGAGTTTCAAGTATAGTACTTATTGGTGGCACAGCTGGGGCAAACCAACGAGAGTTGTCAATCTCCAATAGATCTATCAATTATACTCGCGTTCACTCGCAAGTGATTATGGCTTATGAATTTTAGTTATGTAATGGTGGCAGAAAGTAACACTCGTGCATCAACCAAAGAAAAAGTGCCACAACTCGTAATTTCATGTCCTTTTTCAAATGTCGAAATTTCATTTTTATTTCAGAAGTTACTATTCATTTTTACTATTCACTTTCACTATTCATCTCCAAAATTTTTACTTCATATTCTCGTAAGTTAAACTATTTTAACGATAATCCGAGAGTTTGGCACTCGTCGGATCATTTCTGCAAAAATCACGAAGCCGTGTCCGAGATTTACTTTTGGGTTTAAACAGCATTCCAGCATCCCGATATGTCCATAAAACATTATAAACAATAGAAATATGATTTTCTCTCATTTTACGACAATTCTAAAAGTTTTGGAATTTTACGTTTTCTAGTTCAGCGTTTTACGCGAATTACGCGTTTTAAACCCGCGTTTCCAGTTTTAACAGCGTTTAAGCAACCCGATGGAACTTACCATTCATTTTATATCTTATTATGGAGTATTTTGACAATTTTAGTCATTCTTTCAAGTTTCATATTTTTACGATACCCGGATTTACGTTTCGCGGCTTAACAATTTACGTTTAGCGATTTACGGAACCAAAACCGACTCCGTGAACGGGATAATTAGCCAAGCTTCACACATACTCCATCCTACCCTCCATGTGCCCCCCCCCCCCCCCATTTCCATGTTACTTCCATTTGATCTAATATTTACCAAAATGCCATCACCTCAAAATATCTAAAAACGTAAATCACATTTCACACTTATAATCTTAAAATCAAAACTTGCAATTTTTTTTCTCTCTTTTTCCTCTTGAAACCCACGACCCAAACACCAAATCCACCATGATCCATCAATTTTTACAAGATCAAGTTCAAATCAAGTCCATATTGTTATCCTTGTTAGGATTTTGTAATACAAATTCAAGGATTCTTAGGGTTTTATCATCCAAGCTCACTAATCTTTCAAAGTAAGTTTACAAAATTCATTTCTATCATTTCTTCATGTTATCTTTATGATCATGTGATTTCTATACATGATTTCATGCACATGCTAGTTTATACCACTCTTTATATATATATATATATATATATATATATATATATATATATATATATATATATATATATATATATATATATATATATATATATATATATATATATCTCTGAAACACTAGATATGGAAACCCTTGTTAGATCTAGTTGATTGGTGATGTTTAGGACCCCATGACACCTTGAGAAGGTGTATGGTAGGATTAGACTAGATTTGTGGTGATTGGAAGTGATTTGGAGTGGATTTGGACAAGTATTAAACTAGAAAAATGAATTTTAACCACTATATAAATGTTGCTGTCCCATTTTGTAAAATCCAGAAAACTCAGGGGTTTCCGGGTAACTTTGGGCTAGAGATTTAGAAAATACTTTCAAAAACGAAGCCGTGGGTGAAAGAACGGATTAAAACGAGTTTATAACGAAGGAGATATGATTTTTGCAAGTTTAACGACGAAAACTATTTTCTGAAAATTGTACTTGCTGTCCCACGATTTTCAAGGGCCAATCTGAAGTGTAAAACTTGATCTAGCCATCCCGACTTATCAAAAATATATTAGTATGTTGTCCCACGATTCCGGGGATATAAAGAACGTAGAAAACAAGCTTATAACGACCAAGATACACACGTTTCAAAATCGACGAAACTCTATTTATTTCCATCAGCTTTTTAGCAAAATATTACAAGTATAGAAAAACAATTTTTGTAATACATCAGGTTGAGAGCCAATTTACTCATTGATAAACTCATTTCTGGAAAATTTAGATCAACGACAAAAAGTTAGATCACCCAGCCTAGTTTTCAAAACATCCAACCGTTTGTCAAAAGGATTTATAACGAACAACTTATGGTCTTCCAAACTTTTCCGAAAACTGCCCAGAATTTGCCAAAACAGCCCAAACACCTCACTTGACGGCTAATTATCTTTATGATCGAGACCCGTATAGACAAACTTCACTTCTGTGACTTTTTAGATATGGTGAAAATCTTCTTAGAACTACTGAGCTTCATTCCTAACTCTTAATATTTACTATTTCACGACTAGTTTTGCGAGACCATTTTGTCACTAATAGAAATAATACTTCTACGTACTAAATCCTAGATTTTCTAGAAATACTACCAAAGTACCAAATTCTTAACCATCGAAGTACTTATGATTACAAGCTTATTTATACGACTATTAAACGTTATTTCAAGGTTTTCAAAGCAAGGAATTCAACACTACCATTTATATATACGATATATATATTAATACTAGTTTTATAAGTCTAGTTAGACTTATTTTTCCCAAGTTATGGAAAAACATATTACTTTGACAGTAACAAGTATTTTCAAGTTAAGAGTGGTATAGGCATCATGTGCATGTGCATTCATTACATCATTTCATGATCTAAAGTAGATCATCTTCACTCATTTTAGGTTGCGGCTAGTGTTCGCGCCTTATTGTCCCTATCATTTCACATCCTTGTATCATCATTTCGAGGTGAGTCATAGCCCCACTTTTACTTGTTTAATGACTTTATAAACTCTTTGGGGGAGATACATGATTCAATACTTGTTCTATGCTTTTATACGATTTGAATTACTTATGGGGAAGAATACGCTGCTTGAATTATTTTTGTACAATGCCAAAGTATTAAATTCCATACATTGCTTAAGTTGCCTTACTACCAAGTTAAGTCCCCTTTATTATCATGGACCGTTAATTATAATGCCAAGCGAGAGTGAGTGAATAGATCTATTGAGGGTGACACCTCCATTCGTGTTTGGGTTGCTCCAACGGAATTACGAATGCATTTCATGTCTGAACAATTTGAGTGCCTGGTAACCACTCCTTTGTGGCCAATACTATGTCTAGCTTCGGGGTCATGAGCTTAAGAGACAATGTAGCATTTTTGACATATTGTCACCTTACTTTATACTTATGGCTATTGTACATACGAGATTACTTATAAAGTCACGATACTTTTCCATCACTATTACTACTGAATTACGATGCCTTTGCATCAACTTTATTACTGAATTACGATGCCTTTGCATCAATCTTATTACTTTTGTTTACACAAACCAAACTTATTACTTTTAGCAGTGGGTTGTGAACACACAGGTTACAATTCTCTTATGGCGGGACTTGTAACTGAGTGGATTTACGATGCCTTTGCTGGGAAATTTTCATTCATATGCATTACATTCTTTTTCACAAGACTCTATGAACTCACCAACCTCGTGTTGACACTTTAGCATGTATTTTCAGGTATTAATCAATGGCACGCTACAGGAGGTTTTGGCAGGGCATGGCATGGTCATAGAAGACTCTGATTATTCATTTGGGGACCGTTTTAAACTATTTTAAGAGCCTACTTCCGCACTACTTTCAACAATGTAAATTCAACATTTTGATTTAACTACTTTATTCTAAATGATTGAAGTGAAAACCATTTTTGAACTTGTGTTGTAATACCAATTGAGTTACACCCCAGCTACATGTATGCTTCCGCTGGACCCGATTTTGGGGTTGTGACAAAAAGACTTGTATTCGGTTTAAAGCATGTATCCCCCTCACACGGTTTGTAAAGCATTTAAAAGTGAGGCTATGAAAACTCACCTGGGTCTAAGGCAAGTGATATAGAGGTTTAGATTGCTGACTCACGTATCCTGGGGGTAGTGTAGGTGTGTGTATGTCAAGTCCTTAGTTTCTAGGTTTTCAAGTAATTACACTTAGGGTTTCTAGATTTAGTTATATCATAACACCGTTCGGGCCATTGTAATCCAGAAGTATAACTCCTCACATGAAGCTCCCTACTATTGTATTATGCTGCCAACATAATACCGTTCATGCCATCATAATTCAGAAGTATATAACTCCTCACACAAAGTTCCCTACTATTGAGTTATGTTGTTATTATCATTTAGGTATACATAACACCGTTTGGGCCATCATAATTCAGATGTCATGTAGTAAACGTTTGAGGAGCGAGGACAATTTAATTAGTAAACCCAGCAAACTCGTCAAAACGATTACCCAAATGAAACCCCTCACATGAAGCTTTCTAGTATTGTGTTATGTTTTAAGTAAAAATAGGTTTTTATTATTTATATGAAAATAGTCCATTTATACCCTTCAAGTTTCACATATTTACAATTTCTACCCTAAACTTATATATATAGTATATATTAAGTATTTAACTATATATACTTCACATAATTTGTCCCTATAGTTATACATTTTAGAGAAATGGCAGAAATAGTCCCTAAACTATACTACCTTTCTATATTTACCATTTATAGCCTTAACTTTATAATATTTACAAAACTAGTCCTTATAAGTTTCTAACTTGTTTTACTTTCTATCCTAGGGTTCAAGAACCTTGCAAAAAAGGTCCTTATACTTTATACTTCTAAGTTATGTAAAAAATAGTCCTTAGACTCAGTTTTTTTAGAAAGTTACCATATATACCCCTATGCATGAAAACTATTGCAAAACTAGTCCTAATTTCATGTAAACTATATTTTTATGAAACAACAAAGTTTCCTAGTTTATGTTTAACTAATATATGCTTATTAAAGTCATCTAATTCAGATTATAGCACATGTTAAGGCAATTTAGCATATAAACACATATTTTTCTAAAATTAGGGTTTCTAAATGGAAACTTAAAAATGAAAATGATCAAGGCTCGTGTAAGGGTTCTAAGGCTTCCTATATCTATCCTAGGCCAGTACTAAGACTATTAGGATCAAATATTAGGCTTACCTAGGTCGTGGAAGGCTTAACGTGGGATCTAGGGTTTATTCGACTAGGTTTTCACTTTGACAATGTTCTAGGGCTATTGTACTCGACTCCTATGGGTTATAAGGACTTAGTACTATAGAATATAAGTGATAGAGAAGAAATGAGAGGGGTGAATTGGAATGGTGTGGTTTGGTAGGTATTTACAGGGTCTGTTTGGATTGTCGAGCAAGAAAAGGGAAGAGAGGTGGCAAGGGGGGGGGGCTGATTCATGGCAGCTAGGGGGTAAGATGGAGGACCTAAGGAGAAACAAGGAGAGGCTTTGGATAGCTAGGGGCTGTAGGGGAGGGTGTAAGGTTGTGGTTAGGCCGCGGCACAAGGTGGTGACATGGAGGTGATCCACTACCTTATGTGCTAGCTTGGGTGGTGTTAGGGTGTTAGCTTGAGGTGCTTAAGCTACTTGGGTGCTTGGTCGAGGAGCTTGAGGTCCTTTAGTTAAGTTTTAGCTAGTTTTGTTTTAGCTTTGACCTACTTTTGTCTTGTGAAAGACTAAGGTCTAGCCTAAGGTTTTGTGCCTATATTAGGGTCCTATGAGGATTTAGTGACTAATATTAAGTCCTAGGAGTCCTATACTAAGTGGTGGTAGCTTGTGGTAAAGTTTTGGGAAGGTTTGACCTAGTTTTGGGACTTGTAAACCCTAGTTATGGTTTTGTGCTTAAAGGACTTGTACCTAAGTTCTAGGGAGTTGTAATATGGTCTAGGGAGTCTAAGATATCCTAAAGTTGTTATAGTAACTTATAGCTAAGCCTTGAACACTTTCAAACTAGCTCAGATAAGCAATTAAGGTTTTAAAGATAACCGTAAACACATAGGATGTAATTAGGGTTTTGTTATGGTTTCTAATAGATATAGTATCCTAGAGTGATAGATTACTTAGTGTATTAGGGTATATAACCTAGACTTTACATACCTGGATGTTTATAGGAGGTAAACATAGTGGTGTTATGGATAGGTGGATACGTGAAGAGGTCTAAGAGTGTAGTATTCTCATAATTATAACATGTATGGTTCTTGTGATTATGGTTCGAATTAAAGAAAATGAAAAGATGGAATAAGAATTCTAGAGAGAGATTTGGGAATTTAGAGAGAGAAAATAGTTGAATGATTAGAAGTTCCACCCTCTCCCTTGGTGGGAGAGGGCTTATATAGTTACATAATAAACGCCCTCTACCAGGCTGTGGATCGGGTATACAGTGGGTAAAGACCCGTCTGTCCTCCACGAATACTATGCTAAATAAACTAATACTACGATAACTAAACTAATAGATTACTACTTCTACGAGCTACATAATGCTAAACAAAAATCGGGGTGACCGAGTCTTTAACTAGAATATTTATATTCCTAACAATCTCCCCCTAAGGGAGGTCACCCTAGAAAACAAATCCTGAATTCTAGCATTCTTGAAATCTTGTAACTCAAAGTCTTTTGATTCTTCATGTTCAGCACACTTTGTACTTCAAGCAATGATCGTGTGATTAATGTTCCTTTGGTATGTGTGATCTTTGAGCATTCCTTGAGATCATCAGCCACTGTAAATGTAACACCCCCAGTTTTAAAATATTTGTAGCGGAATAAAGATTGGGTGTCACTTCACAACTCACAGTTTTTCAGTAGAAAATGATTATCAATTTAGTCATTTTAAAACATTTATCATTCGAATTTTTATAAATATCAGAGTTTTCAAAATGAGGTCCCAGTGGTTTCAAAATTTGTTAAATAGGTTTTCGAATGATAATAAAAATTTATAGCCTTTGAAATGAATTCGTGCTCCTCCGTCCCATCCTTGCCCGTTATAGACCTGAGATAAACATGCTAAAAATCAACAAAAGTTGAGTGATATTCATAGGTTTTAGTTTAATAGTTGAACACAAGTTATAAGTGATAATTGCACCGTCATACAATTATAAGTAAAAAAAAAAACAATTGTTATTGCACTAAGCTCATGACACTCATCCGATTAACAGATCTCATCATAAATGATGGATTATAGTAACAGGGCCCTCGGGACAGGTTCTTTCCAGTAACCTATTAGATTTCAAATAAAGTGCGTTTGGTAGTTTTCTCGAACGCCCAAACGGGGATTGTCAATCCCTAATAGATCTATCCACAATTATTTACGTTCACCCTACGAGTGACTAAGGCTCATGATATGAGGGACTTTTGGCAATAAGGGACTTAAGCAATAACGATATCAGGTATAGCATACCAAAAGAAAAATACTTGTGTTCAGTTTGTAAAAACTAGCATGTATCCCCCCTCGCGAGGTTTATAAAACATTTAAATAAGTAAGGCGAGGCTATGAACTCACCTTAGTGGTATAGTGGTAAAAATATCGATACTCAGTTTGCAATAAGGGAACGGCTCCACACACGACCTAGATAATATATGGCAAGTTTTAGTGTTTGATAGTCTTATTGGTTTAATCGCGAGTAGTTTTGAATACGTGAGTTTTTGATTTAACGATAGTAAAACTGGTGGTTTGATAAAGTATCGTAAGTTTAGTTAAGTTATATATATATATATATATATATATATATATATATATATATATATATATATATATATATATATAACGTAAATAATAATAATAATAATAATAATAATAATGATAATAATAATAATAATAATAGTTTGAAATAAAATGTGACGTCGTGAATGTGAAATCGTAAAATGAAAAGTAAAAACAAAAATAGTTTGTACGTAACTTCTAAGGTTTAAATCTTTATATATCTTGATTAATAGCGTAGTAATTATATAGGTGAGATGAAAATACGTACATGTTGTTTATATAGATTACGAGTAATAAAGTGCAAGTGTTTGTGATTTATACGTAAAAATCAAAGAATACGTTTTTAGTAAAAATGGAAAAAGTTTGTGTGAGACTTACTACACCAAAATGGTGGGGTAAAACGAGACGTAGAGTCGAGGAAAGAGTAGTATGAGTGTGTAACGTGAGTGTTGGCTCGACCAAGGTTCACAAACAAAGACTTGTTTCTTTTAGACCCGATTTGAAAAGCTTGTGTTTTTGCCAAAGCGATTTGAAGTGGGAGCTTAGAACTAGGACTTGGTATTTTTGTGATATGATTTGCATGGAAGTATGAATCGAGTATATGCATGCATGGTGATATATACATGAAATTTGGAGTATCCTAGTGACTAACATTAATGAGATGAGATGTTTGCGTGTGTACCAAAAGTCTTTGAAAGGAAGAAAAAAATTTACATGGTTTCCTTGTTTGCTTGCATGTCGACATCCACCAAAGATCAAAAGAAAACATGAGGATGATTATTATATATAGAATTGTACGTGTGAATTTGTTTTAAAAATGTTTGTAGTACCTGCCTAGAATCATAAAATAATCATTGTGTGAGCATGAAATAGGGAGGTACCATCTTTGTTTTAAAATGTATGTCGACATGCCATTTATTATGAAAACGATTTTGAAACTTTGGCTAGGCTCGGTGATGGTTGATAGAATGTAATATTTAAACTTGAGTTTGAGTTTAGAAATGGTTTTAGAACTTGGTAGAAGCAAACGGGGTTCAAAATGGTTTAGTTTTGGATTAGTTGTAATTGTTATGAAATCGATTTTTGGACAAACACTTTGCCTAGTAAAAACGTTGTTAGACTCGACATGGGAAGCTAAAATTCAACATCCTCAAAGTTGACTAGGTGAGAAAAGAGATTGTGTAAAAATATGTGCGTGTCGTGTATAGGATTTGGGCGTACGAGACTCGTTTCTGGCTTGTCTAGTCGAGTGGTATGAAAGCAAAAGAAAGGAAATGGGCTTGATGGTTGTGGGCTGTGAATAGTAACAGGCCGAGAAATGGTGTTGGGCTTTGTATATAATTAAGGGTCCTGTTATATATAATTAGGATTAGTGAAAATAATTAATTTGTGATTAATGAAATGTTTAGTAAATATTTAGTGAAACGTTTACGTGAGTCCGAGAGTAAATAGTGTATCGTGAATAGTAAAACTTTTGAAAAACATCTCAATATCACTAACCGACTCTAAAAACGATGAATAGTGAAATGATGAATAGTGTTTGGTGAATAGTAAATTTGAAAAAAAAAATATCTTGAAAATGCAGGTTCGTAACGAATAAAAGAAAATTTTAATATTCTCGCGATTTTAGACTATAGTGGTACATGTGTGAGCATCGTTCCAAGCAAAATGAGATCATGAATATCGTAGTGATTTTTAAGTATCATAGCATATTTTAAAAAAAAAATTGTTATTGGTAAAAACGTTATTAATTAACGAAATGATATATTAGTCTTTGATTTACTTTTACTATTTATAGGAAAATTTACGGGAGTTTATAGTACCTACCTCTCATTCTGAATTCCATCCCGGAATTCAAGTTTAACGAAATTCCTGTATTAGGAAATTTCGATTAGAGGGTTGTCGAGAGATTTTTATTATTGAGATTTAAGAGATGTAGTTTAGTTAGACTTATTTGTGCTAGACAAGATTAAGTAACTGATGTATTTAAGGGTTGTGAATATTGAAGGTAATGGTTATGAATAGTAAAATAACGGCTTGGAGTACTGTGTCTAACGGTCATGAATAGTACTTTCCAATGGTCCGAAATAGTAATCTAACGGCTAGTTTTCTTCCTACATATACCCCTTTCAAATTTTCATTTCTTCCACCCACCATTTGCCTCTCGTTTCCCATCTCCAAAATGCTGCACCTCATCACTATACTAGCGATTGTGTATGTCGTCCTTGCCGCTATCTACCTAGCGTATGTTCCAGACGAAGACTTTGGATTCTTGGTTGCGATCTTGTTGTTTGTCGTACCCCTCACGGTTCTAGCCATTACCGTGGACAAGATATGGGGGTAATAATCTTGAGCTAGGGTTGTTTTAAATTAAGCCTTTGTCGTGTTTCTATGTATTTTTAACGAATAAGTAATAAAACTTGTTTTGTTTTTAGGAATTTGTCTTGTTATTATTTTTAATGATTTGTTTATATTTATCTTTCAGCATAATTAAGGTGATTCATCATGTGGTGGCTCTTGCTATGGTTATGTGGGTGGGGGTTTTAGTTGTCATAGCGGATCAACCTATTGAAGATTCTATGGTTTATATTGTAATTATTGTGACGTTAGCACTTCTGATGCTAATTATTTGTTTATTTATTAATTTCCATGGATTTGGATAAATTTTTCGTTATTGGAGTTTTCTGTTAGTCCTTAGGGTTTTTCTATTTGTACTTTTGTTGGCTTCTCTTCATAATGATGAGGGAAATAGGTTAGGTATTTATTGTAGTTTGCAATATTTATGAATAGTTCAGTTTATCTCTATTTGTTGCTTTCACATGAAGATTGTTATTTAGAATATTTGGCATTATGAGTGTTCCTTCATAACATGATTCTTCCTAAATTAGACATAGTTGATCAGGCTGTGTTTAATTGAGGACTAAATGATGTGATGTTTGGCTCAGTCACAGTGGTATTTATGATTTTCTTTAAATTGTTTTAGATGGTGTTCAACGTGTTGTTTTTATAATATAACACATAATTTCTTTCTAAGAATAAAGTAGGATTTTTTTTTTTTTTTTTTTTTTTTTTTTTTACAATGATGATGAGTCAAAAATTTCTAGTCAGAAATTTCTAGTGTAATAACAGTGTACTGTTAATTGGTAAATGGAATAGGAATTGGAATTGAAGTAGATTATAATTATTTTGGAAATGTTACAAGGTAGATTTTTCGATACGGTAGAAGGATAGTTGTTATACTTAGGTTACATCCATCGTAACTTAAAGTAAAATACAAGGAAGAGGTACAATCAGGAAATTTTTGAACTAGAGTTTATTTATTCACAACAGGAATTTATTCATCTGCATAAATCTAGTAATCGTTCCCTTGATACCACCGAAGTCCTTGTAGAGTTTTTATTTCCTTTCGAAAGTCTTGGCTTTCCAATTTATATTGTAGTTTGGACATCGGTTCTTGTAGTGTCCTTTTGCACCACATCCGTAGCATATTACAGTTGTTGTTTGACCCTTGTTGTCATACGGTTAGTTGCCTTGTGTCCTGTTTTCTGACACTCCATGTACTTAATCTTGCAGATTCCTGTGTGATGCTTCTCGCATTTTCGACACAGGGGTTTACCTCCAAGATATACCCTTCTGGCAACATGTGTGACGAGGCAGTATCTATTAGCTTTTTGTTTGTATCCTAGTCGGTGATGATAGTTGAAACGATCTCCCAGACGTTTGTGGTGGCAGCCTTGAGCATTGGTGAAGTTGCAGTGGATGGAGTTGTTGGTTCCTATTTTAGTGAGTTTTCGCTTTTGTTTGATTCCATTAGGTCTAATTTCTTGCCTAAACTCTTGGTTATAGGTGATGGTAGGGTTAGTCATTCTTTCTGGAGTCTTAAAGGGGTTTGGCCTAAATTCCATGTAGTTTTCCTGGTTCTGCTTGTCAGACGTATCCAACTCTCCTCTTGGATAAACTATGGTGGCCCCTTTAAGTACTACTGACATGATGTTGCTCACCAATTCCTTGACATCTTCAGTAGTCATGGTGATTTTTGATGATGATGGAGTACATGTATTGTTTACGTTGTCCATCTTCTGAAATCATAAATAAAACGTAACTTAGAATCCACCTGATGTCAGAATAATAATGAATTCTAATTATTTCATTGATGATAGACTGAATTGACTCCTTACTGTAATCTAATTTCAAGATATGTCTGTGTTGTATCATAGATAGATAATCAACTCTTGATATGGGATTACTAAGGAACAAACCGATTCGTCCACTAAAATAAATTTTCTCTCCATTTTTCAAGTTCTCTCTTGAAATTTTATTTTAGACAATCCTTTGGTTTCTGGTGAATTATAGTATGTTTAAGAAGTCTCAACAATTGTAAGGAATCTTACGGTAGATTTGAATAGTATAGTAGAAGTTATCATAATATTAATAACTTGACTGATCGTTTTTGTAAAACAATGAGTACAAGGTCTCTTATTAATATGTCATGGATCAACGTGGAGTTATTTGTTCATCAAGGGAGGTAACAATTGATGAGATTTTTGCATGAAAGTAGGAGGATTCATAGTATGCATGCTTGATACGAAAGAAACGATTGATTCATAACAGAGAGATGTAACGGAAGAGGAGTTTATTACATATTATGATTTGATTACAAATTCTGAAAGGTTCAGATTTATTGAACATTACATGAAATACTAACCAAGTCTGTCTGGTTTAGTAGTTGCAACAGGAATACTTGTAAACTTAAAATTAGTTACGCCTCTGACGTAAATATCTAATCTCTTTCTCAAGTTCAAGTTGTGCTGCATCCATGTTTGAGAAACGTTCCTGACACATGTTCATTTGATTAGCCAGCATAGTCTCTAATGCGGCAATCCTTTGACTCTGTTTTCTTGTTGTGTCTCTGGCCATCCATAGGGTCCTTTCAATGTCTTCAATTCTCCCATGTGTATGGTCGTGTTCTCTTCTTGCAGAACGGACCCTGGAATCCAAGCTTCCAAGTTCCTGGTTGTTGTTGTCCTTTATCTCATTAATCTTTATTCCTAATTCACATATGGTTCGTCTTTCAGCATCCGCTCTTTTGAACAATGCGTCTTCAAACTTTGTTGGTTGTAACCCTTTTAGCTGTTCAGTGTGAGCCTCAAATATGCTGGCTTGTCGATAAACAAGAGTCCATATTGAATCAGGTGTGCTTATATTGTAGTTGGGGGAATTAGGTGAGGATAAAGTATTTGGGATATCTGGTATTGGGGAATCTGAAGTGTAGGGTAACGGAGAATTTGGCTCAACATTCTTCCACGGCCTCTCTTGACGTGAACTTTGTCCAACTTCGAATGTTGCCTGACTACCAATCACATCTTCTTATGATTCAGTAGCTCTCCTAAGTTTTTGACGTAGAGGTGAACAAATAGGTGACGATGGAAGTGATCTTTGAGTGATTCCTATATTAAGTTGGGGTAGTGATATTTGTACGTAGGGGTCTTCAGTATTTGGAGAATTTTGATTGACGGGTGATGTATTAGTATTACGGAGAGTAGTTTTGGTGTTCACAAAAGTTTTTGGAGACATGTTACTGTAGTAACCGAGAATAGTATTTTATAAGTAACTTTTACGTTATAGATATAATAGTACGGATGAAATAACAATTTTGTAAGCGCAATTTCTAAACATGCAGAATAATCTTAACAGGTAATATACTGAGCAAGGTAGTCTATAGACACGGAAGGCACGAAGAGTGTAAGGCTATAAAATGTTTTGGTTTGTAAAAACGGTTATAGTTCGGATCTGTATTAGACCCGTTTCGCTATAACTAAAGCTCTGATGCCAATCTGTAACACCCCCAGTTTTAAAATATTTGCAGCGGAATAAAGATTGGGTGTCACTTCACAACTCACAGTTTTTCAGTAGAAAATGATTATCAATTTAGTCATTTTAAAACATTTATCATTCGAATTTTTATAAATATCAGAGTTTTCAAAATGAGGTCCTAGTGGTTTCAAAATTTGTTAAATAGGTTTTCGAATGATAATAAAAATTTATAGCCTTTGAAATGAATTCGTGCTCCTCCGTCCCATCCTTGCTCGTTATAGACCTCAGATAAACATGTTAAAAATCAACAAAAGTTGAGTGATATTCATAGGTTTTAGTTTAATAGTTGAACACAAGTTATAAGTGATAATTGCACCGTCATACAATTATAAGTAAAAAAAAAAAAAAAAACAATTGTTATTGCATTAAGCTCATGACACTCATCCGATTAACAGATCTCATCATAAATGATGGATTATAGTAACAGGGCCCTCGGGATAGGTTCTTGCCAGTAACCTATTAGATTTCAAATAAAGTGCGTTTGGTAGTTTTCTCGAACGCCCAAACGGGGATTGTCAATCCCTAATAGATCTATCCACAATTATTTACGTTCACCCTACGAGTGACTAAGGCTCATGATATGAGGGACTTTTGGCAATAAGGGACTTAAGCAATAACGATATCAGGTATAGCATACCAAAAGAAAAATACTTGTGTTCAGTTTGTAAAAACTGGCATGTATCCCCCCTCGCGAGGTTTATAAAACATTTAAATAAGTAAGGCGAGGCTATGAACTCACCTTAGTGGTATAGTGGTAAAAATATCGATACTCAGTTTGCAATAAGGGAACGGCTCCACACACGACCTAGATAATATATGGCAAGTTTTAGTGTTTGATAGCCTTATTGGTTTAATCGCGAGTAGTTTTGAATACGTGAGTTTTTGATTTAATGATAGTAAAACTGGTGGATTAAATAATAATATTGATTTTAAATAATAAATTATGTATATATATATATATATATATATATATATATATATATATATATATATATATATATATATATATATATATAACGTAAAGAATAATAATAATAATAATAATAGTTTGAAATAAAATGTGACGTCGTGAATGTGAAATCGTAAAATGAAAAGTAAAAACAAAAATATTAATTATACTATACGGCCCTTGTCTTTTCCAGATTTTTACACTTTTTACCCTAACGGTGTTAGCGTTACGTCGTTAGTCCAAAGTTAAATATTTTTACGTTTTACGTCCAAAACTTTATGATTTTAACATTTTTCATCCTAAAGTTTATAAAAATTAGTTTTTCAGCCTCAAGTTTGTGAAATGACAATTTTTACCTAAAGTTTATAAAAGTGACACTTTTTACCAGAAGTTTACAAAATTTGCAAATTTAGTCCAAAATTCATCAAATTCAAAACTTAGTGTTTTTATTTCTCAAATAAGTTATAAATAGCTTATTGAACTTTTCAAAACTGCTTATTTATAGAAAAGAGCTTATTATAGCTTAATGGGCTTTTTAACGAAAAAGACTAGGCCAGTTAAGCTTTTAAAATCCATTGGGCTTACGAAAGTTTTGGGCTTGGTTACGGGCTTATTTTTGGATACTAAAAACATTACAAAATAGCTTATTTGGACTGCTTATCTCGTTAGCTTATTTTCAAAGAATTGGGCCATAAGGCACAATCGTTGTTTATTTGTTTTTCGAAAGTGGTTCAAGGTCGCGATGCTTTGCACCATTTAAAGGGCCGGGACGTGATTTTTAACATAAGGTATTTTTATGAAAATGATTGTTAGTTAGGTTGTCAAATAGATTGTGAAATAAAATAATAGTCTTGTTACGTAAAATTTAAAGATATGCATTTGTTTCATTGGTTGCATGGGTCGAATTTTTAAGAAAAAACTTAGAAATATTTTTAAGGAATTTACAACTTGTTGTTATACGTTAGAACGGTATCTAAATATAGTGTGTACATAACTTCTAAGGTTTAAATCTTTATATATCTTGATTAATAGCGTAGTAATTATATAGGTGAGATGAAAATACGTACATGTTGTTTATATAGATTACGAGTAATAAAGTGCAAGTGTTTGTGATTTATACGTAAAAATCAAAGAATACGTTTTTAGTAAAAATGGAAAAAGTTTGTGTGAGACTTACTACACCAAAATGGTGGGGTAAAACGAGAAGTAGAGTCGAGGAAAGAGTAGTATGAGTGTGTAACGTGAGTGTTGGCTCGACCAAGGTTCACAAACAAAGACTTGTTTCTTTTAGACCCGATTTGAAAAGCTTGTGTTTTTGCCAAAGCGATTTGAAGTGGGAGCTTAGAACTAGGACTTGGTATTTTTGTGATATGATTTGCATGGAAGTATGAATCGAGTATATGCATGCATGGTGATATATACATGAAATTTTGAGTATCCTAGTGACCAACATTAATGAGATGAGATGTTTGCGTGTGTACCAAAAGTCTTTGAAAGGAAGAAAAAAATTAACATGGTTTCCTTGTTTGCTAGCATGTCGACATCCACCAAAGATCAAAAGAAAACGTGTGGATGATTATTATATATAAAATTGTACGTGTGAATTTGTTTTAAAAATGTTTGTAGTACTTGCCTAGAATCATAAAATAATCATTGTGTGAGCATGAAATAGGGAGGTACCATCTTTGTTTTAAAATGTATGTCGACATGCCATTTATTATGTAAACGATTTTGAAACTTTGGCTAGGCTCGGTGATGGTTGATAGAATGTAATATTTAAACTTGAGTTTGAGTTTAGAAATGGTTTTAGAACTTGGTAGAAGCAAACGGGGTTCAAAACGGTTTAGTTTTGGATTAGTTGTAATTGTTATGAAATCGATTTTTGGACAAACACTTTGCCTAGTAAAAACGTTGTTAGACTCGACATGGGAAGCTAAAATTCGACATCCTCAAAGTTGACTAGGTGAGAAAAGAGATTGTGTAAAAATATGTACGTGTCGTGTGTAGGATTTGGGCGTACGAGACTCGTTTCTGGCTTGTCTACTCGAGTGGTATGAAAGCAAAAGAAAGGAAATGGGCCTGATGGTTGTGGGCTGTGAATAGTAACAGGCCGAGAAATGGTGTTGGGCTTTGTATATAATTAAGGGTCCGGTTATATATAATTAAAATTAGTGAAAATAATTAATTTGTGATTAGTGAAATGTTTAGTAAATATTTAGTGAAATGTTTACGTGAGTCCGAGAGTGAATAGTGTTTTGTGAATAGTGTATCATGAATAGTAAAACTTTTGAAAAACATCTCAATATCACTAACCGACTCTAAAAACGATGAATAGTGAAATGATCAATAGTAATTGGTGAATAGTAACCGATGAATAGTAAATTTGAAAAAAAAATGTCTTGAAAATGCAGGTTCGTAACGAATAAAAGAAAATTTTAATATTCTCGCGATTTTAGACTATAGTGGTACATGTGTGAGCATCGTTCCAAGCAAAATGAGATCATGAATATCGTAGTGATTTTTAAGTATAATAGCATATTTAAAAAAAATTGTTATTGGTAAAAACGTTATTAATTAACGAAATGATATATTAGTCTTTGATTTACTTTTACTATTCATAGGAAAATTTACGAGAGATTACAGTAAATCTCCAAGCTCATCCTTAGTTGTATCGCCTTCATGTGATGTAGTGACTTTAGGACCATCATGCTCACACTCTTCTGGATTAGGAGACTTTGCATCAGAATTGCGGAAGCATTGTTGGTAAGTCTCTCTTCATTCATGATCATCATGGATAATGAGTTGGTTGTGTGAGCATGAGGTGTGGATTGACACGGTTCAGCTGGAATTAGGAACCACCATCGCCATCTTTATATGAATATCTAAAATAAAACAGTTAGCAATAAAGTTGGAGAGCGAATATGGCTTTGTCGCTCGCTCTAGGTTGTTGGATTAACCTTCTCATCCGTGAGGACCGACCTGTGATCAGGTAAAATCTTCTTTAAAGAAGACTCTCCTTGACAGGAATTTTCATCTTGTAGTAGTGAATATTCCAAAGACTTCACGTCAGAATCATCATACTAAGCATGTTCTCATACCGGAACTTCTCAAAGCAGAAAGCACGGTAGAGTGAATCGGTGAATATAAAATTCACTGATTGGTGAGAAATTGATTAGAAAAAATCACTCGCGTGTCACTGAATAAACATTTTTGTGACAGGACGAGAGTTTTGTAGCTTGAATCACATTTCCATCCTAAATTCTTTTGTTTTGAAAAATTATACACAACCAATGTGCTCGAAAATTAGTTGGTTTTGTACAAAAGCATCCATCAATCCATTTCCTGGAACAAGTTTGATTCAAAATGTGAATCGCCCTATTGTTGCTTTCCACTTGTCACTAGTTCAATCCATGAAGGATCTCACATGTCACCTACCAAGAGCTTGTATGATGTTCACTCTAGAAGGATTTCCATCTTCATTGTGAATAATTGCATATCACTTTGATGTTCTGGCAATACCACAAGGATAATGCATAGGATTCTTAATATATTATCTTACTTTCCACGGTGTATGAAATAGTAAGCATTTTGGAAGTGTGTCCTAATGAGACTTATGGATGATCTTTTGGCCCTAGACTTAATAATGCGTTTTGATCTGCTCCTGGAGACTAGAGAGGTGTCTCCTGTTTTAATATCAACATGGCTCGCAATGAGCGGTCGATACATTATGTAGGGTTCCCCGTGAGAATGAAACAAGTCCTTTTAAAAGAACTTGAGTGGCTAGGAAGGTTAGTGTAGTGCGTAACTAGGTCCATGATATGTGGAAATTGCGCCCTCGCAACAGGTTTTACCTCTCAAGGGATCTTGAGAAGCTTACAACCCCCACCAGGCAGTGTACCTGATCGTTGTAGTATAGTATAGTGACAAGTACCGGGGGATTGATCGTTCAACTCAGGAATAGTGTCGCTAGGATTAGAAAGCCTACTAAACTGGGTTTAGAGGTGAGGGATGATTCTTTTTGTATTTTTTATATTTTTTGGAAAGCAAGTAAAATCTCGGGTTTTGAAAGAGTGGGAGGAATTAGTTGCTAGCCAACTAACCCAATTAACTAAGAATGCAATTAAAATAAAATAAAATAAATGAAAATTAAACTATTATAATAATGTGGTGGAAACAATAATGAGAAGAGTTGTGTTTACTTAGATTTCATTGCTCCCTATATATCTTTTACAGGTTGATTAGCTTGTTACAATTGCATGGATGACGGGTTATATTACTTAATACTAGTCGTAGAGCCGTGTACAATATTCCTTAACTCTATAAGATCCTACTTCACTCCTATGTCAAGCCGTTAGAAGCTCCTAACATGGGATCATTAGAATTCTCTTACGCATTAAATATAACCAAAAATCGTAGTAAACCTCCGATCATGTTTCTTAAGACGTTCAAGCAAGTTACCAATGGAAGTCCGCCAGTTTTATTAAGCCTAACATCGAATACAATCATCAGTAACAATTATAAACAAACAATCAACCCATAATTAACATCTAGGTTTCACTACATCTAAGCAAACACAATAAAAACCTAGCCTAGCATGTTAAAGAGAACACAAGCGTAAGATATAATCACATAACACATAGACATATTGAAAGATTTGAATAAGTACTTATCTTCAATTGAACATGGAAGAAACAAAGGGTTGAAACCCTTCAAATGGCTGGAAAATTCGTCTAGGGTTTTATTACCTCAAAGTTGCACACTAATGAATGAAAATTGGAAAACTATATATAGATTTTACACCTTGACGGCGTCACGTTATAGCTTGTGACGCCATCAACTCGCCACCATGATGAAATTCGTATTGCCTAGATCCATTTTTGACGCCGTCATGTAGAAAAATACTCTGGGCCGTCACGTGTGTTTGGACCCTGACGGCCTTGGTGACGCCGTCAAGCCAATAAGCTTGGAAACTTTCTTGTCCGTCACGTTATAAGTTCCACATCCACCTATTTCGTCACTCTTGACACTATCACGTGTAGAAGCTTGACGTCTTCAGGTACTGTTCCAGCAAGGAAATTTGAGACTTTGCCGTTTTCTTCACTTTTATGCTCCAAAAACATCCAAAATGCTTCCTTTTCCAGATTTATCTCCAGAAGTACCTAAGGACTTCTATTCTAACTAGAGGATTGTCCCTGGGTAGATCCCTCCGATTCACGTGGATCATGGTAACAAATACCTAACCTTATCACCTTATAACTCCATTACATAAAGTAAAACGGTCGGTCTTTGGTATTCTTCCACAAACGCCATTTGCTCCCCCTTAATATGTGCATCGGTATTATGAAAGAGTTTAGTACATTTGAGGGAGCCTATTCTTAAGTACAAAAGATCACATTTTATCAGATTTCTTATTTTAGTCACATTCTCTCCCCCGATCAAAAATTTCAAGTCTTTTGAGATTTTGGATCTCAATTGATTTAAATAGTTATAAAACTTTTGGGAGAAAATGTGGTCTGGTTTAATCTTTTCTGATAAGTGGAACATTGTTGATCTCCCCCTCAATCTATAAGGGGGATGGTTATGTGTCAAAACTACATGGGTTCTTTTTGAAGATTTGTATAAGTAATAGGTGGAAATCTTCCGGAATTTGATATTACGAAAGCAAAGTCATTCTTATAATACATCGAAAGCATTTCAGATTTTGAAAATTTGACAGAATTTGAACGACTTTGCTTTGGTCTCGACACTTGCTTTACCGGAGTAAAACGACAGTGCAAAGATTTTGAAAAGCCTGTTTCTCAACATTTGAATCCTATTTCAAGTTTGCCCTTTTGACACATTTAGCCCCTTTGACCTCTCTCATCCTTCTCATGAAAATATTTACTTGATTTTACATATTACAAAACGCTCATGAGAGATCGATGCATCAGAAATCAAACTAAAATATGTAACTACATGAACAATACGGTTGAACATTTTTCTCCTCCTCAAAACATGTTTCATACTAAACATTTTGGTAATAGTTAAACTTTTGATGAAACATATATTGACTTCAAATACGATGACATGTACTTGCTCACAGAAAATGCATCAGGCACAAACAAGCATACAGGAGAATCAAAAACTCATTCTAAATCTTCCTAAGCACACAGAATTCTCAAATAAAAACACAAGATCACAGATTAATTCATTCTTTCACTCGAGATTTTCCGATTATTATCATGGTTTAGGGTTAGGTTTTGAGACTTAACATGCATACTAGTATCATGATGCATGAATAATGTACAAGCATACACCCTAGTAGTAGCAGCAAAGACATTGACATCTTAAACCCTAAGTCACTTGATTTCAAACCTATGTTGTTTCTAATCGAGCAAACACCCAATCAAGAATTCTTTAGTGTTCTCTAAGGCTATATGAACTAATTAATTAGACTAAAACACATCAAATGGAAATGCTTCAATCGATAGTTACCTAAACCCTAGTATCTGATTATGCCTTTTTTATTGGTGTTATCATTTGAAACATTTTATGGAATGATTAGTCAACAACCATGAAGAAATTAGAATCTCACAATAATCGAGGATAAGAAGAAACTTGTTAGTCTAAATCGTTGAGATTTTCGACTATGTGTGATACTTTTGAGAGTATTTTTAATTAGAATGATGAAGAAACAATTTTTCTTGAGGAATTATGATAAGGTGTTCAAGCTTCATGATGTTGTGAAAATTTTCTCCCCCATAAAACATGTTCCATTATGACAATGCAAAGTAAAATTTAATTTAATGGAGGCACATAGTTTTGAGGATAGAAAGTTTGCACACGGAGAAAGAAAATTCTTTTTGTAGTTTTTGAAAATTTTGTATATATTTTAATTTTTGTTTTGAAAAAGATATTTACAAAAAATTATGGTTTAAGAAATGTGCAAGATATATTATTCAATTTAAGAAGATGATGATGTGAATACCAAAGTGAGGATATCGTTCTGCACGTGTAGGAATCAGTAGTCAGCATCTCTTAAACATTCACCACCAAAGTTTTCAAGGCACCTAAATAGTTGCTTGAACTTGTGCCTTCCCAATGTGATGCTTTGGTAGCTTCCCCCCAAACTGATAATCATCTTTATGAGACCTCTTCCCCCAAGTAGTTGAAGTGATGCAAAAAGTCTCATTGTATGAAGCTCGAAAACCTGAAGAACAACGATAACACTAAAGTAACAAGATAAAACACGGATCATCTCTGCGGTTATTGATATGTGGGAATTGCGCCCTCGCAACAGGTTTTACCTCTCAAGGGATCTTGAGAAGCTTACAACCCCACCAGGCAGTGTACCTGATCGTTGTAGTATAGTATAGTGATAAGTACCAGAGGATTGATCGTTCAACTCAGGAATAGTGTCGCTAGGATTAGAAAGCCTACTAAACTAGGTCTAGAGGTGAGGGATGATTCTTTTTGTATTTTTTATATTTTCTGGAAAGCAGTAAAATCTCGGGTTTTAAACGAGTGGGCGGAATTAGTTGCTAGCCAACTAACCCAATTAACTAAGAATGCAATTAAAAAAAATAAAAGAAATGAAAATTAAACTATTATACTATTGTGGTGGAAACAATAATGAGAAGAGTTGTGTTTACATAGATTTCATTACTCCCTAGATATCTTTTACAGGTTAATTAGCTTGTTACAATTGCATGGATGACGGGTTATATTCCTTAATACTAGTCATACGGCCGTGTACAATATTCCCTAACTCTATAAGATCCTACTTCACTCCTATGTCGAGCCTATAGAAGCTCCTAACATGGGATCATTAGAATTCTCTTACGCATTAAATATAACCAAAAATTGTAGTACACCTCCGATCATGTTTCTTAAGACGTTCAAGCAAGTTACCAATGGAAGTCTGCCAGTTTTCATAAGCCTAACATCGAATACAATCATCCGTAACAATTATAAACAAACAATCAACCCATAATTAACATCTAGGTTTCACTACATCTAAGCAAACACAATAAAAACCTAGCCTAGCATGTTAAAGAGAAGACAAGCATAAGATATAATCACACAACACATAGAAATATTGAATGATTTGAATAAGTACTTATCTTCAATTGAATATGGAAGAAACAAAGGGTTGAAAACCTTTAAATGGCTGGAAAATTCGTCTAGGGCTTTATTCCCTCAAAGTTGCACACTAATGAATGAAAATTGGAAAACTATATATAGATTTTACACCTTGACGGTGTCACGTTATAGCTCATGACGCCGTCAACTCGCCGCCATGATGAAATTCGTATTGCCTAGATCCACTTCTGACACCGTCATGTAGAGAAACACTCTGGGCAGTCACTAGTATTTGGACCCTGACGACCTTGGTGACGCCGTCAGGCCAATAAGCTTGAAAACTTTCTGGGCCGTCACGTTATAAGTTCCACATCCACCTCTTTTGTCACTCTTGATGCCGTCACGTGTAGAAGCTTGACGTCGTCAGGTACCATTCCAGCAAGGAAATTTGAGACTTTGCCGTTTTCTTCACTTTTATGCTCCAAAAACGTCCAAAATGCTTTCTTTTCTAGATTTCTCCTCAAAAGTACCTAAAATGACAAAAGGAACGATTTAGGGAAATATTTAATCAAATAATCTCGAATTTGGGCTTAAATGACCCCTTAAAAGCTGTACAGTTTTCGCCTCCTCAAATACCCTTACACTTGAGATTTGCTTGTCCTCAAGCAAATGTGCTTTTATTCTAATCAAAATACAAGTTAGGGGTCATTTAACCCTAATATAAAAGTAATTACAACAAATAATCGTTCCACTAAAAACCAAAAACAAGCACGGAGGTCATACACTAGCACCTCACAAATAGTGTTTAGATACTCACATCTCTCGGGTGTAATAAAGTATATATCACAATATAGAAATGAAAAACATCTCTCACTACCTGTCATAGCAAATAGATTACCATAGGCTTGGGAAAGGATCAAACCTCCACCACTTGGCGTAAGCACCTAGGAGAAACTATCAAAGAGGTCTTTTAAAGGGTTATAACGTTAGGTGTAGGGATATGGAAAACACGGTTTTGTTGGATAAAGGCAATATTTACTGGTGGCGAGTTAATCATCTTGGTTAATTACATGTACAATATGGCGTTGCTAAGCCAAGACTCGACTCGAGTTAAGCTAATAAATCAAAAATAACAAAAACATAAAACAAACATAGAATGAAACGGGATGGTAGTCCGTATGTTTTTCTCTTTTTCTTTTTCTATTTTTTTTTTCTTTTTCTTGATTTTTTTGATTTATTTATTTATTTATTTTTGCATATATTCTTACCCTACCATCCAAAATAATACATCATAGGGAATGTACATTCTCCTTACACTTGAATTTTTACATACTTTACAATAAACTACTCTAATGACTCGAGTCAAGATAATCAAAACACTTGGAGTACTTTTAAATATTAACGCACATATGGGGGTAATATATGATGTTCTTCCCCATTACTCCAAAACATAAGTTCTTTACCCATGAGTCCCAATCGTCCCAAAACAATATGTACAAGATATGACTCGACTTAGCAACCGTGTAATCAATTAGATAATTAACTAAGGGTTTAAACATGTAACAATAATGCTCTAAAGATGAGTGCATACACGGAAGGCTAAGGCGATTTGGGTGGGTTGTAACAAATTCTTCCTTTAAGTAAAATACTTAAAGTTAGAAACGAAAAGATAGGATCAGAGGGGTGTACTAGGGATTTCATGTACTAAAAATGAGTACAAGACTAAGGTGTGGGAAAAATTAATTGATTTTACTAGTCAAGTAATATGACTTAAATGGTCAAGTAATTATGATACGGGTTTAAACACAAGGGTGATCCTAATGCCTCTTATCATGTAGTAAATCCTACTACACGAATGTAGTCTCACTAGCGGTCTCGGGATGCATCACTAACACAAGTTCTAGAATCTAAATGCTACCGGTACACTCATAAGCACTAACAATGAATGCTTTTCCTATCAAATCTAAAGGCGAACCTCACATATTTGGGTGGAAAATTTTTCTGAATGGTATGGTTTTGTGCTAGGCATACAACTCCTATCCATGAGACGCTTGTTAAGGCTAAAGTTTCACTCCTAAATGTTGTAAAAAATTTTAAATTTGGTGCTAAAATTACACTAACAAGTATTTCTCTTAGTTTTATTACACACCTACCATCGAATAAACAAACTCAAGTGCAATAGTATCCTATTAGGTATCATCATTTACCCTCCCCTTACACTTAGGATGAACATTGTCCCTAATTTTCAATTAAAGGATGTAAAAGTAAAATAGGTAAAAGAATGAAAACAAATACTCCCCTGATTCGTCCGGTGTGGATAGTGTGTTAACAAGGTTAGATCTTCCTCCAAGAAAATGAATGTTCAAAGCTTCCCTTCCAGAAATATAAATCATCTTCTTGTCATATATAACCTGTTAAACCTGAGAAAACAATCAAGGCAACCTCGCGTAAAATCGGCGGCAATCTATATATACCAACAAATCCTAGAAAGCAATTTAAGATATAATGCTTGTGGAATGAATGTTTGCAGATTTCACGGAGTTTATGAAACTAAAGAATCAACAAAAACTTTTAAGACTCCGTTAGAAAAACAAAACTCGCAAAATTTCCAGAATTTTACATGTGACGTCGTCAGGTGTTAAACCCTGACGCCGTCAGAAGTGACCTGCAGAAATCTTTATGTTAAGTTTCTGAAAAAATTCTGGAAAAACTTATGTCCTATTTCATGGAAAATCCTGCAAAAACATCATTATGACTCGATACAAGCATTTAACTCTAACAATTACTAATATACATGTTCATTTAATATTGTGGCGAATCATGATCATTTTCGTTCTTATAAACAAATTTGGGGTTTCCCCTTACACTTAACTTTTGCAAAATACCATTATATGAAGTTAAGACGAAGTTAAACAACAAAATAAAGCATTTTCACAATTTAATTTGAAACATGATCTTCCAACAATAAAAATAAAACATGCATACGGAAACAAATAACATCAAACAAATAAAAACACACAAAACATGGGTTGCCTCCCAAGAAGCGCTTTTCTTTATTTACGAGTCTTGTAGCTAGACTCAAGGCCATGGGCAATTACGTGACCTCATCATTGGTCACATTCTCTAGGTCATCTCCAATCTTAGTTTTGTATTCCGAACATAGTTGCAAGCATTCCTTGTAGAAACCGAGTATTCTACTCATGACATAATCTACTCCTCTACGTATATCCTCATCATTCCTATAGTAAACCGCTTGCTTGTGTTCCTTTTCAAGGTTCAATAGAAGACGGTATTGTTCAATCTTATAAGGCATTTGGTAAGAAATCTCATCGTTCTCATCCTTGAATCTAACTGTTCCTAGGGACGGGTCATAATTCATCTTAGAGGCTTCAACAAACGGTCTCCCGAATACTACTTGACTTAAGCAACCATCTATTACCGGACGAATATCCTCTACAATCACAAAGTCGGTAATATAAGTGAAGTTTCTTACAAAGACATGTAATCCTTTCACTCTTCCTACAAAGTTGCTCATCCAATTTGTGTTAGGCATCATCCTATATCCAAGTTGCTTCTTCATTACTCAGTTATAATAGGTCCTAGTCATAATGTTTATAGGGGACCTAAGATCAATGTAAGCTTTCCACACATACATATGCCCAATGTCGCATGGAATGTTGATGTTAGAGGGATCACCCGTTTTGATAAGTGGTGAACCAAGAACGTATGGGTCATCGAATAGATCCTTATGATATTCCCGTTCTTCCTTGGTGGGTGATGAGTGCTCAAACACTCATCATTTTTCATCAAATCTGAACTGCAAAACATACAAAAACACTCAGAAATGCATCAAATTACTAAAAATACTTCAAAATTGTGTTTTATATGTTGAAGATGCAAAATGAGTAAAAACATATGAAAAACGTACAAAGTTTGTAAAATTGCCAGTTTCAGTCCCCCAACTTTCAAAAATTGGCAAAAATAGTCCCTGAGCACTTATTTGGAAAGAAAAGTCACCAAAGGTCCTTTTGAAATCATAAGTTGTCATATTTAGTCCTTTGGTGAAAAATCTGAAAAGTTTTAAGAATTTACAGTTTTGGTCCCTAGAGTTTTAAAATTGACAGATTTGGCCCCTGGTGAAATATTTCTTGGTAAAAAGTGAATTTTGGTCATTGGGAAATCACAAGAAGTCAATATTAGTCCCTGGGTAAAAGTTTGAAAAGTTTACAACTTAGGTCCCCCAAGTTTTAAAAATGTCAAAAATGGCCCCTGGGATATTTATTTGTGGAAAACTCATTCATGGTCCTTTTAATATTGGAACTTGGTAACTTTGGTCCTTGTAACAAGTTTGGAAAGTTTCACAAACCAGCCCCCTGATTTCTGAATTATTACAAAATTGGTCCTTGTGAAATATTACAAACCAAACTAACCTTTTTAATTCTATTACCCAACACCCCAATCCAGTCCACCCTAATCCACCCTTGGCCCAAACCTAAGCCCATCCAACAAATAATAAAAACCTACCCCATTTAATATCTATCCCAGGGTCAACAAAAGTCAACAGGTCAACACTCCAAGGTCACACACTCCACCCCTTCACCTGCTCTCCTGTACCTCCCCCCTCCTCCACCTCAGACAACCTACTCCTTGTTCCCCCCAGCTCACAAATAAATCCAAAAGGCATTAATTGAGCACAAATCTCTCCAAGTTATCAGAAGTGAGTGTGGAATTTTTTGGCGCCAAAATTGTTTTCAAAGGCTGAGATCAATTAAGCTGAATCCAAGGGCTCACAATGAAGGGGGGATGAGAGAGAAGCACTCCTCAGACCTTATAAGTCAAGGAATAAAGAGAAGCAGAGGAGTAGTAGTTTTTAGTAGTTAATTTAGTGATAATATAGTTTTAGTGTAGAATCGTTTTCATGTAATTTGCAAATCTACTTGTTTTCTTCTGATAAAAAAAGCTTGTACTCAGTCAATATATTGTAACATAAACCTTTGTTAACTCTAATTTCCAATTTGTGGTTGAATTCAGTTTTTGTATGAAATTGGTTAAATCCTCATTTTATCTTTCATTAGTCTCATAAGCTTCAATAAGCTTTAATTTCGGTTTCTACAGGTTTACATAAGCTCTGTATAGCTTATTGTAAGCTTGCTTGTGCTTATTCAGTGCCAATTTCCCATTCTTAGAAAAGTCAATTAGTCAACTGCTTATTGAAATAAGCTTGGGGAGCTATTTCTCTGCAGCTGATGATAACTAGAACCTCAAATCTTTATTCTAAGTTCATTGTGGATCTAATTTACTCTTGTTGAGCAGGAAGCTATTGTGAGTACATTATTCCTCTCTTTGCTTGATTTTTGCATTTCAATCATAATATTGCATAATCTCATTTAGCTTGTTGTTATGCTTGGTTCTGTTCTAGTTAGCTTGCACCTAGTCCCCATAGCTTATACCATTAGTTAGTAGCAGTAGGATTGACTTAGTTAACCATTTGTCTCTCCAAATTCCAAAACAGGTTCATAAAAGGGTGTTTGGATCAGTATGCTTCTAGGTGTTTTAGGCTTGTGCAGTTGTTGCATTTGGTTTAAACAGGTCAAATTAGCTGCATTTAGGATATGTAAGTCACAAATTACATTACTCTTTCATAAAAAGTCAAAATTACTTCCAATCCAACCTTAATACTTCACTGTTAGGACTTAGGTGGCTTAATCTCATCATTTTAATTCAAAAGTAGTTAATGTAGCTTAAATTAGTTTCATTTTAGCTTAAAACATCACAATCAATCATTAGCTTAAGCCCAAAGTTCACTAAAGTCAACTGATGTAAAAATAATCAAAAGTCAAAATCTTACTTAGTGCAGAAAACCAATTCTTGTAGGATTTTTAGAGAATTTTGTGTTTTGAGTTAGGGGTTGAAACTTTCAGGAGTTAGAGTATCTCAGCTAATCTCTTGGAATCTACCTTCAGCTTAATTTCTAGATTTTTATTGAGCTTCTTGCATTGGCCTAAAGTGGCCTGCAGGGCAAGCTGTTGCCCTGTATCACAGACCCTCAGTCCAACACCCATCTTTAATGGGTTCTCCCTGACTTCGCAAGTGGGTCCCACTCTTCCATTTTTGCTTTTAAAAAATGGAATTAGTGTAGCTTATTAGTCCCTAGCTTAATTTGGACTTCAGGTCCCAATTCCTTAGCTTATTTTAGCTTACCAAATGACATGTCCACTGATATCATAGTAAGTACTCAGTCTCACTCACCCAAGTTCATGCCCCCCCCCCTAGTGCTTATTAGTGGGATCTAGGGGCTGAACTTGGGCTTTCTAGAAAGATTATCTTGTGGACTTTCTGCCTTTCAATCCAGTGGGCCCCACTTAGGCCTGCAGATGGGCTATTTTGGCTTGTGAGCTTGATAGGTTGTGAAGTTTAGCTTAATTGCTTATTGTGGCTCACTGGTATGATTATCTGCATGTTCTAGCTTATTTACAGTATCATTAGCTTATTTGTAGTCTACTTTGTCTTTGGTTCAGTAACTTTAGCTTGTTAATTGCTTTTTCAACTTAAAAAATCTCATTAAGCTTGCATAAGTCAACTGTTGGAATCATAAGTCCTCAAATGGCTTATTTTTTAGTTCCACTAAGTTTGCTTTTACAAAAGTTCATTATTTACATTTGTTTAGTAGTTTTGTAAAAAGAAAATCCAGAAAAACCAATTTTAGAATAAGTGATAGCTTCTATTTAATAGAAGTTATCTTTTTATTTTCCTTTTTAGATTTTTATTAAGTACTTGGCATTTTTATATTTTTATTAATTACCTTTTACCTTAAAGTATTTTTAGTAATTTTTCCAGATTTTTATTTTGTCATTTAGTATTAATTAGATTTAACATTAGTTTTATTAATAACTAATCAATAATTAAGTATTAAATAGCATAATTAATTTTTACAAAGTAACACCTAGTTTTTATATTTTTCCTAGCTTTTATAAGTTATAAAATAATTTTAGGAATTTTTCATGAACTATAACTGCTCATCTTGTAATTTTTAGAATTTAATTAGTTTAAATAGATATTAATTAATAAATAAGTAAATAATTAGTAAATTAGTTTAAATATAATTTTTAGAAAGTTTTTATATTTTTCTAGGATTCCTGTGATGGTTGATTAGATATATAAAATTTTCTATAATTATCTAAGTCTTTTTAGCATTTTTAATAATTGTAATTAGTTTAATTAGGTAATTAATATTTAATTAGTAATTAATTAATATAAAAACCACAAAAAGACAAAAAGACATATTTTTAATTTTAAAATTTGTTTTTAGTTATTTTATAATTTTAGAAATTTAATTTTCACTTTTCTAGTATTAAATTAATATTATATTGTATTTAAGTTATTTAAATATTAATAATTAGTATTAAATAGTATTTAATTAATATTAAATAAGTAATTAGTTTGAAAATTAATTTTCTTTTTCTAAATATTTTCTTTCATCCTTTAGTTTGTAAAAAAGTCATTTTCACCCCCTGTGGGTTTTCAAATTTCAGTTTTCACTTTTTATTTTGTACGTTTACGTTATTTTAAACGTGAACGTACGCGTTTTAGGTTTTAAACGTTTCTGGTTTTTCTAAATTTCCAGTCTTGTTCATATAGCTTATTTAAGCTATTTCCCTATAGATTCCTTAGTTTAACTAATCACAAAACCCTTTCTTGTCTAAATTCACCCGATCACAAACCCGTTTGATAACAATTCACACCTCGTCGGGACATAACGACCCGGGGAAACCACTATATTCCGCGGAGCATTGACTCTAGGCAGTTTGACCTTGTTGACTATCCTTTGGTCAATTTAGGTTGACCGTTTGGAGCCAATCAAATTTTGGCGCCGCTGCCGGGGAGGTTGTGTGCGTATCTAAACGTATTTAAAGATTAGTGATCTTTGGATATTCATTCCTTTGAATATTTACCATCCTTTGTTCATATTTTCTTAATATAAAAACAAAACTGTTCCCGAAAACATTTTAAAATCAGTTTTCAATGAACCAAAAAAAAAAAAAAAAAACACAAAAAGATTTTCTTTCTTATTTGTATATAAAATGTCTTTTCAAAAAGACAAAAATATTCATCTTTACCCTCCGACCCTTTTGATTCTTCATTTCTTACCTTCTAAAACCATTTGATTCTTTCTATGTCTCATCCACACTTTCTTATTTGCCAATGGTGTGGTAATTCTTATAATGGTGGTAATTGCCCCGGTTGTGGCATGGTAGAGTCAGGAAACGGGTCTGTCTATAACCAAGATCCTTATTCCTACCATGACACGACTGATTTATTCCATCAGCTACCACACCATGAGACTCAGCAGTTTTACTGTTGTGAGTACTGTGGTGGTTCACACTACAGTTCTGATTGTCAATCGGGAAACACGCTTGTCTATGAGCAGTTTCCTGATAACAATTATGACTCTAGCACATACAACCCACAGCCACATCAGTTTTACTGTTGTGATTACTGTGGAGGTCCACACTTCAGTTCCGATTGTCAAACAAGGAATCCATTTCCTTGTAACAATTTTGACACATCGTATTATGACGAACCTCCATCTCTGCCAATTCCTCAAAGTCTTCTCCTTGATCTTTTGGATTTAGTGAAAGATTTGAAAGGAATCACACATACCCCAGATAATCCAAACCAAAAATCGATGGAAGAATTGTTAGCTGAAGAACAGGCTGCTAAAATAAATTCCCAAGATGCCATTGAGAACTCTATTAGGGAATCAATTGCAAAAGAAAAAGCAGCCAGATCTAGCTCTCGATTCCATTTCATTCCTGATGACAGTGATTATGAAGATACACTTGATATTCTTCAATTTTATAAAGATTCATCAGATGAAATTCCATCAGTTGAGATTCCATCTCAACCCACGGTTATCACACCCGAGATCCCACTCACTCTTTGAGCATGGGGGACGAGCATCTTGACACTGTTCCTGATGAGGCGAAAAATGATCCGTTTTTAGGGGGTCATTTAAGCCCGAATCCGAATTTATTTGATCAAATATTTCCCTAAATCGTTCCTTTTGTGATTTGAGGTACTTGGAGAGTGAATTCTGGAAAAGAAGCCATTTTGGACGTTTTTGGAGCATAAAAGTGAAGAAAATGGCAAAGTCTCAATTTTCCATGCTGGGAACAGTACATGAAGGCGTCAAGAGGAAATTCATGACGGTGTCAAACCTCAAGAATTAAAATCCGTAGTTGATGACGGCGTCACACACAGGGCGTCAAGAGTAATTTGTGTGACGGCCTAGGCCTTGACGGCGTCAGAAGTAGATCAAGGCCGTCCGAGGAAGTATTTGGCGGCGAGATGACGGCGTCACACTTTTGTTCTTGACGCCGTCATCCCTATTTTCCTTTATATAGTTTTCTAGTTTTTCACATTTAAAAGAGAGAAGTTTTGGAGAAACCCTAAAGACGATTTTGGTGCAACTTTTACAGGTTTTTCAAGGGTTCCAAACCCTTGAGACCTTGCATTGTAATTGAGATAAGTGTTCTTCTAATTCAATCAATATGTCTATGTGTTGGTTGTCAATATCTTGTTCTTGTCTCAATTCCATTATGCTAGGCTAGATCTCTTTTGTGTTTGCTTAGATCTAATGAAACCTAGATATTGATTATGTGTTGATTACTTGTTTATTCTTGTTGTGGATGAATGATTTATATGTTAGGCTTAAGAAAACTTGCAGATCTCCAAATGGTAACATGCTTGAACGTCTTAAGAAACATGAACCGAGGCGTACTAGGTCTTTATTGGTTGTATTTAATGCATGAGCCACTGTTTACAATCCCTATAGTTGTGCTGGGCATGGTGTAGGAGGAGATAAGAGCTCATAGAATTAGGGAGTTATGTATGCCACCCCATGAATGGTATTAAGGAATACGATCCGTCATCCATGCAATTATAACAAGTAATTAACGTGTTAAAGATATCTAGGGAGTAGTGAAATCTAAGTAAACACATTTTCTCCAATTACTGCTCACAACTTTAGTATAAATTAGCTTATTTACATTTTTAGTATTTTATTTTGATTGCATCTTAGTTTTGGGTTAGTTGAATAGCAACTAATTCCGCCCACTCCTTCAAACCCCGAGATTTTAATTGCTTTCTAAAAAATATAAAAACAAAAAAATAATCATCCCTCACCTTTAGAACTAGTAATTAGGTTTTCTAATCCTAGCGACACTATTCCTAAGCTGAACGATCAATCCCTGGGTACTTGTCACTATACTATACTACAACGATCAGGTACACTGCCGGTGGGGGTTGTAAGCTTCTCGAGATCCCTCGAGAGGTAAAGCCTGTTGCGATTCCCACGCATCAAGTTTTTGGCGCCGCATCCCGGGGAATAGTTATTGTCTAGGTTAGGATTTCTTTTTATTAGGTCTACTTGCTAGATTCCTTTCTAGTAAGATTTTATTTTTTATTTTTAGGTCTTCTTTAGTCTATCTTATTTCTTCGTGCTTTTGTTCGTAACTCTTTACCATCCGACATCATGGAAGGTGGTAACATCTTTGAACCCGTCATCCCACCACAACAAAACCCACCACTAGAACCCCTTAGGCCCCGAACCTTAGGAGAGTATTCCCGACCTAGCCACCAAGGCTACCGAAACACCATTGAGCTCACCGGAGCCAATGTGACCCCCTTGCGATCCGACACAATCCGGTTGGTGCAAAGCGAATGTGCATTCCATGGACTTCGTTCCGAAGAACCAAACCAACATCTTAAGGACTTTCTCAAAATCGTAGATTCCATAGACCTAGGTGTTGAAACTAGAGAGACCACCCGTTTACGCCTATTCCAATTCTCTCTACGGGATCAAGCTAGTCAATGGCTTGAGCGTTTACCCGCGGGATCCATCACCACATGGGATGATCTCACCACTCGTTTCCTTGCTCAATTTTTCCCACCGGGGAGAACTACTAAGCTTTGGAATGACATCTTGATGTTCCAACAACGTCAAAATGAATCTCTTTATGAAGCATGGACTCGTTTCAAGGACTTACTCCAAAAAGTCCCTCATCACGGCATAGATCTTTGGCTCCAAGTCTAAATTTTTTATGACCATATCGACATCTCCACGAGGCGAACCATTGACCAATCGGCCGGTGGTAAGCTAAGTGATCTTAGTGCGGAACAATCATGGGAACTCATAGAAGATCTTTCTCTCTATGACAACGAAAGTTGGAATGATCCCCGTGATTTGAACAAAACGATCAAGGCAATATCTTTGCCTTCGAACAATTCTAGCACTCCCGACCGTAGGATCATGGAACTTGACGACCAAGTCAAGTTTCTCATGAAATCTTATGATGCTCCTAAGCCTTCAAGCCAAGTGAACAAAATCACTTCCACATGCGAATTATGTAGTGGTCCCCATGACACTCGTGATTGTGTGGAACTCCCCGGAACAGCTTTTGCGGACTACGCATCCACGCGTACCGACGAAGCGGGAGATAAGTGGTACACTTTCAAGCCCGAGCCAAACACATACGGTGATTGATACAACCCCTCATGGAAAAATCACCCAAACCTTAGGTGGAAACAAAATCAACCCAATTCTTCCAATCCGCCTAACCGTTACCAACCAACCGGTCCACCATCCAACCGTACTTTCAACAACAATCCTTCTAACAACTATGGTAGTACCAACAATCTTGAAGGATTGATGTCAAAGTTTATGGCATCTCAAGAGGCTCGCATAGCTTGGTTTGAAACCGAATTCAACCAACAACAAACGGAGATGACCAACAAGATTGACAACTTGTTGAAAGCCCTCAACAACCAAGCATTAGTCACACCTAGGAAGGACACTAGGGACACCAATAACGGAAACCAAATTAAGGATCCCTCATCATCTAAACAGGTCCACTTTGTTAATGTTATCACTATTAAGCCGATAGATAAGGAGATAGAAGAGAGTGACAAGAATGATGTTAGGATAGAAGCCGAGACTAAGGATGAGAATAGGGAAGTTGAGGTTGATAGTAGAGAGGAATTAGAGGAGGTAGAGCCTAGAGAAGAATACTTTGATAAGTTGCCAACCAAGGAAGAACGGGAATACCATAAGGATTTATTCGATAGTCCCGAGAGAACATATATTTTTGGCGACCCCCTTATCAAAATGGGAGACCCCTCTAACATTAACGTCCCATGCAATATCGGGCACATGCATATATGGAAAGCTTACATAGACCCTAGATCTCCCATGAACATCATGACTAGGACTTATTACAATTGGGTGATGAAGAAGCAACTTAATTTTAGGATGATGCCTAATAGGAACCTGATAAGTAATTTTGCTGGAAGAGTGAAAGGATTGCATGTGATTATAGGGAATCTCACCTATGAGATCGATTTTATGATAGTTGAGGACACTCGTCCGGTGATAGATGCTTGCCTAAGTCAAATAATATTTGGGAAACCATTTGTTGAGGCCACTAGGATGAGTTATGATCTGACTTTAGGGATAGTTAGATTCAAGAAAGAGAATGATGAGGTTGCTTATCAAATGCCCTACAAGATTGAGCAATACCGCCTTCTCTCTAATTTCGAAAAGGAACACAAGCAAGCGGCTTATTATAGGAATGAGGAGGATAGACGTAGAGGAATAGAGTATGTTAGAAATAGGATGCTTGGTTTCTACAAAGAGTGCTTGCAACTAGGTCCGGAATACAAAACTGGTTTAGAAGACGACCTAGAGAGTGGAACCAATGATGAAATCACGTAGTAACCCATGACCTTGAGTCTAGCTACAAGACTCGTAAATAAAGAAAAGCGCTTCTTGGGAGGCAACCCATGTTTTGTGTGATTTTATTTTGTTTGATTGTTATTTGCTTCCGTATGCATGCTTTATTTTTATTGTTGGTCGATCATGTTTCTCAATTAAAAAGTGGAAATACTTTACTATGTTGTTTGGCCTAGTCTTAACTCCAACTTAAAAGTATTTTTGCAAAAGATAAGTGTAAGGGGAAACCCCAAATATGTTTTCAAGAAACAAACCGATCATGATTCTCCACGATATTAAATGAGCATGTATAGTCGTATTTGTTAGAGTCAAATGCTTGTATTGAGTCATAATGAGGTTTTGCAGGATTTTCCAGGAAGTAGGACCAAGTTTTTCCAGAAATTTTCCGGAAACTTAACATAAGGATTTCTGCAGATCCATTCTGACGGCGTCAGAGGTTTACTCTTGACGGCGTCAGGAGTTAAAATCTGGAAATTTTACCGGTTTTGTTTTTCTAACGGAGTTTTATGGTTTTTGTGAATTATTAAGTTTTATAATCTCCAGGAAATCTGCAAACTTCATTCCACAAGCATTATATCTTACTTTGTTTTCTAGGATTTAGTAACTTATATAGGATGCCGCCGATTTTACGCGAGGTTGTCTTGTCTATTTTTGTCAGGATTTATAGGTTATGTTCGACAAGGAGATGATTTATATTCTGGAAGGGAAGCTTTGATTGTTCATTTTCTTGGAGGAAGATCTAATCTGGCCAACCTATTATCCATACCGAGCGAATCAGGGGAGTATTTGATTTCATTCTCTTTACTTTTTCACTTTTACATTCTTTACTTGAACATTGGGGACAATGTTCATCTTAAGTGTAAGGGGAGCGTAAAAAGATGATACCTTACATATGCACTTTCGCTTGAGTTTGTTTTATTTGATAGTAGATGTGTAATAAAACTATGAGAAATACTTGTTAGTGCAATTTTAGCGCCAAATTTAAAATTTTTTACAACATTTAGGAGTGAAACTTTAGCCATAGCAAGCGTCTCATGGATAGGAGATTGTATGACTAGCACATAACCGTATATTCAGAAAAATTTTCCACCCAAATATGTGAGGTTCGCCTTTAGATTTGATAGGAAAAGCATTCACTATTAGTGCTTATGAGTGTACCGGTAGCATTTAGATTCTAGAACTTGTGTTAGTGATGCATCCCAAGACCGCTAGTGAGACTACATTCGTGTGGTAGGATTTACTACATCATAAGAGGCATTAGGATCACCCTTGTGTTAAACCTGTATCATAATTACTTGACCATTTAAGTCATACTACTTGACTAGTTAAGTCAACTAATTTTTCCCACACCCTTAGCGTTGTACTCATTTTTAGTACACGAAACCCCTAGTACACCCCTCCGAGCCTATCTTTTCGTTTCTAACTTTAAGCATCTTACTTAAAGGAAGAATTTGTTACACCCCACTTAAATGTACAACCAAATCGCAGTAGCCTTCCGTGTATGCGCTCATCTTTAGTGCATTATTGTTATTTGTTAAACCCTAAGTTAACTTTCTAATTGATTACATGGTTGCTAAGTCGAGTCATATCCTTGTACATATTGTTTTGGGACGATTGGGACTCATGGGTAAGTACTTATTTTATGAAGTAATGGGGAAGAACATCACTTATTACCCCCATATGTACGATAATCTTAAAAGTGCTCCAAATGTTTTAATTTTCTTAATTCGAGTCATTAGTTTAGTTAATTGTAAAGTATGTAAAGATTCAAGTGTAAGGGGAATTCTCATCCCCTATGATGTATTATTTTGGATGGTAGGGTAAGAGTGTATGCACAAAAAAAAAAAAAAAAAAAAAAAAAAAAAAAAAAAAAAAAAAAAAAAATCGAAAAATCAAGAAAAAAAAAAAAAAAAAAAAAAAAAAAAAAAAAAAAACGTACGGACTACCATCCCGTTTCATTCTATGTTCATTTTATGTTTTTGTTATTTTTCATTTATTAGCTTAAGTCGAGTCTAGTCTTGGCTTAGCAACGCCATATTGTACATGTAATTAACCAAGATTGTTAACTCGCCACCAGTAAAACTTCCTTTATCCAACAAAACCGTGTAATTCATATCCCTATACCTAACGTTACAACCCTTTAAAAGACCTCTTTGATAGTTTATCCTAGGTGCTTACGCCATGTGGTGGAGGTTTGATCCTTTCCCAAGCCTATGGTAATCTATTTTGCTATGACAGGTAGTGAGAGATATCTTCCGTTTCCATATTGTAATTTACACTTTATTACACCCGAGAGATGTGAGTATCCAAACACTATTTGTGAGGTGCTTGTATATGACCTCCGTGCTTGTCTATTGGTCTTTAGTGGAACGATTATTTGTTGTAATTACTTTTATATTAGTGTTAAATGACCCCTAACTTGTATTTTGAGTAGAATAAAAGCGCATTTTCTTGAGGACAAGCAAATCTCAAGTGCAAGGGTATATGATGAGGCGAAAAATGATCCGTTTTTAGGGGGTCATTTAAGCCCGAATCCGAATTTATTTGATCAAATATTGCCCTAAATCGTTCCTTTTGTGATTTTAGGTACTTGGAGAGTGAATTCTGGAAAAGAAGCCATTTTGGACGTTTTTGGAGCATAAAAGTGAAGAAAACGGCAAAGTCTCAATTTTCCATGCTGGGAACAGTACATGAAGGCGTCAAGAGTAAATTCATGACGGCGTCAAACCTCAAGAATTAAAATCCGTAGTTGATGACGGCGTCACACACAGGGCGTCAAGAGTAATTTGTGTGACGGCCTAGGCCTTGACGGCGTCAGAAGTAGATCAAGGCCGTCCGAGGAAGTATTTGGCGGCGAGATGACGGCGTCACACCTTTGTTCTTGACGCCGTCATCCCTATTTTCCTATATATAGTTTTCTAGTTTTTCACATTTAAAAGAGAGAAGTTTTGGAGAAACCCTAAAGACGATTTTGGTGCAACTTTTACAGGTTTTTCAAGGGTTCCAAACCCTTGAGACCTTGCATTGTAATTGAGATAAGTGTTCTTCTAATTCAATCAATATGTCTATGTGTTGGTTGTCCATATCTTGTTCTTGTCTCAATTCCATTATGCTAGGCTAGATCTCTTTTGTGTTTGCTTAGATCTAATGAAACCTAGATATTGATTATGTGTTGATTACTTGTTTATTCTTGTTGTGGATGAATGATTTATATGTTAGGCTTAAGAAAACTGGCAGATCTCCAAATGGTAACATGCTTGAACGTCTTAAGAAACATGAACCGAGGCGTACTAGGTCTTTATTGGTTGTATTTAATGCATGAGCCACTGTTTACAATCCCTATAGTTGTGCTGGGCATGGTGTAGGAGGAGATAAGAGCTCATAGAATTGGGGAGTTATGTATGCCACCCCATGAATGGTATTAAGGAATACGATCCGTCATCCATGCAATTATAACAAGTAATTAACGTGTTAAAGATATCTAGGGAGTAGTGAAATCTAAGTAAACACATTTTCTCCAATTACTGCTCACAACTTTAGTATAAATTAGCTTATTTACATTTTTAGTATTTTATTTTGATTGCATCTTAGTTTTGGGTTAGTTGAATAGCAACTAATTCCGCCCACTTCTTCAAACCCCGAGATTTTAATTGCTTTCTAAAAAATATAAAAACACAAAAATAATCATCCCTCACCTTTAGAACTAGTAATTAGGTTTTCTAATCCTAGCGATACTATTCCTAAGCTGAACGATCAATCCCCGGGTACTTGTCACTATACTATACTACAACGATCAGGTACACTGCCTGGTGGGGGTTGTAAGCTTCTCGAGATCCCTCGAGAGGTAAAGCCTGTTGCGATTCCCACGCATCAGTTCTTCAAAAGGAATCGGACGAAGTCATAAAGTCTAGTGTTGAGGACCTTGTCCCAATCCCAAGAGAGTCACAGGGAATTCTTGATCATTTGTGTGATATTCCTCCTCCTCTTGTCTTCCCGACTAATCATGTTGAGATGTTCTTCGATTCTACTGATTACGATTCGTTATCTTGTGGAGACATCGTTTTTATGGAAGAATTACCTTCTAAGCTAGTTAGCTTAAAAGAAGAGAATGATGAGATTCATACTGAAATCAAGGATGAAGCACTTCGTGCAACATTATTGAATGTCGATCTCCTCATTTCTAAAATCGAGGCTTTCAAAGATAAACCTATTTCATCTCCTATCCCCATTAAGGATAGTGACATGTTCTCCGATGATCCTATTCCGGAGTTTGAAGCCTTTACTTTTGATCATATGGGAGAGAAGATTAGTGGCAGTACCACTTCTCATTCTCAAATTTCTCTCCCCGAATATGATTCATTCACCTTTGAGGAGTTCTCCGGTGAACTCACTCATATCATATCTCCACCGGAGTATGATAACTTTTACTTTGATCTAGACAAAGATGATCTTTGTGTTCCGGAGGGAAATATTCTCAACTTTGAGAATTTGATTGATATCAAAATCCCAACCCTCCCACCCATAATATGTCTAGATCATATGAGCTTAAATGATGAGATTCATGATATACCAATTATGGATTCTCTTTCTGATGATGATGAGTCAATCTTGATTGTCATCAAGATCTTTTTTCCCTTCTTCACCTACCGGGTGACTTCTCATGTTCTTCATTCCTTCGGGAATGAAGACATTATCTTTGACCCCGGCATCACCGCTTATAGTTTATACTATTTTAAGCCGGGTACTTATCTCATCAGTGTGGAACTTTCACGTGCTTCAAATGTTTGTCCAAACATCTTGAATGAAAGTCCGATGGAGATTGTTTCTTCCACATCATGCTTCCCCAAGAACAAATGAATTCGGGGTCGAATCAAGCTAGCGACTCGGTAAACAAAAACAGTAGCATGTAGCCCTTTTACAAATAAAGTGAAAAACAAAATAGTGTTTCCACATTTAGCTTGTAATGTTGCCCTTTTACGTTCAAAGAGTCGGCATAATAGCCGGGACTTTGAATATTGAGGACAATATTCATTCTAAGTGTGTGTGTGGGGGGGGGGGGGGGGGGGTATTTCGCTATTCTAGCGAATTTTATCACATTTTACTATCTAGTACCCCCGTTTTTGCCAAAAATTAAAAAAAAAATCACTTGTGCTTCAAAATTTTTGTGGTTATCAGTCCGCCATGTCTAACCGACAAAAGGATTGGCTAATCCAGGAGCAAATGGCTCTTGGTAAAGATATATCAAATCCGTTGACGGCTTGCAATTTGCCCAAAATTGTATGGTATCTCAACTCGCCATATCCTAAAAAGTGAAAGAGTTGGCTAGCCAGCAAGATTATGGCTTGTGGTAAAGGCAGTGGAAAAACCATAATTGGTAATCAGCTCACCAAGATGTTGACTATTCCATCAAGAGTTGGCTAGTCCAGAAGCAAACGGCTTTTGGTAAAGACAAATCAAATCCGTTGACAGCTGGTGGTTTGCTCAAAATCACATGGTTATCAAGTGGACCATAGTTCTTACTTGAACTGATACATTTGTCTACTCCAGAAGTAATGGCTTTTGGTAAAGAGATTAAAATCCATTAAATTTTCAAAACAGTTTATTGCTAGGGACTAGCAATATTTTAGTATGGGGGATTGATGAGTGCTCAAACACTCATCATTTTTTGTCAAATCTGAACTGTAAAACATACAAAAATACTCAGAAATGCATCAAATTACTAAAAATATTTCAAAATTGTGTTTTATATGTTTTAGATGCAAAATGAGTAAAAACAGATGAAAAATGTACAAAGTTTGCAAAATTAGCAGTTTCAATCCCCCAACTTTCAAAAATTAGAAAAATAGTCCCTGAGCACTTATTTGGAAAGAAAAGTCACCAAAGGTCCTTTTGAAATCATAAGTTGTCATATTTAGTCCTTCGGTGAAAAATCTGAAAAGTTTTGAGAATTTACAGTTTTGGTCCCTGGAGTTTTAAAATTGACAGATTTGGTCCCTGGTGAAATATTTCTTGGTAAAAAGTGAATTTTGGTCCTTGGGAAATCATAAGAAGTCAATATTAGTCCCTGGGTGAAAGTTTGAAAAGTTTACAACTTAGGTCCCCCAAGTTTCAAAAATGTCAAAAATGGCCCCTGGATTATTTATTTGTGGAAAACTTATTCATGGTCCTTTTAATATTGGAACTTGGTAACTTTGGTCCTTGTAACAAGTTTGGAAAGTTTCACAAACCAGCCCCCTGATTTCTGAATTATTACAAAATTGGTCCTTGTGAAATATTACAAACCAAACTAACCTTTTTAATTCTATTACCCAACACCCCAATCCAGTCCACCCTAATCCACCCTTGGCCCAAACCTAAGCCCATCCAACAAATAATAAAAACCTACCCCGTTTAATATCTATCCCAGGGTCAACAAAAGTCAACAGGTCAACACTCCAAGGTCAAACACTCCACCTCTTCACCTACTCTCCTGTACCTCCCCCCTCCTCCACCTCAGACAACCCACACCTTGTTCCCCCCAGCTCGCAAATAAATCCAAAAGGCATTAATTGAGCACAAATCTCTCCAAGTTATCAGAAGTGAGTGTGGAATTTTTTGGCGCCAAAATTGTTTTCAAAGGCTGAGATCAATTAAGCTGAATCCAAGGGCTCACAATGAAGGGGGGATGAGAGAGAAGCACTCCTCAGACCTTATAAGTCAAGGAATAAAGAGAAGAAGAGGAGTAGTAGTTTTTAGTAGTTAATTTAGTGATAATATAGTTTTAGTGTAGAATCGTTTTCACGTAATTTGCAAATCTAGTTGTTTTCTTCTGATAAAAAAAGCTTGTACTCAGTCAATATATTGTAACATAAACCTTTGTTAACTCTAATTTCCAATTTGTGGTTGAATTCAGTTTTTGTATGAAATTGCTTAAATCCTCATTTTATCTTTCATTAGTCTCATAAGCTTTAATTTCGGTTTCTACAGGTTTACATAAGCTCTGTATAGCTTATTGTAAGCTTGCTTGTGCTTATTCAGTGCCAATTTCCCATTCTTAGAAAAGTCAATTAGTCAAATGCTTATTGAAATAAGCTTGGGGAGCTATTTCTCTGCAGCTGATGATAACTAGAACCTCAAATCTTTATTCTAAGTTCATTGTGGATCTAATTTACTCTTGTTGAGCAGGAAGCTATTGTGAGTACATTATTCCTCTCTTTGCTTGATTTTTGCATTTCAATCATAATATTGCATAATCTCATTTAGCTTGTTGTTATGCTTGGTTCTGTTCTAGTTAGCTTGCACCTAGTCCCCATAGCTTATACCATTAGTTAGTAGCAGTAGGATTGACTTAGTTAACCATTTGTCTCTCCAAACTCCAAAACAGGTTCACAAAAGGGTGTTTGGATCAGTATGCTTCTAGGTGTTTTAGGCTTGTGCAGTTGTTGCATTTGGTTAAACAGGTCAAATTAGCTGCATTTAGGATATGTAAGTCACAAATTACATTACTCTTTCATAAAAAGTCAAATTACTTCCAATCCAACCTTAATACTTCACTGTTAGGACTTAGGTGGCTTAATCTCATCATTTCAATTCAAAAGTAGTTAATGTAGCTTAAATTAGTTTCATTTTAGCTTAAAACATCACAATCAATCATTAGCTTAAGTCCAAAGTTCACTAAAGTCAACTAATGTAAAAATCTTCAAAAGTCAAAATCTTACTTAGTGCAGAAAACCAATTCTTATAGGATTTTTAGAGAGTTTGGTGTTTTGAGTTAGGGATTGAAACTTTCAGGAGTTAGAGTATCTCAGCTATTCTCTTGGAATCTACCTTCAGCTTAATTTCTAGATTTTTATTGAGCTTCTTGCATTGGCCTAAAGTGGCCTGCAGGGCAAGCTGTTGCCCTGTATCGCAGACCCTCAGTCCAACACCCATCTTTAATGGGTTCTCCCTGACTCCACAAGTGAGTCCCACTCTTCCATTTTTGCTTTTAGGAAATGGAATTAGTGTAGCTTATTAGTCCCTAGCTTAATTTGGACTTCAGGTCCCAATTCCTTAGCTTATTTTAGCTTACCAAATGACATGTCCACTGATATCATAGTAAGTACTCAGTCTCACTCACCCAAGTTCATGCCCCCCCCCTAGTGCTTATTAGTGGGATCTAGGGGCTGAACTTGGGCTTTCTAGAAAGTTTAACTTGTGGACTTTCTGAATCAAGTTTTACTTTGGGCTTCCTTTCAATCCTGTGGGCCCCACTTAGGCCTGCAGATGGGCTATTTTGGCCTGTGAGCTTGATAGGTTGTGGAGTTTAGCTTAATTGGTTATTGTGGCTCACTGGTATGATTATCTGCATGTTCTAGCTTATTTACAATATCATTAGCTTATTTGTAGTCTACTTTGTCTTTGGTTCAGTAACTTTAGCTTGTTAATTGCTGTTTTAACTTAAAAAATCTCATTAAGCTTGCATAATTCAACTGTTGGAATCATAAGTCCTCAAATGGCTTATTTTTCAGTTCCACTAAGTTTGCTTTTACAAAAGTTCATTATTTACATTTGTTTATTAGTTTTGTAAAAAGAAAATCCAGAAAAACCAATTTTAGAATAAGTGATAGCTTCTATTTAATAGAAGTTATCTTTTTATTTTCCTTTTTAGATTTTTGTTAAGTACTTGGCATTTTTATATTTTTATTAATTACATTTTACCTTAAAGTATTTTTAGTAATTTTTCCAGATTTTTATTTTGTCATTTAGTATTAATTAGATTTAATATTAGTTTTATTAATAATTAATCAATAATTAAGTATTAAATAGCATAATTAGTTTTTAAAAAGTAACACCTAGTTTTTATATTTTTTCTAGCTTTTATAAGTTATAAAATAATTTTAGGAATTTTTCTAGAATTATAACTGTTCATCTTGTAATTTTTAGAATTTAATTAGTTTAAATAGATATTAATTAGTAAATAAGTAAATAATTAGTAAATTAGTTTAAATATAATTTTTAGAAACTTTTTATATTTTTCAAAGATTCCTGTGATGGTTAATTAGATATATAAAATTTTCTATAATTATCTAAGTCTTTTTAGCATTTTTAATAATTGTAATTAGTTTAATTAGGTAATTAATATTTAATAAGTAATTAATTAATATAAAAATCACAAAAAGACAAAAAGACATATTTTTAATTTTAAAATTTGTTTTTAGTTATTTTATAATTTTAGAAATTTAATTTTCACTTTTCTAGTATTAAATTAATATTATATTGTATTTAAGTTATTTAAATATTAATAATTAGTATTAAATAGTATTTAATTAATATTAAATAAGTGATTAGTGTGAAAATTAATTTTCTTTTTCTAAATATTTTCTTTCATCCTTTAGTTTGTAAAAAAGTCATTTTCACCCCCTGTGGGTTTTCAGATTTCATTTTTCACTTTTTATTTTGTACGTTTACGTTATTTTAAACGTGAACGTACGCGTTTTAGGTTTTAAACATTTCTAGTTTTTCTAAATTTCCAGTCTTGTTCATATAGCTTATTTAAGCTATTTCCCTGTAGATTCCTTAGTTTAACCAATCACAAAACCCGTTCTTGTTCAAATTCACCCGATCACAAACCCGTTTGATAACAATTCACACCTCGTCGGGACATAACGACCCGGGGAAACCACTATATTCCGCGGAGCATTGACTCTACGCAGTTTGACCTTGTTGACCATCCTTTGGTCAATTTAGGTTGACCGTTTGGCGCCAATCAGTGGGTAACTTATAAAAGTATTCTTCTACGTTTTCTACTTCCTCTAACTTTTCTTCCTTAATATCCTCAACCTCCTTAATCTCGGTTTCTACTCCAACTTCATCCTTTTCATTTTCTTCTATATTCTTATCTATTGGCTTAATGGTGACAACATTGACAAAGTGGATGTGTTTAGATGATGAGGGGTCCTTAATTTGGATTCCGCTACTAGTGTTCCTAGTGTCCTTCCTAGGTGTAGTAAGCACTTGGTTGTTGAGGGCTTTCAACAAGTTGTCAATCTTATTGGTCATCTTCGTTTGTTGTTGAATGAATTCGGTTTCAAACTTAGCTATGCGGGCTTCTTGAGATGCCATAAACTTGGACATCAATCCTTCAAGATTATTGGTACTACAATAGTTATTGGAAGGATTGTTGTTGAAATTGCGGTTAGAGGGTGGACCGTTTGGTTGGTAACGATTAGGTGGATTGGAAGAATTGTTTTGGGGCATGTTTTGGTTTTGTTTCCACCTAAGGTTCGGGTGATTTTTCCAAGAAGGGTTGTAGGAATCACCATAAGGGTTTGGCTCGGGTTTGAAAGTGTGCCACTTGTCTCCCGCTTCGTCGGTACGCGAGGATGCATAATCCGCAAAAGCTTGTCCGTGGAGTTCCACGCAATCACGAGTGTCATGGGGACCACTACATAATTCGCATAAAGAAGTGATTTTGTTCACTTGGCTTGAAGGCTTAGGAGTTTCGTAGGATTTCATGAGAAACTTGACTTGGTCCTCAAGTTCCATGATCCTAAGGTCGGGAGTGCTAGAGTTGTTCGAAGGCAAAGATATTGCCTTGACCGTTTTGTTCAAATCACGGGGATCATTCCAACTTTCGTTGTCATATAGAGCAAGATCTTCTATGAGTTCCCATGATTCTTCCGCACTTAGATCACGTAGCTTGCCACCGGATGATTGGTCAATGATTCGCCTTGTGGAGATATCGATATGGTCATAGAAGATTTGGACTTGGAGCCAAAGATCTACGCCATGATGAGGGAATTTTTAGAGTAAGTCCTTGAAACGAGTCCATGCTTCATATAGAGTTTCACCTTGACGTTGTTGGAACATCAAGATATCATTTCTAAGCTTGGTAGTTCTCCCGGGTGGGAAAAATTGAGCAAGGAAACGAGCAGTGAGATCATCCCAAGAGGTGATGGATCCCGCAGGTAAACGTTCAAGCCATTGACTAGCTTGATCACGTAGAGAGAATTGGAATAGACGTAATCGAGTCGACTCTCTAGTTGCAACATCAAGGTCTATGGAATCAACGATTTTAAGGAAATCCTTGAGATGTTGATTAAGATCTTCGGAACGAAGTCCATGGAATGCACATCCGCTTTGCACCAACCGGATGGTGTCGGATCGCAAGGGGGACACATTGGCTCCTTGAGTGAGCTCAATGGTGTTTCGATAGCCTTGGTGGCTAGGACGAGAATACTCTCCTAAAGTTCGGGGCCTAGGAGGTTGGTTCGCTAGTGTAACACCCCCAAATATAGGATACGCAGCGGAATTAAAGCTGGGTGTTACTCGACGGCACAACAGTTATAATAATAGGAAAACAATCTCTAATTGAGTTGTTTTAGAAATTTTATCATTTAAATATCAGAGTTTACAAAATGAAATCCCAGTAGTTTTACAATTTGTTAAATACTTGATCAAAAAATAATAAAATTTTAGCCTTCCTTCCGTATGCATGCTCTTCCATGCCATCCTTGTTTATTATGGACCTGAGATAAACATGCTAAAAGCGTCAACACAAAGGTTGAGTGAATTCACATCGTTTATAAATAAGTAATAGTTGAACACAAGTTAAATAGATATAAAACAAAGTATTGAAATGTAATATATTACTCTAAGCCTCATGAACGCAAACGTTGGCAATAAGCATCATAGTAAAGAGTTATGATGTAGATTACTGACATAATTAAATGAAAGTAATAATGCCCTCCGGTAGGAGTTTATCGTTTTCCTATGTAAATGAGGGTCTTTATCAGAAATGGCAACAATGACAACTTAGGCAATACCAATCAGGATAGCATATAGAAAAATAATTGTGTTCGGTTTTGTAGCATGTAGCTCCCCACAAGTTTGAAAAATGTATTAAAAATAAAATAGTGGGACTATGAACTCACTTGGGTAATAAAGCAGTCTGAATGGAAATCAACTTAAATAAAATTGATAAACGTCTCCGACACGAAACCTGAGTTGATTACGTCAAGTTTTTAGTATTCATATTAACTTATATGTGAGTTTAATATTTGGTATCGTGAAGGTTTTGTTAACGATTATTCTTTTAGTTATTATAACATGAAGTCTCTTCAAAAGTTATTGGTATTAAGATTTTACCATTTTTCCTATTTATGGTTTGTTATTCGATATCGATATATTACATATATATAGATTTTACTACAAGTCCTGAATCGTTAAATATATTTCATATATAAGTTTAATAAAAACTTGTTCCCAACGTATAACTATTATATATAAGTTTTATAAAATAACCTGAATCAATTAAATGTGTTAAAACATATTGCCAAAAATATATTATTGGAATTTATATAAAATGTGGAAAACTAGAAGGAGGGTTGAATAGTTTTTCGTCTTTTTCGTTTTATTTGTTTTATAAAAGTTTGCTTCTAAAGAATAGACGTAAATTTCAAAACTCTTCATTTCAAAAATATAGATACTAGTTTATTTACGATTTTCGTATAAACACTACTTATATATAATGTTGGGAAAGAATTTACAATTTCATATATCATATATTAGCATATATATGTATATGTGTTTTAATAAGAGTTTATGTACTTGGTTTTTTTTTATAAAATTAATGTTATGAATGAATCCTAGTTTGATCTTTATGTGAAATAAATATATGCACAACACAAGCAATTATAAGTATGTATGAAATGCTAACAAGTAAATAATCAAAGAGTGAGAGATGGAAAGATCAAACCGAGAGACAAAGGATTTATAGTGTGATGTACGTGGGAATCGCACCAGGTTTTACCTCTCAAGGGATCTTGAGAAGCTTACAACCCCCACCAGGCAGTGTACCTGATCGTTGTAGTATAGTATAGTGACAAGTACCGGGGGATTGATCATTCAGTTAGGAATAGTGTCGCTAGGATTAGAAAACCTAAATACTAGTTCTAAAGGTGAGGGAAGATTCTTTTTGTATTTTTATATTTTATGAAAAGCAAGTTAAAATCTCGGGTTTGAAGGATTTGGGCGGAATTAGTTGCTATTCAACTAACCCAATACTAAGATGCAATCAAAATAAAATACTAGAAATGAAAATAAACTAAATTATACTAAAGTTGTGAGCAATAATTGGAGAAAATGTGTTTACTTAGATTTCACTACTCCCTAGACATCTTTTACACGTTAATTACTTGTTATAATTGCATGGATGACGGATCGTATTCCTTAATACCATTCATGGGGTGGCACACTTAACTCCCCAATTCTATGAGCTCTTATCTCCTCCTACACCATGCCCAGCACAACTATAGGGATTGTAAACAGTGGCTTATGCATTAAATACAACCAATAAAGACCTAGTGCGCGTCAGTTCATGTTTCTTAAGACGTTCAAGCATGTTACCAATTGGAGATCTGCCAGTTTTCTTAAGCCTAACATATAAATCATTCATCCAAGACAAGAATAAACAAGTAATCAACACATAATTAACATCTATGTTTCATTAGATCTAAGCAAACACAAGATAGATCTAGTCTAGCATGATGGAATTAAGACAAGAACAAGATATAGACAACCAACACATAGACATATTGATTGAATTAAAAGAACACTTATCTTGATTACACATGCAAGGTATCAAGGGGTTGGAACCCTTGAAAAACCTGTAAAGTTACACCAAAATCGTACTTAGGGTTTCTCCCAAAACTTCTCTCTTTAAATGTGAAAAATTAGAAAACTATATATAAGAAAAGGGGTCTGACGGCGTCAAGACAAAGCTTGTGACGCCGTCACCTCGCCGCCAAAACTAATCTCGGACTGCCTTGATCTACATTTGACGCCGTCAAGACTTAATCATTTCCAGGCCGTCATGACTTTTACTCTTGACGCCCTACCTTCATGACGCCGTCAAATCTCTACTGGACCGTCATGGAATTTTGCTCTTGACGCCGTCAGGGAGTTGCTCTTGACACCGTCACCTACTGTTCCCAGCATGGAAAATTAAGACTTTGGCGTTTTCTTCACTTTTATGCTCAAAAAACGTCCGAATTGCTTCCTTTTCCAGATTTCACTCCCAAAGTACCTAAAATCACAAAAGGAACGATTTAGGGCAATATTTGATCAAATAAATTCGAATTCGGGCTTAAATGACCCCCTAAAAACGGATCATTTTTCGCCTCATCATATACCCTTACACTTGAGATTTGCTTGTCCTCAAGCAAATGCGCTTTTATTCTACTTAAAAGACAAGTTAGGGGTCATTTAACACTAATATAAAAGTAATTACAACAAATAATCGTTCCACTAAAGACCAATAGACAAGCACGGAGGTCATACACAAGCACCTCACAAATAGTGTTTAGATACTCACATCTCTCGGGTGTAATAAAGTGTAAATTACAAAATGGAAATGGAAGATATCTCTCACTACCTGTCATAGCAAAATAGATAACCATAGGCTTGGGAAAGGATCAAACCTCCACCACATGGCGTAAGCACCTAGGATAAACTATCAAAGAGGTCTTTTAAAAGGTTGTAACGTTAGGTGTAGGGATATGAAATACACGGTTTTGTTGGATAAAGGAAGTTTTTCTGGTGGCGAGTTAACAATCTTGGTTAATTACATATACAATGTGGCATTGCTAGGCCAAGACTAGACTCGACTTAAGCTAATAAATGAAAAATAACAAAAAAATAAAACGAACATAGAATGAAAAGGGATGGTAGTCCGTATGTTTTTCTCTTTTCGTTTTTTTTTTCTTTTCTTTATTTTTCGATTTTTTTTTTTTTTTTTTTTTTTTTTTTTTTTTTTTTTTTTTTTGCGCATACACTCTTACCCTACCATCCAAAATAATACATCATAGGGGATGAGAATTCCCCTTACACTTGAATCTTTACATACTTTACAATAAACTAAACTAATGACTCGAATCAAGATAATCAAAACACTTGGAGCACTTTTAAGATTAACGTACATATGGGGGTAATATATGATGTTCTTCCCCATTACTCCATAAAATAAGTACTTTACCCATGAGTCCCAATCGTCCCAAAACAATATGTACAAGGATATGACTCGACTTAGCAACCATGTAATCAATTAGAAAGTTAACTTAGGGTTTAACAAATAACAATAATGCACTAAAAATGAGCGCATACACGGAAGGCTAAGGCGATTTGGTTGTACATTTAAGTGGGGTGTAACAAATTCTTCCTTTAAGTAAAATGCTTAAAGTTAGAAACGAAAAGATAGGCTCGGAGGGGTGTACTAGGGGTTTCGTGTACTAAAAATAAGTACAACGCTAAGGGTGTGGGAAAAATTAGTTGACTTAACTAGCCAAGTAATATGACTTAAATGGTCAAGTAATCATAATACGGGTTTAACACAAGGGTGATCCTAATGCCTCTTATCATGTAGTAAATCCTACCACACGAATGTAGTCTCACTAGCGGTCTCGGGATGCATCACTAACGCAAGTTCTAGAATTTAAATGCTACCGGTACACTCATAAGCACTAATAGTAAATGCTTTTCCTATCAAATCTAAAGGCGAACCTCACATATTTGGGTGGAAAATTTTTCTGAATATACGGTTATGTGCTAGTCATACAATCTCCTATCCATGAGACGCTTGCTATGGCTAAAGTTTCACTCCTAAATGTTGTAAAAAATTATAAATTTGGCGCTAAAATTACACTAACAAGTATTTATCATAGTTTTATTACACATCTACCATTAAACAAAACAAACTCAAGCGAAAGTGCATATGTAAGGTATCATCTTTTTTACCCTCCCCTTACACTTAAGATGAACATTGTCCCCAATGTTCAAGTAAAGAATGTAAAAGTGAAAAAGTAAAGAGAATGAAATCAAATACTCCCCTGATTCGCTCGGTATGGATAATAGGGTGGCCAGGTTAAATCTTCCTCCAAGAAAATGAACAATCAAAGCTTCGCTTCCAGAATATAAATCATCTTCTTGTCATACATAACCTGTAAAACCTGAGAAAATAGACAAGACAACCTCGCGTAAAATCGATGGCATCCTATATAAGTTACTAAATCCTAGAAAACAAAATAAGATATAATGCTTGTGGAATGAAGTTTGCAGATCTCCTGGAGATTATAAAACTTAATAATTCACAAAAACCATAAGACTCAGTTAGAAAAACAAAACCGGTAAAATTTCCAGATTTTTACACCTGACGCCGTCAAGAGTAAACTCCTGACGCCGTCAGAATTGACCTGCAGAAATTCTTATGTTAAGTTTCCGGAAAATTTCTGGAAAAACTTGGTCCTACTTCCTGGAAAATCCTGCAAAACTTCATTATGACTCAATACAAGCATTTGACTCTAACAAATACGAATATACATGTTCATTTAATATTGTGGAGAATCATGATCGGTTTGTTTCTTAAAAACATATTTGGGGTTTCCCCTTACACTTATCTTTTGCAAAAAATACTTTTAGGTGGAGTTAAGACTAGGCCAAAACAACAAAGTAAAGTATTTCCACTTTTTAATTGAGAAACATGATCTACCAACAACAAAAATTAAGCATGCATACGGAAGCAAATAACAAACAAACAAATAAACAAACAAACAAAACATGGGTTGCCTCCCAAGAAGTGCTTTTCTTTATTTACGAGTCTTGTAGCTAGACTCAAGGTCATGGGTTACTACGTGACCTCATCATTGGTTTCACTCTCTAGGTCGTCTTCTAAACCAGTATCGCTTTCATAGTGCAAGTACTTCGGGTCTTCGAACTCGAAAACATCTTGTCGATACTTAGAACCAAGCTTACTAACATTCTTAAAGAATCCACATGATAAATCAGAAATGTTTTTACACCCTCTCCTAACATCTTCATCACACAAAATAAGTTGGGAACTTATCTTATCAAGCCCGTCACAATCGATTTCCTTAAGGTCTTTTCTCTTGTATGGCGTTTGGTATGAAATCCTCCTAATCCCATCAGTGAAGGTCATGATTCCGTTCAAGTCATCCACTATCAAATTAGTGATTTCACAAAAGGGTGCTCCAAAAACGACTTGTGATAACCTAGGGTCGACATAGTCTTCTATGTTATCCACAATCATGAATTCCATAGTGAATGTCATATTTCCTACGAACACCTGGATTTCATGATCCTTACCAACCACTTTCTCTCCCTTGTAAATCATCCCCCATCTACAGATATTGTTATAATGGAACAATGACATAAAATTCTTTGGCAGGAATACATTAATGTAGATGTTATCGAAGTACTTATGACCGATCATGCAGGGGATTTTGAGATTATTCGGATCACACCATCTTATCTTCCCTGACTATCCATCCTTTGACCCATATAGATTCCCCTCAAGGGAAGGATGATACTCGTACACCTCCTCATTATCCCTACGAAAAATTACCTTCCTAACACCATTGGTGAGTAATACACTACCATCTTTCTCATCAAGGATTGCTCCCGATTCATTGATAAATGGTGTCCCAAGGACAAGGTTGGTTAACGTTTGATTAGTTAGAGGGTCCACGTCATCAACCACGGTGAGGTCAGTATTGTAAACAAGCTCTCCAATCCTAATTGATAAATTTTCTATTACTCTCTCGCACGCAATGCGTTCTGGGAAGGTTTCGTGGTATAGGGAAAGGGGGATTATGTTGACTGGGAAGCTAGGATCTATATGAATATTGGTTAAGAGCTTTTCCTTAATGGTACAGGGGATCTTGAAAACTTTAGGGTTACTTTCCTTAGTCTTATCGCTACTCCCACTAATAACATCCTCCATTTTTCTCTCGGGTTCTTCTATAATAGATTTACCCAAAATGGTTGGATTTCTCTCATGCTCTTCCGATTTCTCTTTCCCTTCATCCGGTTTGTCGGATTCTTGCGCGGTGTATTTCTCGGGTGAGTTGGTAGGTTTTCTGGCCGAATCATGGTCTACCCTTGAGGTCTCATCTTTAGCTGTCCGACTGAATTTGTTAGTTTGTTGTTGGGTTGGGTTGGGTGTTGAAGCAGATATCGTGGTGATGGTGTTTACGAAGTGGATTGGTCCTAGGGGGTTGACAGGTTCTTTTCCTTTAGGAGATAGATGTTTGAATAACTTGCTAGGACTTTTTATTTTCACAGGGGAGGTTGGTGGACTCATGACAGTAGCAGATTTAACCTCATCAACGTGAATGGGCTTATTATCAACATGCTCTTTGATAGCAGTTAACAGATTACAAATCTTGTTGTTCACATCAGCCTGCTGTTGTCTAAATTTGGCCTCGAGCGTAGCGAGCTGTAATTCTTGAGATAGAATGAATTTTTTTAAAGTATCTTCACAGCTTTGCCTAGGAATGCCTTGTGATGGAAAATGCTCGGACCAAGTGAGTGGTGAGGAGTCATTGAAGGATACGCTTCGCGTTTGGTACCCTCTGAAATTAGGTTTATCCTTCCATGCCTCATAGGCCTCGCTAGAAGTTCGAGGACCCTGACCTATGTGTGATGATGTGAATTCATTATAAGCACGTTTTGGAAGTTCCATGCAGTTATGAGTCTCATGAGGGCCATTGCATAATTTGCATGTAGAAGCGATTCTGCTTACTTGGCTTGAAGGTTTTTGAGCTTCGAAAGATTTCATGAGAGACTTGACTCGACCTTCAAGTTCCATGATCCTACAGTCGGGAGTGCTAGAATCGTTCGAAGGCAAAGATATTGCCTTGACCATTTTGTTCAAATCACGGGGATCATTCCAACTTTCGTTGTCATAGAGAGCAAGATATTCTATGAGTTCCCATGATTGTTCCGCACTAAGATCACGTAGCTTACCACCGGCCGATTGGTCAATGGCTCGCCTCGTGGAGATATCGATATGGTCATAAAAAATTTGGACTTGGAGCCAAAGATCTATGCCATGATGAGGGACTTTTTGGAGTAAGTCCTTGAAACGAGTCCATGCTTCATAAAGAGATTCATTTTGACGTTGTTGGAACATCAAGATGTCATTTCTAAGCTTAGTAGTTCTCCCCGGTGGGAAAAATTGAGCAAGGAAACGAGTGGTGAGATCATCCCATGTGGTGATGGATCCCGCGGGTAAACGCTCAAGCCATTGACTAGCTTGATCCCGTAGAGAGAATTGGAATAGGCGTAAACGGGTAGTCTCTCTAGTTTCAACACCTAGGTCTATGGAATCTACGATTTTGAGAAAGTCCTTAAGATGTTGGTTTGGATCTTCGGAACGAAGTCCATGGAATGCACATCCGCTTTGCACCATCCGGATGGTGTCGGATCGCAAGGGGGTCACATTGGCTCCGGTGAGCTCAATGGTGTTTCGGTAGCCTTGGTGGCTAGGTCGGGAATACTCTCCTAAGGTTCGGGGCCTAAGGGGTTCTAGTGGTGGGTTTTGTTGTGGTGGGATGATGGGTTCAAAGATGTTACCACCTTCCATGATGTTGGGTGGTGAAGAGTTACGAACAAAGACACAAAGAAATGAGATGGACTAAAGAAAACCTAAAAATAAAAATAAAATCTTACTAGAAAGGAATCTAGTAAGTAGACTTAATACAAAGAAATTCTAACCTAGACAATAACTATTCCCCGGGCTGCGGCGCCAAAAACTTGATGTACGTGGGAATCGCACCAGGTTTTACCTCTCAAGGGATCTTGAGAAGCTTACAACCCCCACCAGGCAGTGTACCTGATCGTTCTAGTATAGTATAGTGACAAGTACCGGGGGATTGATCGTTCAGCTAGGAATAGTGTCGCTAGGATTAGAAAACCTAAATACTAGTTCTAAAGGTGAGGGAATATTCTTTTTGTATTTTTATATTTTATGAAAAGCAAGTTAAAATCTCGGGTTTGAAGGATTTGGGCGGAATTAGTTGCTATTCAACTAACCTAATACTAAGATGCAATCAAAATAAAATACTAGAAATGAAAATAAACTAAATTATACAAAAGTTGTGAGCAGTAATTGGAGAAAATGTGTTTACTTAGATTTCACTACTCCCTAGACATCTTTTACACGTTAATTACTTGTTATAATTGCATGGATGACGGATCGTATTCCTTAATACTGTAACACCTCCAAAATCGTCACGTCAGCGGAAGACTTAAAATGTCAACGGAAGACTTTTTGGGTGTTACTTCGAGGATCTTTGTCACAATCATAGAAAACGACACAAAAGTGACGCTTTAAAGTTTAATTCATTCAAAATACCAAATATTCGAGACATCAAGATGTTTCATTATTTAAACAACAAGTTTATTTAAAATATGTCAAAATGTTTATTTAAGCCCATGCCGGGTTACAAGCCCACTCCGTGCCTTCAAGTTCCTTCTTGTATAGTTACCTGAGATAAACACATGCTAAAAAGTGTCAACACAAAGGTTGGTGAGTTCATAGAGTTTATAGTTTAAATCGTTAATTAGAAAAAAAGAGTGATTTCCTTATCAATACAAATCAATCCGTTGGTTTGCCCTTCACCGGGTCAACATCAAAAATAGTAATTGGTTTATAAATCCATTTAACACGAGTTTAGAATCACAAGTTAAGAACGTATTGTAATCACATACAATCAATAAGTTTAATTCAATGTTCCTGTTATTGCCTTAAGCTCATGATACTCAACGATTAACAGCCAATCATAATCTCAAGTTATGACGGTAAGTAGTAGGCCCTCAAGATAGGTATTTGCCAATAACCTATAATAAGAACAATAAAGTGCGCCTGGTGTTTTCTCTAACAACCAAACGAGGATTGTCAATCACTAATAGTACTATCCACATTTATTTACGTTCACCCTTCAAGTGATTAAGGTTCATGATCGAGGGACTTTTGGCAATAGTAACTTAAGCAAATAACATTGGCCTGACGGTATTTCAATACCCGGTATAAAAGACTTGTGATCGAGTTTTAAGCATGTATCTCCCCACGGGAAAATAGTTAAAGAGTGGGCTATGAAATCACAGTAACATGTATATAGTTAACGAGTACTTATAAAAGTATAAAACAGTAATTAAGCATGTATCTCCCCCAAAAACGTGTATAAATCATTATAAAATAATTAAGAGTAGGGGCTATGACTCACCTTAGAACTCATGATAGGCATGGATAACGTAATGTCAGAGGTAGAATGGAAATGACTTCAAAGATAACCTGAATGTTATGGAAGCCCGAGATAAGTTCGACTTATCGAGGATTGTGATTTGAATAGTGTTAAATGATATGATGATTTGTGGCAGAGGTGGCTTGCGTGGCAAATGCTTTAATAGTTCAAGAGCAAAGTTATATACAATATAACTTGTCTTTATGTATAAGTATTGTTTAATGTTTACTTATTTCTTGTCATGAATTTATAATATGTATCAAAAGTTGGTGAATGATGAATTTATAGTAAATGTCAATTATCTTTAATTTAATGAATTGGTGTGTTATGAGAAATAAACATTTCCTGATATGTATTCAAGTTAACTGATAATAATGTCAAGTTATATAATTTATTTTATAAATTATATATATATATATATATATATATATATATATATATATATATATATATATATATATATATATATATATATATATATATATATATATATATATATATATTGTTATTCATAATTATTACCTCATTATCGTCTAAAAATGTAGGTTTCTATATGCGTCGTTTTATGTTTATCATTTTTGTTAGGTTTCGAAGTGTGAAAAATATATCAAGTATATATTTATTAATTTTCATGATAATCTATTAGGACCAATATATATAGCTTACTGTTTACTCCAATGTGATTGCTAAATCAAATCAGTGTTAAACATATTTATCTACACGGAAGGTGGTAAAATAATGTAGCTCGATTAGCTTATAAAAGTTTTTAAAGAAATAAGCTAAGTGGTTCAAAGTTTGAGGCTACAAGTGTAACTATTAATATAATTTATAAAACTTATCAAAGTTTTTAAGTAAGTTGACAAATTATCAAATGTTAAGGGCTGAAACTGTCATAGAGCAAAAGTTTAAAAATAGCAAAAATAGTAAAACTGCTACACGCAGGATTCGAACCAAAGACTTTTTGTTTGACACACCCACGCCCCAACCACATGAGTTAAAGGCTCTTTGTTGTTATACTTCGCATTTTAGTTTATTTAACAAGGGTTTCGACTGGATTTTATTCTTGTTATATTTCTTACTACAAAAGTATGTATCATGTATATGTTTTGTTTCTTCTTTACTTCCAACTGATTCATTGTCATCTTTTCAACAATACAATTCTAAATGAGTGCAAGGCAACGAGAGTTACCAAACTACGTCTCGACTTATAACCTATCGTCACAACTTATTTTACCAGCTTATAGAAAAATGGTTTAGATTCACAAAGTTTTGCAAGGTTCGTTATGTAGCGAAAATAAAGCCCAATTTAGGAGAGGTTTAAAAAGATGTGCTTAGTGTGTTACAAATGTATATGTGAGCTAAACTATGAGTAGTCGTTATGCGTCCAAATGTTTATAATCTTGATAGGTTTCATACTCGAAAACTTGTTATGTTATCATGTTACTAGTTGTCTCATTATTGTTTCGTTTGTTGGGTTTAGTTTGGACTAAAACAAGCTCAACGAGCTGTGTTCGATCTCTATTTCCAAATTGTTTTCTCTTTGACCTTTACCAATGAGTAGATTTCTACATAGGTTGAAATAAGTTAAGTTTCGGTTTTAGCTTATCAGTGAGCTTATCAAAGTAGCTTATTAGTAAAATATCTGTTAAGGTTTTTACCACACAAGCCTTTTAAAACACCACATGGCCAATTTGTAATTCTGTTTATATGTATATACGGATGTATATATAATATACATGCATGCATGTTGAAGTGTACAACTTTTATGAGAAAACTCAATGCATATAAGTATGCGTGGTCTTATAACAGGGTTATAGTAAGTTTGTAAGGTAACAAAACTTTAGAGTGAGTATTGTGAAAATGAGTTTAGAAGACTTACGACACTAGATGGTTGGGATGAGTAGAGGTACGAGAGTGCATATGATCGAGAACAAACGAGGCAAAGGTGGACGAGGGATCAAACAAGTCGACTCCAAAGCTTCCACAGCTTACATTCCGTCTTGTTGCAACATTAAGAGAGCTTGGGAACTTGATCAAATCTAATGGAACACCTCCCTGTTCCTTCTTTTCTTTCACACGTTAGCAGCAAGGAAGCCAAGTAGTTTGCATTTTATGTTTGTAGTTTTGTTTGTGCAAGTAGCGAGTAGGGTTCGCATGCTCATATATGTAGTAGGGATTTGAGTATACTTGATAAGGATGGTTAAGTTGTGTTGGCAAAAATGGCAGCGGGATTCTAGGAGACAAGAGGAACAATGTGAAATTCTGACAATTTGTTTTATGCAAATGAAAAGGAGAAGGGCAATACGTGTGTTGTTGCATTTCTGCCATGAATTGGTCCAATAAGGGGGAGACAAACAAATGGAATTTAGTTTGCTTGTAGTTGTGAAACTTGTACGAATCAAAGTACTAGAAACTATACAATCTTGGTCTAGTCGAAACAGATGGTGAAGGATGAGAGTCGAGATGCGTTTTAGAGATAAGTTAGAGAGTATGTGACAAATTATAAGAAATCTACTCGAGTTGTGTCGGGGTCTTTAATAGTGTACTAGTTCATATATTAAGTGAGCAAGATGTTTGATGATTTATGTTACTTCTGATTTCTAACGGAGTGGCAAAATAAAATGGTTATGTTATATGTCAAGATTGTGAGAATGACGAGCAAGGTAAATGGTATTAGGAATGAAAATAAAAGAGATAATGCAAAGGAATTTAAGTTTACGTTGGAATATGGCCTGGTGATCTCGCTGTTGCTCAAGCTCAAACGAAGGAATTAAAAGATTATGGAGTCCGTTTGGTGTAGTAGTAATTTATTACGAGATGAGAAACAAAATGAAAATATGTCGATCGAGGTGTCTATAGAAGTTGTCGCATTGGGTAAAATATGTATTAGTCGCGATAGGATATAAGTTGTATAATAATTTGGATAGATTAATTATATAGAGGTCTGGTGCTTGATTACAAAAATAGTTATGCCAAATAAGGTCTTGAGTTTAATTGTGTCAAGTGATATAATGAGAGTGTCGTGTGTTATCAGTTGTTTGGACTTAAATAATGATGTTTTAGATTTGATTGTCGAAATGTATTTATGAATGTTTTAATTTGTTCGCGATATTTTAGATTTTTAAATATAAATATGAGTATCGTTAAAATATATAAAAAAAAAAAAAAAAAAAAAAAAAAAAAAAAAAAAAAAATTGTCATGGGTAAAAATAGCTGTTTTTATGTTATAATGTTAGGAAAATTTTACGGGATGTTATAAATACCATTCATGGGGTGGCACACTTAACTCCCCAATTCTATGAGCTCTTATCTCCTCCTACACCATGCCCAGCACAACTATAGGGATTGTAAACAGTGGCTCATGCATTAAATACAACCAATAAAGACCAAGTGCGCCTCGGTTCATGTTTCTTAAGACGTTCAAGCATGTTACCAATTGGAGATCTGCCAGTTTTCTTAAGCCTAACATATAAATCATTCATCCAAGACAAGAATAAACAAGTAATCAACACATAATTAACATCTAGGTTTCATTAGATCTAAGCAAACACAAGATAGATCTAGCCTAGCATGATGGAATTAAGACAAGAACAAGATATAGACAACCAACACATAGACATATTGATTGAATTAAAAGAACACTTATCTTGATTACACATGCAAAGTATCAAGGGGTTGGAACCCTTGAAAAACCTGTAAAGTTACACCAAAATCGTACTTAGGGTTTCTCCCAAAACTTCTCTCTTTAAATGTGAAAAATTAGAAAACTATATATAAGAAAAGGGGTCTGATGGCGTCAAGACAAAGCTTGTGACACCGTCACCTCGCCGCCAAAACTAATCTCGGACTGCCTTGATCTACATTTGACGCCGTCAAGACTTAATCATTTCCAGGCCGTCATGACTTTTACTCTTGACGCCCTACCTTCATGACGCCGTCAAATCTCTTCTGGATCATCATGAAAATTTGCTCTTGACACCGTCAGGGAGTTGCTCTTGACGCCGTCACCTACAGTTCCCAGCATGGAAAATTAAGACTTTGGCGTTTTCTTCACTTTTATGCTCCAAAAACGTCCGAATTGCTTCCTTTTCCAGATTTCACTCCCAAAGTACCTAAAATCACAAAAGGAACGATTTAGGGCAATATTTGATCAAATAAATTCGAATTCGGGCTTAAATGACCCCCTAAAAACGGATCATTTTTCGCCTCATCATAGTGGTTCGGCTACAAGGACACCTTCCTTGCCCTACTCCACTCCCCGAGTCACCTACTCGAGAGTTTTCTACACTAGATCAAAAACCTCCCTTATGGCGGAGAAAACCTTACACACCAAATTACACACCACAACTTCGTCACAACTCAATCACAACTTCTTCACACCAATCTACTTCACATCAATTCTTCTTCACACCTTTCTACTTCACACCTATCTTCTTCACACCTTACTACTTTCTAACTCTTCTTCTTCACGCCACTTGTTTCTTCACACCTTCACTACTTAGTTCTATTCACTACTCCAAGATATATACTTCTTCACAACTTCTAGGCTTCAAGGTCTTCTCAACTTCAAGGCTTCAACATCTTTGTCTTCATAACTAAGCACTACTACAATATACTACCACTTCTTATTTCTTCTACCACTAATCCTATGCAACTCTACTTCTTCACTTCTAGTATCACTTCACATCTTCAATAAATCTAGATCCAATATCTAAATCTAGCTAACCAATGTATACACTATATTCACCAAAGAATGAGTGATATACAAGATGAAATGATCAAACAACTTAGATAGCAAGATGATACTAAGTTGTAATACTTCTAGTCTTGATAACTAGAAGCACTCTTCTCTTTGCACTTGAATGGATGAGGCTTTGGATCACTTAGAAACAAAGGCTTATGAATTATATGATCAAAGGATTTTTTAAGATGGAAATGGAGGTTTGAATCAGAAAGTTTTTAGTGCAAAAAGGTAGGGAAAAATTCCAGATTTAAGGTGGTATTTATAGGCAAAGATTTCTGACAACTGGAGCGTGCCGGTCCCCTTAATTTTAAGGGGACCGCTCCTTATAATTAAGGGGGGCCGCCCAGCTGTAACGGCCAGAAATTTTGTCTTTTAGTGAGGAAAATTTATTTGGTGAAAAACTAACTGATTTTGGTTAAAAATTTGAATTCATATATTTAGTATGATTAAAACATTTTTCTTTATTACCAAAAGTGTTTTTCAAAAATATATAATAAGTTTATATATTAAAATAAACTTTGTAATAATTAATTAAATACCCCTTTGATCTTATAATGCATTAGACACTTTGTTTATTCATACCTTAAGTGATTAGATGGTAAAAGTCATTATTTACTACTAAATACTTGTTTACATCATGATCTTTGGTTTGATGGGTTTTCGTTTTGTGATTATCAAAAAATAGAGATATCGAAAGATATGAATAACATTTTTAGTCATTTATTTATATCAACAATCTCCCCCTTTTTGATGATTACAAAACCTAAACTCATTAAATCCAAAAATTAATTTTTAGACAAGTATTTAGTGAGTTTATATTCACTTCTCCCCCTTTTTTTAGAATCAAAAAGGTTTAAGCCGATAAGGTGAAAAGCTCCCCCTTGATGTATGCTCCCCCTCGTTTGAGGGCACCAAGGGTTCGAGCTATGGAATACTTGCAAGAAAAATATTAGAAGCACAAGCAAAACTATATATCATACAAATTACAAATAACAAGCTTGGCAAAGAAGAATTTTAAACACATATAAAAGCATTCATTAATTCAAAATGATTATGTCAACCACATAATCATTGTTACATAAGCCATAATGATAGAATTCTAGACTAAGTAGACTATCCTATTGTGCCAACAAAGAGTGTCATCAAACTTTCTTGCATCCCAAAATGGTTGAGGTATTTTATTAGAAAATAAGAAACATAAGCATATAAAATGCTTGGGTGAGAATGGTGAATGGGGATCATGTTGGTGGCTTAATGGAGGTAAACTTTTGGTTGCATGGATGTTGGCAAGTTTGGAGATGTGGAGCTTGGAGGTGGTGGATTTGAAGTTCGGTTTGTTGGTTGAGGGTTTTGATGTTGTTCAAGTGATGGTGTTTGTTGAGATCTAGTAAGAAGATACTCAATCCAAGTAAAGTGCTCATTCAATGCAATGGTTTGTTGTTGGAGGAAGATGCAACAAGGGCAATTGTTAACATGTTTCTCAATTTGGTTAATGTTGTGTGGTGATGATGGTGAGCTTGATTGAGGTAGATCAGAATTGCGTTGAGCAAGATGTAATGCTAAAAGAGCACTAAGCTCATGAGCCTCTTTTAGCTCCTCAACGAACTTCAAGTGTTCGGAGGAAGGTGATGGTGGTGGTGTTAGACCCGTTTCCCGGGTACTTGGACCCCACCCTAGATGTAATGGACTAAGAGCCTTATGTGGTTGGTTAGTCAACAAATGTCGTGATGTGGTCAAACCCGATAGTTATAGTATTTTGTAATGTGGTTTTAGAAGTATTACGTGTCATAAGTAAGAGGGATAAGAACTTGAGGGACCTAAGTTGACAGAATCACAAACTGGTACTAGAACCAACTTGTTCTAGTACTAGAACCAACTTTTTCTAGTACTAGAACCAACTTGTTCTAGTCTGCAGGGACTATTCTTGCCAAAAATTCAAACTAGCACTAGAACCAACTTGTTCTAGTACTAAGGATGAATGGTTATAGGACCTAAGGGACTAAAGTTGCCATTTAGGCAAACTTCCAACTATCAAATGTCTAGAGAATTCTCTGGACTTCTATAAGGTTCATTTTGGATAAGAAGTATGTGTGTGTATGTGGTGTCGGCAAGAGAGAAAGAGAGGGAAAGAGATGGGTCTTGATGGTCCAAGAATGGAGAAGATTAAGGTCTTATGCTAGGGTTAAGTTCTAGCAACAATCAATCAAGTAAGTACTCCCCATCTTGATTATGTTAAAGTTATAGTTTGTGATTAAAGTGGGAAATCATCATATGATCAAGGTATGATCATATGATGATTTAGAAAGGAAGATGGGTAAGTTATGGTGGGTTTTATATAAACCCTTGTTTATGATTATTGATTGTTATGTCGTTAGCTTTTTGGCTAATTATGAAGGATGATGATCATGATGAATAGTGATGTTGATGTTGATGGTGTTATTGATTTGTAGCTTAGCTTGGATGAGCAAGGTAAGTAACTTGATTGATATGTGTTTAAGATGATTGTTTACATATTATGTAACTATAAGTATGGACCCGATGTGTTAGTTTTGGTATCCTTCGGGATAGCCCAGCTTGCCTTTTATAGCATGTATTTGGCATCCTTCGGGAGGGCCTAGCTTGCTTTCATGGCATGGTTGTTAGCTTGCCTTTATGGCATGGTTGTTAGCTTTGATTTAGTGAGTATGGCCTTGATAGGTGGTTTGCCTAGTTAGCCAACTCAAGTGATAGATTATGAGTAGGGAAAGGCTAAGGTATGTTGTGATGTTTATGTGTTTATTGATTGAAGTATTTGTGTAGCATATATGTGGACTAACATGTTAATCATGTGTTAATCTAGTTACTTACTAAGCGAAAGCTTATTGTTTAGTTGACAATGTTTTGTAGGTTACTCATGGGTGAAGCTATGGCTTGGATAAGAACTAAGGTTGGACATGTGAAGTAGAATGAATGGTAAGAAAGTAGGAGCTAGGTAGTATACCGAGCTCAAGTGTCATGTTTGTACCCCCGTGAGTCATTAATGTTATGTAAAGTATGGTCAAGTGTTAAGTGTATAAATTGGTGGTTGATTGATGCTAAACCGTCAACCCGAATTGACCAAAGGATGGTCAACCAGGTCAAACTGCTCAGAGTCAATGCTCCGTGGAAGTATAAGGTTTCCCCGGGTCGTTATGTCCCGACGAGGTGTGGATGGTTATCAAACGGTTTCGTGATCGGGTGAATTTGGATGAGAAAGGGGTTTGTGTGTGATTGAGCTATGGAATTTACAATGAGAATAGCTTAAATAAGCTATATAAACAAGACTGGAAAGTTTGAAAACCCAGAAACGTTTAAAACTAAAAACGTGTACGTTCACGTTTAAATAAAACGTAGACGTACGAGATAAAACGTGAAAATTGAAATCTGAAAACACCCAGGGGGCGAAAATGACTTTTTTACAAACTACAAGATAAAAGAAAATTTTTAGAAAAAGAAAATTAATTTTAACACTAATTAATTATTTAATATTAATTAAATACTAATTATTACTAATTATTAATATTTAAAATACTTAAATATAATACAATATTAATTAAATACTAAAAAGGTGAAAATAAAATTTCTAAAATTATAAAATAACTAAAAATAAGTTTTAAAAATAAAAATAAGTATTCTTGTCTTTTTGTGATTTTTCTATTAATTAATAACTAATTAATTATTAATTATCTAATTAAACTATTTTAAATTAAGAAAAATACTAAATGAACAGTAAAAATTCTAATAAAATTTCTAAAATTATTTTACATCATATAAAAGCTAGAAAAAATATAAAAACTAGGTTTTGCTTAATAAAAACTAATTATGCAATTTTAAACTTAATATTAATTAATTATTAATAAAACTAAGATTAATTCTAATAAATACTAAATTATAAAATAAAAATCTGAGAAAATTATTATAAATATTTTAATATAAGAGGTAATTAATAAAAATATAAAAATGACAAGTACTTAATTAAAATCTAAAAATGAAAAATAAAATTTAATTTACATTAAATAGAAACTATCACTTAAAATTACTTTGACTTTTCTGGATTTTTCTTTTAGAAAACTAATTTACAACTAAAAACATTAACTTTTTATAAAAACAACTTTTTTGTAGATTGAAAATAAGCACAATGGAACACAAAAAGCCACACAGTTGACTTTTGTTGACTGTGGGAGGAAATGAGCTTAAACCAGCTTGTGTGGGACTCACAATGGGTGTTTCTGGTTCACTTGAGTAAAAGGGACATGCTAAAGCAATAATAAGCAAGTGGTAAACACTGAATAAGCAAATAAGCTTAAAATAAGCACATCAAAAACCAAAATGAACACAGATAAGGGACAAAGTTAAGGTGTTGTTTCAGGTGGGGCCCAGGGGTCTTGGGGTCAAACAAGTGGTCAAATCACCAACCCTGGTAGGAGGGGGTGGAAATGAACAAGAAATGGACCTTGAAACCCACTGGGGTGGTCAGAAAACCACCACCAAGTGGTGGTGGTGGGATGAAGTCTGCTGTCACAAGGGAGGTTGCAGCCCTGCAGCCCACTTTGGAGGGCTGTGGACCCCACAAGAAAATTCACAAAAATCAAGGGAAGTTTGGACCTTGAAGATGAGGTGGGGGGCTGTCACTAGGAAAAAGTTTCAGTCCATGAAAGCAATTACACAAATCAATAAAGTTCCTAGACTTTTTGTAAAAATCTGAAATGAGCCAATTTAACTTTTGTAGAAAACTTGATATGTTGACTTTGTCCAACTTTTAATGGTTATAACTGACTCAAATTGATGTTTTAGGTTATAGTAAGACTGAATTAGAGTAGAATTACAACTTTTAAACACAAATGGTTGGATTTAAGACCCAAGAACCTCAACAGTTAACTGTTGAGGTGATTTGGTGGAGATTTTGACTTTGGGTTGTTTAGGACTTGGATTTAAAGCATTACTAACCTAAATATACCTAATGTAATATGTTTAGACTAAAACAACAACAAAATAACAACAAGAGAGTAGCTAGATAGGCAGATCCAAACACCCCCTAAGAAAACTGAAATGACAGATTTCAAAGCAATCAACCAAACTAAACCATAAACATGATTTCTAAACTTACCTTAACATTAAATGAACATGTTTGAACTGAAATAAACACTAAGTAACCTATGCTACAGTGGATTACAAAATTTTGTAAAAAGGCTTACAGTGAGATCAAACTTGAGACAGAGATACCAAGGTAACCAAAGATCAACCTACAGCCTACCACTAGGCAGTAGACCATTTAGAATCCATCATTCATCATTCTCCTTGCATCAATCACCATAAACACTGATTTTTGATTTATTTCTACTTATTTTGATTTTTTGGAATTTTTTAGTAAAACTAAATTAGAGTCCTCTAGGTGGTACAAAAGCTTCAAAAAACTTGAAAGGGAACTGAAATGAGATAGAATAAACTGAAACAACAACAATTGACAAGATTTAAGTAAATTTGTCAAATTCACTTGAATTTGCTAATTGTGAATTTAAACTGATAATTGAAACTGAGATACTTGAACATTAAACTTTCATTAATATTAAAACAGGATACAAAGTGAAATTAAACTGGAATTAAAGGTTTCAAGACAGAAAATTAAAGTTACACTACGAATGGCCTAAAAACTAGTGACAACTCTCTCTTCTCTTTTTTCTTCATCTTCAGAGAACCTGGGGTCAATCTCTTTCTTTCCCACTTTCTTTTAAGCAGTTGGATGGGCTTAAGATGATCTCAGCCTTCAAACACCATTTGGCGGGAAAACAGGGATTGGGCAATTGGTGGAGTTGGTGAGATATTAATGAGGAGGGGGAAGGTGGGGGTGTAGGTGATAGTATTAATGATAGTTGGAGTTGGTGAGGAATTTGGAGAGGAGGGGGGAGACAGTGAAGCTTGAAACCAGGGAAAGTGGGGGAGATGAACAGTGTCGAGGGTTGTGGGTTTGACTGGGGTCAACGCCCAGGGGGTGTTATTAGTTTAGGTTTGGGCCGGTTGGTGATTGGGCTGGATAATGGATTGTGGACCAGGCTTGGTTGTTTGGATTATGATACAACATAAGGGTCCATTTGGTATGTAAAATTAAATCACAAGGACCAATTTTGTAATTTTCATAAACTTGAGGGCTGCAAAATGAAACTTTCCCAAGGTAACCATAAGGACCTATTTTGACAACATTTGAGAATTACAAGTACAAAAATTTATATTTTCCAAAATTAAAATACCCGGGGACCAAAATTGCAAATTTCCAAACTCCGGGGACTAAACTTGTAATTTTCTCAAAATTTTCATCCAGGGATTAAAAGTGATTTTTGTGAATTCCCAAGGACCAAAATTGATTTTTCATTCAAAATTATCCCACCAGGGACTAAATCTGCCAAAATCTGTAACTCCAGGGACCAAAAGTGTAAATTTCCAAAACTTTTCCAATTTTTCACCAAAGGACAAAATATGACAACCTATGATTGTAAAAGGACCTTTGGTGATAATTTTCCATATTTTGAATATCCAGGGACTAGTTTTGTAATTTTATAAAAGTTGGGGGACTGAAACTGCCAATTTTGCAAACTTTGTACGTTTTTCATTTGTTTTTGCTCATTTTGCATCTAAAACATATAAAACACAATTTTGAAATATTTTCAGTATTTTGATGCATTACTGAGTGTTTTTGTATGTTTTACAGTTCAGATTAGACAAAAAATGATGAGTGTTTGAGCACTCATCAGTGGTCAATGGACAAGTTATAGTATAGTTCATGTGTTTACAGTCAAGTTAAGGGGGCATTTGGCATAACGTCTAATTGTACCCATTTTGGGATGTGAACAGGTCAATGGTCATGGATCAAAGTTGTCATGGTTTTTAATGTTAAATGAGTGTTTGGTTTACGGTTAAAGTGTTAATTTTATGGTTAAAGGTGATATGGTTAAGTGTAGTATGCAAATGGGTCAAAATGGATGTTTCCACCCGTTACCTTGTAAAGCACATTTTTGCGAATCATTATGACCAAGTTTATGCATATAACTGATGTTTATATTATCCTAATGATTTTTGGAAGTTTTGGTGTAATGTCATGTTATAAAAGTTGTTTTTCCGGAAAATGGGTCAAAAGTGCATCAAAAGGAATATGTAGATAAAGGGGGTGTTTGGGACAGCAAGTAGCCCAGAAAATGGGCCATGTTAGAAAAATCATATCTTTTAATCCGTGAGTCGTTAGAGGTCATGCCACCTGTCGTTTCGAAGGTAATTGAGTCTATTTTCATTTAAAAATAGTCTCTTGGTCTGAAGGTGTATGGATTTTTATAAATGGTCTAAAGAGTAACAGGATATCCGTTAAAGTCAAGCGTTTCCGCTCGAAAAGTTTTAAGTTTTTGTCAAAGCGGGCACGGGGTGTTACAGGTGGAGCATGATAGTTGTCTTGGGTGAAGGTTTGAACATGCAACATAGGAATGGCATGTGAAGTTGTAGGATGAGGTGGTGTACTCTTGGTGGTGGAGACATGGTTGAGCTTGGGTAGTCATGAAAACATGATATGGGTGGAAGAGGTTCTTAATGAGTCGATGGTGTTTTTGTTGAATGAGCAACATGTGAAGTATTGATTGAGAGATTGGGATTGTTGTTTTGGGATTGAGCATGCTCATCATAAGAAGAATCATTAATGAGGGCATGAGTGGATGATAGGTTGTGAGATGAGTCATTAGTGTGGGTTTGAGGTTTAGTTGTTGGTTGACTTGGAACAACATCACTTGAGTTATGACAAGAATCAAGTTTCCTCCTCCAAACGGGTTTGACGGAGATCCTTGCGGTTCTTGAAATCTTGGGTTTTTGGTTGTTGGGGGATGACATGTTTGGATGTGATGGCATTAATGATGGGAAGAGGGTATTTATAGTGTATGAAAAATGTGGTTTAGGGAGGTAAATTTTGAGGGATAGTATGGGACAAAATATGTTTGTGAATTTTGGGAAGTATAGGGTGAAAAGGGTCAAAAAGTGATAAAGAAAATAGTACCCCCGACCATCAGATGGCCGGTCCCCTTAATTAGGGGCCGGTCCCCTTAATCATTAAGGGGGCCGCCTTATATAATTAAGGGGGCCACCCATCTGGTGAATCCCAGAATGCCAGAAATGGGTTTTTGGCAGAAAATTTTCAGAAAGGTTGTGTTTTTGGATTTAGATTCAAGTAAGTTCAACTCTTTGAGGCAATATAGGGTATATTATTCATAAATGTAGAGAATGTTATAAAAATAAGTGAAGTAGACAAGTAATTTCTAATATTCATGCAATCTACTAATTGACCAATTAATTTAAACAACCAAGGAAGCAATAAAGCATACTAGTTAAATAAGCAACTATATGAAAATGATAACATGTAGACTAGTGCAAACATATTGATGAGTGCTTACAAGTAACAAGTAGGAAGGTATGATTATATGGACTTCAAGACTTGTTACAAACAAGATCCATATGGGCAAACCATGATTCTCAAGAAATGATTTGATTAAATTGTGAATGTCATTTCCATAGAAGAGTATGACACATGTGAGATAATCAAATATGTTTTTAATAAAACGTTTTTAGTTTTATTCAACAATGCTTTGAAATAGATTTAAGTGTGCATTGGAATGAAATGGATTGAGTTTTGCTTCATAACATGTTGACAATTTTGAAAAAAAAAATTCCAATCTCGATTTTGATTAAAATAAAGTTATGGTAGATTATAGTAAAATATGTTGTTTGAAGAAAAATGAGATAGATATTTAAAAAATTTATTATTCAAAGCGAGAGGTTTTAAACATGATATTTTAATTTTGATAGCAAGAAATTACACATGAAGAATTTGAAATAGAAACTTAGTATACTCAAGAGAATCAGTTTTAGCCCATTGACACATATAATCATCTTTAATGGTAACTAAGAATATGGAAGAGTGAAGGTAGATTCTAATGATCTAAATGCAATATGATTGATGGGGATAAAGTAAATCATCTATAGATAAAAGATAGATATATGTATATATATGTATACTAAACACATCATAGTATTAAGATACTAACAAGTCTTAATTATAGCACATCTATTAATGCAACTAGAAAGGTTATAAAGCTTAAGTGATAAGTATTCTACTATGGATCATAGATGATTTCCATCACAAATGATGAAACAAAAAAAACGGTAATAGACTTAAGATCAAGAGGATCAACTAGCCTAATTTCATGTATACATATATTAGTATTAAGGGTATATGAACAAGGCAATCTATAAATTTAATCATATTAATATACTAATTATAGCATACTCTAATATAATGAGATATTGACAAGTTTTTGAAAAGAAAACTTACCTGAGGTCCAGCTTTTCTTAAAGAGTGGGCATGAGAGTGTTAGAGGACATCTTAAAAGTTTGCCCAAAGCATGTCAAAGTAGCAAAGTCAAATCCCAACGCAATAAAGATCAAGGGAGCTTGATCCGAAATACTTAATCGATCACAATAATCATCACAAGTCGTGTAGATCAAGAATAGTTATGCTTGAATCCTTCGTCTTGAGGTAGTAACGAACACACCATAAAACCAATACTCCAAAAGTGAAGAACAAAACGCCGAAACAATAAATGACCGCAACAACGTCATAAGCAAATCGTGTGTAGAATGTGAATCAGAGTAATAAGAACCAATAGTCGTCAAATGTAAGAGAGCAAGGTGAGCAATCCAAAGAGTAATTGTCTCTACGTTCGTTAACTACCTAAACATGAAAAAGAGCTTGGTACCCAGATTCTCATGGGTCCGAAATGGTTAGTTGAGACATCCATTGCATTTAAAATGCACATGATGAGGATGTCGTCGAGAAGTACAAGAATTCATCAAACGTTTGTTTTAACTAACAAACAATGACTTTCTTGACTAGAGTGAAAAATAATGGATGGAAATAATATTAGTTCTAAATTTCTCCACTAGGTTTAACAAATTTTATTTGTTTTGATATATTTGTTAAAGGGTCATTTGCGGTAAATCCTAAACCGGTTTTATCATAAAATGACTTTTGAGTGTTAAGTAGATATTTTAAAGATTTAGAACTATTTTCGAATTTGGCTAACATTTTTGTTTTTTCATTTTCCATTTTAATTTCATGTTTGTAATCTTGGCATTTTTTACATTCAAGATCAATTTCAATATTACTTTCAAGTCTAGACATTTTATCTTCTAAAATTATTTCTTTTTCAAAGTTATTTTCAACGGAAATTGAAGATCCAATTTTAAAAATAATTTTTGAGTCAATGTTGCAAAGATGTTTGAAGTTGTTTTCCAATTTTGAAAATTCTAATATAAATTGATCATAGGAAAAATGTTCTGTTTCGGATTGTACCTTATTTGTAGTTGTACAATCTTCACATACTATATGTTGATCAATTCCATCGTCCATGTTGCTCCACATTTTATTTGTAGTTTCGCTTAGATCTAGAAGCATGTAGTCCTTGCCATCAATACTTGTATTCACATTTGTTTGAATATTCTTACAAGCCATATTTTCATCATCTTCTTCGTCCTTGTTGCACCATGTTTTATTTACACTCTTTCTTCGGATTTGGCTCATGTATTCTTCGTTATTGATACCTTCAATGATCACATTTGAACTAGTAGTACATGTGTTTATTTCAACTAAATATTTATCTAGAGTAACTGTTTCTTGTGCAATATCAAGTTTATCATCTTTGGTTTTACATTTCTCTTGGTGAAACTTTAAAAGACATTTCCAAATATCATTTGCCGTTTTACAAAAGAATAATCTTTCATATTCAACTCTTGGTAGAGTTTTGAAAATAAGTAATTTAGCTTTAGTATTTTTGTCAATCTTTGTTTGAAGATTATTATATTGATTTTCAAAATCCATTTTGGTTGGTTGAAGATCACCAATTGAAATGATATGCCAAAGATCAAGATCTATTGATTTCACATAATTTTCAAATTTATTTTTCCATTCAGGAAAATGATCATTTTCAAATAATGGTGGTTCTTGCGTAAATTCCCCTTCTAGATATTTTTCAAATTCCATAGATCGTTACAAGCTTTTAAAATACAATATATTTTAAAACTCTTGCTAGACGTGGCTCCTGATACCAATTGTGGAAAACTAGAAGGGGGGTCGAATAGCTTTCCGTCTTTTTCGTTTTATTTGTTTTATAAAAGTTTGCTTCTAAAGAATAGACGTAAATTTCAAAACTCTTTAATGCAAAAATATAGATCCTAGTTTATTTATGATTTTCGTATAAACACTACTTATATATAATGTTGGTAAAGAATTTACAATTTCATATATCATATATTAGCATATATGTAACAATTCGCAATTTCAGGTTAACTTTTATTCCCGAAAATTTCACTATTCACTTTTTACTATTCACTTTTTTACTATTCACTTTTTACTATTCATCTCAGAAATTTTTATTTCATATTCTCGTAAGTTAAACTATTTTAACGATAATCCGAGAGTTTGACGCTCGTCGGATCATTTCTGCAAAAATCACAAAGCCGTGTCCGAGATTTACTTTTAGGTTTAAACGTCATTCTAGCATCCCGATATGTCCATAAAACATTATAAACAATAGAAATATGATTTTCTCTCATTTTAGGACAATTCCAAAAGTTTTGGAATTTTACGTTTTTCAGTTCAGCCTTTTACGCGAATTACGCGTTTTAGACCCGTGTTTCCAGTTTTTAGCAGGGTTTTAGCACCCGATAGAACCTACCACTCATTTTATATTTTATTATGGAGTATATTGATAAGTTCTAGCATATTTATAAGTTTCATATTTTTAGGATACCCGGTTTTACGTTTCGTGGCTTAATAACTTACGGTTAGCAATTTACGGGTCCAAAACTAGTCACATAAGTAGGATAATATCATCAAAAGTCCACACCTTGTTCTCCAAGTTCACGAACCGCCATTTAGGGGGGGCATTCACACTTGTGGCATCATCTCATGACTTTAGCCATTAGATCATACTTATTTACAACTTTGTCTCCAAGTTTAAGCACTTTTCTAGTAAGCTTCCTAACCTCCTCATTCTTGCTATAAATAGCCAACTAGAAACACTTTGATCTTCATCTTTTCATCACCAAAAACGCCACACTCTTTAATCCTAGCACCATGATCCTTTGATCTTCAATATACAAGTTACACTACAAAGTTCAAGGTCTTAGTATTCTCTACCTAGTTCTTAAGTTTGTTTGGTGATTCCATGGTTGAATTAGGAGCTACACAAGGTGATTAGGGGCTGAAGTTAATGGGTTTTCACAAGGTCTATATCAATTCTATCAATGGTTAGCAAGGGTTGTGGTGATTGGTTGAAAGCTTAGGTTTAGTGTCCTAGTTCCATACTTGACTTCCTTTCTTTAGAAAGCCAAAAGTTGTAAGCAAACCCTAACATACTCCTTGCTTAATTATCATTTTCATGCTCTTTGTGTTCCTTTCATGCTATATATGTTCTTGTTATTGTGTTCATGATGTTTAAAAACTAGTAAAACAAGTTATGTATATATATGTTAACTTATGACAAGTAAACAAGCAAACTAGTGATTTTTATGGAGAACCACGACCAAAATAGTATAACTATGATACTTGACACTTACTTACTGTTATAAAGGACTTCAAAAGGAAAACATAGCAATTTGAATCACCCAAAACGAGTACACGAGTCAAAAGATACGGCCATAAGAAGTTAGCGACACCAAAACGCCGAAACTGCCTATACCCTATTGTTTTGCATTCTGCCAATTTGAAAGTCACACTTCTAGTCCGATTCATCAAAAAGTTAAAACACGAAAGTTGTCCGGAACGACGTTTTCGTTCAGGATCAAAGAAGCTCGAGCCCTGAAAACGCTTTCTGAGTGATAATTTTCTTCAAATTCTTAACAGCCCATTTTTAGACCAAAGTTACTATATAATGATTATAATTAAATGAGACCAAGAGGTCTAATGACCTAAAGCCAAGACCACAACCATGGCTAAAGCCAAGGTTGAGTCTCAAGACCATGGTAACAATGACCAAGGTCACGGCAAAGCCACGGCTAAAGACAATATAACTTTTAAAGATCAAGACTTATATATATGTTATCAAATACTACAATAGTAGGGAGCCTCATGTGAGGAGTTCATTAAGTAAGCCGTCATGATGAGTTGTGGATTTACGAATTAAAGTGTCCTGGCTCCTCGAACGTTTACTCCATGACTTCTGAATTTTGTCGGCCCGAACGGTAGTAAGAGATATACAACCTATACATGTTTCATAAACCACTTATATTCAACGACTTACACTATATACTAAGTACTACATCATGAACATTATGCAAGACATATATTGGCAATTCTTCGTATTCTTAGACGTTACTCCAAACCTAAGTCGCAACATTCTATTATAGGCTGCTCTTAGAGACTTTCGCGATTCGACTACCACTTTCATTTCTCATTACATAGACTTAAGGTGAGTCATAGCCCCTTCTCTTTTCATACTTGTTTTAACTCTTGGGGGGGATACATGCTCAACTACTTGCTTACTTGTATAAATACTCAAAACATTTATACTTGACTGTGTTATACTTGATTGCATACATACATGACTGTGTTATACTTAATTGTGTTATTCTATTTAGTAGCTAGTACTTATCTTTGGGAAGTGGCTCCCAGTTGTCTTTGGGAAGTGGCTCCCAGTTGTCTTTGGGAAGTGGCTCCCAGTAAACTTTTATCTTTGGGAATTGGCTCCCAAGTGAGGTCTTCGGAGATGAAGTAGAGACTTACTACTAATTGCTTAATTGTTTTGATGAACTATTACATGTCTTTATTATACTATATGTTAGCAGTGGGTTGTGAACACACAGGTTGCAAGTGTTGTTATGAGCGGGACTTGCAACTGAGTGGATTCTCAATGCCTTTGCTGTGTGAACATTCTTTTGAGACTTTTTCAACTGTTTTAAGACAAACTCTATGAACTCACCAACCATTGTGTTGACACTTTAGCATGTTTATCTCAGGTTAGTAAGGCGATAGCTAGTGCGTGGAACTTAGAGTCAAGCTGCATATTCTGAAGACTTACGCTTTTTATCATTTACCATTCAAAACACTTTGTATACATTTATGTATCATACTTTGGAATCTCAAGTTTGTAACTCGGAATTTATTAATCGAATGGTAACTTTTCAAAACGTCTCATTTAGAGTTCGTTTTCTATACCTTGTACTTTGTATTATGAAGTAGCACCCCTATGACACAGTCTTCCGCTGCGGTATTTTGGGGGTGTTACAATATATATGTATATGTGTTTTAATAAGAGTTTATGTACTTGCTTTGTTTTTATAAAATATGTTATGAATGAATCCTAGTTTGATCTTTATGTGAAATCAATATATGCACAACACAAGCAATTATAATTATGTATGAAATGCTAACAAGTAAATAATCAAAGAGTGCGAGATGAAAAGATCAAACCGAGAGACAAAGGATTTATAGTGGTTCGGCTACAAGGACACCTTCCTTGCCCTACTCCACTCCCCGAGTCACCTACTCGAGAGTTTTCTTCACAAGATCAAAAACCTCCCTTATGGCGGAGAAAACCTTACACACCACAACTTCGTCACAACTTCTTCACACCAATCTACTTTACACCAATTCTTCTTCACACCTTTCTACTTCACACCTATCTTCTTCACACCTTACTACTTCCTAACTCTTCTTCTTCACGCCACTTGTTTCTTCACACCTTCACTATTTAGTTCTATTCACTACTCCAAGATATATACTTCTTCACAACTTCTAGGCTTCAAGGTCTTCTCAACTTCAAGGCTTCAACTTCTTTGTCTTCACAACTAATCTCTACTACAATACACTACCACTTCTTATTTCTTCTACCACTAATCCTATGCAACTCTACTTCTTCACTTCTAGTATCACTTCACACCTTCAATAAATCTAGATCCTATATCTAAATCTAGCTAACCAATGTATACACTATATTCACCAAAGAATGAATGATATACAAGATGAAATGATCAAACAACTTAGATAGCAAGATGATACTAAGTTGTAATACTTCTAGTCTTGATAAATAGAAGTACTCTTCTCTTTGCACTTGAATGGATGAGACTTTGGATCACTTGGAAACAAAGGCTTATGAATTATATGATCAAAGGATTTTTTTAAGATGGAAATGGAGGTTTGAATCAGAAAGTTTTTAGTGCAAAAAGGTAGGGAAAAATTCTACATTTAAGGTGGTATTTATAGGCAAAGACTTTTGACAACTGTAGCGTGCCGGTCCCCTTTATTTTAAGGGGACCGCCCCTTATAATTAAGGGGGCCGCCCAGCTGTAACGGCCAGAAACTTTGTCTTTTAGTGGGGAAAATTTATTTGGTGAAAAACTAACTGATTTTGGTTAAAATTTTGAATTCATATATTTAGTATGATTAAAACATTTTTCTTTATTACCAAAAGTGTTTTTCAAAAATATATAATAAGTTTATATATTAAAATAAACTTTGTAATAATTAATTAAATACCCCTTTGATCTTATAATGCATTAGACACTTTGTTTATTTATACCTTAAGTGATTAGATGGTAAAAGTGATTATTTACTACTAAATACTTGTTTACGTTATGATCTTTGGTTTGATGGGTTTTCGTTTTGTGATTATCAAAACATAGAGATATCGAAAGATATGAATAACGTTTTTAGTCATTTATTTATATCAACATAAAATATTACACTTTTTACCCTTATAGTTTCAAAAATGACACTTTATACCCACAACTTTAGGTTGTTGGCAAAAACTGGCCTTGTACTAATTAATTTATAAAAATTACATTTTTGGCCCAAAAACACTCCCACTTTCATTTATTACAAAATATACCCCTTTAGCTTTTCAAAAATAATTATAAAAGTATTTTTTGTATGTATTTCGAGACAAAAATGAGTTAAGTTTTAGACAAATCCGTACAATGTTTTTACAACATTCTTGATCTTTTCAAAAGTTTGTCAGGTGGACTATCCAACGGTTCAAACTAGAGGTCATGAGCTCTTATGGTTTGCTTGTAATAACTTTCTAAAGTTGGGTTTTTATAAACTATTTCTACGTAAAAATATACCAGTGTTTTTATTTATTTCAGCTAATGATAGACCAGAAAAAGAGTTGAACAAAATCATGACCGCTTGATCATTTTCTTACATTCTTGATCCTGCTTAATCTATGCTAGGTGGTCTTCATTTTTCCCTGAGTTTAGGTTCTTAGATGATCATTTGATAGTCGAATTAAATACACAAAGTTAGCACCTTGGAGCCTAGTCTCGATAATAAACAGAATGCAAAAATAAGTTGGTTCTTAATTTTAAAGCTTATGACCTGATCTTTTAAGCATTATAACATGTATACAAACCTACCTAGTGTATTCTTGAAAGGTTCTAAGGTCTCTTGTTTAGAAAACATGTCGAAAAATTTAAATACGAGTGTTTGGTCTAGTGACTCACTACAAGGAAACAAGGCCTGAGTAAAACGTCATACTTAGTTCTTTTTGACCCGGTTATTGGGGCGTTTAGAAGTGTCCTAGGTGATGGTTACAAGGGTCTATTAGCTGGTCTTATAAGCCTCAGCTTGTGGTAGAAAAATGAGGCAAAAGTGAGGCGTTTAAGAAAAGATTTTTGGAAATTTAAATGTCAGGTTTAAAAACAGTCCACACCTACAGCTCTTGTCGTGCATTTTTAGGACCCGTGCTCGTGTATATTTAAAGAAAACGTCGTTCCGGACAACTTTCATGTTTTAACTTTTTGATGAATCGGACCAGAAATGCCTCATTTTCCGTGTTTTCAGTTTCTGTCACAGAAACTTTGTTGACAGCTTTTCGGCAAGTTTTTGGTAATTTCATTTGGCCGTATCTTTTGACTCGTGTACTCGTTTTGGGTGATTCAAAATCCTAGATTCTTGTTTTTATTTCTCCTAACTGATTGTTAAGTTTATATATGCTCATTTAAGTGACCCTTTTGTAGATTAAAGCTTGTATTCAAAGTTATTTCACAAAGGGTGTTTGTTTTGGTCTCGGTAAAACAGAAAGAAAAAGAAAACAAAGTCTTGACCTAAGCTGATTATTAAGTCATGTTTATTAATATATTTGAGAGTATATAAAACCTACAAAAGAGATTGAAATGTTTTAGAACACTTACTTGATCAAAATTTCGATTATTTCAGGATTTTGGCAATATGACATGGAATATGGAACACTAGGCTATCTCTCCTTCTTGGTCCTCCTAGTATTCTTCTAAACTCCTTCTTGGCTGCTACTAGGACTCCTAAATCAGAAAGTTTTTGAGTGTAGGTGTTGTTTGGTGTGTTTCGAACAGAATGTGAATAATATGGGAGGTAGTGGCTCGTTATTTATAGAGGAGGGATAGAAAGGCTTCTAGAGGTGCTAGGTCACCATGTTTTGTTGTAGGAGACATGGTGATGTAGTCTAAGTCCCTGGTTCACCATTTGTAATGAAGGGAGTATATATACGTGTGGAATAATCCTAGCCAAGAAACTCAACAAACTATTTTGAACTAAGTAGACAACGAGATGTGGCCTTATAAGAAACTAGAAGAAAGCTTATGGTGTAGGAATCCAACATGTAATAAGTTATAACTAGGTTAGTCTTATTCTAATTCCATTCGAGCTATAATATAACTAGGGATCAATCATGCTTGACTTATTGTGCATAGGGCTATAGTAATTTGTATGTATAGTATAAGTGAAGTAGCAACTTAGTTTAAGGTTTAGTTTGAATAGGTTTAGGGACTGGTACTCTGGTCTATTAATATAAGAAAATATATTTAGAAGATTTGTGCATAAAAGATTTGTATAATGTGTTTTGAAAATAAGTACACTAAGGTTTATAATAAAGTTATATTGGTATTATGTTTTTATGCATTGATGACTTGTACCTTAGCATGATAAACTTGTACTCTTGTATTTCTTAAATAAATAGCATACATACTAATTAGGGTTTTATGTTTTGATTATGTAAAATTGTAGTTTTAATACTTTAGTGTTTTCGGGAACAATTTACTAAACAGAAAATATTAAATTTGAACGTTAAGTATATAATAACGTAAAGTGGTAAATAAGAAATTGAAAACTTTGATACTTGACATAAATATGAACTCGTTTATTTATAATATAAGTTACGTCATATTAATTATTTGTTATGATTAGTTTAACCGACAACGTTTAAATAAAAAAAAATAGACGTGAAAAATAATTAAATATTAGTTTAGTTTAAGTGGAAATTTACCGGTGGTTACAGCTAGTGGTGGGTTTTGTGGGTGGTTTTGTTGTGGTGGGTTGATGGGATCAAAGATGTTACCACCTTCCATGATGTCGGATGGTAAAGGTTACGAACAAAGGAACGAAAAAATAAGATAGAATAAAGAAAACCTAAAAATAAAAATAAAACCTTACTAGAAAGAAATCTAGCAAGTAGACCTAATAAAAAGAAATCCTAACCTAGACAATAACTATTCCCCGGGCTGCGGCACCAAAACTTGATACGTGGGAATTGCGCCCTTGCAACAGGTTTTACCTCTCAAGGGATCTTGAGAAGTTTACAACCTCCACCAGGCAGTGTACCTGATCATTGTAGTATAGTATAGCGACAAGTACCGGGAGATTGATCGTTCAAATCAGGAATAGTGTCGCTAGGATTAGAAAGCCTACTAAACTAGGTCTAGAGGTGAAGGATGATTCTTTTTATATTTTTTATATTTTTTGGAAAGCAAGTAAAATCTCATGTTTTGAAGGAGTGGACGGATTTAGTTGCTAGCCAACTAACCCAATTCACTACGAATGTAATTAAAATAAAATAAATGAAATGAAAATTAAACTATTATACTAATGTGGTGGAAACAATACTGAGAAGAGTTGAGTTTACGTAGATTTCATTACTCCCTAGATATCTTTTACAGGTTAATTAGCTTGTTACAATTGCATGGATGATGGGTTATATTCCTTAATACTAGTCGTAGGGTCGTGTACAATATTCCCTAACTCTATAAGATCCTACTTCACTCCTATGTCGAGCCGTTAGAAGCTCCTAACATGGGATCATTAGAATTCTCTTACGCATTAAATATAACCAAAAATAGTAGTACACCTCCGATCATGTTTCTTAAGACATTCAAGCAAGTTACCAATGGAAGTCTGCCAGTTTTCTTAAGCCTAACATCGAATACAATCATCTGTAACAATTATAAACAAACAATTAACCCATAATTAACATCTAGGTTTCACTACATCTAAGCAAACACAATAGAAACCTAGCCTAGCATGTTAAAGAGAAGACAAGCGTAAGATATAATCACACAACACATAGACATATTGAATGATTTGAATAAGTACTTATCTTCAATTGAACATGGAATAAACAAAGGGTTGAAACCCTTCAAATGGCTGGAAAATTCGTCTAGGGTTTTATTCCCTCAAAGTTGCACACTAATGAATGAAAATTGGAAAACTATATATAAATTTTACACTTTAACAGCTACACGTTATAGCTTGTAACGCCGTCAACTCGCCGCCATGATGAAAATCGTATTGCCTAGATCCACTTCTGACGCCGTCATGTAGAGAAACACACTGGGCCGTCACTAGTATTTGGACCCTAACGGCCTTGGTGACGTCGTCAGGCCAATAAGTTTGAAAACTTTCTAGGCCGTCACGTTATAAGTTCCACATCCACCTCTTTGTCACTCTTGACGTCGTCAGGTACTTTTCCAGCAAGGAAATTTGAGACTTTACCGTTTTCTTCACTTTTATGCTCCAAAAACGTCCAAAATGCTTCCTTTTCTAGATTTCTCCTCAAAAGTACCTAAAATGACAAAAGGAACTATTTAGAGCAATATTTGATCAAATAATCTCGAATTCGGGCTTAGATGACCCCTTAAAAGCGGTACACTTTTCGCCTCATCAGTTATCAATCTGAATAAATGATTAAGCCCGATCACATGACCTTGTTGTGCGTTCCCAATGTACACATTACTCTGCGGTTTTGAGCAGTTGTCTATTCAGGGGAATAATAAATCAACATCTTCATTTCACCAAAAGCATTCCAGTTATCTTTCACATAGTAAATAAGCCCATAGTGTACGCATGTTCCCAACAAAAGTCGAAACAATGACACCAAAGTAACAGGTTGAAGCACTGATCATCTCTACGGTTATCAACACCGGAATAAATGATTAAGCCCGATCACGTGAACCTGTTGTGTGTCCCTGATGTACACATTTCTCCCCCTAATGGTTCTAATCACTCGGAATTAGCATAACATTGTGTACATGAAGCCTTAACTAGAAGTACTTTACCATAAATAATATCAGCTCGTAAGAAGATGTTAATAAGCAATATCATCTCACACTCCAACTATTCTTCTCATATTTCATCCCACTGAAAGCTGATGTAATATGTACCACAAGTATCAGGAGACCACTTCCTCCAAGAAGATGGAATAATACACTAGAAAACGAGTTAAGACACTGATTGTCTTTGTGGTTATGACATTTGTCTTTGCGGAATATCTTCAGTTAAGAAGTATAAAGCTCATCACGTGTACTCGTTGAGCGTTCAGATGTATGTCTCTTTCCCCCATGCTGGTTTTGATTCTTCAGAATTAGCAACACATTACACTTGAAATCATGTAAGAAGAATAGTATTGGCTCAGATGTATTATGTGAGAATCAATTGCTTCAAAAACTCTCTAATAACTATCTTAATCAACCCTTATGTAGGCTATTTGAAGTAACCACTGAAGAAGTAAACCCGATATACCAAACTTGAGACTAAAGTAGAATTCCCCGTTCTTGTGACTTAAGCTTGCACTAGTGTGTGACTAAGAGTGGTGTAGAGAGTTCGTGCAACATCGAATCCCTAAGTACTCTATACTCTTCAACCAACCAACCATCAAGTATAAGACGTACATCACCTCTTGACTACCGACAACTTCATGTGAGTTGTGACACTCCTTAAAGTGATAGTTATTTTGTGGTAATAAAAATGAAGAATTACCAAAATAACTAGATATCCAAGTCTTCGTCATTGTAAAGGTAAAAGCTCAAGCAAGGATCTCGAAGAATCTTCATCCAACCAACCCCGACTTCAAGATAAAATAAGATCACGCCTTTGTGAAAGTCAACTTCAATCTCAAATAAGGGATACCAAATAAACTCCGTGATTACTTGACATTCCATCTCCAAATTCTTAGCCGTTTTGACGTTATAATCGACATTTGCCATTATGTTCTTGTGGTTGATTTACAAAGTGCACATTTGGAGGAACAACAATCCGTGATGAAATAGAACAAGAGGACGGATCATTATTCATGTGTGCATCTTCACAACCATGATAGTCATCATCAACACCTTGAGGAATAACTGGAGATTGGGTTACTTGAGTAATCTGAGTAATACTTCTAAATGGTGCATCTTGATCAATGGAGATTGAGGAAAGTGAACCAGTTGAGTCAGCAGGAACCGGAGCAAGAGCTTCAGGAACTAGATGATCAACATTCATTGAAGCTTGGAAGTATTCATCAACCATAAATCCCAGTCATCCTTAGTAAGTAGAACATTAGGTGTTGGAGGAGAGTCGCATGACCATTCTTCAAGCATCAATCAACATGTGGTATATTCACACTTCTCCCCCTCAAAAATTGCAAGCAAGGTTTGCCATTTTTGATTGAGCAAGTGAATAAGAATATAATCAAGTGAATAAGAATACAATCAATCATGTATTTTATTCACTTCCCCCCCCCCTAAAAAATTACATACGAGGTTTCCATTTTTGATTGAGTATGTGTTGAACGAACATGGAGGAAGCATGAAGCATGTTGTTGAGAATGGTCAGAACTAAGAAGATTTCTCTTCATCCGAAGATAAGGTGCACTAAATCGTATACCTTTCTTTTCTTTGATGAACAGGGCCTGAAGTGTTGTCAGCAGACGCCATAATGTTGACTTTGAAGACCGAGGCTTGAACTGAGGTGTTCAAACATCATAGTCATTAAAGAACGAGGCCTGAACTGATGTGACCAGACGTCATTATCACACATACATCATCATTGACTTTCCAGACCTCTTGAAGCAGGAGATATGCTAGGTTTAGACGTCCAAACTTTGAGTCTTCTCATGTAGTGAATGATTGATGTACCTGCAACTGAGTACGGACTACCTGCACTAACTTTACAAACTTGATTGCATATATATGGGTTAGTGACATTAGTATCCAAACCCTTGGGGGTTTCACGGTCAACCATGGATTTGCCATCGGTAAGCAGCTTTCCTGTAGGTATCTACCTAAGTCCAGCATCCTTAAAAATTCTACCAGTTGGAATCCACTTATGGCAAGGTCTAGGATTACTAAGCTTCTTATGCATAGTGGAAGGCTTATCGATATTCCTAGTTTCCAACGATTTAGCAGTTTGTGTCCACCTAGGAGAAGTTTTAGGTTTGTCTTGCTTCTTATGCATTGTGGATGACTTACTGTAAATCCTAGACTTAACAGGTTGAACCTTAGCAGTGTTCCTCAATAACCCAGGAGGCATCAAGCGAGGTTGTGAACCTAAGATACCATCCTTATGAAGTAGTGCCCTTTTCCTAGTATTTACCAGGTCATAGTTCTTGTGTAAATCATTTATGTCATAAGAATTTTGAATCTTAATGCTTGGTTTAGACACAAATTTCGAACTAATCCTAGAGGTGCTGGGAGTTGGAGTAGCTACTTGTTGAGGTTTAACAGAACTAGAAAAAGTTAACTTAGGCAAATAATGTAGAGTGACTGGTTTTGTCAAAACTTGATCCGCATCAACTTGGGAGGCAAACCGCATTTTTGACAATTTTGGACGTTCAGATCTAAACGCATTCGGTTGTCTAACAACTGATTGGCTTCTATTTGATTGTAATGCTAGTTTCCCCAAGATTGATGGTTTTGCAAACTTAGTGTTCACACTATTCCCAGGTGCTTTTCTTAGCTCGTTCTTTAATGTTGTGATTGTGAAACCCTTTTCCTGAAGATGAGCTTTGAGATCATCAATTTTGACCATCAAAGATGTTATTTGTTCTACAGTTTTAGTCCTGATTTCTTTGATCGAGTCACCTAGGTCTTTTTTATGCCTTTTCAAAGTCTCGTTTTCCTTAAGTAATTCAGCCACATTAAGTTCCAATTCAGTGTTTCTAGTTGCAATGGCATTACTTTCATGTTTAGCATTCACTTCATTACGAATATCACACATCTCAGTAATAAGTTTTCTCAAGTTGTTGATTGTCAAGTTTTTGGTTTCTAGCTGAGCTTTCAAATCATTAATCATAAAGAATTTACGAAAATTAGGAAGTTCCGGATTTTTACATAGCTGGTTTGTTTGAAAACTTTCTTCCTTTTGTTGCATTTCAATTTCAAGTGAAATACAATGTCTTTCAAGTTTTAAAAATATGTTTGAAAATTCATTAAACACTTATTTATCAACCATGTCATTTGATTTAAAAGACTCAGCCGTAAACGAAGAACTTGACACATCATCACGTTCAGTATCCAGATCACTTTCTCCCCCTTTATGATTCATTTTTGGTGAATTAGAGATGGTATTGTTATCAGTCTTTTCCAACAAATATGTGTCATAAGTGGGTTTAACTTGATCAGTCTGCTGTCGTTCATTAGAAGGCACAATATGTTGATCAGTGACATGTACCTCAGTAGATGATACTTGATCATGTTCTGATCTGTGATTAATATCAATGCCAGTGCAGTCATTTGTGTCATGCTTAGCAGACTTACTGTCACTACTTTGCTGATGTTGTGCTCTTTCATGAATGAACCTTTTCACATTACCCATAAGTTGGTGGAGTGTATCTTTGAACGTGTCAACCTTGATTCCTGTGTGATCAGCAAAACAATTATTTGTCATCTAAATATCGTAGTCATATTCCATAGTGAATTTCGAATCGATGAACACATGGAGTTGTTTGTTGATCACACAAAGGGCAGCCATGGATCCAATTTTAGAAGATTCTTCTTGGTCAAGTTGTTGTTGTAGTTAATCTAAGTTGAGAATCATTGTGTCTGTGAAAGTCTGGACATCTTGACCAAAGAGTGTTGCAAATGCACGTTCGAATCCCATCTGGTATCCAGTTCCCTCAAAAAGTACCGAGAGGTGTGAATGAAGTTGTTGAAAACATTCTATACAACTTTCATTTGCATTGTGAAGCACTTGTAGTGGCTGTAGAAGCTCTCTCTCATGCGAATTCGAGCACAAAGATTCCATTCCAGCAATATCAGACTCAAAGCCATTAGTCTGTTGAACATTTTCGGAAATCTTATGGTCATCAAACATGTCGTACAATTTGAGTATCTCAGATATTACTGAATCTAAAGAGTTTGACATGTTGTGAACATTCACAGGATTTTACAATTCTATGATTTAAACCGAGAAATCGATTCTTTCGCGGGATTTTACAAAATCAAGAATAAACCGCGAGACAATGATAAGTGATATGTATGATTGATTAGGTGAAGTGTTGTTTAGTTGTTCTTTGGCTTGGTTGAAATGAGTTTAAGTCCCCCGAAAATATCTCAACCCACAATAATTAACACAATCTCGAAATATTGAAGCGCAATCAAACCGGTGGTCTAAGAATTATATCCCAAAAATTCACCAATAAAAACTAAACTGATAGACCAAAATTCTCTTATCAATACGTCGACACTTTAATCACCCAGTCCAAACGCGCTTGTATCAGTTAACCAATTACACCAGCGAAAGTGTCAGCCCACTCAAGTCTTAACTACAATTTGTCTAGCCCACACGTTTTTCACCTGGCCTAATCTTGTGGTAGTCCAACCTAAACTAATTAATCCTAATCCCTAACACACTCTTATATAACACCACTTAATCACTAACCCTAATTGCAACTTACATATAACTCTGCCCCCATCTCTTTCTTATCCTGTCACCTAATCACAGATAAGAAAAATAGCTCATGTTCATCAAAACCTATCAAAAACAAGTCTCAATCCTCATCAATCATCACAATCGTATAAGTATCCCTGATAATCGAACACCACAAACACAAACCAATAACTATATAGAAGATGTCTTCTTTTAACAGCTCAATCCTAACCACGAGTATGAAAATCGGGTAGGTTATTGATTATGTTTTTGTTTTTCTTCCAACCGAATGAAAGAAAGATGATAGCAGTTTGTGTTATTGTCTTTTTCTCTTTGATATTCGGATATATAAGAGGAAGTTTCAACTTCATAAAGATCAATGAAAAGTTGAGTTTAAACCGTTGAGTCTTAAAAGATGAATAAACACATTTGAACAAGACAGAGATCTTCTTGATTTTCTTTTTCTTTTATTGTTATCTGTGACCGAATGAAAATGAAGGTGAAACAATCTTGCTTTGTTTTTACTTTTGCAATTCGAATATTTGAAGAGCAATTGAAACCTTGTTTAGATCAATGATGATGTTTTTGCTTTTGATGTGATAAGTTCTTATGAGGACTTGATCTCTTGAATGAAACACGAGATGAAAACACTGAGATCTTTGTTATTTTATTTTCAGCTTTAGTTCGATTCGAATATGGAGAGGGGATTTGTTACTGTTTTGGACGGGAGACAGATTTGATGTTAGATTAGGATATGTTGTAGATGTTGATTGAGGTAGATTGATGTTATGGACTGATGATGTTATTGACTGAAATCACTACCACGAGCTAATCGCTACCAGTAGCAAATCGCTATATATGGGACTAATCAAGGAACATAAGGAAACCGCAAGACTATGTGGAAAACCCTACCACAAAAGACAAAATAGTCGTTATTAAGCCAGTTTGTTTGTTTCCCTTTTTGGACAAAAATGAGCTAATCACTATTTAAAACAATTGAGAGTAAACACTAACACATGATACATCCAAAACAGTCACTATCTCTTCTTTGAATTTTACTCCCTTTTTGAACATAACACCAAAAGGTACTCACTATCAAGAGAGGTAATCTGAAATGTAATCGCTAACAAGAATCTGCCTAACAAATAACACACGAATACACCCAACAGCCCAAATATCTTGTGAAATAAGCACACCAAACACTAATCTAATCTCATAAACGACTTCTAAACATGAAGGAACAAGAGTATTACGAATTAACTCACATACACCTTCAAACGAAGGTATATCCTAAGAATACTATGCGAATCAACAACCAAACACAATAACCTATCTACAAATCCAAGTATAAGCTAGTCCCTAAGATGAAACCATGGCTCTTGATACCAATTGTAGTATTCTCATAATTATAACATGTATGGTTGTTGTGATTATGGTTCGAATTAAAGAATATGAGAAGATGGAATAAGAATTCTAGAGAGAGAGTTGGGAACTTAGAGAGAGAAAGTGAAGCAATTAATAGTTACATAATAAACGCCCTCTACCGGGCTGTGGATCAGGTATACAGTGGGTAAAGACCCGTCCGTCCTCCACGAATACTATGCTAAATAAACTAATACTACGATAACTAAACTAATAGATTACTACTTCTACGAGCTACATAATGCTAAACAATAATCGGGGTGACCGAGTCTTTAACTAGAATATTTATATTCCTAACAAAGAGTCATATAGGTAATAGAGATGTAATAAAGCAAAAATTTTACTCGGGAAAATAATATAGGCATTTCTAATCCTAGAGGATGCTTAGTGAGGGCCTAAGTTAAGTTAGTGAAGCAAAGCTAACCTAGGGAAGGCTTAGTGGGGAAGTTAGTAGGTTACTACAGTTACACTCAATATCAAACATGTATAAACCACCAGACTCACTAGACATCCCAAGAACACTCTCCTTTATACAAATCCTAAATAACACAATCATGTTCATTAAACCCCATATGCAAGTTACTATTTTTCTTTAACTTATTAACATATAACAAGCTGACACAATACTCATGCATAACCAACTAATCAAACAAGACCATATAATTAGTATGCCTTAAATTTCTAACTTGTCTTATTTTGGTAATAGTACGACTAGGGTGACCAACATATATATTTAACTCAAAAATGCCAATAACATCAATCATGTGTTGAGAAATAGAAGTAATATGTTGATTTTGCTCTGAATCAATAATCCTTCCAAAATGAAAATTTACTCCATCGACTTTTATATTTGCAATTAAAAAAAAATCACCTGTAAAAATGATTATTGAAAAACACATATGCATTAAAAAAATGAGAAACCAATACCTGTCATATTAGCATGAACACCAGCATTAGACTTATCCCCAATGAGACCCATCAAATTTAAAATGCATTCATTTGTGAAAGGCAAAAAACATCAACATGATTACTAGAATTACCTTTGTTATTGTTTAGGTTAGGGTTTCAAATTTGGATTCTTTTTAAAACCAGCAAGGTATCTGATAAGGATTTATTTGATACGCTTTTAGGGGGTCATTTAAGCCCTAAATCATAAACATATGGTCAAATATTACCTTAAATCACTTCTTTGTCATTTTAGGTACTTGGGACGAGAATTATGAAAAATGGAGCATTTTGGACGTTTTTTGAGTCAAAAGTGAAGAAAATGACAAAATCAAGAAACTATGCTGGAAAACACACCTAACGACGTCACATTTACAAGGTGACACCGTCACTTGAAGATTCAAGAGGTGGAATTATTTACAAATGACGCTCTATAATACTTTTGGAAGATTAACACGTGATGGCGTCACGTGTTACTTAGAGTAGGCCATCACGTACAAAATTAACAAGAGACGGCCCAGTGAAATTAAAGAGTGACGACGTCAAGCAGCTTAATTGGGCATCAAGAAACCCTAATTACTGCGAGATGATGGCGTCAGGACTCATAACCTGACACCGTAACCCTTGTATCTCTATATATATTTTTGGATTTTTTTCATTAGAAAGTGTGGAAGTTTGGAGTGGAACTTTAGAAGAAAACCCTAGCTCGAATTTCATTGTATTTTTAGGGTTTCAAAGCCTCTTTTCTTCCATGTTGAATTAAAGATAAGTTCTCCCTTTAATCATGCAATATGTATATGTGTTGTTTGATTAATTGTTTGTCTTTTCTTTATCTTAACATGTTATCTTAGATTTCTTAGTGTTTGCTTAGATCTAATAAAACCTAGTTATTAATTATTGATTGTTGAATTGTTATTGATTGTTTGGTTCATTGAATCGTGTTAGGCTTAAGAAAACTAGCTAACTTCCTATACGGTAACAAGCTTGACTGTCTTAAGAAACGTAATTGGATATGTACTACAGTTTTATTAATTGTATTTAATGCGTGAGTAGATGTTGATGATTCTATGATAGGATACTAAATGGGTCATCATAAGAAGAAATAGATACTCATAGAGTTGGGGAAGGACGTACACACCCTCACGACCGGTATTAAGGAATACAATCCTTCAACTAAACAATTGTAACAACTTAAATAAGAGATAAATAGGGAGTAGTGAAATCTAAGTAAACACATTTATCTCATATAATAAGTTCACCACATTTACCTTTCTTGTTATTTATTTTATTTTTTTAGCTTAGTTAGTAATTTTGGGTTAGCTGGCTAGCAACTAATTCCGCCCACTCTTCTATTACCCGAGATTTTTACTGCTTTCTATAAAACATAAAAATACAAAAAGAATCATCCCTCACCTTTAGACCTAGTTGACCTACACTTCAATCCTAACACTATTCCCTTATAGAATGATCAATCCCTCGGACCTAGCATTTACTACACTACAACGGTCAGGTACACTGCCTGGTGGATTGCAAAACCTTTCAAGATCCCTTGAGAGATAAAACTTTTTGCGAGGTTGTAAAATAAACATCAGTATCCAATAATTTCAAAACATTAGTCAACATGACCTTTCAAACCACAATTCTTACAACTCAATGAAGTATACTAACCTGTGGAAGGATTCTGTTGATTTATGCAAACACTTGGGATGTTAATCTAGATAATGTGTTTAGGATATTTATGAATGAATGTGAGTTATTACGCGGAATTTACTAAAACACACTAAAGGAACAAAGGTGGTGAATAAGTAAATGAGAATGAACACAACATGAATAACACAAAACGATTCAATATTATTGATGAAATAATACGGGTGATCTAAACTATCACCAGGATTACAAGTGTAACCTTGAATCTTTGATGCGTGAAAGGGTTTAAAGATGGAAGTTATGCATAGAAAACTATGAGAAAGATGTGTCTAAGAAGGTGTCTTAAGGGTTCCTTTTATAGTATAAGGAGCCCTTATTACAAGTGGTCAAGTTGCTTAATATAATATATTTAGAGGTTTATCTTATCCTAATATTACACCTTTCAAGATAAAACACTCCATTGTATCTACTGAGACTTCTGTACTACTTCTACTTAACGTATAACTTTGTACAAAGACTAATAATACAACTAATATCTCTAAATAAAATATAACAACTTGTCGTAAATACTGGCAGGACCTTCTTTAACTAGCAGTACCTTCTTACCCAGAAGGTACTGTTAGTATATCAGCAAAACTGAAGAGGCAGGCTTAACTATCAACTAGCAGGCTCTTCTGGCAGACTCTTTACTTTGTGCATTTTATTCCCAACAATCCTCCCCTAAACTTGTTATTCCCATTTAAAATAACCAAGTTTCTTGTGAATAAAATTCATACCTTGAGGATTTGAGGGAACTCTTCCAAAAACCTTATCTTTTTCTCCTTAGGCTTTCATACTGATCAAATATGCTCTCTTTCAATCTTTTGACTGCATCAGTTTCTTCTTCACACAAAAGCTTATTGGAGATCAAGACTGATAATACTTCATAGCTTAAAGGATATTCCTTCTCACCTAGCATAAAGAGCTCTATTCCACTCTGAGTGGAAAGATGATGAACATGACTCATGCTGAAGTATTCCCATGTAACAGATAAATCATAGTAAGGAAATTTCCAATGAGTATCAGTAGGATTTGGAAAATACAATCTGCTGAACTCAACCCATAGCTCTTGCTCCTTTGCATCTGGCTTATACTTGGTTTTCAGCTTCTCTTGAACTAATACCCATAATTCATCTAAATCCATTCTGCTACATGCTCTAAGTAGATTTTCAAAGTTCTTGAAAATCTCAACCTTATTTCCAACTCTTGTTATCTTCCATGCTTTGCCAAACTTGTCATTGAAGATTTCCCAATCTATGACTGGATGCCTTGCATGTAAAGGTTCAGCAAAAACAACTTGTGGAACATGGACAACCATTTCTCTTGATTGAACAGGAGGCAATTCTGCTGGTTGTTCCTTCTAATCATCTTTTCTTCCTTTGGAAGGTCTTTCTTGTGTATCCATGAGAAAACTGGTTTTGTTTCTTCTGTAAGCCTCTAAGTATAGAAGCTTTAATTCATCAAAAGATTTACCTTTGAGTTGATGATCTTTCATGTTCACTTCTCTTTTCAGATATATCTTGAAGAATTTCTTCTGATCTGCTTCAGAATGTGGCATTTTAAATCCTTTCTTCTGATTCTTCTGAATCTGCTGATAGACATCATCCAATGCCTCTTGATTGTATTTCTTGGTGATGAAATCATTGAGTTTGATTGTCATTTCATCTGAGCTAAGAGACTCATCACACACCAGAGTGTAAGCTTCACCTCTTACAATTGGATCAATGGAAATGATGTATTGCAGTTGAGCATCAAACTTTTCTTGCAGCATTCTTGATTCTTCTTCAGCCCCTATAACTTTTTCTTCATGAAGCTATTTGGACAACTCTTCATCTACAGCCAATTGTGCTTGCTCTTTCTTCTTCAACTTTTTAGGCTTTGGTTCATCTTCAACCACAATTTTCTTGCCCTTGTCTTTTGGTGATGATACTGGACTTGGAGCAGCAGATTGTTCATCAGAAACAAGAAACCTCCCCGGAGGCTTTGATCCTCTCTTTCTTTTGTAAGACACTTGATCAGAACCTTTTAAATTCATAGCTAATAGCCTCTGAATCCCAGCAGGCTCTTGCTCTGCTTCAGCAGTATCTTGTTCTGTTTCAGCAGTATCTTTCAAGCTAACAGGCTCTTTTTCTTGAGTAGCAGGCTCTGTTTCTTGAATAAAAGGCTCTTCATCAAATACTTGAGTTCCTTCATAAAACTGAAATTGAATCTCTTCTTCATTTTTAGAACTACCCATCCTCCCCTTTTTGGAAGAGAGACCCAAACCCTCTGCATCTGAACTTGAGGAACTAGAAACAACCAACTGAGATGTTCTTTTACCCTTCAACAATTTCACCTTCAACTCTAATTTCTCAACCCTCTTAACTAACTTGGTGTTGATCTCTGTAAAATGTTTGTTTTGACTTTCAAGAGTAGTTTGCAAGTGCTGCACTTGCTCCTTTAATTCCCTGACAGTCTGAGCATCTACACTTTGTTGTGGAGGAGATTGTGGTGGTGAGTTATGATGTGATAATGATGGTGATGTTGCAAATGGTGTTGGTTGGTGAGATGGTAATGGTACTGGTGATGGTGGTGTGACTGATGGTACTGTTGATGAGTGGGATGGTACTGGTGATGGATGTGGTGATGAATGATCAGATGATGTGGATGGTTCTTCAGAATGTTGTGGTAACATTTCCTCAAAAAGTGGTACTTCTTCTCCTTGAAAACCAATTTTCATGTTTGAAAACACCTTGTGTGTAAGTTTGGGAGTTTTAAAAGGTTTGTTTGGGGGAAGTAACAGATGTTTGGATTTGTTGATGAGGCACTGAATGAACCTTGGGTACATCAAAAACTTTGTTTCACTGTCCACATTTTTAACCAATCCTTCAAAAATATATTTTGAAAAGTTGAATTTCTTGTTTGTTGCCAGGCAAATGAGAGCTGCAGCCATGTTACTACTAAACTGCTCCCATGAGGTTTTCTTTTGGCTTAAACAATGAAGGATGGTATGAATCAAAAATCTCCATTAAGGGGTAAAATGCTTTTTAAGAAATGTAAGCTTTGTAGAAGTTACATTATACCCCATTTTTGTCCAATTTTCAAAGATTTCAGCATCAGGCAGTTGACTAATGCCATCTGAATCATCCAAACGAAGATGTCTTCTAATGGATGATTCGGTAAAAGTCAAGGTTCTACCATCCACTTTGACCATTAACTCTTGAATCCCATCCCTAAGAGTGTTAACTTTAGCAGTTTGCCAAAATTGTGAAATTTGAGATTCAAAAATAGTGGGATTCACGAGTAAAGCAAACCTGACATAAGAATTGTTTAGAAAATCCACTGCTTGATGAAAAGATTCATTGTCATCAGACTTTTCCAAAAATGCTAGTTGGTTGTGACGTTTGACAAAACTTAGACGAGCCATGGGGAAAGGTTTGATGAAAAATTTGATTATGATGGTGGAATTTTATTGTTGTACTGGTAGAAGATGAAAGGTGAGTGTGAATTATGATAAGGATTGATTATGAGAAAAATGACTTTTGACCGACTATAAAAGATATGGATAAGTAATTGAAGAGGCGGTCAAAAAGATCTTTTATTATAATAACTATATCCTTAATTCGAGGAAAACATGAGAAATTCACAAAAATACCCTTTAAAAACAACGGCTATATTTTTAACCTGACAGACTCAACGGCTATGTAGCAGTACCATTTTACTCTACCAGTCAGTGTTCTGAAAGGCGCAAGGCGCACTAAGGCGCAAAGGGGGCCAAAGAGCCTCGAGTCGAGGCGCATTCCAAGGCGCGGGATTCATGAATGCGAGGCGCACTAAAAACATTAAGTTTTTTATAACATATGTGACCATTTATATAGCTTAAATAATACAAAATAACATTAAAATACTTAATGCATAACACATATTGCAATATAAATATTAAAATGGATCGGTTGTCACTTCTAAAACGGATCAACTCTTTGCCTCGATGACATATATAGAGATTAAAATCTATATCAGACTAAATATGTTTGTGTCCTACACTTGTAGCTTACATCTAACAAAGCTCACAATTTAACCCAAAATATCAAGCAAGCAACATATTAATATTCAATGCACAATGCCACATTTTCATGATAATATGTCGTAAAATATGGCCTAGGCGCAAAAAAAATAAAAAAAATAATAATAATAAAAAAAGCCCCGAGACGCAAAATATGGCCTAGGCGCAAAAATCCCCCGCGCGCTTTTTTGGGGAGTCATGCATGTCGTGCGCCTCGAGTCAAAAAAAGCCCCAAGGCTAGCGCCTTGTGCGCCTTAGGCGCGATTTTGACAACTTTGCTACCAGTACTAAAATTTGAACTACCAGTACCTTGTTTTTGAAATAAAACTTGGCAGTCTCTTTTAAATTTTAGAAAATCCCTTATAGTTTTTAGCAAACTATCAGCTATCAACGGATTTGATAAGTCTTTACCAATAGCCGTTTGCTTTTGGACTAGTCAGCTCGTTAAGTTTTTGAAACTGGGTGAACTGATTACCTTATAGTTTTTAGCAAACTATCAGCTATCAACGGATTTGAGAAGTCTTTACCAAGAGTCGTTTGCTTTGGACTAGCCAGCTCTTAAGTTTTGAAAAACTTGGTGAACTGATTACCATTTCCACATCCTGATTTTGTTAGCAATCTTGATTAACCTGAAATGGTTAGTTGTAGACCAAAAGAACTGAGTGCAAAGCACTTGTTTTATAGCAATGTTTAACATTTAAGCATCAAGATGAACAAAAATAGAGCAATCTTTAAACTAGCAGTACCAATTATGTACTGACAGTACCTTATGACTAACTAGCAGTACCATGTTTTTAGGCCAGAACTTGTTTATTTATATACAAAACACATGTTTTTCAAAGATTTATCATGCCAATACCTGCTACCAGGTATTTAAACCTACCTAAATCAAAAGCTTTGGTGAGAAGGTCTGCAAAATTATTTTCAGAAACAATTTTGACAACTTGTATTAACCTTTTCTCATTGCAATCTCTTATGAAATGGTGTCTGATTTCAATGTGTTTTATTTTTGAATGTTGAACTGGATTTTTAGTGATACAAATAGTACTGCTGTTGTCAATGTAAGTAATGGCGTTAAGAAAATTGTACCCATAGTCAAGCAATTGATTCTGGATCCAAAGAACTTGGCCACAACAACTTGCACTTGCAACATATTCTGCTTCAGTTGTAGAGTTGGCCACCATTGTTTGCTTCTTGCATTGCCATGATATGAGTCTGCAGCCAAGAAATTGACATCCACCAGTTGTGGATTTTCTGTCTAGGGTTGCACCAGCATAGTCACTATCTGAGTAAGCTACCAAATCAAAAGATGATTTCCTTGGATACCATAGACCCAACTTAGGCTGGCCCTTGAGGTATCTGAAGATCCTTTTGACTGCTGTGAGATGAGAAACTTTTGGATTTACTTGAAACCTTGCACATACACATACTAAGAACATGATATCTGGTCTTGATGATGTAAGGTACATTAGTGACCCAATCATTGATCTGTAGTTGTGCACATCAACATCTTCACCCTCAGCATCTTTGTGTATCCCCTTTTCTGGATCCATTGGTGTACTTGCAACCTTTGAATCTGCAAACCCAAATTTCCTTATGATCTCAGCTACATACTTATCTTGGCTGATAAATATGCCTTCATTTGATTGTTTCACTTGGAGACCCAGGAAGAAAGTAAGTTCCCCCATGGAACTCATTTCAAACTTATTGTGCATAAGTTTTTCAAACTCTACACACAACTCTTGGTTTGTGGATCCAAAGATAATGTCATCAACATAAATTTGTACCAGCAAGATGTCTTTCTTGGTTCTTTTGATGAACAAAGTTGGATCAATCTTGCCTCTTTGAAATCCATTTTCCAATAAATAGAAAGCCAATGTTTCATACCATGCTCTAGGAGCTTGGTGTAGACCATAAAGAGCTTTGGTAACCTTGTACACCTTGTCTGCATATTCTGCATCAATGAAGCTTGGAGGTTGAGAAACATACACCTCTTCTTCAATAGTACCATATAAAAAGGCACTTTTGACATCCATTTGGTAGACAGTGAATCCTATGAAAGAAGCATAGGCCAAGAATAGCCTAATTGCTTCAATTCTTGCAACTGGAGCAAAAACTTCTTCATAATCCACTCCTTCTTCTTGAGTATACCCTTGGGCCACCAATCTGGCTTTGTTTTTATCACTATTCCCCTTTCATCCTTCTTATTCCTGAAAACCCATTTGGTTCCAATTGCCCTGTAACCTTTGGGCAAATCAACCAGTACCCAAACCTTCTGCAATTTGAATTGAAGTAGCTCTTCTTGCATTGCTTCAACCCAGCTTGAATCATCTAAGGCTTTTGTAATGTTTTTGGGTTCTACTTGAGAGAGAAAGCATGAAAACAGGCATATGTGGGCAACTTCATAGTTCTTTTCTTCATACACAGCTAGGACAAACCCATCTTTGTCTGAAGATAAGACTTGAGTTCTTGTTTTAACACCAGAATCAATGCTGCCAATCACATTATCAATGGAGTGATCTTTGAGAATTCTTGTGTTGTGTGTTGTAGGAACATCATAGGAAATTGGAAGGTTTCCAATCCCTACATCTTCTGGGAAGGAATCATTTGATAGAACATTTAATGGTTCAGCAGGACCAATTTGTGAACTGGCAGTACCATCTGTTGAACTGGCAGTACCATCTTGTGAATTGGCAGTACCATTTTCATTTTCAGAATTTTGTTGATTCCCTTGATCTTGAGTTCCATGATCATCTTCAACACCTTCATTTGTAGTATTTGAAGGCTCTCCATGACTTGAAGATGAATCCAATCCTGTCCAAATTGGCATCAAGATGTAATCTTGATCCTCAGTTGTTTCATCATTATCTTCAAAACCTGCATTATCATTAGTATTTGTACCTGTGACAGGCACATAATTCATAGATTCTGAAAGCTTATCAATGTCAAAACACTAATCTGGTCCAGTGCCTGCAACATTTGGTAGTTTCTCTTGGAACTCTATGTGCAGGTTTTCTTCCACTAGCCTAGTGCATTTATTATACACCCTATAGGCCTTACTTTGCAAAGAATACCCTATCATGTAGCCTTCATCAGCTTTTCCTTCAAACTTTCCTAGATGATCTTTGGTATTGAGAATAGTGACATGACATCCAAAAGGTCTCATAAAACTTAGAGATGGTGTTCTACCAAACAAAAGTTCATAGGGAGTCTTTCTATGAGGTTTAATCACAAGAACCCTATTCTGTACATAACAAGCAGTACCTACTGCTTCAGCCCAAAATGAAACAGGCAACTTAGAATCTACTAGCATTGTTCTAGCAACCTCTATAAGTGTTCTATTTTTCCTTTCTGCTACTCCATTTTGCTGTAGGGTTCTAGCTACACTATATTCTCTTTTTATTCCTTTTTCTTTGCAAAATTCATGCATAACTCTATTCTTGAATTCTGTCCCATTGTCACATCTAATTACTTTTACTTTCTTATCTATTTGGTTTTCTATTCATGTAATATAGGACTTAAGGATCTCACTTGTTTCATCCTTAGTTTTTAAAAAGAAAACCCAAGAAAATCTGCTGTAATCATCAGTAACCACAAGACAATATTTTTTACCATTCAAGCTATTCACAGAAGTAGGACCAAAGAGGTCCATATGAAGCATGTATAAAGCTTGAGAAATTGAGTTATGGGTCTTGGGCTTACAAGAAGCTCTATGTTGTTTGCCTTTTAGACAATCAACACAGGTTTGGTCATTTTGAAAAATCTTTTTGGGTAAACCTTTAACCAAATCATATTTTGCAATTGTATTGATTGTTTTAAAGTTTACATGACCAAGTCTTCTATGCCAAAGCATAGATTCATCCAATGAGGCTTTTGCTACTAGACAGGTTAAACTCTCTTTAGGAACAATGTTCTTTAAATCAACAATGTACATATTGTTCTTTCTAGGGATTTTAAGAAGAATCTGACTTTCATCAGGAATTTTAAAATCAGGAGAAAGTACAATGCATTCAGTGTCAGTAAAAAGAACATTGTTATTTGTGTCACACATTTGTGAAACACTTAAGAGATTAAACTGTAGTTCTTTCACAAAGTACACATTTTTAAAATCTAATTTACTGGTTTTAATTATACCTTTACCAGTAATCTTTCCTTTGATTCCTCCCCCAAAGGAAACATATCCTCCATCAAATGATTTGAAGTCTGTGAGGTAAGACATGTTGCCTGTCATGTGCCTTGAACATCCACTATCTACATATCCTTGATCTGCAATATCATTTGAATGTTCCTGCACATGTATACACATATTAGTTTCCTTGGGGTACCCAAGCCATGACTGACTTGGGTTTGCCTTGTGCATCAATGTAATCAAACCTTTTTAGGACTGTTGATGCACCATTTGATTAGAGTGGTCTCCAAATCCAACATGCTGAGGACTTAACAGCATTCTCATTTTTAACACATTTTGTGGTTTTTGGTCTGACAGTACCATTTTTGGCAGTACCATTTGGTCTAGCAGGACTTTTTGGTTTTGTTCTCCAATTTTGTGTTTTAACCACATAATCCCTTTCAATGAGACTTTTCACAACTTTTGGTGTATGTTTGAAAGTATTACTTGCACCCTTAGTAGTGAATTTTGGGTAAACAGGCTCATTTGGTCTAACATTTTGATTGACTTTTGGTGTGTTAGATTTCACAAAACCTTTTCTGGGGTTTGTTTTATTTGTTTTAGACCTTGATGTACTCCCAGAAACCCAATTGTTACAATAAGCATGAGTATGATTAAAACTACCACAGTAATAGCATGCCTTATTGTACAAAACAAAGTTATCACCAAGTTGATGTGACTTAAGATTGTTCCAATTTCTTTGACTACCTCTAGGTTTGCTATTACATTTAGCACAGCATTCAACTGTTTTTAGAACAACTTTAGTCTTTATGATACTTTCTACACTTTTAGGACTGATTGGTCCTACTTTGTTTCCTTTCTTAGAAATAGTCTCTTTTCCATTCTCATCAGATGTACAACCTTCAATAGTTGTAACATCTGAGCTCTTATCAGTGAGCACCTTTTCTTTGGAGAGTGAAGAATCACTTGTACTCTCAAAAGGTTCACTATTTTCTACAGGTTTTACTTTTTCTAGTGGTTTATTTGTGAGTTCATGTAAACCTGATTCAGCAAGATCTAAACCTGGGGGACAGGGAATTCCTCTGTAAGGAGGTGGACATGTGTTGTATCCAATCCCAGATTTGATTTTCTTGTTCATTTGGTTCTCAACTATACTTTTAGTACACGCAGAAGCATTTTCTAATGTTGTAACAGTTAGTTGAATATTATCTTTTGCTTGTTTCACTTTAGCAAACTCAGTTCTTAACAGGTTTATTTCAGCATCTTTAAGAAGTATGTCTCTATTAAGAATAGCTTTTGTGTCAGAAAAGGTGAGTTCATTTTCTCTAAAGTGAATTATCTGTTTTTCAAGTTTGGACATACCACACTTATGATTAACTAGGTCTTGATGAGTTTTTCTTTCTTCTACTTTTAGTTCATCATAAAGTTTTCTTAAGATTTCTAGTTCTTCAAAAACTTCACAAGTAGCAGAACATTTAGTAATTTGTACCTCAGGATTGGAGAGAGCCATTAAAGCTATTTCATTTGAGGATGACTCTTCTTCACCCATAAAGCTCCAATCAAAACCCAGCCCATCAATAGCTACCATAGCTTTTGTTTCAGTGATGTCCACTTCCTTGCTCTTGTTCTCATTGTTTCCCCTGTTCTTGTTCTCAAAACCTCTTCCCTTATCACCCTGCTTCTTTGGTCTTCTACATTCTCTTGAGTAGTGACCCCTCATGTGGCAGTTGTAGCACTCCACTTTAGACTTGTCATACCCAGCAGGTTCATTGCCATTGATGACAATCTTCTTTCCAGTCCTCATCAAATATTTCTTAGCCCTCATGCTAAGAAGTGAAAGCTGCCATTTTATGTCCATTTCTTCAAGATCATCATCACTGATCTCTTGAAGATCTTCAAAGGTCAATGTGGAACCATTGTGTTGTGATGTTAGGAAAGCACAACCAATTGTTTCATCTAAAATGGTTTTGGTACTGCTAGAAGTACTGGCAGTACCAAAATTTGTGTTGGCAGTACCTTCTTCTCCACCATCTTTTTCTTCATCAACTTTCTTGGAAGTACCATGAGATGACATAAATGCCATATTTCCTGAGCTTAAACTAGTAGACTTCTTTAGTTCATGCTCTACTATTTTGAAGTTGCTGTAAAGATCATTGAGACTCATGGAATCAATATCTGGTTTGTTTTTCCAGACAATGACATGCATGGCCCATTCAGAGGGTAGACTTCTAAGGAATTTGGAGTTTAAGTCTTCTTGAGATATTATCACTTCATGAATGGCTAACTGACTAGAAAGCTTTTGTAGTCTATTGAACATGCTGTCCAAAGACTCATTTGGTGTGGCTGAAAAGTTTTCAAACTGTTGTTTTAAAAGTGTTTTCTGGGTTTTCTTGGTGGCATCATTACCACCAAATCTAGCCACAATAGCTTGAAAAAGGGTTTTAGCACACTTGTATTTGTTAAAGATTAAAAGCTGGTCATTTGGAATAGACATGAGAAGCATACTCCTGGCTTTAAGATCAATTCTCTTTTGAATTCTTTCTTCAACGGTTATTGGGTTTACTTGCACAGTTGTGACAAGTGCATCATTTACTGTGGAGGTGGTGGTTACTGGTTTAAATGAGTTTCCTTCTTCAATAATTTAACAAAGTGCATAGTCTTGCACTTGGAAGTATTGTTCAACCCTCAGTCTCCACATCTCAAACTCATTCTGTTTGAGTAATGGAAGTTTTGCAGCCACATTGGTTTGAATGTGCTCAACATCCATTTTTGCTTTGTTCTTTTATGTCCAAAATATCAGCCTAGCTCTGATACCACTTGTGGAAGGATTCTGTTGATTTGTGCAAACACTTGGGATGTTAATCTCGATAATGTGTTTAGGATATTTATGAATGAATGTGAGTTAGCACGCGGAATTTACTAAAACACACTAAAGGAACAAAGGTGGTGAATAAGTAAATGAGAATGAACACAACATGAATAACACAAAACGATTCAATATTATTGATGAAATAATACGGGTGATCTAAACTATCACCAGGATTACAAGTGTAACCTTGAATCTTTGATGCGTGAAAGGGTTTAAAGATGGAAGTTATGCATGGAAAACTATGGGAAAGATGTGTCTAAGAAGGTGTCTTAAGGGTTCCTTTTATAGTATAAGGAGCCCTTATTACAAGTGGTCAAGTTGCTTAATATAATATATTTAGAGGTTTATCTTATCCTAATATTACACCTTTCAAGATAAAACACTCCATTGTATCTACTGAGACTTCTGTACTACTTCTACTTAACGTATAACTTTGTACAAAGACTAATAATACAACTAATATCTCAAAATAAAATATAACAACTTGTCGTAAATACTGGCAGGACCTTCTTTAACAAGCAGTACCTTCTTACCCAGAAGGTACTGTTAGTATATCAGCAAAACTGAAGAGGCAGGCTTAACTATCAACTAGCAGGCTCTTCTGGCAGACTCTTTACTTTAGGGTTCCTTTTATAGTATAAGGAGCCCTTATTACAAGTGGTCAAGTTGCTTAATATAATGTATTTAGAGGTTTATCTTATCCTAATATTACACCTTTCAAGATAAAACACTCCATTGTATCTACTGAGACTTCTGTACTACTTCTACTTAACGTATAACTTTGTACAAAGACTAATAATACAACTAATATCTCTAAATAAAATATAACAACTTGTCGTAAATACTGGCAGGACCTTCTTTAATTAGCAGTACCTTCTTACCCAGAAGGTACTGTTAGTATATCAGCAAAACTGAAGAGGCAGGCTTAACTATCAACTAGCAGGCTCTTCTGGCAGACTCTTTACTTTGTGCATTTTATTCCCAACATAACCCTTGTTGTTATTCTTACTAAAATTGTTATTATTTCTACTTTTATTGTCGAAAGTTTTAGCAACAAAAGAACTGACCTAAGGTTTTTAACACCAGATGTAGATGCAAGACCCATGTGAGACACTTCTATACAAACAATCACAAAAGCATCTTTAACACAAGACAATTTATTTTGAGTCAGCAAAGAACTTCTAACTGGTTGATAAACATCATCTAATTCCATGAGAAATCGCATAAGGTTCACTAACTAATTATGCTTACCTAACTCATTTCTAGCAGCACAAGTACATAGATCAAGTTTGGTAAAAGTATCAAACTCCCTCTACAAAGAATTCAACTTATGATGATATTCAGAAACAGGCGAACCATTTTGTTTAACACCATTACTTTACTACATAAGATAGAATAAAATAGATCCATCTAGTTTATCATAAGTTTCTTTTAATTTATTCCAAACCTCAACAACATATTCAGAATACACTTTGCTCAAATACAAATCATCAGATATACTGCTCAACAACCAAGACAAAACCACAGTTACATCTTCCTAATTTGATTAATCAACTGAACACTAGTAACAAAAGTATCCTTACTACAAGTACCATCAACAAAAGCAATTTTGTTTATAACTTGTAAAGCAATTTTCATAGCCATAGCCCAAACTCTATAGTTTTCAGTACCAGTAAGCCTGAAATTTATTATTATCATTAGTTTGCAAATGTAAAAGATTACCAACATCTAAACTACTAATTAACAGAGGTTCACCAAACATGATTCAATAAATAAAACAAGCAAAGCACAAGAAACAGATAACAACCAAAAACAGATATAAAACAACAAATAATCAACACAAAGAACATAAACTAATACTAACAAGCCCAAACTAAATATGTGCAACAAACAGTCAAATTCCAGGTATGACCAGAGCATGTCTCCTTGCTTCTCAATGGAAGTAGGTCAAGATTAGCCGATACCCTAAAGGAATTTAACTAATGAGTTCAAATATTTAAAGAAGAATGAGATTAGCTTACAATGCTTTAGAAGAAACAACGAAAGACTTAGTACAAATTACAATCTCTCTTGATTCACTTAGTTAGTTAAGAGAAGATTGTGACACCCAATCGAACCAACAATTATGAATAATCACTTCAGAACAAAAAACCCCAAATCACAAATATTTGGTTTTCAAGAAGCAAACCCTAATTTTACAAATAACCTTAAATTAACCAATCGAACCATAATTAACCACACTAATATCTAAATTACTAGATCAAGGACTAAACTAGTTACGGTTTCAAGATCAAACACTAAAAATTCAAACGAACAAATTAGCCTACCAAAAAACCAAGAATCAACAAAAAAACCATTGAATCGACCACTAACAACACATATCTATCACTAGATTGCAAAAAAACCAAATTTTTTCAAACCCTAATCAAGAGCTCTTAACCTAGAGCACTGTTACCATGTAAAAATTAACAACACTAATCTTAATTCAACTAACCACCCATTTACTTTCACTATAAGTCAATAAGAATCGTCCTCAAACGAGTACGATCCAAACATACAAAAAAATAGATTGTCCCCAACACATATGCGATCTGAAGAATACAAAACTCACAGAATAACACCTTTAATAACCAAATGAATACAAGACGTAAAACAAAACAAGATCAAAACCAAATTCTAAATGTGATAGATGGAATGTATGTGTGAAAGAGAAGAAAGACTACAATAGTTATGACACCCTATCTTGACCGTTTGCTTATATATCCAGAATTTCAACTTTAGCCCCTACATACATAACATTGACATAAAATACACCAAACTTCGAAACTAATAGAAAAAAATACAATATTAGTCCCTGTACTTCATAATATGCTTTATAATTTGTATTTTTAACAATTGCATACACGACTTGACAACGGTCATCAAATGTATAATATTATGTGAGGTTTTCTAACTATTACCATTAGGGAATTTGTCAAGTTAAATATGAATGAAAATTTCAAGTTTACCAAAATGTCAAATCTTATAAATTTAACCAATGTACATTAAATTAAATCAAACATTGTTGGAACTTAGTAATTACTCATTAACAAGTGCTTTTATTCATGAGCATTTAGTGAATAATGCTTAGAAAATGTATCATTTGTTTAAACTAACTAAAAGATAGTTTCACGTATAAAACAATTGGGAAATAGAATGATGATTTGTTAACAACAAGTCAACAACCCCGTGGGTTTTATTTAAGCATCTCTTAATTAACAAGGCTTCCAAAATAAATCTCATCATTTCTAAACATATACGATTTCAACACATATAATTCAGGTAAGTGAGTTTTAATAAGGTATGTATTAATATCAAGTGAGTTCATATTTGGAAATGATTTTTAATTAAGACAAGCTTAAACAACACTCATAGGTTTGTTGTTAGCAAATTCCAATAAGATAACATAATTTTATAGGATAACATAATTTTATAATCATGTTGAGTAATCTCATATTTGAATCTCGATGTTATAGATGTAATTTATACTACATTCAAAGCATGAATCCTAAAACTTAAACCTGGACATTTAAATAGCAATACTACCTAAATAACCTCCAAGTAATTTAATATTATTTTCTCAAAATAAAAAAGACTATACTGCCCTTAATCAGAGTTGTCAACCCGCATTTCTTTTTGACATCTTGAATCACCAAGGATGTTAACTAATAAAATGAGATACACAACTAGTTTCCCTTTATGCATATAGAAAAATATGAAAATAACAAAATCATATACTTCTCAATATATATCTTTGAACAAACATAGTTATGGATAAAAAAATGGCTTAAAATAAGACTATATAAGATTTGAACTTCGAAAAGGCGTTCGATAGTGTTAATTGGAACTTTCTCCCAGATATTATGAGACAAATGGGTTTCAGTTTCAAATGAAGGAATTGGATTGCCTCGTGCCTTACATCGGCCTCCATATCGGTTCTCATTTGTGGAAAACTATGAGGGGGTTGAATAGTTTATCGGTTTTTAACTTGATTAACTTTGAAACCTTTACGTGTAATCAACAATAGTAACTACTTAAATGATAAGTAATAAGCAAGAGTAAAGAAAGAAACAATCAAACCACAACACGAATGTTTATCGTGGTTCGGCTACAAGGACTCTTTTTCCTTGCCCTACTCCAAGCCCCTAGTATCCAACTCGAGAGTTTCGTTCACTAGTCAACAAGCTCCTTTCACCGGCGGAGAAAACCTTACACGTCGCTTACACAAGATTACCGACACAAAGCAAGATGTCGAGTTCTTTTACAAGGGTATAACCACTCCCGCTAGTTCTTTTACAAAGGTACAACTACTCCCGTCACACTATGTATTTTAAGGACTAAAATACTAACTGATAACAACTGAAATTACACAATCAAATGATGTGTAAAATATGCAAGTTTACACAATGCTAAGCTACAAGACTTGCAACGTTATGTTGAGACTTGTAACTTTCGGTATGAACTTGTGATCCTCTTTGCTACAAAAGATCTCACAAATGAAATGTTAATGAGTTAGATGAATGTAATGAGAATGTATGTGTAAAATATAATGAGAAGTGATGAGAAAATTCTTGAGTGTGGCTTGCTATTTATAGCCAACCAAGACAGCAGGCTGGCGGATCCAGCGGAACCAAAACAAGGGTTCCGCCCTTGAACCCACAGGGTTCTGCCAGACCTGATTGTCAAACACTCAAGAAATCTTTCCATATCTATGCAAGTCAAATCAAGATCCTTAAAGTCAACTTAAAGATAGTTTGTGTAAGAATCTTTCCAAATGTGTAAGAGATCTTCCAAAAGTCAACTTAGAGATTTTGGAAATCTTTCTAATATTACACATGATGCATGCCATGATATCATACAACATTTTCTATTGGTAGAAATATGAAAATGTTATATTGATAGAAATATGAAAATGTTATGTTTTATGTGAAATGTAAATGTAGCAAATGTAATGTTTAAATGAAATAAAGTCTTGTTATGAAGGCTTAACACTAATCTCATGATTTGCTAAGAATTAAAGTTTATACTTTGCCGTTAACAAAAGTTAGCAAAGATTGTAAAATATAAATAACGTTTTTAGGCAATATTTGTACTAACAATTTCCCCCTTTTGTTGAGGATAAAATATAAACTTTATTTTAAAGCAAATCACTAATTATAGTATTAAGTCTTTAAAAAATATATTTAAACTTGTTTAATTAGAATGATGAGAATTAGTTTAAGTTTAAATATGTTTTTCTCCCCCTTTTTGTCAAAACAAAAAGAAGAGTTGCGTAGCGGAGTGTTGCAAGCTAGGTGCTCTCCCTTGGACAATACTCCCCCTAGTTGGGGTGCCAAGATTGGGAATCATGGATTTTGAACCTACAAGAAAACGTTAGTTGTCGAAAAAGACAAGGCAACCACAACAAGTTATGAGAAGATAAGCAAGCATATCACCATCACAACACCTAAATTGTCAACCAACAATGCGGACAATATAGTTGAACCGATTTCATTCCTAGTAAAATTTGACTTTTGTAAAAGTCAAAGACAAGAAATAGAAAAATCAACGTCCTACTTCTAAAAATAAAAATGCAAAAAGGAAAAAATAACAAGAAAATAAAATCCTACATCTATAAAAGGAAGCCTATGCAACATAGTCTTAATTTGGGGCAAAGCCTCCAAATATATGCTCTAAGATTGATTTGGGTAAGAAAGAGCATCTAGGCATTCTAGAATGTGTTGGAGAGCAAAGCGGGTTTCATATTAGACTTGGTGAAGCATTATCTTAATGCTTTCACTTATTTTTGCCGCCCGCTCACAATGTGAGCACCCATGGCGAGGATTGCGTAGGATTGGGTCACTGGTTGATGGTTGTGGTGGTGGTTGTGGTGGAACATTGGCGGTTTGTTGAGATGAGGTGGAGTTGGTGATTGGCTCCAAACGGTCAACCTAAATTGACCAAGTCAATGGTCAACAAGGTCAAACAGCCTAGAGTCAATGCTCCGAGGAATATAGTAGCTTCCCCGGGTCGTTATGTCCCGACGAGGTGTGGATGGTTAACAAACGGTTATGTGATCGGGTGAATCTGGACAGGAAGGGGTATAAGTGAGCTGTGATGACTACACTACTGGAATATAAAAGAAAATAGCTTAAATACACTATATTAACAAGACTGGAAACTCAGAAAAACCAGAAACGTTTAAAACCTAAAACGCGTACATTCACGTTTAAATAAAACGTAAACGTACAAGATAAAACGTGAAAAATGAAATCTGAAAACATGCAGGGGGTGAAAATGACTTTTTTACAAACTAAAAGACAAAAGAAAATTTTTAGAAAAAGAAAATTAATTTTTACACTAATTAATTTTTTAATTTTAATTAAAAACTATTTAATACTTATTATTAATAATTAAAATACTTAAATACAATTTAATACTAATTAAACACTAGAAAAATGAAAATAAACTTTCTAAAATTATAAAATAACTAAAAATAAAAATAAGTATTTTTGTCTTTTTGTGAATTTTCTATTAATTAATTACTAATTAATTATTAATTATCTAATTAAACTATTTTAAATTAAGAAAAATAGAAAATGAACAGTAGAAATTATGAAAAAAATTCCTAAAATTATTTTACATTATATAAAAGCTAAAAAAATATAAAAACTAGGTTTTACTTAATAAAAACTAATTATGCTATTTAAAACTAATTATTAATTAATTACTAATAAAACTAAGATTAAATCTAATAAATACTAAAAGATAAAATAAAAATCTGAGAAAATTATTATAAATACTTTAATATAAGAGGAATTTAAGAAAAATATAAAATATCTAAGTACTTAATAAAAATTTAAAAATTAAAATTAAAAATGAAAAATCACATGGAGTCCACAGAATAAGCAATGGGAGAGTTTGTGGAATATTCGGGAGTGAGCTGAGGGAGTTGAGAAGGACTAGCACACATGGAATTTTCAATTTCCATTTGTTCATTTGCTAATAAATCTGTCCCACTCTTTTCTCCCTGTGTTTCCACAAATGCAGTTTCAACTGAAGTCAAATCACAAGGTTTCTCAAATACCTTTGGGATTGGAACAAGGTCATCAATTTCCTCAAGAGGATTGACTTTGACTTCCTTGTCCCCCATTGGCAAGATATCTGAAGTTTCCTTAGGGTTTTCCTCTTCAAATGGTTCATCCTCATCACTTTCATCCTCAAGATAAAATGAGTTAACAGGAGGCTTTTGTTTTCTAAGAATCAAATCCTTAAGACAGTTTATACTATCTTGAATGATCTTGTTGACTTGATTTTGATTTATAATCATTTTAGTAATCAATTCATCTCTAGCTAACTCGTCCTGAGGTGGTGGTTGAGGGTTTGTGTATTGTGAGGGCTGGTTAAAACCAAATTCATGATTGTTACAAGGAACCTATTCATAGACAAACTGATTCCTATTTTGACAATCAGAGCTGTAGTGAGGGCCTCCACAATACTCACAACAGTAAAACTGCTGGGTCTCATGGTGTGGAAGCTGATGGAATGAATTAGTTGTGTCATGGTAGGAATAGGGATTCTGGTTATAGACAGACCCGTTTCCTGACTCTACCATGCCACAACTAGGGCAATTACCACCATTATAAGGACTACCACACCATCGACAAAGAAGGTGAGGATGAGACATAGAAAGAATCAAAGGGTTTTGGAGGGTAAGAAATGGAGAATCAAAAAGGTAGGAGGGTAAGGATGGATATTTTTGGGATTTTTGATAAACATTTTATAAGAAAGAAAATCTTTTTGTGTTTTTGTGTTCGTTGAAAACTAATTTTAAAAAGTTTTCGGGAACAGTTTTTTTTTGATAATAAGAAAATATGAACAAAGGATGGTAAATATACAATGAGTGTATATCCAGATTCACTAATCTGTAAAACCGTTTAGAATAACGCGCACAACCTCCCCGGCAGCGGCGCCAAAATTTGATTGGCTCCAAACGGTCAACCTAAATTGACCAAGTCAATGGTTAACAAGGTCAAACAGCCTAGAGTCAATGCTCCGCGGAATATAGTGGCTTCCCCGGGTCGTTATGTCCCGACGAGGTATGGATGGTTAACAAACGGTTATGTGATCGGGTGAATCTGGACAGGAAGGGGTATAAGTGAGTTGTGATGACTACACTACTGGAATATAAAAGAAAATAGCTTAAATACACTATATTAACAAGACTGGAAGCTCAGAAAAACCAGAAACGTTTAAAACCTAAAACGCGTACATTCACGTTTAAATAAAACGTAAACGTACAAGATAAAACGTGAAAAATGAAATCTGAAAACTCCCAGGGGGTGAAAATGACTTTTTTACAAACTAGAAGACAAAATAAAATTTTTAGAAAAAGAAAATTAATTTTTACACAAATTAATTATTTAATTTTAATTAAAAACTATTTAATACTTATTATTAATAATTAAAATACTTAAATACAATTTAATACTAATAAAACACTAGAAAAATGAAAATAAACTTTATAAAATTATAAAATAACTAAAAATAAGTTTTAAAAATAAAAATAAGTATTTTTGTCTTTTTGTGAATTTTCTACTAATTAATTATTAATTATCTAATTAAACTATTTTAAATTAAGAAAAATAGAAAATGAACAGTAGAAATTATGAAAAAATTCCTAAAATTATTTTACATTATATAAAAGCTAAAAAAAATATAAAAACTAGGTTTTACTTAATAAAAACTAATTATGCTATTTAAAACTAATTATTAATTAATTACTAATAAAACTAAGATTAAATCTAATAAATACTAAAAGATAAAATAAAAATCTGAGAAAATTATTATAAATACTTTAATATAAGAGGAATTTAAAAAAAATATAAAATAGCTAAGTACTTAATAAAAATTTAAAAATGAAAATTAAAATTAAATTACATTAAATAGAAACTATCACTTAATATTAAATTGTTTTTTCTGGATTTTTCTTTTACCAACCTATTTTATAACTAAAAACAAAAACTTTTTGTGAAAACAACTTTTTTATAGATTGAAAATAAGCACAGAATAAGCTTAAGAGTTACAGAGTTGACTTTATTTGACCAATGCAAGAAATAAGCTCAAATGAGAAAATGTGGGGCCCACTATGGTGAATTCTGATTCAAATAAGTTAAATGAACATGCATAAGCCAGAAAAATCACATGGAGTCCACAGAATAAGCAATAAGATCAAAATAAACACATTGAAACTTGCTTGAAACTGAAAATGGGGATAGATTTCAGGGGATAAATCAAATGGGGTCCATAAGGTTTTAGGTCAAACCAAGGGTCAAACCATGGAATGTGGTAGGAGGGGGGTGGAAAGAGCCTAAGTTGAGGGTTGTGGGACCACTGAGGTGGCCAGAAAACCACCACCAAGTGGTGGTGGTGGACTGTATCAGCAGCAGGGCAGAAAGCCCTCCCTGCAACCCACTTTGGGTGACTGTGGGGCCCAAAAGAAAATTCACAAAAATGAAAAGGTGATAGGACAATGGAGTTTAGGTGGTAGACTTTACATAGGAACAAGTCTCAAACTCTGAATCATACCACAAAAATCAAATAAATTCTTGGAACTTTTGTAAAAATTCTGAAATGTGAACTTTGACTTTTTCATATAAACTCACAATTTGACTTTGATGAGTTTTAACTTACTCCTATTGACTGAAAATGATGTTGTAAGTTAAAAGGAAACCAAATCAATCTATGTTTGACACTAATGAACTGAAATGGGTGGTTTAGGTCACTAAAAATCCAACAGTGTTCATGGAAATGAGAGATCCATGTGATTTTGACTTTTCATTGAAAAGGTATTGGATTTTATGACTTACCTGAGTTCTATGAACTTATTAGAGACTGTATAACCTATATTCGACAACTAATGGCAATTAGAAATTATTGAACAGGCCAAAACCAAACACCCCTTATATTGCAGTTAACATTGAAATTTAAAGAATTAAACCATAATTTTGCAGACTGATGATTAAACTCAGTTTCTTAACTGATTTAGCAACTGAATGAACAATAAAATTCAACAAATAACATCAAAAACACAGATTTGCAGTCATATCTCACTTTAACAGATTCTACTAATCTAACAACAAAGATAGAGCAGTTGAATTACAAACTAACTTAATCTACTCAAATAAGCTCTCAAATGTATGAACTACTCTACTGGAACAATAAACAAACACTGAGAACAAGAGTACACTAGGAATAACAGACAATGCAATACAGATTTGAGAATGATAAAAGAAATTCTTACAAGCTAAACCTCAGCTGAACAGAGGGGATTTGAACCATAGCCTATCTTTTGATAGGCCCAGACAACACCTTAGAATAAGGATCAAATCACCAGAATACCCAGAATCATCATATTGAGTCCCTTTGACTTTCATTGACCATTTTGCATTTTAAGAGCTAGAGTCTATTTGAACCTTACTGAGTTTTATGAAAGCTTATGAATGGCTTATGTGAGCTAAAATAACTATTCAAACAACAACCTTTATAACATAACAATTCAAACTGAGTTTTTTCAAATAAAAATTGCAACTAGTGAATAATAAAAACTTGAACGGCTTTATTGATTTGAATCAGATTCTTGTTACATTAAAAACTATAAGGAGTACAATTGGAAGCTAAAAAGTGCACTGGAAATAGAAAACTACATTTAATTTGACAATAAAAATTAAACCTACAACTACTAAAGACTAACTATCCCCTCTCTTGGACTCTTTCTTCATTTAAAAGCTTCAGGGGGTCCCTTGGCTTCTTTCCCACTTCATTTTTTAGCCATTGGATTAGTTATGTTGATCCCAGCCGTTTAAGTTTTTTGGCGGGAAAAAGGGTAAGTTGCAGTTTGGCTCTTACCTTCTTGGCAGGGGGTTTTATTTTGTTGTTTTGTTGTTGTTTTAAGCAATTGGAGGGATAAGGTTGAGTGTGACAGAGGTGTTGAGAGGTTTAGGGTGATGATGGTTTTGGCAGAGGTCACGGGGTTGTGTGGGAGGGATAAGGTTGACCAAGGTTGTTTGACTGGGTATTATAATAAAAACGGGTATTAGTTTAGTTTGGGTGTGGGCTTGTGGAGAATGGGCTGAGGGTGTGGTGGATTGGGCTAGGGGGTGATAAGGTGGTGTGATGGATCAGGTTGTGTTGTTGGGGTGTTGTTTGGATTTATTTAACACAAGGATCCAATTTGGTTAAGTAATTAAATCACAAGGACCAATTTCGTAATTTAGAAAACTGTAAGGGCTGATCATGTAATTTTCCAAAATATGTTATGATGACCAAAATTGACAAGTTTGAATAATACCAAGACCAAAGTTTCAATTTTCCAAAATAAAACACCCGGGGACCAAAATTGTCATTTTTGAAAGTTGAGGGGTCATTTTTGTCAAACAGTGAAAAACTTTTATCCAAGGACCAAATTTGAACATTTTTGAACTTCCAAGGACTAAAAATGATTTTTCATCCAAAAATATCCCACCAGGGACCAAATCTGCCAAAATCAGAAACTCCAGGGACCAAACTGTAAATTTCCAAAACTTTTCCAATTTTTCACCAAAGGGCTAAATATGACAACTTATGATTTCAAAAGGACCTTTGGAGATAATTTTCTATATTTTGAATATCCAAGGACTAGTTTTGTAATTTTATGAAAGTTAGGGGACTGAAACTGCCAATTTTGCAAACTTTATACGTTTTTCATTTGTTTTTGCTCATTTTGCATCTAAAACATCTAAAACACAATTTTGAAATATTTTTGGTATTTTGATGCATTTCTGAGTGTTTTTTTATGTTTTGCAGTTCAGATTAGACCAAAAATGATGAGTGTTTGAGCACTCATCAATCCCTCACACTAAACTATTGCTAGTCCCTAGCAATAACTGTATTGAAAACTTGATGGATTTTAAACTCTTTACCAAAAGCCATCACTTCTGGAGTAGCCAGGTGTGAGAACTGTGGTACACCTGATAACCGTGTGATTTTGAGCAAACCACCAGCTGTCAACGGATTTGATTAGTCTTTACCAAAAGCCGTTTGCTTCTGGACTAGCCAACTCTTGATGGAATAGTCAACATCTTGGTGAGCTGATTACCAATTATGGATTTTCCACTGCCTTTACCACAAGCCATAATCTTGCGGGCTAGCCAACTCATTCGCTTTATGGGATATGGCGAGTTGAGGTACCATACAATTTTGGGCAAATTGCAAGCCATAAACGGATTTGATATGTCTTTACCAAGAGCCGTTTGCTCCTGGACTAGCCAATCCTTTTGTCGGTTAGACAAGGCGGATTGATAACCACAAAAATTTTGAACTTTAGTGAAAAATTTTTAAAAATTTTTGAAATTTTGGCTAAAACGGGGGTATAAGATAGTAAAATGTGATAAAATTCGCTAGAATAGTGAAATACCCCCCCCCCCCCCCACACACATAGCATGAATATTGTCCTCAATATTCAAAATCCCGGCTATTATGCCGACATTTTGAACGTAAAAGGGCAACATTACAAGCTAAGCGTGGAAAACACCATTTTGTATTTTCACTTCATTGTAACCATAGCATGGGTAACTCCCCCACACTTAGGGTGAAAACCCTAAGTACATGCTACTGTTTTTGTTTACCGAGTCGCTAGCTTGACTCGACCCCGAATTCATTTGTCCTTGGGGAAGCATGATGTGGAAGAAACAATCTCAATCGGACTTCCATTCAAGATGTTTGGACAAACATTTGAAGCACGTGAAAGTTCCACACCGATGAGATAAGTATACGGCTCAAGATAATGATACATGAAAATGCCGGGATCAAAGATGGTATCCTCACTCCCGAAGGAGTGAAGAAGAGAAGAAGTCACCTTGTAGGTGAAGAAAAGGAAGAAAACCATGATGAAAATCATGAGTTGATCTTCTTCCTCGAGAGGAGGCTCATTAGCGTGAGTTTGGATTTCAAAGGTTAAGCTCTTTGGTTTGGACAACATATCAGGAGGGAGGGTGGGAAAATTTGTCGTAGAAATACAAACTCTCATGATTGAGACTCTATCCCCCCGATCATGGTTTTTCTTGTCATCCAAGTAATCACACTCCGGAGGAGTTACGATATGAGTGAGTTCACTAGAGAACTCATGAAGGATATACGGAGGTGGGACATGTGCGGTACTTTGTGGGCTATGAATATGCACCTTGTCCATTATAGTCTCCGTTTCAGACTCATCACTATCAAAGATTGGATTAACTGAATTTAGAGTAAATTCAGAATCGAATTCAAACAAGGGATTCGTGATAGTCGTATTGAATGTTGTGGAAACAAAGTGGCCAACATCCTCTTCTAGGTTGACGATCTCGGAACGGGGAAGTGATGCATCAATAAATTCGATGTCTTTAGGATAGAAAGAATCGACATCACTATAATCACTGTCAGAATCGGAGAAAGTCTTAACAATATCACTTGGAAAGACAAGAGGAGGAGGTATATCACACACATGATCAAGACTACCCTCGGACTCACTTGGGATTGGGATAAGGTTCTCAACACTAGACTTTATGAATTCGTCCGATTCCTTTTCAGGAATAGTGTCCAGATGCTCATCCCCCATTATGGGAGAGTTTGTGGAATATTCGGGAGTGAGCTGAGGGAGTTGAGAAGGACTAGCACACATGGAATTTTCAATTTCCATTTGTTCATTTGCTAATAAATCTGTCCCACTCTTTTCTCCCTGTGTTTCCACAAATGCAGTTTCAACTGAAGTCAAATCACAAGGTTTCTCAAATACCTTTGGGATTGGAACAAGGTCATCAATTTCCTCAAGAGGATTGACTTTGACTTCCTTGTCCCCCATTGGCAAGATATCTGAAGTTTCCTTAGGGTTTTCCTCTTCAAATGGTTCATCCTCATCACTTTCATCCTCAAGATAAAATGAGTTAACAGGAGGCTTTTGTTTTCTAAGAATCAAATCCTTAAGACAGTTTATACTATCTTGAATGATCTTGTTGACTTGATTTTGATTTATAATCATTTTAGTAATCAATTCATCTCTAGCTAACTCGTCCTGAGGTGGTGGTTGAGGGTTTGTGTATTGTGAGGGCTGGTTAAAACCAAATTCATGATTGTTACAAGGAACCTATTCATAGACAAACTGATTCCTATTTTGACAATCAGAGCTGTAGTGAGGGCCTCCACAATACTCACAACAGTAAAACTGCTGGGTCTCATGGTGTGGAAGCTGATGGAATGAATTAGTTGTGTCATGGTAGGAATAGGGATTCTGGTTATAGACAGACCCGTTTCCTAACTCTACCATGCCACAACTAGGGCAATTACCACCATTATAAGGACTACCACACCATCGACAAAGAAGGTGAGGATGAGACATAGAAAGAATCAAAGGGTTTTGGAGGGTAAGAAATGGAGAATCAAAAAGGTAGGAGGGTAAGGATGGATATTTTTGGGATTTTTGATAAACATTTTATAAGAAAGAAAATCTTTTTGTGTTTTTGTGTTCGTTGAAAACTAATTTTAAAAAGTTTTCGGGAACAGTTTTGTTTTGATAATAAGAAAATATGAACAAAGGATGGTAAATATACAATGAGTGTATATCCAGATTCACTAATCTGTAAAACCGTTTAGAATAACGCGCACAACCTCCCCGGCAGCGGCGCCAAAATTTGATTGGCTCCAAACGGTCAACCTAAATTGACCAAGTCAATGGTTAACAAGGTCAAACAGCCTAGAGTCAATGCTCCGCGGAATATAGTGGCTTCCCCGGGTCGTTATGTCCCGACGAGGTATGGATGGTTAACAAACGGTTATGTGATCGGGTGAATCTGGACAGGAAGGGGTATAAGTGAGTTGTGATGACTACACTACTAGAATATAAAAGAAAATAGCTTAAATACACTATATTAACAAGACTGGAAGCTCAGAAAAACCAGAAACGTTTAAAACCTAAAACGCGTACATTCACGTTTAAATAAAACGTAAACGTACAAGATAAAACGTGAAAAATGAAATCTGAAAACTCCCAGGGGGTGAAAATGACTTTTTTACAAACTAGAAGACAAAATAAAATTTTTAGAAAAAGAAAATTAATTTTTACACAAATTAATTATTTAATTTTAATTAAAAACTATTTAATACTTATTATTAATAATTAAAATACTTAAATACAATTTAATACTAATAAAACACTAGAAAAATGAAAATAAACTTTATAAAATTATAAAATAACTAAAAATAAGTTTTAAAAATAAAAATAAGTATTTTTGTCTTTTTGTGAATTTTCTACTAATTAATTATTAATTATCTAATTAAACTATTTTAAATTAAGAAAAATAGAAAATGAACAGTAGAAATTATGAAAAAATTCCTAAAATTATTTTACATTATATAAAAGCTAAAAAAAATATAAAAACTAGGTTTTACTTAATAAAAACTAATTATGCTATTTAAAACTAATTATTAATTAATTACTAATAAAACTAAGATTAAATCTAATAAATACTAAAAGATAAAATAAAAATCTGAGAAAATTATTATAAATACTTTAATATAAGAGGAATTTAAAAAAAATATAAAATAGCTAAGTACTTAATAAAAATTTAAAAATGAAAATTAAAATTAAATTACATTAAATAGAAACTATCACTTAATATTAAATTGTTTTTTCTGGATTTTTCTTTTACCAACCTATTTTATAACTAAAAACAAAAACTTTTTGTGAAAACAACTTTTTTATAGATTGAAAATAAGCACAGAATAAGCTTAAGAGTTACAGAGTTGACTTTATTTGACCAATGCAAGAAATAAGCTCAAATGAGAAAATGTGGGGCCCACTATGGTGAATTCTGATTCAAATAAGTTAAATGAACATGCATAAGCCAGAAAAATCACATGGAGTCCACAGAATAAGCAATAAGATCAAAATAAACACATTGAAACTTGCTTGAAACTGAAAATGGGGATAGATTTCAGGGGATAAATCAAATGGGGTCCATAAGGTTTTAGGTCAAACCAAGGGTCAAACCATGGAATGTGGTAGGAGGGGGGTGGAAAGAGCCTAAGTTGAGGGTTGTGGGACCACTGAGGTGGCCAGAAAACCACCACCAAGTGGTGGTGGTGGACTGTATCAGCAGCAGGGCAGAAAGCCCTCCCTGCAACCCACTTTGGGTGACTGTGGGGCCCAGAAGAAAATTCACAAAAATGAAAAGGTGATAGGACAATGGAGTTTAGGTGGTAGACTTTACATAGGAACAAGTCTCAAACTCTGAATCATACCACAAAAATCAAATAAATTCTTGGAACTTTTGTAAAAATTCTGAAATGTGAACTTTGACTTTTTCATATAAACTCACAATTTGACTTTGATGAGTTTTAACTTACTCCTATTGACTGAAAATGATGTTGTAAGTTAAAAGGAAACCAAATCAATCTATGTTTGACACTAATGAACTGAAATGGGTGGTTTAGGTCACTAAAAATCCAACAGTGTTCATGGAAATGAGAGATCCATGTGATTTTGACTTTTCATTGAAAAGGTATTGGATTTTATGACTTACCTGAGTTCTATGAACTTATTAGAGACTGTATAACCTATATTCGACAACTAATGGCAATTAGAAATTATTGAACAGGCCAAAACCAAACACCCCTTATATTGCAGTTAACATTGAAATTTAAAGAATTAAACCATAATTTTGCAGACTGATGATTAAACTCAGTTTCTTAACTGATTTAGCAACTGAATGAACAATAAAATTCAACAAATAACATCAAAAACACAGATTTGCAGTCATATCTCACTTTAACAGATTCTACTAATCTAACAACAAAGATAGAGCAGTTGAATTACAAACTAACTTAATCTACTCAAATAAGCTCTCAAATGTATGAACTACTCTACTGGAACAATAAACAAACACTGAGAACAAGAGTACACTAGGAATAACAGACAATGCAATACAGATTTGAGAATGATAAAAGAAATTCTTACAAGCTAAACCTCAGCTGAACAGAGGGGATTTGAACCATAGCCTATCTTTTGATAGGCCCAGACAACACCTTAGAATAAGGATCAAATCACCAGAATACCCAGAATCATCATATTGAGTCCCTTTGACTTTCATTGACCATTTTGCATTTTAAGAGCTAGAGTCTATTTGAACCTTACTGAGTTTTATGAAAGCTTATGAATGGCTTATGTGAGCTAAAATAACTATTCAAACAACAACCTTTATAACATAACAATTCAAACTGAGTTTTTTCAAATAAAAATTGCAACTAGTGAATAATAAAAACTTGAACGGCTTTATTGATTTGAATCAGATTCTTGTTACATTAAAAACTATAAGGAGTACAATTGGAAGCTAAAAAGTGCACTGGAAATAGAAAACTACATTTAGTTTGACAATAAAAATTAAACCTACAACTACTAAAGACTAACAATCCCCTCTCTTGGACTCTTTCTTCATTTAAAAGCTTCAGGGGGTCCCTTGGCTTCTTTCCCACTTCATTTTTTAGCCATTGGATTAGTTATGTTGATCCCAGCCGTTTAAGTTTTTTGGCGGGAAAAAGGGTAAGTTGCAGTTTGGCTCTTAGCTTCTTGGCAGGGGGTATTATTTTGTTGTTTTGTTGTTGTTTTAAGCAATTGGAGGGATAAGGTTGAGTGTGACAGAGGTATTGAGAGGTTTAGGGTGATGATGGTTTTGGCAGAGGTCACGGGGTTGTGTGGGAGGGATAAGGTTGACCAAGGTTGTTTGACTGGGTATTATAATAAAAACGGGTATTAGTTTAGTTTGGGTGTGGGTTTGTGGAGAATGGGCTGAGGGTGTGGTGGATTGGGCTAGGGGGTGATAAGTTGGTGTGATGGATCAGGTTGTGTTGTTGGGGTGTTGTTTGGATTTATTTAACACAAGGGTCCAATTTGGTTAAGTAATTAAATCACAAGGACCAATTTCGTAATTTAGAAAACCGCAAGGGCTGATCATGTAATTTTCCAAAATATATTATGATGACCAAAATTGACAAGTTTGAATAATACCAAGACCAAAGTTGCAATTTTCCAAAATAAAACACCCGGGGACCAAAATTGTCATTTTTGAAAGTTGAGGGGTCATTTTTGTCAAACAGTGAAAAACTTTTATCTAAGGACCAAATTTGAACATTTTTGAACTTCCAAGGACTAAAAATGATTTTTCATCCAAAAATATCCCACCAGGGACCAAATCTGCCAAAATCAGAAACTCCAGGGACCAAACTGTAAATTTCCAAAACTTTTCCAATTTTTCACCAAAGGGCTAAATATGACAACTTATGATTTCAAAAGGATCTTTGGTGATAATTTTCTATATTTTGAATATCCAGGGACTAGTTTTGTAATTTTATGAAAGTTAGGGGACTGAAACTGCCAATTTTGCAAACTTTATACGTTTTTCATTTGTTTTGCTCATTTTGCATCTAAAACATCTAAAACACAATTTTGAAATATTTTTGGTATTTTGATGCATTTCTGAGTGTTTTTGTATGTTTTGCAGTTCAGATTAGACCAAAAATGATGAGTGTTTGAGCACTCATCAGTTGGCAATGGAGGAAAGCAAGGTGGTTTAAAACTCCATTGCTTGATAGAGATGGGAGTCGACCATGCTTTTGAAATCATAAAGATTTTCTAGGTGATCATTGATCTCCTCGTGGGTATTGGGAGGGTTGTTCCACAAAGAGGCTTCTATTTCCTTAAGAGAAAGATAGACTCAAAGTGTTGGGATTGACATTGTGATGGCGGTTGAGATGCTTGAGATGATGGTGGATCATGGTTTTCAAAGTTTGATTCTCCATAGAGAGGGCCATGGATATCCTTAAAGATGGGATGAAACAACAATGGTTTTTGTTGGTGAGGATCTTGTTGTGGTGGTGGTTCTTGCTCAAACGGTTCATTAGGCTGAAAGAATACCAGTGGTGGATGGTTTGCCATTCGTTCAATTGAGCCACGAAGGGAATGATGGTGGTCTGGTTGATCTAGGTGGAAGGTCATCAAGGTCTTGCAAGAAAGGATGTGGTGATGTTGGTGGAGTGCCAAAGAGCTCCATTGGTTCAAGCTTTGGTGATTTGGGTGGTGATGGAGATTTGGATGGTTGAGTTGAAGCTTGTGGTGGAGTTGGATCACTAGGTGTTATTGTTGGTGGTGGAGTGGTGTTTACATTGTGAGGCCTTGGTGATGGTGTAGGAGTAGCAAGGTTGAGAAAGTTTTCATCTTTGATGGGTGAAGAGATTATGAGTGGTGATTCATCCGAAGATTAGGAGCTTAAGTTGATGGTTGTGTTGAAACAACATGGTTTGACACTAATCCTTGCGGTTCTTCTAATGGGTCTAGATTGTAAAGAGGAGTTTGTTGACTTTGTCATTGTCAAAATGGTGATTTAGAAGCTTAAGATTAGAGATTGAGATGGTGATGGTGTGATTTGAAAGTGTTCCAAGATGGTCAAATTTATATTGTTGAAAGGAGTGTTTGGATTTGATGTTCTACCATACAAATTTTGAGGTTTCTAATGATTTTGCAGGTTGTCATATCATTGGAAGTCAATCCAATGGAAAATGGTGGAGTAAGAAGACCAAGATATGCACTAAATGGTATGTGGTAATGTCAAATGATTTGGACCAGATGTTCCACGGATTCCAAGGAACCTTTTGGAGTGTTCCTTACTTTATGTAGAAGGGATCCTTAAGTTAGTTATGGTTGAATTTGATTTTTGGCGGGAAACGGGTTCCTATTGGTTCTAGTGACTAAAGAAGGTCCTAATGCACTTAACAACTAATAAGGAATGTGTTTCTAACTAAAAAGGATGGTTTGATGTTGTTTAGAAGTCAAAATTTTGAAAATTTGGAAAAAAATTTGCAGGTGATGGCGGAACCCATAGAATACACAGACGGAACCCTAATTAGGGCTCCGCGGGATCCGTTGGGCAAAACCTGGGTCTACCCAGAAAATGCACTGGCAGAACCCAATTTTTGGTTCCGCCAGACCTGGAAAATTCACAAAATAGTTTTACGGGGGTTGAGACGATTTCTGAATTTTCCAAAAATCCTTAAAACATAAACTTAGGCCTATATCGGATTAGGAAATGACAAAAATAAATATGAAAACATTCTTACCAATAGACTTTGACTGGGGGCTAGCAAATTTCAATAAACTTAGTGAAATTTTCACAAACTTGAAAATTTGACAACAACCTAAATGTTGTCTCCCTGCATACATGTCAGTTCATACATAGTTTAAACATAACATATTGTCCCTACAAGTACATAAATCTATAGAACATATTGTAATAGAACCAAATTGTTCAAAAGGCACCTTGTGCCAAACACCCCTAACCCCGCACTCATTGACGATCCAACTTCTTGTTGAGCTTTCCAAGGAACCTCTCGAAGCACTTGAACATCCCCTTGGTTTTCTTGAACTCCTCGGACTCATTTGGAATACTTGGAAGTTGTGAGAGTTACTCGAGAGGAGGAAGCCTGGAGTTGGGTAAGTTGTCATCTTCACTCATTGATGATGATGAGGAGGATGAGGACGTTTCCCTTGGGCTTTGGAGACTCTCTTATCGCTAAGTGGAACAAAGGTATGTGGGATGAGAGAGTAATCAAGACGAAGACCACTTGGAGTTGGAGGAATTAGAGCAAAGTGTCTAAAAAGACGAGTCAAGAGCATTCCATATGCCATGGCGGTGGTGCCTTGAATGGGAATGTCGGCCATCCTTTCAGCTATGTAGTAAGCCAAGTTGAAGGGTTGGCGCACTGACACGGAGTAGAGCATATAGCAAAGACAAAGATTGATGTGATCCCTATTCCCTATAGTGCTAATGATGTTGGCTCTAATAACTTTCTCCCACTTCTTGAATTGAGGCTTAAGCTTGTTGAGTTCCATTCCATAACAGTCCTTATCGACCTCATTTCCCGACCTAGTTCTTCTAGTGTTGGAGGTCCAAACAAAGAGATAATCACGGATAACATCCTTGGATACAAGAGGAGTATCATAGGGATGGATGCGGTCAATAACAAGAGGAGTATCATAGGGATGGAAGCATAGAACTATAGAATTAATCTAGGACAAATAGGCTCATCAATGTCAAGGAGGCAATCAAAGTTGATGCCGGCAAGTTCCCTACTAATGTTGGTGTTTTCTAGGAAAGAGGGGTCCATGGTCCCATCCTCATGAACATCTCGTTTTTCTAGAGACTTGAAGATTTTGACTTGAGTGGGGGTAAGTCCTTTGGTTTTGTGGTGTTTTGGTAGGTAGTTAAGAGTATCCTTGTGGTCATAGTGAGTTGCGGGAGGCATGATGATTCCTAAAAACACAAATATCACATTTTAAGACTAAGTTGACATTAATTTTAATGTTGAAGTTCTAGTGTGTGCCTATATGCAAACAATGTGGAGATGTGGTTATCTCGACTCAATTAAATTCTTAAAACGTTTTATCATGCAATTTTTTTTTTTTACTTAAAACTAGAGATAACCCAAGCTCTTTTAATTCAATGTAGCTTCATTTAAATGTACCCTAAAATACATATTAGTTATGTATTCCCTTTAGCATTCAAGAGACATTATGCAAGTGATGTTTTAAACATAACGTTTTTAATTTATCAACAATGTAAGACAAAAAAATATTTGTCCTATTTGTGAGAAGTCATTTTTACAAAGATTTAACATGGGGTGTTTTGGTAAACATGCTAATATCTTCTAAGAATGCAACTCCTAACTATGGGAAACATGATTAGTTTTGTTTTACAACTAATGCTCTACATGAATTTCTCAAGTTGATGCATAACCCCAAGTTTTAGTTATTGTGCGAAAGTAGAATTCCTAGACGCAGATCAGGAGTGTAATTATGTTAAGAGTACTTACAATGATGATCAAAAAGTAAAGTTGATGAAGGAGAGACCAAAGTTTCATGTGTAGAGGAGTTGTGAAGTGAATAGTAACTGTTTTAGAGTGGTGGTGTAGGATAACGAGTTTTTGGTTTAATATATAAAAAGAAAAAGTTTCTGCAAGTTGGCGGATCCGGCGGAACCAAATAAAGGGTTCCGCCCCTTATGTCTCAAGGTTCCGCTAGTTCAGCAGAAGGAAAAACTAAATGGATTTGTTCTGATTTTTGTAATTTTATCCTAAAGTTCAAAACTACAATGTAGGTTCCATAAGTCCTAGTCCAAGTCTTAGAAGGTTAAATGGTTCTCGTTTAAGAGGTTTTGTGAGTATATCAGCAATGTTGTCTTCGGAGGATACTTTCTCAATTGAGATGTTTCCTTTTTGGATATTGTCACGAAGGAAATGATGACGGATTTCAATATGTTTAGTACGAGCATGTTGGACTGGATTCTTACTAAAGTTGATGGATCCTTTGTCGTCGCAAAGGATGGAGATGTTGTTAAGCTGAATTCCATAGTCGACAAGAGCTTGCTTCATCCAAAGAGCTTGTTGACATGCTTTTCCAGCCAATACGTATTTGGCTTCAGTTGTTGAGATAGCAAGAGTCGTTTGCTTCTTAGAGAACCATGAGGTGAGACAATGTCCAACAAAAGTACAAATAACACTTGTGCTTTTTCTATCCACATACTCACCGGCATGATCCGAGTCAACATACACTATGGTTTCTACTTCCGTTCCTTTGAGATACCATAATCCTAAATAAGTAGTACCCTTAATGCATCTAAAAATCCATTTAACAACTTCAAGATGAATAGTTTTAGGATCTTCTTGAAAACGAGCACATAGATAAACACTAAACATAATGTCGAGTCTACTAGCCGTGAGATAAAGTAGACTACCAATCATACCTCTATATTTAGTGCTATCTACGGATTCACTTTCCTCATCCTTTGTGAGTTTAGTTTCCGAGGACATAGGTGTTTTGATTGGTTTTGAATCTTCAAGACCAAATATCTGAAGCATGTCTTTTATATACTTAGATTGATTAAAGAATATTCCATCACCTAATTTTTTGATTTGGAGTCCTAAAAAAAAGTTGAATTCTCCCATCATACTCATCTCAAACTCATCATGCATGATTTTTTAGAAATCGTCACATAATTCTTGACAAGCTGATCCGAATATGATGTCATCAACGTAGATTTAGACTGTGATAATACGTGATCCTTTCTTCTTAGTGAAGAGAGTATTATCAACTAAGTCTATGGTATACTTATGGTCAATTAGGAAGGTTTTCAGTCGATCATAGCACGCTTTTGGAGCTTGCTTAAGTCCATATAAAGCCTTTTTAAGTTTGTAAACATGATTAGGTTTTTCAAAGTCGGTAAAGCCCAGAGGTTGAGCAACATAAACTTCTTCATTTATAAAGCCATTTAAAAATGCGCTTTTGACATCCATTTGAAAAGGTTTAAAATCATGTGCACATGCATATGCAAGTATAATTCTAATTGACTCGAGCCTAGCAACCGGAGCAAAAGTTTCATCGTAGTCAATACCTTCTTGCTGATTATATCCTTGTACTACTAGCCTAGCTTTATTTCTAGATACTACACCCTTCTCATCAATTTTATTACGAAATACCCATTTTGTTCCAATTATTGTTTGACTTTTTGGTTGAGGAACTGGTGTCCAAACATCATTTCTAATAAATTGGTTTAATTCTTCTTGCATGGCCATTACCTATGACTCATCTTTTATCGATTTTTTTATGTTCTTCGGTTCAATGGTTGACACGAAAAAAAAGAGGTTACTTTCATTTTGGACTTTTGATCTTAGTGTTCTTTTGTTAATGTTTCCTATGACACTATCTAATGGATGACTTTTAGATTCTTTGACATTGATGATTTCATTATTTAATAGTTCATCTTCCTTGTCATTATCTAAGTTTTCTTGACTTTCCATTATTTGACTTTCAACTAAGTCATCATCTACCAAAGGTGATGTGTTAGAGGGAGGTGGACTCTCATCAAACGTTACGTTCAACGATTCCTCGACTCTTAAAGTTTCTTTTTTTAAGACGATATAGGCTTTGCTACTTTGCGAATATCTAAGAAACACACCTTCATAAGACTTTGGGTCAAATTTGGTGAGATAATCCTTGGTGTTAAGTATAAAGCATTTACTCCCAAACACTCTAAAATATCCTAATGTATGCTTTTTACCTCTATATAGTTCATATGGAGTTTTGTTTAAAAATGGTCTAATCAAGACACGATTTAAAATGTAAGTTGACGTGTCAACGGCATTACACCAAAACTTTTGTGGAATATTTTGTTCATTAAGCATTGTTCTACTCATCTCTTGAAGAGTCCGGTTTTTACGTTCTACTACACCGTTAGATTGAGGAGTGCATGGTGCCGTGAAGTTATGAGTTATACCATTTTTATCACAAAAATTTTTGAATTATATTTCATTGTCAAACTCTCGACCGTGATCCGTTCTAATAGTCATAATGCAAGATCCTACTTGATTTTGAATTTTCTTACTTAGAATTTCAAATTGGTCAAAAGCTTCGTTTTTACTTTTCAGAAATTTTGTCCAAGTATATCTTGAATAATCATCCACTATGACCAAAGTGTAGAAGTTGCCTCCATAACTTTGTATAGCGGATGGACCAAATAAATCCATATGTAAAAGTTCTAGACACCTAGATGCAGACACCATATTTTTATCCTTATGGCTACTATGGACTTGTTTACCAACTTTGCAAGCATCACAAAAGTGTTGATCATATTTCAACTTAGGTAGATTTCTAACTAGATCTTCGGAGGAGAGGTTTTGGATAAGTCTCATATTAGCGTGTCCTAAATGTCTATGCCATAGAGTTGAAGATTCATCTAATGAAGTGAGGCAATGTTTGTCTCTAGATGTTTGATCAAGCTTCATGACATATACGTTGTTCTTAAGGACACCTTTGGCTATGGTTATGCCGCCTTTAAGTATTTTACTTCCATTTTCTCTAAAAAGGACGTTATACTTTTTACGGTAAAGTTGACTAATACTAAGGAGATTAAAACCTAGGTTATCAACATGAGCTACATCATCAATAGAAAGTAAGTCATGAGAGATTGTACCTTTTCCGATGATTTTGCTTTTTACTTTGCTACCAAATGTAACGTTACCTCCATCATATACTTGATATGTTGAGAAGAGGCTTTTGTTTCCCGTCATATGCCTTGAATACCCACTATCTTTGATCCATTCATCCGGTTCCAAACTAACCTTCAAGCATACCTATTTTAAACAAAACACTCAAACATTTGGTCCTCAATATCTCATGGATCCATTTTGGTTAAACATACCATTAACTTGATCAATGTATGGAAATGGAAGATACGGGTTCCATGACATGTAATTTGGAGTTTGATAATGTCTAGGTACATTTTGGTTCCGACCATGATGGTAGTTTGGTTGTGAGTTGTAGTTGCTCTTTGAAAAAGGGCGTTTGGGAATAGGAGTTTTGTGCCTTGGTTGAGTAGTTTTGGTTCTAAACTCATTTCTAACAAGTCCTACTCTTAATTTAATAGCAGGTTTTAGTTTAGTTTCTGTTGAACTAGTACTAGGTCTTTTTGTGACTTTAACAAATTCAATACGAGTTGTGTTTGAAACTTTTTTTTCTGCAGCAGGCCTCGCGGAACCTTTAGGTTCAATGGGCGGAACCAAATTTTTGGTTTCGTCTGGTCTGTGGGAGCCTGCTACAGTTTTGGCAGTTTCTTGTGCTTTTTCGTCTAGTATTGTTAGATTACTTAATGTTCCTAACTTCATGAATCCTAGTCCCGTTTTATCAAATAATGACTTTTGAAGTTTCATTATTTCATCCGCACAAGAAATGCTCTTATCGAATCTTTTAAACTTTGTGGTTTGTTTTATTAGATCATTTTGAGTAATTTTAAGTCTCTCAATTTCAAGTTTAAACTCTTGACATGATTTTCACATTGTGTCAATGCTTTTACTCGTCTCTAACCTCTTAGCCTTTTCTTTTAATTCATAAACTTTATTTTCCAAAAATTCCTTTTTAGTTTTCAAACATTTGTTTTTGTTTATGATTTTCAAGCTAAGTTCACAAAGTTTGTTATAGTCATTTTGCAATGTATCATCATCAATAGAAAAACAAGGAGAATCGGATTGTACCTCATTTGAGTCTTGAGCCATGAGTGCAATTTCGTCATTCTTTGGCTCCTCATCTTCATCTTCACTATCGCTCCAAGCACCACTTACAAAAGCTTTTTGAGTTTTACTTTTGGGTGGTTTTGGACATTCTCCTATGAGATGACTTGCGTCTCTGCACCTAAAGCACTTTCTTTCACTCTTTTCCTTCTTATCATCACGGTCATTTCAGAAGGCTTTCTTGTCATCTTTCGGTTGCCTTACAAACTTCCCTCATCTTCTAAAGAACTTCTTGAAGTCTCTAACGGCCATGGCATATTCTTCATCGCCACTATCCGAGCTAGATTCATCATCATCACTTGATTGAACTCTAGCTTTCAAGGCAATGGACTTGACCTTTTCTTTCTTGCCTTTAACTATTTCTGAATCCTTTTCCATTACCATTTCATGAACTTTGAGGTTTCCAATTAGTTCGTCAAGTGACATGCTTGAAAGATCTTTAGATTCTTCAATTGCGATCACTTTGGCTCTCCACTTCGGATGGAGTGCTCTAAGGAATTTCCTGACAAAATTCTTGCTACAAAAGGATTCATCAAGTGCTTTAAGTGAAGTAATAATAGTGTTAAACCTAGCAAATGCACAATCAATAATATAATATTTGAGAAAAGAGAATTGTTCGTATTTTGAATAAGAAGATCAATTTTGTTATCTTTAACTTGTGAGTTTCCTTGATGAGTGACTATTAAATATTGCCAGATTTCTTTAGCGGTTTTACACATAAAAACTCTTTCATACTCTTTCTTTGGTAAAGCATTGTAAAGCATTATTTTAGCTTCATTATTTTTAGCAATCGACTTCTTTTGATCTTCATTATGTTTAGTAAGTGAGCTATCCTCATCTTTACCATTTGTAACATCCTTAAAAGTGGCTTTGTTATTACCATCAATAATTATATACCATAGATCTATATCTTTTGATTTCACGTAAGTTTCAAAGTGGTTTTTCTAATAAATAAAACCGTTTGCTTCAAAAAGTGGTGGTCTTTGCATAGTTTGCCCTTTTTTGTAATTTTCAAAATCCATGGATCGTTTCAAGTTTTAAAACACAATATATTCTAAAAGCTTGAGTAATGTAGCTCTTGATGCCAATTGTGGAAAACTAGAAGGGGGGTTGAATAGTTTACCGGTTTTTAACTTGATTATCTTTGAAACCTTTACGTGTAATCAACAATAGTAACTACTTAAACGAATAAGTAATAAGCAAGAGTAAAGAAAGAAACAATCAAACCACAACACGAATGTTTGTCATGGTTTGACTACAATGACTCTTTTTCCTTGCCCTACTCCACGCCCCGAGTATCCAACTCGAGAGTTTCTTTCACTAGTCAACAAGCTCCTTTCACCGGCGTAGAAAACCTTACACGTCGCTTACACAAGATTACCGACACAAAGCTAGATGTCGAGTAAGGGTACAACCACTCCCGCTAGTTCTTTTACAAGGGTACAACTACTCCCGTCACACTATGTATTTTAAGGACTAAAATACTAACTGATCACTACTGAAATTACACAATCAAATGAAGTGTAAACTATGCAAGTTTACACAATGCTAAGCTAACAAGACTTGCAACGATATGTTAAGACTTGTAACTTTCGGTATGAACTTGTGATCCTCTTTGCTACAATATAATGAGTTAGATGAATGTAATGAGAATGTATGAGAATGTATGTGTAAAATATAATGAGTAGTGATGAGAAAATTCTTGAGTGTGGCTTGCTATTTATAGCCAACCAAGACAGCAGGCTGGCAGATCCAGCGGAACCAAAACAAGGGATCCTTAAAGTCAACTTCAAGATAGTTTGTGTAAGAATCTTTCCAAATATGTAAGAGATCTTCCAAAAGTCAACTTAGAGATTTTAGAAATCTTTCTAAGATTACACATGATGCATGCCATGATGTCATACAACATTTTCTATTTATAAAAATATGAAAATGTTATGTTTTATGTGAAATATAAATGTAGCAAATGTAATGTTTAAATGAATAAAGTCTAGTTATGAAAGGCTTAACACTATATTCATGATTTGCTAAAAATTAAAGTTTATACTTTGTGGTTAACAAAACTTAGCAAAGATCATAAAATATAAATAACGTTTATAGGCGATATTTGTATTAACATCATTAATGACTCCCCATCCAAGGAATTGTTTATGGAACGTGGACTAAGGCAAGGGGACCTTTTGTCTCTTTTCTTATTCCTCCTCGTGGTTGAGGCTCTACAAGTCACCATCATGCAATGCTTGTGATAGAGGTATTTTCAAAGGTGTGTTTCCTCCGAATAGTAGGAATAACATTTCTCTTTTGAAATTTGCGGATGATGATCCTTTCTTTGGGGAATGGAGAAGCCGAAATGCCTCTAATCTTATTAACATCCTACATTGCTTTGAGTTAGGTTTGGGGCTCAAAGTGAATTTAGATAAGAGTATACTTTTCGGGGTTGAGGTCCCTGATATCGAGGTGACTTTCGTGGCCTCTTCTCTTGGATGTGCATATGGGGCCCTCCCTTTTCCGTACCTCGGGCTTCCCGTTGGAGGTAAAATGAGCCTCTGTAATAGTTGGCAACAGATTATTAACCGGTTCTAGGACCGCCTTTCATCTTGGAAAGCTAAATCTCTTTCCATGGGTGGGAGACTCACTTTGATTAATTCCGTTCTTGGTAGCCTCTCTTTTTATTTCATGTCCCTCTTTAAAGGTCCCATTAAAATTATTAAGGCTCTCTAATCTATTAGATGTAGATTTTTTTGGGGCCTCAAAGAGAACTTGAGAGGTATCAATTGGGTGAAATAGAATTCTATTCTCCTTGAACCAAAGAATGGTGGTTTAGGTGTTGGATGTATCCGCTCCAAAAACCTTAGTCTTCTTGGAAAATGGAAATGGCAATTTCTCAATGAAAAACATTCCTTGTGGCATTGCGTTACTAAAGAATTCTATGGAATTGATGGTGGGTTCGGTTCGTCTAGCTACACTATATTGGCAGTGGAGTTTAGATGGATATTGTTAAAGCTATCAAGAGCATTGAAGTTATGGACTCGAACTTCAAAAAGTCCTTTGTGGATAAGATCGTGGATGGGGCTAACACCTTCTTTTGGCATGAACCTTGGTGTGATGATGGGTCCATACATAAAGATAAATTTCCTATGTTATGCGCCCTCGAGGTTGACGAAGAATGTAAAGTGAAGGATCGTGGGCAAGTGGTCAACGTAGCTTGGGTTGGTAACTGGTCTTGGCGTATCTCTCTAAGGGTTCGTACCTTAGATGATTTGACTGCCCTTTCGTCTCAGCAGCTGAGTAACACGGTGTTCTCTTCCCATGGTCGCGACAACTGGTTTTGGTCCTACGATGCGTGCAGGTCCTTTAAGGTAAAAATCTTATCTAAGGTTTTGGAAAACAATCTTCTTGGTTGTAACAGTTTAGGCTTCCATCATAAGTGGAACAATTGGATTCCTAGGAAAGTTAATGTCACGGTTTGTGATGAGGTGAAAAATGAACCACTTTTAGGGGGTCATTTAAGCCCGGAATTGAATTTATTTGATCAAATATTGCCCTAAATTATTCCTTTTGTGATTTTAGGTACTTTGGGAGAGAAATCTGGAAAAGGAAGCAATTCGGACGTTTTTGGAGCATAAAAGTGAAGAAAACGCCAAAGACTTAATTTTCCATGCTGAGAACAGTGTATGACGGCGTCAAGAGGAAATATTTGACGGCGTCAAGAGTAAAATCCATGACGACCCAGAAGAAACCTGAAGGCGTCACAACAAGAGCGTCAAGAGTTAAAATCATGACGGCCTGCACAAGGTGTACACATGACGGCGTCAGACCCAGATCTAGGCAGTCCGAGGAACTATTTGGCGGCGAGATGACGGCGTCAGACATTTGTTCTTGACGCCGTCACCTTCTAAAATCTATATATAGTTTTCTATTTTTCATTCATTGGAGAGGAACTTGTGTGGAGAAACCCTAGGGCCGAACTTTGTGAACCCTAGCGCGTATTTTACAGTAAATTCAAGGGTTTTCACCCCTTGAATCCTTTCATGTGCTATTGAGATAAGTCTTCTCTTAATTCAATCAATATGTCTATGTGTTGGTTGTCTATATCTTGTGCTTGTCTTAATTTCAACATGTTAGGCTAGATCTATCTTTTGTTTGCTTAGATCTAATGAAACCTAGATGTTAATTATGTGTTGATTACTTGTTTCTGGTTGTATTGGATGAATGATTTCAATGTTAGGCTTAAGAAAACTGGCAGATCTCCATTGTGTAACATGCTTGAACGTCTTAGAAAACATGAACCGATGTGTACTAGGTTTTATTGGTTGTATTTAATGCATGAGTAAATTCTAATGATCCCATGTTAGGAGCTTCTTAGCCGGCTCGACATAGGAGTGAAGTAGGCACTCATAGGATTGGGGAAGTAAGTACGCCACCCCATGAATGGTATTAAGGAATACAATCCGTCATCCACGCAACTATAACAAGTAATTAACATGTAAAAGATATCTAGGGAGTAGTGAAATCTAAGTAAACACATTTCTCCCATATATTGCTCACAACTTTTGTTTAATTTAGTTTAATTTTATTTTTAGTATTTTATTTTGATTGCATCTTAGTATTAGGTTAGTTGAATAGCAACGGAATTCCTAGCGGCAGATAATTAACGATTTGTGATATTGTGGTGAGTGTTTTGTGTAGAGTTCAAAATAGAACGTGAACCAATCAGAATGTAATTGCAAACGGTTGTACTACACGATAACTAAAAAAAAAAATAAAAAAAAAATAATAATAAAAAAATAAATAAAAAATCTTAACATCTATCAAACAACATATAAAAACATTTAATGAAATTGAAAGTAAAACATTACATCAGTTATGAAATAAAAACTAACAACACACGTTACTCTTCACGTAAAACTTCTTGATAAATGACATTCGAGGTGTAGATTCCTGCTTGACGGAACTCTTTGACTGGATTAACCAATACCTTTGTTGTTCTACGGGAAATCCCTCTAGACAATGCCACATAAAGCTGGCCATGAGAGAAAACAGAGTCAGGCAAATAGACACCCACATTTGGAATTGTTTGGCCTTGAGCTTTATTAATAGTCATCGCAAAGTTAAGGCGAATAGGGAATCGTGTTCTCTTTAGTTTGAAAGGGAACATGTCTTCTTCAGATGGAGCAAGAGGAATTCTTGGCAAGAGCACTCTAACTCCAGCGTGTTGCCCGACAACAATCTCGGCGTTGATGACATTAGGGTCAAAACGTTTACATATCAACCTCGTGTCATTACATAATCCATTTTCCGGATCGAGATTCCTTAAAAGAATAATCGAGCATCCTATTTTCAAAGGCAAGCAATGACGGGGCAACCCGCAAGCAACGAGATTTTATAGCGACATATAGTTTATTGATAAAAAAAGGTTTATAGGTTATACGAAAAATAATAAAAGTTTGAAGATTTGGGAATTAAACATAATGTTTTGAAACATGGTTCGACCCGGGTGGTTCAACTGGTTGAACCGTTCCGGTCGAAAAACGGGTTTGAAGCGTCCCGGGTCAACTCGGTTTGTGTTTTAATTGGTTGTATTTAATTTGGTAGATATGTTTTTAATTGGTTGTACAATGTGAATAAATCATTGTACTTTTAAGTAATGGATAATATTTTGAAACCCGGTTCGACCCGAGTGGTTCAACCGGTTGAACCGTTCCGGTCGAAAAGTAGGTCGATTTAAACCGGGTCAACTTGCTAGGTTGGGTCGAAAACGGGTCAAATTAAACTGGGTCAACCCGCCGGGTTTGAAGCGTCCCAGGTCAACCCGATTTGTCTTTGAATTGGTTGTATTTAAACTGGGTCAACTTGCTAGGTTGGGTCGAAAACGGGTCAAATTAAGCTAGGTCAACCTGCAGGGTTTGAAGCGTCCCGGGTCAACCCGATTTGTGTTTGAATTGGTTATATTTAATTTGGTAGATATGCTTTAATTTGGTTGTATAATGTGAATAAATAATTGTACTTTTAAGTATTGGGGTGTTTTAATAAAAGTATTAATTACATTCCACTTTCTCTCTCATTTGACTATTGTTGAAAACTCAACATTCCACATTGACCATTTTTACATTATATGTAGTATAGATATAAAAAAATATACAAAAAGAATTATCCCTCATCTTTAGACCTAGTCTTTAGGTTTTCTAATCCTAGCGACACTATTCCTAGCTGAACGATCAATCCCCCGGTACTTGTCATTATACTATACTACATCGATCAGGTACACTGCCTGGTGGGGGTTGTAAGCTTCGAGAGGTAAAGCCTGGTGCAATTCCTACGCATCAGTTTGGAAAGCCTCTCTTAATCGTCTTGCAACTCATCCTAATTTTATTGCTCGTGGTGTCGACGTTTCTTCCTCAATGTGTCATTTATGTGACGCGGAGATTGAAGATATCGAGCATATTTTGGTTAAATGCAATAATGTTGGTATGGTTTGGAGGAAGATTTGGAGTTTGTGGAGTCTTCCTACCCCACTGTATACCCTCCTTGATCTATTTCCGAAGTTGCGCTTGGAAACCATAATGTTCATGGTTATCCTAAGATTGTCAAAATTATTAATGGGGTGTTTCAAATAACTCTATGGGCTGTTTGAAATTGGCAAAACCGTTTGACTCATGCGGTTGGGGATGACTATATTAAAATAAAATGAAGACATCTTCCTTAGTATTCAACGCTTGTCTAAACTTTGAATATCGGCTCGTATAAGTCGAACGTGAAGGTGAATTGGTCATGTTGGGTGGCCAAGCCTTTTGATATTTTCTCCTAATGATTTTTGTATTTCTGGTCTTGTGTTGCTCTTAGATTTGTGGCATTTTGGCCTCTTGGTTTCTTCGTATTGCTAGGTTAATTTGTAAGCGGTTAATTTGTAAGGTCCATTTTGAGATTCTCTGTATATAATATAGCCTTTAAAAACAAGACTATATAACTATGATTTTTAAACAAATAAAATTATGCCACAATAAACGTGCAAGCCTCTTGATGAAAATTTAATAATTGTTATGGCATCGTCAAGGATACCCTCTTAATATAAATTAAGTCACAATACTCTAGTTTTCAAAAATGAGATTGTCTAATCAATGCTCTTAAGAAGGCTGAGACCCCACAAAGGTATAAAAAAAATACACACGGTCTTACATGTTTTTATATTTGTTGTGATTTTCTGAGTACTTTTTTGTACTTTTTGTGGGTCCCTGTCTTTCTTATCCAATGCCTTAAAGGCATTGGTTAGACAATCCGTTAACTAAAAATAACTCACTCGTATGTACTTCTCAATCTTATGTTTATGCCTTTGGAGGCTTGGAGCTATAGTTTTGGTATTTTCTATTCATTACATACTTTGTTTTATTTAATGCTATATTCCATTTTAATCAATGTGATTGATAATTAAAAAGTATTATCTTCCAATTGACAGTAGGTCGTTAGGACACATGCTTAAAACCACTTTATGTACCTATTCGGGGCAAAGTGTATTATGGAATTACTTGTTTGGGCAACGCATATGTAATGGCAAATTTAAACAATGCATGACAAATCAGAGGGATTAATGTGGCATGTTCTTATATGATGACATGATGTGTGTGTCATCAAAGCACCGTTTAAACGAAAAGTGAGCACTAACATATTGTCCTTTTAGGTAAAACTATTTGCTAGAGTCAGCAATGTGCAACTTATAGGTAGTACCTACAATTTAAAATAAAAAATAAAAAAAAAAAAGTAACTTTGCAAGTAATGCATGTCGACAATATATAAAACTGAATAACTATCCCAAGTCTGTTGAGTTGGAATTCTTTTCATGTAATTAGGTATACAGTTACTAATATTGAAAGCAAGAAATGTCAAATAATAATAATAATAATAATAATAATAATAATAATAATAATCTTATAAATTTCTAATAAAGTGATGTTTATAATAAAAAAATAAATAATAATAATAATAATAATAATAATAATAATAATAATAATAAATTTGATACGAAGGCTTTGGATACACTTTCACGTATTAAGTTTATTACTATCAACCACTCAAATAATGTCAAAAGTGGTGTTTTTATCTTTTATAGAATAAGCTTTTGTATTCAAAAATGAGTGAGAGCACAACTTATGTCTAGACTCTCATCCAAATTTATGTAAGTTTTTTTATGTTTTAATAAAATTTAATTAATAATAATAATAACTAGGTTGATCCACGTACGGTCCTTTTAATTATAGGTCCTTACCAAACAAAAAAAAAAAAAAAAAAAAAAAAAAAAAAAAAAAAAAAAAAAAAAATCACATACTTGACATCCTTGTATAATAGGACATATGTTTGTTTCTATTACAATCATATTTTGAAATCATTGTCGACAAAAAACAAATTATACGACTACACATAAATATATCGTTGCGACAAATCAAGCATGACACTGTTTGTTTATTAAAAATTAATCATATTAAACTTTATTTTATACTCCCGATGTCATAATATTTTTCTTTAGTGGTACAGGTTGTACTTATTTAAAGATTATCTTAAACACCGAATATATTATTATGGGACTTTTACATATATATCTCTGCTTATTTTAAAAACTATATATATTCTTATGCACAACCTATACTCGCCAAAGTTTGTAATAGGTTGTTACCTCTCCTCTTTGATTAGATATAATAATATTAGGCTTGTCCACAAGCCAAAAGTTCTGAGCTCGTGTTAAAAACTTCATGGTAGAAATAAGCGTACTTGAAAAGCACACAGGATATATCAGGATTTATCATACTGGGTATATTCTTTAAACACGGATATTGAAATTTGATTCATCTAATATCTTCTTAATAGCATATAAATCTTATTCAATTAGATTATATAACATTTAAAAGTACATTTGCATTCGAAAGCTGGATATGTATCAGGTCAAGGGTTTTTTTCTTTTAACGAAAAAACTTGTATGTAAGTAGACACACATAATTAGCTCTTAATTGTATTTCATCAAAATTGACTTTACATAGTGGTTGAAAGCAAACAAGCTGCGCCACTATCCTTTTTGAATTGCAATACAAGAGATACTCGAACTTACAACTTAAATTTGTTAGAATTAAAACTTGGGATAGGTTATAAGTAACATAAACCTTAAACTTTCACAAGAAATGATGAAAGTTTGATAAGTTTAAGGTTGAAAAGACACAAGGTGGGATGATCAGGTGGGAGGTGTGGTATGGAGAGAAAGGAGATATGTGAATACCTCGAATGAATCCAGAAAAGTACAATTCTTTTGTACTTTCCTTAATCTGGGACATAAAAATTCGCAAAATTCATATGTGCCAAAAAGCCCAAATGATATCATAATTTATTTTTATTTTTTGAAGTATTATAATTTCTCACCCTTATTTTATCATTTATGGTTACCAATTTAGCTCAACTGTATAAATGGTTAGTTAGGAACTTAAACTTATGATGACTATCATATAAAATTTTTGAACCTTATTAACAGACTTTCTAGTTATTCTAATGGTTGAAACTAATAAACCTTTACAGAAAACAGCAAGGCTTGAATCAAGTGGTTAACACCTTTGCTTTTGGAGATAGAGGTTAAGGTTCAATCCTTACTCTTTGCACGGCCGGAGGTTTTTTTCTAACTTTGGTAAAACCGGAAGCAGCATATCTACCTTTGGTATGGGTAGGGTAGGGCTGTCTACATATCAACCTCCCCTCTCTACCTTCGGTAGGGGTAGGACTGTCTACATATTAACCTCCCTATACCCGTGAAAGACGGTATTGGAACTCATAACTCATGAAAGATGGTATTGGGAGTTACTTAACTTTATTTTACTTTTTTAGATAATTAACTAGAAGTGTATAGGGTAAGGGGAGTCATCTGTTTTGTTGGCTGTATTTACTGGCCATGTTGTAACATTTCCTGTGGGTTCTAGTTATACTATCTTTAAACCTTGTAGAATTGTGTAAGAGAATATTTCTTAAATGAACATTTCCTGTAGGTGTAGTTGTCCGTTTTATTGCTTATATTCATTAGCTCCATTGTTACATTTCCTTTATACGGGTTCTTTTTTAAATTATCTCGTACAAAAAAGGAAAACAAAATTTTGGTTGATTGCCACTTTAAGACGAATAATAAATGCGTGATTCGGCCTTTATCAAAAGGTTTTTGGGTAGATTCTTTATCAATCTAGATATAAGTTATACTTATTAGTTTTTTGAAGACGGTAAAAAAATTGTCTTGATTACAAAAATCTATATAGGTTTAAGTATCAATGTTCGACCGTATAAAATGTTCTTCCAAAAGTATATACGTAGATACTTGATCAAAATAGTACTTAATAATTTAGCAAAGATGATATTTTTTCAGTATTTAAAAGAATCTCTAAGTAAGTATAGCCTGCACTAGATTAAGTCGTTACATATATCTATTGTGTTATGGGGAGTATCAAATAAATATTGATTATTTTTTTTATTTTTTTTATTATTTTTTTACTTTTTTTTTTTTTTTTTTTTTAATTTCGAAATTGTGTAATAGTATTATTTAAGAGTAAGAAATAATGAATTGCAATTTATAATAGCAAATAAAGAGATTTTCTTTAAAGTAGATTTGATTAAAGAATAGTGTACTTCTTTTATTCGATGGAATATTTTAATAAATAGAAGGTACAATACTTGATGCTTAATGGTTTAAGTTAATATCAGAAGAAAAGCTATGGCAGGATGGACAATGGCATAGTTCCAAGGTAGTACTTGTGTGCTTGTGTGTCTCCTTTGTGTCTTATTGTAGTATTTGTATTTCATGATAGAGAAATGCTCCTCATGACATTCAAGTTTTAAATAACACTTCATTAAAGTTAGTTTAACTTTTGTTCAGAATAAACTTCAGTTTAATCTAATAATATACTCTTGTTCCAAGTTTCTATATATGTAAATGATTCCAAACAGAAACAAAAGTTATTCCAACATTATACATGCTTAAGTATCACAAAAATTTTCATCTATGAAGTAGATTTAGAAACTTATTTCCCTGTAAAAGTCTAAAGATCAGTCTTATAGGGAAAAAAAAAATGTACTAAGAAACGAGTATATTTTTTTTTTCCCCTTCATCTTTTAGAACATCTTGGTGTTAAAAAATGGTAAACGGATGAGGTTTTCCCTATTCAGTTTACCCGACGAGGGACTAAGATATCCCTATGACCGTTTCTAACACTTTCCCCGACTACAACCAAATGTGCACCCAGTGATATTTAAACCCTAAACCTCTTTTGAAGAGGCCAGGTGGTAACATCTATAGGCGTTCAAAGTTAATGACAAAAGTTAAACTTCGGAAAGTGTTTGATGTGAAAAGCACAAGCTTATGAGTGATAAACAGTAGCTTTCTAAAGAAGCTTGAGCTTCCCAGTATAATCAAAGCTCATTTTGTCAAACTTACCCTTGAAATAGAAAAACAAACCAACCTGTGAATGAAAATAAAAACAAAACGGATATGAAACAGTTGTTCACTTCCATACAAATTTACGTTGTTCCACAAATATTAACATACAGAATGCCGAGAAAAAAACTACATTGCATGTCAATGTTACATCTTAAAGGGAAGATATCATTCCCTACACTTTTGAAATAACATGACAATCTTAGCTTTAAGCCGAATCGGCACATACTAACAAGATTTTCGCCATCATCTAGGTGACACCAGATTCTGGTTCAAACTAAACTTTTGTTATGAATCATCAAACTGGTGATCCGTCTCATCAAAAATTTCCTCCTACATTGACGAAAAAGCCACTGTCAAATGCAGAATGCTATGGAAAATAAAGGAAATATAAGAGGATTTATGAAGATTTACCTGCAAAAGTTCTTCGATTACATCTTCCATCGTTATTACTCCAACTGCTTCTTCATCGGGGATTGGAAGTGGTTTTCCATCAATCTCTAAGATATCTGAATACATCTCTTTGTTCCATTTTTTACTGCTGAAGTTGCCTTTGAAAGAATTACTTCCCTTGCCGGGGAAACTCTTCCACTGTTTAAATGATTTTTTGGTCTTTAAAGTCTTTTGTGGGGGCGTTCTAGCATCTCCATCCACATCTACACGCACCTCCTTCACGCCATTTTCTGTTGTGTTTACATGTGTTTAAGAGGTAGGACTATTAGAAAAGGTCTCAAGTAGAGATGGCAATATGGATCCTAATTATTACAGATGAATCAGTTCTGGTTGTGTTTTAATATCCAACGGGTAAAATAAAATACAGCTTAGAAGGAAACGGGTTGAAATTTGCACCAATTGTATTTTTAGTGCAAATGCATCCTTAATAATAAAAACTTCAGAATAGAACATATTCAACTAACATGATTTATGTAATCATATTTTGCAATTTTACACACTCATGTGCCAAAATAGATTTATAAGTTTTGGACAAAAATGATACTTGTTGACCCTACTCGCTTTGACCCTTTCCAAAAACTACCCACTTTGACCCAAACCAGATTTTGACCCATTACCCAACCCTCCTATTTTGCCACCTTCATCTATACTTCAGTATAAGGAGTACCAGATAATGGGGTCTTTGAGGCGGGATCCTCTTCATTTTTTGCATTAATGCATTGTCTCACAACAACAGCCATGTGGCTGTGACCTTTCTGAAATTCATTCAAGATGTCATATAAGGGAAGAGATTCTGCAACCCTACAAGAACATGTGGTTTTATTAGTATATCTGTATATGTCAAACATCAGCTACCTCTTTTCGTTATTTCACGATGCTCTTTTGTGGAAAAGGTCATCTTGTCACATTTATCCATCAAATAAATAGGTAATGTTTATCTCACACTATTCTGTACAAAGTGTATATTTAGATCACTATTCATTACATACTTGGGAATCCTGCGTATGGTAACGTTCTTAACGGGGACTTCCTCATCTGTCTGGATGGTCAACAGATTCTTGACCTTAAATATCATGAAAAAAACAGAGAGTCCAATTAAATACTTGAAAGGTCAACACTATAAATATATGCATTATTTGTTATATTCTTCGGGGCTAATTGCGTAAAAAGGTAAACAAACATTAGTATGATTTTTGTTATGGGTAACCAAACTTTGTTTAGCAATTGCAAAAAGGCTCAAACTTTCCAAAAGCTCCCATTAAGGGTAATCTTTTTTTAACAGAAAAAGTTTGTAAGTTTTGAGTCTTTGTGATTGGAAATAAACTTAGTTAATAGAATAGAAATTAGAAAATAGTATATTTCCTATTTATGCAATAAGCCCTGTTGTTGGTATCATGGAAGAGTATAATAACCATACCAGAATAAGTCCAATGATATTTGTCGGCTGTTCATAGTAGACAGGTATTCTGCTATGTCCTTTCTCCAAAATTATATTCATCAAATCTCTGTAGCATGACAATAAACAATATATAATCACAAAGGTTCCAACTTCCAAATATGGAAAAGTAAGATTCTTTTTTATATCAGAAAAATAATTTAACACCTGTCAAGTTTGGCATTAATATCAATCGTAAAGGTATCTGAAATAGGAGTCATGGCATCACTAGCTGTCTTGTCTGAGAGTTCAAGTGCTCCTGCAATAATTGTTGTCTCATCGTGCGTTAATTCTCCACCTTTTCCAGCCTATTTCCAAGAATACAATTTTTTTTAACAGAGATTAACAGCTAAACACAAGGGATCCAAAGTAGTAGCAACTTACAAGACACAATGACATACATACCTCGTTCCCGTGAAAATTAACAAGTGTTTTCAATTCAGCTCTTCGGAATAGGGCAACGTGTTCATGGCCCAGCAGATAGTCTAGTAGCTGAAAATTAATAAGCATTTTCAATTCAGCTCTGTGGAAAATACATAGCCAAAGATCACGAGTTCCAACAATGTTTGACTACGTTTGTAAAAGAGATAAAAAAGTTATTCAGATAATACTTTGATAAACATACTGAATCACCTTGCTTATAGGATATGCAACGGGAAAACAAATGCAAACAAGGACACGCACAAATGGAGACACAGTAGCACCAATTGCCAATCCATGCCTTGAACAAACAGATTGTGGTATGATCTGCATTTGGAAGTACATAGCATTCAGTGAGTCATATAATCTATGTGTTCCTTTGACTAAATAAAAAATGTTGGTTTGACCGAAAGCATTAAATACAGCATACTGTTACTTACCTCACCAAACAGAAGAATTAATGTGACTGAAATAAGAATAGCACCCCAAGCTGTGACCAAACTGTCCAGGAATATCGGGAGAGCCTGAGAAAGATGATAACCAATCCAAACTTGAATCGATCCTATAATAATTGGCTTAAAATCAATATAAATGAAAAATACCTCCATTGCGGCTGCATTGCAAATAAGAAGTGTGCACAGCAACAGATGCTGCCTTTTGACCACGGGTAGTATCTTCTCTGTTGAGAGAAAAGAATTAGGAGTAGTGACATACGAAGCACGTAAATAAAAAACTTAAAATAGACAAAAGCCTGAGTGGAACATGCAACATCATATTATTTATGTATTCTGGCTTTGAGCAAGAACAGATTAGTGTTATGAAAATTAATATGAATCTAAACCTATTTAACATCTCCTGAAAAGACTTAAAAGCGACCAAAGATCAATATGCACCAATAAAATTATCCCTTACGCACTAATATAGATGTTTCACTTTCTAGCAAAAGCTCATAAAAAACATGAGCAGTAGGGGGGTGGTAGGAGTTGGAAGGCAAGGATGTGCGGGCACCAGAGCCTTTCAAAAAAAAACCATGAGCGGTAGTAAAAAGGTGATAGTGTTTCCAGGACAATAGAACACGCGGCAACCACTTCATGATAACAAATATAGCGTTAGCTCCTAAAATGGAGGAGAAAAGTTAAGCTGGTTGAGTAAGAGATTGAACAGGTCAGTCACCATTGGCACATAATGGCCCATTGGGTCACCATGTGTGGTTAAAGCCACCCCCGGAAGAACTCATAAGGGTTGATCTTCCAAGGAAAGCATTATATGAGGAGTTCACCTTATAGAAATTGATTCTCCTCATTCAGGCCTCTTGCCCAAACTCCTATTCGCTAATAGCATTTAAAACAGCCCGAACAATTTCCAACAGCTTTTTCCAACCCAATATAAGGGGAGTCCATTACACAGTTCCAATCCCATTCCATGGCATGCGTAAGTATTGTAGGAGTGGACATTCACTGAAAAGCTAACAGGTGCATATTTGTATATATCTTTAGGAAGTTAAGCACACATGCATATCCATTGCGTTCTATGTAAAATGTGATACTTTGATATGTATTTGTGTTCAATTAGGTTGAAGAACGTGCTAAGGTGATGAAGAAAATGAGGAAACAGCGCACAAAGAAGAAAACAAGAGTATCTGCGTAACAAGTGAAGAATTTCCACACGCTAGAGTGGGAAAGTTCCTTGGGACAGAAAAGAGACAAGAGAACAGGCATTACATGTGAGTTTTCCACACGTTTTCCACAGGAACAGAAGGAATGGCATAACGTGGGAAGAATTTTCACATGTATGAACTTTTGCAGAAGGATAAAAAGGAAAAATATAGTGTGATGTATATTGTAAATCCACGCATTACCAGGGGATATTTTATTGTTTAGGAAACATAATTTGTGTATATATCTAAAGGATTATTTTTCTTAACCTAAAAGGAAACCTTGGGCGTGGGAGCGTTAATTATTTCTACACCTCCAAACACAAAAAAAAATCCTAAATATGGTGTCTAAACATTGATTTATCCAGCTCAAGTTTCCAAACTGCACGAGTGGTGCAGCCTGTGGTCAAGATAGCCATCCAAAATAGTTGACAGGCTAAAACACTATGCATGACATTTTAACAAAGGGCTCACATGAGGTGTCAATACGATGGCTTCGTCTTGGTCCATGAAAGAGATGGCCGGTTTGGCTTTAAGATTAAGGATTTGATCGTAATGATTTTAGACCTCTCTAGCATGGTGTTTCTTTGCTCTAAATCCTATAACTATGACCTAATTGCCAATAGTGGTAACCCACCCGGTCCCTTCAGTGATTCATAAACTTATTCCCATGTTGCTCAAACAAGTCAAACAACCCTGTATAGGATGGACCTTAGCCGTCTTTCGACACAACAACAACAATACCCAATCCGTCTTTCTGAGAATAGTCAGAATATAAAGGATTTGCCTTTTCCCCTACATCGTGACAGAGCTTACAGAGAAAAAGTATTTTAAAACATGATCCTAGGATTCGTCCATCATCTGGTGAATAGGAATCACGGATGTTTAATCTCCCATTTTGACCCTTTTCACTTCCTCCTCTGTATTCTCTAGTCAAAACCATATAAGGCCATTTGTGTCTTTCCAAACTCCAACATCACAAAATTCCATTGTTATAGATGCCAAACACATTGAGAGAGTAGTTCTGTGGTTTGATATTTTCTTTTCCTCCCTATTAATATATTTTAGTCGAGTGATGGCAGCAAGGTTTGAAACTACTTTATTTTACCGGGGTAAGCCCCTTTACCCAAAAAAAAGGTTTGAAACTACTCTGTCATACAGTCCTCCTATCTTTGATCAAATCACATTCGGTGTCACTTTGTATAGTAGTCCACAATAGGATGAAGAGCCCAAATACTGGAGCCAACATTTGCCACCATAAAAATAGTGCTGGTAATCAAAAGCCGACCCTCCACAATTTAAAGCATTAGGGTCAAAGTAATCTTGCTTCAAGGAACAATATAAGGGTTCGTTTGGTAGGAAGAAATGAAATATCAAATGAATGGAATAAATTATGTAATGGAATGAATGACGCAATGTAATTATTCATTACTGTTTTTAATCATGTTTAGTTGGTAAGATAGGACGTAATGGAATCGATAAAAAAAGACTAAAATGGCCATTGGTCATAGGAAGTTTATTTAATGTGGTTAGTTAATTATGGACTTTTATGTAATTTTCATTCCATTACAAGATGTAATGAAAAAAAAGGAGGGGACCCTAAGGAATGAAAATGGTGTAATGAGTCATTCCTTGCAATGAATCATTACGTTGTAAATGTGTAAACAAACAAGATTTTTTCATTCTATCGTAATAACCTTTTTCATTCCCACTTGATTACAACATACCAAACGCTATGTAAGTATATAACTTAAACTCTAAATCCGAATGCCACTAATGTACATGTCTCTTTCTTTCCCTTGTAGAAAGTAGTGTCAGTGTGTTCTCTTGTATTCAAAATCTTTATCGTTTTTCTTCTTTACTCATTTAGGTATATGCATACTGACGTCCTGTACGAAGAAGCATTATATGGATAGACAAACCCATCTCCACAACAAACTAGCAGTAACATGGATGGTACATCAACTAACACCAGAAAGATAGCAGTGGGGTGGGCGGAACACAGGCCAAAGCCATAAAAATGCATTAGCATGAATGAAATTGTAGTTAAAACCAAACAGCTAATTCGTACTCATTTTGGTCTGCAGATAGAAAAAAGATACTGTTCACCGTTTTATATGTAAATCATTTTGGTCTTCTTTAAAAGATGTAACGAAGGTTCAGCATCATCTATTCAAGTTTTAGCCTCTACTTGAGCTATAGCCCATCTTCGTCAACATATATACTAGCAAATATATTCCATCACACAGCGCTACTAACTCAACAACTAACACCACTAACAAAGTAACAATATATTAATTAACCGTACATTAACATACATCTACATTTTCCTAACATTCGAAAACTCATACCAGTCGACCTAAATCCCATTCCTCTAACTAATCCTACACAATAATTCCACCTCATATCACATTCTTTATATCTACCAAACAGCATTCCGCTAGCAGTAGATGTGGTTTTTATATTAGCGTTTGGAATATTAGCGTTTGGAAACATAGCTGTAACTGTAATTAATTACTACGTAATTATAAAGTATAAAATGACGTAAAGCTAAACGTTAACCATTGAACGCTTCTTTTATTAGCGTTTAAACAAAATCAAACGCTCATTTCCAAATAAGCATTATACTCTAAACACCTAATGCCCGTAAACTATAATAAAGCTCGTCACCAAACACACCCTCAATCAACAAGCCTTAGCGTTAAAAAGATCATTTGGCAAGGAGCGTTTTTTTTTTTTTTTTTTTTTTTTTTTTTTTTTTTTTTTTTTGGGTTAGCTGGTTTTGACTCGACGTTGCGAGCCAACTAATTCCAGGGCGACTACTCTTTTGGATAGCCCGGAGTCAGGGCAGGTGAACCTCCGTGGCCACAAGGGGATTAATTTTCTCCCCGTTGGATTCGAACCAAGGAGAGTATTCTTACCACTGGGTCACCCCTCGTGGTTTCTAACAAACTACTAGTTTTGCAAAACATACCAACATCCTTCTCTTATCACTACTACCCCATTGCATCACTACATTAACCAAACACCATTTTAAGCACTAACACAAACTAATAAACCAACCATATACTAAAAGAAAAAGCGCGAAAAGGGATATACAGTACCTGCATATTTACGGTCATTGGGAGTACCAGATTTAGCAAGAACCTCAAGATCAACAAGACTCATAGACATAAGACCCAAAGTAAGACCAGACATCAAACCAGCAAATAAAACCAACAACACTATTATCCCTATATGTATAAAAAACTCTGTTTCTCCCCATTTATACTCAACCGTCATAACTAACCTTTTCCCTTTAACTAACTTTCCACCATCATCATCGTTATTATTCTTTTATAACCCTAAATGTGTTTTCTTTATTATAAAATTTGGGAAATTGTGATGAATTAAATTGTGTGAAAATGATAAGATTTTATAAAAATAAATAGTGTCATGTCGAATGAAAAGGATTAATGTGTGGTTGGTATATTAGTTTTTTTTTTTTTTAAATTGACTTTCATTGGGGAAATCCAAGTCCAATTTGAAACCCGATGGAGGAAAACCTTCAACTTAAGCCGCCCGAAGGCACGACAATGATGAAGGACTTTGAAATCGTACCGACAGGGCAGTGATCCACAAGTACCTTCATTGAAGGACTTTGAAATCGTACCGACAGGGCAGTGATCCACAAGGGAGGACTTCCCGGTTTGGTCACCCAAACCGATACTACTCTCCACTAGGCACGCTTAACTAAATAAGACATGCCCAGTGGACCACAAGCCCATTGATGGTTGGTATATTAGTTTGTGGGATTTTGAGTATAGCTGTTGTTGGATGGTGACACACGTTGCTATCTTTTTTATTTTATTTTATTTTGATTTGATTTGTTTTTGTCTTTTTTAATGTGAACTTATTTTTTTATTTTATAAAAGTGGTAATTACCAAACTTCCTATGGATTCTTGTGGATATGATTTGGCATGAAAACAAATGAGTTAAGGTTGAGGTTAAGTGGATTTTAGTAGTGTACTAGTGTTTGTATCGATCGATTTCCTCACTAGTAGACAGGTTGTGCTTGACGTAGAGTGGGTTAAACGTATGAAAACAAATGAAAACGAACTAAAATGAATAAAAGTGGGCAAAAACATATGAAAACAAAGAAAAATGTATAAAAACATATGAAAACGTATGAAAATAAACGAAAACGTATGAAAATGTATAAAAACAGATGAAAACGTATGAAAATGAACGAAAACGTATGAAAACGGACGAAAGCGTATGAAAATGGACGAAAACGTATAAAAACGAACGAAAGCGAATGAAAACGGACGAAAACGTATATAACTGAAAAAAAAACGTATAAAAATGAACGAAAACTTAAAAAAAAAAAAAAAAAAAAAAAAAAAAAAAAAAAAAAAAAAAAAAAAAAAAAACTGAAAACCCAAAACAAATGAGTTAAGGTTGAGGACTTGAGGTTAAGTGGATTTTAGTAGTGTATTGGTGTTTGCATTGATCGATTTCCACGCTAGTAGATAGGTCGTGCTTGAGTAAGAGTGGGTTAAACGTGCGACTCTAACCAATTAAAGTAATTAAGAAAACAAAAATAACATATAACGGGTTTAAAGTGTTATATTGGTCGAATGTGTTGAACTCTCGATAAGTTTACTCGTGTAAGGTGTTTATCATATTAACTTGATTACATAGACAAGAAACTTGGTCGTGTATATAAGCGGGTTAGGGTTTGTAACATCGCGCTTGCTCAATATCACAATGTTGTTTGCTTTGTGCGCAGGTTTACGATTTTGTTTTTCTGGACCTCATGTGAAGACTTTCTATCAAGTCGCCCAAACTGATACTACTCTCATATGAGCATGCTTACCTGCAGAGTTCTCGTAAGTTATGCTCACGATTGGTCTCAAAACGCGTTTAATGTTATCTTATGAAACCAACATCTCTTTGAACTACAACCGATGTGTGGTTTGCCAAGGTTGTCACACGGTTGATACGACTGACTCGTCTACTTGAATTCGTGCTCAAAAGGGTGATCTTGACTTGTCTAGCTACCAACCCAAACACGACAAGAATTACATTCATACATTTTCATCATCAAGAAATGGTATCTAGCTACAGGTTAACTCAATTTTAATGTGTCACAACTAAATGTTTAATAATGGTGTTATACTTTTTTATTTTTGTGCAGTTATTATTTAGGTTAAGGTAGTTTGGTACGTTATATGTTTAAAGATACTCATATTTTAATTATTACTATTATTGCACAAAAATAAAAGAGTAAAGTCTAAAATACACCCATATATTTTGCCCAGGGCTTTGTGATTTTTTTTTGGCAAACAAACATCATTCTGTTAATAAAGACGGGCATTATATATCTCTCCGTTAGTAAAGTCAGCCACCATATATCAATGAGGACTAACGGTGTAAATTATTTCTCCGTTATCTTTTAACGCAAGAGTAAATACTTGCATCGTTAGTCCTCAGAACTAACGGTGCATTTTTTTAATTATTTTTTAATAAATTAGAAAGGGGCGAGGACTGCTCGACCTCGGGTCTCTTGCTTCAAAAACCAACGCCCTAACCATTGGACTAGGTGTTCAGTGGTGTTAATATCCGATTTCATATTTGTTTTAGCCCTTTTTCGTTGGATTTATAGTATATTAACCGGTTTAAGTTTGGGTTGGCCGGTCCATGGTGAATCGAGCCGATCCTTAGGGAGGGGCCAATTTAACCTATTTAAGTTTTTAAGGAAAAAAAAAAAAAAAAAAAAAAAAGAAAACGTATAACGACTCTAACCAATTTAACGGTTGCTTTTAAAAGTTTATAAAACCTAACTCAAAAATTTATAGTTTTTTAGCTTATGGTTTGAGGAAAAAATGGATCAAGATATTACAATTCTATGATCAAGATTGAGATTTTATTGAGATTTTACGCTTCTAGAATAAATGGAGTCGTGTAAAAATCGTATATAAATCAAGTATTTTTGCTTATTATATCATAAAATTGTAAGATTGTAAAATAATTACCGAAATCTTAAGAACCATGCATTATTATTTTAAATTTGACCATTTGGGTATAGCTCTTGAACGGTGTCACACATACACATCAACACTTTATTTATAAGTCCTTTTGCGGTTATTTTATTTTTTGAGTATGTTGATTTGTTTTGGTTATTTTGTGCTAAGTACTTAATTTTTGTTTAAAAATGTGTAATGATAGCATATGCCAAAGTATTATTTGATTCTTGTGAATATGCTTTTTCCGTTTGTTTAAAATTTATTTATTGAGTTTAAGTCAATAAAAATATTGTTTTATGTGTTTTCAAGCCATTTTATAAGTATGCAGCTTGTTGGTTAAAAGTAACAAGGTAGATGGTGCCCGCCGCGACTTTTTGACCTTTGTTTTTGTTGTTATACGACATTGTGGACCAAGATACATGTTGTGCATCAACTTTATTGCAAGAATTTAGTATATCTAATTGCATACCAAGATATGTGCATCTGAAGGTTGTTTGTGCATGAGATGGTTAAGCAAAGAAGAACATAATGCTGTGTTTGTTGGTACAACTATGCAAAAAGCAAAATAACCTCTAAAACAACACATTATACATATTATTAAACCGTATAGTAAATGACACCATTTTGCCCTGCCTGTCCACTGTAGCTTCCTGTAACGCTTTCCCGACAAAAAACAAGGGCCATATTGGGCAACTTCTCGGCCCTATTTTGCTCCAATCCAGCTACAGTATGAACCAATAACAATCATACATATTTGCTATATGATCCAGATCAAGAAACCTAGAAGCATCTCATCACCTCAATTATTATATGGGGCTGAAAGCTGTCTCTTTGATATGCACCAATATCTTTTGGATCGATGTGTGCAACTTTGGGGCTTTTGATTTATACAGGGTTTAGTGGCCGATTGGCTGCTGATGCGTGATTCCAGTGGTAAGAATTGTTGTTAATTAAATGATTTATTGAAAACCCTAATTTTTGGGGCTTTTGATTTATACATGGTTTACTGGCCGATTGGCTAAATCAGGGTTTATTATAAACCCTAATTTTTGGGTTCATGTATGCAAGTTTGGGCCTTTTCATTTATATAGGGTTTTGTGGTCGTTTGGATTTAGGGCTTTTGATTTATATGGGGTTTAGTTGCCGATTGCCTGTTGATTGATAATTTAAAATGATTCGTTGAAAACCGTAATTTTTGGGTTTTCGTTATTCCCTGTGGTTGGTTATTGGTTCGTTGTAGATGTATTGGTGACCATTTATTTCTTACTATGCGTGCCTCGACAAAATCCATATCTTGGCTAGGCAGTCACACCAACAATGTGATTGCAGCCAAGTCGGGTGGTTGACGACGCTACACTAAAGTTTTGCCTTTAGTTATGCTTAGGTTGTTCTAATTAGCCTTATGCGCCCCTATCATAGCAGGGCATCACGGTAACGTGTTTGCAGCCGGGGGGTAGACAAATCTTGGCAGGGCAACTCAGTTGCTTTGCAGCCATGCCGTGCGTAGTATGGAATCGGTTATTCATGGATTGTATAAGTAAAATTGTTTTTTAACAAAGTTTTTCGGGCTGTGATGATTGTTGAAATTTTGGAAAGATGTTCCAATCCTAACTTGGTAAGGTAATGACCGGATGGCATAGCATATATCCCTGCTATGCAACCGGATTTCTTTGCAACCATGAAGGAATTCAGATACTTCTATGATCTAATCACCATGTACATATCTGAGCCCAATCTTTTATAACACCCCATTTGTGAAAATTAGTTAGAGCGATAATAGCTTTAGGCTATCTTACAGCCTATGGGAATCGAAGCAGGTTAACAGGTTTGTCAATCCTATATACGCCCTTGGAATGCTATTCTTATAATGATGAATATTAATTTAGGTACTGGAAGCTTTGAGTTAGAACTAACTCAAATTTTGTTTGAATAAATGTTTCAAGACTCAAATGCAAACAAGTAAAAATCTAATCTATTTTTACTTTCGATTGTAAAAATTTAAGGCATTAGTGTATTTATGAATGAGTTTAGTTAAGGGAGTGTTTGGGTGCACTGACAGGATTGCTCAGATACCATAACTTTTGGTGTTAGGCGGTGGTCGACTCCCGTCTTATCATGGTCACTTTCTTGCCTCTACTCTTGGAACCGGGATTATCAGAGATAAAGTTGGGATTATTCTTTCGCAGGTAATACGAATGGGGTGTGTAAATAAGCTTATTTAGACAGCTTACTTGGTTATTTTAGTTTTTCAACACAATAACATCAAAGCTTATTGGTGTGGTAACGAGTGTAATATGTCATAATTTATTAGAACGACACCTTATTTGCTTATGTTTGAATTTTTACATGGTCTGTTTACACTAACTGCTTATTGGTGCTCAATTTTGAACTGCAGATTTTTGTGGGAGAAATTTAATTAGTTATTAGTCGTTTTTCCCATAATGTGAACATAGGTTGCAGGCGACAAACGCGCTTTTCAACCTAGAGTAAGTCCTGTTATTTCCCCTATCTGCCACCAACAACTAACTGAAAAATCTTTTTTTCGTACAGAGGTGATACAGTCAGATTAACTCTATGGAACGAAAATGCTAGAACCTTCGACACAGACGCGTATAAAAAAAGAAGCAAAGCCAACTGTCATGTCGGTCAGTTCTTGCTGGGTTAAAACATATGGAGGTAATGTTATTATTACACACCTGTATCTAAGCCAGCTAAGGAAACCTGTTTCTAATAATTGTTGCAACATATGTAGGTTTACAACTCTCCAGCACGCCTGCAACTTGCTACTATCTAAACCCGGGAAACAGACTATATACTAAGCATGTAAGTCATCAATAATATAAAACATATGCAACAAACTCCAATACGTTGATATTTTATGTAGCCTCAAAGCTAATAGGCAAACGCCGTGAATAATATTCACATTACCAGTCGATATTCATTTAGATTCTAAAAAAAGGATGGCTAACTTGCAATAACTTTACAGGTATAATCAACTAGTAGTGCCACCAGTAATACAAAATGTCCGCACTTAGCCATACAATAATATAGAACAGGAAAAGCAACGGAACAGAGTTACAATTGATCAGACAAAAAACTGATGTTACAGATCAGGTACGACGGGTTCTTTCAGTCAACGGTTGCTTTTAGTAAAGTTACATTGAGATAGGCACATTATGCATTAGAAGAAAGTCTTATTAGCTTATAATTGTATCCAAACACGATATATCAGTTTTTAAAGTGTCACATGGTATGTATTCGTAATGCATAATGCGCCTACGTATGTCAGTTGTAATAATACTTAGTCGACATGATCTAACTTAATATACACGCGTGTGTCTGTTCATTTGCAGACAAACGAAGGGTTATAGAACTTTGGATGTCCCAGTTAGGCCAACAACCCAGCGTAAAACAGCTCAAAAGGCTGGGACAATATGCTCAGGCTCACATAGACGTAAAGCATGAGTGACAACTTTATCTCAATGTAACATATTTTGCCTCGACATGATTTTTGCTTTTCGTAGCTCATTACTCCTTATTTGTTTTTTCCATAACAGTCCAAATGACAGAGTCGATGAGAAAAGGTGATTATTGTATAGGTTTTTTTGAGCCAATGTATAGTGTCGGTTTAAAATATGGTAACTATACTACGACATGGTGGCATATCATGTAAACCAAACATAAGAACTAAGTCGTTCTCTTTCTTTTAGTAAAGGGTCAGTTCAAATTTTGAACTAATAAGCGTTTGGTTGTTGCGAAGTCTTTTCCTTTAAAAATTGTTGGAGATTTGTTGTTAATGTTATACCTTGACGAAATTTAAGACGTTTAAGGGTGTTTGGGAATGCTATGTGAACATAGATTATTACATTTTAAAATGTAGAACAATACTTTTGAGCAAGATGATGATTGGATGAAATTTAAATCTGGCTTGATTTCTGAATTTTTTTTATGTGTTATGCATAGGCTGTGTTTTGAAGGATCCAATTTTGGAAAAGTTTTGGATGAAAAATTATATTGTTTACAGCCCTATAGTTAACAAGGTATCATCAACAAACCTATGGCATCAATTTTGTTACCCAACTCACCACTGAAATGCTGTTTTCTCTCATTATTTTGCCACTACTGTTTGAGCATTTCAGCATTGGATTGATTCTCAAGAAAAAGAAAAAGTTCTTGAGGCTAAAGACCCCAACGTAAGAAACTGTCGGATAAAAGTACCAACCCCTGCATATGTGAAGCTTTAGTTGACTTCCAAGTGCAGTGCATGCTCTCACAGGAAGGTGACATGTAAAGATTTGGCTAACAATGGATATTATAAGCAGGAGGGTGTTGTGCATAAGTTGGTTGATAGGTATGTAGGTTACTAAGCCATTTGGTAATGGTATATAAACTTGCTAAGTGGAACACCTAAATCACTTTGGAATATTCATATTGAAATGGTAGTGTTTCTTATGTTTTCTGATTGGTGTCATCCAACTTACTGTAGTTATTTTGCAGCTGTGATAGTTTCATCATGCGCAGGCCATTCTGTCAGGCCCTTGGTATACGGAGTCAAATGAAGCATTGACCAATTGTGAACGACATGGAGAGTCGGCTCATGAAAGAGTCCTGCCAACAAAAACCAGCAAAATACCGACGATTATGATACGGTTAGTCTGCTTTATTTTTTTGCCTTTATATAATAAATACTAAAATACAAGATTCACTTCACCTCGGTTCAGTTGCCTCTATATAAAACATACGCATACCTAAGAAATCAGTGGCATTTGCAGAGGTTGACAAGAGAGTATCAGTTAACTGAGCAACAAGTGCTTCAAGAGTGACGGCGGTTAAATCAGTTGAAAACTGAATTCGTCATTCACGTTCAAAATAGACGAAGGTGGATCCCTTTTGGGTTTGAAAGTCCAATTTTTTTTCTGCCTTTTCTTAAAGAAACAGAAAAGCAAGCAACAATATTTAGCTTGAAAACTTTGTGATGATAAATACTTGAATTAACGAAAACATTTTTATCGTAGGAAAAAGACCGGTGGGAGCTAAATATAGCATAAAAGATCGAAGCGCAATTACGGAATACGGATATAACAGGATACGAGTATGTCCATGAGTGTCACACCCCGCCACAGCGGAAACGCGCGGGTGTAACTTCATGGATATCATCACAACACCTGGTGTCAACATAGAGAACAATTTGTAACAATACCCAAAGATAACCAAATTAAATCCAAAAGGTAACTTCAATAAGTTTGAAAGTACCAAACATAAAACATAAATGTATCAAATCCAAAACCAAATAAATCCAATCCCAAAATATAAATAAGTCTCCATGCAACTAAGTCTCGCCTAATTGCTGCCCTCAACTTTGGCCTTAGAATGCTCACCTGAAAATGATGCTAAAAATGTCAACATAACGTTGATGAGATTCATAGGTTTTAGACTCAACACACAAGGCAACCGAATTTACTGTGATTACAAAATATAGCTGGACAAATAAATATAGTTATCATAAAGCCACATGCATTTGCAAGTTAATATCCACACACGAAGGCAACAACACTCATAAGGCAACCATTAGGACGGTTCGTGTCCTCCGATCCCATAATCATCAATTAGGTCGCATGCACGAGCAACAGGATAAGCATCCTCCTAATTGGATCCCAAAACATATCATCAATTAGGTCGCATGCGCGAGCAACAAGATAAGCATCCTCCTAATTGGATCCCAAAATATATCATCAATTAGGTCGCTATCCTAATTAGATCCCAAAAATATCATCAATTAGGTCGCTAACCTAATTGGATCCCAACAATATCATCAATTAGGTCGCTAACCTAATTGGATCCCAACAATATCCACACAAGCAAATAATCACATATAGCATACATACGATAACATTATAAGTCCAAGCTCTTTAATACCACACACATAATCACAGTAAACCAAAACATTTAAGACAAGCATCATTCCCATCCCAAGTTTAAAACAAAGTAAAAATATGGGACTATGAACTCACTTAAACTCCGCAGCTCCACAAAACAATACACAATCTATAATACACAAAAATAATCCACATTACACAAGGTCAAGCTAAAAGCTACAACCCATGTAATACACATATGATGGATGTCTAAGACTCATATGACCCACCATGGATCTCTAGACACCACACTAACCACTACCATAACTTAATACTCACTAAATCCCTTGTACTCTAAAACTCAGAAAACGCAGAATTTTTGAGTACATTCGCTCACATGAAATTACGACAAATAAAGCTTAAAAACTCACACAAAAAATTTACCATGGTCTCTCATAAGAATAGAAGCTAATCCCAGAAGGCCATGAACCAATAACACACACAAGTATTCATAGAAAATTCAAACTTGTCAACTACTCAAATTCGGATCTGAACGCACATCAAAAAGTTTTGATTTTTAATAATTACTTCCACAAGTTTTTATCACGAATCCTCTTCGTGGTAGTCTAATATAACCTAAAACTTAACTATTCCAGAAGACCAAGTCAAAATACCACTTTTACAACCACATGCCAACCTCAAACTTTTACCCAAAATCTGTCTCGGTTTGACAGCTTTGACACCTTAACAAATAAAAATCAAAAGACCGACTTCCCGACCTCAAAATTGATCGTGGCTGGACTTTTTGGAAAGCTCTTTCATTATACTACAATTTAGACTTAAAATTCGTGATCTAACCCATCACCATCTGTTATGTACACTCACATATTTACAGCCTTACAAATCTGTCCAAACTCTAACTCATTAACTAGCATGTTTTACGCTCAATTCCCTTAACCATTAACCATAATATTAACATCTAATCATCCTAACATGTTTTACTTCAATAATTTACAGAAGTATATAAACCCTAGATTCCATCATATTAATTATTACATGAATCATAACAATAATTGATTAATTACACATAAGGGTTAAAGATTTTACCTTGATTCTTGATTATTGCTAGACAATTATGAAACCCTAATTTTTCCTCTTGGATCCCCCTTTGTGTCGACTTGTAATGCAGGAAAAAGTGATAGGGGAGTTTTGATTTTGTATTTATAATTAATTTGGATAATCCCTAAGGCTTAGAGTTGTATTTGGTATCAAATTTGGTTTCCTTTTTCCCCCCTAACACCTTAATCGGCCGCCCCCCCCCCCCTAAATAATATATATTTTTTTTATTAATTAATTTATTACACTAAAAACCTCATACTTTTCATATTTTATGTATTCCCATAACAAAACCTAACGTCTTTCGCGATAAACCTTAATTTTACGACAAACCGGAAAATATTCATTTTCAAAATAAAATTTCCAAAAATAGATTTTTACACACTCCATGAGCATTTCCTCACAAAAACAACATCCCCGTAACTTACTAACGCTCAATAACTTGAACGAAGACTCGTTACGCAAAAACTCAAAACACCAAATATACACAAGTCATTTCTACACCACATAAGTGGTCAAAATGAACTTTCCCAAAATTAACATTATCAAAAATCACAACAACAACCTCAACGCGAAGGGATTTAGTGCTATCTCAAATATTAACCATACTATAACACACAATAACACCCATAAAACTACCCAAACACCCCAAACAAAATTAGATTAACTCGAGGCTAAAAGTCTAACTAACCTGCTAAAATCACGGTTGTTACATCATCCCCCACTTAGGGAAAGCTCGTCCCGAGATTTAACAGCTCATATCATCAGACTCCTCAGCAAACAACTTAGGATACTTAGCTCTCATTTGATCCTCACGCTCCCAAGTAAACTCAGGACCACGTTTGGAATTCCATTGTACCTTTACTAATGCAATCTTACTACGCTTCATACTCTTAACTTCTCGGTCCATAATCTCAACAGGTTCCTCCACAAAGTGAAGCGTCTTATCAACCTTAATCTCATCTAGTGGCACATGTAAACTAGCATCCGCCAAACACTTTTTCAAATTAGACACGTGAAACATATCATGCACACCACTTAATTCCTCAGGTAATCTCAACCGATATGCCACAAGTCCAATCCTTTCCGTAATCTCAAATGGCCCAACATATCTAGGTGCTAACTTGCCTTTCTTACCGAAACGCACAACACCCTTCCATGGTGACACCTTTAACATTACGAAATCTCCAACACTAAACTCCAAAGGTTTGCGGCGATTATCCGCATAACTCTTTTGATGATCCCTCGCAGCCTTAAGTCTTTCTTTAATCTGGAAGACCATATCCGTAGTCTCTTGTACCAATTCAGGTCCAATTAACTGACTCATCCCAACCTCTGCCCATAACACCGGTGATCTACACTTCCTTCCGTACAACATCTCAAACGGTGCACATCTAATGCTTGAATGATAGCTGTTATTATAAGAAAACTCAGCCAAAGGCAAATGAGTATCCCAGCTTCCTCCAAAATCAATAGCACAAGCACGAAGCAAATCTTCTAATGTCTGTATCGTTCGCTCACTTTGTCCATCGGTCTGTGGATGATAAGCAGTACTCATATCCAACCGTGTATTCAAAGCCTTTTGCAACGACTACCAGAACCGCGAAGTGAACCTACTATCCCGATCTGAAATGATAGACACAGGCACACCATGCCTTGCCACAATCTCATTTATATAGATCCTTGCCAACTTCTCCATCTTGTAATCTTCACAAATGGCCAGAAAATGTGCAGACTTCGTCAATCTGTCCACAATAACCCATATCGTGTCATGCCCATTACTTGTGCGAGGCAATTTAGTAATGAAGTCCATAGTTATATTATCCCACTTCCACTCAGGAATTGGCGGCTGCTGCAACAATCCAGAGGGTTTCTGATGTTCAGCCTTAACCTTCAAACAAGTTAGACATCGACTGACATACTCAGGTATCTCCCTCTTCATACCCGGCCACCAATAAGCATCTCTAAGATCATAGTACATCTTATCAGACCCTGGATGAATCGAGTATCTCGTCTTATGAGCCTCATCCATGATCACCTTTCTCACGTCTCCCACCCGTGGAACCCATATTCGATCTAAGAAATATAGTCCACCATCTTCCTTCCTTTCCATCTGTTGATCTAAGCCACGCAACATTTCAGCCACAAGGTTCTCATCCTTGCAAGCTTCCTCTTGTGCTGCCAATATCTTACTCTTAATCCCTGACTGCAATGTTATGCTCATAGCTCGCACACGCCTTGGCTTAATTCTTTCCTTTCTACTCAACGCATCGGCCACCACATTCGCTTTTCCAGGATGATAACGAATGTCGCAGTCATAATCACTTAACAGCTCCATCCATCTTCTTTGACGCATATTCAACTCTTTCTGATTAAAAATATGCTGAAGACTCTTATGATCGGTATAGACCGTACTCTTCGTGCCATACAAATAATGTCTCCAATTCTTGAGAGCAAATACCACCGCACCAAGCTCTAGGTCGTGAGTAGTATAATTCTTCTCATGAACCTTGAGTTGTCGTGATGCATAAGCTATCACCTTTCCCCTTTGCATTAGCACACATCCCAATCCTTGATTCGACGCATCGCAATATACCACAAAATCATCTGGCCCATAAGGTAATGTCAGAATAGGTGCATTACACAAACTATCCTTTAACGTCTGAAAAGCCACTTCTTGCTCATCTCCCCACTCATACTTTTTATTCTCCTGAGTCAACATAGTGAGAGGCTTAGCAATCTTTGAAAAATTTGCTATAAATCTCCTGTAATATCCTGCCAATCCTAAAAATGAGCGTATCTCAGAAGGTGTCGTAGGAGCCTTCCAATTCTTGACCGCCTCTATCTTGCTAGGATCCACATGTATACCTTCACTATTCACTATATGACCCAAAAATTGTACCTCTTGCAGCCAAAATTCACACTTAGAGAACTTAGCGTACAATCTCTCATTTTCCAACAAACCAAGTATCAACCTTAAATGCTCCCCATGTTCTTCCTTCGACTTAGAGTAAATCAGAATATCGTCGATAAACACAATTACGAATTTATCCAAATAGGGTCTACACACACGATTCATCAAATCCATAAATACCGCTGGTGCGTTAGTCAACCCAAATGGCATAACCGTAAATTCAAAATGTCCATATCGAGTTCTAAAAGCTGTCTTGGGAATGTCCTCCTCGTACACTCTTAACTGATGATAACCAGATCGCAGATCTATCTTTGAGAAAAATCTCGCACCCTGCAACTGGTCGAAGAGATCATCAATTCTAGGTAAAGGATACCGATTCTTCACCGTCAATTTATTCAACTCTCGATAATCAATACACATTCTAAACGAACCATCTTTCTTCTTAACGAACAAAACAGGCGCTCCCCACGGAGAATGACTAGGTCGAATAAACGCCTTATCCTATAGTTCTTTCAACTGTGCAGCCAACTCCTGCATCTTCGTAGGTGCCAATCGATAAGGAGCTTTCGCTACCGGTGTTGCTCCAGGAATTAACTCAATACGAAACTCCACCTGCCGTATTGGCGGTAATCCGGACAAATCCTCAGGAAAAACGCCCGAAAACTCACATACAACTGGAATATCCCCCACTTTGAGTTCTCTAGTCTTCGCACTCAAAAGGGATTTCGAATTCTTCTCCACGTTTTCTCCTTGTACTCGTAGCACACCACCACTCACTAATGGAATTTGAACCACCTTCTCATGGCATATTACTTCAGCTTTATGCCTAGCCAACCAATCCATCCCTATTACCACATCAAAACTACCATTTCCTAAAGGTATTAAGTCAATCTTAAACGCAACACCCTCTAACACGATAATGCACTCACGAATAACCTTATCAACTTCTATTTCTATACCACTAGCTATTTCAATTAAAATACTAGGTCTAAGTTCACTAAACTTAACCCCCAATATTTTAGCAAATTCAGTAGTAGCAAAACAATAATCCGCACCCGTATCAAATAACGTAGTAGCATAATGACCATTGAGAGAGAACGTACCAGTAACAACATTCGGGTCTTGGCGCGCCTCGCTTGCATTCATTGTAAATGCCTTTCCCCTAGCTGCATTTCTATTAAACCCTTGTCCTTGTCCTCCTTTAATAGCCAATTGACTCCCAGGCCGTCCAAACATTCCAACAAGTTTGGGACACCAGTTTCGCATATGATCAACACTACCACACTCATAGCATGCCCTGCGAATAACCCCTGCGCCAATCGAGTTAATTGGAGTCGCTTGTGTAATCACAGCACGACATTCCCTAGCAAAGTGTCCAGGTTTGCCACACCTGAAACACCCACGACATGAGGTGTTCTCGAGATGACAGTAACCACACTTAGCACATCTAGGGGCATTACCAACATTTCCCTTCTTCTCATTATTACCAGTCACAGCCGTAGAAGTTGTTCCCACATAACCCGCTGCCTTTACAGAATCCGTTGCTACGAACCCCTTTCCTTTTCTTGCTTTCTTATTGTCACCACTAAAACCAGCTGTCTTAGTAGTATCAACTTCCTCTCGCTTCTTCTCTCCCGACTTTGCCAGAGTTCCACTCCTAATTGCTTCATCCGTCAATGCCCCAGCCTTTTGAATAGCACTTAGAAGCGTTGTCGGCTCAGTCGCCCTAACCATCGAACGAATCTGTGGAACCAATCCACGGATATACTTCTCAATACGCTTCGATTCAGGAGTTACTAAATGAGGAACCATCCTAGCTAACTCATGAAACCTATCAGTATACCCCATATGATTAGCTCCAACCATAGTATGATTCCACAACTCTTCTTCCAACTTTTGCAGCTCATTGACTGGGCAAAACTCCTCCGTCATTAAGGCTTTGAAGTCCTCCCAAGTCATACCCAAAGCCGCAACTCGTCCCCTAGCCTGAAGTTGCATGTTCCACCAGGTCAACGCCTTGTTAACCAAAGAACTAACCGCATACTTAACTTTCTGGCCCTCACTACATCCACTTATATCCATCACAAACTCCATTTTCTCTATCCATCGTGTGAGTACAATCGCACCACCCTTTCCATCAAATTCCTTAGGCTTACAGGCCATGAACTCCTTGTAAGTACACCCATTATTTCCGCCTCCTCCACTTCCAGCACCATCAGGATGAGCTCCACTGCCTACCTGCGCACTCAATTGAGTCACTAGTTCAGGCATTAAAGCTTCTAGCTGCTGGTTGATCATTTGCTGAACGATAGGGTTGCTATCCCCAATAATAGGTGTCGACTTCTTGGACTTCTTGGGTGTCCGATAAGCTCCACTCATAGGTGACTTAGTGATAGGTCGTCTTGGTTTCCTTGGCGCCATTTCCTAAACACGCAGAATAATAGAACCATTAGAGACCATTCACAAGATTCTATAATCTCCATAATCCTACTCAATCATCTACCTCCCATAAGCATATCACCATTGATTCAATGTAACATTGGCTGTAAGTCCACATATGTCGTGATACATTTATAATTGTGTTGGCCACCCACAATTTTAGATGTATCCTTCCACATGTGTACTTACTTCCAAAGCCACATCTAACAATAGTAACATCTTATAACAAATAACACGCAATCGAAACTAACCAAAATATACACCCACAATACACATAATATACACACCATAAATATCCAAACTCGCCCAAGGCTTCTCATTAAAACACGGGATAAATCCCAAAAAAATCCGAAGGAATTTACATTCCAACATATAATCAATGTCAAAACAACTCAACAAGACCATAAAACATTAAAACATAACATAAAAAAAATAAGTCGTACGCAGTTCGAGTCCTATCTAAGACCTAAAACGGGGTACGTGCAGTGGACTCTAAGTCTGAATCCACTTCCTCCTCCTCGCTCACCCACCCATTCCTATTTCCATGATTCGGTGGTAGAGGATGTCTTGCAAAACCATCCTCACGATCTCTTAACTCTTCATCTATCATATCCACAAAATCATACAATCCTCGAGGTCTCGCCCAAACCACCCCATCATCTTCCAAAAACTGAGGACACTTGCACGGGTACTTGGTGGTGAAACCTTTCTTATCAGCTACCTTTGTCTCATATCTCTCCACCAATTCCCCATTCACATTCTCCAGTGTCATCTTCTCCTCAATCACACATGGTACCATGCTAGCGGGGACCAATATCCTCCTGTTGGTTCTCTTCATCTTCCCAACTCTCTTGCGTCCCTTAGCAACTACAGTAGCCCAACGAAGTGTCTTTCTTGCAGGAGGTGCCATTCTATAAATGACACACACACGTTGCTAAGTACAGGGTTCGATAGACGTTCAAAAACTCAATAAAATAACTCATAATTTAGGAAAATAAACAAGTAAGATATTATACTTACACATAGGTCCTAAATGCAACTATATGAGGGACTCCTAAGCTATAGTCTAGGTTAAACCACCTAATTCTCTATAACCAAGGCTCTGATACCAATCTGTCACACCCCGCCACGGCGGAAACGCGCGGGTATAACTTCATGGATATCATCACAACACCTGGTGTCAACATAGAGAACAACTACATGCACATAAATGGAGCAATGTACCAACACACAGTGTTGTAACAATACCCAAAGATAACCAAATTAAAATCCAAAAGGTAACTTCAATAAGTTTGAAAGTACCAAACATAAAACATAAATGTATCAAATCCAAAACCAAATAAATCCAATCCCAAAATATAAATAAGTCTCCATGCAACTAAGTCTCGCCTAATTGCTGCCCTCAACTTTGGCCTTAGAATGCTCACCTGAAAATGATGCTTAAAATGTCAACATAACGTTGGTGAGATTCATAGGTTTTAGACTCAACACACAAGGCAATCGAATTTACTGTGATTACAAAATATAGCTGGACAAATAAATATAGTTATCATAAAGCCACATGCATTTGCAAGTTAATATCCACACACAAAGGCAACAACACTCATAAGGCAACCATTAGGACGGTTTGTGTCCTCCGATCCCATAATCATCAATTAGGTCGCATGCGCGAGCAACAGGATAAGCATCCTCCTAATTGGATCCCAAAAAATATCATCAATTAGGTCGCATGCGCGAGCAACATGATAAGCATCCTCCTAATTGGATCCCAAAATATATCATCAATTAGGTCGCTATCCTAATTGGATCCCAAAAATATCATCAATTAGGTCGCTAACCTAATTGGATCCCAACAATGTCATCAATTAGGTCGCTAACCTAATTGGATCCCAACAATATCCACACAAGCAAATAATCACATATAGCATACATACGATAACATTATAAGTCCAAGCTCTTTAATACCACACACATAATCACAGTAAACCAAAACATTTAAGACAAGCATCATTCCCATCCCAAGTTTAAAACAAAGTAAAAATATGGGACTATGAACTCACTTAAACTCCGCAGCTCCACAAAACAATACACAATCTATAATCCACATTACACAAGGTCAAGCTAAAAGCTACAACCCATGTAATACACATATGATGGATGTCTAAGACTCATATGACCCACCATGGATCTCCTAGACACCACACTAACCACTACCATAACTTAATACTCACTAAATCCCTTGCACTCTAAAACTCAGAAAACGCAGAATTTTTTAGTACATTCGCTCACATGAAATTACGACAAATAAAGCTTAACAACTCACACCAAAAATTTACCATGGTCTATTATAAGCATAGAAGCTAATCCCAGAAGGCCATGAACCAATAACACACACAAGTATTCATAGAAAATTCAAACTTGTCAACTACTCAAATTCGGATCTGAACGCACACCAAAAAGTTTTGATTTTTAATAATTACTTCCACAAGTTTTTATCGCGAATCCTCTTCGTGGTAGTCTAATATAACCTAAAACTTAACTATTCCAGAAGATCAAGTCAAAATACCACTTTTACAACCACATGCCAACCTCAAACTTTTACCCAAAATCTGTCCCGGTTTGACAGCTTTGACACCTTAACAAAGAAAAATCAAAAGACCGACTTCCCGACCTCAAAATTGATTGTGGCTGGACTTTTTGGAAAGATCTTTCATTATACTACAATTTAGACTTAAAATTTGTGATCTAACCCATCACCATCTGTTATGTACACTCACATCTTTACAGCCTTACAAATCTGTCCAAACCCTAACTCATTAACTAGCATGTTTTACGCTCAATTCCCTTAACCATTAACCATAATATTAACATCTAATCAGCCTAACATGTTTTACTTCAATAATTTACAGAAGTATATAAACCCTAGATTCCATCATATTAATTATTACATGAATTATAACCATAATTGATTAATTACACATAAGGGTTAAAGATTTTACCTTGATTCTTGATTATTGCTAGACAATTATGAAACTCTAATTTTTCCTCTTGGATCCCCCTTTGTGTCGACTTGTAATGCAGGAAAAAGGGATAGGGGAGTTTTGATTTTGTATTTATAATTAATTTGGATAATCCCTAAGGATTAGAGTTGTATTTGGTATCAAATTTGGTTTCCTTTTTCCCCCCTAACACCTTAATCGGCCGCCCCCCCCCCCCCTAAATAATATATTTTTTTATTTTTTTATTATTAATTAATTTATTACACTAAAAACCTCATACTTTTCATATTTTATGTATTCCCATAACAAAACATAACGTCTTTCGCGATAAACCTTAATTTTACGACAAACCGGAAAATATTCATTTTCAAAATAAAGTTTCCAAAAATAGATTTTTACACACTCCATGAGCATTTCCTCACAAAAACAACATCCTCGTAACTTACTAACGCTCAATAACTTGAACGAAGACTCGTTAAGGAAAAACTCAAAACACCAAATATACACAAGTCATTTCTACACCACATAAGTGGTCAAAATGAACTTTCCCAAAATCAACATTATCAAAAATCACAACAACAACCTCAACGCGAAGGGATTTAGTGCTATCTCAAATATTAACCATACTATAACACACAATAACACCCATAAAACTACCCAAACACCCCAAACAAAATTAGATTAACTCGAGGCTAAAAGCCTAACTAACCTGCTAAAATCACGGTTGTTACAATGAGCCACATGATAACAACTTAACTACCTTCTATTTATTGTATAAAGCATGGTTGCCTTTAACAACCAATAGAAAAGATGGTCTTATCAGCTATTTCCAAATACACATAACTCCACTAAATAAGCTAAACACAAACACCCCTGTATTTTGATTTCGTAAATTCTGTAAATGGAACCTTTAGTTGTGACCTGAAGTAAGATTATGAATTGCAGAATCAACGAAAACAAAGTGTAGCAGACAAAAGGGAGATTATAAATGAAGACAGATTTAGCAGTTTGTCAGGTGAGCTTATTCAACAGATCCTTTCATGTTCGCAGAAAGCGTATTCACCGGTTATGCAGAGGTAGTTTCGAATGTTAATATACATACATTTAGAAAAAGCTATATATTTTAGGTTATAGTATTAGTGAGTAACTAACACTGTTATCGTTGTAGGTCACCAGTACTTTCACGAAAAGCCTGCAACAACAGATACTACACTGCCACCAACAGCTAGAGTTGGCCACCTCCATTTCATGTCACTGTCGGCATTGTAACACGAGTGCTAACGAATTGGTCATTAGCTTGAAGATGGTTTGTTTCCAACAGGATTTAGCAAAGAGGCGATATGTAAAAATTGAAGACAGGTGAGTTGTATAATCACTTCATAGAAGATATGAATTTCCAAGTTTTATTACAGCTGCCAAAGTATTCTACTCTACCTTATTTATAGATAATCATCTCGACAAGAAAAACAGGCCCAAAACGTCGCAAAATAAACAGGCGAGCCCGCAACGCGGCATTCGTTGCCTTTCTCATATGCATTAAAAACATAAAACCCCAAGTGAAGGCCTAACAAAGTCATTTCCTCTCTTGGGCATCTCACCTCGCCAAGTTGGTTGTTGTCGCAAGAATCCTCTCGGTCGCATCAACTTGCAATGGCTTGTTGTTATATATAATCTAATGGCTAAATCAAGAACGACGTGCATGCTCACGATCAGAGTTTTAAGAATCCTAAAATGAAAGATCATTATAATAGTATTTACATTATCAGCACATCCTTCGCAAAAATCCTGAAAAGATCTATGCTAAATATCTAGGAAGATATCATAACATGTTGAACAAATTTGAAATCAAATTACAAATTTTTAGCTTGATCAAGCACCAATTGATCTTTATTAAGTTTTCTAAAAATTTAATAAATAACCGGTCTAGTAAGTTAAAAACGATCTTAAATGTTTTTCTGCTATGATAGTAAGAAATTAAAAATAATATATGTGTTGAAGTTTTATTTATTAAATTTATTTTAAAATAAGAAAATATCCATAATGGTTTTCCACACTTCATGCATCATAAATAATCTTTGTATATAGGGGCTTTGTGTCCATTTATGGCCCGTGACACTAGCCCGGTTATCTCTTATCTTTCTAGTAGTATTGTAGCCCATTTTAACTAACAGGGTGATTTTGTTATTTGACCTACCAATTTCAGCCCACATTCCAAACACTTTAAACATTTAGGGTCTCTCTCTCTCTCTCTCTCTCTCTCTCCCCATGAAAGTTTGGACTGTAATTTCCATCTCTACCCAGTAGTTTCTCGTACATTGTTGACTTATTGCTATAAAATGTTAGATTAGGTGCAACGAGAAACAATAAAAAGAAACACATCATTATAGTTCGTAGAGAAAACGTAGTATTGTATGGTTGATTACTAATATCAATTTGAATTTTAGTGTAACTGTAGTATACTTTTAGCTATGAAGTGTATACCATAAGTCACGTTGATGCTTATAATCTCATGTATTGATAGATTTTTTATATTACAATTAAATTATCGTTAGTCGTATTCTAGTTTTTAACCTGTGTACGCACGGGTTATTAAATTCGGATTAAGTTCAGACAATGACTAAACTAATAATAATATTCAACTATATTTGCTCGGGTTTTGAAAATATGATCAATTTTATTTAATAATCTTATTGTTTAGTTTAATTTGATATTTTAACATAATTCTAATTCATTGAATACAAATGTTTATACAAGTTATATTTAATTTTGTTCATATACTTATGTTAATAGTGTTTTTAGCATTACGATTAATTTAATGAGTAAAGATCATTTGAGGACCAAATTTTTTTTACATGCCAAGGGACTAATCTCCACTCTCCATCTTCCTTCCATCTTTACTTGATTTAATGGATAAGATTAATCCAAACAATTTAAAAAACCCATTTTCATATTTTTTTTTTCAAATATTAATATCTTTCAAACCGTTAATCGTTAAGCGAAAAAAAATATACCGTTACGACGAGCATTTAATTATCTTTCTATAGATAGGCTAATTGATATATTTTCGACATTTTTTTTTCTTCGTTTTTTCACGTTTTTTTTCGTGGCCGAAAAAATCATATATGATATTAAAAATCATATATGATATATATATGATATTACATATCAGATATGATATGTAATATCATATATGTTATGTAATATCATATATGATTTTATTTCGGCCACGAAAAAAAAAAGTGAAAAAAACGATTTTTTTTTCGAAAGTATATCAAAGTGCCTGTCTATAGAAAGATAATTAAATGCCCGTCGCGATGGTGTAATTATTTTCGCTTAACGATTAACGGTTTAAGAGATATTTAAATTATAAAAAATGGGTGAAATAATAAAATGTTTTTAATCTCAATCATTGATTTCCTTTTTAGATGGATGGTGAGGATGAGTTCCTTGGTATGTGAGGAATGTTTGGTTTGTAGAATAACTCTACTCTAATTTAATAATAATAACAGCAGTAGTAGTTGTTGTTTATAGAAAAGATTAAAGTATGTGGGATTTTTGTTAAACACATAAATATATTAAAATTATAGAATTTGAGAATATTACACGTAAAATTAGACTTAGCCTCTTACTAAAAGTTTAAGGTTTGCGTAAAAGAGACATATATTAAGGTTTTTTACTCTATAAATCATATCATCCCCTCTTTTTTCTGTATTCATGAACCCTTTAATTCTTCGTATTAAATTTCAGTTATCTTCTTCTTCTTGCTATGAACAGTGCCGTCTCTATGTTTGTGGATGCCCGGTGCGAAATTACAAAAATAAGGCCCCAAAATAAAAGCTCACCAATTTTTTAAACGGATACAATTTGACCAGTGCGGAATTACAAAAATGAGGTCCCCAAACGAAAGTTCAGCAATCTTTTTAAGGGATGCAATTAGAACTACTTGCGTAAATAATGCCATTCTCCTAGCATTTTTTGATGCAAATTTTTCAATCAAATCTTTGTAGTCAATTGTCTTCAACATATCCTACTCAATTGATATCATTGTTAGTCCGTTAAGCCTTTCATGTGACATTGTAGAACGTAAGTTTTTATCAACTTTAATTTAGAAAAGCTTCTTTCAGCTGAAGCAACGGTGACGGGGATAGTTGACAAAATTCTATAGGCAATAGTTGTGTTAGGAAAACAATACAAATGTTTAATCGATTCTAAAATACCAACAGGTCCCATTTTTTCTTTAGGCATCGAGTGAACTAGTAATTTCAACTCCACATATAAGTCGGTTCCATCAATATCATATACCTCATCATGTTTTAGCGCAGCCTCAAGACGTAGGCAACAAGATTTTAAATCATTATCTTCTAATGACCGCAACTTGTCAGAAGTAAACAGAAAGCTAAAAGTTTTTTCATACTCATGATATTGTTCAAACCTACAATTAAGTGAAACAATTGCTTCAACTACAGATAGGAAATAGTTTGTCCTAAAAGATTCCTCAAGAGATTGTGGAATGCTTGATGATGCATCATTTTGATTCTCATCAAAATGTCTCTTTCGTATAATTTCACGCTTTCGAACAAAGACCGGATCTATACTCATTTCTATAGCTATTTCTTTAGCACTCTCCAATGCCTTAGAAAATCAAGTTTCTCTATAAGTTTTAAAGAAAGAAATTAAATTTTCTATCTTTTTCATTGCATCATCAATTACCATTTTTTTTATTGCAACTGTTTTGAAACCACATTGACTACGGATAATATATCATACCAAATTATTATTGCAACACGAAACTCATATTTACCAAGCACATTTTCTGCTAATGCTTCATATGTACTTTGTATTAAACAATCATTGTCACTTTCAGACACTTCAAGTAAAGCTGCACGAATATATGAGAGTTGGAATCGTATAGCTTTAACACTTTCAACACGACTCTCCCACCAAATAGTTGATAAAGATTTAACAGTTAGCCCTTTTACATTCACTTTCAAAATAGCCCATCTTTTAGTAGAATTTGCAAAGATAGTATAATTTTTTTGTATGGCACCAAAAAAATTGTTAACTTTAGGACATGTTTTGGCCATGTCACATAATGCTAAGTTAAGGTTATGACTGCCACAAGGAGTATACAATGCTGGAGAATTGAGATCAAAAAAATTTCTTTGTACTCCTTGATGTTTTCCTTTCATATTTGAGCCATTGTCATATCCTTGACCTCGTACATCATTTATATCAAGATCAAGTAATTTGAGCTCACTTTGTAAGACATCAAACAATCCTTGTCCAGTTGTATTTAAAAATCCTAAAAATGACTCCTCAATGATAATAGAACTTGACGACACATCCACATATCTTATGATGAATGACATTTGTTTCTCGTGACTAATATCAGGAGTACAATCAAGAATAACTATAACTGAAAAATACTTAGCTTGTTTTATTTTGTTAATAATTGGAGTCTTGATTGCATGCGCAAGCAAATTTATTAACTCATTTTGTATGCTAGGACCAAGATAATGCGCACGCATATCTTCATTTTCAATACGCTCAATATGCTCTTTAATATATGGATCAAACTCGGCCATCATATCCATATTACCCAAAAAATTTTCATTGATTTTTCATTTAATTTCTCATTTGAACCACGAATTGATAAAGTTTTCTTGCCAAAATATTTAACAGCAGCAATGATTCTTACCAACACATATATTGATGTGTGTATATATAGATTGTATATAAAATTTGAGGCCCTTGAAATTTGGAGGCCCTGTGCAACAGCACACCTCGCACACCCTCATATACGCCACTCGCTATGAAGACATAAGAATTCTTGTTATTGTTTTTCTAGATTTTGAGTTTTCCTATCTTTTCTATCTTTTATAATGTTATCATTTCTTTAGATTTTGAGTTTTCCATCTTGTATTTTTATTGTATATACATGAAAGCTTTGTTGATGAATCAAATGTTCTTCCTGTAGAAATTCGAAATTCTTATGTCTTCATCTATATTTTATTCAAACATATTTGTTGCTATGCGATATTTTTCTTATTGTTCAAGCAAGGAAATAACAAGTGAATACAATATTTATATCATCATATTTTGATAATATCTATATACATCTAATATGATAGAAATGTAAAAGATGTGAAATTTTAACTATCGGTGTGTTTGTTAAAAGTAGCAGTGAGCAGTATCAGTTAGCTGTGAGTAGTATTCACAGCTCACCGCTCATCGCCCACAGCTTCTTAAAAAAATATTGAAAAAATGAGTATTCTTAAAAAATAGCAATGCTCACCGCTCATTTGCCAAACAATTACTAAAAATTAAAATGTTCATTGCTCACCACTCACTGCTCTAAAAAGCTCCACACCGTTTCGTGCCGAATATACCCTATATCAAAAGTCAAAACATTGAATGACTTTTGCTGTGTAATATACTAATCTCAATATAGACGAGTATCCGTGCGTAGCAATGAAATTTTATAGCAACCAATAGTTTTAGTTATAAAAAATAGTTTATAGGTTATAAACGAAAAATAATAAAAGTTTGAGGATTTGGGAATTAAACATAATTTTGAAACCCGTTTCGATCCGAGTAGTTCAACTAGTTGAACACTTCCGGTCGAAAAACGAGTCAATTTAAATAGGGTCAACCCGACGGGTTGCGTCGAAAAAACGGGTCAAATTAAACTGAGTCAACCCGCCGGGTTTGAAGCGTCCTGGGTCAACCCGATTTTCAATGTGTATTAATAGTTTCCTTTTGAAATATATGTTTCAACATTTCCTTTTTTAGTTTCAACATTTCATTTATTGTGATGTTGTAATTTTTTCTTACCTAATATAAAATTTTCAACATTTCGCATATTGACTTTTTCACTTTTCCGCATTGATCATTTTGCTTTTACATGTAATATAAGACAAATGCGTCACAAGTTGCAATAAAATGGTTCTATTCCATAGTTACAAGTAGGAAAACACTTGATGCCATATGACTTCCTTAAGATTACCACTTATTTGCCATATGACTTCCTTAAGATTACCACTTATTTGTGATTCTTCATGAAGTTCACAAAGTTTGGTAATTGAGTTAATAACTCATCTTTGTATGGATCACGTATATAAAAAGTTAAAAAGATTTTGATTTAGCATCATTCACGGGTTTAGCAATGATAAAATTAGTAGGATAGTTTGACTTGAAGGTTAATACAAATTCCACTTAGCATGTGCATGATTACCTCTCGGTCCTTCAAACTTACCGTAAAGTTGCAATAATCAGTGCCATAAAACATGGGTTGGGGATAGAAATACTTGCAATATGGCGTGACAACATTTCCTTTGTATTTTTTTTTCTTCAAAGGTTTTTTCCGTTCTACATTAAATAACTTTATTAATTGTAATTTTTTCTTTACATTTTGGTTGGAGGAGTTAAAATAGGAATTATTGTGACTATTTTCTAGAGGGTGTGTCGTTATTTTATTTGTAGAGGTGGCAAAAATTAGGCGAAAATGGTCCAAATAGGCAAATAGGTTTTGGTTAAAACAAAAGAATTTATTACAGGTGACGATGCTTCTCATTAACTGAAATTAGCTAGTTTGCTATCTATATTTGTTAGCTACTTTAAATAAATAACGAATTTTATTATAAATGGAGATTTTGAGACGAATTTTAGTAAGAGCAAAGGGAGTCATAACACATGTTAACATCATTTTTTTGTCACGTTAGCGTCACATCATTTCAACACTAAATAACATAATACCAAAAAATACCCCGTAATCATAATACCAAATAACACTACATTTTGAGACTCATGTTTTTTTTTTTAAATTACACTTTACAAATTCTACCCTGAACAATTTCATTCATTAAATAATCTAATACTTCATTAATAAAACTAAACAATACAATACGAAATAAAAAACGTTACCAAACCCATTAAGTTCAAAAAACTTGGATCGTCACATCCCGCTTGTGAGGATTGGGTTTGTGGTGGTGTTTGTGTTTGTTGCTCATTTAGGTTTTGTTGAAAATTTTGTTGCAGCATGAACATCAATTGTTGTTGTTACTCGGGTATCAAATTCAGTGGGTTAGGATTTAAAGAAGATTCGATGTTCGGGTTAGGGAAAACATTTCCAAAATCCATTAAGTTCAAAAAACTTGGATCGTCATGTCCCGACATTTATTTATTTATTTGAGAATAACAGTATATGAGTTGTTTTTTGTTAGTGAGAATAGGAGTATAGTGGGTGTGGGTATTCATAAGGATTAAAAAAAATTGTCAACTTCTTTTAAAATATTACCGTTTGTAAAAAACGGTTATTTATTTATTTTATTATTTTTTTAACCTCAACTAGCCTTTGTATATGTACTTGAGGGGGTGATTTGATTTGGTTTTTTTTAATTGAGATTGCATTTCAACGTCCGTTGGCAGGGCAACGCAAGATACAACGTGAGGCCAACGCATGTTTGCTCGGTATGGGCAACACCCTTCAACGTCATTTGTAGGACGAAATGGCGTTGGAGGATTATGGCTCCGAGAGCTCTAAGTTCACTTAATCATTTATCTCTTAGCTATGACGTTCAAATTATTAAACTTTTTTAGTACATGTATCAAAAATCAAAATATGTATCTTTTGTACTTCAATTTATCCCTTTTAAACTTTCTTTCTTTACAAATACCATCTTAAACTCTATTTATAATATTTCTGGCTACTTTATATTTACCACTTTGCAAAGGTTAACTGAAAAAGTTCAATGAGATCCGAGAACTTTGACGACTGGTTTTCCAAATTGTCGAAGTTTTTTTGACGTTTCCAAAAATATGGTTGCAGCTAAAATACTATAGGGGTGGTACTTTGTTTCTAAAATACCAACAGTCTGTTATGATTGTTTGCCTGGTGTATGAAGTGTCTCAAATCACCTACAAGATGTAGGGGCATCGAACACCTGGTCATGCCTCTTGCATGAACCAAGTGTGTGAACTTGAACAAACCATCCTTATTAGAGCATATAGTTGTTTATCAACCATAACCATCCGCATCCATTTATTCATCTTGATTACATCCTTTTGTGTAAAGCATCGTGGATGAAGTCACACGTTTAAAAAGAAGATGATTCAACTACGGTTGTTTATACATGAATGCTAGATAAAAAGACGAGGTCATGGATGCAAAATCGCAGTGTCATGCATGGGATCATGCGTTCCAACCAAATTTTCCAATCTTTTAGACACATGCACCCTTTTTATCCAACATTTTGACGCAAGCACCTGTATTGTGTTTGATTTGGGTTTTGTGTTCCCCAACTGAGGTTTTCCAACTTTTCAATGCAAGCAACCAATTATCTCATTCGTTATCTCCAAGATGCTTGATGAGTGGTCTTTTACTCATCATTTTAGGCCCGAAAAACCCACAAAATCAACCAAAAACACCCAAAACGACCATATAATGTTACAGATATCCTTGGAAAGTATTTTTGTGTATTTTAGGTACAAATGGATTGAAAACAAGGCAAATGTGAGCAAAATGGAGCTTGGATGGGAAAACGGAGTTAAATGGAGCATTACTGGATCGACTCAACATGTTTTGAAGAAAAATCAAGTAAAAGACAAAAAGACAAGACCGAAGTCAATCCCGGGAATGTGACATAGGGAGAGCTTGGAAAACCAAAACAAAACCCTTACACCCCTCACCCAAGACCAAATGACCAGATTACCCTCAACCCGACACCAAAATTACCAAAATACCCTTATTACCCTTTTCACCCCAAAAATTTAAATTCAAAATCATTTTCAAAACCTAAAACCATTTTTCAAAATAAAACCCAAAAAAAATTTGTCAAAAACTTTTTGTTAAGTATTTTGTAAAAACCTTATTATTATTATTATTATTATTATTATTATTATTATTATTATTATTATTATTATTATTATTATTATTATTATTATTATTATTATTATTATTATTATTATTATTATTATTATTATTATTATATAAAACTACAAAAACATTTTTACAAATTCAATTGAGTTAATTGCATTTTTGGTCATTGTGGTCTGGCTAAATTTTAGGTTTGGTTCCAAAAATTTTGAAAGTGCAGCGAAAGTCCCTATTTTGAAGTTTGGGTTACATTTTTTGTCCTTATCGGTGTGAAATGACCAAATTGCTCTTGTCTTTTTCTTAAGGAGACAAAGGGTATTTTAGTAATTTACCTCCATTCAGAGACCAAAAATGTAATCCAAACATTAAAATGGGGACTATCACTGCAATTTCAATGTTTTAGGGACTAAACCCGCAATTTAGCCAAACCACAGGGACCAAAAGTGCAATTAACTCAATTCAATTTTACTTTTTTTACTAATAAAATTTAAAACCTAATTACTAATAACTAAACCTAATACTAATTATACTATATACTAAAACCCAAAATTCCCGTTATACAAAAAACGCAATCTTATTGGCTGCTTCCATGCAAGACCACTGTTCAACACTGTTCATTAATTTTCGTCCTTTCCGAGCACTGTTCCTATTCTGTTTTTCCCCATTGATATTTCCCCCCATCTACACAATCCTAGAACCCTCTAGCTTCCCGGTCCATTCATTCTTCCCCATTCATATCTGCTAAATGCCACCTCCTTGAAGCTTCTCACCTCTAATAAATCCAACCTCCTCTCTATCATGTTCCAGAATCTTCTTCCCACAAAAGCACTAAAAAAAGAATATACCCTTTGGTTAAAACTGCAATTTCTTGATTTTTTTACGCAAATGAATATATGCTTCGATGAACCTCAAAAAAACGCCGGCGTGTCTTTCCGTTTTCCGATGAACCTTGCACCGTCGTCTTCATTCCAGCCACCAATAGTAAGTATAATCATATATTTTTTTAAGTTTTAATGAATATTTAATTATTTTAGTTTAAACAAATTTATACCCTTTAGAGCGTTTATATAAAAGATTGAAACTTTTGGATTTGTAGGGTTTTGATTTTGCATATGTGACTTTGTTTGAGGTTTGGAGGGTGAATGGGTTTGATGTGGAGGATAAGCTACAGGCGCTTGAGCCTGTGGATTTGGGTGAGTTTTTATTAGTGTAATATAGTTTCCTTTTATATTATATGCTGCAAAGTCTAATGTAATATCCAGATTTTCTTAGAAATTTGAGGAAGTTTGATACAGATTGGTATACTTGGTGATTGGTATAGCTGGTGTTTTTTTGTTGATATTATGGTTATATGATTGTTAGTTGTTAAATTTATTTGAAAATTGAAGTAAATTACCTTTCTTTTCTTATGGTTCCTCACAATAAGAAATAGAAGTAATCAAGTAAACTACTTTTGTTGCTAAAATTTGGGATAGTAAAATGATATGGGGTGTTTGGGATTGTTTCTTAAAGTTGGTTATATGGTCATTGTGTTTTCATAGGGTACATAAGTTTTTTTAGATTGTTTTAGGATTGCAAATGTAAGCTGGCAATATGATTATTTCTAAGTTTATTAAGTTTTGATAAGCTGCTTAAATGGCAATAGGCAGCCGCACATTTACCATTAAGTTTTGATTAGCCATATGAATTTCATGTAGCACAACACTTCTATTTGCAAATTATGGTTTTAGCTTAAGAAAAAAATTATGCACTTCAATATGTGTAATCATATTGATTTACTTTGTATCTTGCAGCCATTTCATAGGAGACACTATGGATCGATGGAAGTAGAAAGCAACTAATTTAATGGCGTTCCGAGTTTCATCTCTCAGTAAGTTATAATTTACATCCATTCAAACATAACAGGTTGTGTATATGTAGTACATAGGCATTGCAATTGTAGGTTGGTTGTTAAAACTATTATGTGTTTAGCTTGAGTGCGAGATTGTCAGAGAAAATGAATCAGAAAAAAAAAAATATCATCATGGGTAAAGAAAAAAGGCATCAAATTATGCAGTATTGATTCATTGATCAATCCGAAGGAAAAAAAGGAAGATGGTGAGGAAAATAGGTTGAATCGGAACATGATTTGATTATTCAGTTGGAATGTGTGAAAATCGACCACGACAACACAAATTGAAACTCCCGTCAATCAATTTAAAAAAAAATCATAGGTCCATATTTTTGAAGGGTTTATTATCGTGTTTGATTTTAGATTTGTGTTGTAAGATAGTAAGTAATTGGAACCTAATCGTGTTTATGATTTCAGGATATGATAGGCGAGAAGGGAGAAAATAAACAGGTAGACGTACTTCTCAGTGGCTGTAAAAGGGCAGCGTACTACTCACGTGGTGGAAGGTTTTATTGCGGCTTTGGATTGGTGTTAATCTGCAAGTTGTTCACATGATATATGTATACTAATGTGAGCCTGGTAATTTACTTTACTTTATCTTGAGGTGCTTTCAAAAAAAGGTTTCATTTTATATAAATGAACCTCTGTAATTTAAGCAAATACATGTTATTCAGGTGTACTGATGCGTGGGATTGCGCCCTCACAAAAGGTTTTACTTCTCAAGGGATCTCGAGAAGCTTACAACCCCCACCAGGCAGTGTACCTGATCGTTGTAGTATAGTATAGTGACAAGTACCGGGGGATTGATCGTTCAACTCAGGAATAGTATCGCTAGGATTAGAAAGTCTACTAAATTAAGTCTAGAGGTGAGGGATGATTCTTTTTGTATTTTTATATTTTTATGAAAGCAATTAAAATCTCGGGTTTTGAAGGAGTGGGTGGAATTAGTTGCTAGCCAACTAACCCAAATACCTACAAATGCAATCAAAATAAAATAACAAAAATGAAATGAAACTATTTAAACTAATGTGGTGTAACAATAATGAGGAAAGTTGTGTTTACTTAGGGTTCATTACTCCCTAGATATCTTTTACAGGTTGATAGCTTGTTACAATTGCATGGATGACCGGTCATATTCCTTAATACTAGTCGTAGGGCCGTGTACAATATTCCCTAACTCTATAGGATCCTACTTCACTCCTATGTCGAGCCATTAGAAGCTCCTAACATGGGATCATTAGAATTCTCCTACGCATTAAATACAACCAAAAATCGTAGTACATCTCCGATCATGTTTCTTAAGACGTTCAAACAAGTTACCAATGGAAGTCTGCCAGTTTTCTTAAGCCTAACATCGAATACAATCATCCGTAACAATTATAAACAAACAATCAACCCATAATCAACATCTAGGTTTCACTACATCTAAGCAAACACAAAGGAAATCTAGCCTAACATGTTAAACAGAAGACAAGCGTAAGATATAATCAAACAACACATAGACATATTGATTGATTTGAAAGAGTACTTATCTATAATTGAACATGAAAGATTCAAATGGTTGAAACCCTTGAAAAAGCTGGAAAATTCGGACTAGGGTTTTTCCCTCAAAGTTGCACACTAATGAATGAAATTTGGAAAACTATATATAGATTTTACAGGGTGACGGCGTCATGTGTTAAGTTGTGACGCCCTCAACTCGCCGCCATAATGAAATCGTATTGCCTAGATCTGCTTGTGACGCCGTCATGTAGGATTTTCTTCTGGGCCGTCACTAATACTTGGACCATGACGGCCTTGGGTGACGCCGTCATCTCCTATGCACAAAAACTCTCTAGATCGTCACATGTATTTTCCACATCCACCTCTTTTGTAACTCTTGACGCCGTCATGTGGAGAGCCTTGACGCCATCAGGTACTCTTCCAGCAAGGAAAATCGAGACTTTGCCGTTTTCTTCACTTTTATGCTCCAAAAACGTTCAAAATGCTTCCTTTTACAGATTTCTCTCCAAAAGCACCTAAAATGACAAAAGGAACGATTTAGGGCAATATTTGATCAAATAATCTCGAATTCGGGCTTAAATGACCCCTTAAAAGCAGTTCACTTTTCGCCTCATCATGTACTACTGCCATCAGGCTTCGTCCAAGCCGGAAAAGGAACTTACTAGGCTCGCATTAGTATAACAAGGTCTACCTGAATAACATGTATTCGCTTAAACAAGGTCTATTTTGTGTAAGTACTCCCGTATAGGTGCACACAGTATTTGTAAAGCACATTTCATGCCTTTTTTTTAATTGTACTTTGTCGCTTCTTGGTCAGCTATCGGTCTTTTCACTTATATCAAAACTTTTATTCATAGATACTAAAAGTTCGTGGGTTGGAGTCGCAGGGAACACACCTCAATCCAAGTTAGTTTATGCATAAGAATGGTGGAAAGGTGGGCTTCTTTAACATAGTTTTATATGTAGTTTTATCACTACGGAATGGTTGCAAACATTTGGTAAAGATGCGTGCATTTAAGATTGTTTATCTAATTATGTGTGAGGTAAATATGAAATTTGAAATAGCTTATTTTTTACAAGAACTTCAAAACTTGTCTTTGCTACAACTGTACAGCGCTTTTGTCGCTGAAGGGAAAGTTCCGGCAAATCTTGATGGTATGTTGGCATAGGTTCCGCTTTTAATACAAGAGTTCACGTACTTATATTGGACTATTGAATATTGACTACTCGGACCTTAGCGCTACAGTGTATACCTTTGTATCTCATTGTAAGTTTACAATTACAGTGGGCCATTTTTTTTATCTGATCGCGTTGGGGTTCTGTTTACTTTTATTACATATGTTAGGAGATACGATACTAATTATGTCTTTCATGTGTTAATGATTGATGCAAGCTTGCTAAGCTAGATTGCAGCTTATAGTGTCACCTATTTGTATGCTAACATAAAGAACTTAAAAAAACATGACATTTTTTGATACGTAATACCTTTACAACATTTTTGGCATTTGTTATTCTTTATATTTTATTTATAGAAATTTTTTTAAATGAACCATAACAAGTACATGTTTATGAAAATAAACTTCACCCATATTTTTTACGAAAATGAACTTTTGCATATGATTCGTTAGATTCAATTCATGACAACTTTTGAACCATGCACATGTCTCTCATTTTTCTATGCGATTGAAAAGTATAAATGCTACACGTGATTAGTTGGGGCGAGTTCTAGGCGATAATGGGCGAGTTTAAAAGCGATGAGTGAGCTGGGGGCGTGGGCTGGGCGAGGTGGTGGGCGCTGGGAAGAGTGAAGAGCTGTTGGGCGAGGCAGTGGGTGAGGTGGGGAGAGTGGAGAGGTGTGGGCGAGCTGGTAGGCGAGGCTGTGGGCGAGATTGTGGGCGTGGGAAGAGTAAAGAGCTGGGGGGATGGGTTGAGTCATGTTTTCTAGTTATAAATACACATTGATTTTTGTTCATGAATTGTATATATCCAAAAACTCCATGGTTGTTCGTGAAGATGAAGATGGAACTATGGAAGATCAAGTGTTTAAGATGAAGAGAGAAGAATTATACTTTGAGAAAGATAAAAAAGAAAAAAAAAAAAAAGAAAGAGAAAAATATTGAAGGAAATTTTGATGTGTCGCACGCATTTCAAAAAGTTCAGTTTGGTAAATTAATAAAATTGGTTCAGTTTAGTATATTAGATTGGGTATGGGTTCATTTTAGTAATTAGCTTTTTTATTTATGTATGAGATGATGTTAAAATCCTTTTTTGGAGGGTAATGTTATGGAAGCATTAGACATGTGAACTTTTTGTTCTTTTTTTTCTATATATAATTCATCAATCATCTATCTACTAAAATCTAGCAGCAATAAGATAAACTATTGAATACAATGTATCAAATATAATTTTTTTTGTCACTTGTACCAATTTTTTCCGTTCTCCTCAGTATTTCTGACATTTGTTATTCTTATCTTTTCGGTATGAGATCAAGGTTGTAAAAATCGCTAGGCACTAGTAAGGTAGTCGTGTAGGACCTAGCGATTAATCGGTTAGGTGGGGATTAATCAGGGATTAATCGGATTGAAATTTTTATGCTCAAAATTGCAATTTTATATATTATATTATATATATGCGATAAGCATAATGCATCAAAGTTCAAATATTTCAAGTGTTCAAATATAAACATAATACATAATTCTTCAAAGTTTAAAGTCAAACATAGATATTACCCAGTTTGTTGACTGTTTTTAAGCGATTTTTGACTGATTTTGTACGATTAATCGGTTTGTGGACTGATTTTTTAGCGATTTTGACTGATTTTTAAGCGATTTTGTTGACCAATTTTTAAGTAATTTTGTCCGATTAATCCGATTAGACTGATTTTGTCCGATTAATCAGTTTGTTGACCGATTTTTAAGCGATCTTTGATCATAGGCCGATTATTATAAATCAAGACACTTAGTGAGTGATCAACGATTATGCGGGAATTAATCGGCCGCCTGAACCGATTTTTACAACAGAGTATGAGATGATAATGAAATCCACTTTTGAAGGGTGATATTGTTACGGAAGCATGCGTTAGACATCTGATTTTTTATTTGTTGTTATCTTCTAAAAATGATTAGTCATCTATCAATTAAAAGAAATATTAGCTTTGAAGAAGTACTATTGAGGACAATGAATAAAAGGATTTGTTTCTATCAATGAAAGAGAGGATATATGCATGGATTGTTATGAAAAAGGTTTCTTGTAAGTATTTAAAGCTTAATGGTAACAGAAACTCAATTTCATTTTATTTTTTAAACGGCCAAAGTGAAATTCAAAGTTTACATTCTTGCGCATTGCAAAATTTGTAGATCATCATGCAAGTGTAGCTACTTTCTTCTTCCACGTATTTCGTAAAAGGTGTGGTAATTAGTTAAGTGCTTAAATACCCACAAATCATGACTAACTATAGGTGAACACTTTTCTAATGTTTTGTTTTTTCAAATTGAAATTTGTGGACCTTAAGAAACATCATGAATGAGATGCGGTGCTAAGTTGAATATTGTACAGAAAAAGAGCAAATGTCATAAGCTATAGTTCCATTCTATTTCTCTCGTGTACAAGCTAAGTGGGTCATGTCTAGGAAAATAAATAATTAAATTAATCCAACTAATCTTACATAAATATAAACATGCACTACCCATGTTGTTATGCTTCATTTGTACCATTACAAATGGAATTATTTGGGACCAAATCAGTAGCCATTTTTCTTGTTATACTCTCATGCCACACATATTACTCCTTGGCCCGAGGTGTTAGTTACCACCAAAACCTGGCCTCAGAGTTCCTTGTTCCACACAACAGAGCCCGAGCCGAAGTTGGGGTACAACCTCTCAGATGGAACAATAGTTTGGCAGCCTATGCTCATAGGTATGCGTACCATATGCTTGGTAGTTGTGACCTGCGTCACTCGGAAGGCCCTTATGGGGAAAACCTAGCCGAAGGATATGGTAACCAATTCAGTTGCAATGATGCAGTTAACCTGTGGGTTGGAGAGAAAGAATACTATGATTATGATTCAAATTCATGTGTTGGAGATGAGTGTCTTCATTACACACAAGTGGTTTGGCGTGATTCGGAACGCCTTGGTTGTGCTAAACTCAAGTGTCGTAATGCGTGGTGGTTTGTTATATGTAGCTATGACCCCCCAGGGAATTATGAAGGTCAACGCCCGTATTAAACTTACTAGATGCCGAGGCGAACAAACTATATATATGGATCAATGTTCTTATTGACGGTCATTGATAAATCCTCCTGCTACATGATATATAGTTAGTAGGGGCAGTAGAAATATATGTTAGAATTATATATGCTTTTATAATTTATATCCTGACATCATTTACCATGCATGTAATGATGTTAAAATGATAATCTTGTACCTCGGCCCTTTTGAACTAATTTATGTAATTTGTTAATGTCTGAATTTATTCCTACAACTGTAATCTTATATTATTCTTTAATATCTGCATAATCATGTAAGTTTAATTTATTTATATGCCATCAAAGATCCAATTTCTTTGATGTTTCATTTCTTCTCTGTAAAGCACAGGACCGGTCTTAAGCCGGACAAAAAAAATTAGGTCTAGGCACGAATATGTCTGCTCCTAGACAAACCAGCAGTCGTGCAACAATCTTAATCTTGGTTAACAGTTTTTCTGAACGTAAATTACAGTAGAATATTATATACTTTTGTATCTATAAATGCTGAAATTTTATTTATATAATAGAAATATATGTTTGATTTATGTCTTTAGGGTGTATAGTTGGTCTTTAATGATTCATTGATTGTAGGAAAAGTTAGTAAATTTTGTCATATTTACGTGTAACTTTACTCAACTTGTGTTATTATTTATTCAAGACTTTTGTCCATAAAAAAATACAAAGAAAAGATATGAACTGTATTTTTGTTAGGTTGGGACAATAATAAGTGAGACCCAGCCCCATCTTGTCGAATTCAAGGTCATAAAGCCATCGATTTTTTACGAGACTGGTATGGTTTTCCCGGAAACACCATACCATACCGGACCGAGCTAATTGAAAAAGCGAGGCACAACAAATAAGGGTTGTGCAGAATTTGGTTTCACCCGCAAAAAGCGAACCCGAACTGAAAAAAAACTAAATCGAGTTTTTAACCGAACCAAAGTTGCAAAAACCGAACTCAACCGAATTACATATTCAGTTTTTAGTTCGGTTATTGTTTTGGCAAAATGAAAACTGTACCAAACCGAAAACCGAATTCACATAAATATTTAACATTTTTTCACTTAATAAATATAACATCTTTTAAATTGATTATTCTTTTTATAAAAAAATCTATATAATTAAATAAATAATTAATTAAAATTATGTATCAGGTTATTCGGTTATTAGGTTCGGTTTTGGTTATTCGGTTCGGTTTAATTTAATTTAAATTAAGTTCCGTCTCACTTTTTGATATTACCAAGAAAAAAAGTTTAACCAGACTATTCTAAACGAATAAACGTAACAACCCGATAACCGAATCAATAAACACCATAAAACAAATCTTTCTAAGATGGGGTCTAACAGCTTGGGCCAAGGACCATTTTGGGGCGGCTTTGGGCCTCTCTAGTTAAATGATTGTAGATATTCATATAACATTTAAAGTCGGTTTGAATCATTAAAAGAATTGCTAGTTTTAAAGATATGAAGTTTATGTTAAAGTATAATACATAAATGTCAAATTGAATGCACTTTAATATTTTCACAAAGACAATGAAAATTATGTTAGCAATCTTATTTTTTAATTGTCTATTATCGTAATCAAACATAACTACATGATACGTTCTATATATACCAATTTAATTTCACCTTATGATTCATTCATATGCACCAAGACACCATTACTAATGGAACTAGTTAGGATCAAATCACTAACCATTTCTCTCTTGATCATATCATGTTTCATTAATCTTGCATTTGCCTCGCGATTGGACTTCCTCATACCTCATAACGAAGCCCGAGCTCAAGTTGGGGTGCAGCCCCTCACGTGGAACAAGACCTTGGAAGCTTATGCTCGTTGGTACGCTTACAAGAGACTCGAGGACTGTGATTTGCAACACTCGGAAGGACCTTATGGTGAAAACCTAGCTGTAGGTTTCGGTGATAAATTTACTACAAATGAAGCTGTTAACATGTGGGTGGGGGAAAGACAATACTACGAGTATGAGTCAAATTCATGTCTTAGTGATGAGTGCCTTCACTATACACATGTATTTTGGCGTGATTACTTTATCTTGGTTGTGCCAAGGTTAAGTGCAATAACGATTGGTGGTTTGTTATTTGCAACTACGACCCGCCAGGGAATTATGAGGGACAACACCCGTATTGAAGTGTGGAAGTTGGCAATATATGAACCAATGCCCTTATCTGAGAGCTTTGATTCATAATTTGAGTACTGTAATTTAGTAGTGATTTATGTTAATGAAAAAATTGAATCCTGCGTACTAAAATTATCGGTCCATATTTATTTCCAGTAAATCCACCATTTAATGATGAACTTGTGCGGTGTGTTTAGGCACGTTAAAATGCTCAATTGGGAACAGTTAATGTTGACCCGATAGCTAGCTAGTTTTTATTTTAATGATTTGATCCGTTAAAAAATACGACATAACACAAAAACCATTATTATTCATAGCTAAATAAGTTAAATTCACAACCTTTAGAAACTAGCTTGGATTTTTTACAGCATCTCGCGTATTATCAAGAATGCATAATTATGCATTAACTCTCATTCAACTTTTATATATTAACGGACAAAGTAGGTTTGATATTTAGATCAAAGCGAGTGATTTGACGAGGTATTATCAGGAGAGGAAGTGGTGGCGGGAATTCTACCGGAGATGAGTCACCGCATGATCCATGTGATTGACGAAATGTGGTATCATGACGGTTTTAGTTTTCCGGGAGAAACTCTCACTCCGGCCAGTGTTATTATACTACTCGAACAAATTAATAATTAGATTCACGATTTAAGAGGAGAGTTAAAACACCACAAAGCACAATTTTTATGTTATAGAAGAGATCGATAAATCTTAATGTCTATGCCACAAAATGGTTGAAGATATAGAAAATTGTACAAGTAAAAAGTACATATTTTCCAAAGTTGAAAGCAAGATATAGAAAATTGCATCTTTGAACTTTCCATAACCGCCAAGTAATCTATCTTGGACTTAGAAAAGAAATTAAAAACAAGAACTCTCTCTCCATAAATGATAATATGATATAGAAGTTCATGGCTATAAAATACTGACTAAGTATCAAATGAGAAGGATGAGAAATAATTATAACTACATATTTGAGATGCATCGACTTGAATTAGATGCATCTCTAGTCTTTTAGATGCGCCATAATATATTTTCTAGCAAAAAATTAGATACATATACATATATTAGATGCATATCATCAAGTTAGACGAATCCTATACATTTTTCGTCCTTTACGGGTCAAATTTGTTGTTAGTACTACTTTGCATCGTTTTCACTTCAAAATAACTTTCGAAACTAATTGGGATGCATCTAAATGAATAGAGATGCATCTAAATCAAGTCGATGCATCTCAAATGTGTGGTTATAATTATTTCTCATCCTTCTCATTTTAAGTTTTCTTCTCACTGAATCCTTACCCATAAAATAGTACCCTGTAACATAAGTATTTTCAAATATCTCGTTTTGATATGTAAATTTTAAAAATTTGAGTTAATGTAATAAGCTTTCATAAAATGTTTTACAATTTTTCCAAACCTTGCTTTCTATAATTTCCCTTATGAAAATTTTGTTTTTTGTTTTCATACCAGAAAATCTAAAACGTGTCATTATTTTTAACGTGACAACACATCAAAATGAGTTTATTGAAACACTTTATAAGGGCATCCACTATGGTGGGTTTATGAAAAAGTCTAAGAAAGATGAAAAGGTTTATGTTTATTTCAACTATAGTGGACACCCATTCCATGTCTGTGTGGCATGAAGAGGTTATAATTCTTGAACCTCTTTATAAATTTAATACATTTAATGCATTTGTTAAAAAAGACATTTTATGAACTTGCAAAGGTTTATACCATAGTGAATGTAGGTTTATAAAATCAAAAGGTCTAAAATTTATTGATATATTAATATATAAACCTTTGTAAAAGGTTTATCATAGTAGATGCTCTAAGGTTTGTTACATTATTTATATGTTTTTTTAAAGGTTACGTGCCAAAAGAATACCGGAAAAATTTTGTTTCTATTTTATGACCTAAACTCTTATAAAAAAATAGTAAGTATATATATATATATATATATATATATATATATATATATATATATATATATATATATATATATATATATATATATATATATATATATATAGTATTGTATTCTATACAGTACCACTATTAGATACAGTACCATTCTAAACCAATCAGAACCGTTGGATTGTTTGATCAATGGCTATTATTAATTTTGATTTTAATATAATAAATTCAAAAATTAAACCATCGTATATACAGCTAAAAGGGTAATTCTGGTATTTCATATTTAACCCTAAAATAGTGACACCACCAGTCGATCTATCCTCACAAAACTAATTAATTGCCTCCCAAATTCTCATATGTCGCCTCTTTCTCTTTCACCTCTCAAACCCTAATTAACATTTATCATTCACCACAACAATCTCCGTCAATTAAAAAAAAAAACATTATATATCCAAAGATCAGACCACAATGATCTTGATCACCAACCCAAAGATTAGACCACAATGACTACATCTTCACCTTATCAAACACCCATCATATCTTCTTCACCAAAAAGAACCTTAAAGGTTATTGAAATGTTTATTTTTCTCGTTTAATTCTCACGGACGACACTTCTAGATCTGAAAACAACCACAACCCAGAAACTGATTTGAGGTTTTATGGTGTTGCTCGTAGTAACCGACAACCCAAAACCGCCCCTCTCACGGTCGGCACGTCGGAAATAAACAAGTATAACCGTTGATGATGGGGCGCTCGCTGTGGCCGCAAGAGATGGCCGTCGGATTGTGATTTGTCTTTCCGACTTGGTGCGCTTCTTGTCATGATGGATCTATATCAGATATTTAAAAAGTATGTTTGTTAATTTTTATAATTATTTGGAATGGGTTTAATATTTTCGTTTACATTATAAGGAAAATTGGTGCCATTTACATTATAAGGATTAAAGAGCAGGTTTGTTAACTTGTTTTATTATTATTTATGTTTTGAAAGTCATTTAAGGAAAATTAAATGATTGAAATTTTGAGTAATAGAACACAGTGTATGGAGATAGAGTTTGGAACTTAGAGATAGTTTAGTTATTCAAAGTTCATATTACCAGATAATCATTTTGAGGATTTGATTATTTACGAAGCTAAAACTGCTAAACAAGACATAATTGTGAAATAACAAGGTTCATATTTCATGATAGGAGTACAAGTAAACAAGGTTTCATATTTCACGATTGGTAGTTTAAAGTACTAATTGATTTTATGTTATTGGTAGTTTGATATTTTAGTTTTGATAGTATTTATGTACTAGTAATTGTTTTTGTTCTTGTTATTGTCTACTTTCATTAGTCAATTCTTGCCAACAAGTTAAGTGTGCATATATGTTATGCTATTTGTTAGGTTTACGACTGGTATAAATTCAATTTAAATGTTGTGCATATAAAAGTGTGCATATGTGTTATGCAAATTGTTTTACGTAATATGATATGAGTAAAGACCATGCACATGTGTTAGGATATTTGTTAGGTTTATGGTTCGTATAAAAAAAATCATAAAATGGAGTGCATATATATCTCAAAGTTAATATAAAATTAATGGAAGAGTGCATATGTGTTTTATGACGGATATAAAATTAATATAAGAGGGGTGCATATGTGTTTTAACCTTGATATAAAATCAAGGAAATAAGTATGCATATATGTTTGCATTGTGCATATGTGTTTTCTAGTTATTCATTATAAAAAAATAATAATTGTTTGTAAATTTCAGGTATTGAAAAGATACAAATGTGGATCATGATAAAGATGTAAAGACACAAGTGTAGAATAAGATACAAGTGCATTGATGAAAGCGAATACACGCACATACAAAAGTCATGAGAGTGTTTCATGAGGAGAAATACATGTACTGTAACAACCCGTAATTTTCCACGTCTTCAGTTATTTCCAAACTTCGACAATTTACTATTCACCGATTACTATTCATCATTTCACTATTCATCATTTTTGGAGTCGGTTAGTGATATTGAGATGTTTTTCAAAAATTTTAATTGAACACCCAATGTACTCGACACACCCAATAATTATTTTTAATACATTTTTCCGTTTTTCAAATTATTATAAAAGTATAAAATTATTTTCTTACACATTTATAATTATTTTATTGAGCCCACTTAATTATAAACTATTACCCAATACCTAATTTTAATACCCAATACACACACAAAATATACTTTTTATACAAATTATACATGCTCTTTTATTTTTCTTTCATATGACTCTCCCCTCAAATTAATAGTAAGCTACTATGAAATCTTTGATCAACTTTATACAAATATTTAAATGTAGAAGACCAAAATGGGGCTTGATCATTCTTGTGTAAGTTGTGTGCTCCTCTTTTTCGGCTGACAAAGCAACCAACAAGCCACCCTACTTTAATTGCTTTTATTTTTTCTACCTAGCCACTTAGAGTCTTATCTTATCATATAAGCCATACTTGTTCAAGTATATAAAAATACCATTCTTTTTCATCACAACATGAACTAGTCATCTCATGGATAATAATATAAAATTATAAAGCAAGAAACAATTGTGTCCCTTTTATTTTCCCATCCACGACAAGAAGCCACCAATTTAGTCAAACCATATATTTTTTCTATTGACCTAGTTCTAGTGTAATAAAGTAATAATAAACACCATACTTATTTTGTTAATATAGATGAAGACTTAGCTTTACACTTTCATTTCATCACCAACCAAAATACACACATTCTTGGCTTTCCTTGGTTCGACAACAGTAAACAAGCAGGGAGTATAGGGCACAAAACTTTGTTCAATAGATTATTGGAAACATTTTTGGGTTTGTTTTGGCGTATGTGTTTTAATCTTCTTCACTACTTCAAGTAAGCATCCATACATATTTTCTTATAAATTTCAATTCTACATATTTTACGTACTCATGTTTTCTTAATATTAACTTTCATATACAAGAATATATCACCAAATACGTACATGTTTGTAATTTTTATGAGCATGACAAGTTAGTAACTATTTAACAAGGCTATATAATCTTGATTTTATCAAGTGCATACAAATTACATAATACACTTGGATTTTAGTAGCAAATAAATCTACATAAACAACTAGTAAGTGATTTAAATTATTTACACGTGTTACTTATTTATGTCTTGAACTCTTTACTATGTTGAATAAATTGTTATATTAGTATTTTGATTGTTGAAAATTTTGGTGGAAGAGTTAGGATAGATTTGGAGTTGATATTGGGTTGATTTTTGGTAATAGAAACTAGGAAAAATGAAGTTTTGATGCTATTAATAAAAGGCTGTCCCATTTGGTTGAAAACAGAAAAAGTGGTTTAAGTTTTTTTTACGATTCGACTAAATTAATAGAAAATAAATTTTTAACGAAAACGTGGTCGCTTGAACGGATTAAAACGGATTTGTAACGAATAAGATACGAGTTTTCTAATATATATTATCGATAACTATTTTTAAGAAAATTTAATAGTTGCTGTATGGATTTTCGAGATAGTAAAACCGAGCTTTAAAAGATAAACCGAGTCCCCGAGACCTTAAAATGTTTTAGTATACTTAAATACCTTTGCGGGGATAGGTAGAACTTTAAGAACCGAGCTATAACGAAGGAGTTATGACTTAACAAAGACACCGACGAAAAATAATATTTTGACAGCTTTTCTAATAGGGAATAGTAACCAGTTTTTATTTTTAGAAATGAATTTTTGACACTTTAAGTGCGGTTTTAGATAAAATGACTTAAACGAAAGTTGTAGTGTTTTAGTATCCTATTTTAGTCGAACCCTAAACTTTCCAAGATATATATTTCTGAAACATTCATATCGTAACTATGATCCATACTTATTAAAAATTTCAAAAATATTATATTTTGACTATCGTTAGAAAATATTGAAGTGACGTTATTTTTACAACTAAAATTACAAACAAACATGTACGGGTGATATAACTTTCACAAATTGCATACATGACATCATTTCACGACCTAAATCATACCATTCATATTAGGTCGTGGTTAGAGCATCGCGCATCATTTTCCATGCACACCTACTTGTAACGCACTACCTATTGCTTGAGGTGAGTATTCACGAACCCCTTTTTCTAACTATTTTAATCGCTTTGGGGTGGATGCATGAATTATTACTTGAACACTTTGAACATTGTTTTTAACCCTTTGATTATTATGAACTCTTTTGACTTGTCTTGACCTTATAACTTGTTTAGAACTCTTGAACTTTATTACGAACGTATGACTTGTTTTGAACTTAATGAACCGTATGTGCTATGACCTAAAGTCTCACCTTATTGGTGGAGCGTTCTTAACCTGAAGTCTCGCCTTATTGGTGGAGCGTGCTAAGTCTCCCATGTTTGGAGCGTTCTTAATTGTATATAATAGTTGTATGATGTACTGTTCGTACATTCGCATTGTTCGACACCTATTAGTAGTATGGATAGCGCTATTAGAGGTCGGCCAACCTCTCGTCCACTATGTTACGGGACGCATATTATTTAATTAGGGGCTTTGCATGGCATACATTATTATATATGTGGTGCTTATATTGTGACTTATTATGACCGCGGGTGCTTGACTACAAGACATAATATTTGACAACGCCTTTGGCTTGTGAACTTTCTCAAATGGTTTATCATATTATATAAAACGTGTGTACTCACCAAATATTTTCATAGTTGACCCGTTTTCTCTCATGCATTTCAGGTGATTGTCAGTAAGCTTTTCTTCAAGGTCTTTGCATAATGAAGTTTTCACATGTCACTACTGATCATTATGTACTAAAATGCTATCTTTTGGGAACCAAACTTTATATTTTAATTTGCCAATGTCGGCTATAACAATGTTGTAATGATATACTTTTCCTTTAATGTAAATTATGGTATTGTTTTATTTCTCTTTGGCAATGTATATTAATTCGTTGCACCTCGTGTTTCCGCCTTCGGCGAGGGTGTGACAGATTGGTATCAGAGCTAGAGGTTATAGAGAATGCCGATTTTTATAAAATAAAAATCGCAACTATAACCAAAATAACGTTTTTCTTAAATACCAAAAATCATACGAGTCGACTAGTCCTAGCATTGCATCATTAATCCTCAAGTATGCATAGCCTGATCACCTATGTATAATTCAGGAAGAATCATGCGATGATGGGAGTAGTAGTCAAAGATCATGTCTGGTCGGGTTTAGAGAGTCTGGTCACCTAAAATTGCATTGGTCGGGTGGGTATGGATAACCTGTTTATATGTTCGCGATTGTGTTACCTTACCTTATACGTGCATTTATGTATATGTTTTCTCTTTGCTACCTTACGCCTTGTTAGATTAAGCATGCCTTTATTACCATCATTTTGCGATCCCTATGTCACGACTGTCATTGTACCGTACATTATCCGTCATCGTTCATGTATCGCTCACTCAACAACCTATTTTTGGTCTATCGCAGAATTAGGACAACATGCCGGGTACATTCTTTTGAACAACCTCCTTACTTCCCTACCCCTTTTTGTTGAGTGCATGACTTATTTCCATTTCTTACCAAGTTCACGACATTGATATAATCCGAGACCTAGCGTTTTCGACCTTAGTTGCCTCATCAAATTTGACCACGATCACATACATCTATAGAATGAACGAACTGAATCTTGAGGACGAGATTCCTTTTAAGGCTGGTAGAATGTAACAACCCGTAATTTTCCACGTCTTCAGTTATTTCCAAACTTCGACAATTTACTATTCACCGATTACTATTCATCATTTCACTATTCATCATTTTTGGAGTCGGTTAGTGATATTGAGATGTTTTTCAAAAATTTTAATTGAACACCCAATGTACTCGACACACCCAATAATTATTTTTAATACATTTTTCCGTTTTTCAAATTATTATAAAAGTATAAAATTATTTTCTTACACATTTATAATTATTTTATTGAGCCCACTTAATTATAAACTATTACCCAATACCTAATTTTAATACCCAATACACCCACAAAATATACTTTTTAAACAAATTATACATGCTCTTTTATTTTTCTTTCATATGACTCTCCCCTCAAATTAATAGTAAGTTACTATGAAATCTTTGATCAACTTTATACAAATATTTAAATGTAGAAGACCAAAATGGGGCTTGATCATTCTTGTGTAAGTTGTGTGCTCCTCTTTTTTGGCTGACAAAGCAACCAACAAGCCACCCTACTTTAATTGCTTTTATTTTTTCTACCTAGCCACTTAGAGTCTTATCTTATCATATAAGCCATACTTGTTCAAGTATATAAAAATACCATTCTTTTTCATCACAACATGAACTAGTCATCTCATGGATAATAATATAAAATTATAAACCAAGAAACAATTGTGTCCCTTTTATTTTCCCATCCACGACAAGAAGCCACCAATTTAGTCAAACCATATATTTTTTCTATTGACCTAGTTCTAGTGTAATAAAGTAATAATAAACACCATACTTATTTTGTTAATATAGATGAAGACTTAGCTTTACACTTTCATTTCATCACCAACCAAAATACACACATTCTTGGCTTTCCTTGGTTCGACAACAGTAAACAAGCAGGGAGTATAGGGCACAAAACTTTGTTCAATAGATTATTGGAAACATTTTTGGGTTTGTTTTGGCATATGTGTTTTAATCTTCTTCACTACTTCAAGTAAGCATCCATACATATTTTCTTATAAATTTCAATTCTACATATTTTACGTACTCATGTTTTCTTAATATTAACTTTCATATACAAGAATATATCACCAAATACGTACATGTTTGTAATTTTTATGAGCATGACAAGTTAGTAACTATTTAACAAGGCTATATAATCTTGATTTTATCAAGTGCATACAAATTACATAATACACTTGGATTTTAGTAGCAAATAAATCTACATAAACAACTAGTAAGTGATTTAAATTATTTACACGTGTTACTTATTTATGTCTTGAACTCTTTACTATGTTGAATAAATTGTTATATTAGTATTTTGATTGTTGAAAATTTTGGTGGAAGAGTTAGGATAGATTTGGAGTTGATATTGGGTTGATTTTTGGTAATAGAAACTAGGAAAAATGAAGTTTTGATGCTATTAATAAAAGGCTGTCCCATTTGGTTGAAAACAGAAAAAGTGGTTTAAGTTTTTTTTAAGATTCGACTAAATTAATAGAAAATAAATTTTTAATGAAAACGTGGTCGCTTGAACGGATTAAAACGGATTTGTAACGAATAAGATACGAGTTTTCTAATATATATTATCGATAACTATTTTTAAGAAAATTTAATAGTTGCTGTATGGATTTTCGAGATAGTAAAACCGAGCTTTAAAAGATAAACCAAGTCTCCGAGACCTTAAAATGTTTTAGTATACTTAAATACCTTTGCGGGGATAGGTAGAACTTTAAGAACCGAGCTATAACGAAGGAGTTATGACTTAACAAAGACACCGACGAAAAATAATATTTTGACAGCTTTTCTAATAGGGAATAGTAACCAGTTTTTATTTTTAGAAATGAATTTTTGACACTTTAAGTGCGGTTTTAGATAAAATGACTTAAACGAAAGTTGTAGTGTTTTAGTATCCTATTTTAGTCGAACCCTAAACTTTCCAAGATATATATTTCCGAAACATTCATATCGTAACTATGATCCATACTTATTAAAAATTTCAAAAATATTATATTTTGACTATCGTTAGAAAATATTGAAGTGACGTTATTTTTACAACTAAAATTACAAACAAACATGTACGGGTGATATAACTTTCACAAATTGCATACATGACATCATTTCACGACCTAAATCATACCATTCATATTAGGTCGTGGTTAGAGCATCGCACATCATTTTCCATGCACACCTACATGTAACGCACTACCTATTGCTTGAGGTGAGTATTCACGAACCCCTTTTTCTAACTATTTTAATCGCTTTGGGGTGGATGCATGAATTATTACTTGAACACTTTGAACATTGTTTTGAACCCTTTGATTATTATGAACTCTTTTGACTTGTCTTGACCTTATAACTTGTTTAGAACTCTTGAACTTTATTGTGAACGTATGACTTGTTTTGAACTTAATGAACTGTATGTGCTATGACCTAAAGTCTCACCTTATTGGTGGAGCGTTCTTAACCTTAAGTCTCGCCTTATTGGTGGAGCGTGCTAAGTCTCCCATGTTTGGAGCGTTCTTAATTGTATATAATAGTTGTATGATGTACTGTTCGTACATTCGCATTGTTCGACATCTATTAGTAGTATGGATAGCGCTATTAGAGGTCGGCCAACCTCTCGTCCACTATGTTACGGGACGCATATTATTTAATTAGGGGCTTTGCATGGCATACATTATTATATATGTGGTGCTTATATTGTGACTTATTATGACCGCGGGTGCTTGACTACAAGACATAATATTTGACAACGCCTTTGGCTTGTGAACTTTCTCAAATGGTTTATCATATTATATAAAATGTGTGTACTCACCAACTATTTTCATAGTTGACCCGTTTTCTCTCATGCATTTCAGGTGATTGTCAGTAAGCTTTTCTTCAAGGTCTTTGCATAATGAAGTTTTCACATGTCACTACTGATCATTATGTACTAAAATGCTATCTTTTGGGAACCAAACTTTATATTTTAATTTGCCAATGTCGGCTATAACAATGTTGTAATGATATATTTTTCCTTTAATGTAAATTATGATATTGTTCTATTTCTCTTTGGCAATGTATATTAATTCGTTGCACCTCGTGTTTCCGCCTTCGGCGAGGGTGTGACATGTACATATACGGAAACCGCAAAATCCAATTATTGCACCCATGTGTAATTAATAAATTGTATTTTTATTTTTTCTTTTAGACATTTGTATCTTAATTGTATATCTTATGATTATTGATTCGTGCATAATATTTATGATCTTGTTTTTAATTTTGGATTTTAAAGAATTGCATGCTACAAACGTATGTGCAATTATCATCTTTAGCAAAACACATTAATAACAATTGTACACTATAAAAACAACTAAATATAATTTTTTTTTGGGAAAAACATGTATGCACATGATTTTTTTTTTGAAAACATGTATGCTGAAAATAATAGAAAAAAATCTCCTAAATTTAAGGGTTAAAAAAACGTTTTTAACTAAAAAAAATTCAAAAAGAAAGTATAAATGTGTTTTACTAATATACCTTTTTCAATTAAATAATTTTTTTAATAGTACTAAATTTTGATTGGTCTAGAATGGTACTGTAAAGTACTGTATCTAATATTAGTACTGCATGGAACGCGCATATATATATATATATATATATATATATATATATATATATATATATAAGAACAAGTATATATTCTTGAAAATCCGTGCTTCGCCCCTAACTTTCCGTATAAAAGCTGAAACTGTGACTAAACTCCGAGTTGTTCAATTTATTTTACTGCCTAATATTTGCTCTGACTTAACAAACAAAAGATATCATATGATCTAAGCTACAATTAACAAAAAAAACTAAAAGCGGTATAACTATGACAACAATATGACAAAGTTAAAAGCATAAAACTACAAAAAGTAACGATATCAAACAAATATTTACATTAAATAAGATTTTATGAGTATACTATAATTGATTATTTGATTATAAAAGTATGAAACGCAAAAATGAAAAGAATTATTCAAAAACATGCAAAAATAAAAAGTGGGGTGGTAGTAACTGAACTCCTTCAACAAAGAAAGAGAATTTCATTACTATATCAAGCGACTTAAGCTACACAAACACCTTTTAATTGCTAGATGTATAACTCCATGGTTGTTCGTGAAGATGAAGATGGAACTATGGAAGATCAAGTGTTTAAGATGAAGAGAGAAGAATTATACTTTGAGAAAGATAAAAAAGAAAAAAAAAAAGAAAGAGAAAAATATTGAAGGAAATTTTGATGTGTCGCACGCATTTCAAAAAGTTCAGTTTGGTAAATTAATAAAATTGGTTCAGTTTAGTATATTAGATTGGGTATGGGTTCATTTTAGTAATTAGCTTTTTTATTTATGTATGAGATGATGTTAAAATCCTTTTTTGGAGGGTAATGTTATGGAAGCATTAGACATGTGAACTTTTTGTTCTTTTTTTTCTATATATAATTCATCAATCATCTATCTACTAAAATCTAGCAGCAATAAGATAAACTATTGAATACAATGTATCAAATATAATTTTTTTTGTCACTTGTACCAATTTTTTCCGTTCTCCTCAGTATTTCTGACATTTGTTATTCTTATCTTTTCGGTATGAGATCAAGGTTGTAAAAATCGCTAGGCACTAGTAAGGTAGTCGTGTAGGACCTAGCGATTAATCGGTTAGGTGGGGATTAATCAGGGATTAATCGGATTGAAATTTTTATGCTCAAAATTGCAATTTTATATATTATATTATATGTATGCGATAAGCATAATGCATCAAAGTTCAAATATTTCAAGTGTTCAAATATAAACATAATACATAATTCTTCAAAGTTTAAAGTCAAACATAGATATTACCCAGTTTGTTGACTGTTTTTAAGCGATTTTTGACTGATTTTGTACGATTAATCGGTTTGTGGACTGATTTTTTAGCGATTTTGACTGATTTTTAAGCGATTTTGTTGACCAATTTTTAAGTAATTTTGTCCGATTAATCCGATTAGACTGATTTTGTCCGATTAATCAGTTTGTTGACCGATTTTTAAGCGATCTTTGATCATAGGCCGATTATTATAAATCAAGACACTTAGTGAGCGATCAACGATTATGCGGGAATTAATCGGCCGCCTGAACCGATTTTTACAACAGAGTATGAGATGATAATGAAATCCACTTTTGAAGGGTGATATTGTTACGGAAGCATGCGTTAGACATCTGATTTTTTATTTGTTGTTATCTTCTAAAAATGATTAGTCATCTATCAATTAAAAGAAATATTAGCTTTGAAGAAGTACTATTGAGGACAATGAATAAAAGGATTTGTTTCTATCAATGAAAGAGAGGATATATGCATGGATTGTTATGAAAAAGGTTTCTTGTAAGTATTTAAAGCTTAATGGTAACAGAAACTCAATTTCATTTTATTTTTTAAACGGCCAAAGTGAAATTCAAAGTTTACATTCTTGCGCATTGCAAAATTTGTAAATCATCATGCAAGTGTAGCTACTTTCTTCTTCCACGTATTTCGTAAAAGGTGTGGTAATTAGTTAAGTGCTTAAATACCCACAAATCATGACTAACTATAGGTGAACACTTTTCTAATGTTTTGTTTTTTCAAATTGAAATTTGTGGACCTTAAGAAACATCATGAATGAGATGCGGTGCTAAGTTGAATATTGTACAGAAAAAGAGCAAATGTCATAAGCTATAGTTCCATTCTATTTCTCTCGTGTACAAGCTAAGTGGGTCATGTCTAGGAAAATAAATAATTAAATTAATCCAACTAATCTTACATAAATATAAACATGCACTACCCATGTTGTTATGCTTCATTTGTACCATTACAAATGGAATTATTTGGGACCAAATCAGTAGCCATTTTTCTTGTTATACTCTCATGCCACACATATTACTCCTTGGCCCGAGGTGTTCGTTACCACCAAAACCTGGCCTCAGAGTTCCTTGTTCCACACAACAGAGCCCGAGCCGAAGTTGGGGTACAACCTCTCAGATGGAACAATAGTTTGGCAGCCTATGCTCATAGGTATGCGTACCATATGCTTGGTAGTTGTGACCTGCGTCACTCGGAAGGCCCTTATGGGGAAAACCTAGCCGAAGGATATGGTAACCAATTCAGTTGCAATGATGCAGTTAACCTGTGGGTTGGAGAGAAAGAATACTATGATTATGATTCAAATTCATGTGTTGGAGATGAGTGTCTTCATTACACACAAGTGGTTTGGCGTGATTCGGAACGCCTTGGTTGTGCTAAACTCAAGTGTCGTAATGCGTGGTGGTTTGTTATATGTAGCTATGACCCCCCAGGGAATTATGAAGGTCAACGCCCGTATTAAACTTACTAGATGCCGAGGCGAACAAACTATATATATGGATCAATGTTCTTATTGACGGTCATTGATAAATCCTCCTGCTACATGATATATAGTTAGTAGGGGCAGTAGAAATATATGTTAGAATTATATATGCTTTTATAATTTATATCCTGACATCATTTACCATGCATGTAATGATGTTAAAATGATAATCTTGTACCTCGGCCCTTTTGAACTAATTTATGTAATTTGTTAATGTCTGAATTTATTCCTACAACTGTAATCTTATATTATTCTTTAATATCTGCATAATCATGTAAGTTTAATTTATTTATATGCCATCAAAGATCCAATTTCTTTGATGTTTCATTTCTTCTCTGTAAAGCACAGGACCGGTCTTAAGCCGGACAAAAAAAATTAGGTCTAGGCACGAATATGTCTGCTCCTAGACAAACCAGCAGTCGTGCAACAATCTTAATCTTGGTTAACAGTTTTTCTGAACGTAAATTACAGTAGAATATTATATACTTTTGTATCTATAAATGCTGAAATTTTATTTATATAATAGAAATATATGTTTGATTTATGTCTTTAGGGTGTATAGTTGGTCTTTAATGATTCATTGATTGTAGGAAAAGTTAGTAAATTTTGTCATATTTACGTGTAACTTTACTCAACTTGTGTTATTATTTATTCAAGACTTTTGTCCATAAAAAAATACAAAGAAAAGATATGAACTGTATTTTTGTTTGGTTGGGACAATAATAAGTGAGACCCAGCCCCATCTTGTCGAATTCAAGGTCATAAAGCCATCGATTTTTTACGAGACTGGTATGGTTTTCCCGGAAACACCATACCATACCGGACCGAGCTAATTGAAAAAGCGAGGCACAACAAATAAGGGTTGTGCAGAATTTGGTTTCACCCGCAAAAAGCGAACCCGAACTGAAAAAAAACTAAATCGAGTTTTTAACCGAACCAAAGTTGCAAAAACCGAACTCAACCGAATTACATATTCAGTTTTTAGTTCGGTTATTGTTTTGGCAAAATGAAAACTGTACCAAACCGAAAACCGAATTCACATAAATATTTAACATTTTTTCACTTAATAAATATAACATCTTTTAAATTGATTATTCTTTTTATAAAAAAATCTATATAATTAAATAAATAATTAATTAAAATTATGTATCAGGTTATTCGGTTATTAGGTTCGGTTTTGGTTATTCGGTTCGGTTTAATTTAATTTAAATTAAGTTCCGTCTCACTTTTTGATATTACCAAGAAAAAAAGTTTAACCAGACTATTCTAAACGAATAAACGTAACAACCCGATAACCGAATCAATAAACACCATAAAACAAATCTTTCTAAGATGGGGTCTAACAGCTTGGGCCAAGGACCATTTTGGGGCGGCTTTGGGCCTCTCTAGTTAAATGATTGTAGATATTCATATAACATTTAAAGTCGGTTTGAATCATTAAAAGAATTGCTAGTTTTAAAGATATGAAGTTTATGTTAAAGTATAATACATAAATGTCAAATTGAATGCACTTTAATATTTTCACAAAGACAATGAAAATTATGTTAGCAATCTTATTTTTTAATTGTCTATTATCGTAATCAAACATAACTACATGATACGTTCTATATATACCAATTTAATTTCACCTTATGATTCATTCATATGCACCAAGACACCATTACTAATGGAACTAGTTAGGATCAAATCACTAACCATTTCTCTCTTGATCATATCATGTTTCATTAATCTTGCATTTGCCTCGCGATTGGACTTCCTCATACCTCATAACGAAGCCCGAGCTCAAGTTGGGGTGCAGCCCCTCACGTGGAACAAGACCTTGGAAGCTTATGCTCGTTGGTACGCTTACAAGAGACTCGAGGACTGTGATTTGCAACACTCGGAAGGACCTTATGGTGAAAACCTAGCTGTAGGTTTCGGTGATAAATTTACTACAAATGAAGCTGTTAACATGTGGGTGGGGGAACGACAATACTACGAGTATGAGTCAAATTCATGTCTTAGTGATGAGTGCCTTCACTATACACAAGTATTTTGGCGTGATTCACTTTATCTTGGTTGTGCCAAGGTTAAGTGCAATAACGATTGGTGGTTTGTTATTTGCAACTACGACCCGCCAGGGAATTATGAGGGACAACACCCGTATTGAAGTGTGGAAGTTGGCAATATATGAACCAATGCCCTTATCTGAGAGCTTTGATTCATAATTTGAGTACTGTAATTTAGTAGTGATTTATGTTAATGAAAACATTGAATCCTGCGTACTAAAATTATCGGTCCATATTTATTTCCAGTAAATCCACCATTTAATGATGAACTTGTGCGGTGTGTTTAGGCACGTTAAAATGCTCAATTGGGAACAGTTAATGTTGACCCGATAGCTAGCTAGTTTTTATTTTAATGATTTGATCCGTTAAAAAATACGACATAACACAAAAACCATTATTATTCATAGCTAAATAAGTTAAATTCACAACCTTTAGAAACTAGCTTGGATTTTTTATAGCATCTCGCGTATTATCAAGAATGCATAATTATGCATTAACTCTCATTCAACTTTTATATATTAACGGACAAAGTAGGTTTGATATTTAGATCAAAGCGAGTGATTTGACGAGGTATTATCAGGAGAGGAAGTGGTGGCGGGAATTCTACCGGAGATGAGTCACCGCATGATCCATGTGATTGACGAAATGTGGTATCATGACGGTTTTAGTTTTCCGGGAGAAACTCTCACTCCGGCCAGTGTTATTATAATACTCGAACAAATTAATAATTAGATTCACGATTTAAGAGGAGAGTTAAAACACCACAAAGCACAATTTTTATGTTATAGAAGAGATCGATAAATCTTAATGTCTATGCCACAAAATGGTTGAAGATATAGAAAATTGTACAAGTAAAAAGTACATATTTTCCAAAGTTGAAAGCAAGATATAGAAAATTGCATCTTTGAACTTTCCATAACCGCCAAGTAATCTATCTTGGACTTAGAAAAGAAATTAAAAACAAGAACTCTCTCTCCATAAATGATAATATGATATAGAAGTTCATGGCTATAAAATACTGACTAAGTATCAAATGAGAAGGATGGGAAATAATTATAACTACATATTTGAGATGCATCGACTTGAATTAGATGCATCTCTAGTCTTTTAGATGCGCCATAATATATTTTCTAGCAAAAAATTAGATACATATACATATATTAGATGCATATCATCAAGTTAGACGAATCCTATACATTTTTCGTCCTTTACGGGTCAAATTTGTTGTTAGTACTACTTTGCATCGTTTTCACTTCAAAATAACTTTCGAAACTAATTGGGATGCATCTAAATGAATAGAGATGCATCTAAATCAAGTCGATGCATCTCAAATGTGTGGTTATAATTATTTCTCATCCTTCTCATTTTAAGTTTTCTTCTCACTGGATCCTTACCCATAAAATAGTACCCTGTAACATAAGTATTTTCAAATATCTCGTTTTGATATGTAAATTTTAAAAATTTGAGTTAATGTAATAAGCTTTCATAAAATGTTTTACAATTTTTCCAAACCTTGCTTTCTATAATTTCCCTTATGAAAATTTTGTTTTTTGTTTTCATACCAGAAAATCTAAAACGTGTCATTATTTTTAACGTGACAACACATCAAAATGAGTTTATTGAAACACTTTATAAGGGCATCCACTATGGTGGGTTTATGAAAAAGTCTAAGAAAGATGAAAAGGTTTGTGTTTATTTCAACTATAGTGGACACCCATTCCATGTCTGTGTGGCATGAAGAGGTTATAATTCTTGAACCTCTTTATAAATTTAATACATTTAATGCATTTGTTAAAAAAGACATTTTATGAACTTGCAAATGTTTATACCATAGTGAATGTAGGTTTATAAAATCAAAAGGTCTAAAATTTATTGATATATTAATATATAAACTTTTGTAAAAGGTTTATCATAGTAGATGCTCTAAGGTTTGTTACATTATTTATATGTTTTTTTAAAGGTTACGTGCCAAAAGAATATCGGAAAAATTTTGTTTCTATTTTATGACCTAAACTCTTATAAAAAAATAGTAAGTATATATATATATATATATATATATATATATATATATATATATATATATATATATATATATATATATATATATATATATATATATAGTATTGTATTCTATACAGTACCACTATTAGATACAGTACTTTACAGTACCATTCTAAACCAATCAGAACCGTTGGATTGTTTGATCAATGGCTATTATTAATTTTGATTTTAATATAATAAATTCAAAAATTAAACCATCGTATATACAGCTAAAAGGGTAATTCTGGTATTTCATATTTAACCCTAAAATAGTGCCACCACCAGTCGATCTATCCTCACAAAACTAATTAATTGCCTCCCAAATTCTCATATGTCGCCTCTTTCTCTTTCACCTCTCAAACCCTAATTAACATTTATCATTCACCACAACAATCTCCGTCAATTAAAAAAAAAACATTATATATCCAAAGATCAGACCACAATGATCTTGATCACCAACCCAAAGATTAGACCACAATGACTACATCTTCACCTTATCAAACACCCATCATATCTTCTTCACCAAAAAGAACCTTAAAGGTTATTGAAATGTTTATTTTTCTCGTTTAATTCTCACGGACGACACTTCTAGATCTGAAAACAACCACAACCCAGAAACTGATTTGAGGTTTTATGGTGTTGCTCGTAGTAATCGACAACCCAAAACCGCCCCTCTCACGGTCGGCACGTCGGAAATAAACAAGTATAACCGTTGATGATGGGGCGCTCGCTGTGGCCGCAAGAGATGGCCGTCAGATTGTGATTTGTCTTTCCGACTTGGTGCGCTTCTTGTCATGATGGATCTATATCAGATATTTAAAAAGTATGTTTGTTAATTTTTATAATTATTTGGAATGGGTTTAATATTTTCGTTTACATTATAAGGAAAATTGGTGCCATTTACATTATAAGGATTAAAGAGCAGGTTTGTTAACTTGTTTTATTATTATTTATGTTTTGAAAGTCATTTAAGGAAAATTAAATGATTGAAATTTTGAGTAATAGAACACAGTGTATGGAGATAGAGTTTGGAACTTAGAGATAGTTTAGTTATTCAAAGTTCATATTACCAGATAATCATTTTGAGGATTTGATTATTTACGAAGCTAAAACTGCTAAACAAGACATAATTGTGAAATAACAAGGTTCATATTTCATGATAGGAGTACAAGTAAACAAGGTTTCATATTTCACGATTGGTAGTTTAAAGTACTAATGGATTTTATGTTATTGGTAGTTTGATATTTTAGTTTTGATAGTATTTATGTACTAGTAATTGTTTTTGTTCTTGTTATTGTCTACTTTCATTAGTCAATTCTTGCCAACAAGTTAAGTGTGCATATATGTTATGCTATTTGTTAGGTTTACGGCTGGTATAAATTCAATTTAAATGTTGTGCATATAAAAGTGTGCATATGTGTTATGCAAATTGTTTTACGTAATATGATATGAGTAAAGACCATGCACATGTGTTAGGATATTTGTTAGGTTTATGGTTCGTATAAAAAAAATCATAAAATGGAGTGCATATATATCTCAAAGTTAATATAAAATTAATGGAAGAGTGCATATGTGTTTTATGACGGATATAAAATTAATATAAGAGGGGTGCATATGTGTTTTATGATAGATATAAAATTAATATAAGGGGGTGCATATGTGTTTTAACCTTGATATAAAATCAAGGAAATAAGTATGCATATATGTTTGCATTGTGCATATGTGTTTTCTGGTTATTCATTATAAAAAAATAATAATTGTTTGTAAATTTCAGGTATTGAAAAGATACAAATGTGGATCATGATAAAGATGTAAAGACACAAGTGTAGAATAAGATACAAGTGCATTGATGAAAGCGAATACACGCACATACAAAAGTCATGAGAGTGTTTCATGAGGAGAAATACATGTACTGTAACAACCCGTAATTTTCCACGTCTTCAGTTATTTCCAAACTTCGACAATTTACTATTCACCGATTACTATTCATCATTTCACTATTCATCATTTTTGGAGTCGGTTAGTGATATTGAGATGTTTTTCAAAAATTTTAATTGAACACCCAATGTACTCGACACACCCAATAATTATTTTTAATACATTTTTCCGTTTTTCAAATTATTATAAAAGTATAAAATTATTTTCTTACACATTTATAATGATTTTATTGAGCCCACTTAATTATAAACTATTACCCAATACCTAATTTTAATACCCAATACACACACAAAATATACTTTTTATACAAATTATACATGCTCTTTTATTTTTCTTTCATATGACTCTCCCCTCAAATTAATAGTAAGCTACTATGAAATCTTTGATCAACTTTATACAAATATTTAAATGTAGAAGACCAAAATGGGGCTTGATCATTCTTGTGTAAGTTGTGTGCTCCTCTTTTTCGGCTGACAAAGCAACCAACAAGCCACCCTACTTTAATTGCTTTTATTTTTTCTACCTAGCCACTTAGAGTCTTATCTTATCATATAAGCCATACTTGTTCAAGTATATAAAAATACCATTCTTTTTCATCACAACATGAACTAGTCATCTCATGGATAATAATATAAAATTATAAACCAAGAAACAATTGTGTCCCTTTTATTTTCCCATCCACGACAAGAAGCCACCAATTTAGTCAAACCATATATTTTTTCTATTGACCTAGTTCTAGTGTAATAAAGTAATAATAAACACCATACTTATTTTGTTAATATAGATGAAGACTTAGCTTTACACTTTCATTTCATCACCAACCAAAATACACGCATTCTTGGCTTTCCTTGGTTCGACAACAGTAAACAAGCAGGGAGTATAGGGCACAAAACTTTGTTCAATAGATTATTGGAAACATTTTTGGGTTTGTTTTGGCGTATGTGTTTTAATCTTCTTCACTACTTCAAGTAAGCATCCATACATATTTTCTTATAAATTTCAATTCTACATATTTTACGTACTCATGTTTTCTTAATATTAACTTTCATATACAAGAATATATCACCAAATACGTACATGTTTGTAATTTTTATGAGCATGACAAGTTAGTAACTATTTAACAAGGCTATATAATCTTGATTTTATCAAGTGCATACAAATTACATAATACACTTGGATTTTAGTAGCAAATAAATCTACATAAACAACTAGTAAGTGATTTAAATTATTTACACGTGTTACTTATTTATGTCTTGAACTCTTTACTATGTTGAATAAATTGTTATATTAGTATTTTGATTGTTGAAAATTTTGGTGGAAGAGTTAGGATAGATTTGGAGTTGATATTGGGTTGATTTTTGGTAATAGAAACTAGGAAAAATGAAGTTTTGATGCTATTAATAAAAGGCTGTCCCATTTGGTTGAAAACAGAAAAAGTGGTTTAAGTTTTTTTTACGATTCGACTAAATTAATAGAAAATAAATTTTTAACGAAAACGTGGTCGCTTGAACGGATTAAAACGGATTTGTAACGAATAAGATACGAGTTTTCTAATATATATTATCGATAACTATTTTTAAGAAAATTTAATAGTTGCTGTATGGATTTTCGAGATAGTAAAACCGAGCTTTAAAAGATAAACCGAGTCACCGAGACCTTAAAATGTTTTAGTATACTTAAATACCTGTGCGGGGATAGGTAGAACTTTAAGAACCGAGCTATAACGAAGGAGTTATGACTTAACTAAGACACCAGCGAAAAATAATATTTTGACAGCTTTTCTAATAGGGAATAGTAACCAGTTTTTATTTTTAGAAATGAATTTTTGACACTTTAAGTGCGGTTTTAGATAAAATGACTTAAACGAAAGTTGTAGTGTTTTAGTATCCTATTTTAGTCGAACCCTAAACTTTCCAAGATATATATTTCCGAAACATTCATATCGTAACTATGATCCATACTTATTAAAAATTTCAAAAATATTATATTTTGACTATCGTTAGAAAATATTGAAGTGACGTTATTTTTACAACTAAAATTACAAACAAACATGTACGGGTGATATAACTTTCACAAATTGCATACATGACATCATTTCACGACCTAAATCATACCATTCATATTAGGTCGTGGTTAGAGCATCGCGCATCATTTTCCATGCACACCTACTTGTAACGCACTACCTATTGCTTGAGGTGAGTATTCACGAACCCCTTTTTCTAACTATTTTAATCGCTTTGGGGTGGATGCATGAATTATTACTTGAACACTTTGAACATTGTTTTGAACCCTTTGATTATTATGAACTCTTTTGACTTGTCTTGACCTTATAACTTGTTTAGAACTCTTGAACTTTATTGCGAACGTATGACTTGTTTTGAACTTAATGAACTGTATGTGCTATGACCTAAAGTCTCACCTTATTGGTGGAGCGTTCTTAACCTAAAGTCTCGCCTTATTGGTGGAGCGTGCTAAGTCTCCCATGTTTGGAGCGTTCTTAATTGTATATAATAGTTGTATGATGTACTGTTCGTACATTCGCATTGTTCGACACCTATTAGTAGTATGGATAGCGCTATTAGAGGTCGGCCAACCTCTCGTCCACTATGTTACGGGACGCATATTATTTAATTAGGGGCTTTGCATGGCATACATTATTATATATGTGGTGCTTATATTGTGACTTATTATGACCGCGGGTGCTTGACTACAAGACATAATATTTGACAACGCCTTTGGCTTGTGAACTTTCTCAAATGGTTTATCATATTATATAAAACGTGTGTACTCACCAACTATTTTCATAGTTGACCCGTTTTCTCTCATGCATTTCAGGTGATTGTCAGTAAGCTTTTCTTCAAGGTCTTTGCATAATGAAGTTTTCACATGTCACTACTGATCATTATGTACTAAAATGCTATCTTTTGGGAACCAAACTTTATATTTTAATTTGCCAATGTCGGCTATAACAATGTTGTAATGATATACTTTTCCTTTAATGTAAATTATGGTATTGTTCTATTTCTCTTTGGCAATGTATATTAATTCGTTGCACCTCGTGTTTCCGCCTTCGGCGAGGGTGTGACAGATTGGTATCAGAGCTAGAGGTTATAGAGAATGCCGATTTTTATAAAATAAAAATCGCAACTATAACCAAAATAACGTTTTTCTTAAATACCAAAAATCATACGAGTCGACTAGTCCTAGCATTGCATCATTAATCCTCAAGTATGCATAGCCTGATCACCTATGTATAATTCAGGAAGAATCATGCGATGATGGGAGTAGTAGTCAAAGATCATGTCTGGTCGGGTTTAGAGAGTCTGGTCACCTAAAATTGCATTGGTCGGGTGGGTATGGATAACCTGTTTATATGTTCGCGATTGTGTTACCTTACCTTATACGTGCATTTATGTATATGTTTTCTCTTTGCTACCTTACGCCTTGTTAGATTAAGCATGCCTTTATTACCATCATTTTGCGATCCCTATGTCACGACTGTCATTGTACCGTACATTATCCGTCATCGTTCATGTATCGCTCACTCAACCAACTATTTTTGGTCTATCGCAGAATTAGGACAACATGCCGGGTACATTCTTTTGAACAACCTCCTTACTTCCCTACCCCTTTTTGTTGAGTGCATGACTTATTTCCATTTCTTACCAAGTTCACGACATTGATATAATCCGAGACCTAGCGTTTTCGACCTTAGTTGCCTCATCAAATTTGACCACGATCACATACATCTATAGAATGAACGAACTGAATCTCGAGGACGAGATTCCTTTTAAGGCTGGTAGAATGTAACAACCCGTAATTTTCCACGTCTTCAGTTATTTCCAAACTTCGACAATTTACTATTCACCGATTACTATTCATCATTTCACTATTCATCATTTTTGGAGTCGGTTAGTGATATTGAGATGTTTTTCAAAAATTTTAATTGAACACCCAATGTACTCGACACACCCAATAATTATTTTTAATACATTTTTCCGTTTTTCAAATTATTATAAAAGTATAAAATTATTTTCTTACACATTTATAATTATTTTATTGAGCCCACTTAATTATAAACTATTACCCAATACCTAATTTTAATACGCAATACACCCACAAAATATACTTTTTATACAAATTATACATGCTCTTTTATTTTTCTTTCATATGACTCTCCCCTCAAATTAATAGTAAGCTACTATGAAATCTTTGATCAACTTTATACAAATATTTAAATGTAGAAGACCAAAATGGGGCTTGATCATTCTTGTGTAAGTTGTGTGCTCCTCTTTTTCGGCTGACAAAGCAACCAACAAGCCACCCTACTTTAATTGCTTTTATTTTTTCTACCTAGCCACTTAGAGTCTTATCTTATCATATAAGCCATACTTGTTCAAGTATATAAAAATACCATTCTTTTACATCACAACATGAACTAGTCATCTCATGGATAATAATATAAAATTATAAAGCAAGAAACAATTGTGTCCCTTTTATTTTCCCATCCACGACAAGAAGCCACCAATTTAGTCAAACCATATATTTTTTCTATTGACCTAGTTCTAGTGTAATAAAGTAATAATAAACACCATACTTATTTTGTTAATATAGATGAAGACTTAGCTTTACACTTTCATTTCATCACCAACCAAAATACACACATTCTTGGCTTTCCTTGGTTCGACAACAGTAAACAAGCAGGGAGTATAGGGCACAAAACTTTGTTCAATAGATTATTGAAAACATTTTTGGGTTTGTTTTGGCATATGTGTTTTAATCTTCTTCACTACTTCAAGTAAGCATCCATACATATTTTCTTATAAATTTCAATTCTACATATTTTATGTACTCATGTTTTCTTAATATTAACTTTCATATACAAGAATATATCACCAAATACGTACATGTTTGTAATTTTTATGAGCATGACAAGTTAGTAACTATTTAACAAGGCTATATAATCTTGATTTTATCAAGTGCATACAAATTACATAATACACTTGGATTTTAGTAGCAAATAAATCTACATAAACAACTAGTAAGTGATTTGAATTATTTACACGTGTTACTTATTTATGTCTTGAACTCTTTACTATGTTGAATAAATTGTTATATTAGTATTTTGATTGTTGAAAATTTTGGTGGAAGAGTTAGGATAGATTTGGAGTTGATATTGGGTTGATTTTTGGTAATAGAAACTAGGAAAAATGAAGTTTTGATGCTATTAATAAAAGGCTGTCCCATTTGGTTGAAAACAGAAAAAGTGGTTTAAGTTTTTTTTAAGATTCGACTAAATTAATAGAAAATAATTTTTTAACGAAAACGTGGTCGCTTGAACGGATTAAAACGGATTTGTAACGAATAAGATACGAGTTTCTAATATATATTATCGATAACTATTTTTAAGAAAATTTAATAGTTGCTGTATGGATTTTCGAGATAGTAAAACCGAGCTTTAAAAGATAAACCGAGTCACCGAGACCTTAAAATGTTTTAGTATACTTAAATACCTTTGCGGGGATAGGTAGAACTTTAAGAACCGAGCTATAACGAAGGAGTTATGACTTAACAAAGACACCGACGAAAAATAATATTTTGACAGCTTTTCTAATAGGGAATAGTAACCAGTTTTTATTTTTAGAAATGAATTTTTGACACTTTAAGTGCGGTTTTAGATAAAATGACTTAAACGAAAGTTGTAGTGTTTTAGTATCCTATTTTAGTCGAACCCTAAACTTTCCAAGATATATATTTCCGAAACATTCATATCGTAACTATGATCCATACTTATTAAAAATTTCAAAAATATTATATTTTGACTATCGTTAGAAAATATTGAAGTGACGTTATTTTTACAACTAAAATTACAAACAAACATGTACGGGTGATATAACTTTCACAAATTGCATACATGACATCATTTCACGACCTAAATCATACCATTCATATTAGGTCGTGGTTAGAGCATCGCGCATCATTTTCCATGCACACCTACTTGTAACGCACTACCTATTGCTTGAGGTGAGTATTCACGAACCCTTTTTCTAACTATTTTAATCGCTTTGGGGTGGATGCATGAATTATTACTTGAACATTTTGAACATTGTTTTGAACCCTTTGATTATTATGAACTCTTTTGAGTTGTCTTGACCTTATAACTTGTTTAGAACTCTTGAACTTTATTGCGAACGTATGACTTGTTTTGAACTTAATGAACCATATGTGCTATGACCTAAAGTCTCACCTTATTGGTGGAGCGTTCTTAACCTAAAGTCTCGCCTTATTGGTGGAGCGTGCTAAGTCTCCCATGTTTGGAGCGTTCTTAATTGTATATAATAGTTGTATGATGTATTGTTCGTACATTCGCATTGTTCGACACCTATTAGTAGTATGGATAGCGCTATTAGAGGTCGGCCAACCTCTCGTCCACTATGTTACGGGACGCATATTATTTAATTAGGGGCTTTGCATGGCATACATTATTATATATGTGGTGCTTATATTGTGACTTATTATGACCGCGGGTGCTTGACTACAAGACATAATATTTGACAACGCCTTTGGCTTGTGAACTTTCTCAAATGGTTTATCATATTATATAAAACGTGTGTACTCACCAACTATTTTCATAGTTGACCCGTTTTCTCTCATGCATTTCAAGTGATTGTCAGTAAGCTTTTCTTCAAGGTCTTTGCATAATGAAGTTTTCACATGTCACTACTGATCATTATGTACTAAAATGCTATCTTTTGCGAACCAAACTTTATATTTTAATTTGCCAATGTCGGCTATAACAATGTTGTAATGATATACTTTTCCTTTAATGTAAATTATGGTATTGTTCTATTTCTCTTTGGCAATGTATATTAATTCGTTGCACCTCGTGTTTCCGCCTTCGGCGAGGGTGTGACAGATTGGTATCAGAGCTAGAGGTTATAGAGAATGCCGATTTTTATAAAATAAAAATCGCAACTATAACCAAAATAACGTTTTTCTTAAATACCAAAAATCATACGAGTCGACTAGTCCTAGCATTGCATCATTAATCCTCAAGTATGCATAGCCTGATCACCTATGTATAATTCAGGAAGAATCATGCGATGATGGGAGTAGTAGTCAAAGATCATGTCTGGTCGGGTTTAGAGAGTCTGGTCACCTGAAATTGCATTGGTCGGGTGGGTATGGATAACCTGTTTATATGTTCGCGATTGTGTTACCTTACCTTATACATGCATTTATGTATATGTTTTCTCTTTGCTACCTTACGCCTTGTTAGATTAAGCATGCCTTTATTACCATCATTTTGCGATCCCTATGTCACGACTGTCATTGTACCGTACATTATCCGTCATCGTTCATGTATCGCTCACTCAACCAACTATTTTTGGTCTATCGCAGAATTAGGACAACATGCCGGGTACATTCTTTTGAACAACCTCCTTACTTCCCTACCCCTTTATGTTGAGTGCATGACTTATTTCCATTTCTTACCAAGTTCACGACATTGATATAATCCGAGACCTAGCGTTTTCGACCTTAGTTGCCTCATCAAATTTGACCACGATCACATACATCTATAGAATGAACGAACTGAATCTCGAGGACGAGATTCCTTTTAAGGCTGATAGAATGTAACAACCCGTAATTTTCCACGTCTTCAGTTATTTCCAAACTTCGACAATTTACTATTCACCGATTACTATTCATCATTTCACTATTCATCATTTTTGGAGTCGGTTAGTGATATTGAGATGTTTTTCAAAAATTTTAATTGAACACCCAATGTACTCGACACACCCAATAATTATTTTTAATACATTTTTCCGTTTTTCAAATTATTATAAAAGTATAAAATTATTTTCTTACACATTTATAATTATTTTATTGAGCCCACTTAATTATAAACTATTACCCAATACCTAATTTTAATACGCAATACACCCACAAAATATACTTTTTATACAAATTATACATGCTCTTTTATTTTTCTTTCATATGACTCTCCCCTCAAATTAATAGTAAGCTACTATGAAATCTTTGATCAACTTTATACAAATATTTAAATGTAGAAGACCAAAATGGGGCTTGATCATTCTTGTGTAAGTTGTGTGCTCCTCTTTTTCGGCTGACAAAGCAACCAACAAGCCACCCTACTTTAATTGCTTTTATTTTTTCTATCTAGCCACTTAGAGTCTTATCTTATTATATAAGCCATACTTGTTCAAGTATATAAAAATACCATTCTTTTACATCACAACATGAACTAGTCATCTCATGGATAATAATATAAAATTATAAAGCAAGAAACAATTGTGTCCCTTTTATTTTCCCATCCACGACAAGAAGCCACCAATTTAGTCAAACCATATATTTTTTCTATTGACCTAGTTCTAGTGTAATAAAGTAATAATAAACACCATACTTATTTTGTTAATATAGATGAAGACTTAGCTTTACACTTTCATTTCATCTCCAACCAAAATACACACATTCTTGGCTTTCCTTGGTTTGACAACAGTAAACAAGCAGGGAGTATAGGGCACAAAACTTTGTTCAATAGATTATTGGAAACATTTTTGGGTTTGTTTTGGCATATGTGTTTTAATCTTCTACACTACTTCAAGTAAGCATCCATACATATTTTCTTATAAATTTCAATTCTACATATTTTACGTACTCATGTTTTCTTAATATTAACTTTCATATACAAGAATATATCACCAAATACGTACATGTTTGTAATTTTTATGAGCATGACAAGTTAGTAACTATTTAACAAGGCTATATAATCTTGATTTTATCAAGTGCATACAAATTACATAATACACTTGGATTTTAGTAGCAAATAAATCTACATAAACAACTAGTAAGTGATTTAAATTATTTACACGTGTTACTTATTTATGTCTTGAACTCTTTACTATGTTGAATAAATTGTTATATTAGTATTTTGATTGTTGAAAATTTTGGTGGAAGAGTTAGGATAGATTTGGAGTTGATATTGGGTTGATTTTTTGTAATAGAAACTAGGAAAAATGAAGTTTTGATGCTATTAATAAAAGGCTGTCCCATTTGGTTGAAAACAGAAAAAGTGGTTTAAGTTTTTTTTAAGATTCGACTAAATTAATAGAAAATAAATTTTTAATGAAAACGTGGTCGCTTGAACGGATTAAAACGGATTTGTAACGAATAAGATACGAGTTTTCTAATATATATTATCGATAACTATTTTTAAGAAAATTTAATAGTTGCTGTATGGATTTTCGAGATAGTAAAACCGAGCTTTAAAAGATAAACCGAGTCTCCGAGACCTTAAAATGTTTTAGTATACTTAAATACCTTTGCGGGGATAGGTAGACCTTTAAGAACCGAGCTATAACGAAGGAGTTATGACTTAACAAAGACACCGACGAAAAATAATATTTTGACAGCTTTTCTAATAGGGAATAGTAACCAGTTTTTATTTTTAGAAATGAATTTTTGACACTTTAAGTGCGGTTTTAGATAAAATGACTTAAACGAAAGTTGTAGTGTTTTAGTATCCTATTTTAGTCGAACCCTAAACTTTCCAAGATATATATTTCCGAAACATTCATATCGTAACTATGATCCATACTTATTAAAAATTTCAAAAATATTATATTTTGACTATCGTTAGAAAATATTGAAGTGACGTTATTTTTACAACTAAAATTACAAACAAACATGTACGGGTGATATAACTTTCACAAATTGCATACATGACATCATTTCACGACCTAAATCATACCATTCATATTAGGTCGTGGTTAGAGCATCGCGCATCATTTTCCATGCACACCTACTTGTAACACACTACCTATTGCTTGAGGTGAGTATTCACGAACCCCTTTTTCTAACTATTTTAATCGCTTTGGGGTGGATGCATGAATTATTACTTGAACACTTTGAACATTGTTTTGAACTATTTGATTATTATGAACTCTTTTGACTTGTCTTGACCTTATAACTTGTTTAGAACTCTTGAACTTTATTGCGAACGTATGACTTGTTTTGAACTTAATGAACTGTATGTGCTATGACCTAAAGTCTCACCTTATTGGTGGAGCGTTCTTAACCTAAAGTCTCGCCTTATTGGTGGAGCGTGCTAAGTCTCCCATGTTTGGAGCGTTCTTAATTGTATATAATAGTTGTATGATGTACTGTTCGTACATTCGCATTGTTCGACACCTATTAGTAGTATGGATAGCGCTATTAGAGGTCGGCCAACCTCTCGTCCACTATGTTACGGGACGCATATTATTTAATTAGGGGTTTTGCATGGCATACATTATTATATATGTGGTGCTTATATTGTGACTTATTATGACCGCGGGTGCTTGACTACAAGACATATTATTTGACAACGCCTTTGGCTTGTGAACTTTCTCAAATGGTTTATCATATTATATAAAATGTGTGTACTCACCAACTATTTTCATAGTTGACCCGTTTTCTCTCATGCATTTCAGGTGATTGTCAGTAAGCTTTTCTTCAAGGTCTTTGCATAATGAAGTTTTCACATGTCACTACTGATCATTATGTACTAAAATGCTATCTTTTGGGAACCAAACTTTATATTTTAATTTGCCAATGTCGGCTATAACAATGTTGTAATGATATATTTTTCCTTTAATGTAAATTATGGAATTGTTCTATTTCTCTTTGGCAATGTATATTAATTCGTTGCACCTCGTGTTTCCGCCTTCGGCGAGGGTGTGACATGTACATATACGGAAACCGCAAAATCCAATTATTGCACCCATGTGTAATTAATAAATTGTATTTTTATTTTTTCTTTTAGACATTTGTATCTTAATTGTATATCTTATGATTATTGATTCGTGCATAATATTTATGATCTTGGTTTTAATTTTGGATTTTAAAGAATTGCATGCTACAAACATATGTGCAATTATCATCTTTAGCAAAACACATTAATAACAATTGTACACTATAAAAACAACTAAATATAATTTTTTTTTTGGGAAAAACATGTATGCACATGATATTTTTTTTTGAAAACATGTATGCTGAAAATAATCGAAAAAAAATCTCCTAAATTTAAGGGTTAAAAAAACGTTTTTAACTAAAAAAAATTCAAAAAGAAAGTATAAATGTGTTTTACTAATATACCTTTTTCAATTAAATAATTTTTTTAATAGTACTAAATTTTGATTGGTCTAGAATGGTACTGTAAAGTACTGTATCTAAAATTAGTACTGCATGGAACGCGCCCCTATATATATATATATATATATATATATATATATATATATATATATATATATATATATATAAGAACAAGTATATATTCTTGAAAATCCGTGCTTCGCCACTAACTTTCCGTATAAAAGCTGAAACTGTGACTAAACTCCGAGTTGTTCAATTTATTTTACTGCCTAATATTTGCTCTGACTTAACAAACAAAAGATATCATATGATCTAAGCTACAATTAACAAAAAAAACTAAAAGCGGTATAACTATGACAACAATATGACAAAGTTAAAAGCATAAAACTACAAAAAGTAACGATATCAAACAAATATTTACATTAAATAAGATTTTATGAGTATACTATAATTGATTATTTGATTATAAAAGTATGAAACGCAAAAATGAAAAGAATTATTCAAAAACATGCAAAAATAAAAAGTGGGGTGGTAGTAACTGAACTCCTTCAACAAAGAAAGAGAATTTCATTACTATATCAAGCGACTTAAGCTACAGAAACACCTTTTAATTGCTAGATTTATAACCACATACTAGCAGGGTACCCGCGCGTTGCAGCGGCGAGTACTTTGAAATAAAATTTTTCAATGAAATTACCGAATTAATAAAAATGTCACGGGAAGTCATTTCGACACCTAAATTTGCTTGGTCACAGACTTGTGTATCGAGTCGAATTTAATTGAGTCGAGTCTTGGTCACAGGTTAATTTCTAGGAGATGGAGGGTTGTACATTGTGTTTAAATGATTGTAATATTGAGTGTAGGTGTGTTTTTAATGCTATTAATGTAGAATGAGAGTTGTACACTGTGTTTAAATGATTGTAATATTGGGTGTATGAGTGTTTTTAATGCTTTTAATGTAAAATGAGAGTTATACATTATGTTTAAATGATTGTAATATTGGGTGTAGGGATGTTTTTAATGTTATTAATGTAAAATTCTAAGGAAAGTGGTCTGAATTTCAATTCATGTTAGTTTTTGTTGTACACAATGCTTTGGTTGTTGTAATTATGAAAATTGCTTGCTTTAATGTATTGTAAACCATGCATCATTTTTTGTACATCTGAATTTTTTAAAGAGAGAGTCATTCCTCCATTATAAGTAGTATATATTAGTTTTGTAAATTAGCCTAAAACTACGCGTTAGCTTTCACTAATGTATAAAAGATAATTTCTCCGTCTTATCAATACTTCAAGTTGAAATTTCTTAGTCCTGACTAACGATAAAATGGACCAACTTCATTTTTCTCCTATATTATTTTCCCTATCAAGCGTCCCCTTGTACAAACCGGAAAATGAAGCACTAGTTTCTAAAATGATGAAAACCTAGTACGTTTACATTATTATTGACAAAATGACAAGTATCAATAAAGTACAAAATAGATAATAGGAAAGCCCTAGTAAACTCTCATGAATCTCGGTTCATCTGTATAATTGGATTTGGCCCTCTTATATAGGTGTTGTCTTGCCCACTTCAAAGGTTGAGATCAATATAAATCTCATATTTGTTATAAATAAAAAGAATTAATTTTAGCAATCAATTTTTATCTAAATTAATAAAAAACTATTTTTTATTTTTTTTTAAAACAACATATCTTTCAAATGATAAATTTTCAAGTTACAAAAAATATACTATAGCGACGAGAATTAAAATATTCCATCTGTCCCAAAATAACTGTCCAGTTACTTTTTGAGTCATTTTTGTTCAAATTTAACCTTAAATATTTTTGTTCATGTTATATAATATTTGATAAAAATCATATCAATGAAATACATTTACATCTCAATCACTTCATATATTTTTTATCAAGTGTTATATAATGTAAATATAAATATTTAAAGTCAAAGTTATAAAAAAATAAATTAAAAAAAATAAAAGTGGACAATTTTTATGGGACGGAGGTAGTATCTATCTATAGATATGCACTACTCTATACTTTCGACGATTTTTTTTTATAAAATTTCCGCCCAAAAAAATCACTTTTGATTTGTAAAAATCACTTGTAATTTATAAAAGTCAAATCACATGTGATTTTCACAAATCATATTTGATTTTTGTAGGCGGAAATTTAGAAAGAGAAAAATCAACGAAAGTATACAGTAGTGCATATCTATAGATAGATAATTTTATACTCGTTGCGATGGTATATTTTTTTTCGCGTAACGATTAACGGTTTACGAGATATTTAATTTTTTTTTAATGTGAAAGTTTTATTATTATTATTATTATTAATATTATTATTATTATTACTGATAAAAAAATGAATAGCTAGGATTGTTTCATCTATGATAAATATGAGATCTATATTGAATTTTTACTGTCTCTTCAATTCACACTCGTACAAAGCCGTGGCCAAAATATTTTTTCGTTAACTTTTGGTTTTTAGTGATTTCTGGCAGTGACCAAAATATTTTTAGTGGTCATGGTGTAAGAGGGGCCAGAGGCAGACTCGAGGTATATAGGAGATGAGCGAAGGTGAGGGAGGAGACTCGAGGTATATAGGAGATGAGCGAAGGTGATATGTCACATGCTTATTTTATTAGAGAGAAAAAATGTTATATATAGGTAGTACAAGGAGTTCCAATATTATGGTTTTCATTGAGTTATATTAGGGTAAGGATTCAGTAAAAAGAAAACTTAAAATGAGAAAAATGAGAAATAGGTATAACATCATATTTGAGATGCATCGACTTGAATTAAATGCATATCTATTCATTTAGATGCATCACAATTAGTTTCGAAAGTGATTTTGAAGTGAAAACGATGCAAAGTAGTACTAGCAACAAATTTGATCCGCAGAGGACGAAAAATACATAGGATTCGTCTAACTTGATGAAATGTATCTAATATATGTATATGCGTATAATTTTTAGCTAGAAAATATATTATGATGCATCTAAAAGATTAGGGATGCATCTAATTCAAATTGATGCATCTCTAATAAGTAATTATAGTTATTTCTCATTCTTCTTATTTTAAAAATTCTTCTCATTTGATCTTTAGTCAAATTATTATATGTTAAGTAATTAATATGATATGCATGTGATAGAAAAGCTTTAGGGGTTGTTTGATAAAATATTCTGATTAAGCACTGAATGAAACAAAACACTGAATGATTCAAGGATGCTGAATGAACATAATTCTGAGTGAAAACGACTGTTTGATAACTTTTTCGAACTATGGACTATAATTCTATATGCGAAGAACTATTAATTAATTTCAACATTTTTATATGATTTAACACTTAAAATATTAGTTTTTATAATGTTTTACATGTGTTTGTCGTCCTCTTTATTAGAATACTTTTACAAACATTTGGATTTATGCTGTTATGCAATACGTATGTATATTCTATGTCAGAAATTGTTATTCAACATCATAATAAAATATTCACACCAACGAAAATTGTAGATATTATCATGTGGAGAAAGGAATATGTGGCGCTGAATGATAGGACAACCATTTAGGTGCTAGTTCATCCAGAGCAAATTTGAGCCATCCAGTACACGTTAATTTCAAACCAAACACTCTTCCCTCTGACCGATTCATGAATGTATGCTGAATTATCCCATTAAGTGTGTATCAAACACACCCTTAATATGATATACATCACAACTATTCAAAATTTATGTACGCTCGCAGAATCTTCTTTAAGTTTAATTTTGCGCTTGTTATAATCTTTGTCCCGCCTATCATGCCTGACAACGTAGACTCTCACGTTGTATCATCATTATTTTTACGAATTTCTATAATCTGATGCAACGTATATACATTTTCATTGGTATTTTTACATGTTTTCCACACCGCAGTTGATTAATATTTCTAAAGGGTTGCCATTTCCACACGCCATCTAGACAAAATCATGTTTTCCATTTTGATATCGGGAAAATGATCACTGCTGTAACAGCAGTGATCGTTACCTGCTGTTTAAGGCTTCGACAGGGACCATTTTTGCTGCAAAATAAACATTCAGGGACCATTTAGTAACATGGGGGGGGGGTGGTTTTTGTGTGTGCAGCAGGTAACTCCCTGCTGTGTTACAGCAGGGATGTTATCCCCTTTGATATCATTTACAAATACCTAACATTTTTTATAGCAACAAAAAAAATTTTTTTTTTCCTTTAAAAAATAATAATAAAAAAATAAAAATAAAAACACGAAATCAATCACATTTTATTGCAGGTAATCATCGATATTAAAATTAGTTAGTGGCATGCAACTAAAGAAACTTTGTCTCGCCTATCATGTTTTACATCCGTAGACTCTCGAGCAATGTTGACGATGGGTGCAGTGCGTCACTGTAACTTGGAATATTCCATTAATTAATTTAGATGCGAGTTTTGCTTTTGTATCATTATCATTTTTACGAATTTCTATCATATGATGTAACGTATATTGTTTCATTAGTATTTTTACATGTTCGAGTACCATTTTCCACACGGCAGTTGATTGATATATATTCTTACATGCAAGTTGCTATTTCCACACGCCATGTAGACAAAATCATGTTTTCCATTTTTGATATAATTTTCAAATACTGAACCTTTTTTACTGCAATACTTCATTTAGGAAATACTATACGAAATCAATCACATCTTAGTGCATGAAAAAAAAAAAAAAAAAAAAAAAAATCTAGTGACATGCAACTAAAATTTTACACCAAGACAAATACAATAAGATTTAGTCGATACATTGATAAAAAAGACGATTAACTGTGCATAGTAACGACAATGCATGTATAATAGTGTCAATTTATTTGTGTGTGTATTTATTTTATTTCATTGTGTATACATGGGTGTAAGTGAGAGTTGAAAAAATTTGTGAATTAAATTGTAATTAAGTATTAGATAATAATAGATTTTATTAATTTTTAAGACTATTATATATATATATATATATATATATATATATATATATATATATATATATATATATATATATTCTCTAGCGTGGAACTTCACTAAAGTCATTCACTATGGTAAAATTTCACAAAGATTTATAACCATGCGACGTCATAAATACGTAGTACATAAACTTTTTATGATTATAACTATGCGACGTCATAAATACAAAACTTTTTATTTGTATACGGAAATTTAATTTGATCAGACATATATGCCTTTGATAGTTTTACCCATACATCTTTTTTTATCAAAAATATCAACTTCGGCATCCTAAACAACAGTAAACCCACAACTCCAATCTCTCCAGAATCTTAAACCTTGGAAGTGAGGGTGAACTAGTTGATCTAAAAGATCTAAATGAATGATACCAGACAGATCATAAGCATAATCGATGGGCAGGATGGTATAGCACAACATAGATAAAACTACAAACTAATGCAGCAACATGACCATGTCCACCCTGAATTAGGTTAAACAAAGCATTTTGAGACGATGCTTAGAATGCATGTCTTGGATACACTATGACATGACTTGATTACATGCAAGTGATGCTAATGCATTGCTCATGACTAGATGATATAATGGATGCATGCCCAGCAGCAATATGCACCCCAGTATGTTCTTTTGGTCAGAGCATAGACAACAGAGTACATCCCCTTACATCCTGTTAGCATTGCTATTTTATAAAAGATAACGTCACACATAAAGAAATGGACTAGATATCATACAAATAGTACTTTAGAGACTATTATTGTAATATAGGCAAACATGTGATGTAATGAGCCTATAAATACCCCTCATGACTCTCCATGAGGAGTGTGGGAAAGTGTGTGTATTGTTTCAATTATTATTTGTTAATATAAACTCTTTTCTCCACCTTTCTCTCTCTAAAACAATGATGTATTTCCATCAACTGCGACCTCCGGAACGTGTTTCTTAGTCGTAACAAGTGGCATCAGAGCTAATCGGGGGCGAATCGTGGTGTTTTTGGGTGAAAAAATCGTGTTTTTGGGTGAAAAAAAAAACGGATCTGGTACTGTTCATCGAAATTTTGTCGAGTTAGCAAAATTTTTATCGAGTTAGCATGTATTTTATCGAGTTTGGATCCATCTTCTATCGAGTTAGCATGTTTTCTTATCGAGTTAGAATTGTATTTCTCTGTGATTCTCAAATTTTGAGAAAGAAAATTTTCATACTCATTTTTTGGCGGGAAATCACGTAATCAATAATATCAACCGAGAACGTTCTTCATCTTCACCAAAACATCTAATCTTCAACAACAACCTTTGTTATCTTTCAAAAGATCCTCAGAACAACGTTTCACTTTGAATTCAAATCATGGCAACTCAACAAGACATTCATGCTGCCGGTGCCGAAAACCGACCTCCAATGCTTGAAAAAGGTGGATATCTTCCATGGACAAGCCACATGCTTCGTTACATCAAAACTAAAGATAATGGCAAATTAATGATCAAATCCATAGAAAAAGGTCCATTTCAGCCAAGACAAGTTCAAATTGAAGGTAATCCAAATGAAACACCTCCTACTTAACCATTCGTGCGTGTACAAACAGAAGCAGATTACACAGATGAAGACAAGGCGCAGATCAAAGCCGATGATATGGCAATGCATTTAATCCAACTTGGATTACCACGGGAGATCTTTGCTGCTGTCGACAGCTGTGAAACTGCTTATGCTATGTGGGAAAGTGTTAGAAGGATATGTCATGGAACAGAGATTGGACAACAAGACGTTGAGAACAAACTTCTTACTGAATGGGAGAATTTCACATCCACTAAAGGTGATCAGATTGAATCCTACTACACAAGGTTTTGCACTTTGATGAATGAGTTAATCAGAAACAAGTTGACACCTCGAACAATTGCAACAAACATCAAATTCATCAATAACCTTCCAGAAGAATGGGGTCGTTATGTTACAATTGTCAATCAAACAAAGGACTTACATAAGGTGAATTATGATCAACTCTATGACTTTTTGAAGCAAAACCAAGCTGAGGCTAATGAAGTAAGGAAAGAAAGATTGGCAAAGAATCATGATCCTCTCGCATTAATTGCTAATACACCAACACCATTACCAGTGAACACTCAACAACCATCATCATCTTCCACTCACAACTACATGCAACCATCATGCATTCTACAACCAACACCGGTTTACCAACAACAGTTCTACCCACAACAACAACAAGTTATTCCACAACAGCAACACCCACAATTCCAAGAACCGGAATTCACTGACAATGATGAAGCTACTGCAGCATTGTCCCAAGCGTTTGCTTTTCTGTCAAAGGCATTCCAAGGACGTTATTCTACACCAACAAACAACAACCAAAGGATCTCATCGAACACTCGCAACAAGCAGTTTGCTAAGCCGAGTTTCAATATGGGCAATGAAGGCCAAATGGTTGGAGTTTATGGGAATCAACAAGGATATGCTACTGGATTTAATATGGGCAATCAGAATATGCAGAATGTAGGTCAGTATGCAGGGAATCAGCATGGTCAATATGCAGGGAATCAGATGGGTCAGTTTGTTGGAAATCAGAGGGGTCAGAATGTTGGTAATCAGGCAATGGGTAATCAGAATAGAAATGTTGCAGCTCCAGTAGTTGGGAATTTGGGAAATATGAATCAGGGTAATCCGATAAAGTGTTTCAACTGTCAGGGTGTAGGTCATATGGCAAGGAACTGTCCTACTAAGCCAAACAAGAAAGATCTAGCGTACTTGCAGAAAGCAGTGATGTTGGCACAAAAGGCAGAGGCAGGATTTCAGTTGAACGCAGAGGAGAATGATTTTATGGTTCTTATGGATGACATGGAAGATAGAGAGGATATCGATGCGAACTGCATATTCATGGTGAATCTTCAGGAAGCTAAGTATGACACGGATTTTGACAGACTTCCTGTTTATGACACCAATGCACCATCTGAGGTATCCAACTTCAACACCTGTCATAATAATGATATATTTGATATGTCTCCTCATGAGGAACAACATTCTGAGAAGCTAGCATCTAATTATGATAAATATCTGGACACGCCAAGTAGTAGCAATACTCCTTCAGCAACTCCAGATGTGAGTCATAATAGAGACTTTGTTTCACAGCATGCTGTGAATGATGAGGAAACACGTGCTTTATTTGAATCATTATTAAATAATTGTGGTATTGAAATCGAGAAAGTGAAAAAGGTCAATCGCGATGTTAAGGCCGCGAATGTAAAATTGACCGCTGAGCTTGAGAGTTACAAGGAAAACGCTAAAGCTTTTGAGTTTCATAACAAAAGATTGTCTGAATTAGAAACTGGTTATCAAAATTCCGTTTCAAGGGAACAACAATTGCAACTCAAGTTTGATACACTTGATGTTAATTCTTTCAAAATGATAAAATCTTTAAACGCGGAAATTTCTGATTTACAAAACCAACTTTCTAAACAAAAAACAGCTTATACCAATCTTGAAAAAGAAAGGGATGAGTTGAAAAAGGACTTTGCAAAGAAAGAAGACAAACTTTTGGCCGAAATCGTAGAGTCAGAACACATGATTGCAAATTTAGAAGAATTAGTGGTTAAGTCGGGTCAGTCAAGTCAAACAATGAAAATGATTTCAAATCAAACTAATCCGATTTACCATACGAAAACATAAAGTGGCTCTTGGTAACAACACCCCCAGTAATCTCAAGAAAGCTCAGCAAGAACAGAATGTTTTGTATAATGGTAATGTGATTTACACCAAACATGATCCTCCCGTCGTTCGGGATTCTGTGCAAACGATAGAACATGTCGAAGAGAGCATAAATAAAATGAAACAAAAGGATTTGAAACCCATTGATTACAACAAATTGAATAAACTTTCGGGAATTACTTTTGTTCTACAAAAAGAACCATCTGTGTTTTCCATAAAACGACCATTCTCAAAAATGTTTTTTAAGAAAGTAATTGTTTCCAAATCTCTTTCAAAAATGGAACAAATGTCTTCTAACAACACTTTTAATACAAGTGAGGCTAGAAACATTCTGGATGACGTTAAAAAGAGAATTCAAGAACTTCAAAATATTGTTGCTTCTAAAACTACAATCGATATTAACAACTGACATTCCAGTTTTCATATTGAGCAGAAAAAAGTTTTTGAAAACGAAATTACTATCCCACTGAATAACATCAGTGCGAGGGTAATCCATTTTGAACAAGCTTTCTTAAAAGAAACGGCCGACTTTGTCAAGGACCACAAATCCCTGGTAAACGAAACTAATGAAACTCGTGAAAACATGAATGTTTTGGAAAACCTAAATGATTCTCTCTTCGAAGCTGTTATGACCACTGGCATTATGTCCATCATTTTACAAACATACTCTGTTCAAGACGATGAAAGACTGAGAGCTGAGACCTCCGAAATTGTTTCCAAATATGAAAATGCTCTTATAAAGCTTGAAAAAGAAAATGTGTCATGTTTTAAACAACTTGATCGAAAAAAGGAAGAATGCAAGTATGACAAACTGTCGTATGAGCGTGCTTTCAAGAACATGAAAGAGCAAAATGATCTTTTGAGGGCTCAGCTTGAAAGTCAAAAAAGGAAGGGTGAGGAAACTAAGTTTGCAAAACCATCGACTTTGGAGAAACCAAATGTTCCAAATATGGTTCAAAAACCAAAAATGTCTATTTCACGGTTTGCTCCAAAAGTCGATGAGAAAAAGGATTTGACAAAACCAGTCACTCCAATACCCTTTCCCAAGAAAATTGAAAATAAAAAGATTGTTGATAAAGGAAAAGCGGTTGTCGAAACACCAAAAGTTCTAGCACCTGGCCTTTTTAGGATTAGTCCCACTAGTGCGTCTGCCTCAACATCTAAGACAAATGACAAGTGCATAAAGGCTAATTCTAAAGAATCTAGGGATGCTAAAAAGGACAACAGTATAAATCCTAATGTGTGTGCCTCAACTTCTACAGGATTAGAAAGCACCTCTAGGAGCAGCAGACTACAGCCTAGGAGCAATACAAGGAACAATAGAGTCTCGCCTGCCTCTACGAGTAGTAGCAAGAATAAAGTAGAAGAACACCCTAGGAATTTATCGCTTTTTAATAAGAGACATGTTTCATCTGAATGTAAATTCGAGAGTACTGGTTCTAATGCATGTAATGACACTGTTTGTTTAATATGCAAGAAATGTTTAATTAATGATGTTCATGATGAATGTGTTTCTAAGAATGTGAATGGTACGCCTGAACAGAAGAGCGTTTCGAAAGGTCCTAGTGCAAAATCTAGATTTGTTGGAAACCTAATTAAAAGAATTAGGAACACCACTAATAGTCGTACGCCTAGGAACTATCTTAAGCATTGTGTTTGGATTCCAACGGGTAGAGAATTTATACTCAAGGATGGCAAATTAGAAATAGTTCAAGCTAATCAAGTAGCAACTGTCTATGAGTGTGATTTAGAATGTACCCCTAACCCCATGGAACCAAATTCAAAACGGTTTCCAAATACAAACTCTTCTGTTATTGGCAGGTTATCGAAATATGTCTTTGGATCGTTGACTCGGGTTGCTCCAAGCACATGACCGGGAATTTAAAGCTGCTGATCAATTTCATCTGGAAATTCATGGGAACTGTACGCTTTGGAAATGATCATGTAGCAGCTATCCTGGGTTTTGGAGATCTTCAGTTTGGGAATTTTTGATCACTCGAGTTTACTACGTCGAAGGGTTGGGACATAATTTGTTTTCAGTTGGGCAGTTTTGTGATGCAGATTTAGAAGTTGCATTCAGGAGAAACACGGTTTTTATTAGAAATTTGGTTGGTGATGATCTCTTAACTGGTAATCGTGGTACAAACTTGTATGCTATCGACATCAACCAAATGGCTTTACATCACCAATTTGTCTTATGACAAGGGCAACCGAAACTAAGTCCTGGCTGTGGCATAGAAGATTATCCCATCTCAATTTCGACACCATCAACAAGTTAGCCAAAGACAACATCGTCACCGGACTTCCTAAGTTCAAATACACCAAGGAACACCTTTGTCCATCATGCGAACAAGGAAAAAGTAAAAGAGCATCATATAAACCCAAAACCGTACCTAGTTCGGAAGCAAGGTTACATACGTTGCACATGGACTTATGTGGCCCAATGAGAGTTGAAAGCATTAATGGGAAAAAGTATATTCTTGTTATCGTTGATGATTATTCAAGATATACATGGGTAAAGTTTTTGAGATCAAAAGACGAAGCACCAGGCATCATCATCACCTTTCTGAAGCGTATTTAACTTCTACTTCAAGCTCCAGTAAGGATTGTAAGAACAGATAATGGCACAGAATTCACAAATCAGGAGTTAAGAACCTATTTTGAAGATGTTGGAATCACACACCAAACATCAGTTGTTAGAACTCCACAGCAGAATGGGGTAGTTGAAAGAAGAAACCGAACTCTTGTGGAAGCTGCTCGCACAATGCTAATCTATTCTAGTGCACCACTATTCTTATGGGCTGATGCTGTTGCCACCGCTTGTTTCACTCAAAACCGATCCCTAGTACATCCAAGATTCAATAAAACCCCATATGAGCTAGTGAACAATCGAAAACCTGACATCTCTTACCTTCACGTGTTTGGCGCTTTGTGCTATCCGACGAACGACAGAGAAGATCTAGGAAAGTTGAAAGCTAAGGGTGATATTGGAATCTTCATTGGATATTCAGAAAACTCGAGGGCATTCAGGGTGTATAATAGAAGAACGAAAAGGATTATGGAGACGATGAATGTGAAGTTTGACGAGATTTCACAAATGGCTTCTGAGAGATACGCTCTAGAACCCGCACTTAATCCAATGGCTTCTAATCAAAACGGATTAGGACCCGCACCAAACATGCAGACTTCTGGACACATCAGTTCAGGACTCGTTCCTCAAGGAGCTCAATCAACAAACACGGACAAACCTTCAGAACAAGAACTGGAAAATTTCTTCGAGTTAATGTTTGATAAATATTATGGTGGAACTTCGACAAATGCATCTCAACAACATTCCGCTGCACCCGCTCAAAATCAACCACCACCACCACTGGATGCATCTACAACAATCGAAGCTGAAGCACCAACTACCTCAACATCATCTACATCTACTCAAGCCACTCCAGTACTTGAAACTGAACTACCAAGAATTGATGAGCAAAATCAAAACACAAATTTTCAAGAAGAACCAACAAATAATTCAAACGATGTTGCGTTAGAAGAAGAAGAAGTATTTGAAAACCCGTTTGCATCAGACTCTGCTGAATCTTCTTCAAGGTTACAAGAACCATCTAACACACATTCGTTCAACCAAAAGTACCCTTCTACGTTTCAATGGACAAAAGACCATCCGTTAGAAAATGTTATTGGTGAACCTTCAAAGCCAGTTCAGACAAGGAGACAACTTGCCACCGATCTTGAATTGTTCATTTATATTTGCTCAATCAGCCTCAAAGAACCAAAGAGCATTCGGGAAGCAATGGCAGAATACCCTTGGATAGAAGCGATGTAGGATGAACTTCTTTAATACCTGTTACATGATAGTTGGGAACTTGTTGAACGACCACTTGATAAACGCGTTCTTGATCTCAAGTGGTTGTGGAAGAACAAACTGGATGAGGAAATGACTGTAATTCGTAACAAAGCTCGTCTCGTGGCTAAAGGATATCCACAAGAAGAAGGGATAGATTTCGAAGAATCATTCGCGCCTGTAGCTAGACTTGAAGCAGTCCGGATTTTCTTAGCCTATGCAGCTCACAAAAACATCACAGTCTATCAGATGGACATTAAGACAGCTTTCTTGAATGGAACTCTGAAAGAAGAAGTGTATGTGAGTCAGCCAGAGGGATTCATCGACAAAGATCATCCAGACTACGTCTACAAGCTTAAGAAAGCCATCTATGGTTTAAAACAAGCTCCAAGAGCGTGGTATGACGAACTATCATCTTTCTTGCTCAAAAACAATTTCACAAAAGGAACGGTTGATGACACCTTGTTTATCAAAAAATTCAAAGATGACATTTTGATCGTTCAAATTTACGTGGATGACATAATTTTTGGATCAACCAATCCTAACCATTCAAAACATTTTGAAAATCTCATGAAAAGCAAATTTGAAATGTCCATGATGGGGGAATTAAAATTCTTTCTTGGTTTACAAATACATCAATCCCCTCGTGGTATTTTTATCAATCAAGCTAAATATACAATTGAGATTTTGAAAAAACATGGAATGGAAAATTGTGATTCTGTTGGTACTCCAATGGTCACTTCACCAAAAATTGATGCTGATTTGTTTGGGAAACCCGTCGATCCGAAGAAATATCGGAGCATGATCGGTTCTCTCATGTACTTAACTGCTAGTCGACCTGATATTCAATTTGCTGTTTGTTTGTTAGCACGGTTTCAGGCAAAGCCTACCGAACTTCACCTCAAAGAGGTTAAAAGGATCTTTCGGTACCTACGAAGAACCATTAACATGGGACTTTGATATCCGAAGGATTCGGGGTTTAATCTAACAGCCTTTTCAGATGCCGACCATGCAGGAGATCAAGTTACAGCAAAAAGTACATCAGGTGGAGCAGAATTTTTGGGTGAAAAGCTAGTAAGCTGGTCGTCAAAGAAACAGGATTGTACTGCGCTATCAACCGCCGAAGCCGAGTATGTGTCTCTATCTGCGTGTTGTGCCCAAGTTCTTTGGATGAGGACACAACTCACAGATTATGGCTTTACTTTTGACAAAATACCTATGTATTGTGACTCAAAAAATGCCATAGCCATCTCGTGCAATCCCGTACATCACTCTAAGACGAAGCATATCAAAGTCCGCTACCATTTCATCAAAGAACACGTGGAAGAAGGTACTGTTGAATTATTTTTCGTTAAGACTGATTACCAACTCGCCGATCTATTTACCAAAGCCCTTCCAAAAGAAAGGTTTGACTATTTAGTTCGACGAATTGGCATGCGAAGCCTAACTCCTGAGGAGCTAGATCGTCTTCTCGAATCTTCTTGAAAAATATTTTTCACAATCGCTTCGCTGTAAATATTTTTGAAAAAAAACAAAATACAAAATTTGAAAAACCAACAAAAACAAAATACAAAAATATAAAATTTCAAAAAATACAAAAACAATATAAAATCCAAAAATCCAAAAATATTCTTCTCACGACATGTCTCTCGTATAAATCAATATTCTGTACGTTTCTAGAAATGTCATTCAACAATGATACGGACATGTACAGATGCTTGAGCGGGAGTTCTTTAAAATGTTTTTCCAAAACATGTCGTTTCTCAAAATTTTCTTCACAATGGCTTTCGTATACTTTAGTACGAAACCCGGACCCGAATGATGACTTCTGATTATTTCAAATCATGGACTCGTATTTTCAAGGACGAAATCTTTTTCAAAAAGTTCGAGTCTAAACAAACGAAAAGGATTTCAAACATAAACTCATTTTCAAACATATTTCTTGAAGCACTTTTTCAAGATTCATCAAAAGATTTCTCAAAAATCTTTCAAATGAGTGCTCAAGATAACTCCCTCAAAACCCTTAATTGATTTTTAAAATATGCTATCATTACGGGGGAGTACAAAAACAAAATGTTCCGAATTCATGCAAAATGAAATCTGTCTATCTCTCCAAAAAGCTTTTTCTTAATCAGTTGATATAAAAAATATCACGATATGCTATTTTTGAGGGGGAGAAGACATGATTAAAATGTGATCAAAGATGTTTAAAACTTGTGACTGAATCTCAAAAGAGCTAGACTCAGAATGTACCAATGAATTGACGAAGCTTAAAATGTCAGTAATCGAAAAGACTTGTCCTGGACGGGTAATAATTTCAAGCTAGTCTAACTAGTGATGTAAGCGTGTCTCAAATAGGACTTGTCTGAATAGAATGTACCGTATCGAGAGACTTTCTTTGGACTTGACCAGGACGGGTAATAACTTCAAGCTAGTCTAACTAGTGATGTAAGCGTGTCTCGAATCGGTCATGTTCACTGAAGGTGGATCAATTCAAAAAGTGCAAACTCCTCACGCATGTGCAAATTTCTTAAAAAATTCATGAGCACATGTGAAGGGGGAGTCCTTCAAAAGAAACAAAAACTCTCAAAGTGTCAACAAAAATGTGTTTATATTCATAAACACTTTGAGAGATTTTCAATCAAAGGTTTCATGGCAATTATAGGATTCATGGAGTTATAAGGTGACTAAGGTTAGGGAAAACCGTCCTATGATCCGTCAGAGCCGGAGGGATCTACCCAAGGACAATTCCAATAGATTAGAATTAGAAGTCCTTAGGTATGATTGAAAAAAGGGAGAAAATGAGAAAGGAGAAAGAAGGGGTTGAAGAATTAAAAAGAAAAGTTATGAAAATGGGTGAAAAGAAATAGCCCTCCATATGTTCAACCTTAGGGCAGACACCGGGTTCAATTCATATGCTACTGGTTGTTACTAAGGTGACACCGGTATTGAAGATAAAGACGTCATGGACCCAGTGACGCACTGCACTAAACCTTCTAGCCACTCAAGTTCTCTTAAAAGAGCTTGTTTCATTCTCACGGGGAACCGGTGTAATCTATCGACCTGTCTCTTAGAGATGGTTGATATTGAAGCAGGAGACCTCTCCCTAATCTCCGCATAGGAAACCTAAGTGTGCACTTATCGAGTCTAGAGCCATGAGATACATTAAAGATCTCTTAGGAACACTTAGTATTTCTACAACTGGTGTTCTACATCAATGGACATCAGTTGTAAATTATCGAGTCCTTCGCAGATCTTAGCAATCTGCCGAGAACTTTTATGAGAGAATTTACAAATGTATTTCTCAATGATTGAACGGAAATTCCTGCCAGGGTCAACATCAAGCAGCCCTGACAGCAGGTCACTTCGGTAATTCTTTATGGGTTACGCTTAGTGTTCGCGGTGGTTTCAAACGGTCTACAGTCGTGGAGTGATCCCCAGCGACTCACCCAGTCATTGAGCTACTTAGTAGGTCTCGTAAGCTCTTTCGAGAGTATCTGATATGGGAACGGCCATGGTAAGGGTTAGAAGGAGTCTTCACACTATGCTGTTGACAATCTCTAATTCCTTATCTGTAAGTACCGGTTGTTTATTGCTAACTGTTTACCTGCAGCTATACATCATCTCCATGGCGAAAGATTCCACATGCTCATACATGCATCGACAAAGTCAAAGGAAAGTTCTCACAAAGATCAAAGGATAGCAACAGTCAAAGAAAGATTCTACGCCAAAAAGAAGAATCTACAAAGTAAAGTGACAAAGATCAACGTGAAAGAACGGGAATAAAAAATGTATGTATGACAAGGACTTAAGACGTATGAGCATGTTGGAATGGCAGACAACCACCACAAACACAGAAGTGACGAAAGGCAGATGACATCATCGGATCACTTCAACAAACAATGAAGCATGATGAACTGGAACTATCATTCATCTAGTGATTCTTAAAGACGTCAAGAGCTATGAATGATAAAGTTTAAAGACAAAGATGATGACGTCGCTCAACCTCAATGACCAACACTTAGGGGGAGATTGTTAGAATCGTATTTTTATTTATAAAAAGTGTCGGTCATTAATGTATTGTTATATGTTGCTTTAGAATATCATTATGATGAAGTTTATGTGTAGTACTCATGTTTTGTAAAAGTCTAAGGGCTATTAGTGTAATAATGTAAAAGATTAGAGAAGCCCTAGACTATGAGTATAAATACTCTTGTAAACCTCATTTGTGAGGTTGGTTCTCTTAGTGATTCTCTTAGTAATATCAAGGTTATTATTCCACACACTAGAGTTCCCACACTCTCTCTCTCTCTACTTACTTTCTCTCTCTAGGTTTAGGCTTGATTCAATAGTGAGTTAGGTTGTTCTACGGTCCTACACATCCTATTTTAATTTGTGATGGACATTGTTTCATGTTAAAACTTAGAATTGTTATGAGCTGAGGAAGCTGATTCATTAGTATTATGTCGAGAGAAGGTTGTGATGAGGTTACCCCTAGTTTAGAATACAAATGGAAGAGTAATTTAAACCCCTAACCGATTCTCTCTGGCGATTTGCGACACTAAACCCTAACAACCCCTAATCGTCTCTCTTTTCGCACAATCTAATCTACCTTTAACCTCATTCTTATTGCTTCTATCTTTCCTTCTGGTACAACTTTGGAGTGATTTAGAACAAGTTTTCTGTCGATTTCTTGGATCGCTATTTAGGGTTCTTTAGGGTATCGCTAGGGTCTGGTTGGTTTATTTTCTGTCGATCGTTATCTTTTAATTCCAATCCATTACTGATCGATCTTTAATATGGTGGGAGGTTAGTGTTTTGGTTTGTATTGCTATAAACCCTAATCGCTAAGATTAGGGTTTTCTTCTCTTTTTTGGTATCGCATGCATGCTGCTAGTTTGATTATTTGTTGCTTTGTGTATGTGGTGGTGAGAGATGGAAAGGGGTTTTTTGAGTCCTAAGCTTGGTAAGAAGGATGTTAGTGTTCCAATGGTTGATGTTGATGATGTGGCTGATAACGTGAACGAGGGTAACAATCATGTTGTTTTGGATGATTTGGAGCATGATTCGTCCTCTCATGGTTCAAAACAGCCTAATGTGGAGCAATTAATTGCTAATGCGCATAACAAGTTTGATGAAGCAATGAATAAAATTAACAGTGATATTGCTAATATGGCTTCATCTTCTGAGTTGAACAATTCGAGTGGTACTAAAACTCCTCCTACGAGTTTTCATGTGGCTATGCAATCCCAGTTGTATGGGACTAATAAGAATATGAATCAGAGTGCTACTTCTGATCCTAATGCACTCAAGGTTGTTACTACTTGTGGTAATGGAGTTAAGTCGGTCTCTTACGTGGGTGTTGCTTCTAATGAATCCAAGAAACACGTATCTAATTTTCGGAGGTTAGAATGCAGCAAAAAGAAGGATGATGTTGACCTTTCAGTCCCGTTGACAGTAGTGGAAGAAGTGAACATGAGGTTTGAGAATACTCTCTACAGATACTTCCTTGGTCAACGCCTTGCTTTTCCTGTTGTTGATTATTATGTTCGCAATGCGTGGTCTAAGTATGGTTTACAAAAGGTTATGATGAATGCTAAGGGGTTCTTTTTCTTCAAGTTTAACTCGAAGAAAGGTGTCGATGATGTTCTTGATAATGGTCCTTGGTTGATTTGTAATGTTCCTAGTATTCTTAAACCATGGACATTGAACACAAACTTGCTTAAAGAGGATTTGACTAACATTCCGGTGTGGGTTAAATTCCATGATGTTCCTTTAGCTATGTTTTCGGATGACGGGCTTAGTCTTCTTGCTACTTTGATTGGGACGCCCAAAAGGTTAGATGCTTTTACCAGCCAAATGTGCAAGGAATCGTGGGGTTGTAGTAGCTTTGCTAGATGCATGATTGAAGTAAAGTCGGATGAGGTGCTTAGGGATAGCATTACTGTTGAGATACCTTTACTTGATGGTACGGGTTCGACTATTGAGAAGATTCGGGTTGAATACGAGTGGAAACCACCGCGTTGTGATAAGTGTAAGGTTTTTGGTCATACTATTATTGATTGTCCGAAAGTTGTTGTTCCTCCAGTTCAACCTACTATGCCGGTTAATGATGGTTTCACGACTGTCAATAACAAAAAGAAAGGTAAACAAGGTGGTTCTACAACTCAGGGTAAATGAGGCTTTACTAAACCTGTTGTGGGTAAGCAATTTCATTACCAACCCAAAAAGAACCCTCCTGAACCAAAGAAGGTGGATGGAACTAAGAAGAAGGCTTCTGATGTGGCTAGTAAGAGTGGAACCAAGATCACAACTTCTAATCAGTTTGATGCTCTTGATATGGATGATACAGATGGCTTTGGTATTCCTAAGGTTGTTACTAACAAGGATGTGGATGCTGGCAGTACAATGGAAGTTAATAACGATGAGTCGGTTAAGACTGGTACTTCATCACAAGTCCCTCTTGTGAGTGATATGCAACAACCGTTTGTAAGTGATTCTATGGGAACAATGGAAGTTGGTTCTACTCCTATTGTTGAGAAAATTAGTAAGCTTGAAAAGCTACTGATCGATGGGAAAGCTACTCTTGTGGATGATGCTGGTCATCTTATTCCGTCTACCTCTATCACTAAGAGGGCTAACCCATTTTCTAAGGTGGGTGAGGTTGTGGTTTCTGATAGTGATGAGGATGAGGTTCTTAACACGTTCGACGAATCAGCAAATCTTTTTGGTGGTGGTGATGAGCGTGAAGATGAGTATGACTATGATGATTATTTGAAGCAAATTTATGATCTTCCAGGGGAATTGGATGCTCTTAATGCCATTTATGGTTTTAATCTCCAAGGTCGTAGGAAGTAGTTTATCTTTTGTCAGAGTCACTACTATCATGTGAGTAATGGTTTGTTTTCTTGTTTTGAAAATAGGAAGTATCTTGTTATGTAAACTTTTCGCCTATGTAACGGGCTGAGATATGGGATTCACCCATATCCGTTGTACTTAAACGTTTTTTGGAGTAATATATTTACCGGGTCGTTGACCTTTTACCCAAAAAAGAATACAAATGGAAGAAAATAATGAAGTTAATACAATGCAAGTTGCAACACAAATACGAGTAGTTACATCTCCTCAAGTGAGGTTGAAATGTGGATTACTTAACACACACATGTATTGATAATCAATAGGTAAGATCGAACACACATGTATTGATAATCAATAGGTAAGGTTGAAATGTGGATTACTTAAAAATCTTGAAGCTAAGTGAAAGTGAGCTATTCTTGTCATCGTTTCAATTATTTCACTAACCATTGCAAATATGTGCTTAGACAAACATTATATATATATAGAGTTAAGATCAAATATAAATATAGATCAAAAACTGCATCTAAAAAGTCCGTGTATTAATCAAGATATTAAGTCAGAAATGTATTTGATAAACACCAAATTAAATAGCACATAGGTTCTAATATACAATAACCAACAAATAAAAGCAACTAGTTAGTATACAAATCAATAGCAAATAACGAGCACTATAAAGTTCGGTAAGTACTTCATGTGAACAAAAGTGAACAAAAGCATTTTGCAAACACAAATTCTGGAAAGCGAACCAATCATAGATACTAATAATCATCAAGTAAATCAACACATATTTATATTGTACATTTAGTGGAGACTTTTTAAAAGTGGTAGTGATTCACAATGAAGGATTAGCAACGTACGTGATTCACATTGAAGGAGTAAAGCTACATAAGCCATTTTTCCTTTTTTTCTAATTAAGCTTGCGATTTGTTTTATTAAGAACATAAAGAATAGGTTATATTATTCAATTGGAAAGTGAAATACTCAGTAATATAATAGTCAATAATTTTGACTAAACTATACAATGATAAATACGTTTTTTAAACACAATAAGTTGGTAAAAACTCAATAAAAAGATTGAGTGTCTTACTACTGTATTATTTTCTGATGATTAGTGTATTCACTGCCAACATCATATCTATAATCTGGTTTAAAGGTGTATTACATGGTTTATTACTAGAAACACCACAGTGATAATTTTATTTTCAACGACTAAATTTTAAATTACAAAACTAGCAAGAAATTAGGAAAATAATAATGTGAACGAAAAACTATACAAAAACACAAAACCTAGAAATATAACACCTTGATTTACATTCCCTAGCGATAATACCATCAAGACATACCTAGAAAACACCTAACAAAATCATCGAGACATATAAAGCATCTCAAAACCAGTAGACAAAAAGGTAAAATACACCTTATAGAGCCGCCAAATTCTCAAATAATAGAGAGAATTGCAAAATACATCCATGTGGTTTACACATTTTGGCATCTTACATCCCTGTCAGAAACTTTTGGCAATATACATCCCCGTTAGGCAAACATTTGCCACAATACATCCCTCGTTAACAATTAGGACTAACGGTGCAAATTTTTCCTCCGTTATCTCTTAACGAGACTGAAAATATTACACCGTTAGCCTTCGTTAGCCAAACATTTGCACCGTTAGTCCTCTTTTTTAGAAAGAAAAAAAAAGTTAAAAAATTTTAAAATTAAAAAAAAAGTTAAAATTAAAAAAAAAAGGAAAAAAATTTAAAAAATTAATTTTTTTTAAAGTTAAAATTTTAAATAAAATCAAAATTTTTTTTTAAAATAATATTTGCGAAAAAAAATTTATAAATACGCATTTTTTAAAAATATTAAAAAAAGGAAAAAAATTAAAAAATTATTTTTTTAAAGTTAATATTTAAAAAAAATCAATTTTAAAAAAAAAATTAATATTTGCGAAAAAAAAATATTTTTTTTATAAATACGCATTTTTTTAAAAAAATTAAAAAAAAGGAAAAAAGTTTAAAAAATTAATTTTTTTTTAAGTTAATATTTAAAAAAAATCAAAATTTTTTATAAAAATTAATATTTGCGAAAAAAATTAAATTTTTTTTATAAATACGCATTTTTTAAAAATATTAAAAAAAGGAAAAAAAAATTAAAAATTATTTTTTTTAAAGTTTATGTTTAAAAAAAAATCAAAAATTTTTATAAAACATTAATTTTTTTATAATATTTGCGAAAAAAAAATTAATTTTTTTTATAAAAATATTAATTTTTTTTAAAGAATTAATTTTTATAAAAAAAATTAAATTTTTAAAAAAATACGCATTTTTTTTTTGTAAAAATTAATTTTTAAAAAAATACGCATTTTTAAAAAAATTAATTATTATTTATAATTTTTTTTTCGCAAATATTATTTTTTTTAAAAAATTTTGATTTTTTTAATATTAACTTTTAAAAAATTAATTTTTTAAATTTTTTCCCTTTTTTTTTAATTTTAACTTTTTTTTTTTAATTTTAAAATTTTTTAACTTTTTTTTTTCTTTCTAAAAAAGAGGACTAACGGTGCAAATGTTTGGCTAACGAAGGCTAACGGTGTAATATTTTCAGTCTCGTTAAGAGATAACGGAGGAAAAATTTGCACCGTTAGTCCTCATTGTTAACGAGGGATGTATTGTGGCAAACGTTTGCCTAACGGAGTAAGGATCCAGTGAGAAGAAACTTAAAATGAGAAGGACGAGAAATAATTATAACCACACATTTGAGATGCATCGACTTGATTTAGATACTTCTCTATTCATTTAGATGCATCCTAATTAGTTTCGAAAGTGATTTTGAAGTGAAAACGGTGCAAAGTAGTACTAAAAACAAATTTTGACCCGCAGAGGACGAAAAATGTATAGGATTCGTCTAACTTGATGAAATACATCTAATATATGTATATGCATCTAATTTTTTGCTAGAAAATATATTATAGTGCATCTAAAATACTAGGGATGCATCTAATTCAAGTCGATGCATCTCAAATATGTAGTTATAATTATTTCTCATCCTTTTCATTTTAAGTTTTCTTCTCATTTGATCCTTGGTCTGCCTAACGGGGGATGTATGTTGCCAAAAGTTTCTGACAGGGATGTAAGATGTTAAAATGTGTAAACCACATGGATGTATTTTGCAGTTCTCTCCAAATAATAATTTGCTCAAAAAAATATAAATAAATAAATAAATAAAAATTACTCGTAGTAGACTAGTGACATAATTTATCATGACCTTATAAAAATTTCCACATGTATCTCACTATATATACTCCTTCATTTTACTAATATAATCACAACATAACTCAAAACATTTTCTTATCAACCAAAGAAGTATAGTAAAAATGGGTTCAAGCAATAACATCTCACTTGTTCTCGCTATAATTATGGCGATTTCACACTTGTCATTTGCCCAAAACCTTCCACAAGACTACATTAACGCACACAATGCAGCTCGACAGGAGGTCGGCGTGGGACCTATGGTGTGGGATGAGAATGTGGCTAGCTTTGCCCAAAACTATGCCAATCAAAGACAGGCTGATTGCCAATTGGTGCACTCACAAGACCGACAGTATGGCGAGAATATTGCATTGGGAACTGAACTCACCGGTGCAAGTGCAGTTGAATTGTGGGTTCAAGAGAAAGCCGATTATGATTACAACTCAAACACTTGTGCTCAAGGGAAGCAATGTGGACACTATACTCAAGTTGTTTGGCGTAATTCAGTTCGCCTTGGATGCGCTAGGGTCCAATGCAATAGCGGTGCATGGTTTGTGACTTGCAACTATGATCCAGCGGGTAACTTTGTTGGCCAGAAACCTTATTGAAGTTGAAGATTACCTCAAAGAAATAACAAACACTATGTACTCCCACGTAATATAACATCCAACACATGCTAGACTAAATAAATGGATGCATATTTTTATATTTTACAATTTCAATATATATTGATTATCGTCTAAAAATAATATACATATGATGATTGATGATACCCATGAACTCATTGTTTTCCCCTGAATCATCGTTATTTCACATTACTGTCTTTCTGAATCCGTTTGATTTACAAATATAATCAAAATCACACTTTTCAGTTTTGGCTCTACTCTTCTGAAACCGGTTCCATCTACTAGAAATTTTAAAAGGAATCTGATAGGAAAAAAGCAAGACAGATAATATAATTCATAAACTCAGATATCAAAAGGTATATGAAATGGAATGGGTTTAATTAATTGCAATTCACAAAACAAACTTACATAACACAATAATGTATAGTTCACCAGATAACAAGTTGTTTGAATACCTGGCGATAATGGTTTGGAAATCAGGATCAAATAATCAACTAAGAAACTTATTTCACCATCAAATATAATTAGGTATATTTCCATGTAGGTTCATTGAACTTTTTGTGATATGTGAAGTCTAAATCCCATATAGATACGAACTAAATTACAATTCTTTGTGTTGTCGCGTTTTCTTTGTGTTTTCTCGTTTTGTGTGGACAGAAGAGAAGTGTAAAGGAGGGGAAATTGGGTCAAATTTTCTCTCGGATTTTTACACCCTAATTGGGAAGATTTGGAGAGAAAGCTAAAATTATATGTATTTCTCTCTTCTTTTCTCTCATTTTTTTCTACTCCATTTTCATTCATATTAGAACTCGGGGAAAAAGTGTAGATACGAGAAGAGAAGAATGAGATGACCACACTTACACCAATAATTACAAACGGAAGTTACCTAAGACTTATTTAGCAAAACCAGGGCAGCATGTCTCAAATTCTAAAAGTGAAAAAGTGCAATCTTTTTTTTTCATGGTTTCTATGCTGCAGGGGGTGACAAACGCTATCATTGTAATTGTATATAAGTCATCACAATAAAGCCAGAATCAACGCATCATCTTATTCTCCCATATTAAGAAAATTAGAAAACTACTATAAAGTAACTTATTTAAGAAACTCACCCATGGTATTATTAAAACGAGTAACTCCTTGTACCTTGTTAACCTCTGATGGTTTTCGTCATATGACCGGCTCGCAAAGAATTATGAGCCTAGAACAGATGTCTTTAACAAATATATTTTCTTTCAATTAAATCGATCAGCCAATGTAGTTTCAAAAGTATATGACAAAGTAATGAACTTAATGCGCAACTAGCATGGTGTCGGTGTCAAGTCCAACATGCTCTAAATACATATAAGCTAGGAAGGCAGGTACTACGGTTCAATTAATCTTGTAAGTAAACTAGAGTCCTGTTATGCTCTTCTGTATTCATCTATTTGATGCAAAATCCTTGTAGGTTTTTTTTTATTTATTTATTTATTTTTTTTATTTTTTTTTTTAATAAATAAAATCAGCCATTTTTTAGGGGCTTCTATTACCGATGCGTAGTAGCGTCTAATGTAATTACCATGTTCATTTCATTTTAAATATAAATTTTCTTCCACGATCAGTTTTATTATTGTTACATGTCTACGAGCAAATTATATTAAGATATTCCAAGTCATATATTTTTAAATTTCTCATTTTATAAATCTATTATCATTATGCTTAAACTTGTTAAAACTTTATAACTTGATGAGGTATTAAATGAGTTACATGTATTTAATTGCAATGAAAAGGTCTATGAACTTAGACCTATTTCATTCCATGTCATCATAAATCTCATTTCATTCAATTTATAAACATCTTCTAATTTTATAAACCTTTTCGTAAATTAATCTCTTATAGTGGATGCCTAAGGTTGCAAGTGCAACACAATGATTTAAGCTGAATATATGCTATATGCTAAATTATGGTTTGTAATCAAACTCCACGTCATAATTCATCTACCCAATAAAGACAAAAAATATGACTATATATAAAGACAACTTCTGAAAACTTCACTAGTTAACTACGTTTAGTATTTAGGTATGTTGGTTATTCTACCTAAAATTTTAGTTGAAGAAGAAAATTTGCAACTTTTTGCTTCAGTTACCATATATGTATCTCTTCTAACATGTTCACGTCATTTTCTCCCTATAAATACCATTTTTTCAGTAAATGTAAACAAACTGCTAAACCCTAATAATATAATAAAGCAATATGAGGTGCCAAGATTTCTTGTTACTATGCTGTGTTATATCTCTAGCAACTCTAAATTTCACTCATGCTCATAATGCACCAGAAGACTATGTGAATGCCCATAATGAAGCTCGAAAAAAAGTTGGTGTGGGGATTTTGAAGTGGGATGCAACAGTGGCAAAATTTGCGGAAAGCTATGCCAATCAAAGGAAGGATTGTGCCCTTCGACATTCACATAATCCCAAATATGGTGAGAATATTGCCTGGGGTTCAGGAGAGTTCTCAGGTTTGGATGCAGTGAAGTTATGGGTCGATGAGAAGGTCGATTACGATTATAATTCTAACTCCTGCAAATTTATGAGGATGTGTGGGCATTATACTCAAGTGGTTTGGAAAAACTCTAGCCGAATTGGTTGTGCTAGGGTTAAGTGTGTGAATGATGCATATTTTGTGACTTGCAATTATGAACCTCCGGGAAACTACATTGGCGAGAAACCCTACTAATCTACGGGTGGTCCCATATGAAAATATGAATGTATCATAAGTGATGATTTGCTCATGCAACTAAAATGTGTTGGTCAAAAATGTTAATCGGTTTATGTAATAAGTGCCCAAAAGGCACTAGCTACTAGCTAGTAAGCATGTTAAGTTGTAACTAAAGCTCGAATGTTTCTTTTAATTAAACTAAAAATGTATTTTACTTAATACACATTAATCTAACTAAGCTTAAAATAATTTTCCTTAGACAAATTTGTATAGCTTAAAGACGTTTAACAAAAAGATTTTAATTTTCTAATGGGTGCCCTTAAGCACATGTTAATTAATTGTACCAAAAGACGTTCAACAGATATACCAAGAAATCTATACTACTTATAATACATCTTTGACCCTCTTTTATATTAATTTTTTTATATTACCAAAAATAGATTTTTAAGTAAATGCAAGTAAATAAGCATAATTTACAAGTATTTAAAACACAAATAAAACTAAAAAACACTATTTAACCTATACAATTAACACATTATTAAAAGGGAAAATTACTAAAATGGCCCGTTGCCCTACGTGTTAGGCATTTTCAGCCCTTTTTTTGAAAATTCTCGTTTTAGCCTGGGTTGCCTTCGGCAAATAACGTCTATCCAACTACAGGGTGACACGTGTCTGACTAACCACTTTTGGTACGAGGTACATGAACGTATTGTATTTTGGGCAACTTTTGTGTTTTGGGCAACCAATACATGAGCAACTGGGCATTTTGGTCATTTTACTCTTTACACTCAAAACATTAACTAAACCTACTAATATAAATATCTCACAATCCTCCTCTCTTCTCCAGATAAACAATCACAACTCACACCACCACAACCACCCAACAACCCGACGCCGCCACCACCTGACGCCACCACCACCGAAACCGTACATCATAAAATTGTTTGATCAAAACGCCACCACCACCGAAACCAACTAATATAAACATCTCTAACATCATCAGATCTACTTATCCTGGTTAGTGTTTTATTAAAATGACTAGTATGTTGTCATTTTATATCATAGATCTAATACTATATATTGATATTGATATAGTGACCAAGTGTTTGAACGTGTTTTGGAGTTAGATCGTGAGCTCTTGGTTGTGTTGTGTTGTATCCGTCGTCACCACAGCCACCACCATCACCGCCGCAGCTCCATCACCTTATTCCTATCTCCCTCTCATTATTCTTAATTGGTATGACTATGTGTTTTCTTTTATTTCTACATTGAACATAATTTGATTCATTTAGTTTTTGTGGATTTAAAAACCTGATTAAACAAGTTTTAAGATGAAGGTTCGTGTGGTTAAATCTTAAAAAAAAAAAAAAAAAAAAAAAAAAAAAAAAAGGTGTTTGTCTGATCGGATTTTGCAAACGGGTCGGGTCAGACCCGAATGACCACGAGTCAAGCTTGTTATTAATATTGATTGTTGTAAGGCGAAGCTTATTTGGTGTTTATTATGTTTCGATTCAGAACCAACCCGAGAGGGTGATGTCTGTTTTGAGCTTGTTAGAAGTTGATTGGTTTTGTTGTTTCAGTCCACCAAACCGCAACCCATAAGGGTGCGTTTGGTTCGTTTGCTTATTGCGCTCAAGTCGGCTGCAAACTCGAATAGGGTGCGTGTATTTGTGCTCGGCCAAGAATCACCCAAACAGTCAAAGCAAAAGGGGCTGATCTTTTTCAGGTTATACAGTTAAGAATATGCTTCTATTAATTTATTTTTGTACTAAAACTTCATATGGTTTATTTGATTTTGGTTTTGGGTTCGGTTGGAAATCACCCAAGGGGGTGTGTTGATTCGGTCCACATTCACAGCCGAAAGGCTATTATTTTGTTGTTAGGATTTGCCACAAAGTCCATCCAAAGGGGGTGCGTTTACTTTTGTGCACATCATAGGTTGTTTGTTTGATGCTTTCTGTCCAGCCAAAACCATCCCCAACCGAGGGTGTTTAGTGGCTGCAAAACAGCCCCAAATAGGGGTGTTTGTGTGCTGATTTTCTGCACCAAATGGGAGTATTCGTGTGCTAATTTTCTGCATAATAGGGTGCGTTTTGTTTGTCTATTTACTGCATACATGAGCTGTTTGGAACAACTCACTGCAGTCCCGCCTTTTCGGCGATATCTAGAGTTCTACAACTCCGGTTGATGCACCATTTGCGGCTACATTTAAGTTTATGTCTTACCTACATTTCATAAAACTGGGCCGAACCCTAGAAATGACCAGAACCATGAGCTTTTTCTGATTGAAATCTGGTGTGCAGATTTGGACACCTTTCGCCATTTTGGCTCTCATTTACTCATCGGGATGAGTTATGAGGTGCGCCACCCGGCGAAACGACCACAAAAAATATCTCTATCACCCTATCTAATTACCTAAGGCCCATAACTGACTGAGTTGTGCAGACTTTCCAATCTTTGGGACTGTTTCAGAATTTCAGGTTTCTAACTCATACATAGGGCTTGTTTTAGCAAATAATTTTTTAGTAGATCGGAGAAGGTCAAGTAGTTTCATTCCATTGAGTCTAGACAAATCGTCGATAAGATTGTTTTGTGGACTTAAAACCGTGCCCTGTAAGTTCAATCATCATTGATACTAAATTTATTTGGTAATTGGTTTATGATTCTCGATCTTGATTATTTGGTAATTGGTTTCAAGGGGAGGGGGTAGGGTAGTAGAATATAGTGGTTCTTATGTAACCTTCTGATGAGGATAGTAATCATAATCATAATTTAATGAGGAGGTTGATGAATAGATGGCTCACGTTGTCACATTTTTATCTTATTGTTCTCAGGATCAAGATAATAACATAATAAGAAAAATAAAGATGGAATGGGGGGTCCTTTATATGCTTGCGAAGGATTCAGAAGGTTTTTTGTCGAAAGAATCTGTAAGGCGGTTGTATGATGGAAGCTTGTTAGAGTATTGTGCAGAAATGCAAAAGGAAGTTGCCAATTCTTATCGTAATGATCGTGTACTTTGGCATGTTACTGTTAACAGTTTATTTAGTTTCACATCTTGTATTGATCAATAGTTCAGTTAGTTAAATCTCGAATTTCAATTAGAATAAACCTTTGTCATTTGATATTCTTATGTTTTGGATGACTTGGTTTATAAAATTGACATTATTAACATCATCCTTTTTCCTTATTTTCAAAAAAGGAAACAACATCATCCTGTTCCAAGAACTTTATCAGACGTCTTACTAATGATTTTGTACGTTGACATGCTACCAGTAATTTGATAGATAATATACAATCATATTTACTGAACTAATGATATCTTTAGACCTTTTAAAGTATGGCAAATTATATTTTTTCGACCAAACCTGTGTCACATCGATCCAAAACATTTGACCCAAAAAGTCGAACTAAAACAAAGTACCAACAAATCGGCTTAGATGAACATAAATTTTGAGAAATAATAGGTATAATGTGTAACAATCTGTATTTAGCCTCTTTTTAGATGAACAGAAATTTTGAGAGAGGGGGAGGGTATAGGTAAATAGTGTATAACTAGTCTAATCCTACCATACACCTTCTTAGGGTGTCATGGGTTCCTAAACATCATAAATCAAGTGCATCTAGCAAGGATCTAACTATAATCTATTTCTAGGGCTCAAAAGTTAGATATGTATAAAATGGAGTGGTATAACTAACATATGCATGTAGATCTTGTATGTAAATCATGTGAACATAATAAGAACTTGGTAAAATTATAAAAATGAGTTTGACATACATACTTTGAAGGATTGGTGAGTTTTGGAGATGAAAACCTATAAAACCTTGAGTTTTTCTTTCAAAACCCTAACAAGGATTACTAAATGATCTTGTTTATGACTTGATCTTGAAAAATTAATGGATTCTTGATCCTTTCTTGTTCTTGATCGTGCATACAAAGGACAGAAATAGAGGAAGATATTTTTCTTATTTAGATCTTGTGAAATGAGATGAAAAGGTGTAGGTTTATGTTATATATATTCTATTAGACAATCTATGACAAGTTTTAATGAGTGAGTAAGATTTTCAAGACTTGGAAGGTGATTGGCATGGGTGGGGGGGGGGGGGAGGAGGCTGCATTTGATGAGAAATGGAAGAAAATGTGGCTTTGTGTAAGAAGTTAGTATATATATTAGGTATTATAATGTATATATTATTAGTTTTAGGGAATACCGGGTACCGAGTTAACTAAAAATAAATTTTAACGGAGTTAACCGGGACATAATAAAGTCGTAAAAATTGTAAAAATATGTTGGGTATAAATATTGAGTGTTTGGATAATTATTGTTTAGTTTTTACGAAAACCGTCGTAATTAAATTAAACTTCCGATATTAATCAAATAAATTTCCAAAACACCGGGTAAATTAATATTATAATTTTTATATTATTAAAATGAATATAAAAATATATTGGGATCATAGTCTGGAGTGTCGGACATGTTAGTCACATTATTGGTCGCGTGTTAACGTTTATTTAGAAATAAATATACGTAAAAAGTTAATTATACCAAAAGTATTAATTTAAATATCCTACGAGTGGAATAGTATGCAAATGCTATAATGATGATATGCAAGCCATTTCTAGTCCATATGCAGTGTCCCTACCGATGATTTCATGAATTCGCAGCTTAACCTGACCGGTTACGCAAATTTAATTACCCGTAAACTAAATTTATGATGAAATGAATAAAGTACATGAATAATTTTCTCTTCGGAAATGAATAGTGTCATGTGAATAGTAAATTTTTTGAACGCTTCTCGGAATCTCAAACTGACACAAAAAATGACGAATAGTGATCGGTGAATAGTAACTGATGAATAGTAACTTCCGAGATGAATAATGAAATTTCGACATCTGAACAAGGACTTAAAATTACGAATTGTGATAGTTAGGGTTTTGATCGTTAAGCACCAAGGACCTAACCCCCATGCTGATCCAACACGTGATAAATATTCGATTAAGACCGACTTAGATAAGAGAATCTATGAATCTTGAGTAACGCCAAAAAACCTAAGCAATCAAATTAATAAAGCACCGATCCACTACAATTGATCAATATAGAAATTAACCAATATGTTAAGTCGATTGGAAACAATGAAGCACGATTGATATAGGTACCCTACAACACTCCACTATTGATCAATATAATAATTAGACCAACAATCACCACCCACCAATAATATCATGCCACCTCATTTCATGCCTCACTATACTTTTTTAGTGGCAATATTCTATGCCTCACCTAACTTTATTTTTTATTTTTTATATTCATAATTATATTAAACAATTTAATAAAAACATTATATTTCATTAATAATTAAAAGAAAATTAAATAATACTTAGAAAAAATAGGAAATCACTAGTCATCGAGGTATGGTAAGTCTTGAGCCGCTACGTGCTCCGTAAGATCATATCGGAGACGGTGATGGATATCTTCGTCGAGTAACTCCGGTAGTACATTCGGGTCATAAACTGGCGCGACCGACTGATCCATTATATGAACCAGTGATATTGCCCTCTAGTCGTCTTTTAAAATCATATTGTTCAATAAAATGTGAATTGTTTGTGTGAAAATTTGGTAAATATTGTGTGAATTGTTTGTGTGAAAATATGATAAATGTTATGTGTGTTGAATGTGATTTATATAAAGGGATTTTTTTTTAAATGTCCAACGGTTACATTATTAAAGGACCCAACAGCTAGTGTCTTCCCTTCCAACGTCTATGATTCAACGGCATAAAATGCTGAGATTGTTGATGATTCTTCCATGTCGTGAGGGAGGCAATGGTGTTGCTGAGCGGTTTGGGCCATGACGAATGGTCATACCGCACTGCTGTGTAACACCCCCAAAATTTGATATAGCGGAAGATTTAACAAGCTTTCGGGGTGCTACGGGGATTGGTATCCAACACAAGACATAACAGAACGAGATAAAACAAACATAATAAAAACACAACCAAAACGGGGTTTTAAAGTTTACATTTATCCCAACATCATCCAGAGTCAAGCCCAAAAGAAATAAAAGTAGGTCCATAATTCAATATCAGAGTTTAGAAAAATAGATCCATAAACCAGGTGCCGTAGCCAAGCCTTCCAATCCATGCATCCAAATCATCACTTAATTACCTGAGAAAACGTGCTAAAAGTCAGCTTTCGCTGGTGAGATCATAGGTTTAAATTCATCTAACAATATAGTGGACATACAAGCAAAACGCTTGCTAGCTAGACTAAGGATTCACTAAAAGCCTGCGGATACCCTCCGCTCCAACATAACACACGGATACCCTCCGTTCTAACATAGATATTCGGGTAACCCCCGCAATACCAATAAATACTCGGATAACCTCCGAAGTATTAATAACCTATAGGTGCACACTACAGTATCTAAATAAGCCAACCTTGAATAGTACACATGAACCGTGTGACTAAAGCTGACAATACAAATAAGCAAACCTTGAATAGTACACATAAAATATATGTGACTAAAGCTGACAATACATCCTAGTCCATACGCATAGCAAGTTTTAGAAAGAATATAAAAGCGATAATAGTCCACATAAATAATTTGCACGTTTCTCACCCCAAGTATTGAAAACATAGTTCAAGAGTAAAAGTGGGCTATGACTCACCCCAAGCTATGACTCACCTCAAGTCTAGAAATCAGCAAGATGAAATCGTTAGAAGTAAGATGTATAGTAACTCACAAGACGGAAACTACGGACTCGGCACGACCTAACAATATCAACTCGTTCAGAAATCATTTCCTCAAATTCAAAATATTCCCAAACCCGGACGTATTCTGTTTTATTTTCCGAAAATCCATTTCGTAATAGTTTGGCGTATTTACGTTTGGTATCCATACGGGTGGTGGGTCGACACAAACAAACCAAAGAGGTCACACAAAAGAATAATAAAAATAAACTATAGATCTAATATTAGCCCAACATATTATTTAAATAAATCGTCAAAGTTTATCAAATCCGTCGATTTGATAATCCTCATATTTATTTACGTAACATACCGTTCCAAGATTACACCCAATCCTACATCACTCCCAACGGAATTTCGGTAATTATTCCACCAAGTTAAAGCTTCATCCTTGAAAGTAAAAGAAGCAAACTTTACCTTCGCATTCTCCGCACAACCATTGGCATTGAACACTGACTCAGTCTTCTCAATCTATCTGACCAAGTAAACCACTCCATCAGTTCCACCAAACTCAATGGGTCCACAAATCTTGAACTCCTTGTAGTGACATCCATTAGCACGAACAGGTGGAAAAGTTCCAGCAGAATTGTTGGAATGATTTGACTCAGCTAGTAGTTCAGCAACTCTTTGCTCGACAAGTTGATTGATCATTGCTTGATCCACAGTAGGTGCATTAAGTGGAACATGATCATTGTCTCCCTGAACATCAACATTTTGATTCCTGTTGTTGCGGTTAGTAGTGTCCAAGTTGTCAGGAGTAGGGGTTTCAACATTTCGAGTAGGTCGGCGTCCTCGGCGACCAGGGGTAGTCACTGCAGGACCAGTTCTGGTTGCTCTAACAGGGTTTCGTCGTGGGGCCATTAATCTGAAACATCATACAAGTTCATGAGTCTCCAATAGAACTTATCAATATGCTCAACAAAAGTAATTCAACGAAGCCAAGTCATGGAAAGAATATCAACAATACACCACAAAACATCAATAAAGCGAATAGGGACTCAATTTCCGTAATACCCAAAAATCACATAATGCCATATACTAATAGCCATCAACCATACAATAGAGATCCAACATCGTTCCAACAGAGACGAATACTGAACAAAAATACATCAAAATATGATAACTAGCTTTTCTAACCGAACACTCCTCGGTGTAGAAAGCAACAAGACAACATAACCCAAGCATCTAGCCACGCTGCTGGCGGAGGTTCCTCAACTCCTGCCTCAAGCCATCAAGATCTCTCCATAATGATCCTAGCTCCACACTATGGGTGTCGCTGTCTCTCCTGAGGTCTGCCACTTCCTTCTCTAGCTCGGTGTTCCGCTGCCATAACTTGCGGTCGGCCTCCCGAGCTGTGACAAAACCTCGCTGTAAACTCGCGATCTGCTCATGAACCTCCATCAAAACTCTCCTCATCTCAATCGACCTGCCCTCAACAACAGTCATGTCAACTCTCAAATCCGCTATAAACTCTCCAATAACTCTCTCAAGTCGATCAGATAATCACGAGATCTTCTCGCCTTGGGCAGTAATCTGAGCCCACAACCTGCCACTATCACCTAACTCTGCCTGATCAGCAGAAACCTCAGATGACACATCCGACGCCACTGGACTACCAGGTTGTGAATCTAACAGAAACGGAAGATCAGGTGAGACAGGCTCAATCGGGTGTATAGGTGAATCAAGCTCCTCAGCCTGAGTTGGTGGTACTACCACATCATCATCATCAGGCATCTCCTCCTCCTGAGGGTCATCCTCCTCCTCAGGGTCATCAGCCTCATCCTCACCCTCGTACTCCTCCTCCTCCTCATCAGAAGAGTAAATCATCAATCGTCGTCTCCTAACAGGTGAACCATGTGGAGATGTGGTAGGTGATCTAGGACGACGACGCAATGATGTGGGTGGCCCCTCTGACAGAAGAGAGTGAGCATCAATCTGTAAAGGTGATGGAGTAGGGCGTACCGACATGCGTGTCGTAGCTCGGTGGGCAAAGCGTGGGGCCACACGAGCCAAAGCCTGATGAAGAGTAAGCTGCCTCGATGTACCAGGGAGCCCTAGAGAAGATGAGGGTCCCTGCGTAGATGCAGCAGGTGGTGCTGAAGTAGAAGCTGTCTGCGGCACAGTAGCTGAAAGCATGGCAATCTGGTAAGGATCATCAGATGCCATAGTGAACTGTGCTGGTAATACCGGTGCAGTAAGAATATCCTCGACAACATCGGGCATATGGGAGGCCATAGGCTGTGACAACGGCGTAGGGTAGGTGTAAGTGTTTCAAAACAACTAAATCGCAACTCAAAATACCATACCAAAAATCCTCATCAAATAATTCAATCATATAATCTCAATAAAGAATTTCAAATACCGCATTACTAAAACATTTATAAAACAATTAGACCATATAATTCCTCGAAACGCCATCTTATAACTAAATCAATAAACCTCAAATCATCTCAAGAAATCCCAAATCTAATAATCATCTCAAATATCTCATAATACCTCAAAATAATAGAAGATGCTTCGGCTTGGCGGGCTGGCGGGTAGTGGTCAAGGATCATTTTCTATAAAAAATTCGGTTATAGTTTAGGTGTTTATTTACCTAGTTCTCTATAACCTTGGCTCTGATACCAATCTGTAACACCCCCAAAATTTGATACAGCGGAAGACTCAACAAGCTTTCGGGGTGCTACGGGGATTGGTATCCAACACAAGACATAATAGAACGAGATAAAGCAAACATAATAAAAACACAACCAAAACAGGGTTTTAAAGTTTACATTTATCCCACCATCATCCAGAGTCAGGCCCAAAAGAAATAAAAGTAGGTCCATAATTCAATATCAGAGTTTAGAAAAATAGATCCATAAACCAGGTGCTGTAGCCAAGCCTTCCAATCCATGCATCCAAATCATCACTTAATTACCTGAGAAAACGTGCTAAAAGTCAGCTTTCGCTGGTGAGATCATAGGTTTAAATTCATCTAACAATATAGTGGACATACACGCAAAACGCTTGCTAGCTAGACTAAGGATTCACTAAAAGCCTGCGGATACCCTCCGCTCCAACATAAAACACGGATACCCTCCATTCTAACATAGATATTCGGGTAACCCACGCAATACCAATAAATACTCAGATAACCTCCGAAGTATTAATAACCTATAGGTGCACACTACAGTATCTAAATAAGCCAACCTTGAATAGTACACACGAACCGTGTGACTAAAGCTGACAATACAAATAAGCCAACCTTGAATAGTACACATAAAATATATGTGACTAAAGCTGACAATACATCCTAGTCCATACGCATAGCAAGTTTTAGAAAGAATATAGAAGCGATAATAGTCCACATAAATAATTTGCACGTTTCTCACCCCAAGTATTGAAAACATAGTTCAAGAGTAACAGTGGGGCTATGACTCACCTCAAGTCCAGAAATCAGCAAGATGAAATCGTTAGAAGTAAGATGTATAGTAACTCACAAGACGGCAACTACGGACTCGGCACGACCTAACAATATCAACTCGTTCAGAAATCATTTCCTCAAATTCAAAATATTCCCAAACCCGGACGTATTCTGTTTTTTCCGAAAATCCATTTCGTAATAGTTTGGCGTATTTACGTTTGGTATCCATACGGGTGGTGGGTCGACACAAACAAACCAAAGAGGTCACACAAAAGAATAATAAAAATAAACTATAGATCTAATATTAGCCCAATATATTATTTAAATAAATCGTCAAAGTTTATCAAATCCGTCGATTTGATAATCATCATATTTATTTACGTAACATACCGTTCCAAGATTACACCCAATCCTAAAGCACATAGCACATAAATACTATATGGTATATATCGTAGTTTAATAAACTTCTTATATACATCGTCAAATTGGCCAGATTTCCCGATATATATATATAGCAATTTATTATCCTTTACATATACCAAAACCTATGGGCGTCGTAGGATACGATGCCCATTAATATACTCATTTCGTATAGCCAAATAACTCGGTTCAACCTTTCGGTTAAGTAAGTTATTTAGTTATAGAAAATGTTTATATTAATCGTCATATATCCGTGACAACACAAAAGTCATAAACAATAACTTACCTGGACTCGAGTGACCACGACTCCACATAACTCGATAGGTTTACTCGTTATATATATAAAATAATATTTTATTTAATATTTAGTAATCGTCGAGAGTTTCTCGTTTTATAATACATTTTTATGATAATACTTCCAATAATATTACGCTACTCTCGTAGCCTAATATATTTAGTCGTATTATTTATAATATGACTCGTGATTTTTATTATTATTAATATACGCATTTATACAATTATATATACGTTATTCACGTCTATATATTCATATAAACGTTTATATTACCAATAATTATTATTACGAGTTTTATTATTTATGTTTTAAATTGTAAATAGTTATCGAGTCATACGAAATGGTCACATGTCCGAGTCATGACTCTCGGCTCATTGTCCAAGTCCAAAGTAATATGCAAATGTCATAAGAATCAATACATCTCCGTCCAAAACAATCCCAATCCACATGCTACAACAATAGGGTCCGACTACGGCACCCGACTAACCTATCTCCGTCATTCTAAGTGACCGTCTCACAATCGGTCCCCAATCACACTTTTCGTCAACACTTCTCAATACCAATATCCATTGTCGAGACCAAACGTGGTCTCGACCCACAAGTATTCGGCCAAATAAATAATCAACCAAAGCCAAATCCAAAACCAAGTTAACTACCAACAATAATAAGGAAAAAATATAACCAAAGTCACATTCGGGATGGTTTACCAAGCCAAACCCGGGTCTTCGTGACTCAAATGAGTCTCGGTACTCACCACGAGCCACAATGGCTCGAACCAAGCATCAAAGGTTCACACATACGGCTCCAAGGAGCACTCCAAATGCCAAATCGACCACACGGGTCTCGGCAACAAATAACTACATACGGCATCGAGCCGTGACTCCAATGAGTCGAACCAAAAAATCCAACGCGAGCAAGAATCATGAGCCACAATCAAGACTCAAAAGTGGCAAGCAAATCGAGCCCCAAGGCTCGGATTAACAACCAAGCCGTGAGTCTTAGACTCACGGTTCGAATCAACCCATCAATAAAACAACCCGGATACCAAACATTTTAAAAAAACGAGTTTCCATCAAAAACCCATAAGTATATCACGTTTTAATGTGAAAAACCCAACCGAATCTCATCATGTCGTGACCAAGGGTCACGTTTTTAACAAAAATACGAGTAAAACTCGCCTCACCTTCGAACTAAAAACTTCAAACCGTGATAACCCTTCGAAAACAAGCAATTGGTGGTGATTCATGATGAAAAAATGGGTTATAGGGCGCGTGTAGGGGTGGATCTAAGAGATTAGATGATGGGGCGTTAGAAAATGGTGGTGGTGATGAGTGGTGGCCGGCAGTGGCAGTGGCGATGGCCGGAAATAAAGGGGGCGGCTAGGGTTTGTCAAGAAGAGAGAAATGAGAGAGAGAGAGAGAGAGAGAGAGAGAGAGAGAGAGAGAGAGAGAGAGAGAGAGAGAGAGAGAGAGATGTGTGGGAGTGAAGGTGTTGGTGTTGTGTGAGAACCGAACCAAACAAGGACCCTATGTAATTAACTCTTTTATTATTATTTTTTTTTATAAAAGTTTTAAATAATAATAATAATAATAATAATAATAATAATAATAATAATAATAATAATAATAATAATAATAATAATAATAATAATAATAATAATAATAATAATAATAATAATAATAATAATAATATTACTAGTAATTTTGAGTGGGTACAAATGGGTAAATGTAAAACATACGGCCTGAGACCCGAACTCATTTCAAACTTTTGATATCCCACGAAAACATCCCGTAAATAATTAAATGTAGTCGGACTCGTAAAACGAGTCATTAAAATTTCCCGTTAGGTAAACCTAGTGCCGGAGTCAACGTAGTACCAAGTGAGAATTTTAAAAATACATCATCAAGTAAAATTCCATAACGAATCAATAAATAAATCACAATTCCCATAACGACAAAAAATATAATTATCCATAAAATTGGTCTTACAAGTTCGTTACGAATAAAAATTCCAATTAAAATTTATAAACGAACTTTAACGTAATGCGGGTTTTCAAAATGGCTCCCAAAATTGCCGGTTGTCACATCCTCCCAGTCTCAGAAGAAACCCGTCCCGGGTTTCTCTCGGAACAATTCATCTACGAAGTGAAAAGCTTCGGATATCTTTTCCAGAACTCGTCCTCCCGTTCCCACGTAAATTCTGGTCCGTGTCGGGAAGTCCAACGAACCTTGACGAGCGGAATGCGACTTCGCTTGAGTCATTTAACCTCACGATCTAAAATCTCAATTGGCTCTTCCACAAAATTCAATTTCTCATCAATACGAATATCCTTCATCAGAATAATAGGCATCTCATCAGAAAGACATTTCTTCAAATTACTAATGTGAAACACGTCGTGAACTTTACTCTGTTCATGTGGTAATTCCAACCTATAAGCCACGGGCCCAATTCTTTCTAAGATAATAAATGATCCAATGTAGCGTGGGTTGAGTTTTCCACGTTTCCCGAAACGTATCACACCCTTTCAAGGCGAGACTTTCAGCATCACTTTGTCTCCAACCTGGAACTCTAAGGGTTTACGTCTCTGATCGGCGTAACTTTTCTGCCTATCTCTGGCTGCTTGCAACCGATCACGAATCTGAGCTACTTTCTCGGTAGTCTCCAAGATAAGTTCAGGGCCTGTGAGTTGGCTATCTCCAACTTCCGCCCAACCAATAGGCGAACGACATTTTCGGCCATACAAAGCTTCAAATGGTGCAGCTTTAAGACTTGTGTGGTAGCTATTATTATAGGAGAATTCCGCAAGGGGTAGGTACTTCTCCCAGCCTTTACCAAAGTCTATGATACATGCACGAAGCATATCCTCTAAAGTCTGAATAGTCCTCTCACTTTGACCATCGGTTTGGGGATGGTATGCAGTACTCATATCAAGTTTCGTCCCCAAAGCCGTTTGAAGTGATTGCCACAAAGCTGACGTAAAGCGGCTATCGCGATCAGAAATAATCGATATCGGGACTCCATGACGAGAAATAATTTCCTTCACATACAACCTTGCAAGTTTATCCACACTATCATCTTCACTAATTGCTAGGAAATGAGCAGACTTAGTCAGACGATCCACAATTACCCAGATAGCGTCACAACCACTAGCTGTCCTCGGTAATTTGGTAATGAAGTCCATTGTAATCCGCTCCTATTTCCAGACTGGAAGTTCTGGTTGCGTCAATAATCCAGACGGTCTTTGATGTTCGGCTTTAACCTTAGAACATGTCAAGCATTTACTAACATACAATGCTATATCTGCCTTCATGTTTGGCCACCAATATAACTTTTTAAGATCCTGGTACACCTTTTCAGACCCAGGATGAATAGAGTACCTTGACTTATGCGACTCATGCATAATCAACTCCCGAATTCTTCCATATAAAGGTACCCAAATCCGATCTCCAAAACATAGTAATTCATCGTAACGCTTAACAAATCCATTCTCATTCTCAGCCATCCCAAATATGTTCTCAGCTGGTCGGTTTTCTGCTTTCAATGCTTCCGTTTGAGCTTCAAGTATTTGAGACGGTAACGGCGATACGATAGTCATTCCCAGTGACCTAAATCGTAACGGTGGTATTCTTTCCTTTCGACTAAGAGCATCAGCAACAACGTTTGCTTTACCAGGATGGTAGCGAATTTCGCAATCATAATCGCTTATGATGAGTGTCTAAATACTCATCATTTTATACCAATCTGAACTGCCAAAACATACAAAAACACTCAAATATGCATCATAATACTTAAAATATTTTAGAAGTGTGTTTTATATGTTTCAAATACAAAATATGCAAAAACAAATGAAAAACGTACAAAGTTTGCATAATTGGCAGTTTCAGTCCCTCAAGTTTCAAAAGTTGTCAAATCTAGTCCCTAGTAAATCAAAACATGAAAAATATCATCAAAGGTCCTTAGGGATTCATAAGTTGTCAAGTTAAGTCCTTTAAAGTTAAAAAATTACAAAATGACAACTTTAGTCCCTCAAGTTTCAAAAATGTCAAAATTAGTCCTTAAGGTTTAAAAATGGGAAATCACTAAAATAAACCTTGTACTATTCTAAAATGACAAAATTGGTCCTTATGATAAACAATTTGAGAAATTACAACCACAGTCCCTTAAAAATCCAAATTTACATAAATGGTCCCTGGAGTTTGAAAAATTACAGAAAAGGTCCCTGGGATTTTTAAAAATGGAAAAATACATCTTTTGTCCTTGTGTTATGGTTTTATGGCAGGTTTGGTCCCTTGGAAGTACTTTGGAAGAGTGGCAAACTCAGCCCTCAACTTTGCCCAAATTACATTTTTGGTCCTTGTGTGAAATAAAACCATCCGGACCCTTTTTTATCACTAATCCACAAACCAAACCCAATCCAAAACACAAACAACCCACCCTTACCCTTTACCCAGGCCCAAACCTCAGCCCAGTCCACCCTTAATAATAAAATACGGGGTTTGACCCCGTTTGACCACCCAAAACCGCCTAAACCACACACACTGTAGCACCCTCTCCTTCCCAACTGAAAACCAGAAACCAGGGTGGTTTTTGCCACCTGCACCACCACCTCCTCACCTTTCCACCTCACCCCCTACTCCCCTAAACCCTCCTTTCCACCTCACAGCAAACCCACACCCCATTTAATGCAATTCATACTCCAAACCACTCCAAAACCTCTGTTTTCATCATAATACTCCAACTTGTCCTAAAAACATTCCCCTTTGCTTCTTGATACCTCCACAACACTCTAATAATTCTTAATTGAAGACCTTTGGCCCCAAGTTAACTTGGAAGACTTTGGCGCCATTTTTCATTTAAACGGTCTTGATCAATGCAGAAGAATAGAGGGCCAAGATTGAAGTGGGAAAAGCTCCAAGTCATCCAAGAAACCCTAAATTGAGCTTATAAAAGGAAGAGAAGCAGAGGAGTCAAGTATCTAGTTTAATTTTAAAAAAAAGTGTATGTCGTATTAGTTGTTTTTAAAGTTCAAGTGTAATTTAAGCTTTCAAGTTTCAGTTGAAGCATTCTCAGTGTACTAGTAATCTTTTTGGTTAATAAAAATCAAGTTTGTTTTGTTACTTCAGATTGTGCAATTTTCAATTTCATATAAAAATTCTCAATAAGCTGTGTACTTGTTATTGTGATGTTATAAAGACTATTAAGCTCACTTAAGCTCCTAGATAGTTTATAAAAGCTATTAGAAACCTTTAAAAGCAGTTTAGTAATAAAAACTCAAAAATACCAAAAAAATCAACAAAAGTCAAACTGATAAGCTATTGGTGATAAGCAATGGAGCAGGGTTAATTTTGGAAGGCCTTGGGTTAGTGAATCTGTGGAGATTCTTTAAGATTGTTCTTGGTTCATGGTTTGAGCAGGAAAGCTTATTGTAAGTTATCAAAAATCTCATTTCTGCCTTTGTACTATTGCTTTGCTTATTGCTTATTGCTTGCTTTTTCAGTTGTTTTATGCTTATTCAGTCTTATATAGTTATAATATAACCTTAGATTAGTACCTTGTATGTTGGAATTAATAGTTACTAAAAAAATCAAAAATCAAACAGTCAATATAGCTTATCTTGTAATCTTGTGTATCTGTAGTTAATTTCTGTTTCTAAGCACTTATTTAGATCTTATATAATATAAAAAGTCATGTTGGATCAGTAGGGTAAGCTCTTATAGCCATTAGCTATTTAAATCTAAAATCATTCTAGTATAAGGTGTGTTTGGTTTAAACTGTTTTGCTGTGCTCTTGTTGTTTATTAGAATTAAAGTTGGTTCTAACAAGTTACTTAAGTTCATACAAGGTCAGTTTGACCATTAGTTTAGTCGCAATTACACTAGAAAGTCAAAATCATACTCAATCCATCACCACAGTTAACTGTGGTGGAATTTGAGTCCAAAACTCATCATATCTATTCATAAGTTGTTAGAATAGCTTAATTAAGTCTTATTATAACTTATTATAACATATTCAGTAAGTAGATTCAGTTCAAAGTTCACATAAGTCAAACTAACTCAAGTTCACATAAAGTCAAAAGTGTTGCTCTCAGATTTTCTCAAAACTTGGGTGATTTTTCTAGAATTAAGGAAGTTGATTTAGAGTTTGAAATTTCTTGTGCTTATAACCTACCACCTAAACTCTAGGAATCAAGGCTTATTTGATTTTTAAGATTTTTAATCAAGCTTGTGCAATAGCTGAAAGTACCCTGCAGGGCAAACCAGTGCCCTGTGCACTCAGATCCCATTTCACCCATCCAACTTAGGTGGTGATTTGTGGTTACTTCAGTGGACCCCACACCCTAAGTTTCAGCTTAATTGTAGCTTAATACCTCAGCTTTTCATATTTAGGTTTAGTCTAGCCTTTAGCTTATTGTAGCATAGCTTTTAGGATCCAATTTGTGCATTACCCAAAACAAGCCACACTGATCACTCAGTGTATGACCACTATTTCAAAGGCTCACACAGAGCTTATTAGTGAACCATAAGGGTAGCTTATTGGCTTAACTTATAGCTTATCACCTCAAATTTGAACCCCTAGGTTTAGTTTGAACCCCCTTTTACTCTTGTAGACCCCACACTCATTGGAACACAACTGCAGGGAAGAAGTACTCCCCTTGCACCAGCTTACCACCACCACACCACCAACTTTAGTGGTGGCTGCAGCCCACACCAGTAGGTCCCACACCTCATACCTTGGTTTTTACAACCCCCCTCCTACCCAGGTTAAATAGTTGACCCTTAGTTTGACCTATAGATCAGTGGACCCCACTTAGTTTTGAACCAAAACTCTGTCCCATTTCTGAGTCTGAAACCAAATAAGCAATTGCTTATTTTAGCTTTCCATCTTATCCTAGGAACTTATCTCACCAAATCTAGTTTAAAATAGTTCAAGTAACTTAGGTAAACCTTACTTAATCAGTGTGGACCCCACATAGCCCAATTTAGCTTATTTCTTAATCTAGTCAACCATAGTCAACTGTACAAGCAAATAAACACTCTCAGTGCTTATTCTGAGGTTCTAAATTAGTTGTCTTTGTAAAAGTTTCTTATTTTAAGTATTTAAGTAGTTTTATAAAAGAAAAACCAGAAAAAGCAAACATAAAAATAGTGATAGCTTCTATTTAATAGAAATTATCTATTTAATTTTCATCTCAGCTTATTAATAAGCACTTGTCCAATTTTATAATTTTATAAATTACTTAGTACCTTAAAGTAGTTAAAATAATTTTCTTAGAATTTTCCTAAGCTGTTTACTATTTATTAGATTTAAAACTAGTTTAAATAATTAAATAGGTAATATTAGTAATTAAATAGATTTCTTTAATTTTAATTAACAAAAGTAGAATTTTATATTTTTCCTAAGTTTTATAAAGTAGTTAAGACTTTTAAAAATAGTTTCATAATTTCCACTATCCATTTTCTAATTTTCTTATTTAAATTAATTAAATTAGCTTAAAATTAATTAATATGTAATTAATTAGACAATTAGCTTAAATATAATTTTTAGCAAGTTTTTATAATTTTGTAGTATTCCTGTAGTAATTAAATAGTTTTATAAATTTTATCATAATTTTCTAAGGTAATTTAGTAATAATAGTAATTTAAAATAGTTTAATTAGATTAATTAAATTAAATAGTTTATAATTAATAAAATACTAATAAAAAGACAAAAATATTTGTTTTCATTTTTTATACTTTCTTCAAGTTCTTATTTAGGTTTAGAAATTATTTGTGTAAGTTTTTAATACTTGTCATTTTTAGTTAAATTAAATTAAGTTTTAAATTAGATTTTAATTAGTTTTATTAATTAAATAGTAATTAAATATTATAATAATCATTTTCGTAATTTCAATTTCATTTTCCATTTTCTTTAATATTAAGTTTTCAAAAGTTTCACTTTTACCCCCTGTAGTTTGTAACTTGTTAAATACCACTTGTCTCTGTCTGTTATCTGATTTTCTTATTTGTGCTTTTATTTGTATCTCTGTTATTGTTTATATATTTTTCATATTATCCAAATATTAAGCAATCAGTAGTATAATCAATCCTCAAATCATCTTTGTTACTGTCCTCAGTACCATTCACTTTCCTAATCGTTTACAAATACAATTTCAATCTCGTTGGGATTTAACGACCCGGGGATTTCCCTGTACTTCCATGGTCAATATTAACTTGCACTTTCTCCCAGGTGGGCCTATCAGCTGCACACGGTTGACTGGTTGGTTTGGGAGGAGTCAAAAATTTGGCGCCGCTGCCGGGGAGGTTGTTGCGTATTTCAAAACGGTAAAAGTTTAGTGGTTTTCAAAAACCCTCCTGTACAAATATCACCACTTTGTAAATTTTTAAGAAAATCAAAATCATATCTGAAAACGTTCATTAACATTTCTCCTGAAGTGTTAACAACACCAAATAAATCATAAACAACAAAACAAACTGTGAAGTTAAATTACTTCGTATCTTTACGATTACAACCTATACAGTTGGTTTAAGGTAAGTTCTGACATTAAATTGCGAACTTAAGAGGGATCCATTTATTTCCTCCCGCCAGCCTGCGAGTAATCTTAAAGGAACGATTTCGGTTAACGAATCAGTTTCAAAAATATTGTCCAAGTTTTTTCACACATACACGAAAAGCCAAAAACATTTTACTGTGAATATAATTACATAAAAGTTTACCACCGCAAACCAAGGCAGAACACCTACCAACTGGGGGTGTGAACATAATAAGTTCCCAAACCTAAGATTTAAAACTTACCATTGTATCCTTTTGAATAGTGTACATTTTTTAAAGGAGCTGTTTATTTGTGATTATTGGGTTTAAGTTCACTGTAGTTTTGCCTCGATCTTGTGTTGAAAAATAATTTTTGTGCATGTGCACTCGTTCACAAACAAAGAATAAAAAGAAGAAAAACGTACCCGAGTTACGTACTGTTGAAGAACACACAATAAAAATGAACGACGAGCCCCCAATCCCTCCCAAGGAGGAGCCAGTTCCTGACACCCGAACTATGGAGGAACTGTGTCAACCTACCATGCACGGGAAGGGTGGACCAATTGCACCACTCACTATTGGAGCCACGGATTTTGGATTAAAACACCACATGATACAACAGATCCAGAATACGTGCCAGTTCCACGGATTGCCGGCTGACGATGCCAACAGGCATCTTGACAAATTTTTAACTGTCACCCAAAGCATGAAACAACATGGCGTCGCCGAAGACAGCCTACGTTTATACTTGTTCCCCTATTCTCTCACTCATCATGCGACTTCATGGTTCGATCAACTTCCAAAGAATTCGATCCACACTTTTGATGAGATGATCACTAAATTTCAGACCAAATACTTTCCACCATCTATGGTCACAAAGCTGAGGAATGACATCAGCAATTTCAGACAGCTTCCCGAAGAGTCCTTATTTGAGGCATGGGAACGCTACAAACTTGCTATTGATAAGTGTCCTAATCACAACATGCTTCTTGTCACCATTATTGATACCTTTTATAATGGTTTGACACTACGTCATTGTGACACCATCAATGCTGCTGTTGGGGGCACCTTTATGAAAAGAACCCCTGAAGAGTGCTATGACTTAATCGAAAACATGACTGCCCATCATAATTTTTGGGACTCCTCTGCTGAGAGGAACGACTCATTTAAGTCAGACACTCCGGCAAGCAATGAAATATCAATCCTAGCTAAAAGGCTGGATGATTTGTCTACAACAGTTTTGCGTATCCATCAGAATAATCCTAATCAGGTCAAAACTGTTAACCCAAGTTGTGAAACTTGCGGTGGTCCACATACGTACACAGATTGCCCAGCTTCCAGTGGCTTTTCTCGTGAAAACGTGTTTGCAGCTCAAGGTTCCTATAACACGGGAGGTAATTCTTACCAACCGCAAGGGGATCGAAACCTTTTGAGCTATCGATCTAATAACTATATTGGACCACCAGGGTTTAATCAGCCTCAAAACAGGAACCAGAATTTTAACCAGAATCAGAACCAGAACCGAATGAACCAAGGTTATAACAACCAAGGTAATTTCAACTCTGGTCAAAACCAGGTTCACCAAAATCAGAACCAAGGGAATTATAACCGTAATCAAGGTCAGAACAATTACCCACAGGGTAATTTTCAACAACAAAACCACTTCCAGGCTAATAACAATCAGCAACATGGGAATTTCCAGAACAATCGAGCTCAAAATTTTCTAAACCAAAATCAAGCCATTGTTCCAACTGGACCATCACATGATGAGTTATTAAAACAGTTTATGAAATCCCAAGAAGAACTGAACAAAATGCTGGTTAGTCAAATGTCTAATTTCCAGAAGTCTTTAAATGATCGACCCTCGGGCTCAGGTACAACTTTGCCTAGCAAGACGATCGCTAATCCGAGGGGCGATGTAAAGGCGATCACCACAAGAAGTGGAGTTTCTTACCAAGGACCTACAGCTCCCTCTACCTCATCTCCTATCCCTGTAGAGGAATGTGAAACTGAGGATACTACGGATACGGTACTTCCTAATAATAACGGAGGTACCAATGACATCCCTCCTCCAGTTATCCCGGTCCCGACTCCTCCTAAAAGAGTCGTGTTTGAAACTACCAAAGGTCCTGTTGAATATCCAAAAGCCAACCCAAAAACAACAATTCCATATCCCTCACGATTGCAAGACCAAAAGCTCCGTGACAAAGCTAATCATCAGATGGAAAAATTCTTTCAGATTTTCCAAGAACTACACTTCGATATTAGTTTCGCGGATGCTCTTCTTTTAATGCCCAAATTCACATCGACAATCAAAAACCTGTTGAGCAATAAAGAAAAAATGTTTGAGATGACACGAACTCCACTCAATGAGAACTGCTCTGCGGTTCTGTTGAAACAGCTTCCCGAAAAGCTAGGAGACCCCGGGAGATTCCTAATACCATGTACTTTCCCGGGTATGGTTGAATATTTTGCCTTGGCCGATCTTGGTGCAAGCATCAACTTAATGCCACACTCAGTTTGGAAAAAGCTCTCTCTTCAGGCACTTAGTTCCACATGCATGACTCTCGAGCTTGCAGACCGTTCAATTTCACGTCCCCTAGGTATTGCCGAGGATGTATTTGTGAGAGTGGGACAGTTCAATTTTCCGGCAGACTTTGTCGTTGTTGATTTCGATGCAGATCCAAGAGTTCCTCTCATTCTTGGGAGGGGATTCTTAAGAACGGGACATGCATTAATCGATGTTTTCGATGAGGAAATCACGTTACGAGTTGGAAATGAAGCGATAACGTTCAACCTTGATCAAACCTCGAGATACTCCTCGAATTATAATGCTGATTCGGTCAACCAAATTGATGTCATTGACATTGCATCCGAGGAGTATGCTCAAGAATTCCTTGGATTCGCTGATAATTTTCCGAGTGGCAATCCCACTACTTCTTCTGATCCCATAATCGCTAATTCTTTTCCTTCCCTCACTCCGTTTGAGGGAAGTGATTTTCTCCTTGAGGAATTAGAGGCCTTTTTCCAAAGTGATTCAGTTCCCGAAGGAATTGATTACCAAGAGATTGACCCAGAGGGGGATATACTTCTCCTTGAGAAGTTATTGAACAAAGATCCTTCTCCCATTCCTGTTCTACCTCCACAACTTCATAAGGTGGAAGTCAAATATGTTGAGAAAAATGATGACTTCCCCGAGGTTGAACTTAAGGACCTGCCTCCTCATCTAGAATATGCATTCTTGGAAGGTAACGATAAGTTACCGGTCATTATTGCAAAAGACTTAAAGGATGAGGAGAAAACCGCGCTGCTCAAGGTTTTAAAGTCCCACAAGCAAGCAATTGCTTGGAAGCTTTCAGACATAAAGGGTATAAACCCGGATTTTTGTACACACAAAATCCTAATGGAAGAGGACTTTAAACCTACCGTGCAGCATCAAAGAAGGGTAAATCCAAAAATCCACGAAGTTATAAAAGCTGAAGTCATCAAACTTCTTGATGCGGGATTGATTTATCCCAAGGTTATAGATAGCGTGAAGCGTGGCGTAGCGGCATAGCCAAGCCTCAAGCTTTAGCGTGAGGCGTTGCGTTATAGCGTTTTTAAGGCGTGATTCAAAGCGGCAAAACATATTTATAGAGTTGTCAATATTAGTTAGCTACTAGGCTTAAAATTGAGTTATGGAGCTACTAAGCCCGAATAAATACTTGTAAATAAGCTCAGTTCAATAAATCATTAAAAAAAATAAAAAAAATCTTCAAGTATTCAAAAAAAGGCGCCACGCTACGCGCTATAGCGCGCTATATCACGCTATATGACGCTTTGTTGCAAGCCACGCCTTGAGACGACGCTTTGACATGTTTCGTAACGTGGAGGCCACGCCTCACGCTATGGCGACGCTATAGCGCCGCTATAGCGCGCTATTTAGAACCATGATTTATCCTATATCTAATAGTCCTTGGGTAAGCCCAATTCATTGTGTTCCAAAAAAGGGTGGCATTACGGTCACAAATGAGGACAACGAGTTAATACCAACTCGTTTGGTTACAGGGTGGCGAGTATGTATTGATTACAGAAAGCTTAACGAAGCCACCCGCAAAGACCATTTTCCTCTGCCCTTTATGGACCAAATGCTCGAAAGACTTGCGGGGAATGAGTATTATTGTTTCCTCGATGGCTTCTCGGGTTACTTCCAAATTCCCATTGATCCACAGGATCAAGAGAAGACTACCTTCACATGCCCTTATGGGACATTTGCCTATCGTCGCATGCCTTTTGGGTTATGCAATGCTCCCGGCACTTTCCAAAGGTGCATGATGGCTATTTTCCATGACATGATTGGAAAAACCATGGAGGTGTTCATAGATGACTTTTCAGTCATCGGGAATTCTTTCGACTCATGCCTCTCCCATTTAGAAAAAATGCTTCAACGTTGTGAAAACACTAATCTTTGTATAAATTGGGAGAAGAGCCATTTTATGGTTAAGGAGGGCATTGTCCTCGGCCATAAAATTTCAAAAAGTGGGATTGAGGTCGATAAGGTCAAAATTGATGTTATTGCTAAACTGCCTCATCCCACCACTGTTAAACGAATAAGGAGTTTTCTCGGCCACGCCGGGTTCTATCGGAGATTCATACAAGATTTCTCCAAAATAGCCCGGCCCATGACTCATCTTCTTGAAAAGGATGCTCCTTTTATCTTCTCACCAGAGTGCATCGAAGCTTTTGAAATTTTAAAGAAAAGGCTTACTGAGGCACCAATCCTTGTTGCCCCCGACTGGGACTTACCCTTTGAACTTATGTGCGATGCTAGCGATTATGCTATTGGTGCAGTTCTGGGGCAACGCAAAACCAAACATTTCCAGCCAATACACTACGCAAGTAAGACCATGAATGAGGCTCAAACACACTATACCACCACAGAAAAAGAATTATTAGCTGTGGTATATGCCTTTGAAAAATTTCGGTCTTACTTAATCTTAAACAAAAGAGTGGTGTATACGGACCATTCGGCTCTGAAATACCTGTTCACTAAACAGGATGCAAAGCCAAGACTACTCCGTTGGGTCCTGCTCCTCCAGGAATTCGATATTCTCATAAGAGATAAAAAAGGAGCAGAGAACCTTGCTGCTGATCACTTGTCCCGTTTAGAAAATCCTCATCAGGATATTCTCGAGAGAAAAGAAATAAATGAAACTTTTCCTCTGGAGACTCTAAATCTAATCTCTAACCGGGATAATGCCACCACCCCATGGTTTGCCGACTTTGCAAATTACCGTGCGGGAAATTTCGTTGTGAAAGGGATGTCGTCCCAACAGAAAAGAAAATTCTTTAAAGATGTAAAACATTACTTCTGGGACGACCCCTACTTGTTCAAAATATGTGCGGATCAAGTCATCCGACGGTGTGTCCATGGCTAAGAAGCCATGGAAATTCTTAAAGCTTGTCATGATGGACCCACGGGGGGACATCATAACCCAAACTACACCGCAAAAAAGGTGTTTGATTCAGGATTCTTTTGGCCCACGATCTATAAAGACGCCCATGGACTTATCAAAACCTGTGAGGCTTGTCAGCGTCACGGGAATATTTCTAAAAAGAATGAGATGCTACAAAACGCCATCCAAGTCTGTGAAATATTTGATATGTGGGGCATTGATTTTATGGGGCCATTCCCGTCTTCACGAGGGAATAAGTATATACTCGTGGCTGTCGACTATCTGTCAAAATGGGTTGAGGCAAAAGCCTTACCCACCAATGATGCCCGAGTAGTTGTTAAATTTTTAAAATCTCTCTTTGCCAGATTCGGGACTCCTCGTGCCATTATCAGTGATCGTGGTACTCACTTTTGCAATGAACAATTTGCGAGAGTAATGCTGAAATATGGTGTAACTCACCGTCTTTCTACAGCATACCACCCCCAAACAAGTGGGCAGGTGGAGGTCTCAAATCGGGGTATTAAGAGAATTCTCGAGAGGACGGTTGGTGAAAACCGTGCCTCTTGGTCGGATAAGCTGGACGATGCATTATGGGCTTTCCGCACTGCTTACAAAACACCCATCGGGTGTACTCCATATAAGCTAGTGTACGGGAAAGCATGTCATCTTCCGATCGAATTAGAACATAAGGCCTATTGGGCCTTAAAACATGCAAATTTCGACCTTCAGACAGCGGGTGATCACCGTAAAGTTCAACTAAACGAACTAAATGAATTACGTGATCAAGCTTACGAAAATTCTTTAATCTATAAAGAAAAGACTAAGAAGATACATGATTCTAAAATCAAGAACCGCGTTTTCAACGTTGATGACAGAGTTCTTCTTTTCAATTCAAGATTAAAAATTTTCTCGGGAAAACTAAAAACCCGTTGGTCTGGACCATTTACTATAACAAAAGTATACCCATATGGAACTGTTGAGTTATTGCAACCCGACGGTCCCAATTTTAAAGTAAATGGTCATCGGTTAAAACACTATTTTGGAGGGGACATACAACCAATGGTTGTCCCGGATCTCCAAACTTACCCCATGGACCAATAAATTCGGGGTCGAAACCAGCTAGCGACTCGGTTAACAAAAACAAGTTTCCCCAAGGACAATTTTAATTCGGGGTCGAGTCAAGCTAGAGACTTGAGAATCAAAAACAAGCTACCTCATGGACAAATCAATTCGAGGTCGAGTCAAGCTAGCGACTCGGTAATCAAAAACAGTAGCAATATGGGTCGTCACCCATATTTCTGTCTTCTCATCCCTTTCTAACACCCTAGTGTGGGGGAGACGAACCACATGTTGTACATATGTAAAATATTTTTTCAAAAAAAAAAAAAAAAAAAAATGGCATAAGACAAATAAAAAGAATAAAGTGAGTTTGTATGTAAATAGAGTAAAATAAAAAGGTTAATAGTATTGCCTCCTTACGTTCTAAGTCTTGGTGGGACACCAAGTACTGTGAATATTGAGGGCAATATTCAGTTCTAAGTGTGGGGGAGCATTCTCACGAATGCAAAACACATGTTCCATCAAGAACCCCCATTTGATCAAAATTACCAGTTTTTTCACACTTAGAAATGCAAATAATGGCATCAATCCTCCATGTCTAACCCAAAACAGGATTGGCTAGTCCAGGAGCAAACGGCTCTTGGTAAAGACATCTCAAAACCGTTGATGGCTTGCAATTTGCCAAAAATTGTATGGTTCCTCAGCTCCCCATATCCCATAGAGCGAATGAGTTGGCTAGCCCGCAAGATTATGGCTTGTGGTAAAGGCCGTGGAAAAACTATAATTGGTAATCAGCTCACCAAGATGTTGACTATTCCATCAAGAGTTGGCTAGTCCAGAAGCAAACGGCTTTTGGTAAAGACAAATCAAATCCGTTGACAGCTGGTGGTTTGCTAAAAATCACACGGTTATCAGGTGTGCCACAGTTCTTACACCTGGCTACGCCAGAAGTGATGGCTTTTGGTAAAGAGTAAAAATCCATTAATTTTTTCTCAAATAGATTGCTAGGGACTAGCCATAGTTTAGTGTGGGGGATTGATGAGTGTCTAAATACTCATCATTTTATACCAATCTGAACTACCAAAACATACAAAAACACTCAAATATGCATCATAATACTTAAAATATCTTAGAAGTGTGTTTTATATGTTTCAAATACAAAATATGCAAAAACAAATGAAAAACGTACAAAGTTTGCATAATTGGCAGTTTCAGTCCCTCAAGTTTCAAAAGTTGTCAAATCTAGTCCCTAGTAAATCAAAACATGAAAAATATCATCAAAGGTCCTTAGGGATTCATAAGTTGTCAAGTTAAGTCCTTTAAAGTTAAAAAATTACAAAATGACAACTTTAGTCCCTCAAGTTTCAAAAATGTCAAAATTAGTCCTTAACGTTTAAAAATGGGAAATCAATAAAATAAACCTTGTACTATTCTAAAATGACAAAATTGGTCCTTATGATAAACAATTTGAGAAATTACAACCACAGTCCCTTAAAAATCCAAATTTACATAAATGGTCCCTGGAGTTTGAAAAATTACAGAAAAGGTCCCTGGGATTTTTAAAAATGGAAAAATACATCTTTTGTCCTTGTGTTATAGTTTTATGGCAGGTTTGGTCCCTTGGAAGTACTTTGGAAGAGTGGCAAACTCAGCCCTCAACTTTGCCCAAATTACATTTTTGGTCCTTGTGTGAAATAAAACCATCCGGACCCTTTTTTATCACTAATCCACAAACCAAACCCAATCTAAAACACAAACAACCCACCCTTACCCTTTACCCAAGCATAAACCTCAGCCCAGTCCACCCTTAATAATAAAATACGGGGTTTGACCCCGTTTGACCACCCAAAACCGCCCAAACCACACACACTGTAGCACCCTCTCCTTCCCAACTGAAAACCAGAAACCAGGGTGGTTTTTGCCACCTGCACCACCACCTCCTCACCTTTCCACCTCACCCCCTACTCCCCTAAACCCTCCTTTCCACCTTACAGCAAACCCACACCCCATTTAATGCAATTCATACTCCAAACCACTCCAAAACCTCTGTTTTCATCATAATACTCCAACTTGTCCTAAAAACATTCCCCTTTGCTTCCTGACACCTCCACAACACTCCAATAATTCTTAATTGAAGACCTTTGGCCCCAAGTTAACTTAGAAGACTTTGGCGCCATTTTTCATTTAAACGGTCTTGATCAATGCAGAAGAATAGAGGGCCAAGATTGAAGTGGGAAAAGCTCCAAGTCATCCAAGAAACCCTAAATTGAGCTTACAAAAGGAAGAGAAGCAGAGGAGTCAAGTATCTAGTTTAATTTTAAAAAAAAGTGTATGTCGTATTAGTTGTTTTTAAAGTTCAAGTTTAATTTAAGCTTTCAAGTTTCAGTTGAAGCATTCTCAGTGTACTAGTAATCTTTTTGGTTAATAAAAATCAAGTTTGTTTTGTTACTTCAGATTGTGCAATTTTCAATTTCATATAAAAATTCTCAATAAGCTGTGTACTTGTTATTGTGATGTTATAAAGACTATTAAGCTCACTTAAGCTCCTAGATAGTTTATAAAAGCTATTAGAAACCTTTAAAAGCAGTTTAGTAATAAAAACTCAAAAATACCAAAAAAGTCAACAAAAGTCAAACTGATAAGCTATTGGTGATAAGCAATGGAGCAGGGTTAATTTTGGAAGGCCTTGGGTTAGTGAATCTGTGGAGATTTTTTAAGATTGTTCTTGGTTCATGGTTTGAGCAGGAAAGCTTATTGTAAGTTATCAAAAATCTCATTTCTGCCTTTGTACTATTGCTTTGCTTATTGCTTGCTTTTTCTGTTGTTTTATGCTTATTCAGTCTTATATAGTTATAATATAACCTTAGATTAGTACCTTGTATGTTGGAATTAATAGTTACTAAAAAAATCAAAAATCAAACAGTCAATATAGCTTATCTTGTAATCTTGTGTATCTGTAGTTAATTTCTGTTTCTAAGCACTTATTTAGATCTTATATAATATAAAAAGTCATGTTGGATCAGTAGGGTAAGCTCTTATAGCCATTAGCTATTTAAATCTCAAATCATTCTAGTATAAGGTGTGTTTGGTTTAAACTGTTTTGTTGTGCTCTTGTTGTTTATTAGAATTAAAGTTGGTTCTAACAAGTTACTTAAGTTCATACAAGGTCAGTTTGACCATTAGTTTAGTCACAATTACACTAGAAAGTCAAAATCATACTCAATCCATCACCACAGTTAACTGTGGTGGAATTTGAGTCCAAAACTCATCATATCTATTCATAAGTTGTTAGAATAGCTTAATTAAGTCTTATTATAACTTATTATAACATATTCAGTAAGTAGATTCAGTTCAAAGTTCACATAAGTCAAACTAACTCAAGTTCAAATAAAGTCAAAAGTGTTGCTCTCAGATTTTCTCAAAACTTGGGTGATTTTTCTAGAATTAAGGAAGTTGATTTAGAGTTTGAAATTTCTTGTGCTTATAACCTACCACCTAAACTCTAGGAATCAAGGCTTATTTGATTTTTAAGATTTTTAATCAAGCTTGTGCAATAGCTGAAAGTACCCTGCAGGGCAAACCAGTGCCCTGTGCACTCAGATCCCATTTCACCCATCCAACTTAGGTGGTGATTTGTGGTTACTTCAGTGGACCCCACACCCTAAGTTTCAGCTTAATTGTAGCTTAATACCTCAGCTTTTCATATTTAGGTTTAGTCTAGCCTTTAGCTTATTGTAGCATAGCTTTTAGGATCCAATTTGTGCATTACCCAAAACAAGCCACACTGATCACTCAGTGTATGACCACTATTTCAAAGGCTCACACAGAGCTTATTAGTGAACCATAATGGTAGCTTATTGGCTCAACTTGTAGCTTATCACCTCAACTTTGAACCCCTAGGTTTAGTTTGAACCCCCTTTTACTCTTGTGGACCCCACACTCATTGGAACACAACTGCAGGGAAGAAGTACTCCCCTTGCACCAGCTTACCACCACCACACCACCAACTTTAGTGGTGGCTGCAGCCCACACCAGTAGGTCCCACACCTCATACCTTGGTTTTTACAACCCCCCTCCTACCTAGGTTAAATAGTTGACCCTTAGTTTAACCTATAGATCAGTGGACCCCACTTAGTTTTGAACCAAAACTCTGTCCCATTTCTGCGTCAGAAACCAAATAAGCAATTGCTTATTTTAGCTTTCCAGCTTATCCTAGGAGCTTATCTCACCAAATATAGTTTAAAATAGTTCAAGTAACTTAGGTAAACCTTACTTAATCAGTGTGGACCCCACATAGCCCAATTTAGCTTATTTCTTAATCTAGTCAACCATAGTCAACTGTATAAGCAAATAAGCACTCTCAGTGCTTATTCTGAGGTTCTAAATTAGTTGTCTTTGTAAAAGTTTCTTATTTTAAGTATTTAAGTAGTTTTATGAAAGAAAAACCAGAAAAAGCAAACATAAAAATAGTGATAGCTTCTATTTAATAGAAATTATCTATTTAATTTTCATCTCAGCTTATTAATAAGCACTTGTCCAATTTTATAATTTTATAAATTACTTAGTACCTTAAAGTAGTTAAAATAATTTTCTTAGAATTTTCCAAAGCTATTTACTATTTATTAGATTTAAAACTAGTTTAAATAATTAAATAGGTAATATTAGTAATTAAATAGATTTCTTTAATTATTTTTCCTAAGTTTTATAAAGTAGTTAAGACTTTTAAAAAATATTTTCATAATTTCCACTGTCCATTTTCTAATTTTCTTATCTAAATTAGCTTAAAATTAATTAATAAGTAATTAATTAGTCAATTAGCTTAAATATAATTTTTAGCAAGTTTTTATAATTTTGTAGTATTCCTGTAGTAATTAAATAGTTTTATAAATTTTATCATAATTTTCTAAGGTAATTTAGTAATAATATTAATTTAAAATAGTTTAATTAGATTAATTAAATTAAATAGTTTATAATTAATAAAATACCAATAAAAAGACAAAAATATTTGTTTTCATTTTTTATACTTTCTTCAAGTTCTTATTTAGGTTTAGAAATTATTTGTGTAAGTTTTTAATACTTGTCATTTTTAGTTAAATTAAATTAAGTTTTAAATTAGATTTTAATTAGTTTTATTAATTAAATAGTAATTAAATATTATAATAATCATTTTCATAATTTCAATTTCATTTTCCGTTTTCTTTAATATTAAGTTTGCAAAAGTTTCACTTTTACCCCCTGTAGTTTGTAACTTGTTAAATACCACTTGTCTCTGTCTGTTATCTGATTTTCTTATTTGTGCTTTTATTTGTATCTCTGTTATTGTTTATATATTTTCATATTATCCAAATATTAAGCAATCAGTAGTATAATCAATCCTTAAATCATCTTTATTACTGTCCTCAGTACCACTCACTTTCCTAATCGTTTACAAATACAATTTCAATCTCGTTGGGATTTAACGACCCGGGGATTTCCCTGTACTTCCACGGTCAATATTAACTTGCACTTTCTCCCAGGTGGGCCTATCAGCTGCACACGATTGACTGGTTGGTTTGGGAGGAGTCAGCTTAGCAACTCAATCCAACGTCGTTGTCTCATATTAAGCTCTTTTTTATTCAAGATGTGTTGTAGACTTTTGTGGTCAGTGAACACAACACACTTTGTTCCATACAAGTAATGTCTCCAAATCCTCAAGGCGAAAACCACAGTACCTAACTCCAAATCATGGGTGGTGTAGTTTTTCTCATGCTTTTTGAGCTGTCGGGAAGCATAAGCTATCACTTTCTCTCGTTGCATTAACACGGCTCCCAAACCTTTATGTGAAGCGTCACAATAGACGACAAAGTCCTCGTTACCTTCAGGTAACGCTAAGATAGGAGCACTACACAACATCTTCTTAAGTAATTGAAATGCTTCCTCTTCTTTATCTCCCCATTCATACTGAACACTCTTTTGAGTCAATTTGGTTAACGGTTTAGCTATCTTCGAAAATCCCTCGATGAATTTTCGGTAATAACCGGTTAAACCTAAAAATTGATGAACTTCTGTTGGGGTCGTAGGTGCAGCCCAATCTTTTATTGCCTCAATCTTAGCAGGATCCACATGGACTCCTTGTCTATCAATTACATGACCCAAAAATTGTACCATCGGAATCCAAAATTCACATTTCGAAAACTTGGCATACAGTTTCTCCTTCCTGAGCAATTCTAAGATAAGTCTTAGATGCTCCTCATGCTCCTTCTCACTCTTCGAATAAATCAGAATGTCATCGATGAACACAATCACGAACTTATCTAAGTAAGGCTTACACACCCGATTCATGAGATCCATGAATATCGCCGGTGCGTTAGTCAACCCAAACGGCATCACCTGAAACTCGTAATGCCCGTAATGGGTTCTGAAAGCCGTTTTTGGAATATCCTCCTCGCGAACTCGAAGTTGATTATATCCCGATCTCAAATCGATCTTCGAATACACACTCGATCCTTGAAGTTGATCGAACAAGTCGTCGATCCTCGGTAACGGGTATCTATTCTTCACCGTTAACTTGTTCAGCTCTCGATAATCAATGCACATACGAAACGATCCATCCTTCTTCTTCACGAATAAGACTGGGGCTCCCCAAGGTGAAGAACTTGGTCTTATGAATCCTTTTTCGGCTAACTCTGCCAACTGTTTTGACAACTCTTCTAGTTCGGTAGGTGCAAGACGATAAGGCGCTCGTGCTACAGGTGCAGCACCAGGTATCAACTCAATCTGAAACTCCACTTGTCTAGTCGGCGGGATTCCCGGCAAATCATCGGGAAACACATCAGGAAAATCACGAACTATAGGCACATCTCCAATGTACCTTTCCTTTTTCTCCGTCCCTCCTTTCTCAGAAATTTGAGCTAAGAAGAGGTAACATCCTTTCTCCATTAGCTTTGGTAACTTAGTGCAAGAAATAATTGCTAACCGGGATGGGCTCCTCGAATCCTTTCGATCTCCTAATATATTTAGGATTTCCTTTCCGTAAGGTACTGATGAGTGCTCAATCACTCATCATTTTTATCGTATCTGGACTGCCAAAACATCCAAAAACACCCAAAAATGCATCAAAATACACAATTTATTCCAAAAGTGTGTTTTATATGTTTTAGATGCAAAATGTTTGAAAACAAATGAAAAACGAACAAAGTTTGCACAATTGGCAGTTTCAGTCCCTCAAGTTTCAAAATTTGGCAAAACTAGTCCCTGGAAGTTTAAAATGAAAGAAAAGTCAACCCAAGGCAAAGAAAAGTCAAAATTTATCAAAATAAGTCCTTGGGTGATAAAGATTGAGAAAATTACACTTTTACCCCTTAAAATCCAAAATTGACAAAAAAAGGTCCTTGGAGTTTCAATAAATGGCAGATTCAGTCCCTGGTGGGATAATTTTGAAAGAAAATCACTTTTGGTCCTTGGGAAATTCACAAAAGCCAATTTTAGTCCTTGGGTAAAATGTTTGGAGAAATTACATGTTTAGTCCCTAGGTTTTGAAAGTTGACAGAAAAGGTCCTCGGATATCAAATTTTGGAAAATTAAATTCTATGATCCTTTGGTTATTGATATGTGGCAATTTTTACCCTTGTGACTATTGTGGAACAGTTACAATTCCAGTCCACCATTTTCAGTTAATTACAAATTAGGTCCTTGTGGTTTTTGCTAAATTAAACAAACAAACCCAATACAAACCAAACAACCACAAGCCTGATCCACCTTATAACCCCTAGCCTGCTCCAGGCCCATTCCCATTTTTAGCCCACCACAAAAAGATAACTCACCCCGTCCAAAACTAACACCCCAGCTTTTTGACCCGCGTTGACCAAGCAAACACCCATCCCCTCCACCTCACCTCAGCCTGCTACACTCCAAGGCTAACAACATCATCACCCCTACACTTTCTTCTCTGTCACACTCCTTCCCCCCCCCCCTTGTGCACCAAACAAACACAAACAAACAAACCTACCCCTCTGGCTTCAAATAATCAGGGAAAACTCCAAAAAGCAATTTGGCGCCAAAATACAAGGAAGGGACAAGATTACTTTAAAAGCATCCAATGGCTATTCTTATTGGTGGGGAAGTGCTCAGTGGGACCCACAATGCTCAGGAGATCAATAAAAGAGACCAAGGGAAGCAGCTGAGAGGAGTTAGTGAGTAGAGTGATTTAATTTTATTGTCGAATTCTTTTAATTAAGCTTTTTAAGTGTAATTTTACCTTTTAATATGTATTCTAAACCTTTGTAATGTAATTTCAAGTTTTAAATTAATCAAAGTTTCCAAGTTTATCAGTCAAGTTATTTTGTGTTCAAAATTGCTTAAGTATCCATTGTAGCTTGTTTATTGTTAAAAAAGGGCAGCTTATTGCTCCATTGAGTTCCCTTTAGCTTATTCACAAGCTATCTAAAGTTCTCTCAGTATTTGAATTAGTCTTGTATAAGAAAAACAAAAATACCAAAAATAAAAGATAAATAGAAAATAAAAAAAAATGAAGATGAAGCAAGGAGCAGAGTAAAGCTTGGATTGGAACCTGGTTTAGAACCTCATGGGAGGCTTAGGTTAGTGTATTGGATCCATTTGATCAGTGTATTGCTCACACACAACCATTGTAAGCCATGTTTAAATTTTAGCTCAGTTACTGTAGCCATTGCTATTTCATTGCTTATTCTGTGTTTGTTTCAGCTCATTCTAGTTATAACTTGCTTGTTAGATGTACATTGGATTAAATATTGTGGTTTGATTGTATTTTCATGCAACTTTTGTTTTAACTGTGAAGTTTAGATCAATTTAGCATTTTGCTTATTGCTTATTAGAAACTGCCTATTTTTTAGTTCTTGACTGCCCTTGCATCATATTGTCACTGGTTTAGTATTTGATTTTCATTTTTCAAGCTAAATAAAATCATTTCCTTTTGAAAAACCAAGATCAGTCAACCAATTAGGGGTGTTTGGTATAGCTATTTGCATGTGTTCTTGTTAACTGCTAAGGTAATACTTGGCTTAGGTAAGTCCCTTAGGCCCATTGTTGCTCATATTGACCCTCAGACTAGTCATTATCTCATCAAAAGTCAAAATCACTCTTGTGGCCAATTTAGATGATTAACTGTTAGGACCTAGGGATTTCTTCTGCACCATTTCAAGTTATAAGTAGTTAATATAGCCTTATTTGGTTCATTTAAAGCTTATTACAACATAATAAATCAGTAGGGATTCCTAGAAACTCATAAAAGTCAACATAGAAATAGAAAGTAAAAAGTCAAAAATTTGTCTCAGTAATTTTGAGCAATCTTGGGAAGCCTGCAACTTGTTTGATTTTAGGTGTTAGAGTCTGAAATTTGGTATGCTTAATCTCTGCTACTTTGTTAATTTTTGTGAATTTTATCAAATTTTTAGAATTTGGTTTGGTGGGTCCCACAAGGCCACAAAGTGACCTGCAGGGCATACAACTCCCCTGCACATCAGATACCACCTTCACACCACCACCTTTTGTGGTGGTTTGTGACTACTCCAGTGGTCCATACCACTTGATTTTGGTTCCCCTCAACCCCCTCCTACCAGGGAGTGTTTTTGAACCCTTTGTTTGACCCCTAAGTCTGTGGACCCCACTTAATTTGGACCATAAACTCTGTCCCATATCTGCTTCAGTCACCAATAACTTGTGCTTATTTTTGAGCTTTTTGGCTTATTCAGGCCTCATTTGTTGGTTGATACTTGCTTATTATTGTTCAAAAGACCCAGAGAAACCAAGTTGGACCATTGTGGACCCCACATTCCTCATTTGAGCTTAAAAACACTCCACAGTCAACAAAAGTCAACTGTGGGTGTAATAAGCACTTCAAGTGCTTATTTATTGGGTTTAAACAAAAGTGTTTTTGTTAAAGTTAGTTGTTTTTAGCTTATAATTAGTTTAGAAAAAGAAAAAAACCAAAAAACCAACTTTAAAAATAGTGATAGCTTCTATTTAATAGGATTTATCAATTTAATTTTCTTTTTAATTTATTTCTAAGTAATATATCACTTTTATATTTTTAGAAATTACATTTTAGGTTAAAATAATTTTACAAATTTTTCCAGATTTTTATTTTGTCTTTTAGTGGTATTTCTAATTAATTTTAGTTTACTTTAGTTTTAATTAATATTAATAAATTAAATAGCATAATTAGTTTTAAAATACTATAACCTAGTTTTTATAATTTTTATAGCTTTTATTTTAGTTAAAACATTTTTATAAATTTTTCTAGAATTTTTACTGTTCATTTAATAGTTTTCATAATTTAAATAGTTTAATTAGATATTAATTAATAAATAGAATAATAATTAGTTAATTAACTTAAAAATACATAAAATTAACTTTTTATAATTTTTTAGGATTTCCATGATGGTTAATTAGATTTATAAAAATTTTCTTAATTTTCTAAGTCTTTTAAGTATTTTTAATAATTCTGATTAGTTTAATTAGTATTAAATAGATAATTAGTAATTAATTAATTATAAATAATTAAATAGTGTAAAAATAATTTTAATTTTTCTTAAAATTTTCTTTTATTATTAGGATTGTAAAAATATTAAATTTACACTTTTAACCCTTACCATCCTTCAGTTGTACTTTTTGTTTTGTGCGTCTGTATACGTTTTTTTAATTAAAACGTACGTTTTTAGTTTTTAGCTCATATCTTCGTAATCTAAATTCCCGTAATCAATCACGTAGCTTTCCTAAGCTATTTTTGTTAATAAATTCCAAATAATTCTGATCATAACCTTTTCCTGTGAATAATCACCCGATCACAAATACGCTAAAGTTACAATTCACACTTCAACGGGACTTAACGACCTGGTGATACCTTATATTACCCGGAGCATTGACCTAGGCTGTTTGACTTTGTTGACCATTATTTGGTCCACATAAGTTAGGTGGTTCGGGCTCAATCAACTTTTGGCGCCGCTGCCGGGGAAGTGTGCGCGTTTCTATAGCGTTATTTGAGATTAGTGTTATCTCACCTCACTCACTGTATAAATACCACCACTTGTGTATATTTTCATAATCAAAATACAAAAAAAAAGTCATTAACACTTTTCCTAAAGTGTTAAAACACCAAAAAAAAAATTAAAAACAACAAAACAGATCGTAACGTTTTCTGATTCGGTTTTCTTTTAAGGTGATTCTTAAAGAAAAACGATTTTGGTAAACGAGACGATACCAAAAATATTGTCCAAAAGTTTTTAAACCCATACACAAAACACAAAAACATCCATCTTTTCTTGTGAATAATAATTCTACATAAAAATAAACCGTCGAAAACCAAGATAGAACACCTTCCAACTGGGGGTGTGAACAAATAAGTTCCTAAACCAAAAAGATTAAAACTTGCCTTTGTATCCTTGTGTGTGGTGTACCTTTTCTAAAGAAGCCACTCACTTGTGATTATTGGTTTAAGTTCACTGTGGTTTTGTCTCGACTTTGTTTTGATTGATTTTTGTTCCTAGTGCATGCGCACTCGTTCTTCTAGGTCTACCAGCCCATTACGTGAGCTCGTACAAAAACCTAGAAGACCTCGTAGACGTTCAGCACCAACAGTCGGATCTGAGATCCGTACTGTTGCCACACCCACTGTCACCATGGCGGAAGACCGTCCCATGTGTGAACTTCTCCAAGCACCCATCGAGGGTTACGGAGATGCCATTATTGTCCCAGCCATCGTGGCTGATAGTTTTGAGCTCAAAACCGGGTTACTCAATCTTGTAACCTCAAGTCAATTCTACGGTTTTGAGAGGGACGATCCTCATGCTCATATTCGATGGTTCAATAAAATCACATCAACCATCAAGTACAAAAATGTCCCGTGTGAAGCAATAAAACTTCTTCTCTTCCCATTCTCCTTGGAGGGACAAGCCCGGATTTGGCTTGAAAAACTACCTCCACGATCTATTGAGACTTGGGAAAATCTTGTCAAAAAGTTTGTGAATGAATTCTTCCCACCTTCCAAGACCACGAGTCTTAAGAACGAAATCACCAAGTTCACTCAAAAATATGATGAATCTTTTGGTGAAGCGTGGGATCGTTTCAAAGAATTACTTCGCAAGTGTCCACATCATGGTTTCTCTGAGTTGATGCAACTCGATACGTTTTACAATGGCGTGAGCCAAGCTGATCAGGATTCACTCAATGCCTCCGCGGGAGGCAAGTTTTTGAGTAAAACCACAAAAGAAGCTTTGTAAATCATAGAAAACAAGTCTAAGGTCCGCTCTACACGAAGCAAACCGATTGTTTCTCAAATCAATGCGGGACCTTCTACTTCATCTTTTGTGGGTCAATCTAGCACGGATGCTAAGATTGACAAGCTCACTGAAGCGATCCAAGCTTTGGTTCTCGCCCAAACAAAGAAAGTCTCATTTCCACAACATCCTCCACCTGCTGAGGTTAAAAAAGTGGAAGTTTGTGTAACTTGTGGTGGGCCGCATGCCTACTACAATTGCACAGCTACTGATGGTACTCCATACGAAGCTCATGCTTTAGCGGGGTCCCAAAATCAAGGAGGCAATCAATATCGCCCTCCTATGGACCCTAGCTATCGTCCTCAACATCATTATCCTGGACCTCCTGGTTTTAATCAAAACCAAAATGTCCAAAACCGTGGCCAAAATCAAAATAGAGCTAACCAAGGTTATCAAAACCAAGGTAACTTCAATCAGGGTCACGGTTTTCAAAATCAAAACCAAGGGTTCCAAAATCAAGGTTTCCAACAACAAAATCAAGGAAACTTTAATCGGAACCAAGGTCAGGGTAATTTAAATCAGGGATATTTTCATGGAAACAACAACCCTAATCAGGGTAATTTTCAAAATCAAGGTCCCAATCCGAACAATCGAGCTCTAAATATTCCTAATCCGAATCAAGCCATTGTTCCAACCGGGCCTTCATCTGACGAGTTGTTGAAACAATTCATGAAGTCCCAAGAAGAGTTGAACAAGTTGCTGGTCAGCCAGATTTCTGACATCAAGAAGTCTTTAAATGATCGACCCTCGGGCTCAGGTACTACTTTACCGAGCAACACGATCGCTAACCCGAGGGGCGATGCTAAGGCGATCACAACACGAAGTGGTGCTTCATATGATGAACCCGCGATTCCTACTACCTCTTCTTCTCCTCCAAAGGTAGTGAATCGTGAACCTGAGGTGACAAAGGTCAAAGTGCAAAATCCTAGCCCACGAAGTACAGCACACGTCCAACCTCCGGTTATTCCTGAAACCAGATGTAAGCCTGGAGTTGTCTTTGAACCACCAGAAACTCCAGTGGACAGCCCTAAATCCAAAACTTCTATTCCCTATCCATCACGTCTCAGTGAACAAAAGCTCCGCGAAAAAGCTAATCACCAAATGGATAAATTTTTCCAAATCTTCCAAGATTTGCATTTTGATATCAGCTTCGCGGATGCCATTCTCTTGATGCCCAAGTTTGCATCGACAATCAAAAATCTGTTGAGTAATAAAGAAAAATTATTTGAGATGGCAAGAACTCCTCTGAATGAGAACTGCTCTGCGGTTCTTTTGAAAAAGCTTCCTGAAAAGCTTGGAGATCCCGGGAAATTCCTCATTCCTTGTACTTTCCCGGGAATGGTTGATTGCTTCGCCCTGGCCGATCTAGGTGCTAGCATCAACTTGATGCCATATTCTGTGTGGAAGAAACTCTCTCTTCCCGAACTTACCCCCACGTGCATGACTTTAGAGCTTGCCGATCATTCGATTTCTCGTCCCATTGGCATTGCCGAGGACGTATTCGTTAAAGTGGGGAAGTTCCATTTTCTGGCAGATTTTGTGATTGTTGACTTTGATGCCGATTCAAGGGTCCCTCTCATTCTTGGGCGGGGATTCCTTAGAACTGGGCGAGCTCTTATCGATGTATTTGAGCATGAGATCACATTACGTGTTGGAACGGAAGCCATAACCTTCAACCTAAATCAAACTTCGAGATACTCCTCCAATTATGATTGTGAGTCGGTGAATCAAATTGATGTCATCGATGTTGCTGCTGAGGAGTATGCTCAAGAGATTTTAGGTTTCATTGATGATTCTTCGAGTGAAAATCTCACTCAGTCTTCTCACCCCATTATTGCCAATTCTTATCCTTCCCTCACTCCGTTTGAGGGAAGTGACTTCATCTTAGAAGAAATGGAGGCGTTTCTCAAAAGTGATTCGATTCCCGATGGAGTTGATAACCAAGAGATCGACCTCGAGAGGGATATTCTCATACTTGAAAAATTGTTAAACGAAGATCCCTCTCCTCTTCCTGTTCTACCACACCAACTTCATAAAGAGGAGGTCAAAAATGTTGAGAAAACTGATGACTTTCCCGAGGTTGAACTTAAGGACTTGCCTCCTCATCTTGAATATGCATTTCTGGAGGGTGATGATAAATTACCCGTCATAATTGCCAAAGACTTAAGTGATGAGGAAAAGGCCGCTCTCATAAAGGTTTTGAAGTCTCATAAACAAGCAATTGCTTGGCGTCTCTCCGACATCAAGGGCATTGACCCTGAATTCTGTACTCATAAAATTTTAATGGAGGACGACTTCAAACCTGCAGTCCAACAACAAAGAAGGGTGAATCCAAAAATTCACGAGGTTATCAAACAAGAGGTTTTAAAACTTCTTGATGCCGGATTGATTTACCCTATCTCGGACAGTCCTTGGGTCAGCCCAATTCATTGTGTTCCAAAAAAGGGTGGCATTACCGTTGTCACAAATGAGGAGAATGAGTTAATTCCAACTCGTTTGGTTACGGGTTGGCGCGTCTGCATTGATTATCGTAAATTGAATGACGCCACTCGCAAAGATCATTTTCCTCTGCCCTTTATGGATCAGATGCTCGAGAGATTAGCGGGGAATGAGTATTATTGCTTCCTCGATGGTTTGTCGGGTTACTTTCAGATTCCCATTGACCCGCAAGACCAAGAAAAGACCACTTTCACGTGCCCCTATGGAACTTTCGCATATAAACGTATGCCATTTGGCTTATGTAATGCTCCGGGCACGTTTCAAAGATGTATGATGGCCATTTTTTCCGACATGATCGGTAAAAGTATGGAGGTCTTTATGGACGATTTCTCGGTCATTGGGGATTCGTTTAAAACATGTCTCTCCCATTTAGACAATATGCTAAAACGTTGTGAAGACACAAAGTTGTGTCTAAATTGGGAGAAGAGTCACTTTATGGTCAAAGAGGGCATTGTCCTCGGCCATAAAATTTCAAAAAACGGGATTGAGGTTGATCGTGCCAAAGTGGACGTCATTGCAAAATTGCCTCATCCCACGACTGTGAAAGGTGTTAGGAGCTTTTTGGGTCACGCCGGTTTCTATCGTAGGTTTATTCAAGATTTTTCTAAAATCTCCCGGCCTATGACCCATCTCCTCGAAAAGGATGCTCCTTTCATCTTCTCCCCTGAGTGCATCGAAGCCTTTGAAACATTAAAGAAAAGGCTTACCGAGGCACCGATTCTTGTTGCCCCCGATTGGGACTTGCCCTTTGAGCTCATGTGTGATGCTAGTGATTATGCTATTGGGGCAGTCTTGGGGCAACGAAAAACAAAACATTTTCAGCCTATACACTATGCCAGCAAAACTATGACCGAGGCACAAAGTCATTACACCACCACTGAAAAAGAATTGTTAGCTGTGGTGTATGCTTTTGAAAAATTGGCCATACTTGATTCTGACAAAAAGCATAGTGTATACGGATCACTCGGCTTTGAAGTACCTTTTTGCAAAACAAGATGCAAAGCCGAGACTTCTTCGTTGGGTTCTCCTCCTTCAGGAATTTGATATCATTATTCGTGATAAAAAAGGAGCTGAGAACCTAGCTGCTGATCATCTCTCCCGTCTTGAAAACCCTCACCAAGATGCTTTCGAGAAAAAGGAAATAAATGAAACATTTCCTCTCGAAACCCTCAATGCGGTTTCATGTCGTGGAGATTCTGTTACCCCTTGGTTTGCCGATTTTGCAAACTATCTTGCGGGTAACTTCATTGTGAAAGGGATGTCGTCCCAACAAAAAAATAAATTTTTCAAGGATGTAAAACATTACTTCTGGGACGACCCCTACTTGTTCAAAATATGTGCGGATCAAGTCATCCGGCGGTGTGTGTATGGTCAAGAAGCCACTGAAATTCTTAAGGCTTGCCATGCTGGTCCCACGGGGGGCCACCACAATCCAAATTACACCGCCAAAAAGGTGTTTGATTCCGGTTTCTTTTGGCCCACGATTTACAAGGATGCCCAAGAATTGGTCAAATCCTGTGACGCTTGTCAACGTCACGGGAATATTTCACAAAAGAATGAAATGCCACAAAATGCAATCCAAGTTTGTGAAATATTTGACGTATGGGGCATCGATTTTATGGGGCCATTTCCCTCATCTCATGGAAACAAGTATATACTCGTGGCAGTTGACTATTTGTCAAAATGGGTTGAAGCAAAAGCTTTACCCACAAATGATGCCCGAGTAGTCGTGAAATTTTTGAAAGCTCTCTTTGCTCGATTTGGAACTCCACGTGCTATAATTAGTGATCGTGGTACGCATTTTTGCAACGACAAATTTGATAAAGTCATGCAAAAATATGGTGTAACTCACCGTCTTTCTACTGCGTACCACCCTCAAACAAGTGGACAAGTAGAAGTTTCCAATCGAGGCATAAAGAGAATATTGGAAAGAACCGTTGGGGAAAATCGTGCATCTTGGTCGGATAAATTAGATGATGCACTTTGGGCTTTCCGTACAGCGTATAAAACACCCATTGGGTGTACGCCTTATAAACTTGTGTACGGGAAAGCGTGCCATCTTCCGATCGAGCTTGAGCATAAAGCCTATTGGGCTCTCAAGCATGCCAATTTCGACCTCAAAACTGCGGGTGATCATAGGAAAGTTCAACTGAATGAATTAAATGAACTTCGTGATCAAACTTACGAGAACTCTTTGATCTATAAGGAAAAGACAAAGAAGATTCATGACTCCAAAATCAAAAACCGCGTTTTCAACGTTGGTGATCGAGTCCTTCTTTTCAACTCTAGACTCAAGATCTTCTCGGGAAAGCTCAAGACCCGATGGACTGGTCCATTCACTATCATTAAGGTTTATCCTTATGGCACCGTCGAGTTATCACAAAATGACGGCCCTAACTTCAAAGTGAATGGACATCGCCTAAAGCACTACTTTGGAGAGGACATACCATCCATGGTTGTCCCGGATCTCCAAACTTTCCCCAAGGACAATTAAATTCGGGGATCGAGTCAAGCTAGTGACTCGGTGAACAAAAATTAGCAACATATACGGGTTTTCACCCGTATTTCTGACTTCTTTCTACTTTCTACCACCCTAGTGTGGGGGAGTGGCCATCCCCCACCGTTTCAAAAGTAAATATGTTTCAAATTTCAATAATCATGTTTTGTATGTATATTATATACTTTATCATTCAACTCCCGGGCTGTCAGGACAAATTTATTACAGTTAATCATTTACAAGTGATTAGCTAGCGTGGTAAACCTGACACAAGCCTGGGAGGTAGTGATTACATATATAAAAAAAAAAAAAAAAAAAAAAAAAAAAAAAAAAAAAAAAAAAATTGTATGTACCGATAAAATAAAGTGAAAAATAAAAATTTCCACAGTTAGCATCGAATATTAGCTTTTCCAGTTCAGAGGTTCGGTATAATAGCCGGGACTTTGAATATTGAGGACAATATTCAGTTCTAGTGTGGGGGGGGGGGGGGGGAAATTCTTACGAATTTTATCACAAAACTTTCCAAGTACCCCCATTTTAGGCCAAAAATTTTTCAAAATTTTTCACTTTATTCCAAAATTTTTGTGGTTATCAGTCCGCCAAAGTCTAAATGACAAAGGGATTGGCTAGTCCAGGAGCAAACGGCTCTTGGTAAAGACAACTCAAATCCGTTTACGGCTGGCAATTTGCCCAAAATTGTGTGGTTCATCAACTCCCCGAAAACAAATGAGTTGGCTAGCCCGCAAGATTATGGCTTGTGGTAAAGGCAGTGGAAAATCCATAACTGGTATTCAGCTCACCAAGATGTTGACTTAGTCCATCAAGATGCTGGCTAGTCCAGGAGCAAACGGCTCCTGGTAAAGACCTATCAAATCCGTTGACAGCTGGTGGTTTGCTCAAAATCACACGGTTATCAGGTGTGCCACAGTTCTTACACCTGGCTACTCCAGAAGTGATGGCTTTTGGTAAAGAGTTTAAAATCCATCAAGTTTTTCTCAAAAGATTGCTAGGGACTAGCAATAGCTTAGTGTAGGGGATTGATGAGTGCTCAATCACTCATCATTTTTATCGTATCTGGACTGCCAAAACATCCAAAAACACCCAAAAACGTATCAAAATACACAATTTATTCCAAAAGTGTGTTTTATATGTTTTAGATGCAAAATGTTTGAAAACAAATGAAAAACGAACAAAGTTTGCACAATTGGCAGTTTCAGTCCCTCAAGTTTCAAAATTTGGCAAAACTAGTCCCTGGAAGTTTAAAATGAAAGAAAAGTCAACCCAAGGCAAAGAAAAGTCAAAATTTATCAAAATAAGTCCTTGGGTGATAAAGATTGAGAAAATTACACTTTTACCCCTTAAAATCCAAAATTGACAAAAAAAAGGTCCTTGGAGTTTCAATAAATGGCAGATTCAGTCCCTGGTGGGATAATTTTGAAAGAAAATCACTTTTGGTCCTTGGGAAATTCACAAAAGCCAATTTTAGTCCTTGGGTAAAATGTTTGGAGAAATTACATGTTTGGTCCCTAGGTTTTGAAAGTTGACAGAAAAGGTCCTCGGATATCAAATTTTGGAAAATTAAATTCTATGATCCTTTGGTTATTGATATGTGGCAATTTTTACCCTTGTGACTATTGTGGAACAGTTACAATTCCAGTCCACCATTTTCAGTTAATTACAAATTAGGTCCTTGTGGCTTTTGCTAAATTAAACAAACAAACCCAATACAAACCAAACAACCACAAGCCTGATCCACCTTATAACCCCTAGCCTGCTCCAGGCCCATTCCCATTTTTAGCCCACCACAAAAAGATAACTCACCCCGTCCAAAACTAACACCCCAGCTTTTTGACCCGCGTTGACCAAGCAAACACCCATCCCCTCCACCTCACCTCAGCCTGCTACACTCCAAGGCTAACAACATCATCACCCCTACACTTTCTCCTCTGTCACACTCCTTCCCCCCCCCCCCCCCCCTTGTGCACCAAACAAACACAAACAAACAAACCTACCCCTCTGGCTTCAAATAATCAGGGAAAACTCCAAAAAGCAATTTGGCGCCAAAATATAAGGAAGGGCCAAGATTACTTTAAAAGCATCCAATGGCTATTCTTATTGGTGGGGAAGTGCTCAGTGGGACCCACAATGCTCAGGAGATCAATAAAAGAGACCAAGGGAAGCAGCTGAGAGGAGTTAGTGAGTAGAGTGATTTAATTTTATTGTCGAATTCTTTTAATTAAGCTTTTTAAGTGTAATTTTACCTTTTAATCTGTATTCTAAACCTTTGTAATGTAATTTCAAGTTTTAAATTAATCAAAGTTTCCAAGTTTATCAGTCAAGTTATTTTGTGTTCAAAATTGCTTAAGTATCCATTGTAGCTTGTTTATTGTTAAAAAAGGGCAGCTTATTGCTCCATTGAGTTCCCTTTAGCTTATTCACAAGCTATCTAAAGTTCTCTCAGTATTTGAATTAGTCTTGTATAAGAAAAACAAAAATACCAAAAATAAAAGATAAATAGAAAAAAAAATGAAGATGAAGCAAGGAGCAGAGTAAAGCTTGGATTGGAACCTGGTTTAGAACCTCATGGGAGGCTTAGGTTAGTGTATTGGATCCATTTGATCAGTGTATTGCTCACACACAACCATTGTAAGCCATGTTTAAATTTTAGCTCAGTTACTGTAGCCATTGCTATTTCATTGCTTATTCTGTGTTTGTTTCAGCTCATTCTGTTATAACTTGCTTGTTAGATGTACATTGGTTTAAATATTGTGGTTTGATTGTATTTTCATGCAACTTTTGTTTTAACTGTGAAGTTTAGATCAATTTAGCATTTTGCTTATTGCTTATTAGAAACTGCCTATTTTTTAGTTCTTGACTGCCCTTGCATCATATTGTCACTGGTTTAGTATTTGATTTTCATTTTTCAAGCTAAATAAAATCATTTCCTTTTGAAAAACCAAGATCAGTCAACCAATTAGGGGTGTTTGGTATAGCTATTTGCATGTGTTCTTGTTAACTGCTAAGGTAATACTTGGCTTAGGTAAGTCCCTTAGGCCCATTGTTGCTCATATTGACCCTCAGACTAGTCATTATCTCATCAAAAGTCAAAATCACTCTTGTGGCCAATTTAGATGATTAACTGTTAGGACCTAGGGATTTCTTCTGCACCATTTCAAGTTATAAGTAGTTAATATAGCCTTATTTGGTTCATTTAAAGCTTATTACAACATAATAAATCAGTAGGGATTCCTAGAAACTCATAAAAGTCAACATAGAAGTAGAAAGTAAAAAGTCAAAAATTTGTCTCAGTAATTTTGAGCAATCTTGGGAAGCCTGCAACTTGTTTGATTTTAGGTGTTAGAGTCTGAAATTTGGTATGCTTAATCTCTGCTACTTTGTTAATTTTTGTGAATTTTATCAAATTTTTAGAATTTGGTTTGGTGGGTCCCACAAGGCCACAAAGTGACTTGCAGGGCATACAACTCCCCTGCACATCAGATACCACCTTCACACCACCACCTTTTGTGGTGGTTTGTGACTACTCCAGTGGTCCATACCACTTGATTTTGGTTCCCCTCAACCCCCCTCCTACCAAGGAGTGTTTTTGAACCCTTTGTTTGACCCCTAAGTCTGTGGACCCCACTTAATTTGGACCATAAACTCTGTCCCATATCTGCTTCAGTCACCAATAACTTGTGCTTATTTTTGAGCTTTTTGGCTTATTCAGGCCTCATTTGTTGGTTGATACTTGCTTATTATTGTTCAAAAGACCCAGAGAAACCAAGTTGGACCATTGTGGACCCCACATTCCTCATTTGAGCTTAAAAACACTCCACAGTCAACAAAAGTCAACTGTGGGTGTAATAAGCACTTCAAGTGCTTATTTATTGGGTTTAAACAAAAGTGTTTTTGTTAAAGTTAGTTGTTTTTAGCTTATAATTAGTTTAGAAAAAGAAAAAAACCAAAAAACCAATTTTAAAAATAGTGATAGCTTCTATTTAATAGGATTTATCAATTTAATTTTCTTTTTAATTTATTTCTAAGTAATATATCACTTTTATATTTTTAGAAATTACATTTTAGGTTAAAATAATTTTACAAATTTTTCCAGATTTTTATTTTGTCTTTTAGTGGTATTTCTAATTAATTTTAGTTTACTTTAGTTTTAATTAATATTAATAAATTAAATAGCATAATTAGTTTTTAAATACTATAACCTAGTTTTTATAATTTTTATAGCTTTTATTTTAGTTAAAACATTTTTATAAATTTTTCTAGAATTTTTACTGTTCATTTAATAGTTTTCATAATTTAAATAGTTTAATTAGATATTAATTAATAAATAGAATAATAATTAGTTAATTAACTTAAAAATACATAAAATTAACTTTTTATAATTTTTTAGGATTTCCATGATGGTTAATTAGATTTATAAAATTTTTCTTAATTTTCTAAGTCTTTTAAGTATTTTTAATAATTCTGATTAGTTTAATTAGTATTAAATAGATAATTAGTAATTAATTAATTATAAATAATTAAATAGTGTAAAAATAATTTTAATTTTTCTTAAAATTTTCTTTTATTATTAGGATTGTAAAAATATTAAATTTACACTTTTAACCCTTACCATCCTTCAGTTGTACTTTTTGTTTTGTGCGTCTGTATACGTTTTTTAATTAAAACGTACGTTTTTAGTTTTTAGCTCATATCTTCGTAATCTAAATTCCCGTAATCAATCACGTAGCTTTCCTAAGCTATTTTTGTTAATAAATTCCAAATAATTCTGATCATAACCTTTTCCTGTGAATAATCACCCGATCACAAATACGCTAAAGTTACAATTCACACTTCAACGGGACTTAACGACCTGGTGATACCTTATATTACCCGGAGCATTGACCTAGGCTGTTTGACTTTGTTGACCATTATTTGGTCCACATAAGTTAGGTGGTTCGGGCTCAATCAGGTACACGCACGATCTTCTCGTCGCAAAGTATGTGGGCACGATACTTCGACAACCAATCCATACCAATGATGACATCGAAACTTCCTAACGTGACGGGTAGAAGATCTATGTTGAAAGGGTGATTCAAGAAATTTAACGTGCAACCGCGAATGATGGTATTAATCCTTTCTATGTTCCCATTTGCTAACTCTATATCATATCCAATTCCTAAGGCCATCGGGGGTCTCTCTAGTAAGGGTGCAAACGTAGTGGACACAAAACTCCTATCGGCACCAGTATCAAATAGTATGGAAGCATAACGATTATTGAGAAGGAACGTACCAGTAACGACGTTCGGATCTTCTCCTCTCTCGTTCCCGAGTGCATACACTCTTCCCTGAGCAGCTCCAGCTTCCACACGTTGGTCCCCGTTATCTTGTCATCCACGGTTTCCTCCAGCTCCACGGTTTCCATGATTGTACCCATTACCACCCGAGCCTTGATTTCCTCGGTTCCACGATTCTCTACACTCGTTCCTTTAGTGTCCCTTCTTTCCACACCCATAACAAGTAACGTCTGCCTTATTTCTCATTTCAGGAGCAGCTTGAACCATAGCAAGTGGTCGAGCTCTACAATCCTTAGCTGTGTGTCCTTTCTTTGAGCAATTCTGGCATCTCACACTACACCATCCAGTATGATGCTGGTGGCAACGACCACACTTGGGTGCATCACCGTTCTGGTTCTTCTTATCTTCATTCCCAATAGCATAAGCCTTAGCTTGTCTCTTGCTTTGGTGATCATTACCCATAGAGTGACTGTCTCTCTTTCTCTTTTCATTCTTATCCTTATCAGCTCCTTCCAATTCCAACGAATCCATAAGTTGTTGAGCAATTGTGATTGCCTCATGGATGTTTGCAGGCCTAGCAGAAATCACATCATTCCTTGTAGCAACAGGCAGCCCATCAGTATACCTCTCGATCTTTTGAGTCTCAGTTTTTACCATATATGGGCAAACCAAGGCCAACTCCTGGTAACGACGATTGTAAGTCGCCATATCATTACCTTTCACTTTGTGGTTCCAAAACTCAATCACTAGTTTCTTAACTTCATTCCTTGGGCAATAAGTCTGAATCAGCAGAGACTTAAATTGCTCCAAAGTCATGGCATAAGCTACATCACTCCTAACAGAATTTCGGTAATTGTTCCACCAAGTTAAAGCTTCATCCTTGAAAGTAAAAGAAGCAAACTTTACCTTCGCATTCTCCGCACAACCACTGACATTGAACACTGACTCAGTCTTCTCAATCCATCTGACCAAGTAAACCACTCCTTCAGTTCCACCAAACTCAATGGGTCCACAAATATTAAACTCCTTGTAGTGACATCCATTAGCACGAACAAGTGGAAAAGTTCCAGCAGTATTGTTGGAATGATTTGACTCAACTAGTAGTTCAGCAACTCTTTGCTCGACAAGTTGATTGATCATTGCTTGATCCACAGTAGGTGCATTAAGTGGAACATGTTCATTGTCTCCCTGAACATCAACATTTTTTATTCCTGTTGTTGCGGTTAGTAGTGTCCAGGTTGTCAGGAGTAGGGGTTTCAACATTTCGAGTAGGTCGGCGTCCTCGGTGATCAGGGGTAGTCACTGCAGGACCAGTTCTGGTAGCTCTAACAGGGTTTCGTCGTGGAGCCATTGATCTGAAACATCATACAAGTTCATGAGTCTCCAATAGAACTTATCAATATGCTCAACAAAAGTAATTCAACGAAGCCAAGTCATGGAAAGAATATCAATAATACACCACAAAACATCAATAAAGCGAATAGGGACTCAATTTCCGTAATACCCAAAAATCACATAATACCGTATACTAATAGCCATCAACCATACAATAGAGATCCAACATCGTTCCAACAGAGACGAATACTGAACAAAAATACATCAAAATATGATAACTAGCTTTTCTAACCGAACACTCCTCGGTGTAGAAAGCAACAAGACAACATAACCCAAGCATCTAGCCACGCTGCTGGCGGAGGCTCCTCAACTCCTGCCTCAAGCCATCAAGATCTCTCCATTATGATCCTAGCTCCACACTATGGGTGTCGCTGTCTCTCCTGAGGTCTGCCACTTCCTTCTCTAGCTCGGTGTTCCGCTGCCATAACTTGCGGTCGGCCTCCCGAGCTGTGACAAAACCTCGCTGTAAACTCGCGATCTGCTCATGAACCTCCATCAAAACTCTCCTCATCTCAATCGACCTGCCCTCAACAACAGTCATGTCAACTCTCAAATCCGCTATAAACTCTCCAATAACTCTCTCAAGTCGATCAGATAATCGCGAGATCTTCTCGCCTTGGGCAGTAATCTGAGCCCACAACCTGCCACTCTCACCTAACTCTGCCTGCTCAGCAGAAACCTCAGATGACGCATCTGACGCCACTGGACTACCAGGTGGTGAATCTAACAGAAACGGATGATCAGGTGAGACAGGCTCAATCGGGTGTATAGGTGAATCAGGCTCCTCAGCCTGAGCTGGTGGTACTAACACATCATCATCATCAGGCATCTCCTCCTCCTCAGGGTCATCATCATCACCCTGCTCAGCCTCCTGAGGGTCATCCTCCTCCTCAGGGTCATCAGCCTCATCCTCACCCTCGTACTCCTCCTCCTCCTCATCGGAAGAGTACATCATCAATCGTCGTCTCCTAACAGGTGAACCATGTGGAGATGTAGTAGGTGATCTAGGACGACGACGCAATGATGTGGGTGGCGCCTCTGACAGAAGAGAGTGAGCATCAATCTGTAAAGGTGATGGAGTAGGGCGTACCGACATGCGTGCCATAGATCGGTGGGCAAAGCGTGGGGCCACACGATAAAAAGCCTGATGAAGAGTAAGCTGCCTCGATGTACCAGGGAGCCCTAGAGAAGATGAGGGTCCCTACGTAGATGCAGCAGGTGGTGCTAAAGTAGAAGCTGTCTGCGGCACAGTAGCTGAAAGCATGGCAATCTGGTAAGGATCATCAGATGCCATAGTGAACTGTGCTGGTAATACCGGTGCAGTAAGAATATCCTCGACAATATCGGGCATATGGGAGGCCATAGGCTGTGACAACGGCGTAGGGTAGGTGTAAGTATTTCAAAACAACTAAATCGCAACTCAAAATACCATACCAAAAATCCTCATCAAATAATTCAATCATATAATCTCAATAAAGAATTTCAAATACCGCATTACTAAAACATTTATAAAACAATTAGACCATATAATTCCTCGAAACGCCATCTTATTACTAAATCAATAAACCTCAAATCATCTCAAGAAATCCCAAATCTAATAGTCATCTCAAATATCTCATAATACCTCAAAATAATAGAAGATGCTTCGGCTTGGCGGGCTGGCGGGCAGTGGTCAAGGATCATTTTCTATAAAAAATTCGGTTATAGTTTAGGTGTTTATTTACCTAGTTCTCTATAACCTTGGCTCTGATACCAATTTGTAACACCCCCAAAATTTGATACAGCGGAAGACTCAACAAGCTTTCAGGGTGCTACGGGGATTGGTATCCAACACAAGACATAATAGAACGAGATAAAGCAAACATAATAAAAACACAACCAAAACGGGGTTTTAAAGTTTACATTTATCCCAACATCATCCAGAGTCAGGCCCAAAAGAAATAAAAGTAGGTCCATAATTCAATATCAGAGTTTAGAAAAACAGATCCATAAACCAGGTGCCGTAGCCAAGCCTTCCAATCCATGCATCCAAATCATCACTTAATTACCTGAGAAAACGTGCTAAAAGTCAGCTTTCGCTGGTGAGATCATAGGTTTAAATTCATCTAACAATATAGTGGACATACACGCAAAACGCTTGCTAGCTAGACTAAGGATTCACTAAAAGCCTGCGGATACCCTCCGCTCCAACATAACACACGGATACCCTCCGTTCTAACATAGATATTCGGGTAACCCCCGCAATACCAATAAATACTCGGATAACCTCTGAAGTATTAATAAGCTATAGGTGCACACTACAGTATCTAAATAAGCCAACCTTGAATAGTACACATGAACCGTGTGACTAAAGCTGACAATACAAATAAGCCAACCTTGAATAGTACACATAAAATATATGTGACTAAAGCTGACAATACATCCTAGTCCATACGCATAGCAAGTTTTGGAAAGAATATAGAAGCGATAATAGTCCACATAAATAATTTGCACGTTTCTCACACCAAGTATTGAAAACATAGTCAAGAGTAAAAGTGGGGCTATGACTCACCTCAAGTCCAGAAATCAGCAAGATGAAATCGTTAGAAGTAAGATGTATAGTAACTCACAAGACGGCAACTACGGACTCGGCACGACCTAACAATATCAACTCGTTCAGAAATCATTTCCTCAAATTCAAAATATTCCCAAACCCGGACGTATTCCGTTTTATTTTCCGAAAATCCATTTCGTAATAGTTTGGCGTATTTACGTTTGGTATCCATACGGGTGGTGGGTCGACACAAACAAACCAAAGAGGTCACACAAAAGAATAATAAAAATAAACTATAGATCTAATATTAGCCCAATATATTATTTAAATAAATCGTCAAAGTTTATCAAATCCGTCGATTTGATAATCCTCATATTTATTTACGTAACATACCGTTCCAAGATTACACCCAATCCTATATATATATATATATATATATATATATATATATATATATATATATATATATATATATAGCAATTTATTATCCTTTACATATACCAAAACCTATGGGCGTCGTAGGATACGATGCCCATTAATATACTCATTTCGTATAGCCAAATAACTCGGTTCAACCTTTCGGTTAAGTAAGTTATTTAGTTATAGAAAATGTTTATATTAATCGTCATATATCCGTGACAACACAAAAGTCACAAACAATAACTTACCTGGACTCGAGTGACCACGACTCCGCATAACTCGATAGGTTTACTCGTTATATATATAAAATAACATTTTATTTAATATTTAGTAATCGTCGAGAGTTTCTCGTTTTATAATACATTTTTATGATAATACTTCCAATAATATTACGCTACTCTCGTAGCCTAATATATTTAGTCGTATTATTTATAATATGACTCGTGATTTTTATTATTATTAATATACGCATTTATACAATTATATATACGTTATTCACGTCTATATATTCATATAAACGTTTATATTACCAATAATTATTATTACGAGTTTTATTATTTATGTTTTAAATTGTAAATAGTTATCGAGTCATACGAAATGGTCACATGTTCGAGTCATGACTCTCGGCTCATTGTCCAAGTCCAAAGTAATATGCAAATGTCATAAGAATCAATACATCTCCATCCAAAACAATCCCAATCCACGTGCTACAACAATAGGGTCCGACTACGGCACCCGACTAACCTATCTCCGTCATTCTAAGTGACCGTCTCACAATCGGTCCCCAATCACACTTTTCGTCAACACTTCTCAATACCAATATCCATTGTCGAGACCAAACGTGGTCTCGACCCACAAGTATTCGGCCAAATAAATAATCAACCAAAGCCAAATCCAAAACCAAGTTAACTACCAACAATAATAAGGAAAACATATAACCAAAGTCTCATTCGGGATGGTTTACCAAGCCAAACCCGGGTCTTCGTGACTCAAATGAGTCTCGGTACTCACCACGAGCCACAATGGCTCGAACCAAGCATCAAAGGTTCACACATACGGCTCCAAGGAGCACTCCAAATGCCAAATCGACCACACGGGTCTCGGCAACAAATAACTACATACGGCATCGAGCCGTGACTCCAATGAGTCGAACCAAAAAATCCAACGCGAGCAAGAATCATGAGCCACAATCAAGACTCAAAAGTGGTAAGCAAATCGAGCCTCAAGGCTCGGATTAACAACCAAGCCATGAGTCTTAGACTCACGGTTCGAATCAACCCATCAAGAAAACAACCCGGATACCAAACATTTTAAAAAAACGAGTTTCCATAAAAAAACCCATAAGTATATCACGTTTTAATGTGAAAAACCCAACCGAATCTCATCATGTCGTGACCAAGGGTCACGTTTTTATCAAAAATACGAGTAAAACTCGCCTCACCTTCGAACTAAAAACTTCAAACCGTGATAACCCTTCGAAAACAAGCAATTGGTGGTGAAAATGGTGGTGATTCATGATGAAAAAATGGGTTATAGGGCGCGTGTAGGGGTGGAACTAAGAGATTAGATGATGGGGCGTTAGAAAATGGTGGTGGTGATGAGTGGTGGCCGGCGGTGGCAGTGGCGATGGCCGGAAATAAAGGGGGCGGCTAGGGTTTGTCAAGAAGAGAGAAATGAGAGAGAGAGAGAGAGAGAGAGAGAGAGAGAGAGAGAGAGAGAGAGAGAGAGAGAGAGAGAGAGAGAGAGAGAGATGTGTGGGAGTGAAGGTGTTGGTGTTGTGTGAGAACCGAACCAAACAAGGACCCTATGTAATTAACTCTTTTATTATTATTTTTTTTATAAAAGTTTTAAATAATAATAATAATAATAATAATAATAATAATAATAATAATAATAATAATAATAATAATAATAATAATAATAATAATAATAATAATAATATTACTAGTAATTTTGAGTGGGTACAAATGGGTAAATGTAAAACATACGGCCTGAGACCCGAACTCATTTCAAACTTTTGATATCCCACGAAAACATCCCGTAAATAATTAAATGTAGTCGGACTCGTAAAACGAGTCATTAAAATTTCCCGTTAGGTAAACCTAGTGCCGGAGTCAACGTAGTACCAAGTGAGAATTTTAAAAATACATCATCAAGTAAAATTCCATAACGAATCAATAAATAAATCACAATTCCCATAACGACATAAAATATGATTATCCATAAAATTGGTCTTACAAGTTCGTTACGAATAAAAATTCCAATTAAAATTTATAAACGAACTTTAACGTAATGCGGGTTTTCAAAATGGCTCCCAAAATTGCCGGTTGTCACATCCTCCCAGTCTCAGAAGAAACCCGTCCCGGGTTTCTCTCGGAACAATTCATCTACGAAGTGAAAAGCTTCGGATATCTTTTCCGGAACTCGTCCTCCCGTTCCCACGTAAATTCTTGTCCGTGTCAGGAATTCCAACGAACCTTGACGAGCGGAATGCGATTTTGCTTGAGTCGTTTAACCTCACGATCTAAAATCTCAATTGGCTCTTCCACAAAATTCAATTTCTCATCAATACGAATATCCTTCATCAGAATAATAGGCATCTCATCAGAAAGACATTTCTTCAAATTACTAATGTGAAACACGTCGTGAACTTTTCTCAGTTCATGTGGTAATTCCAACCTATAAGCCACGGGCCCAATTCTTTCTAAGATAAGAAATGGTCCTATGTAGCGTGGGTTGAGTTTTCCACGTTTCCCGAAACGTATCACACCCTTCCAAGGCGAGACTTTCAGCATCACTTTGTCTCCAACCTGGAACTCTAAGGGTTTACGTCTCTGATCGGCGTAACTTTTCTGCCTATCTCTGGCTGCTTGCAACCGATCACGAATCTGAGCTACTTTCTCGGTAGTCTCCAAGATAAGTTCAGGGCCTGTGAGTTGGCTATCTCCAACTTCCGCCCAACCAATAGGCGAACGACATTTTCGGCCATACAAAGCTTCAAATGGTGCAGCTTTAAGACTTGTGTGGTAGCTATTATTATAGGAGAATTCCGCAAGGGGTAGGTACTTCTCCCAGCCTTTACCAAAGTCTATGATACATGCACGAAGCATATCCTTTAAAGTCTGAATAGTCCTCTCACTTTGACCATCGGTTTGGGGATGGTATGCAGTACTCATATCAAGTTTCGTCCCCAAAGCCGTTTGAAGTGATCGCCACAAAGCTGACGTAAAGCGGCTATCGTGATCAGAAATAATCGATATTGGGACTCCATGACGAGAAATAATTTCCTTCACATACAACCTTGCAAGTTTATCCACACTATCATCTTCACTAATTGCTAGGAAATGAGCAGACTTAGTCAGACGATCCACAATTACCCAGATAGCGTCACAACCGCTAGCTGTCCTCGGTAATTTGGTAATGAAGTCCATTGTAATCCACTCCTATTTCCAGACTGGAAGTTCTGGTTGCGTCAATAATCCTGGCGGTCTTTGATGTTCGGCTTTAACCTTAGAACATGTCAATCACTTACTAACATACAATGCTATATCTGCCTTCATGTTTGGCCACCAATATAACTTCTTAAGATCCTGGTACACCTTTTCAGACCCAGGATGAATAGAGTACCTTGACTTATGCGACTCATGCATAATCAACTCCCGAATTCCTCCATATAAAGGTACCCAAATTCGATCTCCAAAACATAGTAATTCATCGTAACGCTTAACAAATCCTTTCTCATTCTCAGCCATCCCAAATATGTTCTCAGCAGGTCGGTTTTCTTCTTTCAACGCTTCCATTTGAGCTTCAAGTATTTGAGACGGTAACGGCGATACGATAGTCATTCCCAGTGACCTAACTCGTAACGGTGGTATTCTTTCCTTTCGACTAAGAGCATCAGCAACAACGTTTGCTTTACCACGATGGTAGCGAATTTCGCAATCATAATCGCTTAGCAACTCAATCCAACGTCGTTGTCTCATATTGAGCTCTTTTTGATTCAAGATGTGTTGTAGACTTTTGTGGTCAGTGAACACAACACACTTTGTTCCATACAAGTAATGTCTCCAAATCCTCAAGGCGAAAACCACAGCACCTAACTCCAAATCATGGGTGGTGTAGTTTTTCTCATGCTTTTTGAGCTGCCGGGAAGCATAAGCTATTACTTTCTCTCGTTGCATTAACACGGCTCCCAAACCTTTATGTGAAGCGTCACAATAGACGACAAAGTCCTCGTTACCTTCAGGTAACGCTAAGATAGGAGCACTACACAACATCTTCTTAAGTAATTGAAATGCTTCCTCTTCTTTATCTCCCCATTCATACTGAACACTTTTTTGAGTCAATTTGGTTAACGGTTTAGCTATCTTCGAAAATCCCTCGATGAATCTTCGGCAATAACCGGCTAAACCTAAAAATTGACGAACTTCTGTTGGGGTTGTAGGTGCAGCCCAATCTTTTATTGCCTCAATCTTAGCAGGATCCACATGGACTCCTTGTCTATCAATTACATGACCCAAAAATTGTACCGTCGGAATCCAAAATTCACATTTCGAAAACTTGGCATACAGTTTCTCCTTCCTGAGCAATTCTAAGATAAGTCTTAGATACTCCTCATGCTCCTTCTCACTCTTCGAATAAATCAGAATGTCATCGATGAACACAATCACGAACTTATCTAAGTAAGGCTTACACACCCGATTCATGAGATCCATGAATATCGCCGGTGCGTTAGTCAACCCAAACGGCATCACCTGAAACTCGTAATGCCCGTAACGGGTTCTGAAAGCCGTTTTTGGAATATCCTCCTCGCGAACTCGAAGTTGATGATATCCCGATCTCAAATCGATCTTCGAATACACACTCGATCCTTGAAGTTGATCGAACAAGTCGTCGATCCTCGGTAACGGGTATCTATTCTTCACCGTTAACTTGTTCAGCTCTCGATAATCAATGCACATACGAAACGATCCATCCTTCTTCTTCACGAATAAGACTGGGGCTCCCCAAGGTGAAGAACTTGGTCTTATGAATCCTTTTTCGGCTAACTCTGCCAACTGTTTTGACAACTCTTCTAGTTCGGTAGGTGCAAGACGATAAGGCGCTCGTGCTACAGGTGCAGCACCAGGTATCAACTCAATCTGAAACTCCACTTGTCTAGTCGGCGGGATTCCCGGCAAATCATCGGGAAACACATCAGGAAAATCACGAACTATAGGCACATCTCCAATGTACCTTTCCTTTTTCTCCGTCCCTCCTTTCTCAGAAATTTGAGCTAATAAGAGGTAACATCCTTTCTCCATTAGCTTTGGTAACTTAGTGCAAGAAATAATTGCTAACCGGGATGGGCTCCTCGAATCCTTTCGATCTCCTAATATATTTAGGATTTCCTTTCCGTAAGGTACACGCACGATCTTCTCGTCGCAAAGTATGTGAGCACGATACTTCGACAACCAATCCATACCAATGATGACATCGAAACTTCCTAACGTGACGGGTAGAAGATCTATGTTGAAAGGGTGATTCAAGAAATTTAACGTGCAACCGCGAATGATGGTATTAATCCTTTCTATGTTCCCATTTGCTAACTCTATATCATATCCAATTCCTAAGGCCATCGGGGGTCTCTCTAGTAAGGGTGCAAACGTAGTGGACACAAAACTCCTATCGGCACCAGTATCAAATAGTATGGAAGCCTAACGATTATTGAGAAGGAACGTACCAGTAACGACGTTCGGATCTTCTCCTCTCTCGTTCCCGAGTGCATACACTCTTCCCTGAGCAGCTCCAGCTTCCACACGTTGGTCCCCGTTATCTTGTCATCCACGGTTTCCTCCAGCTCCACGGTTTCCATGATTGTACCCATTACCACCCGAGCCTTGATTTCCTCGATTCCACGATTCTCTACACTCGTTCCTATAGTGTTCCTTCTTTCCACACCCATAACAAGTAACGTCAGCCTTATTTCTCATTTCAGGAGCAGCTTGAACCATAGCAAGTGGTCAAGCTCTACAATCCTTAGCTGTGTGTCCTTTCTTTGAGCAGTTCTGGCATCTCACACTACACCATCCAGTATGATGCTGGTGGCAACGACCACACTTGGGTGCATCACCATTCTGGTTCTTCTTATCTCCATTCCCAATAGCATAAGCCTTAGCTTGTCTCTTGCTTCGGTGATCATTACCCTTAGAGTGACTGTCTCTCTTTCTCTTTCCATTCTTATCCTTATCAGCTCCTTCCAATTCCAACGAATCCATAAGTTGTTGAGCAATTGTGATTGCCTCATGGATGTTTGCAGGCCTAGCAGAAATCACATCATTCCTTGTAGCTACAGGCAGCCCATCAGTATACCTCTCGATCTTTTGAGTCTCAGTTTTTACCATATCTGGGCAAAGCAAGGCCAACTCCTGGTAACGACGATTGTAAGTCGCCATATCATTACCTTTCACTTTGTGGTTTCAAAACTCAATCTCTAGTTTCTTAACTTCATTCCTTGGGCAATAAGTCTGAATCAGCAGAGACTTAAATTGCTCCCAAGTCATGGCATAAGCTACATCACTCCCAACGGAATTTCGGTAATTGTTCCACCAAGTTAAAGCTTCATCCTTGAAAGTAAAAGAAGCAAACTTTACCTTCGCATTCTCCGCACAACCACTGACATTGAACACTGACTCAGTCTTCTCAATCCATCTGACCAAGTAAACCACTCCTTCAGTTCCACCAAACTCAATGGGTCCACAAATCTTGAACTCCTTATAGTGACATCCATTAGCACGAACAGGTGGAAAAGTTCCAGCAGAATTGTTGGAATGATTTGACTCAGCTAGTAGTTCAGCAACTCTTTGCTCGACAAGTTGATTGATCATTGCTTGATCCACAGTAGGTGCATTAAGTGGAACATGATCATTGTCTCCCTGAACATCAACATTTTGATTCCTGTTGTTGCGGTTAGTAGTGTCCAGGTTGTCAGGAGTAGGGGTTTCAACATTTCGAGTAGGTCGGCGTCCTCGGCGACCAGGGGTAGTCACTGCAGGACCAGTTCTGGTAGCTCTAACAGGGTTTCGTCGTGGAGCCATTGATCTGAAACATCATACAAGTTCATGAGTCTCCAATAGAACTTATCAATATGCTCAACAAAAGTAATTCAACGAAGCCAAGTCATGGAAAGAATATCAATAATACATCACAAAACATCAATAAAGCGAATAGGGACTCAATTTCCGTAATACCCAAAAATCACATAATACCGTATACTAATAGCCATCAACCATACAATAGAGATCCAACATCGTTCCAACAGAGACGAATACTGAACAAAAATACATCAAAATATGATAACTAGCTTTTCTAACCGAACACTCCTCGGTGTAGAAAGCAACAAGACAACATAACCCAAGCATCTAACCACGCTGCTGGCGGAGGCTCCTCAACTCCTGCCTCAAGCCATCAAGATCTCTCCATAATGATCCTAGCTCCACACTATGGGTGTCGCTGTCTCTCCTGAGGTCTGCCACTTCCTTCTCTAGCTCGGTGTTCCGCTGCCATAACTTGCGGTCGGCCTCCCGAGCTGTGACAAAACCTCGCTGTAAACTCGCGATCTGCTCATGAACCTCCATCAAAACTCTCCTCATCTCAATCGACCTGCCCTCAAAAACAGTCATGTCAACTCTCAAATCCGCTATAAACTCTCCAATAACTCTCTCAAGTCGATCAGATAATCGCGAGATCTTCTCGCCTTGGGCAGTAATCTGAGCCCACAACCTGCCACTCTCACCTAACTCTGCCTGCTCAGCAGAAGCCTCAGATGACGCATCCGACGCCACTGGACTACCAGGTGGTGAATCTAACAGAAACGGATGATCAGGTGAGACAGGCTCAATCGGGTGTATAGGTGAATCAGGCTCCTCAGCCTGAGCTGGTGGTACTAACACATCATCATCATCAGGCATCTCCTCCTCCTGAGGGTCATCCTCCTCCTCAGGGTCATCATCATCACCCTGCTCAGCCTCCTGAGGGTCATCCTCCTCCTCAGCGTCATCAGCCTCATCCTTACCCTCGTACTCCTCCTCCTCCTCATCGGAAGAGTACATCATCAACCGTCGTCTCCTAACAGGTGAACCATGTGGAGATGTGGTAGGTGATCTAGGACGACGACGCAATGATGTGGGTGGTGCCTCTGACAGAAGAGAGTGAGCATCAATCTGTAAAGGTGATGGAGTAGGGCGTACCGACATGCGTGCCATAGCTCGGTGGGCAAAGCGTGGGGCCACACGAGCCAAATCCTAATGAAGAGTAAGCTGCCTCGATGTACCAGGGAGCCCTAGAGAAGATGAGGGTCCTTGCGTAGATGCAGCAGGTGGTGCTGAAGTAGAAGCTGTCTGCGGCACAGTAGCTGAAAGCATGGCAATCTGGTAAGGATCATCAGATGCCATAGTGAACTGTGCTGGTAATACCGGTGCAGTAAGAATATCCTCGACAACATCGGGCATATAGGAGGCCATAGGCTGTGACAACGGCGTAGGGTAGGTGTAAGTGTTTCAAAACAACTAAATCGCAACTCAAAATACCATACCAAAAATCCTCATCAAATAATTCAATCATATAATCTCAATAAAGAATTTCAAATACCGCATTACTAAAACATTTATAAAACAATTAGACCATATAATTCCTCGAAACGCCATCTTATTACTAAATCAATAAACCTCAAATCATCTCAAGAAATCCCAAATCTAATAATCATCTCAAATATCTCATAATACCTCAAAATAATAGAAGATGCTTCGGCTTGGCGGGCTGGCGGGCAGTGGTCAAGGATCATTTTCTATAAAAAATTCGGTTATAGTTTAGGTGTTTATTTACCTAGTTCTCTATAACCTTGGCTCTGATACCAATCTGTAACACCCCCAAAATTTGATACAACGGAAGACTCAACAAGCTTTCGGGGTGCTACGGGGATTGGTATCCAACACAAGACATAATAGAACGAGATAAAGCAAACATAATAAAAACACAACCAAAACGGGGTTTTAAAGTTTACATTTATCCCAACATCATCCAGAGTCAGGCCCAAAAGAAATAAAAGTAGGTCCATAATTCAATATCAGAGTTTAGAAAAATAGATCCATAAACCAGGTGCCGTAGCCAAGCCTTCCAATCCATGCATCCAAATCATCACTTAATTACATGAGAAAACGTGCTAAAAGTCAGCTTTCGCTGGTGAGATCATAGGTTTAAATTCATCTAACAATATAGTGGACATACACGCAAAATGCTTGCTAGCTAGACTAAGGATTCACTAAAAGCCTGCGGATACCCTCCGCTCCAACATAACACACGGATACCCTCCGTTCTAACATAGATATTCGGGTAACCCCCGCAATACCAATAAATACTCAGATAACCTCCGAAGTATTAATAACCTATAGGTGCACACTACAGTATCTAAATAAGCCAACCTTGAATAGTACACACGAACCGTGTGACTAAAGCTGACAATACAAATAAGCCAACCTTGAATAGTACACATAAAATATATGTGACTAAAGCTGACAATACATCCTAGTCCATACGCATAGCAAGTTTTAGAAAGAATATAGAAGCGATAATAGTCCACATAAATAATTTGCACGTTTCTCACCCCAAGTATTGAAAACATAGTTCAAGAGTAAAAGTGGGGCTATGACTCACCTCAAGTCCAGAAATCAGCAAGATGAAATCGTTAGAAGTAAGATGTATAGTAACTCACAAGACGGCAACTACAGACTCGGCACGACCTAACAATATCAACTCGTTCAGAAATTATTTCCTCAAATTCAAAATATTCCCAAACCCGGACGTATTCCGTTTTATTTTCCGAAAATCCATTTCGTAATAGTTTGGCGTATTTACGTTTGGTATCCATACGGGTGGTGGGTAAAGAGGTCACACAAAAGAATAATAAAAATAAACTATAGATCTAATATTAGCCCAATATATTAATTAAATAAATCGTCAAAGTTTATCAAATCCGTCGATTTGATAATCCTCATATTTATTTACGTAACATACCGTTCCAAGATTACACCCAATCCTAAAGCACATAGCACATAAATACTATATGGTATATATCGTAGTTTAATAAACTTCTTATATACATCGTCAAATTGGCCAGATTTCCCGATATATATATATATATATATATATATATATATATATATATATATATATATATATATATATATATATATATATATATATATATATAGCAATTTATTATCCTTTACATATACCACAACCTATGGGCGTCGTAGGATACGATGCCCATTAATATACTCATTTCGTATAGCCAAATAACTCGGTTCAACCTTTCGGTTAAGTAAGTTATCTAGTTATAGAAAATGTTTATATTAATCGTCATATATCCGTGACAACACAAAAGTCACAAACAATAACTTACCTGGACTCGAGTGACCACGACTCCGCATAACTCGATAGGTTTACTCGTTATATATATAAAATAACATTTTATTTAATATTTAGTAATCGTCGAGAGTTTCTCGTTTTATAATACATTTTTATGATAATACTTCCAATAATATTACGCTACTCTCGTAGCCTAATATATTTAGTCGTATTATTTATAATATGACTCGTGATTTTTATTATTATTAATATACGCATTTATACAATTATATATACGTTATTCACGTCTATATATTCATATAAACGTTTATATTACCAATAATTATTATTACGAGTTTTATTATTTATGTTTTAAATTGTAAATAGTTATCGAGTCATACGAAATGGTCACATGTCCGAGTCATGACTCTCGGCTCATTGTCCAAGTCCAAAGTAATATGCAAATGTCATAAGAATCAATACATCTCCATCCAAAACAATCCCAATCCACGTGCTACAACAATAGGGTCCGACTACGGCACCCGACTAACCTATCTCCGTCATTCTAAGTGACCGTCTCACAATCGGTCCCCAATCACACTTTTCGTCAACACTTCTCAATACCAATATCCATTGTCGAGACCAAACGTGGTCTCGACCCACAAGTATTCGGCCAAATAAATAATCAACCAAAGCCAAATCCAAAACCAAGTTAACTACCAACAATAATAAGGAAAACATATAACCAAAGTCACATTCGGGATGGTTTACCAAGCCAAACCCGGGTCTTCGCGACTCAAATGAGTCTCGATACTCACCACGAGCCACAATGGCTCGAACCAAGCATCAAAGGTTCACACATACGGCTCCAAGGAGCACTCCAAATGCCAAATCGACCACACGGGTCTCGGCAACAAATAACTACATACGGCATCGAGCCGTGACTCCAATGAGTCGAACCAAAAAATCCAACGCGAGCAAGAATCATGAGCCACAATCAAGACTCAAAAGTGGCAAGCAAATCGAGCCCCAAGGCTCGGATTAACAACCAAGCCGTGAGTCTTAGACTCACGGTTCGAATCAACCCATCAAGAAAACAACCCGGATACCAAACATTTTAAGAAAACGAGTTTCCATCAAAAACCCATAAGTATATCACGTTTTAATGTGAAAAACCCAACCGAATCTCATCATGTCGTGACCAAGGGTCACGTTTTTATCAAAAATACGAGTAAAACTCGCCTCACCTTCGAACTAAAAACTTCAAACCGTGATAACCCTTCGAAAACAAGCGATTGGTGGTGAAAATGGTGGTGATTCGTGATGAAAAATGGGGTTATAGGGCGCGTGTAAGGGTGGATCTAAGAGATTAGATGATGGGGCGTTAGAAAATGGTGATGGTGATGAGTGGTGACCGGCGGTGGCAGTGGCGATGGCCGGAAATAAAGGGGGCGGCTAGGGTTTGTCAAGAAGAGAGAAATGAGAGAGAGAGAGAGAGAGAGATGTGTGGGAGTGAAGGTGTTGGTGTTGTGTGAGAACCGAACCAAACAAGGACCCTATGTAATTAACTCTTTTATTATTATTATTTTTTTTAATAAAAGTTTTAAATAATAATAATAATAATAATAATAATAATAATAATAATAATAATAATAATAGTAATAATAATATTACTAGTAATTTTGAGTGGGTACAAATGGGTAAATGTAAAACATACGGCCCGAGACCCGAACTCATTTCAAACTTTTGATATCCCACGAAAACATCCTGTAAATAATTAAATGTAGTCGGACTCGTAAAACGAGTCATTAACATTTCCCGTTAGGTAAACCTAGTGCCGGAGTCAACGTAGTACCAAGTGAGAATTTTAAAAATACATCATCAAGTAAAATTCCATAATGAATCAATAAATAAATCACAAATCCCATAACGACATAAAATATAATTATCCATAAAATTGGTCTTACAAGTTCGTTACGAATAAAAATTCCAATTAAAATTTATAAACGAACTTTAACGTAATGCGGGTTTTCAAAATGGCTCCCAAAATTGCCGGTTGTCACATGCTGCCACCCCCTTAGTAATAAAAACAAGTCAAAACATGTGTGACAAGCTTGCAGTAAACTAAAAAGTTAAGAAAAGAGTTATAAAATATCATAGTTTGCATATCAAGTTTTAACAAGTGTGCTAAAAAATATTATTTGCTAAGTTTTGTTTTCACCTCTTCTTGATTGGAAAAGCTTGTTCATTTGTTGTAAATGAATAGGAAGAGCTGGTATAAATAGGATGAATCAGCTTATGAGTAAAAGCTAAACTTTACATTTTAGATTTCTATTCATGATTCGGTCAACAATATTATACTACTAAAATTGGCTCGTGATTTTGTTTTGCATCTTTAAGACAAAAGTAAACTATTAATAGTATTGGTTCATTCTAACATTTATATTCAGCAATTAGTTTAATACGAGTGGGTGCACCCGCGCGTTGCTGCGGGAATGTTATGTTTAATCTAAACTCGAAATAAAACAATCGTAAAAAAATAATTTTTTGTAATTAAGGACTAAATTTGCAAAAGAATGGTAATGGGGGACTAACGATGCGATTTACAGCTAACCTTAGGGACCATTTTCGCATTTTTTTTAAATATATTACTGTTTAGTCAACTGTAGAATGAATAGTGCTACAGGACTTGCTTCCCATCTTTAGTGTACAAGGATAATGTGTAAAATGACCAAAAAATCAGTTGCCCTATTACGGTTGCCAACTAAAAATTGTTGCCCAAAATACATATACGCGACACGTGTCTCCATTTGATGGAAGTTGCTCAATCTTAAAAGTTGTCCGGGCTAATACGGGAATTTTCAAAAAAGGGGCTAGATATGCCTAACCGTTAGGCAACTGGGCTATTGTACTATTTATCCCTTAATAAAAATACCCCATTACCAAAATATATAACTATTTAACCACAATATACAATCTAATTATGCATCCAAAACATTAAGCTTATTAAAATTTTGATCAAGATGATGTGTACATGTCAAACGTTGTATGTCGATAAGTTCTTCGTGTAGAGTAAAATATAAATGTGTGTAGGATTTTCAGTATGGTGTATATACATATATTGTAAAAGACTTTATCATATGAATTTTTAATCTCATCAATAAATGTATGTTATTCAATTATTGCATTTTATAAAATAGCGTTAAGTATTTGATATACTGATTATTTGTCCGTGACGGACATGTAGACACGTTACTAGATATTTTGTGTCGTTAATATTTATTTTAGTAAAGAATAGTGTGCTACACAACTTATTAATCTTGTTTTATGACTCTATATTTATCTCTACAAGAACCAACGATGGCTTCTTCCTATTGTTTAGGAATTAATCTCGGTAGTTTATATTTTCATTTTTATAGAAGCTTCTTCCTACTGTTTAGGAATTAATCTCGGTAGTTTTCCATTCCATTCTAAATCCCGTTGATCTTCCTTAATTTTTGCTTCTTCTTATATTTTAGTTCATTCATAACCACATCGTGTGTTATCGTATATAATCCATACATTCATGCTCATAACAGTATATAATCTGATGCCGAAAAAACTTGAAATACTTTGCAAAATCAACTTATTATCGTATGATGAGGGATTATAGGCACGATATCGTTCTAGTATTTGCTATATTCATGGTAATTTTATGTTCCACTCATGCCCACGATGATGAACGACAAGCTTTTGTTGATGCCCATAATCGTATTAGGAAAAAGATGGGTTTGCCTCTAATGTGTTGGGACGAAAAAGTGGCTAAACATTCAAAAAAATTTGCCCAAGAAAGAAAGGATGATTGTGCGATGATACATTCAAAATCTGGAATATATGGTGAGAATTTGGCCGCAGGGGGAGACCTCAATGCTACAAGCGCGGTAAACCGTTGGATAGCCGAGAAAGATAACTACAATTACAAAACAAACACTTGTCGTGAAGGGAAGATGTGTGGTCATTATACTCAAGTGGTGTGGAAGACCTCGGTTAGACTCGGATGTGCTAAGGTCATGTGCACCAATAATCCTTGTTGGTGGATCATTTGCAATTATGAGCCACCTGGGAATTATATTGACACAAAACCTTACTAAACATGAAGAAAAGTTCTCCTACATGTTGTGTAGATAGAAATGAAAACATATGATTTTATTTTATTTTTTTGAACGGCAAAACATATGATTTTCGTGTTCGTGTCTTCTTGATTAAATAAATATAAACATTTCTGTTTTTTAATTTGATGTTTAGTCTAAACGAGGTGGATCACCCGCGCGTTGCCGCGGGGTGATTTGCTAAAGCATGCTTACCTATTGATACATGTATCCATCAACCCTCTGATGTAATAGTCTACTCAAGTATGTCATTCTCAACTAAAGTTAAAACATACTTGATTAAAGAAGCCGTTTATGTTGCTGTAAGTAAGTGTCGGAAAGTGGAAATGGTGACAACAATATTTCATAACTGGAAGATTGCGATAGCGGTTTGCATACATAAGGTGTATGTGCATTTGTTGCACAAATGTTATAGAAAAAATTAGGTCCACAGCCAAAATGCGGATCTGTTGTAGGAAGCATGTAACCAACATTTAACATTCATAATCCACTAATGTTTTATAACTATATGCCATTTCATAACAATAAACATGGACTACTAAATGGCATTTTAATTAGAAAGTACTACTTATCTGAAAAAAGTAGTTATCTTCCTTTTTTCTTGATCAAGATGTTCATAACTGATATTTTCCCTTCTTCCGGGTTCGGACGACAATGCAGCCTCAACATGCCATCCAATAATCGCTGATTGTCAAAGTTGCTTTGGATCCTCTTCTTGACTCTAAGTTCAAAAAATAGACAGCAATTAAAATCACGATTGATCAACACATGACTAACGTGAAGTAACACATTACCATGTTTTATTTGCAAAGATGCTAAGGCAAGAAAATAAAACAATAATAATAGGCATTAGCATCTTTGCAAATATAATATGCACTTTAGGTCCACTGTAATTAACAGAAGTTGGCAAAATAACAATAGACACGCTGAACAGGTACCTATATTTGGCTTATTTACTCTGCTAGTGTTTCTCTCATTAATAAATAGGTCATCCAAAATTGTGATATCATAAAACCTGGTGATGTGTTATTTCAAAAAATTGTACTTATCTTCGTATCACTAATTTCTCTTAATAAGTGAACGTGACATTCGTCAAGTCCTTTGCTTTTTTGATTTATTGCGTACCTGCGAACCGTTTTGCCCAGCAGAAGTTGACTGCGTTGGTCACAGGCCATCCCAAGTTCCGGTCGTGCGTTGACTTTTATCAGTTACAACGTCTTCAGGCTCTGTATAAACAATAAACACAAACATTAGTTGTTGAATTCAGGTCCACTATTTGTTCTGAAGGCTTAGCGAGTTAAGCGAGTTCCTTTTTTCTTTAGTTAAAGACACCTCACACTATAACAGGTCTAAATGTTGAAACTTTCAAAATGGGTCAGAACAGGTTTGCTTAACCTGTCCATCTTTTTTTTCCCCTTTTTTTGTTTTACTTTAATTTCATAGGCTATCACAGTAGAGTAATAGATACGATTTAAAAAGCTCCTATTGAAAAATTGATAAATTCTTTGTACATAATTGATGTAAGAAGCTTGGAATAGTCGAATATACTTTTGTAAATTTAAGAATTTATTTATTCGTCAATATGAGGTATATACACATAATATATTAAGGATGTTGTGCTTATATATTTGAACCTACTGACTATTGAGAACCTTTAGTCTAAGGTTAATATCGGTTACCTGTATTGTATTCCTGCAACATCTTCTCACTGTATTCATTACCGAAATAAACTTTAACCGCTATATCCTGATTGAAAAAGAAACAAAATGATCAAAAGGCAAAAATTACTAAATATGTTAATTCTTAAGCATCAAATATATGTAGTAACGCTTGAGAGTACTGAGGATTAACTACTTGTATGGATCCAACAATTTGTAAATCAATATGACGGGCCATTTTTCTTTGTGTTAAATGTACTAAGTGGGTGGTTCAGTATGCGCATATTTAGCATATTAGACAACATTTATAGTATGTGAATCCAAGTTTATAAATTATAAGTGTACAGAACCTGGTTTTTTTATCAAATGAACATAAGCTATTTTATAGGAAGGTATTTAGTAAGGTTATATTATATCTTATCTTTGTGTGTGTCAAGAAGCAAGATCTGTACGGAATGTTTAGTGCATAAACATTGGTAAAACTGACTAATAAAAGAGGACATCATAAGCCAAGTCAATTGTATACATATATCAATTATCTTTTGAGTCAGGCAGTCGCAGTAGCAACATATATTTCAAGCAAACATATATTCACAGTAGCAACATATAAGTGATAATATAAAATAAGCTGCGGTTTGATATTGTAAGGCCGAACCTATCTTTTTGTGTCTGCAAGAAACCTGCTACTGCTTGATGGTCGTGAGCGCATCTTCCACTCCAAGTTGGCTGTACCAAATCACATTCTAGTTAGCACATGTATTGAAACAACAGTATACTTCCAGTCCTAATTCTTCAGCTTTCTGTCCCAACTAAAATGTGAAACTGCTAATTATGACATAAGCACTTCAACAACTAATAACACATATTTCCAACCAAAAAAAAACATGGTACAAATAAAAGAGAAATAAAAATCACCTCAACATCAGTCACGGCATGTTCAAGTCGAGGAACAAATGGCGCCATAAGGTCAAGGCAGCAACTTGGCAAGCACAAAAAAAAAAACCTTATCAGCTTCACAAAGATTAAATAAGTTCATAAGGAGGGAAACTAAGGTAGTCCAAACATCTTCAAATCATGTCTTATAAATAAACCATAAGCTCAACGCTTATTAAATCCCCTAAAATCTACCCAAAAAAACAGGAAATCAGCAAAACCCCAATTTATGCGAAAACCCTAATTTTGAAATCTAATTTTTATATATGCATAAGTTGTACTAATTGTTAAGCATTTGTTTACACACGAAACTAATGAAAGGCATCCAAAATCGAAGAAAAGGTAAAACTAAGAAATCAAAAGCTGCAAAATACCTGCTGGACCATCGCTGAAATCGATTATTGAAGCTGCAAAAGGGGAAAAAAAACCCATACCAACACGTAATTCAACCTGAAAAAATAAATGGATTATTGGTTTTAGGATTTGGTGTGTGCGTGTCTGGTGTGTGTGTGCGCTGCGGCTCCGGAGAAATGTAGAATATGAGGGAGATAATTATAGAGAAACCGAGTGAGGGGAGAAGGCAAATGAGGTCTGCCATGGAAGAGTTTAGCATAAATAAAAAAATAATATTACTGTTCCTAGCCCTGTAGCTCCCCTCATAAAGTCCTGTAGTTGCAAAAGTGGAGGTGTGTGGGGGAGCAATTTTGGTGGTAACGCATGCTATTGTGGTTGTACCACAAAGTGTGGTGAGAGCAATTTGGGGGAGCAGCCCAAGGATTAGTATAGAGATATAATATTTTGGTGGTTAGAAAAGTAAGCGAGCAAAATGTCAGAGTTCGGTGTTCGATCAATGCGCTAGTTCTTCCAAAATAATTGACTAAAACGTACCGATGATTATTCGTAAGCCTTTATTCCAGCTGAATGAGTTCATATTTGCAATGTTTTAAAACCCGGTTCGACCCGGCCGGTCGAACCGGTTGAACCGCAAACCGGAGTGTTGACCGGTCCGTTGTAAGCCGGGTTTTAGCTGCGGTTTGAACCGGATTGAACCGCCGGGTTTTGGTCGACCCGGGTCGAACCGCCTGACCGGAAACCGGACGGTTCACTATATATGAAAGAAAAAGAACAAGAATGATGTAACTAGATGATGTAATAGCACATGTTGGCCATGTAAATGAACCATAAAGAGATTGATCGCCTGTGGATCCAGTTTCTTGTATGTCGGCGGCGAAGAGAATATGTTTTAGTGGTGGTGACTGAAAAAGTGAAAATGTTGAGAGGAGTGTGTGTGAAAGTGTTTGGGTTTTGAGACCTTTTCTTTGGTTACAACTTACAACAATGAAGGAATAAGAATGAGAAAAAGAAATATTGAAAACTTGATTGAGGGTGAAAATGGTGACAGATGATGTAATAGCACATGTCAAGTGGTGTGATATGACCATTTCTGTAACAAATACGGAGTATGAAGTACACTATAAAGTCTTTGATACAGTAGTAAGCTATTAGATATGATTTTTTATATAAATATACAAGTAATTTACACGATTGTCTTTGTTTTAGAAACTAAAGGTGAGTAGCATATGATTTTTTTATATAAATATACAGAGTATAAACTCTTTGTAAAGGTTTAATATTATATTTTCTAATCTTAGAAATTAAAGGTGTAGCAATTTTCTTTGTATACACTTTGACTAAACGTACTTCTCTCTTTGGCGTAAAACTGGGTTGACCCGGCAGTTCAACCGGTGGAACCGGTGACCGGTGAACCGGTGAGTCGACCAGGTCAACTAAAAACCCGGGTTTTAAAACATAGCATATTTATACGAGCGTATGCACATAACAAAAGGAAAAGTCTATAAACGACAGACATTGTCCTTTTCGTGAAATAATTTATTAATAATAATAATTTATACTATATTATAATATACTAGCAAGGTCCCTGCGCGATGCAGCTGCGGGCACCCTGTAATTTAATTTTTTCGATTAATAATTTATTTTATTTGTACGTTTTTGGCAATAGCATTAGTTTTTTATGGCAAAAATTTGATGAAATTTTGCTTTGTTTATATTATTTTATTTGTTGTTTATTTTATTTTTTTGTTTAGTAGTTTGATTGATTTGTATAATATGTGAACATATTTTAGTTTATTATATTCTTTCTGACAATAAATTTAGTGGATATCCAAAAATTTCATTTAGCTCGTGTCCGTTCGGGCTCGAGCTCGTCTGACCCGTGTCCATTCGGGCTCGAGCCATTTGGCTGATTGCCCGTTCAGGCTTAAAAATTTGTATAATATGCTTTATTATTGGGCAAATAATAAAAAAATGTAATATACTTGCCATAATTTCATCGAATGGGTAGTGAAGTATTTTTTTTATTTTGAAAGTAATTTTCTTTCAAAATCATCATCTTTAGGGTATTTTGTAAAAATTTTGGACAATTTTGCCCCTCATAGCTAATACAAAATTTTTTTTCCCGAAGGGCAAAATTGTCCAAAAATTTTGCAAAGTACCCTAAAGATGATGAATTTGAAAGAAAATTACTCTCAAAATGAAAAAAAATAGTTAACTACCTATTCGATGAATTTGTGGCAAGTATATTACCTTTTAATATCATTTGCCCTTTATTATTTGTATTAGTGACATTTAATTCAGAAATTGTGTTTAAGTTGGTTGTACAATATGCTTGATAATTTGTACTTCTTATGTAAGGGATGTTTTAATAAGTGTATTAATTGTATTTATTGACTATTTAATTAATTGTATTTAATATAAATAATGATCAATTTTAAGTTATTAATTTTAAACTTTAATGGCAAAAAATGTCTAATTGTATTGAATCACTTGTACTTTTATCATTGAAATTTGTAATGTTTAATTTTAAGTATTCTATTAATAGTAGACATTCATGCTTTATAATATAGTATGATTTGTGACTATTTTATAATTAGAAAAAGTTAAAATTCAGAATTTTTTCTTGCTTATTATGGAAAGATTTCAAAATTAATTTATTAGGAAGCAAGTTGGTTAAGAAGTTTATTAGGAAGCGGTTAGTTGCTCAAACTAAAATTATTTGGCTTAACCATCTATAATATCTCTACTTATAAAGTATGAAGACAACTAAACGTGTAACAAAATAACACAAAATATAATTACATGATACCTGCCGCCACATTACGCGGGTACCGTTCTAGTAAATAAATAAATAAAATTACAAATATGGTATGTGATCAATATAATAAATGTTGCCGACGTTCCTGGAGCACTTATGTAATTTTATGGGACGTTAGCAAGAGTTATTAAAATGTGACGCTTTTGAAGGTATGTTAATAATGTAAATATAAAAGAAAATGAGGTTAACGGTTCAGTGGTTCATTAAAAACTTTACCTTATCACAAATGTCATTTTCCGGTAGGGTTATTTAATTTGCATCATAATTCGCTTAGCTAGCTGGTCTTGGCAAAGCTATCTATTTGGTCATGCTAGCTACAAGATTGTTAAGCAAATATACTTGGTGAAATATTGTTAGGAGGCTATTAACATACTGTTGATCTGCTGTAACGTATGAGTGTCTGAACATATAATATACTATTCTAAGTATATTATGAGTTAACCTAATATCATAGTATTATGATAAATGATATTATTATTTTTTTCCTTTTTGAAGTAGTGGTTCACGATGTTTGAGGATTTTGTCAACTAATAGTTTAGTAAATTGTCTAATGTTTAGGAATAATGCTTTTTGGCCCAAGGTTTTTTTCTAATTAAAATGTTTTAGAAGTTTATGCTCCATTAAAGTGTCCGATTTCTTTGATATCCTCTTATTCTCCCGTACAATGTGCATATATTGACTTGCTTTATAATGACAACGTAATTTCGCCCTATATAAGTCACCATTTATGTCATCCATTTTCATTACAACACTCGAAACCATTATCTCATATAGAAACATGGGACATTTCGGTAACTTTTGGCTTGTTCTTGCTATATCATTTGCAATTCTACATTTATCTCATGCTCACGAAACGTACGGGGAGCCAGGAAACACACCAGATGACTACGTTCATGCCCATAACTGTATCCGAAGAGTATTAGGTATGAAACCTTTGTGTTGGGATGATGAATTGGCTAAAGTTGCACAAGCTTGGGCCGAAACAAGGACGCCCGATTGTAGTCTCATTCATTCTGACAGGTGCGGTGAGAACATGGCACAAGGAGCCATCAATGGTTCAATGGCAGTCCAATTGTGGCTTGATGAGAGACTCGACTATGACTACAATGAGAACAAATGCATTAAGATGTGCGGTCATTATACTCAAATCATTTGGGCAAATTCTGAACGCGTTGGATGTGGTAGGGCTTTATGTAGCAACGGCTGGGCTTATATTATTGTTTGCAATTATGACCCTCCCGGTAACGTTGTTGGTCAGAAACCTTACTAGTTCTTAGTCACGTTTTCATTTTATTTATTCTAAAATGTTTTAATTCTGTCATGTAAGCATCAAATCCTACGAGTCATTGTCTAATAGGTTTGGTATTAGTCATTGGAGTGGAACGCTAAGAGAGTTGATGTAAAGAATACTTCTAATCGTCGGAGTATCTCAGTAATAAAAGTATTTCGTTGATATATGTAAATGATAAAGAGTGATAGCTCAATGAACATTCAAACTTCTTTCGCATTCAGTAATTTGTATGTGTGTAACAAAGTAGCTTGTTTATTTCTTGAACTCCTGTCTTTGTCTCAAAGTCGCGCGATTGTTCAATTGGTGATGTTCCTAAACTAACTGCAACCATTTACATGATAAAAGATGTGGAGAAACAAACTCTCTCAATAAAACTAATGTTGAATCTCAATTCAATAACAAGAACACAACAAACTGATCTAAATCAATTTTAGCTAAACAACCAAATGAATTCACCTAATTAGTGAGAGTTCTATTACAACAATAACAAAAACCTGAATGAATGATTTGTGAGAGCAACCACATTGCTTGATAACTTTGAGAGAGAAACGAGAGAGAAAATCAGAAATCCGGAATGAGTTATGACTCTCTTCTTTGTCCCTCAAATTACATCAAACTCCTCAACCTGAAACTTAAACACAAAGATACAAATGAGTCCCTTAACTTAAAACTTAGAGAATGAGACTATATTTTTAACATCTCCCTTAGTCTCATTTTTGTTGCAAGTCAGCCATGCTAAGTTTATTACTTAACAACCAGTGCAGACTTACAACAAGACCCTTTGTAAAAATATCTGCTATATGTTTAGCAGACTCAGGCTATGTTTGGCGTAAAACTTTTTGGAGCTTTTTGGGGCGATGAACGGTGAGCAATGAGCTTTTTGATTTTTAGTGTTCGTTTTGCAGGAGAGCTGTGAGCTTTGCTATTTTTTAGGAAAGCTCATTTTTCCAATGCTTCTTTATGAAGATGTGAGCGGTGAGCAGTGAGCTGTGGCTACTGCTCACAACTCACAGCTATTGCTCACAACTACTTTTGCCAAACATAGCCTTAATTTTTCACGTTTAATAATCCCATAATTAATATTTTCTTTTACATAATGTACGCCAATTTCTAAATGTTTAGTTTTTTAATGAAAAAACTAGCATTGCTCAATCTTAATTGCAGCTTTTTATAGGAAGCGGATTATCACCAAATTCAAGTCTGCAAGAATCTTAAGAACCTAAAAAATCTCACACATAATAGCGGCAATGGCCTATACTCTGCTTCCGAGGAAGATTTAGAAATAGTAGGTTGTTTATTACTCTTCCAAGAAACAAGAGAACCACAAAAGAACAATCAAAGTGACCTTCTAGTGGTCTTACACCTTGCCCAATATGCATAGACGAAAGCTTCTAGAGTAAAGCTTTGTTGTTTGCAGATATAGATATCTTTACCTGGAGAACCTCTAATGTATCTCAATACTTTTAAAGCAATACGAACACGAGATTTTAGAGGAGAATGCATAAACGAGCTAAGACATTGCAATGTATATGTAATGTCAAGCCTGGTAGAAGTTAGGTACATAAGTTTACCAATTAACTTCTTAATATTGAGTGTATTAGTTAAACAAGAATCAGATGCTTCACCCTTGATAGATAAGTTTAATTCAAGAGGTGTAGAAGATGGCTTCCGAGCTAACAAACCAAACTCAGATATCAACTCCAAACAATACTTTTCTTTGTGATAGACATAAACCTTTTTCGGTTTCAAGCACTTCAATGCCCATAAAATATTTGAATTTACCAAAATCATTAAGCATTAATTTTGATTTTAAAGAAGATTTGAAGTTTTCAATTTCTTTAACACCGTTTCCAGTAACAATGATATCATCAACATAAACCAGAATATCAATGAATCATCCCTTATCAGATTTAATATACAAGGAATAATCACGTATACACTGAACAAAACTACACTCAACCAAAACATTAGACAACTTCATAGTCCATTCTCTAGGAGCTTGTTTTGAACCATATAATGAATTATTAAGTTTGCAAACTCTTTTATCATGAACAAAAAAAATAACTCTGTGGTAATTTCATATAAACGGTTTCATGCAAATCACCGTATATCTGAAGTAGCCGGTCCCCTTTCAGTAGTTGAAATACTTTCATCTATCTAAATGCTTTCCGTAACTCCTTTGATCGAATTTAGAGTAGCTCGTGGATGAATAGATTCGAGAATCAATAAAAAGGTTCCGCTAACCAACTAAAAGGCATTATTAATGTCTAACTAAAAAATGTTCTAGTTATTCTGCACAACCAAACTAATAAGACATCTTACAATAACAATTTTCATATCAGGGGAAAATATTTCATCAAAATCCCACCTTTGCTTTTACTATAACCCTTTGCTGCAAGTCTAGCTGTATATCTTTTGATGAGGCGAAAAATGAACCACTTTTAGGGGGTCATTTAAGCCCGGAATTGAATTTATTTGATCAAATATTGCCCTAAATCGTTCCTTTTGTGATTTTAGGTACTTTGGGAGAGAAATCTGGAAAAGGAAGCAATTCGGACGTTTTTAGAGCATAAAAGTGAAGAAAACGCCAAAGTCTTAATTTTCCTTGCTGGGAACAGTAGGTGACGGCGTCAAGAAGAAAATTCTGACGGCGTCAAGAGAAATTTCCATGACGACCCAGTACAGAATTGAAGGCGTCACGAAGTAGAGCGTCAAGAGTAAAATACGTGACGGCCTGGAAAATGTTATAACGTGACGGCGTCAAAAGTAGATCAAGGCAGTCCGAGGAGTATTTTGGCGGTGAGATGACGGCGTCACGAATTTTGTCTTGACGCCGTCAGCCTCAATTTCCTATATATAGTTTTCTAATTTTCATTCATAAAAAAAGAGAGAAGTTTTGGAGAAACCCTAAGGCCGAACTTAGTACGAATTTTACAGGTTTTTCAAGGGTTCTCAGCCCTTGAACCCTTTCATGTGTAATTGAGATAAGTATTCTTTTAATTCAATCAATATGTCTATGTGTTGGTTGTCTATATCTTGTTCTTGTCTTAATTCCATCATGCTAGGCTAGATCTATCTTGTGTTTGCTTGGATCTAATGAAACCTAGATGTTAATTATGTGTTGATTACTTGTTTATGGTTGTACTGGATGAATGATTTCGATGTTAGGCTTAAGAAAACTGGCAGATCTCCAAATGGTAACATGCTTGAACGTCTTAGGAAACATGAACTGACGTGCACTAGGTTTTATTGGTTGTATTTAATGCATGAGTAAATTCTAATGATCCCATGTTAGGAGCTTCTTAGCCGGCTCGACATAGGAGTGAAGTAGGCACTCATAGGATTGAGGAATTAAGTGCGCCACCCCATGAATGGTATTAAGGAATACAATCCGTCATCCACGCAACTATAACAAGTAATTAACGTGTAAAAGATATCTAGGGAGTAGTGAAATCTAAGTAAACACAACTTCTCCACTTATTGCTCACAACCTTAGTTAATTTAGTTTATTTTCATTTCTTGTATTTTATTTTGATTGCATCTTTAGTATTGGGTTAGTTGACTAGCAACTAATTCCGCCCAAATCCTTCAAACCCGAGATTTTTACTTGCTTTCTAAAAAATATAAAAAATACAAAAATAATCATCCCTCACCTTTAGAACTAGTATTTAGGTTTTCTAATCCTAGCGACACTATTCCTAGCTGAACGATCAATCCCCCGGTACTTGTCACTATACTATACTACAACGATCAGGTACACTGCCTGGTGGGAGTTGTAAGCTTCTCAAGATCCCTTGAGAGGTAAAGCCTTGTGTGATTCCCACGTATCAAGTTTTTGGCGCCGCTGCCGGGGAATAGTTATTGTCTAGGTTAGAATCTCTTTTTATTAGGTCTACTTGCTAGATTCCTTTCTAGTAAGATTTTATTTTTATTTTTAGGTTTTCTTTAGTCTATCTTTTTCTTTGTGTGTTTGTTCGTAATTTTCATTGACTATTCCGTTCACCATTATAAAGAACGCAAATCCACCATACTACCGACCACAAAATTCATCCACTCCTAATGACATCTTGATGTTTAAACAACATGAAGATGAACCTATCTATGATGCATGGGCTCGTTTTAAATATTTACTCCAAAAAGTCCCTCATCATAATTTCCATCTGTGGTCCCAAATTGAAATATTTTACCATCGTGTCGACCACTATACCAAAATGGACATTGACCATGCCGCAGATGGGGACCTTTGGGGATTAAGTGCTGATGAAGCATGGGAAACCATAGAGAATTGTGCCATACTTTCCAAAAAAATGGACAACCTAACAAATGTTGTTACGGATCAATTGATAGCAAGTTTGAGGGAACAAGCAAGAAGTTTGTTTGGGGATAAAACTATAGATGAGATAACTGGGCATACGGAGTGGTTTGATTTCACCACAATACAAGCTGAGCACATTAGTAATCTTGATAAGATGGAGGATAGAGTTGAAAATTTAAGCCCACAAAGTACCCCACAAGTCCTACCATCATTTGAAGCATTGATGAGTGTGTGAATACTCATCATTTTTATCGTATCTGGACTGCCAAAACATCCAAAAACACTAAAAAATGCATCAAAATACAGAAATTATTCCAAAATTGTGTTTTATATGTTTCAAATGCAAAATAATCAAAAACAGATGAAAAACGCACAGAGTTTGCATAATTGGCAATTTCAGTCCCTCAAGTTTCAAAAATTGACAAAACTAGTCCCTGAAGGTTTTAAATGAATAAAAACTCAACTTTGATCCTTGGATAATCAAACTTGTTCAAAATTAATCCCTGGATGAAAGTTTTAACAAACTGGCAACTTTTACCCCTTAAAATCCAAAATTGACATTAAAGATCCCTGAACTTTCAAAGATTGTCAAAATTAGTCCCTGGTTAAAATAATTCAAAGAAAAGTCAACTTGAGTCCCTGGGAATTTAAAAAAGTCAATATTAGCCCTTGGATGAAAAGTTTGAGGAATTTACAATTTTGGTCCCTCAGTTTTGGAAATCTGCAAAATTAGTCCCCGGGATATTAAAATTTTGGAAAAATCTTTTATGGTGCTTATATGATTGGAATGTGGCAAGTTTGGTCCATGGGTTAACTTTGGGAATTTGGAAACATTGATCCCTATAAAAATCAGCTTTGTCAAATATGATCCTTGGGCTTAACTAAACCAAATAGACCTTACATGTTATTTAACACCACAAACCCAACACCACTCTTTTATTACCCCATCCAAAACCCCAGGCCCATTACACCTTTGCCAACCCACACCATAACCAGATACACACTCTCCCCGTTTTATTATAACCTCGGTCAAACACATTTGACCACCCCCTCCACCTCACCTCCTAGCCTCCATAGCCTGCTAACACAACTCACCCTCATCATCACCTTCACTGTAACACTCAACCTCCCCCCCCCCCCCTTGGACCTCCATCCAAACACTCCACTCCAAAACACCACCCCTGGCTCCAATTAGATGAGGAAACAAACAAAAGGAGTTAGGCGCCAAAATATTTGAACGATCAAGATTGCTAGTTGTTCATCCTATGGCCACAAAGAGAAGTGGGAAATGCATAGTGGGTCCCACTGACCTCACAGGGTCATCCATAAGAGGAGGAAAGCAAGAAGAGACATGGGCACCATTTTTTAGATTAAAAAAGCTTGTAATCGTTTTTTAGTTTTTACTTCTTGTTTTGTAATTTCAACTCTAAATGTAATCTATAATTATCAAGTGTAGTTTGTAAACCTTTTAAGTAATATAATTGCAGTTCCAAGTTTAAATTTCCATTTTCCAATTTTCTTCATCAAAGTCTCAATTTGCAGAAACTGTAAAGCTATTAGTAAAAGTGCAATGAGATTGAGTTAAGCTTAATCTTTGCACATATTCAAAGTAAATTTAGTCAAGCAGTCTCAAAACTCAGAAAACAAAACAAAAGAAAATATTATAGAAAAATAAAAAAATAAAAATAAAAAAAAGAGGAAATCAGTTCATATCAGAGATTGAAGCTTGGAAGCAGGGGTAAAGATGCTTGGCATTTAGTTTTAGAACCTCAAGGGAGGACATAGGAGTTGTTCTGGGTCTTGGTCCACTGCTTTGAGCTTGGAAAGCAATTGTAAGCTCAGATTTCACATATTTATATTTTACTGTAGATTTAGCCATAAGCTCTTATCTTTGTTGTTTCTTATTCATTTGGTTTATGCTAGTTAGATTATGACTTAATATTTCGTGTGTGATCATTAAAACTCATAGTTGCTTGTAATTTGGATTTCATTGTTATAACTGCTCAATGTAGATTATTGAGTATTTGTTGTCTACTGTGGTGAATTTGTGCTTAGATGAACTCATGTTAGTCTATCTTAACCTTGTGGATCAATAGAATAGCCTGTATTTAGCATTAACTTTGAAAACATCAAAATCAGTCCTTTTTAAGGGGGTGTTTGGAGCAGCTGATGATCATGTGCCCTTGTTGTTGTTTTGTTGTTAGTTTGGTATAAACAGACTGCATTAGGCCTAGAAAAGTGAATTTTGTCATAAAATTAGGTAGGTTTAGGTCTAAAAGTCAAAACTCACTTAATTGTCTCATATCTAGTTAACTGTCAAGGGTTTTTGGTTTTTGATCATAGGTGTTAGTTAATTAGTTGTTAAGATTACCCAAACCAGTTTCATCTTACCTTATAACAACTCAATTAGTAGCATAGACCCATTAGAAACTCACAAAAGTCAACATGGCAAGCTCTTACAAAAAGTCAAAACTCATCCTTTTCAGAAATGTCAAGTCTTGTAGGAATTAATTAGAATTTAGTGATTGGATTGAGGGTCTGAAAATTTAACATGTTTAAGATTCCCAACTGAATTTTGAGTTCCCCCCTCCACTTTATTTTTGTGATTTTCTTTGTGGGACCTACAGACCTCCAAACAGGGCTGCAAAGGAAGTTATCTCCCCTGCACCAGGATCCATCCCACAAGCCTGATTTCACAAGCTCTTTCTGAGCTTATCAGTGGGCCTCAGGGTGTGTTCTCTGGATTTTTGGAAAGCCCTCCAACCAAACTCAACCATTCCAGGCTTGTTTCACTTTTTCAAGCTTATGTGATAAGCTCAATCAGCTCCCCTAGTAGCCTGCTGGCCTGGGTGTTTTTCAATGGGTATGGAACTGCTTATTTGGATTTAACAGCTTATTCAGTGGGAATTGTCTTTTATCTTGGCTCATTTTAAGTCTTTGTTATTTACTTCTAGCTTATTTTCACTTAAGTTCTAGTCTGTAGCTTGTTTGTTGCTTATTTCAACTCCAAAATCCAAATTTTGGCTTAGTGACTCCTCTGTTAAGCTAAAAAGCTCACTGAGAGCTTAATTTTGAGTTTTGAAAAAGTTACATTTATTAAAGTTGTTTATAATTAGCCTTTTAATAGATTTGTAAAAAGAAAAAAAAAAAAAAAAAAAATGTTTGGTAAAAAGGGGTGAGGCAGGGTCGAACCTGAGACCTCCCCCTTGTTGAGAGTGATAGTGGGTACCTGGATGCCAAGTGCCCTAGGGTCTTTTTTCATTTAACTCATACCAAATTAAATACTTAATATAGTCTTAGCCCTTTTAGCCTATTTTGCTTATTTGCTTATTTATACTGCTTATTTATAAGTTTTTGTACCATTTTATATTTTTCTCACCTTTCTGTTAGTATAAAGTATTTATAAAAAAAAATTTGTAATTTTATAAAATAGTTTAGTATTTATAATAATTAAAGTAGTTTAATTAGCTTTTAAATAAATAATAAGTAATTAATTTTAGAAATAGCTTACTTATAAGTATTTAGGAATTTTTATATTTTTATAAACTTTCTGTTTTAATGTAGTTATAGAAAAAGTTTTATAATTTTAACTTTTCATTTAGTATTTATTATAATTAAATTAGTTTAAATAGTTTAATTAAGTTTTAATAGTTTTTAATTAATAAAAATTAAATAAAAAGTCCAAAAAAATATTTTATTTTTCTATAAATTTTCTTTTATCATTAGGTTCGTAAAAATATAATTTTTATGTCCGTAGGGTTAGCGTAGCTCAAATTTCACTTTTTATATCGCGCACTCGCGTTTATTTTAATTTTAACTCGCGTTTTATTTAAATAACTTTTACGTTTTTAAATCTAGGTTACGTTTGTAAAAGTAGTTTGTAAAATAAGAAAAACCAAAAACATAAATAAAGTGATAGCTTCTATTTAAGCCGTTTGGCTTATTTTTCTGCTTATTTATAAGCAAATTCTAGTTTTAAATTTTTAGCTTACGTTTTAAGTTAACTAGGTTTCACGTTATTGTTAATATAGTTTGTTTAGATCGTTCTCATTCGTATTTCCTTAGTATAATCATTCAAACCTTCATATACCTTATTCCTATCCAAATTCACCCGATCACAAGCCCGTTTTGATACCATCCACACCTCGTCGGGACATAACGACCCGGGGAAACACTATACTTCCACGGAGCATTGGTTTAAGCTGTTTGACTATTATAGTTGACCATTCACAAGTGGTTGACCAATAATTATCTGACGGTTTAGCACCAATCAAATTTTGGCGCCGCTGCCGGGGAGGTTGTGCGCATATTCTATACGGTTTTACAGATTGGTGAATCTGGGTATACACTCATTGTATATTTACCATCCTTTGTTCATATTTTCTTGTTACAAAAAAACTGTTCCTGAAAACTTTTTAAAATTAGTTTTCAACGAACACAAAAACACAAAAAGATTTTCTTTCTTACAAAATGTTTTCCAAAAACACCAAAAATATTCATCTTTACCCTCCTACCTTTTTTATTCTTCATCCCTTTACCCTCTATCCTTTTGATTCTACCTTCTTCCACTTGTCCCATAATTGATTCTAATGGCATCTCTCGATGACGATTTCTTTGAACAAAGGGCCTTTAAAAGCAAAGTTGAAAAACTTATGGCCTTGTCAAAAATGTCGAGATGTCGTGTTGATTATGATGGACCTTCGATTCCTATTCCCTCTCCGGTGAGGGAAAGAGATCATGAAACCAAGGTGACAAAGGACCCTGTACTTTCCTCTAACCATGAAAGTGCTAAATACGTCCAACCTACGGTTGTCCAAAAACCTAAGCTCATAAATGCTCCTAAACCGTCTATAATTGATCCTAACCTTTCACGGTTTACGGTTAAAAGTTTGTCAAGCAAACGTACTGAGCTTAGGGCCGTGACTGAAAAGAACGACTTGCCCAATCTTCACGTTCATCATGAACCAAAACCTGAGACCATAACAGAAGTGGTGGAAATTGCTAGCTCTAAGAGCACACCACTTGTCCCACCTCCGGATTTTATTCCTTGTGTTGGTTGTGGTGAGCCGCTTTTTGGTTTACCATGTCGTTGGTGTACATGTGTACAATGTGGTAATGATATTCAAAACGGGAGTTGTTTGTTTTGTGGGTCGAGTAATTCATTTGCTTATGATCCTAATCAAAACTCATTCAACAACTCCTCAAATTTTTCCAACTACCCATCACATTCATACGAGCAAGAATCATATTATCCAAATCTCAATAATGCTTCGTATCAAAATACACCAAGCCAAACCCAACAGTTTTACTGTTGTGAGTATTGTGGAGGCCCTCACTACAGCTCTGATTGTCAAATTAGGAATCAGTTTGTCTATGAACAGGTTCCTTGTCACAATCATGAATTTGGTTTTAACCAGCCTTCACAATACACAAACCCTCAACCACCGCCTCAGGACGAGTTAGCTAGAGCTGAATTGATTACTAAAATGATTATGAATCAAAATCAAGTCAATAAGACCATTCAAGATAGTATAAACTATCTTAAGGATCTGATTCATAGGAAACAAAAGCCTCCTGTTAACTCATTTTATTTTGAGGATGAAAGTGATGAGGATGAACCATTTGAAGAGGTAAACCCTAAGGAAACTTCAGATATCTTGCCAATGGGGGACAAGGAAGTCAAAATCAATCCTCTCGAGGAAATTGATGACCTTGTTCCAATCCCAAAGGTATTTGAGAAACCTCTTGATTCAACTTCAGTTGAAACTGTTTCAGTAGAAACACAGGGAGAAAAGAATATGATTGAATCACTCGCAGTAGAAATCATGGAACTTGTAGAAACCATGACTGCTAGTCCTTCTCAACTCCCTCAGTCTGCTGTTATCACACCCGAAGTTCACACTCACTCTCTGATCATGGGGGATGAGCATCTTGGCACTGTTCCTAATAAGGAATCAGACGAATTCATAAAGTCTAGTGTTGAGAACCTTGTCCTAATCCCAAGAGAGTCACAGGGAACCTTTGATTATGTGTGTGATCTACCTTCTCACCCTGAAAATCCAAAAGATCATTTTGAGACTTTCTCCGATTTTAATGATGATTGTACATCTTATGGAGAAGTTGAGTATGAGGAGGCACCATTGCCTCATTCGGATGTTGACCCTCTTATTGAGGAGTTCACAAATGAACTTACTCACATCAATCCACTTCCATTGGGAAGTGATGATGGTCTCCTTGATTTTGAAGCCGATATGGGAGAAACTGAAAATCTTTTAAACTTTAATCCCAACATCGAGCTTAGTACTTCACATGCTGATGAAAATTCTTTATCTTCGGGAGACATCAGTCATGTGGAAGGATTACCTTCTGAGCTAGTTAGCTTAGAAGAAGTGAATGATGAGACTGACACTGAAATCAAGGATGAAGCACTTCGTGCAACATTATTGAATGTCAGTCTCCTCATTTCTAAAATCGAGGCTTTCAATAAGAAACCTATTTCATCTCCTATCCCTATTAAGGATAGTGACATTCCTTCCGATGACCCTATACCGGAGTTTGAAGCCTTTACTTTTGATCATATGGGAGAGAAGATTAGTGGCAGTACCACTCCTCATTCTCAAATTTCTCTCCCCGAATATGATTCATTCACCTTTGAGGAGTTCTCCGGTGAACTCACTCATATCATGACTCCTCCGGAGTATGATAGCCCGGGGGGATATGCACTCAATCATGAGAATTTACAAATTCCCACCCACCCTCCCGGGATATTTACGAGCTTAACCCTTGAAATCCAAACTCAGGCTACAGAGCCTGATCTCGAGGAAGAAAATCTTATAAAGATTTTCATCATGGCTTTCTTCCTGTTCTTCACCTACCAGGTGACTTCTCTTGTTCTTCACTCCTTCGGGAATGAAGACACCATCTTTGATCCTGGCATTTTCATGTATCATTATCTTGAGCCGGATATTTATCTCATCGGTGTGGAACTTTCCCGTGCTTCAAATGTTTGTCCAAACATCTTGAATGAAAGTCCGATGGAGATTGTTTCTTCCACATCATGCTTCCCCAAGGACAAATGAATTCGGGGTCGAGTCAAGCTAACGACTCGGTAAACAAAAACAATAGCATGCTTATAGGGTTTTCACATTAAGTGTGGGGGAGTCCCCCACTACGATTACAAACGTGAAAATACAAAATGGTGTTTTCCACGCTTAGATTGTAATATTGCCCTTTTACGTTCAAAATGTCGGCATAATAGCCGGGACTTTGAATATTGAGGACAATATTCATCCTAAGTGTGTGTGTGTGGGGGGGGGGGGGAGGGTATTTCGCTATTCTAGCGAATTTTATCACATTTTACAATCTTATACTCCCGTTTTTGATCAAAATTTTTCAAAAAATTTTCACTAAAGTTCACAATTTTTTTGTGGTTATCAATCCGCCTTGTCTAAACGACAAAAGGGATTGGCTAGTCCAGGAGCAAACGGCTCTTGGTAAAGACATCTCAAATCCGTTTACGGCTTGCAATTTGCCCAAAATTGTATGGTTCCTCAACTCCCCATATCCTCAAAAGCAAATGAGTTGGCTAGCCCACAAGATTATGGCTTCTGGTAAAGGCAGTGGAAAATCCATAATTGGTAATCAACTCACCAAGATGTTGACTATTCCATCAAGAGCTGGCTAGTCCAGAAGCAAACGGCTTTTGGTAAAGACTAATCAAATCCTTAGACAGCTGGTGGTTTGCTCAAAATCACACGGTTATCAGGTGTGCCAAAGTTCTTACACCTGGCTACTCCAGAAGTGATGGCTTTTGGTAAAGAGTTTAAAATCCATTAAGTTTTTCTCAAAAGATTGCTAGGGACTAGCAATAGTTTAGTGTGGGGGATTGATGAGTGTTTGAATACTCATCATTTTTATCGTATCTGGACTGCCAAAACATCCAAAAACACTCAAAAATGCATCAAAATACAGAAATTATTCCAAAATTGTGTTTTATATGTTTCAAATGCAAAATAATCAAAAACAGATGAAAAACGCACAAAGTTTGCATAATTGGCAGTTTCAGTCCCTCAAGTTTCAAAAATTGACAAAACTAGTCCCTGAAGGTTTTAAATGAATAAAAAGTCAACTTTGATCCTTGGATAATCAAACTTGTTCAAAATTAATCCCTGGATGAAAGTTTTAACAAACTGGCAACTTTTACCCCTCAAAATCCAAAATTGACATAAAAGGTCCCTGAACTTTCAAAGATTGTCAAAATTAGTCCCTGGTCAAAATAATTCAAAGAAAAGTCAACTTGAGTCCCTGGGAATTTAAAAAAGTCAATATTACCCCTTGGATGAAAAGTTTGAGGAATTTACAATTTTGGTCCCTCAGTTTTGGAAATCTGCAAAATTAGTCCCCAGGATATTAAAATTTTGGAAAAATCTTTTATGGTGCTTATATGATTGGAATGTGGCAAGTTTGGTCCCCAGGTTAACTTTGGGAATTTGGAAACATTGGTCCCTATAAAAATCAGCTTTGTCAAATATGATCCTTGGGCTTAACTAAACCAAATAGACCTTACATGTTATTTAACACCACAAACCCAACACCACTCTTTTATTACCCCATCCAAAACCCCAGGCCCATTACCCCTTTACCAGCCCACACCACAACCAGATACACACTCCCCCCGTTTTATTATAACCTCGGTCAAACACATTTGACCACCCCCTCCACCTCACCTCCTAGCCTCCATAGCCTGCTAACACAACTCACCCTCATCATCACCTTCACTGCAACACTCAAACTTTCCCCCCCCCCCCTTGCACCTCCATCCAAACACTCCACTCCAAAACACCACCCCTGGCTCCAATTAGATGAGGAAACAGACAAAAGGAGTTAGGCGCCAAAATATTTGAACGATCAAGATTGCTAGTTGTTCATCCTACGGCCACAAAGAGAAGTGGGAAATGCATAGTGGGTCCCACTGACCTCACAGGGTCATCCATAAGAGGAGGAAAGCAAGAAGAGACATGGGCACCATTTTTTAGATTAAAAAAGCTTGTAATCGTTTTTTAGTTTTTACTTCCTGTTTTGTAATTTCAACTCTAAATGTAATCTCTAATTATCAAGTGTAGTTTGTAAACCTTTTAAGTAATATAATTGCAGTTCCAAGTTTAAATTTCCATTTTCCAATTTTCTTCATCAAAGTCTCAATTTGCAGAAACTGTAAGGCTATTAGTAAACGTGCAATGAGATTGAGTTAAGCTTAATCTTTGCACATATTCAAAGTAAATTTAGTGAAGCAGTCTCAAAACTCAGAAAACAAAACAAAAGAAAATATTATAGAAAAATAAAAAAATAAAAATAAAAAAATAGAGGAAATCAGTTCATATCAGAGATTGAAGCTTGGAAGCAGGGGTAAAGATGCTTGGCATTTAGTTTTAGAACCTCAAGGGAGGACATAGGAGTTGTTCTGGGTCTTGGTCCACTGCTTTGAGCTTGGAAAGCAATTGTAAGCTCAGATTTCATATATTTATATTTTACTATAGATTTAGCCATAAGCTCTTATCTTTGCTGTTTCTTATTCATTTGGTTTATGCTAGTTAGATTATGACTTAATATTTCGTGTGTGATCATTAAAACTCATAGTTGCTTGTAATTTGGATTTCATTGTTATAACTGCTCAAGGTAGATTATTGAGTATTTGTTGTCTACTGTGGTGAATTTGTGCTTAGATGAACTCATGTTAGTCTATCTTAACCTTGTGGATCAATAGAATAGCCTGTATTTAGTATTAACTTTGAAAACATCAAAATCAGTCCTTTTTAAGGGGGTGTTTGGATCAGCTGATGATCATGTGCCCATGTTGTTGTTTTCTTGTTAGTTTGGTATAAACAGACTGCATTAGGCCTAGAAAAGTTAATTTAGTCATAAAATTGGGTAGGTTTAGGTCTAAAAGTCAAAACTCACTTAATTGTCTCATATCTAGTTAACTGTCAAGCGTTTTTGGTTTTTGATCATAGGTGTTAGTTAATTAGTTGTTAAGATTACCCAAACCAGTTTCATCTTACCTTATAACAACTCAATTAGTAGCATAGACCCATTAGAAACTCACAAAAGTCAACATGGCAAGCTCTTACAAAAAGTCAAAACTCATCCTTTTCAGAAATGTCAAATCTTGTAGGAATTAATTAGAATTTAGTGATTAGATTGAGGGTCTGAAAATTTAACATGTTTAAGATTCCCAGCTGAATTTTGAGTCCCCCCCCCCTCCACTTTATTTTTGTGATTTTCTTTGTGGGACCTACAGACCTCCAAACAGGGCTGCAGAGGAAGTTATCTCCCCTGCACCAGGATCCATCCCACAAGCCTGATTTCACAAGCTCTTTCTGAGCTTATCAGTGGGCCTCAGGGTGTGTTCTCTGGCTTTTTGGAAAGCCCTCCAACCAAACTAAACAATTCCAGGTTTGTTTCACTTTTTCAAGCTTATGTGATAAGCTCAATCAGCTCCCCTAGTAGCCTGCTGGCCTGGGTGTTTTTCAATGGGTATGGAACTGCTTATTTGGATTTAACAGCTTATTCAGTGGGAATTGTCTTTTATCTTGGCTCATTTTAAGTCTTTGTTATTTACTTCTAGCTTATTTTCACTTAAGTTCTAGTCTGTAGCTTGTTTGTTGCTTATTTCAACTCCAAAATCCAAATTTTGGCTTAGTGACTCCTCTGTTAAGCTAAAAAGCTCACTGAGAGCTTAATTTTGAGTTTTGAAAAAGTTACATTTATTAAAGTTGTTTATAATTAGCCTTTTAATAGATTTGTAAAAAGAAAAATAAAAAAAAATAAAATGTTTGGTAAAAAGGGGTGAGGCAGGGTCGAACCTGAGACCTCCCCCTTGTTGAGAGTGATAGTGGGTACCTGGATGCCAAGTGCCCTAGGGTCTTTTTTCATTTAACTCATACCAAATTAAATACTTAATATAGTCTTAGCCCTTTTAGCCTATTTTGCTTATTTGCTTATTTATACTGCTTATTTATAAGTTTTTGTACCATTTTATATTTTTCTCACCTTTCTGTTAGTATAAAGTATTTATAAAAAAAAAATTTGTAATTTTATAAAATAGTTTAGTATTTATAATAATTAAAGTAGTTTAATTAGCTTTTAAATAAATAATAAGTAATTAATTTTAGAAATAGCTTACTTATAAGTATTTAGGAATTTTTATATTTTTATAAACTTTCTGTTTTAATGTAGTTATAGGAAAAGTTTTATAATTTTAACTTTTCATTTGGTATTTATTATAATTAAATTAGTTTAAATAGTTTAATTAAGTTTTAATAGTTTTTAATTAATAAAAATTAAATAAAAAGTCCAAAAAAATATTTTCTTTTTCTATAAATTTTCTTTTATCATTAGGTTCATAAAAATATAATTTTTATGTCCGTAGGGTTAGCGTAGCTCAAATTTCACTTTTTATTTCGCGCACTCGCGTTTATTTTAATTTTAACTCGCGTTTTATTTAAATAACTTTTACGTTTTTAAATCTAGGTTACGTTTGTAAAAGTAGTTTGTAAAATAAGAAAAACCAAAAACATAAATAAAGTGATAGCTTCTATTTAAGCCGTTTGGCTTATTTTTCTGCTTATTTATAAGCAAATTCTAGTTTTAAATTTTTAGCTTACGTTTTAAGTTAACTAGGTTTCACGTTATTGTTAATATAGTTTGTTTAGATCGTTCTCATTCGTATTTCCTTAGTATAATCATTCAAACCTTCATATACCTTATTCCTGTCCAAATTCACCCGATCACAAGCCCGTTTTGATACCATCCACACCTCGTCGGGACATAACGACCCGGGGAAACACTATACTTCCACGGAGCATTGGTTTAAGCTATTTGACTATTATAGTTGACCATTCACAAGTGGTTGACCAATAATTATCTGACGGTTTAGCACCAATCAAGCATACACAACGCCCGTGACTTATTCGGATGAAGTAGATGAGACTTTAGGAGTCCCAATAGAGGTAGAACCCTTGTACCAAACACCACTAGAGGATATAGGTTTGAATATTTGTAGTGATAACCTTACTCTTAGTTCTAGGGAATTACCTAGTGTTGATGAACCGGAACCTCAATCTTCACATAACTTTCCATCCTTAGATATACATCTAGGAGAAAAAAGAGTAGCCGACCCACCCATCAACCCATGTAGTCCGGGTAGTCTTAGGATTAAGGTAGTGGACTCTAAGCCTTGTAGAGAGGAAGCCAATATAGGAGTGGAAAATGACCTTACATGCTTACATCACCCATTTATGATTGATCACAAGAAACATTATGGGTTTAAACCGGGTTTATTAGTTCAAGAGGGATCCCCAACTAGTAGTCTCTTGAAGTTGATAGAAAATGATCCGTTTCTAGGAGAAAGTCTTAATCCACCCATTAACCCGATTGAATTTGGTAAGGTTATGATGATAGGAGCACACCCCTTTGAGCATATAATTCATCCACCACACTTTCCTCACGTGGCATATTTCCACCCTAAGGGTATGCATCGCTACTTCCACCCGCACTTAATTCAAGGTGTAGGGAAAACCTCCCCTATTTCCGTTAAATAAGGGTAGAGTCAGACTCGTGACTCTAACAAAAACAAGCGCTTCTTGGGAGGCAACCCATATTTTGTGTGATTTTTATTTTTGTTTGATTGTTATTTGTTTCCGTATGCATGCTTTATTTTTATTGTTGGTAGATCATGTTTCAAAACTTAAATAGTGGAAATACTTTACTTTGTTGTTTGACCTAGTCTTAACTCCACCTAAAAGTATTTTTGCAAAAGATAAGTGTAAGGGGAAACCCCAGATATGTTTTCAAGAAACAAACCGATCATGATTCTCCACAATATTAAATGAACATGTATATTCGTATTTGTTAGAGTCAAATGCTTGTATTGAGTCATAATGAAGTTTTGCAGGATTTTCCAGGAAGTAGGACCAAGTTTTTCCAGAAACTTAACATAAGAATTTTTGCAGGTCACTTTTGACGGCGTCACGAGTTAACTCTTGACGGCGTCACGTGTACAATTCTGGAAATTTTACCAGTTTTATTTTTCTAACGGAGTCTTATGGTTTTTGTGAATTATTAAGTTTTATAATCTCCAGGAAATCTGCAAACTTCATTCCACAAGCATTATATCTTATTTTGTTTTCTAGGATTTAGTAACTTATATAGGTTGCCGCTGATTTTATGCGAGGTTGTCTTGTCTATTTTCTCAGGATTTACAGGTTATGTATGACAAGAAGATGATTTATATTCTGGAAGGGAAGCTTTGATTGTTCATTTTCTTGGTGGAAGATTTAACCTGGCCACCTTATTATCCATACCGAGCGAATCAGGGGAGTATTTGATTTCATTCTTTTTACTTTTTCACTTTTACATTCTTTACTTGAACATTGGGGACAATGTTCATCTTAAGTGTAAGGGGAGGGTAAAATGATGATACCTTACATGTACACTTTCGCTTGAGTTTGTTTTGTTTGATGGTAGATGTGTAATAAAACTATGAGAAATACTTGTTAGTGTAATTTTAGCGCCAAATTTAAAATTTTTTACAACATTTAGGAGTGAAACTTTAGCCATAGCAAGCGTCTCATGGATAGGAGATTGTATGACTAGCACATAACCGTACTTTCAGAAAAAATTTTCACCCAAATATGTGAGGTTCGCCTTTATATTTGATTGGAAAAGCATTTACTATTAGTGCTTATGAGTGTACCGGTAGCATTTAGATTCTAGAACTTGCATTAGTGATGCATCCCGAGACCGCTAGTGAGACTACATTCGTGTAGTAGGATTTACTTCATGATAAGAGGCATTAGGATCACCTTTGTGTTAAACCCGTATCATAATTACTTGACCAATTAAGTCATATTATTTGGCTAGTTAAGTCAACTAATTTTTCCCACACCCTTAGCGTTGTACTCATTTTTAGTACACGAAACCCCTAGTACACCCCTACGAGCCTATCTTTTCGTTTCTAACTTTAAGCATCTTACTTAAAGGAAGAATTTGTTACACCCCACTTAAATGTGCACCCAAATCGCCTTAGCCTTCCGTGTATGCGCTCATCTTTAGTGCATTATTGTTATTTGTTAAACCCTAAGTTAACTATCTAATTGATTACATGGTTGCTAAGTCGAGTCATATCCTTGTACATATTGTTTTGGGACGATTGGGACTCATGGGTAAAGTACTTATTTTATGGAGTAATGGGGAAGAACATCATGTATTACCCCCATATGTGAGTTAATCTTAAAAGTGCTCCAAGTGTTTTGATTTTCTTAATTCGAGTCATTAGAATAGTTTATTGTAAAGTATGTAAAGATTCAAGTGTAAGGGAAATGTTCATTCCCTATGATGTATTATTTTGGATGGTAGGGTAAAAGTGTATGAAAAAAAAACTATAGAAAAGAAAGAAAAAGAAAAGAAAAAAATAGAAAAAGAGAAGAGAAAAAACATACGGACTACCATCCCTTTTCATTCTATGTTCATTTTATGTTTTTGTTATTTTTCATTTATTAGCTTAAGTCGAGTCTAGCCTTGGCTTAGGAATGCCATATTGTACATGTAATTAACTAAGATTGTTAACTCGCCACCAGTAAAAACTTCCTTTATCCAACAAAACCGTATATTTCATATCCCTACACCTAACGTTACAACCCTTTAAAAAGACCTCTTTGATAGTTTATCCTAGGTGCTTACGCCATGTGGTGGAGGTTTGATCCTTTCCCAAGCCTATGGTAATCTATTTTGCTATGACAGGTAGTGAGAGATATCTTCCTTTTCCATATTGTAATTTATACTTTATTACAGCCGAGAGATGTGAGTATCTAAACACTATTTGTGAGGTGCTAGTGTATGACCTCCGTGCTTGTCTATTGGTCTTTAGTGGAACGATTATTTGTTGTAATTACTTTTATATTAGTGTTAAATGACCCCTAACTTGTATTTTGATTAGAATAAAAGCGCATTTGCTTGAGGAAAAGCAAATCTCAAGTGTAAGGGTATATGATGAGGCGAAAAATGAACCACTTTTAGGGGGTCATTTAAGCCCGGAATTGAATTTATTTGATCAAATATTGCCCTAAATCGTTCCTTTTGTGATTTTAGGTACTTTGGGAGAGAAATCTGGAAAAGGAAGCAATTCGGACGTTTTTGGAGCATAAAATTGAAGAAAACGCCGAAGTCTTAATTTTCCTTGTTGGGAATAGTAGGTGACGGCGTCAAGAAGAAAATTCTGACGGCGTCAAGAGTAATTTCCATGACGACCCAGTACAGAATTGAAGGCGTCACGAAGTAGAGCGTCAAGAGTAAAATACGTGACGGCCTGGAAAATGTTATAACGTGACGGCGTCAAAAGTAGATCAAGGCAGTCCGAGTAGTATTTTGGCGGCGAGATGACGGCGTCACCAATTTTGTCTTGACGCCGTCAGCCTCAATTTCCTATATATAGTTGATGAGTGCTCAAACACTCATCATTTTTGGTCTAATCTGAACTGCAAAACATACAAAAACACTCAGAAATGCATCAAAATACCAAAACTATTTCAAAATCGTGTTTTATATGTTTTAGATACAAAATGAGCAAAAACAAATGAAAAATGCACAAAGTTTGCAAAATTGGCAGTTTCAGTCCCCCAACTTTCATAAAATTACAAATCTAGTCCCTGGATATTCAAAATATGGAAAATTATCACCAAAGGTCATTTTGAAATCATAAAATGTCATATTTAGTCCTTTGGTGAAAAATTGGAAAGTTTTGGAAATTTACGAAATTAGCCCCTGGAGTTTCAGAAATTGTCAGATTTAGTCCCTGGTGGGATAATTTTGAATGAAAAATCAATTTTGGTCCTTGGGAATTCATAAAAATCATTTTTAGTCCCTGGGTGAAAGTTTTGTGGAAAATTACATGTTTGGTCCCTGTACTTTGCAAACTTGTCAGTTTTGGTCCCTGGTGTTTTAAAATGAAAGAAAAAAAATTTATGGTCCTTATATTATTAGAATATGGCAAGATTAGTACTTGGGAGCACTTTGTATTTTGTACATTTTCAGTCGATGATTTTTCAGAAACTACAAAAATGGTCCTTGTGATTTATCATGCTTACCAAATGGACCCTTTTGATAACTAATCCAAATCCAAAACCAAACAATAAGTCTGATCCAGCAACACCCAATCCCAATGCATACCCAGCCCACTCCCTAACCTTTTAATACTTACCCATCGTTGACCACAGTCAAACCCCAACCCCGACCTACTGTTCATTACCCCTAACCTCCCACCATTACCCCCTAATTTCAGTAACCTTGCCCCCACTCCTCACCAAACCTCACCAACTTCATTTATTATCTCACCTTCCCCCTCCTACCCTCATTAATACCACACCAGAAACACTCAACTTGCCTTTTCCCCATTTCCCGCCAATACTCGTTTGAACGGTGGGGATTGAACCAAGCTCATCCAACTGCTCAAAGCAAGTGGGAAAGATTCAGTGGACCTCCAGGAGCTATAAAAGAAAAGAAAAAGAGAAGTTTACAGTTGTCACTGCTTTTAGACCAATTCTAGTGTAATATCTTTAATTTCTGTTTTAAATATTCAAAGTCAGTTGTAATTTAAAGGTTGTACTCAGTTTATGTTAATGAAAGTTTAAATTTCAAAGTCTCTTAAGTTCAGTTTCCAAATTAAATTTCAGTTTTTGGCAATTTTATAGGAATTTGACAAACTCCTCTAAAGTTGTTGAGGAGCGTTGTTTTCTGTTTGTTTAATCTCAATCAGCTTATTTATAAGCTTCTTTTAGTTTCTAATCAATCTAAGCAGTTATAACTTCAAAAATTTAAAAATACAAAAAAATTAGAGTAAAATAAAGAAATAAATAAAAAAAAAATCAGTTTGAGTGAAGATGGAAGCAGAAGTGTGTTGGCATTTTGAAGTTCCAGGGTATTAGTGACTCAAGGGAGTCTTTAGGAAGGTAACTTGAACTTGGAATCTAAGTTCTGTGGTGGCAACTTTGTAAGATTTTAATTGATATTGCAATTCTGAGTTTCTGTTGTTAATCTTGGTTTATTATTGTTCAAATTATGTTTGATTAATGTTAGAATAGGTAATGGATTAGATTAATGGTTTATGTTGCAAGTTTTCTTTACAAAATTCCCATTTTCAGTTTCAAAAGGGGTGTTTGGATTAGTAGAATCCACTGACCTCATAGGTGTTTGAATGGTTGTCTCTTACTCAGTCATGTTGCTTTAGGTTTAGTTAGGTCCTAGGACTCAATAAATTGGTACCTTAAACACCCAAAGTCAAATTTACAAAAGTTTCACCACCACAGTTAACTGTGGTGGTCTGTGAGTTCCATAACTCATCATTTCTCAACAATAGTTGTTCCTTTAACTTGATTTGGTTTCAATTTTACTTATAAACATGTTTTAAGTTAGTTAGATCCAACCAAAATCCAAAATAGTCAAAGTTCTAGGTTTTCTTCAAAAGTCAAATTGCATGTCATCAGATTTTACCAAAAATTCAAACATTTGTTTTGATTTGTGTATTTGCTTTTATGTTGTGAAACTTGTTCCTACTTGTTCTCTACCAGCTTAATTTTGTGTTTCCACCACTTTTATATTTTTGCTAATTTTGAGCTGGGCCCCACAAAGCCACAAAGTGACTTGCAGGGCATACCTCTGCTCTGTCTCAGCAGCTGCACACCCACCACCACCACTTTGTGGTGGTGTTCTGGCCACCTCAGTGGGCCCAAGGCCACCATTATTGTTCATTTCCACCCCCCTCCTGGTGGGGTGTAAGTTTTGACCACTCAGTTGACCTGGGAATCCCTGGGTCCCACTTGAAATCATCTCTCAAATCTGTCCCCATTTTTCAGTTTCAAACAAGAATTACAAGTGCTTATTTTTAGCTTATGGCTTATTCTGTGGTTCTTAACTGCTTTTTCTTGCTTAAATAAGTTCACTTCGCTTATTTGCACCAGGATCATCCATTGTGGGTCCCACTGTAGCCAAATTAAGCTCATTTTACCATATGGTCAAACAAAGTCAACTGTCTTGACTTTTAGCTTATTTCCAGCTTATTATTAAGTTCTAAAAAGTTTGCTTTTACAAAAAGTTCTTGTTTTTAGTTATAAATCAAGTTTCTAAAAAGAAAATCCAGAAAATCAAAGTTAATTTTAAGTGATAGTTTCTATTTAATTTTATTTAATTTTAATTTTCATTTTTAAATTTTTATTAAGTACTTGTCATTTTTATATTTTTATTAATTATATCTTATATTAAAGTATTTATATTAATTTTCTCAGATTTTTATTTTCTTATTTAGTATTAATTAGAATTAATTTTAGTTTTATTAATTATTAATTAATATTAAGTTTAAAATAGCATAATTAGTTTTTATTATGTAAAACTTAGTTTTTATATTTTTTATAGCTTTTATATGTTATAAAGTAATTTTAGAAATTTTATTAGAATTATTACTGTTTATTTAGTATTTTTCTTAATTTAAAATAGTTTAATTAGTAATTAGTAATTAATTAGTAATTATTTAATAGAAAAACCACAAAAAGACAAAAATACTTATTTTTATTTTTAAAACTTATTTTTAGTTATTTTATAATTTTAGAAATTTTATTTTCATTTTTCTAGTGCTTAATTAATATTGTATTATATTTAAGTATTTTAAATATTAATAATAAGTATTAAAAAGTAATTAATTAATATTAAATAATTAATTAGTGTAAAAAATTATTTTCTTTTTCCATAAATTTTCTTTAACTTTTAAGTTTGTAAAAAAGTCATTTTCACCCCCTGGGTGTTTTCAGATTTCCGTTTTTATTTTTTATTTCGTACGTCTACGTTTTATTTAAACGTAACGTACGCGTTATTAGGTTTTAATCGTTTCTGGTTTTTCTTAGCTTCCTGTCTTATTCAAATAGCTTGTTTAAGCTATTTCATTGTAGATTCCTTAGTTAAACCAAACTCAAGACCCCTTTCCATCCAAATTCACCCGATCACGAAACCGTTTGTTTACAATTCACACCTCGTCGGGACATACGACCCGGGGAAACCTTATACTTCCGCGGAGCATTGGTTCTAGGCTGTTTGACTTTGTTGACCATTCCTTGGTCAATATAAGTTAGGTGGTTCGGCATCAATCAACTTTTGGCGCCGCTGCCGGGGAGGTTGTGTGCGTATCTAAACGGTTTTTCTGATTAGTGTCTTTGAAATTCGTTCCATTGTACATTTATCCACCCTTTGTTCATATTTTATTATTTTCAAAACAAAACCGTTCACGAAAACTTTTTAAATCAAGTTTTCAACGAACACAAAAACACAAAAACATTTTCTTTCTCATTTGTATAAAATGTCTTTTCAAAAACCCAAAAATATTCACCTTTACCCTCTCACATCTTTGATTCTTCATCCCTACCCCTCTGTAAACCTTTGATTCTTTCACATGTCGTATCCACACCATTGCGGTTGCCAATGGTGTGGTGGTCCTCATAATGGTGGGAATTGTCCCGGCTGTAGCATGGTAGAGTCAGGAGATGGGTCTGTCTATAACCAAGCTCCCTATCCTTACCATGATACATCTGAGTCATCCTACCAGCCACCACATCATGAGATACTGACATATCTGTGTGAGTTTTGTGGAGGTCCTCACCAAGGATTTGAGTGCCAAACCGGAAACACGTTTGTCTATGAACAGTTTTCCGGTAATGCTCAGAACTTTGGTTATGACCAATATCCATATGATTCACCAGTCCAGACTCAACAGTTTAACTGTTGTGAGTACTGTGGTGGTTCGCACTACAGTTCTGATTGTCAATCAGGAAGCACGCTTGTCTATGAGCAGTTTCCTGATAACAATTATGACACAAGCACATACGACTCACAGCCACATCAGTTTTACTGTTGTGAGTATTGTGGAGGTCCACACACTAGCTCTGATTGTCAAACAGGGAATCCGTTTCCTTGTAACAATTACGACTATTCGTTTTCAGACCCACCTCCACAGTACCAAATAACCCAAGCAGCTCCTCTTGTTACTGAGCAAGACATTTTACTAGAGGTTCTTGAGATATTGAAAGATCTTAAGGAGGAGTTGGCTACTTCATCGTTTCAAAGCTCTCATGAGAAATCTATGGCAGAATTACTTGCTGAAGAACGAGAGGCCAGAAACGAAAAGAGCATGGAAGAATTACTTGCTGAGCAAAGAGCGGCTAAAATACGTGCCAATCTTCGCTATGCTGCTCTTCATGATGACGATGATGATGAGGATTCTATTCAAATGAAGGAATATTACAAAGATTCATCCAGTTCATCCGTTGAGATTCCTTCCATGGAAGCACAGGGAGATAAGAGTATGCAAGAATTGCTAGCAGAAGAACACATGAAAAATATAAAATCTATGTGTGCTAGTCTTTCTTATCTCCCTCCATCTGCTGTTATCACACCCGAAGTTCACACTCACTCTCCGAACATGGGGGATGAGCATCTTAGCACTGTTCCTGATAAGGAATCGGACGAATTAATAAAGTCTAGTGTTGAGATCCTTGTCCCAATCCCAGGAGAGTCACAGGGAACTTTGGATGATATGTGTGATATTCCTTCACCTCTTGAGTGTTCAAACGATCATTTTGAGACTTTCTCAGATTTTAATGATGATTGTACATCTCATGGAGACATTGAGTATATCGAGGCACCACTGCCTCAGTCTGATGTTGATCCTCTTCTTGAGGAGTTCGCTGATGAACTTACTCACATCAATCCACTTTCATTGGAAAGTGATGATGGTCTCCTCGACTTCGAAGCCGATCTGGGAGAAATTGAAAGTCTCCTATCTCATGATCCGTCACTCACTTCTGATCCCAGCAGTCCAACAGAGAATAATATTCATTTTGTTCCCGAAACATTCGATACGACTCTCAACAATCCTTTATTTGAATTCGAATCTGAATTCACTATGATTTCTAACAATCCAATCTTTGACGAGGATTGTGATGAGTCCACAATGGAACATAAGTTCACAGATTCACATCTTGTGAATGATTCTCTTCATGAGGAGTTCTCCGGTGAACTCGCTCATCAGTTTGATATCCCGGGGGGAGATGCTCTCAATTATGAGAATTTGCAAATTCCCACCCACCCTCCCGGGTTGTTTACGAGCTTACCCTTTGAAATCCAAACTCAGGCTACGGTGCCTGCTCTCGAGGAAGAAGATCAAATCATGCTTTTTATCATGATTTTCTTCCTTTTCTTCACCTACAGGGTGACTTCTTCTCTCCTTCACTCCTTCGGGAGTGAGGACACCATCTTTGATCCCGGCATTTTCATGTATCATTATCTTGAGCCGGATATTTATCTCATCGGTGTGGAACTTTCACGTGCTTCAAATGTTTATCCAAACATCTTGAATGAAAGTCCGATTGAGATTGTCTCTTCCACATCATGCTTCCCCAAGGACAAATGAATTCGGGGTCGAGTCAAGCTAGCGACTCGGTAAACAAAAACAGTAGCGTGCATATAGGGTTTTCACCCTAAGTGTGGGGGAGTCACCCATGCTATGGTTACAAGAGTGAAAAACAAAATAGTGTTTTCCACGCTTAGCTTGTAATGTTGCCATTTTACGTTCCAAATGTCGGCATAATAGCCGGGATTTTGAATATTGAGGACAATATTCATGCTAAGTGTGGGGGGTATTCGCTATTCTAGCGAATTTTATCACATTTTACTATATAATACCCCCGTTTTAGCCAAAATTTCAAAAATTTTAAAAATTTTTCACTGGTGCTTCAAAATTTTTATGGTAATCAGTCCGCCTTGTCTAACCGACAAAAGGGATTGGCTAGTCCAGGAGCAAACGGCTCTTGGTAAAGACATCTCAAATCCGTTTACGGCTGGCAATTTGCCCAAAATTGTATGGTTCCTCAACTCCCCAAAAACAAATGAGTTGGCTAGCCCGTAAGATTATGGCTTGTGGTAAAGGCCGTGGAAAATCCATAATTGGTAATCAGCTCACCAAGATGTTGACTATTCCTTCAAGAGCTGGCTAGTCCAGAAGCAAACGGCTTCTGGTAAAGACTAATCAAATCCGTTGACAGCTGGTGGTTTGCTCAAAATCACGCGGTTATCAGGTGTGCCACAGTTCTTACACCTGGCTACTCCAGAAGTGATGGCTTTTGGTAAAGAGTTTAAAATCCATCAAGTTTTTCTCAAAGATTGCTAGGGACTAGCAATAGTTTAGTGTGGGGGATTGATGAGTGCTCAAACACTCATCATTTTTGGTCTAATCTGAACTGCAAAACATACAAAAACACTCAGAAATGCATCAAAATACCAAAAATATTTCAAAATCGTGTTTTATATGTTTTAGATGCAAAATGAGCAAAAACAAATGAAAAACGCACAAAGTTTGCAAAATTGGCAGTTTCAGTCCCCCAACTTTCATAAAATTACAAATCTAGTCCCTGGATATTCAAAATATGGAAAATTATCACCAAAGGTCATTTTGAAATCATAAAATGTCATATTTAGTCCTTTGGTGAAAAATTGGAAAGTTTTGGAAATTTACAAAATTAGCCCCTGGAGTTTCAGAAATTGTCAGATTTAGTCCCTGGTGGGATAATTTTGAATGAAAAATCAATTTTGGTCCTTGGGAATTCACAAAAATCATTTTTAGTCCCTGGGTGAAAGTTTTGTAGAAAATTACATGTTTGGTCCCTGTACTTTACAAACTTGTCAGTTTTGGTCCCTGGTGTTTTGAAATGAAAAAAAATAAATTTATGGTCCTTATATTATTAGAATATGGCAAGATTAGTACTTGGGAGCACTTTGTATTTTGTACATTTTCAGTCCATGATTTTTCAGAAACTACAAAAATGGTCCTTGTGATTTATCATGCTTACCAAATGGACCCTTTTGATAACTAATCCAAATCCAAAACCAAACAATAAGTCTGATCCAGCAACACCCAAGCCCAATGCATACCCGGCCCACTCCCTAACCTTTTAATACTTACCCATCGTTGACCACAGTCAAACCCCAACCCCGACCTACTGTTCATTACCCCTAACCTCCCACCATTACCCCCCTAATTTCAGTAACCTTGCCCCCCCTCCTCACCAAACCTCACCAACTTCATTTATTATCTCACCTTCCCCCTCCTACCCTCATTAATACCACACCAGAAACACTCAACTTGCCTTTTCCCCATTTCCCGCCAATACTCGTTTGAACGGTGGGGATTGAACCAAGCTCATCCAACTGCTCAAAGCAAGTGGGAAAGATTCAGTGGACCTCCAGGAGCTATAAAAGAAAAGAAAAAGAGAAGTTTACAGTTGTCACTGCTTTTAGACCAATTCTAGTGTAATATCTTTAATTTCTGTTTTAAATATTCAAAGTCAGTTGTAATTTAAAGGTTGTACTCAGTTTATGTTAATGAAAGTTTAAATTTCAAAGTCTCTTAAGTTCAGTTTCCAAATTAAATTTCAGTTTTTGGCAATTTTATAGGAATTTGACAAACTCCTCTAAAGTTGTTGAGGAGTGTTGTTTTCTGTTTGTTTAATCTCAATCAGCTTATTTATAAGCTTCTTTTAGTTTCTAATCAATCTAAGCAGTTATAACTTCAAAAATTCAAAAATACAAAAAAATTAGAGTAAAATAAAGAAATAAATAAAAAAAAAAATCAGTTTGAGTGAAGATGGAAGCAGAAGTGTGTTGGCATTTTGAAGTTCCAGGGTATTAGTGACTCAAGGGAGTCTTTAGGAAGGTAACTTGAACTTGGAATCTAAGTTCTGTGGTGGCAACTTTGTAAGATTTTAATTGATATTGCAATTCTGAGTTTCTGTTGTTAATCTTGGTTTATTATTGTTCAAATTATGTTTGATTAATGTTAGAATAGGTAATGGATTAGATTAATGGTTTATGTTGCAAGTTTTCTTTACAAAATTCCCATTTTCAGTTTCAAAAGGGGTGTTTGGATTAGTAGAATCCACTGACCTCATAGGTGTTTGAATGGTTGTCTCTTACTCAGTCATGTTGCTTTAGGTTTAGTTAGGTCCTAGGACTCAATAAATTGGTACCTTAAACACCCAAAGTCAAATTTACAAAAGTTTCACCACCACAGTTAACTGTGGTGGTCTGTGAGTTCCATAACTCATCATTTCTCAACAATAGTTGTTCCTTTAACTTGATTTGGTTTCAATTTTACTTATAAACATGTTTTAAGTTAGTTAGATCCAACCAAAATCCAAAATAGTCAAAGTTCTAGGTTTTCTTCAAAAGTCAAATTGCATGTCATCAGATTTTACCAAAAATTCAAACATTTGTTTTGATTTGTGTATTTGCTTTTATGTTGTGAAACTTGTTCCTACTTGTTCTCTACCAGCTTAATTTTGTGTTTCCACCACTTTTATATTTTTGCTAATTTTGAGCTGGGCCCCACAAAGCCACAAAGTGACTTGCAGGGCATACCTCTGCTCTGTCTCAGCAGCTGCACACCCACCACCACCACTTTGTGGTGGTGTTCTGGCCACCTCAGTGGGCCCAAGGCCACCATTATTGTTCATTTCCACCCCCCTCCTGGTGGGGTGTAAGTTTTGACCACTCAGTTGACCTGGGAATCCCTGGGTCCCACTTGAAATCATCTCTCAAATCTGTCCCCATTTTTCAGTTTCAAACAAGAATTACAAGTGCTTATTTTTAGCTTATGGCTTATTCTGTGGTTCTTAACTGCTTTTTCTTGCTTAAATAAGTTCACTTCGCTTATTTGCACCAGGATCATCCATTGTGGGTCCCACTGTAGCCAAATTAAGCTCATTTTACCATATGGTCAAACAAAGTCAACTGTCTTGACTTTTAGCTTATTTCCAGCTTATTATTAAGTTCTAAAAAGTTTGCTTTTACAAAAAGTTCTTGTTTTTAGTTATAAATCAAGTTTCTAAAAAGAAAATCCAGAAAATCAAAGTTAATTTTAAGTGATAGTTTCTATTTAATTTTATTTAATTTTAATTTTCATTTTTAAATTTTTATTAAGTACTTGTCATTTTTATATTTTTATTAATTATATCTTATATTAAAGTATTTATATTAATTTTCTCAGATTTTTATTTTCTTATTTAGTATTAATTAGAATTAATTTTAGTTTTATTAATTATTAATTAATATTAAGTTTAAAATAGCATAATTAGTTTTTATTATGTAAAACTTAGTTTTTATATTTTTTATAGCTTTTATATGTTATAAAGTAATTTTAGAAATTTTATTAGAATTATTACTGTTCATTTAGTATTTTTCTTAATTTAAAATAGTTTAATTAGTAATTAGTAATTAATTAGTTATTATTTAATAGAAAAACCACAAAAAGACAAAAATACTTATTTTTATTTTTAAAACTTATTTTTAGTTATTTTATAATTTTAGAAATTTTATTTTCATTTTTCTAGTGCTTAATTAATATTGTATTATATTTAAGTATTTTAAATATTAATAATAAGTATTAAAAAGTAATTAATTAATATTAAATAATTAATTAGTGTAAAAAATTATTTTCATTTTCCATAAATTTTCTTTAACTTTTAAGTTTGTAAAAAAGTCATTTTCACCCCCTGGGTGTTTTCAGATTTCCGTTTTTATTTTTTATTTCGTACGTCTACGTTTTATTTAAACGTAACGTACGCGTTATTAGGTTTTAATCGTTTCTGGTTTTTCTTAGCTTCCCGTCTTATTCAAATAGCTTGTTTAAGCTATTTCATTGTAGATTCCTTAGTTAAACCAAACTCAACACCCCTTTCCATCCAAATTCACCCGATCACGAAACCGTTTGTTTACAATTCACACCTCGTCGGGACATACGACCCGGGGAAACCTTATACTTCCGCGGAGCATTGGTTCTAGGCTGTTTGACTTTGTTGACCATTCCTTGGTCAATATAAGTTAGGTGGTTCGGCATCAATCAATAGTTTTCTAATTTTCATTCATAAAAAAAGAGAGAAGTTTTGGAGAAACCCTAAGGCCGAACTTAGTACGAATTTTACAGGTTTTTCAAGGGTTCTCAGCCTTTGAACCCTTTCATGTGTAATTGAGATAAGTATTCTTTTAATTCAATCAATATGTCTATGTGTTGGTTGTCTATATCTTGTTCTTGTCTTAATTCCATCATGCTAGGCTAGATCTATCTTATGTTTGCTTGGATCTAATGAAACCTAGATGTTAATTATGTGTTGATTACTTGTTTATGGTTGTACTGGATGAATGATTTCGATGTTAGGCTTAAGAAAACTGGCAGATCTCCAAATGGTAACATGCTTGAACGTCTTAGGAAAAATGAACTGACGTGCACTAGGTTTTATTGATTGTATTTAATGCATGAGTAAATTCTAATGATCCCATGTTAGGAGCTTCTTAGCCGGCTCGACATAGGAGTGAAGTAGGCACTCATAGGATTGGGGAATTAAGTGCGCCACCCCATGAATGGTATTAAGGAATACAATCCGTCATCCACGCAACTATAACAAGTAATTAACGTGTAAAAGATATCTAGGGAGTAGTGAAATCTAAGTAAACACAACTTCTCCACTTATTGCTCACAACCTTAGTTAATTTAGTTTATTTTCATTTCTTGTATTTTATTTTGGTTGCATCTTTAGTATTGGGTTAGTTGACTAGCAACTAATTCCGCCCAAATCCTTCAAACCCGAGATTTTTACTTGCTTTCTAAAAAATATAAAAAATACAAAAATAACCATCCCTCACCTTTAGAACTAGTATTTAGGTTTTCTAATCCCAGCGACACTATTCCTAGCTGAACGATCAATCCCCCGGTACTTGTCACTATACTATACTACAACGATCAGGTACACTGCCTGGTGGGGGTTATAAGCTTCTCAAGATCCCTTGAGAGGTAAAGCCTGGTACGATTTCCACGTATCATCTTTCAATCTCACCATTAGACTTATATTTGATTTTGTAAACCCATTTATATCATATAGCTTTCCTATCACTAGGAATTTCCCATGTATTATTCCTATATAATGTCTCCATCTCACTATTCATCGCATTAGTCTAGTTTTTATCTTTTGATGCATCCCAAAATCTAGCGGGTTCACTATTTTTGTTTAATTCAATGGCAAAACAATAATTACCATAATTAATACCAATATAATTGACAAACTTTTCAATGACATACTATTGTCAACAACAAAATAATTAAATTTATTTTGAAAAACAGAAGTTCTTACAGAGAGAGAGAACTTTTGGAGGAACTTTACCACAAACTCTAGGTCGAATCTCAACCTTATTGTAGGGGTTTCAAACCCTTCTATCATCCATGTTTCAATAAAGATAAGTCTTCCAATAATCATTCAATATGTCTATGTGTTGTTTGATTCTATCTTATGCTTGTCTTTACTTTAACATGTTAGGCTAGGTTTGTTTGTGTTTGCTTAGATGTAATGAAACCTAGCTATTGATTGTTGGTTGATTGTGTGTTATTAATTGTATTGGATGAATGATATCGATGTTAGGCTTAAGAAAACTAGTAGACTTCCGATTGGTAACATGCTTGAACGTCTTAAGAAATATGAATCGGATGTGTACTACGATTTTAATGGTTGTATTTAATTCATGAGAGACTATTAAGGAGGCCATGTTAGGAGCTAGTTGTCGGCTCGACATAGGAAGAGATAGAAGCTTATAGAGTTGGGAAAGATCGTACACGGCCCCACGAATGGTATTAAGGAATATAACCCGTCATCCACGCAATTGTAACAAACTATTCAATTCATGAAAGATAGCTAGGGAGTAGTGAAATCTAAGTAAACACATTTCTCTCATTATTGTTTTTCTCAACATTTACTTTCTTGTTATTTTATTTTTATTGCATTTGTAGTTAATTGGGTTAGTTGACTAGCAACTAATTCCGCCCACTCTTCCAATACCCGAGATTTTTACTTGCTTTCCAAAAAATATAAAAATACAAAAAGAATCATCCCTCACCTCTAGACCTAGTTTAATTAAGTTTTGATCCTAACGAGACTATTCCCCGAGAGAACGATCAATCCCCAGGTACTTGCTACTACACTATACTACATCGGTCAGGTACACTGCCTGGTGGGGATTGCAAGCCTCTTGAGATCCCTTTAGAGGTAAAACCTTTTGCGAGGGCGCAAAACCATGCATCAGAATCTTCTTCTCTCTTTTTGACAAAGGCTTGTACTCCTTACTAGTTCTGCGTTTGAGCAGTTGACCATGTTGGATTTAAAAGGGATACATTAGCCCTACTATTCTAAGGGCGAGAAGATAGACATGGGATAAGATCTTCTCATTCTTTAACTCAGGTTTCTTGTTCCTCCAAGTTTATCTTCTTGTAGGAAACCTCAGTTTGGTTATTCGGTTGCCTAGGCTGAAAGGGTCTGATAACGCTCTAATTATACATGTTTATTCCATCGATTATATATCATTTATCTATTATATTATATAGAATATCATGTAATTTGTGTTGAATTGGTACTAATCTGGTTGCAGGATAGAACGAGAGAAGAAAGTCAGAAATACCACTAAAAAGACGATTAAATGACAAATATAAGAAAGGAGGGACTTGGAATGAAAATATACAAGTATTAAAGACCCAAGTACGCCGGTCTTAGGACTGTGTGCGGCATACTTGCCTGGCGGGTAAATGAAGTTGAATGTACGTGAAGTACGGCGCACTTACCTTGACAGTTACAAAACAGAGTTATTGTTTGCATTCATTGTGAGGCCGATCACTTGTCCTCATTTACTGAACATTGGAGTTGAATTACGTCAAGATGAGCCTATAAAAGTAAATGTACGAAGCAGAGAAAAAAGGGGCAACACCAACGAGAAGTAGGGAAAGTATACAAAGTGAGATTGGTGAACTCATACCAAGTTCACTATATCGGGGTTCGAGGTTGTGATTCTATTGCTGTGATAGAGTGTAGGAGAACGAGCCTAGAGAATTATCTCTGTGAAATCATTTGTTCTTTCGTTGTAATCACTTAGGTGCACTTTTCTACTTTGTCGAATTGAATTATGAAGTTTATGAAATTCATGTTGAATGATATGTGTTTTGTTATTACAATAATGGAGTAGTCGTTATATGTTTATTTGGGTGATATAGTTATATGGTTGTTTGCAATGTAATGTACGCTTGCTATTGATACTATGCTTAAGTTTAATTGATGAGATTATGCTTGGATCATTGTTGAATGTTTGATGTATCTCTGTGGTAGAAGTAGGTCGAAAGGGTCTGCCATTTTGGTATTATTTCAAGGTGTTTGTCTATGGCAACTTGGTGTTAACCTTGTAGAAATTGGTCGACAAAACATTTACCAACCCATCCATAATCTTATTTAATGCTTTATCTCATGTCTAACGAACTTGATGAGGAAATTGGCTTATGTATACTTCTGTTATGAACCATTTTTAATGCATTTGATATATTGAGGATCATAGGTCGAAAGGGTTTCTTAATATGTTGGATAGTTATAGGTACGAGGGTTAACCATGTATCTCTTGCTTATATATCTTGTTCATGATTGCTTGCTCATCATTTATATGCGACTTCCATGTTTCTTAGCCTAAATAAACATAGCTTTTAATCATATAAAAAATCAATCTAAATTGCTAGTCTTTGGATAAGTGACAATCTAGGGACTTTACTTTAACACAATTGCTAACTTGGCTTTTCTACAATCTCTTGGGACTACCTGGTCTTACCTAAACCTTTACTATAAACGGGGGTTATACTTTACCCATGTGTTTTATAAATTAAGGAAAATGGTGAAATTAGTATTATAAATTTAAAGCTTTCGAAACACATCAAAGTTTTTGGCACCGTTGCCAGGGATTGGCATTGATAAAATCAAGTTAGTTAAGTGTTTTGAAACTTTTTACAAACATAGCCGTACAGTTTTCTGGCAAACTGAATCAATTTTCACTTTCTGAGACTGGGTGTACGCCACACTTCCAAATTTGTGCGTCGTATATTCTGGAAAAATTTCAACTACGCCGGTTTTACTTTCTAAACCGCCGTACTTTCTGGAAAAATTCGCAATGTTCACTGAGACAAAACCAAACCAAAACAAAAACTTTTTAATGCTTATATTCAAGGCTGAGAACATGAGAATTTCTTTTTATGTGCATTTGGTATTTGGATTGATACATTTGTTAATATGTTATGATTCATCGAAAATACAAAAATATTTGCTTATTTGGTTAATTAGACATTTTCTTGTTTTTTATTGTTTATGCATGATAATAATCTAGACTATAAGGTTAAACGTAATTCTGAAATATTCTAAAAACTACGAAAAAGTTAAAACTAAAAACAGAGGAAATACGCCGCACTTGTTTTCAAGTACGTTGGTCTTTCCTGGGAAATTTCAAAAGATTAAAACAGAAGTACGCCGCACTTGTTCTCAAGTACGTCGCACTTTTTGGACCAGAAGTTCACAGAAGACTTTTATATTGTTCATAATGACCAAACCAATTCATCTTTTGATTTCTGAATGTTTACTGATGTTATTGGAGTGCAAAATATCATTTATTTTTGATTGTACTAACATACTAATGATTCATTTGATGTTATGTTGTCAAATGTTAGAAATGGACCCAAAATTGAGTATTGGATGTATGTGCTTAGATAAGGGAAATTCTCTTGCTAAGAATGATCAAGTTGAAAGTGAAGGTAATTGGGATGGAGAAGCCACTTGGGACACAGCAGACAGTGGAAAACGAAAGGAGGTGAAGGCTTATACTTTCTTTAGAATGGAGAAGGAAGATGGAACTTGGGATAGGTACATGACTTGTTATGTGGAAGGTGTGAATGCTTTTGATGGGGTTACTGATTTGGATTGTGATAAAAACTATGTTTCTCAAGAGGTGGTGATTGAAAAGAAATGGAAGTACACTAAGCTAGCTAATGGGGACAAAAAGCTTGATAAGAAATTGTTAGTGAATTTAGAAGGAGAAATTTATGTGGTTGAATTTTATGTGAATCCGGAAGAGGATGACGTTGAACCTACTGTGATACTTGGTAGGGATTTTCTTAGGCAAGCAAAAGCTATTGTGAACCTACAACTTGGCCTAATTACCCTTTGGCCCGAACCACTTGTGTATGATTTGGAGGATGAAGAGCTAGATGCTTTTCTAGCCAATTTCTCAGTTGAAGAACTTCCACCACTTTCACCAAACCCCAATGATTTCCCAAATTATGTGTGCAACATGGGAAAAAGTTCTAGAAACATAAACAAACAGCAAAAAACCTACAAAATGACCTATGATGACGAAGGTCCATCACTATCCGTAAACCGTGCAAAAACACAAGAAGAATTGACTAGGGAAGAGTTTGAAAAAGATGTACTAGAAAGGGTAATATTACTAAATGAAAAAAGACCCGTTATTGAAACTTTGAAGAACTTGGACAAACACAAAATGATGCTTGATAGTGTGTTGATTGATAGGCTTAAACTTGATGGTGAGGTTACTAATGAGGAGGAACATGAGTTGGCTAATGAAGTGGTTAAATAGCATAAGGTTGTGAAAGAAGGAGGAGACCCGAGATGTTTTATTTTGCGTATTAATTTGGAAGTAAAACTCACTTATAATGCATTAGTAGACACTGGATCAAACATTAACATGATACCATACCGTATCTATGCACTTTGGGAGACAGGCAAGGAAAGTCCTAAGATTGATAAAGTGAAGTTACTAGACCACTCTAGTGCGGAAACCATGGGACGTTTGCTCAATGTTCTTTGCCAAATTGGCACAAACACCATTCTTGCCAATTTCCTACTTTTTGATGTACCCATTGACAGAGATGTACCATTGGTTGTTGGGAGAAGTTTCATGTATACTCTTGGAACTATAATGGACATGAGGAATGATAGGATAAGTGTGTATGGGGGCATTACAAAGTTGTGCCCATGAAAAAGAAGGAGGAAGAAAGTGATAGTGACGAAGAGGATGATGAATATTCCCCAAGAAGGGATGAGAATGGAAATCCATTTTACGGACCTGTTTATCCGAGCTATATGGAGTGTGAAGATGCTATGGATTGTGCTCTTGGTGAGCAAGATTACTTGAACCCGTTTCGTGATGTTTATGTTTGGAAAAAGTTGGTAGGATTTCTTGGAGCACTACCCGTTTCTCTAACCAATAATGACTGGACACCTAACTATTCGGGGGGAAATTTGAAAGTTAAAGGAGATAGGAAGTGGCACGTTAACGTTAAAATTGTGGATCCATTTGGAAATACTTTTGAAAGAGGATAAGAGACTAAGAAAACTGGAAGGAAGGTTTCTGGAGAATACAAGCTGAGTGATGTTATGTCACCCGGTTATCTCAGAGATTAGAAAAATTATGGATGACGGATAGGAGTAGCAACATACGCTCCTAAGTTTATTTTTCTCGTTTTTATTTTTCATTTCTATGTTATTTTCATCATTTGAATAAAACGTACCAAAACATTGTATCCTGGAAAGTTAAGGAATGTTTTGATGAATGAATGAATATAATGAATTTTTATTATATTTGGATTGAACGTTTTTACGTAAGCATGTTAGTTAAAATAGTTAACTGTGGAAAATTTTGCAGCAAGTACGCCGTACTAGGGGTCTTACGAACTTGATGAGGAAATTGGCTTATGTATATTTCTGTTATGAACCATTCTTAATGCATTTGATATATTGAGAATCATAGGTCGAAAGGGTTTCTTAATATGTTGGATAGTTATAGGTACGAGTGTTAACCATGCATCTCTTGCTTATATATCTTGTTCATGATTGCTTGCTCGTCATTTACATGCGACTTCCGTGTTTCTTAGCCTAAATAAACATAGCTTTTAATCATATAAAACAATCAATCTAAATTGCTAGTCTTTGGATAAGTGACAATCTAGGGACTTTACTTTAACACAATTGCTAACTTAGCTTTTCTACAATCTCTTGGGACGACCTGGTCTTACCTAAACCTTTACTATAAACGGGGGTTATTGATATGTGGGAACCGCACCCTCGCAACAGGTTTTACCTCTCAAGGGATCTTGAGAAGCTTACAACCCCCACCAGGTAGTGTACCTGATCGTTGTAGTATAGTATAGTGACAGGTATCGGGGGATTGATCATTCACCTCAGGAATAGTGTCGCTAGGATTAGAAAGCCTAATAAACTAGGTCTAGAGGTGAGGGATGATTCTTTTTGTATTTTTATATTTTATAAAAGCAAGTAAAAATCTCGGGTTTTGGAAGAGTGGGCGAAATTAGTTGCTAGCCAACTAACCCAATTTATCTATAGATGCAATCAAAATAAAATAACAAAAATGAAAATGAAACTATTAAACTAATGTGGTGGAAACAATAATGAGAAAAGTTGTGTTTACTTAGGTTTCATTACTCCCTAGATATCTGATGCGTGGGAATCGCAACAGGCTTTACCTCTCGAGGGATCTCGAGAAGCTTAGAACCCCCACCAGGCAGTGTACCTGATCGTTGTAGTATAGTATAGTGACAAGTACCGGGGGATTGATCGTTCAGCTTAGGAATAGTGTCGCTAGGATTAGAAAACCTAAATACTAGTTCTAAAGGTGAGGGATGATTAGTTTTGTGTTTTTATATTTTATGAAAAGCAATTAAAGATCTCGGGTTTGAAGGATTTGGGCGGAATTAGTTGCTAATCAACTAACCCAATACTAAGATGCAATCAAAATAAAATACTAAAATGAAAACAAACTAATTTAAACTAAGGTTGTGAGCAATAAGTGGAGAAAATGTGTTTACTTAGATTTCACTACTCCCTAGACATCTTTTACACGTTAATTACTTGTTATAATTGCATGGATGACAGATCGTATTCCTTAATACCATTCATGGGGTGGCACACTTAACTCCCCAATTCTATGAGCTCTTATCTCCTCCTACACCATGCCCAGCACAACTATAGGGATTTTAAACAGTGGCTCATGCATTAAATACAACCAACAAAGACCTAGTGCGCGTCGGTTCATGTTTCTTAAGACGTTCAAGCATGTTACCAATTGGAGATCTGCCAGTTTTCTTAAGCCTAACATATAAATCATTCATCCAAGACAAGTATAAACAAGTAATCAACACATAATTAACATCTAGGTTTCATTAGATCCAAGCAAACACAAGATAGATCTAGCCTAGCATGATGGAATTAAGACAAGAACAAGATATAGACAACCAACACATAGACATATTGATTGAATTAAAAGAACACTTATCTCAATTACACATGAAAGGTATCAAGGGCTTGGAACCCTTGAAAAACCTGTAAAATTCGCACCAAGTTCGTACTTAGGGTTTCTCCAAAACTTCTCTCTTTTTTAATGTGAAAATTAGAAAACTATATATAGAAAAAGGGGTCTGACGGCGTCAAGACAAACATTGTGACACCGTCACCTCGCCGCCAAAACTATTCTCGGACTGCCTTGATCTACATTTGACGCCGTCAAGACTTAATCATTTCCAGGCCGTCATGACTTTTACTCTTGACGCCCTACCTTCGTGACGCCGTCAAATCTCTACTGGATCGTCATGGAATTTTGCTCTTGACGCCGTCAGGGAGTTACTCTTGACGCCGTCACCTACTGTTCCCAGCATAGAAAATTAAGACTTTGGCGTTTTCTTCACTTTTATGCTCCAAAAACGTCCGAATTGCTTCCTTTTCCAGATTTCTCTCCCAAAGTACCTAAAATCACAAAAAGGAACGATTTAGGACAATATTTGATCAAATAAATTCGAATTCGGGCTTAAATGACCCCCTAAAAACGGATCATTTTTTGCCTCATCATATACCCTTACACTTGAGATTTGCTTGTCCTCAAGCAAATGCGCTTTTATTCTACTTAAAAGACAAGTTAGGGGTCATTTAACACTAATATAAAAGTAATTACAACAAATAATCGTTCCACTAAAGACCAATAGACAAGCACTGAGGTCATACACTAGCACCTCACAAATAGTGTTTAGATACTCACATCTCTCGGGTGTAATAAAGTGTAAATTACAATATGGAAACGGAAGATATCTCTCACTACCTGTCATAGCAAAATAGATTACCATAGGCTTGGGAAAGGATCAAACCTCCACCACATGGCGTAAGCACCTAGGATAAACTATCAAAGAGGTCTTTTAAAGGGTTGTAACGTTAGGTGTAGGGATATGAAATATACGGTTTTGTTGGATAAAGGAAGTTTTACTGGTGGCGAGTTAACAATCTTGGTTAATTACATGTACAATATGGCGTTGCTAAGCCAAGACTAGACTCGACTTAAGCTAATAAATGAAAAATAACAAAAACATAAAATGAACATAGAATAAAAGGGATGGTAGTCCGTATGTTTTTTCTCTTTTTCTTTTTTCTAATTTTTTTTTTCTTTTTCTTGATTTTTTTTTTTTTTTTTTTTTTTTTTTTTTTTTTTTGCATACACTCTTACCGTACCATCCAAAATAATACATCATAGGGAATGAACACTCCTCTTACACTTGAATTTTTACATACTTCACAATAAACTAATCTAATGACTCGAATTAAGAAAATCAAAACACTTGGAGCACTTTTAAGATTAACGTACATATGGGGATAATATATGATGTTTTTCCCCATTACTCCATAAAATAAGTACTTACCCATGAGTCCCAATCGTCCCAAAACAATATGTACAACGATATGACTCGACTTAGCAACCATGTAATCAATTAGAAAGTTAACTTAGGGTTTAACAAATAACAATAATGCACTAAAAATGAGCGCGTACACGGAAGGCTAAGGAAATTTGGTTGTACATTTAAGTGGGGTGTAACAAATTCTTCCTTTTAGTAAAATGCTTAAAGTTAGAAACGAAAAGATAGGCTCGGAGGGGTGTACTAGGGGTTTCGTGTACTAAAAATGAGTACAACGCTAAGGGTGTGGGAAAAATTAGTTGACTTAACTAGCCAAGTAATATGACTTAAATGGTCAAGTAATTATAATACGGGTTTAACACACGGGTGATCCTAATGCCTCTTATCATGTAGTAAATCCTACTACACGAATGTAGTCTCACTAGCGGTCTCGGGATGCATCACTAACGCAAGTTCTAGAATCTAAATGCTACCGGTACACTCATAAGCACTAATAGTAAATGCTTTTCCTATCAAATCTAAAGGCGAACCTCACATATTTGGGTGGAAAATTTTTCTGAATATACGGTTATGTGCTAGTCATACAATCTCCTATCCATGAGACGCTTGCTATGGCTAAAGTTTCACTCCTAAATGTTGTAAAAAATTTTAAATTTGGCACTAAAATTGCACTAACAAGTATTTCTCATAGTTTATTACACATCTACCATTAAACAAAACAAACTCAAGCGAAAGTGCATATGTAAGGTATCATCTTTTTACCCTCCCCTTACACTTAATATGAACATTGTCCCCAATGTTCAAGTAAAGAATGTAAAAGTAAAAAAGTAAAGAGAATGAAATCAAATACTCCCCTGATTCGCTCGGTATGGATAATAAGTTGGCCAGGTTAAATCTTCCTTCAAGAAAATGAACAATCAAAGCTTCCCTTCCAGAATATAAATCATCTTCTTGTCATACATAACCTGATAAAACCTGATAAAATAGACAAGACAACCTCGCGTAAAATCGGCGGCATCCTATATAAGCTACTAAATCCTAGAAAACAAGATAAGATATAATGCTTGTGGAATGAAGTTTGCAGATCTCCTGGAGATTATAAAACTTAATAATTCACAAAAACCATATGACTCCGTTAGAAAAAACAAAACTGGTAAAATTTCCAGATTTTTGCACTTGACGCCGTCAGAAGTGACTTGCAGAAATTCTTATGTTAAGTTTCCGGAAAATTTCTGGAAAAGCTTGGTCCTACTTCCTGGAAAATCCTGCAAAACTTCATTATGACTCAATACAAGCATTTGACTCTAACAAATACGAATATACATGTTCATTTAATATTGTGGAGAATCATGATCGGTTTGTTTCTTGAAAACATATTTGGGGTTTCCCCTTACACTTATCTTTTGCAAAAATACTTTTAGGTGGAATTAAGACTAGGCCAAAACAACAAAGTAAAGTATTTCCACTATTTAGTTTAGAAACATTGATCTACCAACAATAAAAATAAAGCATGCATATGGAAGCAAATAACAAACAAACAAACAAAATCACACAAAACATGGGTTGCCTCCCAAGAAGCGCTTTTCTTTATTTACGAGTCTTGTAGCTAGACTCAAGGTCATGGGTTAACGTGTATCGCTTATGCTCACATAACCAAGTGTGAGCCATCTAATAGTCGCCTCATCTTTCTCATATTCGTCTCCTAACTCTAAGCATCCGCGATAGTATCTTTTATTCTTTTCATGCGTGTACTTAAGTCCTTTTCTCTTATCATTCTCACTTAACATTTCCATGGGCGGATACCTACTACACTTTTCCATGGAAAAATCTTTGAACCTAGGGTGTGTGCAGGGCATTTGATAGACAAAATCTTCATCCCCATCCGAGAATGTAATTAGCCCTTCTATGAGTTTTTCATCGAGGTTGGTCAACCGTTTGAAGGGTTTTCCAAACACAACTTGGGTCAACTTATTATCAATAAACTCTCCTAGATTCTCCATAACCATGAACTCAACAAGATAAACCAAGCTTCCTACAAACACATGCAATGGTATTGCCTTAGCAATAATGTTTTCTCCTTTATATTCTAACTCATCTACCATGATTTTATTGTATTCATTACGTGAGATTATGTTCATTGGAAGAGATGAGTTGAGATAGGCGTTAAAGCTCTTAAGTCCGATCTTACAAGGGAATTGCATGTTAAACGAACTATCGCACTCAATCCTAGTTCTAGGGTCGACATACCTAAGAGGGTTTATTTCCTCTTCCATTCTATCCTCATTAATCACGTCACCATCATCAAGATCCTCATCGGAGTCTGAATAGTAAAAAGGACTAGCCCTACGGTCATCATCATGATCAGACTCTTCTAGCTCAGAATTATTGTCAAAGTGGTGGTTGGGTGAGAGGTTAGGTGGGTTCTCATTCTCCACTAGAGGGAGTGGGGCTGGCATTTGGAAAATCCTACGACGAATAACACGAATAACAGGAATCAAACAATCAATGTTATTGTTATCCATCGAAATAGTTTACGAACAAAGACACAAAGAAATAAGATAGACTAAAGAGAACCTAAAAATAAAAATAAAATCTTACTAGAAAGGAATCTAGCAAGTAGACCTAATAAAAAGAAATTCTAACCTAGACAATAACTATTCCCCGGCAGCGGCGCCAAAAACTTGATGCGTGGGAATCGCAACAGGCTTTACCTCTCGAGGGATCTCGAGAAGCTTACAACCCCCACCAGGCAGTGTACCTGATCGTTGTAGTATAGTATAGTGACAAGTACCGGGGGATTGATCGTTCAGCTTAGGAATAGTGTCGCCAGGATTAGAAAAACTAAATACTAGTTCTAAAGGTGAGGGATGATTATTTTTGTGTTTTTATATTTTATGAAAAGCAATTAAAGATCTCGGGTTTGAAGGATTTGGGCGAAATTAGTTGCTAATCAACTAACCCAATACTAAGATGCAATCAAAATAAAATACTAAAATGAAAACAAACTAATTTAAACTAAGGTTGTGAGCAATAAGTGGAGAAAATGTGTTTACTTAGATTTCACTACTCCCTAGACATCTTTTACATGTTAATTACTTGTTATAATTGCATGGATGACGGATCGTATTCCTTAATACCATTCATGGGGTGGCACACTTAACTCCCCAATTCTATGAGCTCTTATCTCCTCCTACACCATGCCCAGCACAACTATAGGGATTTTAAACAGTGGCTCATGCATTAAATACAACCAATAAAGACCTAGTGCGCGTCGGTTCATGTTTCTTAAGACGTTCAAGCATGTTACCAATTGGAGATCTGCCAGTTTTCTTAAGCCTAACATATAAATCATTCATCCAAGACAAGTATAAACAAGTAATCAACACATAATTAACATCTAGTTTTCATTAGATCCAAGCAAACACAAGATAGATCTACCCTAGCATGATGGAATTAAGACAAGAACAAGATATAGACAACCAACACATAGACATATTGATTGAATTAAAAGAACACTTATCTCAATTACACATGAAAGGTATCAAGGGCTTGGAACCCTTGAAAAACTTGTAAAATTCGCATCAAGTTCGTACTTAGGGTTTCTCCAAAACTTCTCTCTTTTTTAATGTGAAAATTAGAAAACTATATATAGGAAAAGGGGTCTGACGGCGTCAAGACAAACATTGTGACGCCGTCACCTCGCCGCCAAAACTATTCTCGGACTGCCTTGATCTACATTTGACGTCGTCAAGACTTAATCATTTCCAGGCCGTCATGACTTTTACTCTTGACGCCCTACCTTCGTGACGCCGTCAAATCTCAACTGGATCGTCATGGAATTTTGCTCTTGACGCCGTCAGGGAGTTACTCTTGACGCCGTCACCTACTGTTCCCAGCATGGAAAATTAAGACTTTGGCGTTTTCTTCACTTTTATGCTCCAAAAACGTCCGAATTGCTTCCTTTTCCAGATTTCTCTCCCAAAGTACCTAAAATCATAAAAAGGAACGATTTAGGACAATATTTGATCAAATAAATTCGAATTCGGGCTTAAATGACCCCCTAAAAACGGATCATTTTTTGCCTCATCAATATCTTTTACAGGTTGATTAATTTGTTACAATTGCATGGATGACGGGTCATATTCCTTAATACTACTCGTAGGGCCGTGTACAATATTCCCTAACTCTATAGGATCCTACTTCACTCCTATGTCGAGCTGTTTGATGCTCCTAACATGGGATCATTAGAATTCTCCTACGCATTAAATACAACCAAAAATCGTAGTACACCTCCGATCATGTTTCTTAAGACGTTCAAGCAAGTTACCAATGGAAGTCTGCCAGTTTTCTTAAGTGTAACATCGAATACAATCATCCGTAACAACTATAAACAAACAATCAACCCATAATTAACATCTTGGTTTCACTACATCTAAGCAACCACAATAGAGATCTAGCCTAGCATGTTAAATAGAAGACAAGCGTAAGATATAATCAAACAACACATAGACATATTGAATGATTTGAAGGAATACTTATCTTTAATTGAACATGAAAGAATCAAGGGGTTGAAACCCTTGAAAAGCTGATAAAATTCGGAATAGGGTTTATTCCCTCAAAGTTGCACACTAACGAATGAAAATTGGAAAACTACATATAGATAATACATCATGACGGCGTCATGTGTTAGGTTGTGACGCCGTCAACTCGTCGCCATGATTAAAATCGTATTGCCTAGATCCATTTGTGACACCATCATTTTTAGTTGTGCTCTGGGCCGTCACTAGCAATCGGACCCTGACGGCCTTGGTGACGTCGTCAGGTCCTATGCTTAAAAACTCTCTGGATCCTCACATGTATTTTCACTTCCACCTATTTTGTAACTCTTGACGTCGTCATATGGAGAGTCTTGACACCATCAGGTACTATTCCCAGCAAGGAAAATTGAGACTTTGCCGTTTTCTCACTTTTTATGCTCCAAAAACGTCCAAAATGCTTCCTTTCCAGATTTCACTCCAAAAGTACCTAAAATGACAAAAGGAACGATTTAGGGAAATAATTGATCAAATAATCTCGAATTCGGGCTTAAATGACCGCTTAAAAGCGGCACACTTTTTACCTCATCAAATACCCTTACACTTGAGATTTGCTTGTCCTCAAGAAAATGCTCTTTTATTCTAATCAAAATAGAAGTTAGGGGCCATTTAATGCTAATATAAAAGTAATTACAACAAATAATCGTTCTACTAAAGACCAAAAGCAAGCACGGAGGTCAAACACTAGCACCTCACAAATAGTGTTTAGATACTCACATCTCTCGGTTGTAATAAAGTATATATCACAATATGGAAATGGAAAACATCTCTGATGAGGCGAAAAATGAACCGTTTTTAGGGGGTCATTTAAGCCCGAAATTGAATTTATTTGATCAAATATTGCCCTAAGTCGTTCCTTTTGTGATTTTAGGTACTTTGGGAGAGAAATGTGGAAAAGGAAGCAATTCGGACGTTTTTGGAGCATAAGAGTAATTTCCATGACGATCCAGTACATATTTGACGGCGTCACAAGGTAGGGCGTCAAGAGGAAAAAGCATGACGGCCTGGAGACACATAACACTTGACGACGTCAGATCTGGATCAAGGCAGTCCGAGGAGTATTTTGGCGGCGAGATGACGGCATCACAAATTTGTTCTTGACGCCGTCAGACCCTATTTCCTATATATAGTTTTCTAATTTTCACATTAAAGAGAGAGAAGTTTTGGAGAAACCCTAAGTATGAATTTGGTACGAATTTTACAGGTTTTTCAAGGGTTCTTAGCCCTTGATACCTTTCATGTGTAATTAAAATAAGTATTCTTTTAATTCAATCAATATGTCTATGTGTTGGTTGTCTATATCTTGTTCTTGTCTTAATTCTATCATGCTAGGCTAGATCTATCTTGTGTTTGCTTGGATCTAATGAAACATAGATGTTAATTATGTGTTGATTACTTGTTTATGGTTGTATTGGATGAATGAATTCGATGTTAGGCTTAAGAAAACTGGCAGATCTCCAAATGGTAACATGCTTGAACGTCTTAGGAAACATGAACTGACGTGCACTAGGTTTTATTGGTTGTATTTACTGCATGAGTAAATTCTAATGATCCCATGTTAGGAGCTTCTTAGCCGGCTCAACATAGGAGTGAAGTAGGCACTCATAGGATTGGGGAATTAAGTGCGCCACCCCATGAATGGTATTAAGGAATACAATCCGTCATCCACGCAACTATAATAAGTAATTAACGTGTAAAAGATATCTAGGGAGTAGTGAAATCTAAGTAAACACATCTTCTCCACTTATTGCTCACAACCTTAGTTTAATTTAGTTTATTTTCATTTTTAGTATTTTATTTTGATTGCATCTTTAGTATTGGGTTAGTTGACTAGCAAGTAATTCTGCCCAAATCCTTAAAACCCGAGATTTTTACTTGCTTTCTAAAAAATATAAAAATACAAAAATAATCATCCCTCACCTTTAGAACTAGTATTTAGGTTTTCTAATCCTAGCGACACTATTCCTAGCTGAACGATTAATCCCCCGATACTTGTCACTATACTATACTACAACGATCAGGTACACTGCCTGGTGGGGGTTGTAAGCTTCTCGAGATCCCTCGAGAGGTAAAGCCTGCTGCAATTCCCACGCATCAAGTTTTTGGTGCCACAACCCGGGGAATAGTTATTGTCTAGGTTAGAATCTCTTTTTATTAGGTCTACTTGCTAGATTCCTTTCTAGTAAGATTTTATTTTTATTTTTAGGTTTTCTTTAGTCTATTTTATTTCTTTGTGTTTTTCGTTCGTAACTCTTCACCACCCGACATCATGGACGATGGGAACATCCTTGAACTCGTCATCCCACCACAACAAAACCCACCACTAGAACCTCTTAGGCTCCGAACCTTAGGAGAGTATTCCCGACCTAGGCACCAAGGCTACCGAAACACCATTGAGCTCACCGGAGGCAATGTGACCCCCTTGCGATCCGACACCATCCGGTTGGTGCAAAGCGGATGTGCATTCCATGGATTTCGTTCCGAAGATCCAAACCAACATCTTAAGGACTTCCTAAAAATTGTAGATTCCATAGACCTAGGTGTTGAAACTAGAGAGACAACCCGATTACGCCTATTCCAATTCTCTCTACGGGATCAAGCTAGTCAATGGCTTGAGCGTTTACCCGCGGGATCCATCACCACATGGGATGATCTCACCACTCGTTTCCTTGCTCAATTTTTCCCACCGGGGAGAACTACTAAGCTTAGAAATGACATCTTGATGTTCCAACAACGTCAAAATGAATCTCTTTATGAAGCATGGACTCGTTTCAAGGACTTACTCCAAAAAGTCCCTCATCATGGCATAGATCTTTGGCTCCAAGTCCAAGTTTTTTATGACCATATCGATCTCTCCACGAGGCGAGCCATTGACCAATCGGCCGGTGGTAAGCTACGTGATCTAAGTGCGGAACAATCATGGGAACTCATAGAAGATCTTGCTCTCTATGAAAACGAAAGTTGGAATGATCCCCGTGATTTGAACAAAACGGTCAAGGCAATATCTTTGCCTTCGAACAATTCTAGCACTCTCGACCGTAGGATCATGGAACTTGAGGACCAAGTCAAGTTTCTCATGAAATCTTACGAAGCTCCTAAACCTTCGAGCCAAGTGAACAAAATCACTTCTTCATGCGAATTATGTAGTGGTCCCCACGACACTCGTGATTGTGTGGAACTCCCCGGAACAGCTTTTGCGGACTACGCATCCACGCGTACCGATGAAGCGGAAGATAAGTGGTATACTTTCAAGCCCGAGCCGAACCCTTATGGTGATTCATACAACCCCTCTTGGAAAAATCACCCAAACCTTAGGTGGAAACAAAATCAACCCAATTCGTCCAATCCGCCTAATCGTTACCAACTGAACGGTCCACCCTCCAACCGTACTTTCAACAACAATCCTTCTAACAACTATGGTAGTACCAACAATCTTGAAGGATTGATGTCAAAGTTCATGGCATCTCAAGAAGCTCGCATAGCTAGGTTTGAAACCGAATTCAACCAACAACAAACGGAGATGACCAACAAGATTGACAACTTGTTGAAAGCCCTCAACAACCAAGCGTTAACTACACCTAGGAAGGACACTAGGGACACCAATAATGGAATCCAAATTAAGGACCCCTCATCGTCCAAACATGTCCACTTTGTCAATGTTGTCACCATTAAGCCAATAGATAAGGAGATAGAAGAGAGTGACAAGGATGAAGTTAGAGTAGAAGCCGAGACTAAAGATGAGAGTAGGGAGGTTGAGGTTAATAGGGGAGAGGAATTAGAGGAAGTAGAGCCTAAAGAGAAGTACTTTAATAAGATGCCCACCAAGGAAGAACGGGAATACCATAAGGATTTATTCGATAGTCCCGAGAGACCATATATCCTTGGCACACCCCTTATCAAAATGGGAGACCCCTCTAACATTAACATACCATGCAATATTGGGCACATGCATATATGGAAAGCTTACATCGACCCTAGATCCCCCATGAACATCATGACTAGGACTTATTACAATTGGGTGATGAAGAAACAACTTAATTTTAGGATGATGCCCAATAAGAATCTGATAAGTAATTTTGCAGGAAGAGTGAAGGGATTACATGTGATTACAGGGAATCTCACTTATGAGATCGATTTTATGATAGTAGAAGACACTCGTCCGGTGATAGATGCTTGCCTAAGCCAAATAATATTTGGAAAACCATTTGTTGAGGCCACTCGGATGACTTATGATCCGACTCTAGGGATAGTTAGATTCAAGGAAGAGAATGATGAGGTTGCCTATCAAATGCCCTACAAGATTGAGCAATACCGCCTTCTCTCCAATATAGAAAAGGAACACAAGCAAGCGGCTTATTATAGGAATGAGGAGGATAGACGTAGAGGAGTAGAGTATGTAAAGAATAGGATGCTTGGTTTCTACAAAGAATGCTTACAACTAGGTCCCGAATACAAAACTGGTTTAGAAGACGACCTAGAGAGTGAAACCAACGATGAGGTCACGTAGTAACCCATGACCTTGAGTCTAGCTACAAGACTCGTAAATAAAGAAAAGCGCTTCTTGGGAGGCAACCCATGTTTTGTGTGATTTTATTTTGTTTGTTTGTTATTTGCTTCCGTATGCATGCTTTATTTTTATTGTTGGTAGATCATGTTTCTCAACTAAATAGTGGAAATACTTTACTTTGTTGTTTGGCCTAGTCTTAACTCCACCTAAAAGTATTTTTGCAAAAGATAAGTGTAAGGGGAAACGCCAAATATGTTTTTAAGAAACAAATCGATCATGATTCTCCAGAATACTAAATGAACATGTATATTCGTATTTGTTAAAGTCAAATGCTTGTATTGAGTCATAATGAAGTTTTGCAGGATTTTCCAGGAAGTAGGACCAAGTTTTTCCAGAAATTTTCCGGAAACTTAACATAAGAATTTCTGCAGGTCACTTCTGACGGTGTCACAAGTTAACTCCTGACGGCGTCACGTGTAAAAATCTGGAAATTTTACCGGTTTTGTTTTTCTAACGGAGTCTTATGGTTTTTATGAATTATTAAGTTTTATAATCTCCAGGAAATCTGCAAACTTCATTCCACAAGCATTATATCTTATCTTGTTTTCTAGGATTTAGTAACTTATATAGGATGCCGCCGATTTTACGCGAGGTTGTCTTGTCCATTTTCTCAGAATTTACAGGTTATGTATGACAAGAAGATGATTTATTATTCTGGAAGGGAAGCTTTGATTGTTCATTTTCTTGGAGGAAGATTTAACCTGGCCACCTTATTATCCATACCGAGCGAATCAGGGGAGTATTTGATTTCATTCTTTTTACTTTTTCACTTTTACATTCTTTACTTGAACATTAGGGACAATGTTCATCTTAAGTGTAAGGGGAGGGTAAAAAGATGATACCTTACATATGCACTTTCACTTGAGTTTGTTTTGTTTAATGGTAGATGTGTAATAAAACTATGAGAAATACTTGTTAGTGTAATTTTAGCGCCAAATTTAAAATTTTTTACAACATTTAGGAGTGAAACTTTAGCCATAGCAAGCGTCTCATGGATAGAAGATTGTATGACTAGCACATAACCGTATATTCAAAAAAAATTTTCCACCCAAATATATGAGGTTCGCCTTTAGATTTGATAGTAAAAACATTTACTATTAGTGCTTATGAGTGTACCGGTAGCATTTAGATTCTAGAACTTGTGTTAGTGATGCATCCCGAGACCGCTAGTGAGACTACATTCGTGTGGTAGGATTTACTACATGATAAGAGGCATTAGGATCACCCTTGTGTTAAACCCGTATCATAATTACTTGACCATTTAAGTCATATTACTTGGCTAGTTAAGTCAACTAATTTTTCCCACACCATAGCGTTGTACTCAATTTAAGTACACGAAACCCCTAGTACACCCATCCGAGCCTATCTTTTCGTTTCTAACTTTAAGCATCTTACTTAAAGGAAGAGTTTGTTACACCCCACTTAAATGTACACCCAAATCGCCTTAGGCTTCCGTGTATGCGCTCATTTTTAGTGCATTATTGTTATTTGTTAAACCCTAAGTTAACTATCTAATTGATTACATGGTTGCTAAGTCGAGTCATATCTTTGTACATATTGTTTTGGGACGATTGGGACTCATGGGTAAAGTACTTATTTATGGAGTAATGGGGAAGAACATCATTTATTACCCCCATAAGTACGTTAATCTCAAAAGTACTCCAAGTGTTTTGATTTTCTTAATTCGAGTCATTAGATTAGTTTATTGATAAGTATGTAGAAATTCAAGTGTAAGGGGAACGTTCATTCCCTATGATGTATTATTTTGGATGGTAGGGTAAGAGTGTATGCAAAAAAATAAAATAAAAATAAATAAATAAATAAATAAAATAAAAATAAAAATAGAAAAAACATACGGACTACCATCCCTTTTTATTCTATGTTCATTTTATGTTTTTGTTATTTTTCATTTATTAGCTTAAGTCGAGTCAAGTCTTGGCTTAGCAACGCCACATTGAACATGTAATTAACCAAGATTGTTAACTCGCCACCAGTAAAACTTCCTTTATCCAACAAAACCGTGTATTTCATATCCCTACACCTAATGTTACAACCCTTTAAAAGACCTCTTTGATAGTTTATCCTAGGTGCTTACGCCATGTGGTGGAGGTTTGATCCTTTCCCAAGCCTATGGTAATCTATTTTGCTATGACAGGTAGTGAGAGATATCTTCCGTTTCCATAATGTAATTTATACTTTATTACACCCGAGAGATGTGAGTATCTAAACACTATTTGTGAGGTGCTAGTATATGACCTCCGTGCTTGTCTATTGGTCTTTAGTGGAATGATTATTTGTTGTAATTACTTTTATATTAGTGTTAAATGACCCCTAACTTGTATTTTGACTAGAATAAAAGCGCATTTGCTTGAGGACAAGCAAATCTCAAGTGTAAGGGTATATGATGAGGCGAAAAATGAACCGTTTTTAGGGGGTCATTTAAGCCCAGAATTGAATTTATTTGATCAAATATTGCCCTAAATCGTTCCTTTTGTGATTTTA